>OY725179.1:5206890-6571890 GCA_963241965.1 Tortrix viridana | reverse complement strand
AGGGTAAATATTTATTTTTTATTGTATAACATTAAGTAAAACATTTTAAGGCAGTTTTGTAGCGAATTTCAAGGAGTACTATTGTGTATTAAGCATGTAAAAATACCTTTGATTGTAATATTAGCACCTTAGTCAAATGTTAATCAGCTGATGAGCTTATTGAGTCAGTTTTTCACCTAACTGTCTGTGTTACGTTCTCGTTAAACCACAGAGACGACTAAACCGATTTGGTCTTTGGTCTTTGAATATCCCTAAAAAATCCACAAAAAGGTATTTAATATTAATCCCACATGTTCCTGTGGGATAGGTATTAAGCATCCCAACTGATTTCTACTTAACCCTACTAACTATAATATTACAAACGTCAAATTAGTTTGTCTGTAAGTTTGTTTGTTACGCTTTCACGGCTAAACAAGTTGTAATCGATGACGTTTGGTATTGAGAGTTTTGAATTCCAGAAATAGCTTTGAATTCTGGAAACGGGGTACTTTTTTCATCCCAAATAATTGATAGTTCGGGGGGAATAACAATAAACGAGTTCTACTTAAAAAAACGAGTCACAGAAAAAAGCTATTTTTTTATTAGCTTCATATGTTCGTTTAGTGTGTCAGTATGGGCTGAAATCCTTACTAATATTTATTTCTTTAAGTACTTAAACTTTATTGCACAATAAAAATAAAGTAAGTATAAATGGCGGACTTAATGCCTTAAGGCATTCTCTACCAGTCAACCAACAGGCCAAACAAATATGTCAAGGTTGGTGTTTTTTTTAGAGAAACCAGTTAAATATATTTGCGGACTATGGAACTAAATATCTGTATACTACAACAAAATACATGTGTATATTTTACAATACTAATACATATGAGTGCATACGTATGAATATAAGAAAAAATAGATAAATACCTACTATGCCAACATTATGCAGTCTCAATCCTGTAAATTATCATAAAAATAAATATAAATGAATATTATAAATCAAAAAGTGTGTTTGTTAGCTCAACGCCTAAACTGTTCTGATATTAGCTGCAGATTTAGTTTTAAGACACAGTGATTTTTTATTCCGGAAAATCGAACAGGAAATACAATATCACTATAACTACATAGTATAAAACAAAGTAGCTTCCCGCCTTCTGTCCCTTTGTATGTATGTACGCTTAGATCGTTTAAACTACGCAACGAATTTTAATGCGGTTGTCACCACCGTCAGTTAGATAATTTTTCACGGAAGATTTATGTATATAATAGTATCCGGAGCGAAGTGAGGGCGGCCGCTAGTATATTATAAAACAAACTCCCCGTCGCGTCTGTCTGTCTGTTTGTCTGAACGCGATAAACTCAAAAACTATTAAACGGATTTTCATACGGTTTTCACTAATGGATGTAGTGATTCACAAGAAAGGTTTAAGTATATAATTCAGTAAGATTTAGGTGCGTATATGCTCTGCTGCGCGTGCGAAGCCGGGGCAGGTCGCTAGTAATATAAAAAATGCCTATACCTATCTGTCGTTGTGTTTTAAGTATATTTTTTTAATATTTTTGTATTTTGTTGCGAATAAATGTTTTTCTTTCAATTTTTATTTCTTTCTTTATAATAGCTGATCTGATAATGAAACTTTGCGCAGAAGATGGCGGATTCTTGAATGTGAGATGGTAATCAACAATATTAAGCCCCCGTCGTAATAAAATCTGATAACTATCTCATCAAACCTACGAACCACTATAGCTAAGATCCACGAAAACTAAGAACCACCGGAATTTAACTAGCTATCTATTTAAAAATCGCGTCCTAATTGGTCCATCCGTTTAGGATCCATGCACATACATTATGGGATTTTTGTACTCGTACATACATAGACTAATAGATTTTTTTTTAGGTAAACTGAAGCCGACGACACTGAAGACCTTTATATTTCAAAAAGGAGACGAAAGAAAACAATTATTGAAGGAAAAGGAAGCTCCAATGGACTTTAGGAATTTCAAGACTAACCACAAATAAAAATGTTAAATTCTTTATAATTTACTTAATAAATAATTGCCGTACGGACAGAACAGGATGCGTTCTGTTAAACGCGCATATTGAGGCAAGGCAATTTTCCCCACTGCCTAATGTCATTAGGTCAGAAGAAACTAATTGTGCAATTTGGAGTGCACGCAGAACTGGAAAAGTGTTGGCCCGGGCGGATCACATAACTTTTGAAAAAATTAATTCAAAGCTTCACTCAAGGTTTCTTATAATCTTTATCGATAACTGGTGTCATTTTTAGGGTTCCGTACCTCAAATGAAAAAAGACGGAACCCTTATAGGATCACTTTGTTGTCCGTCTGTCTGTCTGTCTGTCTGTCTTTGTCGACGGTGGCGGGCTTCGGGAGAGGCAATCAGGGTGCCCGCCCGCAAGTGGATTGTAAAGGCAGATGGAGTGCCATACCTGACGTTACTTAGCACGGTAACTACGATTTAACCACGAACTGCATGCGGTTCACGTCTAGCTTATACAGAGGCCAGTGTGGTTATACTAGATAGAATACATTCGAGTAGGTATTCGCCCTTGTTAAGGTAAAATTCGAATACTGATTAATATTATAACATTAGTGTGCGTTGTAGTAGATATGGAATTTGAGTTATAAAACAAAGGATGGTGGCGATTGAAATGTGTGCAATAACCTTAAACGTAATAGTCATTTCCCGACGTGTAAGGTTTTGAGGTTAAGTAAACAATTATCGAATTTCTTTTAAACCGCTGCTTTATAAGTTAGATGGCAGTGGTTAGTGGCAGTGGGCCGGCCATTTGTGCCGCAGAACCGATAATCGCTGGAGCTATCGTGTTCTTGAGTGGAGACCACGAATCGGCAAACGTAGTGTAGGACGCCCTCAGGTTAGGTGGAGCGACGATCTTCGCAAGGTGGCTGGCAAGGGCTGGATGAGAGTGGCCACGAATCGTGCTCGTTGGCATGCAATGGGAGGGGCCTATGTCCAGCAGTGGACTACTATAGGCTGATGATGATGATGATGATAAGTTAGATGACAAATATATTCTAATAATAGGTACTTGTTTTTTCTTTCGTTTAACATATAAATTATTGCTGTAACGTTTGGGGCACATCGCCATAGTAAAACGCGCCATGTCCTTTCAGTCTCCGGTAGAGGTAAGGCGGTTTTTACTTTTAATTATCTCAAACAGGAGTGAGTCAAAGTGCACTTTTCGACGAGCTTCCATTTTTAACCGACTTCAAAAAAGGAGGAGGTTGCATGTTCCACTGTTCGTATTTTTTTAAATGTATGTTTACCGATTTCTCTGTCAATTGTGGACCGATTTTCAAAATTATTTTTTTAGTCGAAAGAGTATACTCCTGAGGTGGTCCCATTATCACGAAATCATAATCTGATGATGGAATCCATGAGGAATCGAGGGAAATCCTCAAAAGTTATAGGCACACATACAGCGATTTTGGTATTACCTGCAAGACCTTAAAAATTGCATTACAAAAGCACCTCTTGGTGAAGAGTTACTGATGATGAAGACCAGAGATGACCACCGGAACTCCTTAGTCGTAAGTGATTGACGCCAGCAATTACATTTCTTTATTAAGAACATGAAGCTACTTTTTATATTCATTATAATGCATGTGATGAAGTGCAACTGATGTTAAAGTACCGGGAGAACTCAATGATTAACGGCCCTGCATCTTGGACAGCGACATTTTGTTAAGGGTGATGAGAAATTGGTATAAGGCTATTGTTTCTTAACGTGATGTTTTTGTGCTTTATCAGTTATCACATAATAATATTAGGTGCATCACTAAAAAGCGAACAAAAAATTTTTAACAAAAAAATAAAACCGTCTTCAAAAACCCACTAAAAAGGGATAAATAAAGACCAGCCTCTTAGGAGTCCTAGGAGTTGCCTATTTAGTACCTAATAGGTACATGAAATATATCGAAGTCGGTGGCAAGAATCTGGTGTCATTGCTATTGTGTCTACCTACCAACTTGACACCGGCTTGTATATATTTCATGTACCTATTAAGTACAAAATAGACAATTCCTAGGACTCCTAGGAGGCTGGTCTTTATTTAACCCTTTTTAGTGGGTTTTTGAAGACGGTTTATTTTTTAACAAACCTCCCTTGTTTAGAAATGGTGTAACATGAGATCGATGCGGGCAGGAAAACAAAATCTTACGCACGCATTTTGCAGGCGTTGAATTAGAAGTTTGGTGTGAGACAGCAAACATTCGCCAAAGACTGTATCAGCATAATTTAATTTAGACAATACCAAGGTATCTGTTAACTTAATACGTAGATCGACGTTTAGATACTTTCTTATTCTATACAGTACTTTCAAACGATAAAAGCAGTTATGGACTGCTTCAAGCACATGATTTTCAAAACTTAACGATCCATCCATGAGTACGCCTAAGTTCCTAGCTCCACTCTGGTGATGGCAAGTGGAATCTGAAACACATAGACATTTGCAATCTCAAGTCTATAATTTCTAGACTGAGGACTAAGATAGAATGCCTATGCTAGTCGTTTCACCGGTTGTATAATTCCCACACACCGGAACAACAATGCGAACACAGCAGGTTCTCGACGCTGCGTTTGGAATCAATGCGTCACCGACTGGGGCAACACTGAAGCGCACCAAGCCGAGCGTGGAATGGTAACGTAAAGCCAGAAAAAGCTTAAAGCTCACGAGACTATAATTTGCAATAATTTTATTTCTCTCACTGTGAAAAGCGCTACATACTCAATGCGAGTAAGAACAAGTACTAATGCTGATTTCACACGGGGGCCAGGCAGTGAGGCAGGACAGTAGATTTCCATGAGTCGGTAGAGTAACTACTGTGTTGCTTTCCTCGTCTCTCCCACGGAAATCTACTGTACTGCCTCACTGCCCTGCTCCCGTCAGCATAACGTAAGCTAAGATTTTTAGCTATATATATTCAGTGATATGGGCCTGACACACGATCGAGTAAGTTTGCGTACTTCGTGAAGTTCTGCGTCTCCATTGGTTTGATTGTCTATGGTCAACCAATCGGGATAGGTACAGAACGTCACGAAGTAGGTACGCGAACTTACTCGATCGTGTGTGAGGCCCATTATAATATAAAAAATATATTACCTACATCATTGGCTATAGAATGGGGAATAACTCGAAACAAATGAACGGCATTAATGTCCAAGTTGAGCCTAATATCTGTAAATCAAGATTAGCCAGAATTATTCTACAAGGTATTCCTGAAGTTTTTTCATGATTATAGCACGTTAGCATCAACTTGAATCCTTATAATTATTATAAATGCGAAAGTGTTTTTTTTTCCTTTTCACGGTCAAACGGCTTAACGTCTTTCTATAAACATTGACATGTATGTAGTCTCTTACATGGAGATGGACATGGGATACTTCTTTTCCTGATATTCGAAACGTTTTTCAGAAATATCATCATGAAAAATGCTACTCGACAACAGATGGCGCTTCCTTTTACTAAACGCAATAAGCGCGCGAGCGAAGCCATGGGTAAAAGCTAGTCAATTTATATAATTGATTATGTCAATTTATATAATTATTAAGTAAATGGAAAAACGCTTAAAACGCTATACTTATTTTATAACAAGCGATGTTTTAATACTTCATCGTTTTATAATCTCTTATCGTTAATACTCTGACAGAGCCATCTATTGAGCTATTTTGTAACGTCTTGTTTCATTTATTTCTAAATAACTTTTTTTACACAAGTTCTTCACAAAAACGAGCAACGTAGTCCTGTTTTAAATATTTTTCTTAGTAATATTGTTCATAACTTAACGTTTCTGTTACTTTCTTAATCAAAAAATATATAAAAACAAAACATTATTTTCCAAGAAAACCCCATACATAGGACGATCGTCGTCATAATAAAAAATAATCAGCTTGCCAAGATCTATTAAATGAGACATGTTTCGTTTCTGTTGGTGGGTGGGGACGTTTTGCCCATTCTCCAATACTCGTAACCAACCAATAAGTACTAACTATGAACATTTTCTGAACTCGTCATGGTACCTACCTAGTTTAGGATTGCCATTAATGCCGAAGTAACTAACCTGACAACCCTGAGTGTCCCATCAACTGCGTTAAGGTCCCACAGCGCAAGGTAGTCGTACTCCGTAGCCGGTACTAGCACGCCATCTTCGTCCCGTGCGATACTGGCGTCCTTGTCTAGCGCGTAGCGCAGAACAGGCTGCTCGTCTGGGTCGTGCGCTTGTGCTCGATACACTAGGGTTCCCACCTTGATTAATTAAAATTAATTTAAGTAAAGTTAAAAATCATTGTTAATTATTTTGTAACGACTTTTGCTTGGTTTACTTTCTTCTCATTAGTGGTCTCCCTTCTCTTGAAAATCTCTGACATGGCAATAAGACATGTAAAGATTCGTGCAGCTTATTTGCAGAATATAGTTGATTATTTATTATTGATACTTAACACAGTAAACAATTTTACAGCTCTTTAGTTTAAATACGATATTAGCGTTATTTATTGACCCGGCCTATTAGTCGCGCTTATCGCCGTGGAGGAAATGTGAATAAATCCGTCACTTTCTGACAAAGTAAGTGCGAGAGTGACAGATCCTGTATCAAAATTTATCTAGGGCGATTATTGCGACCATAATAAGATCGCAGATGTTCACATTTTTTGGGTTATTAGTTCATTGTATTTATTACGAGATTAATTTTATTTAGAACAAGACTGGCTATATTGTGTGTCCTACCTCCCTATGGTAGACCCAGATATGTAAAAGTGCCTATATAGGATAAATATTATCATTTTGATATTTAAACGAGACACTTGCCTGCGTATTTTCCATCACGCTGACCGTCCCTGGCTCCACGAATACTGGTGGTTTGTTGTTCACGTCGACTATAGTGATATTGACGAGCACAGCCGCGCTTAGTTGTTGCTCGCCGATACCGCCATCTAGCGCTACCTACAAACAATAATTATTTATTTTATCATTATCGCGCAAAAGAATACCCTTGGTATACATAAGTCCAACTTTATGCCATATACCAATTAACCTTAATATTATAATGACTGGTACATTGACAAATGAAAAAAAAATCTGCTAGATAACCTGTCTGTCTGGTAAATGTCTGCGCGTAGGTACTTATTCTGTAACTGTATAGTTCAGCGTTATAAAATACTGAGACAGTATGTATTGTTTAAATATTAATTAGTTGCGAGTTTTAGCTGTAGAGTAAAACTTGGTTCAGATGGTGATTTTTAGGCGTTTTAACAACCAGTCACAACCATCAAATTATTATTGAAGAATCGTGATGGATTTGTAGGAAATATACTGTTCCTGTTAAAGCTTGTATCTGTTAAATCATCGATGTGCGTCGTCATCAAAGTCGTTAGATATATGAGGACAATTATGAGTCAGTTGTAATGCGTCGTTGAAAGATTAACATCGTGCCCAACCATCAAGATTGAAAAATCTATCACCAACCACTGAGACAGCAGGAACCTAAAATGAAAACATAGGTACTTACAACAGTAAGCGTGTATCTATTGCTCTTCGGATTTGTCTTGTCAGGGTCCAGCGTGGAGCCATTGGCCACGGAGACCACCCCGGACCGAGAGTCGATCACGAATTTGTCGCTCGCGCCACGTTGGATGCGGTAGACTATCCTGTTGTTAGGAGACGAACCGTCGCTGTCTCGGGCTTTCACCTGGGGATTGAACGGATTAAGGTTAATACACAGTTTAAATACTAAATATACAGCTATTTAAATTCTACATTAATACACAGCTTATATACTTAGGTATTCAATATATACCGGGAAGCGGTCCAAATCTTGCTTGCAAATTTTGAAACGGACAACTTACATAAATACATACATACAAACACTGCAAGTTAAATAAAAGCTTGTAAAAAAGAGTTTTCTGAAATTGTACTCCTATCAAGTGAAGTAAATGATTGGTTGGTGGAAATAGCGCCCGTAAAAAGCAGAATCTTATAAGGATATTCTATAGAAAACAGCGAAGATTACGTCAAATATTTGGCTTTAAGTAGTGTCTCGCTTGAATTATTGCTACAAGATGCTCTCACAACGAACTTTTTGTCTAGGTCAGTGGTTTCCAAAGTTGACCAAGAAAAATCTTAAAATAAATTCTAAGTCGATAAAAGAGACGCTCCGGCGAAGTGTTGTGTGACTTTCGTCCTACACGGAGAAAAAAATACTATTACAATATTACTACCAGACATATTAGTTGTGATTCTGGTGTACCAAAAAAGATTTCAGCTATGGTTAACAGATTTTTTTTTATAACAACACGTCATATTTTTGATAATAGTAAAATATTCTAGTTAGAATATAAATATAAAACCCGATGAACTCTACAATATAAACAGAACATACTCTTTATAACATCCCACAACAAATATTTTGAACACAAACAAATATATGGTATCCTCCAATACTGGTGCATATAGTAAACAGAAATTGTTGATTATTTCAGTCCGCTAAAATGATATTTAAGACTAATAAAAAATCTGGTGTTCTTACACATAGTAAACAGAGATTATTGGGCGTCTCAAGTCCGCAGTAATGATATTGAATACTACTCAAATATCTGATAAACTCTACCCTGTCCTATAATGATGGCTACAGATATGTTTTGTATACTACACAAAATTAATACTAGGTAAGTGGGTAATAGGAACTAGAAATGATATTGTAAAGATGTAAAATTTTCTATTCATGTGTAAAAAAAGTATAGTTGTCACATATAATACAATAAAATCAAGTCGAATTTACAATATTCTGTTAAAGGATAATTATTTTTGTTTTCCGTGTTATTACACGGATCACAAAACAGCGTTAAGTCTAACGTGGCTACTCTGTGCTGCCCTTTGTATCTCATAAAACATTCGCACATTTGTATTAATTCGCTCGGAAGCTAGCCCAGTTAATACAGTTCGCCATCAAATATATCAGAGTGGTCCAAAATATCTGAACATGCACTCTAACGCCTAAACAATAGAGTCGTGTTCAGATATTTGTGACCACCTTGTTTGCTGCAATATATACCTATGATGGCGACTGTACAAAAGTCACATCCAGTGATGCAAGCCGACGTACCTGTAGCTTTGTTCAGTTTTAAGGCTCACCCAATACTCGCCTACTTTACTTTGGGAAAGACAGGTCTAATTTACCTCCAGAACGCTGGTCCCACCAGGCAGGTCCTCGGGGATGGCTCGCTTGTACATCATCTGTTGGAACTGCGGCGCGTGGTCGTTCACATCCTGAACGTATACCGTCACAGGAACTGTTGAGGATAGAGGAGGCACGCCGAAGTCCCGCGCTCGCACCTGCGAAAGTATCATGAAACGCGTGAAATAAATTAGAAATATAATGATATCGTAGCAAGTCTACAGTAAATAAAAATACCTATAATTTCTAAGTGGTAGGTACAAAAAAAAATGTCTGTTTGTTTGTTTGTTTCTTCATGGAGTTTTTTTAAACTGTGCAATAGATTTTGATGCGGTTTTAACTCTAATTTGGTCTACATAGAGAATGTTTTCCGGAAGGTTTATGTGTAAAATTATGTAGATCACAAACGGTGCGACCCAGTACTACGGTATAAAGCTGCAATTAATTATTATACCCTTTATCTTTGGCTTCTATTTTCTCTGGAATGAACATCCGAGAAGAACTGTATATTATCCAAATATTTACACGAAGTTGTGAGTTTTACCTTCTCTATGCCATTAAATAAAAAGGAAACCAGGAAGGCAGGCACAAGATGTGCGAAAAGAACATAGGACAGTACTGTATAAACTAATCTTCAGTGAGATACCGCTCTCCAGACTAGTTATATATGACGGATTTCTATAACATGACATTTATTTTGACGTGTCTTGACTTTTAAGATCAGATTGTTAAAATTACCTTTAGTACTATACTTACAGTTAAATGTATTGGTCGTATGTTGGTGTTGTCGCCCGGTATTTGCTCGAAGTCCAGTCCACCGATGGGATTGATGATGCCCAGGTTGGGGTCGATCGAGAAGTTGTTCTTATAGTCGCCCCCCACTATGGAGTACTCTATGTGGCTATTCTTAGTCCCTGTAAATAAGGTATACATATAAGATTAAGTCAAGGCACAGGCAACACTGGCGCTCTCTTACTTTTGAAATACCTTCCCCATTGTCTCGGTGAACGATTCGTTAATACAGCGATCTTAAAAAAAATATTTGAAAAATAAAATTAGATCAAAATACACTTAAACTACCTATATCCGCTAAAAGATTTCGATAGAGAATTAAAGGCCTCAATAAACGGACAACAAAGTGATCTTGTAAGGGTTTCGTTATTTAGTAGGTATCTGCAATTGTAAAAATACCACAAATAGATGTCACTGTTCCAAACTGTGTCACCACCATAGCATTGAAATTTATGAGATAATATCAGACATTACAAATTGCAATTGCTCACAGCACTAACACAACACAATAAAAAGTTAAACTAAACTAATTACGAAGTCTGTTTCATAAATCGTTTTATTTTTGTCAAAAACTTTTTTATGGTGGTTTTCGATCGCGCGTTTTAAGCAATGGCGCGAGGATTATGAGTTTCTTAGAGATTATGTAAGAAAAATGATTTGTAGTTTACAAATTCCTTAGGTCCACTGCGGTATCGGGTCATATGAGAAAGTTTTAATTATTATGATTAATTACAATTTATTAGATATTTTCCCGTAATGAAGGAGTAATTTTACGAGTATGTTGTGTGTTAAATTCAAACCTACCCTGGACGGGAGAGAGACCTTGTCCCAGGGTATAGGTATCGGCACCAGAGTTGAGGTCACGCACACAGCGTCATGTCATGTATTGACAGCGGAGTTTTGTTCATATTCACTCCTTCGTTCATTCACTAACTTTGTTATCATTCACCTCAAATCTCGTACCGATACCTATACGAGTATACTTATAGGTAGATTATGTTCTGTGTTCAGGTTACATACCGTTTAAATCAATGTCTCTTGCTTCTAAAACCAATGGATTTTCAAACTGTCGTTCGTTCTCCAGTAGCCTTGCTTCGTACTTATTGGCTAGGAACATGGGTGCATTGTCGTTGACGTCTTCTATGTTGATGATAAGTTGGGCTGTGTTACGGTTGCCTTTGCCCAGGTCATCTCTGGCCTCCACTGTGAGGTAATGGCGGGAGATCAGCTCCCGGTCGAAACTGTCGCCGCCAGCTTGTTTTACAGTGATGACTCCGGATATGGGGTTCAGGTTTAGGCTAGAAAAAAAGGTGAGAAAACGAATAGAGAGTCAACATTAACAACATTTTATATTTACAATTTGGATTAAATCTTCAGCGTAGTGGTTTTGAGGGGAGAAATATCGATATAACTAGGTCTCATCTTCGGGTAGTCTTTCTATTCGAGCAACGCTCTGTCTGATCTCTTAATTCCTGTCTTATTATTTAAGAAATAACCTGGTTTATTGCTTATGTTATTCTAACGTCATAAAAAAATAATGTTGGTCAAAACAACTGAAATATGTATGCAACTGGCGCATAATGAAGTCTAAAGGTACGAGTGCTGAGGTAAGCTAATGACAGGCACGATTCTAGTATCTTTAGAGCTAATTAATGTAACGTTACATACATAAGTTGCATACAAATTACTTGTCAGCAAAGTCATTTTCATTATTTCGATTGGCGTTAATAGTTTGTGAATTTTACTGTTAAATGTTTACAAATTTCATGCAAATTTCAATAGTTACTATTGTTACTAAAACGGTTCTGACCATTTATCCAAAAAAGTTTTAATGCTAAAGGCAACGCCATTGTTGACATCCATATTATACCATTATATTATTTGGTAACCAAATAACAAGTCGATGATTGCTGATATCCATATTAAGCGTAACCATAGTAACTAATAACAAGTCGATTAATATTAATCATCTCTCTTTAGTAATTTAATAAAAATATAGTTTTGAAGACATTAATTTTAATTTTAAATTTTAAGGACAATAATAATGGATTTAATCTACGTCATTTCAATTGTTATTTAAACATTTCTAACGATTTAATATTCAAATTAGAAAATCAAGTGATCACTAAACGCCAAACTGATGACCGTAACCATAGTAATAACAATAAGCAAAGTCCATTTTAGTCCATAGTTTCTAGCAAAGGGTCGCCGTCATCGAAATCGATGAGGAGGACTATATATATGAATTGCCGACACTAATCGACAGGTATTTCCACGTGCAGGGGTTAACATTTTTTGGTGGTCACAGGTCTAACTTAACCTAACCTACGTAACCCATGCTTAAGATAACCTAAAAACAATAAGCTTTCAGCAGAAAGTAGCTTTCGATGAAATAAAATTCGGTGAAACGACACATTCGATGAAATGAGTGTCTGCAAAACAAGGGGATACGAACAATGATATAGTGGTTATAAAAGAACAGTTATTACTATGGCAACGCTCATTGTAGACCAGTTTTCACGCTTTGGTTACACTATGGGTGATGCCACACCGAGCGTAATTTTGTGAGTTGTGAGTCGCGTAAATATCGGAATTCAGTATACCGTCGTGTTGATACTGTTGATTGAACCGGACTTTTGTATAGAATTTTGCGGTTTATAGTACGCGAGTAGAATTTTTTTTATATGGTATACTCACAGATTAGCAATACTGCCTCCAAGACTAGTGTACCGTATCCCTCTGGTACCGTAATTGTCGGAGTCCTGGTCCAAGGCTTGCACCCAGGCGACGGTGGTGCCGACCCCGCAGTTCTCCGGAATGGATACCGTGTAGAGAGCCTCCGTGAATTCAGGAAAATTGTCGTTCTCGTCTTTTATGTGGACGGTAATTGGGACTACACTGAAATGGTAATTGTTCCGTCTTTGTAGAATATTAATAAGACAAAGAATATTAATAAAATATCAGATTTTCTTTAAATACATTACAGTAACAAAGTAGGGAGTGGAGTTCCCTAGTAAGTACCTAAGCAACAAATTACTTGTTTCAGGAGACTGCGCTCTTCGAAAGGTAACATAATGTATTATCGAATACCTACAGCAAAATGAGTTTGATACCTAAAGGTATTGTTTTCAATCTAAAATATTCCATCACGCTATTTAATTTTACGTACATTGCAACAACCGTGCTACGCCTATTTGAGTCCAGGATCGCCGTGAATTAAAAGTACTGTACATATAAACAGAGTGAGGGCTAATCTATTACAATACCGATTCAGCGTTGTATCCCTGAAGGAAGTTAAAATATGTACGCAGGAAACTGCAGTGTATCTGTAGGTGACGTGCGAATGGTATAAATATGTCTGAAAAATTAAAAATATGTTGGCATGAAACTCTTACCTAATTTTCGGATTGACTGTAACAATCTCCTTGGCAATCAGACTAAAGTTCATGACCGTCGCTTTCTCGTAATCTAAGTATAAAGGGTTATTCACCCGAATCAAGAACGAAGCCTCATTGATGCCTTTGAAGGGCGTCACATCGAAGACGCCATTGTCACCTTGAAGGAACAGTTCGAATGTACCATTTTTACCCTAAAAAAATAGAGATGCTTCAGAAATCTTTTATCTCGACACAGTCAATACATAAGAACAAAGATATATAAAAAAAATCCATTACCTTTCTCTTTTACCATATCGCTACCATATTGTAAACGTTATGATAACTCTCATTCACTTGAAAGTTAAAGAGACCGTATCGTTAAAAGCAATTAGGTTTCAAAAACATGTAGGTTATTAGAACAAACCCTGACCCTGACCTCAAGAAAAAACAAGTTATTGTTCAGCGATCTTACATTTCCGTCGAAAATCAAAACACCGTCCATCTTTCAACATTGACTATACTAGTACTCAGCCTAGCAAAACAACATGGTAATGACATATTCATTACATACCTGGTCATAATCAAAGACTTCAGGCACAGCATCCTGTAGGAAGGTTATGGGTGTATTCTGCTGGGCATTTTCCAGCACTTCTCCAACATACCTCTGGCTTCGGAACTTAGGGGTTTCGTCGTTAACGTCCGTGACAATGATTGTGACCTCAGTGGTGGCACTTGGCATTGGGGATACCATGTGGGACTCTTCTGTAGCCTGTAGCCAACACGCGAATAGAAAGAAGAATAGTAAAATAAGTATTAAATGTAATTTGTTAAGAATCAATCATGTAATATCAAGGCTACCAGAGATGTCGAATACTGTTTTTTTGGGGATACGTAGAAAATACCAAAGCGTAAGTTATTTCCGATTTCAATCTTGATGCCTTTCTTCCTCGACAGAAAAAAGCCCTGGGGGATAAGTAATCCTTGTGTCAATCTTGATAGACTTGCTAGCATTTCCACAGCTTATATGAATGACCTCTTCTCACAAGAGAACTGGCCAATATTCTCTAGTTGGGTACAGTATAGCTTTGTGACTTAACAATTTAACGCACACAAGTCACATTATCGCAACTCCTAAAAAAACTGCATCCCTAAATTTCAATTTACAAATCCATACCAATATTTCCAAGATGTAGGCTCCATTGCTGTTCCTGGGGTCTTCCCTGTCAAGTTGGCCGACGGTGTAGACAATTCCGGAGCTACTGTCAATGTCAAAATGTTCTTCTCCACCTGATATGATGCTGTATGAGATGCGGTTGTTGATGCCACGGTCTCCATCGATAGCTCGCACTGAAATAATAGAATGACTTAAAATTTGTATACCTAATTTCCTAGAACAAGAAAAAGCTAAAAACAAATATTTAAATTCGTTTAAATGTCAAATTAATAAGTTACGTTATGGTAGTTATCTAAATCGAAATCTTTTTCATGGGCCATCTCTACAAACGAGCTCATCTCTGTAATCTACGCCTATGAAGTTTTCAATGGAGAGTGGCGTTAGTTCAGGTTAGACGACCTCTACCAGACTGACTGCTACACCAGTTCACTCGAAAACATGAGCGGAACGGGATATTTGACGCATGCCGCTTGAGAATGTAGGAGTAAAACAGGCTGGGAAGACGTATAACTCATCGACGAACTCATCTTTGTTGTTACAGAGTATATTGTTATATACTTAGGTATATACAGAGTATATTATTGTATATTGTTATATAGTTTTGTTTTGAAAGTAACCAGTTATTGTATTAAGTTTGTGTTAAGTTTTTTTATTTTATACATATAGTTTAATTTCACACGAATAAGCATATTCGAACCGATGAAGACATTTTTGACATTATATTTTTATTTATCTTTAAAAGAAGTCGCTTACGAAATGAAATGAGAATACGATAAAATACAAACCTTGTAAAACTGACGTGCCAATTTCAGCATCCTCGCTTATCCTTGTCACCGGGCTGGCGACCACAAATTCCGGAGGCTGGTCTTCCACATCCTGAACCTTCACAAGTATGGCTGCCGTACCAGTGTTGACCCTTCCCTGGTTCGCTCGGTCTACTGCCAGTACTCTCAGTTGGTACATGGGTTTACGCTCGTAGTCCAAATGTTTGGTTAGTCGAATGACACCCTTGCCGTTTACGGTTTGGATGGCAAAGTTGTCAACGTCGCCATCCAGTTCTTGTAAGTGATACAGCACCTACAAAATATAGGAAAAAACTCATTTAATTCAAGGAAACTTAAATAATTTTGCTAAAAGGTCTTGATAGGTTCGTAATATTCAATCTCTCTAGTTAGTTACTGATGATTGGGGATATCTTTGACTGAAGATTCGGCAATATTACACGGAACATCGAGAACAGGGCGGTATAGACTATAAAGTTCTAAATATAGTCACGATACCTAAATTAGTTTCTAGAAAAACTATTTTTTGGTATAACGACGCTTTTATGGCAAGGGAAGATATCACTCAAAATTTTAATAATGGAACTGGAAGTATAACCATGATTAAATAGGTCTGGTTCCTTACTCAACGGATATGCGAGTCGGTCAGTGCTAATGACATTCTGGACCAGACAAGTCCGGGATCATGATGAAAGTACTAGGTAGGTAATAGAAATTTCATTCAAGCATTATAATTTACTTGTCCATAAGCCCCTTCATCAAGGTCTGTAGCCTCAACAGTAGTCAGGATCCCTGGAGAAGCATCCTCCTTCACAGTGATCGCAGAAGGATATGGCTTGAATATGGGTTCGTTGTCATTCACGTCCTCGACCAACAACAAGAAACTCTGCGTGATGAAATTGCCTTCCCCCAAATGGCTGTCTGTTAGTGTTAAAACAAACGAATATTCATCACGGACCTAAAACAATAATAAAACAAACATATTTGAATAGACGGAGTCATCTTATTAGTGTAACTAATTAATCATCATCTACATCATTAAGATCATTATCATCATCATTATACTAGGTATGCCAGTGATGAGAAATGAACTGCTGCTCCCATATGCCTCCCTTAAGAATCGCATTACTTACTGATCTTTTAATATATTTTCGGGCATGAACTTCTCTTTCCTGCGCTTTCATACGCTCTTATGGTTGTCTTATCGACTTTACTCGAACTCGAAATATTTTTAAGAGCTATAATATTGCGCTGTACAATATTACTTACATCGATACCATCTATGTGGACGATTCGGCAGTGTGTCGCGCCTATTCATAAGACCAGCGACAGAGACTGATAGATATATTTGCATTACATATGCACCCCCAACGGCACCAAGCCATAAATTCAGACGTAACATGTTCAGGTAGTAAAACTGGCCAGATCATTAATCAAATATACTAACCAAAGTAACCAATAATGCGTCTGTGAGAGAGCTAGTTTTGCGTTACGTCACATCCGGAATATTTGAATCCAACCAACCATTAGAAATCAAAATGTAGTACGAGTATGTAATTTTAGTTAGTAAGTCCTATTATCGATTCTAATAAATATTATTATGAAAATACAAACCTCTCTATCTAATTCCTTAACTAAATAAATATTAGCTTCGTTGGTTGAAATGGCCTCTATTCTTATTATATTGCTACCGAGTTGATTTTGTATTCCAAATCTTAACTCGTCTCCGTCTGGGTCGACGCCCCTGAGTCGGTATATTAAACTACCTGAAATTAAATCAATAACGGTTTATACAAACAGCATAATTCTTCTAAAATAAAATAAATGTTAATATTATAGTTTTAGGGCATACCTAATTATTTGGGAGAGACATCATTTTGGATTTGGAAGAAGTACAATAAGTACTTTCATCCCTTAAAATACCTGGTTCTTCGCCTAACCCTAATATTGTCAAAACAATATTGAAAACGGCCAATTTCCACGTTGCTATTTTATATAGTTTCTAGCAATATTTTAGACAAGATTGGGCTTAATTACCCTGTTTTGGCTTCGCTCAGTCGGGTACAAATACACCGAACGTCTCTCTATTATAGAGGCATTACACCATGTCAGATACCTATTTTTGAGCGCAATGTTGGATAAAATATATGATTGTTGTATAAAGCTCTTACTTTCTTTTCCTTCTTGCCAAAGCAAGAGTAGGACAGAACGTGATAAAAACTTTATATTGAAAAACCCATTACAATTGTATAATGTTGAATTTATTCGATTCTGAGCGTAGCCTCAACAATCGAGGCGTCGTCGTTGCCATTAAAATGGTTATTTTCAGTAGTTAAATCATTTTGGTAATACAAAAGAGTATCTACATCTGTTCTGTCTTTCAAAACTGGCCAGATCATTAATCAAATATACTAACCAAAGTAACCAATAATGCGTCTGTGAGAGAGCTAGTTTTGCGTTACGTCACATCCGGAATATTTGAATCCCACTGTAACGTGTGTTGTGTGTGTAATAGTTAGAACCACCATAATTACGTTCGTAACGCGGTCTATAATACAATGATAGACGATGAACAATCAAACCCTCAGAATTTAATTAAATTACTTAATTTACCGTATTAGCTTCACCCAAACAATGCCCGCGTAAGTAATTCAACAAAGTATTTGTCAGAATCGGATCAACACTATGGTTTCATCCTCCATGACTAATGACTACCGCTCGCTCGATAATCCGTATTAGCGTTTAGCAAAAAGGGCATATATATGTAATTTAATCAGAAGCATACTACATCCACAACGGTTGCTTATAAAGTCGCATTTGGAATATGATTTTTGTAACATATGCCCCTTTTTTGTTACGGTTGAATGAGCACTAGGGTTTCCCTCTGTTAGGCCTTTGTTGTCCTGGTAACACCTTTACCTACTGCTTGCAATATCCGGCTGTCTGTGTGCACCGCTGCAGTTAAATTTGAAGCGATTAAAACTTTGTATTGAATGGCGAAAGAATTAAAAGTTCTGTCTTGGATTATCAGAAACTCTATTCCACTGTTTAAAGATGCGCAACATACTAACGACCGCACTCAGAGACGTCAATCAACTTTTAAGTATGATTAAAGTTGCTGCTGTTACTTTCTTTGCTATAGCAATAGAATAAGATGGAGCAACTTTAATCAAACTTAAAAATTAATTGACGTCTCTGAGTGCGTCAGTAAGACCATTACGGGGTCTTTATTCTACTTTGGTTTAGTCCATCTTGCTGCTATATCGTAACCGTATCGTTGACTTAAAAGTAGCTTTTCTTCAGTTGACAGTAAGAGCTGCCATAACTTCAACAGTGTGATCAATATGATTACTCACAATGAGACATTATTATTCCTTGTTATACTTACCAATGGGAGTATCAGTGCCTTCTTTGAGCCTCACCACGATTTCTGACTGGCCATCGATAAGAAACCTCGGAGGCCGGTTGGCGACCACCCCCGTCAAACCCAGCCAAATCGCACAGATACATTTTAATCTGACCCTGTTGGAATAGTCTGCACGCATTTTCAAGACCCGTACTCATCTGACTGATTGAGCTCTTATTGTTAGTGTAGTTAGGTACATTTTCTTGTTTAACTGCCGTGGGAAGACTCGTGCGATAGAAAGTGTTGACACCTCACGCCTGACTCCGAACGATTTAATCTGCTTTACGTGCCAATGCTTACCTGTGAAAGAGACAGGTGTTTGTTAACAACTTAAGTTAAAGTAACAATAGAAGCACGCAGGCAGGTATATTTATTCCAATTTGTTATAAAATAAAACACCCTCGAACAAATTGTAATTAACCGGCGATTAATTGTGCTTTGCTCGTAGGCTCAAGACAAGGTTAGGATCTACCACTTTAGTCGAACTGCTTGGACGACCAAACTAACGACCAAAGTCAAAAGACGCACACGTTAATTTTATTAATACGCACTGACGAGACAAGTCACCGTTAATAATTGGCCAGCGCCGCTACCACTGAATTGTTTAAAAAAATACACGGTAGGACCTGTTTATTGTTTCCGACCTTTTTACCCGACTACGGGAAAGCAAAGGAAGGGTAATTTTGACACCCTATGTATGTATGTATGTATGCTCCACTCTAGCGTCGTTCTTAAGGTAATTTTGAATTTTTTTGGATATGAATTCAAAAGTAAATACGTCACGGAAAATTATAAAAAAATAGTTTTGAAATGTGCAGATTGAGCCCTTTCATATGACACTCCACTTGTTATAATTAAATCACTTTTTTTAAACCCCCCATTCTAGACCCCTTTGTAATTATTTATAGATATAATTTCATATTGTTTTTACAAAAAAAAGCTGCGGGCAAGAAAGTTTTACAACTATGCCAAATTTCGAGTTGATAACTTGTGTAGGTAGTTGCTGAGAAAAGCTGCTGTGACATACAGACAGACAGACAACGAAGTCTCACCATAAGGGTTCCTTTTTTACTACGAAACCCTAAAAATTAGCATACGGGCTAGCTAATTGAAAGCTGTCACCGTCGTGCATAGACATCAGCAATACGGGGGGCACAACCATGTCTCCGCTACTTACTCGTACTTTTATCTTCAGTTAACCTCAGCTTAACCTTAATGCAAATCTATTATACCCTAACACGAGTCAGAAATTCAATGTTACTCGTTAGCAAGGCTCCAAAACG
Organism: Tortrix viridana; assembly: GCA_963241965.1. Classification (NCBI taxonomy): domain Eukaryota; kingdom Metazoa; phylum Arthropoda; class Insecta; order Lepidoptera; family Tortricidae; genus Tortrix; species Tortrix viridana. The sequence goes on along the minus strand of OY725179.1, from coordinate 6,551,884 downwards.
TTCTCAAATGGGTTAGTCGAGAACTAGCGCGTGTCTAGTCGCTAAGTAGCCGTAACTCATTGTTTTCTAATGTTAGCACTTGCTTTACTAATGGTATCACAGGTCTTGGGATGTTTTTAAGACTAATTACTTTTAAAATATGATAAACTGTCGGACTAAAAAGGCTGCTTTGATGTGACTTTCGGTCTGCCGAGGAACACTCTTGTCAAATCGTTCTGCTGGCTCCTATGATGCAGGCTTATGCTTACTGTGGGGACTAGTAGATATTCCTTCGGACCTTGTAGGTACCTGTAAGTAGGTAGTCCTTTTAAGTGATATGTACACAAAAGGTCTAGTCTTCTACTTTGTTTACATCCGTTTTGTTTTTGAAACTATATCGTTTTACTGTCAAGTGAATAAGAGCCATCGTAGTGGAGTAGACTACACCCCAGTTAAAAATGATTGAGATGCAGTATGTTATTGCACGCACAAAATTGGCTTAAGTGTACGTGTAATGTTTTATTAATATAAAGGATCTGATTTACTTACAAAGCGGAAAAAGTATAGATGTTGTGCTAACTTACACCTTTTATAAACTTGTAAGTAATTAGTTTCTTATGACTGATTAAAATCTGATACGAAGTTAAATATTATTATGATTTCCAAGATTTGATGACGGCATCGTAAGGTGGGGGAAGGATCTCCGCTATAGTTATTAGACCCATAGGGTTGGAAGTCGTAAATTTATCTCAATAATATAATAAAGTATCATAAATAATGATTAAGTACAGTCAAAAAGCTTATCTAAAAACTTACAGTAAAGTGAGAGTCAAGTTATGACTGTTAGTTTGCTCTTAGCATGGGTCAAACGTTACCGTAACCATAAAGTAAGTAAAATATCAACTTGTTTCGTAACAAATCGAACATTAGAATAGTGTTTCAGTAAAAAGACGAGAAAAACAACGGAAGTCGCCGGCCGAGTCGAATGGAAATGTCAAAAAAATCATTGTGAGGTATTACAAGATAGTAATGTAATAGATCGATTGTGAAGTTGATTACTCGGTTGTGTTCTTATTATAAAGCATTTAATTAATATTATTAATTGTCTAACAGCGATTATAAAACATTTAATTCATATTGTTAATTGTCTATCGGGCAGGATATGATGATGTAACAAGACGATTTTTGAGTTTCAAGTAATCGAAAATGGGAAGAATCAGATTTTTTATTTTTATTGCATAGCCAATTATTGTCTTGTTTTTTTTTTTTTTGAGTATTAGAACACTTTTTTTTTGTGTTTTGTGGACTTTCTCATGTACCTACTTCCAACGCTGAACACCTTTCCTTATTTGATTTTTATTTGATTTAAATGTAAGGGTAGTGACGTAACAGTGTAACTTTTACCTTAGTGCCCCAATCTGAGGAAAGGAAAGAGATGTGATCATAATATGATGTACATTTATTAATTCCACTGTTGTGTAATGTTCTGTGTAGTGTAGTGTACTGCGTCGTGTTTAGACGCCATCAAATATACATAAGATATCTTCCAAACAATATATACAAGGTGTTCAAAATATCTGAACACGCTCTAACGCCTTTGAAACAATAGAGTCGAGTTCATGTACTTTTGAGCACCTTATAGGCCACGTCCTTGTGATGGCACTGTGCCCTCTTATTAAGAGTGAGATTGTTTTCTACCAAATCAGACACTTTTTTTAAGTTAAAAAGTTCAGCTCTATCACCTTTATAAAATCGGCTAAAAACAAAGTACTTAGCTACAATTACCTGTGAACTAACTAAGCAAGTATTTACGAGTACGCTATGTAACTACAATTAACCCTTCCTGTAATTATAAGAATGTCACTGGGCCACTGGAACTCAGCCGCAGCCTGTGTTGATAAACGTGATGCACTTGCGAGTTGGGACCTACTTCATAATCGTGCAAGTTCAGTTAAAGAGTTAGGTTTCCAATTAAAATATATCTACCGATCAAACTTTTTTTCCGAAACGAAATAATTTAAACATTTTTAAATAGCTGCATGCGATTTTGTTTAGAACTGACAGCTCTTGATTATGCCTAACCGTTTTTGTATCAAAATTAGCTAAAAACCATTATTGTTTAATAGCCTGCATTGTGCAAAAAACTAACAAAAAAATATGTATGTTTTGTTGTTACTTTGCCAAACTGACTTCAGAAATTGGAATAGAACTTATACTTTTATGTATTCACATGATCCTATCACGGCTGCCTCGCAGCCACAAAATAAATTCGAAGCCCACCTGTCTCACAGGGCAACTCTAGCTTCTCTCCTTACACACCACAGCGTCTCCTCCGGAGGAGGCGTCGGCGTCCCCCCACTCGCACTACACGTGGGCGATCCCACATTGCTCCGGTACTGGTACTGGATAGCTTACAAAATCAACATCCGGACTGAGTTTCTTGCGATACTTCTTCTCAGTCTGGCCTAACGTAATTTTCCGAAGCGTTGGTAGCACAAAATCGATTGTTTTGAATTTCTCCCCTAGCGTCCTAAGTCCGAGGTCGGCTCAATAGGAGCGTCCTTAGGCATGCTAGTGAAAACCAAACTTCTGCGCTGAGCTCCCCTCAGGAGCTCGCCTTCTCTCCGCTGAAGTAGTCAAAGCCGTCAGAGGCTAACTACGTAGGTCCGTCCAAAAAAAAACCTACCTTAAAATTACGGCACTATCATAATTGGGTAGGTAAAGTTTTTGGAAGAGGTGTAAATTATATTTTTATTCGATAGTCGTCATCCTAAAGATCAAGGAACTGCGGCTCTTTTATTTATATTTCCTCTAATATTTTAGAAATATTTTTTTTAGTTATTAAGTTGACATTTGTACACTTTATTGGCCGACAAGCTTGTTGCCTTCGTACTTATTGAAAAAGAAAAAAAAACTGTCACTTCTATAACTGTCATTGTCAATCAAAGTAAACAAACGATTCAATTCTTTCAAGCATCTGAGTAAATCTTTGTAATACTCCATTTCCAAAGTCCGTGTGGGATTTCTTAAATTCATTGCGTGTATACGATTCAAACGTGCTCTCGTGGCTATCGAAAAGCAGGGCAAGAGTCGTCGTGAAAGGAAGAAATCGGTGTCCAAGAAGCAGTGCCAATGGGGTCGAAAATAAATCGTAGTCCAAATATCGTGCAAAGGTCAAAGCGAGCAAAGCTGGAGGAAAGCGGCAAAATCGAAAGTCCGGAGTTCGTTCTGAGGTCGTTAAAAATATTTCTAAAAACACTGATCACATGAAACGAAGGCAAACAGAAAAGAGTCGTTGAATTGAATCGTTTGTTTACTTTGATTGACAATGACAGTTATAGAAGTGACAGTTTTTTTTTTCTTTTTCATTAAGTACGAAGGCAACAAGCTTGTCGTCCAATAAAGTGTACAAATGTCAACTTAATAACTAAAAAAAATATTTCTAAAATATTAGAGGAAATAAAAATAAAAGAGCCGCAGTTCCTTGATCTTTAGGATGACGACTATCGAAAAAAAATATAATTTACACCTCTTCCAAAAACTTTACCTACCCAATTAAAACCGCCAAGTATTGTACAGGTTCATTCACACGCAATACACAAACAATTGACCATTACATAAAACCATAGACAATTAAAAAATGACCTCGCGCCCTCCGAATGCTTTACATTACATGGGTTGACACACGTTTTGGCGGGTAAAATCAAAATGGCGGCCTGTCAACGACGCGTGCTTAAAACAAAAGGGGCAGATAGCGCGACGGCGCGAAGGCCAATGACTACTGACTATTGTATGTGTCAAATGAGACAGATCTCGGGGAATGACCTTTATTTTGGTGCGTCATCTATTATTGTATCGTTATAGAGGTTCTTTATGGTATTTACTTACTTAAATGTCTATAAAGTGATAAACTTAACAAAACCGAATTTTGTTGATAAGTTAAAAATATGCCATTATACCAAAATTTATTTTATCTAATTTTCAAAACAACTTGTTTGTTTCCTTTTCTATAGGTGTGTAGCAAGTTCAGTGCACGTTGAAGTCTTTCATTCTGACAAAGGGTCTAACAGTTAAAGACAAATAAATAAAATACACCTAACTATTTAACGTGGGACACTGAGGATATTAATTTTTTTTAATAACCTTCAATGTGAGAATACGGTGTTCAATAAAGTTTTTATTCCTTTGGCTACCATAACAACAGAAAACATATCTCCATTAAAAGGTATGAGAAATGTCTTTGTATACCAACCCTTGTTTTTATTAAGTAAAAGTGTTGCAATATCATAATATTTATTAGCGCAAATTTACATTTCCAAAATTGACTTCCAGCAGTAAAACATTTTATATCGAATTTGTCTAATGGTGTGCCATAAGAGCACCGAACGATATCGTTATGGACCAAAACGAGTGGAAGTTGGCCGCCGAAACGAGAGAAAGCCTTCCACCCTCTGTTACACACGTGAATCGTAATTAATTCTATCAGTGAAGTAGTACAAACAAGCGTAGTACCTATTATCGTGTAAAAGTGTTATTTTCTAGTGCATCAAACGAAGAGAGCGAGTGCGGAATTATAATGGAGCTTTCATATGCTGTAATATTAGTACTGGGACACCCTGTGCGTATGCGTGCTCTTTTGAACTATTTTGGCATAGTTTTATCATTATACCCCTATCAACATTTTAACTTTCGCAAAATGCAACTGGCTTTGTCCTTGACATGACAGTGATGATAAAATCGTGCATCTCTCGTTTTTCCACAAAAATGAATGTTTTTTTCTTCGGTTTATACACGTTGAATTTGTATTAGTATAAAGGAATCAATTTTTCATAATACCCAGACAAAATAATAGTAAATTGCGCTTGTATTGCGTAAACTGAATTCTGACTGTACAAAAGCAAATATGTACCTATCAATACAAAAGCAAATACAATCAAAACTATGACAGTATAACTGTTATATACATAGAAAGTAGCTTGGAAGTTAAGAAACTAACATGAACATTACGTTAAAACCACTCAAACTTCTTGTACACGAAGTTCGCCGAAAGTCTCGTTGCGAGTTTTCAAGATCACTGTAGGTAATCTAAACAAAAAATTATAATATACGTACACTCACTTTAAGTTGAGTTAGTAAATTGTGACACATACTCAAAGAAGCCGCATGACGCTAAGCTCATTATGTTGTCTTTAATTAGTCGTGTTGACTTACCAAGTGACCCACTGAAACCACCAACCAAGTGAATTTTCATGTTTCTTAAAGGGTTTATCAAACAGCTGGCTCGGCGTGATCACGCCACGCCGCGCTGGCTGTTTGACGAAGCGTTAAGGCTAACATATTTCAACCAGAAGTTTAAAAAAGAAATAAAATGATTATTCGTATATATATATATATAATGTTTACCATAGTATATTTATTGCTGTACTGGCAGGCCGCCGGAGGCCGCAGGAGCCGCTAAGGCTCCGTCCACGTAGAAGTCCTTAATCGCTGCCCCCCCGGGAACTGTCCATTTTTAGAGATAAAAAGTAGCCTATGTACTATTCCAGACTATAATCTATCTCTGTGCCAAATTTCATCTAGATCTGTTTAGCCGTTCTGGCGTGATTGAGTAACAAACATCCATCCATGATTATGTTTTAAGTTTATAGTGTTATTATTATGTCTGTCTTCTTTTTCTACACGTGCACGTACTATGTAAATTTTCTAATTGATTATATTTGGTCGAGTGGTAGAAAATGCCATTAGGGATTAAGTCCGCCATTTGAACTTGATTTTGTGCAATAAAGATTAAATAAGTAAATCACCCAAGGCCTAACATCTTATTCCTTAATTAAATTCGTAGCGGAGCCATTTCAAAACTATTTTAGAAAACTTTAATTTTAGAAGCACTCCGTTTTAAATGTCACTTCCCACCAAAAGCTATGTGAATTAAGATACTCTTAAGTACACATTTTGATAAAATAACCCCGTTGTTATAATAACCCCGGGTCCTGTACCCAAATTGATTCTAATATCGCTTTCGTACTTAACGTGTTCAATGTAAAAATGTTGCAAACTTATGTGAGCAATAATGGATTCGAACTCAAAAGCATTTTCTAATCAAACCGACAGTTGACCTGTACTTTTTGTAATTTTTGATGCACAATAAAGAGTTAAGATACATACATACATAAACGAAATAGATACTAAAATTAACCAATCAACACGATAACAATCATTTTTTGATACAGATCATAAATATCTTGGTTATTTTCCCACGAATCTATTATACAAATAACATTAACACCAATTTGAATATGGCACGCGAAGTTTACTGCGGTATCCATTACTTTTGGTATGGAGTACGCAACTATTTATGAAAGTAACATTTATGGCAACAAAAGTATTTACGCAACTTACGAGAATTGCTTACTTATTTTGAATATTAGTATAAATAAATTGTAAAACTTTTTCTATGTGTCTTATATCTGACTGGAGTTGTTGAAAAATCTTGTGCCCAGTATTGATGGTAAGACAGACTTTTAGAAATTCCCAGTGGTTATCTTTGAAATGAAAGGCACATAGACGAGTCATAGAAGATTACTGTGTAGAAATGAGGAGATTACAATAATACAATAACAATAATTATTTAGTGTCTAGGTGGAACCATAATAATATACTGGGTGTTTTTTTATTCGTCTTAAACATTTTGGGGGTTAAATCAGTAAGTCATACTGACCAACTTTCACTATGGGACCAACCCCGAAATCGCGAAAAAAAATTTGACCCACCCATACAAAACATCGTCAGCTGACTAGCCAAAATGTATGGGATGGTCAATTTTTTTTTCGCGATTTCGGGGTTGGTCCCATAGTGAAAGTTGATCAGTATGACTTACTGATTTAACCCCCAAAATGTTTAAGACGAATAAAAAAACACCCTGTATACAACTAAAAAAAGTAAAAATTAGGCACTTATGACGACATAAACAAATTCACGACTAACCTTACTTAAATGTAGTTTCTAGCTTTACAAATGTTCTAGGTACAGTCGAGTATCGTATTACCTCTACATTAGAATGAGGTGAAAAAGTGTGTGTGTGTATCTTTGTATTCTACGAGTACTGTACAATAAAAAACTACCACGAATTGCGCAAAGCACAACCAATAAAATAAAAAGTAAAGTTAATATTAAATTTAAATTTAACGTGCATGATAAATTTTAATATCTGCATTAAAAAAAAACAATCGAAGTTATGTTACGCTACGTGCATCAAATCGCTGTATTTCATTTAATACTTTTAATAGAACTTTAACCACTTAATTGAGGACAATCCATAGCCCTTGGGAGTTTTTATTGAGCGTACTGCTCTTTGAATAAAACCAGTAACATTGTTAAGATTTTCCTGCGCTCGAGATAAGAATACTTTCTATTTCAATTTATTCCCACCCCACTAATCTACTTGTAATGACGGAGTTACCATTATAACAAAGCTATTATATGTAAGTCAATCATCCTAATCAACAAAATGAAAAAGTTTGCTACCTAAACGTCATTTGTACATTGTATGTATGTTCGCATTATCTCACGTCAACATAAGTTCATGTAGAGTTTTCAGATGAGCGGTGCAAAGTCTAACGTTTCACCCAGCGCAGAGGAATGTCTTTCTTTACACCGTGTTGCCGTGGGACGTTAGTTAATGGTACCCATAAAGATATAAATCGTAGTTATTTTAGTCGTAGCCACTGTAGGTAATGTTTGAGATTACCACTATAAAAATAACTGGAATATACTAGTAATACGAGGGCTGTTTGATAAGTACCCGTTTATGGAAAAAAAACCAGTTATTTTTGTATATATGCATTTGCTTTTCTACAATGTCACCTTTTAACATTATATATTTGTTCCACCGATATTCAAGCTTCAATAAGCCATCCATAAAAGTATGATTCCTAAAAGTCATTAAAATAGGCCTCTGTGGTGGCAATGACTTCGTCATTTGATCCAAATCGCTTACCACCGAGCCATTTTATCAGTGGGGAAACAAAACTAAATCGTATGGGGCAAAATCCGGAGGGTGAGGCAGCAGTTCGTAGCGTAAATGTGATAATTTAGCCGCCATAACTCTAGACGAATGAGTTGGTGCGTTGTCGTGATGAAAAAGTACTTTTTTCTTTGGTGCACAGTCATGGTAAACCGCATGCATTCTGACTTTGATTTCATCACACGTTTTTTCTTCCAAAAACAGGAATCGAACTACAGACCGATACTGTTCTTTCTCCATTTTAACAATTTAAAGTTCACGCTTTCACTGAATCGCTGTCAAATGAGAATAAAAACAAAGAAATGCTGTTTTTTTATTTTTTCTCGCCTCTAAAAATTGGCTTACAACGGTCGTATACATATTTTCGGCCAGTGATATTAATACATCTAGAAAACGGGTACTTATGAAACAGTCCCTGGGCTGTTTTAAACTTTTTGGTTTGGTTTTGTTTTAAAGAATTAACATTAAGACAACAATCAACGGAATATAAAATGTGCTTAACTATTTATTGTTTCAGTTAATAAACAAACAACATCTACTCATCTACATATTCGGACAAATATTTAACAATGCCATCACATTACATGACTGCCAAACATACTTACTAGAAAAATTACATTTTTGTCGAGTAAAGTCTACAAGTAAATGTCATCATCACCATAGACCACCTTCCCCAAAAAGCAAAGATTTTAACTGTAGTCCAACTGAACAGTCAACCGCTTTTTATTATTAACAGGTAAATCTCTGACCAAAGACAGTGGACACGGTCTAAACAGAGGTCCGTCAACAGGTGGACCGCTTTTTACGCGAAAGTATCTAGGCCCGGGCTATTACATTTAATTATACGGCGTCTCCTTATTCAGATATACCGTAATAACAGTGTGTTTGAGAAATTCCAAATAAATGGCTCGTTACGAACGATGGAAATGGATAGTCTTTCGTAATGGTCATACGCATCATAGTAAATGACATGGTTACGATCGAGGCTAAAATGCAGATTTTATTACGTGAAATCCACTGGTGTAACTAACATGCTATTTTATGCTAAGTTCGGTTTCAGTTTGAGAGATGTGTGTAAGACCAGTATCAATACTTTCTTTATGAATGTTTTCTTTTATTATCACAAATGCATTAATGTTGAGTCTTACATATGCCCGTTTACTTACTTTTTGATCCATACTAGTATCTGTCATAGTTTTGATCATGTCAGAAGTCTGTATACTTACTTGACTCATTTCTGATGTCCAGTTAGTCGTAGCGACCCTTGTGTATTGTATTTTGAAATTCCTCTAAACAAATTAACACACAAAATAAGGTAAAAGTAAGCTTTTTACTGAGTGAAGCGTTGTACGGATATTTAGCAGACTATGTACAGACCGTACGCGTCAGTACGCGTAGAACTCGTTTAACGTTATTCCAATGGGAACTTACAAATTTTTCGTGTGAAAAAAAAAGTATTTAACATTTCATCCTATCCCGTTCAGCTGTTCATGTGTGATAAAAAAGAATCCAAACATCCTCACAAATTATTTATATGTATTTCAACAGCTTATGATTTTCTAAAAAATTATCAACACTAAAATTGACAACGCGCTTCACCTACAGGTGAACGGCGCGCGCGCAGAGCGTGTCGGCTCTGTGCGCTGGAGCATGCCTCCCCCGGGAACCAAACCTGCCCGTATCCGGTATCGATACGGTGACTTTTTGTGCCCTGTAGACCTATAGTACTTGTATCGAGAATCCTGTCTTAATAAGGCAGGATATTGGGAATGTATAGGAAATACCGGGGTTGAAAGAAAGTAGTTCTCACGAGCGTTACTGCACTTACTGCGAAATATAATCACGGAGGAATAAACAGTGGAGACTTATAAATATAACATAACTTTCAAAGGAAATTGAAGCAGTTTATGTCTATAAATACGAGTATGGATCCTCAAATAAGTTAGTACTCGTAGGTAATCTAGTTTTTAAATGTAATTTGATCGTCTATCCTGAGTTCAAGCGTAGGTTATTTAACGGCAAATTAGGCATGTCATGCTTATAGCTTCCTAATTTTCATGCTCTTCATAAAAAGGACAATGCCAACAAGGTCCAAAAGGCGTATCTTTATGTACAAACAGTTGATGATCGCCATTTTTTGAAGCTTTACTTCGATTTTTACTGGACTGCGCCTGCGTGGAGCCATAAGGAGGAAGTTTAAACAGTCTAACTATCTACGTATTCAAAAACGGATATTACACACTAGTCTTTGATCTATTGGACCGATTTTTAATAAAAGGGATGTTATATGATGCGTTGTGAACGTGTGAGTATATAAAAATAATAAGGGTGCGTCATACTAGTTACCAGTCAGGTTTAGTTTTAAACATTTCAGTTGTGTTCTGAATCATTAATGTGTGAGCCTCGCCACTATGCTTTAAGACCGAGTCCTTATAATGTTTTACCTTTTCAAACTCGTACATCCATTTCTATGAAATATGTGCCCTTTCTCCGAGTAGATATGTTTTGTTATTCAAAGTTTTTTTTTCGCTTTCATCATGACACAACCAGCTTTTGCCCGCGGCGTCGCTCGCGCGGAAACCCTCAGCGTGCGTGACTGCGTGTCTTCAAGCTTTGTTTCTCCCTCCTACAATCACTGGTCAATGGAGTGCAGTGAGACGGAACAAAACACTTGCAGCTTCGACCATATTGTATCTTTCAATTTATAGATTTTTCCTGCGACTTTACCCGCGTTGTACAATACCGCTGAAGTTTCACATTGAACGGGATGGCGATATGTAACTGGATGGATGGAATTTCGCAGATTTTGACACCTTATATGATGATGTAAGTAAGCTCCCAGAGATAATGTATAAAATAACACAGAACAATAAATATAAAGAAAAAAATCCGATAAACGAACGAACGGCTATCCGGTTAATATTTCCAATGCTACTCCAACTCTGTTAGTGTTGATAGTAGAGACGAGCCATCTGTTCGTTTGCGGTTAAAACAATTTATTTTCGAAAAACAAAACGTTCTAAAAAAATTCAAAGGTTAAGAACCCATAACGGTACTTATTGTTTCAATAACTACCTAATCTTAACTTAGTCTTTCCTATGTTTGTACTTTGATTTGTGATATTCTTCTGAGTTTCCATTTGGTATTTGTTAAAGTCGAATTCAGTTCCTAAATTGTTAATACGCCTACCAACTCGGCTCATGATAACTTATTTTTTTTGGCAATATTTACTTAATAGGAGATGTCTATATCCTTTATGGATTGAGTCTACTTGGCCCCAAAACATATCCAATGATAATGAATCAAATATAAACTAATTTAAGAGATTACTAAAACAAATGAAGAGCAATGTTCAAAATGTTTTCTTTATCAAATTAACTTGATAGAATCTGTTCCTATCACTTTTCTAAGAATGTAGCCTCTTAAGCTTTACAGGGACAGCGCCTTATTCGTAGAAGCCTTCCACCGCTCGACCGGTGCCCTGGTTTCCACAATTATCATTTTTACCTCAGCAATCATTCCTTGTAAGATACGGTTCACCTGACTCACTTAAGGATGCACCTTTGGTCCACCACCACCATCATAATCATTATTAGAAACAAAGCACACGTATCGAAATTTAAACAATACCATCAAATTCATAAATGTAAAAAATAGCCAAAGTTCTTTTGTGCCACTCTAAGTAATGATAAATTTTTGACAGTGAAACTAACTTATTGGGACAATGGATAAGCCCTAACTTGGCAGTATCGTCAATTCGATATTAATTTGTCAGATTTCTACAGTCCGTAGCGTTCACAGAAAGCGACTTATCTAAGCTATACTGCTTAGGGATGTTCATGGATTGTAAATTATTTCGGTTTTTGTGAAATATTATTAACATACTATCAGACTAACAGTGGGCGACTGTTAGTCTAGAGCTGTGAATTTTGTTGTGTAGGTTGCAACCAAAATCAAAGCATGATATTCTCTCTACGTCATTTCTTTTCATTGCTCCAAGGTAAGTAGATCACGTTTCTCATTGGACACAAATAATAACATTTGGCGCTAAACACAGTCATAACAATAATGAAATACAAAACGGTGTTTTATCGTATTTGCGTGTATAACTTTCACCTAGTTAAAAATAAAAGAGCTCGGGTCTACGCGCCTGATTTTCTGTTTGACCATTTTGTACGTGCAAATTTATGCACGGAGTTTTTGTAGACTTTACTAGTGCAAGTCTTACATTATTCCGTGTAATTTAGTGTAATATAGATATTTATCTGTAAAGAAACTGATATTATATATTTAATCGATTTTTATTACACAATTGTTGAAATTATCTTCCATTCAAAGATGATATGGATAATGTAAAAGCTACGGAAATTAGTATAAGGAGGACGACTGAGCCCGCACAGGTTTTTAGGGTAACATACTAAATGGCAAAAAGTGGCCTTTATAAGTAATATCGTCCGCCAGTCCTTCCGTCTGTCTATCCGTATGATACAGTTATTTTACGCAGAGACTATTGAGACGATGTGGCTGAAATTTGGCAAGACGTATTTGTATTTGTAACAAAATACATAATATATACATATTATGTACAATTTTTAAGCTAAATCATAAAGATAAATATTTCATCGATGTATGGAATAAACTCTATCATCGATTACATAATCGTGGAAAATCACGTGTAACATTTTATAAGGGGTATGGTTGACACTAACTTTCCAACAGTAAGAAACTATAACAAAAATTGGCTAGTTTAAACGGAATAAAACCTGAATTCCTTAAGATTATAATTTATCTCTGTTCTAGTTTCAAGCTCTGTGAATGATTATTGGTAGATGTGGGTACCACTAGTAATTTGTATCGCAAAATTATATGACGTATATCTTAGCGTTGAAACTGGTTTTATGAGATAAGTAGGTGCATAATATTATTACTTATTATTATGACAAGGTCTCAAAGATGAAATGGATTGTAATGGATTGAAATATTGTCTGTACAAAACTTCTCTCATATGTTTAAGGAATTGATCATAGCCTTCTTCCTTTGAACATATCTCCCACAATGATAATTCATGACTTGGAATGAGTCAAATGTTTAAGACTAAATCCCGACTGGCGACTTAGTAAAGTATGGTCACAGTACTTATACATATACGAGTATATAGCTATGAGTTACGTACCCAAAGCGTCTGATTAGATAAATACGTAACATACAAATTGAAATATAATAATAGTGTGGTGCGGTATGGTACTTTTGGTGCGTGAGTACAACTTGCACTTGACCGTTTTTTTTATATAGCCTGTGACATTTTATTCGTTCTTGATGACGGAAATGAATATCGGTTCAAAAGCTCATGAGAGCAGAAAATCCGATTTCTGGTCAAATATTCCTACATACTCGTATATACCTACGTATATTATGAAATTCGTTACCCTTCGTTTTGCACTCAGATAAAAGCAAATAATGATAGCTAGCTCTCGATGGAAAAGCGTTATTAGTATTACAAATACAATCGGTATAGTTTGACACTAATTGTTGTTAAACAATTGAAAAAGACGCGTGGGTACACGGCGTCGGTATTTCTCTCGTGCGATACCGATTATCCCGAGATGATATCGCAGCGACATTGTCTCCACGTGTCGCGGTTTCCCACGATTTCCACATCGACAATAGAATCGATAACAACAATCGCAGGAACCGATTCCTACTTCCATCGGCTTTCAACTAAGAGAAATCTTCAGTTGACTTACAATTAAAAGATTGACGGATTAGGTTAGTATTACAATAAAATTGTGGGAAAATTTCAAGAGCTCTATTGTTATGATTATATATAATACTTAATAAGTTAACGTCAAATTAATTTCGTAAAATGAAAGTGTCGTTTTAACACGTTCTCAGGAGGTTAATGATGTAATGTAAGCAAGGTCTTTTAGGTTTAATCTTGGTAGAGCAACACAGAAAACCTCATTTCTGTGCCGCTTTACTACATGGAAACTGTTTATTTCCATGTTAAATTGTTTCCAGTAATTTGGTAAATATTTTCGTCATGACATTAGGATTGAACTTAACTGACTGTACTTTCTTATTGATTCTGTTAGTTGTAAAATTGACCCAATAATCGCGATCTGTCACAACCCAGTTACCGGTGTAATTTGTTTGTCTATCTCCGTTGGACTGTCCATTGTCGATTTGATAGGTATCATTTACGAAATAGTTTATGGAAGCGTAGCGCGGGTTAACATTCCGTTCTAGAGGTCATTTATAAATAAGAGGAACGGCGACGCATATAAGCGTTTTCCCGACTTTCACTGAGTGCTTTGAACGCGTATGTGCGTTTTTACAGCAAGTGAATAAATTGTAATTAAAAATTATTAAAAAAGCTGTGAGATTCATTCAAAATTATTGCAAAACTAGTTTTTGATAAATTAACACCACATTTAAATCGACTAATTGAAACAGACAATTAATCTAGAACACACACTAACCTAACATAACCTAACCTACCCGGCTTAAAACTATATTGCACCCCTTTTTTCGTATTTAGGCTTAAAAGAGAATAGGCTTAAAAATTAAAAAAAACTGAACTTTTTAAAAATTAAAACTAAAAACTACATAATACTCACTCAACAGTGTCCTTGATCACATTCGAAATTCAAACGTATAATGTTCCGAGATCGATCATTACAGTCACTGCACTTCCTTTTTCCGGCGTGTTCGCGGGCCCGCTTATACGACAGGTGCGAGCGTATCGGTGGCCAGTGTCGACTGACTCTGGTCTATGGTCGACTATTCAGTTGGCGTTGTGGGTCGCATCCCCTCACCGCGATTTGTCAATTGGGTATGATGGTGCTATTTGGTTACCAATAAATGAAGTTTTGCACTTTCGAGTATATAATCGTGTTTGCTAAGAAACCGATTGTGTAATCTGTATGAAAATTAACCAAATGTGTTTGAAATTAAACATTTCTCCTGAAAAAAAACTTTACTTTAATATTACGGAAAACATAAAGAACGCATTTAATGCGGTAGCTTTACACGCTATTTATAGTGTGAATTGCTTTATTTGCTTTTCTTATTTTCTTATTTCTACGGCTCCGTTACGTTATCTTCAGATTTTTGTTAAAGTTAGCGGGAGACTAATGTATTCGAATTGTTGATTACCTATATATTTTTACATTTTATCTAGCTGATATTCCCTTGATGATATTTCTTAAAAAATATGAATCCGTGCAGAAGTAGTAGAGAGGCCGGAGAGATGCATACTTAATTGGATGATTGCGGATCCTTTGAGGATGTTTAACCATCGGTGATTTTTATTACAACTCTCATTTTTAACGAGTTGGATGAGCTAAATTCAACACCGGGCAATTTTCCAATTGACACTCTAAAATTGACGAGCAAACAATATAAATGAAAATTCGCACATTTGCTCGAATTTGTAGACATTCGTGTGAGGAAGCGATAGCATGCTAGCTTGGCAATAAATGACGAGGTGGGAAATCGTCATCACCATCATCATCATTTACTGAAATAGGCTAATGACATCCATTGCTGGACATAAGCCTTCCCCAAGGACCTCCACGATGCTCGGTTTTGTGCTACTCGCATTAATCGGTGACAGTTGGAACTACAATATTTTCAGGTGGCAAACTCTACCTCTACTCTCTCTCTATTAAACAGCATCATTACGTAAAGTTTGGATCAGTTTGCCAATTTCACTCTGAACTGAGCCCACTGTTTTTACAAGCTTTTATTTAACTTGCAATGTTCGTATGTAAGCGGTCCGTTTCAAATGTTGCAAACCGTTTTTCAACCACTTGCTGGTCTCCGATTGAGCTGAAATTTGGAATACGTATGTAAACCCGATGACAATGCAATATTATGGTGTCAAAGAGGTGATCTGATGTTGGAGACAGCAGGTGGCCACAAAATCTCTGCTGAACTGGTACTCGTTAGTTTGGTGTAGATAAGCAGATGTTGAATAATGAAAAAGTACAGTTGCTAACAAAAGCTTGTCCGAAAAATTATTTAAACTTATTTTCCTAATTCTTATTTATCAAATTCTACAAACCCTGGTAGCTAGCGATCCGTCCCGACTTCGCACGGGTAGCACTAAATCAAAAAATTATACCCTATAACCTTCCTAGACAATCCCTCTTTGTATAGTTGAAAATCGTATAAAAATCCATTCCGTATAGTTTCTGAGATTAGCTCGAACAAACACAAACTCAGCGCGGTGGGGAACTTTAAGTTATAATAATAATACAAATGTAGTGAATTCCTATAAAAAACATAATTATACGTTCACAATATATCTCGATGTTAATTTTCGAAAGTAAATGGATATTGAGAACTCTTGATTAGTTTATCTTCTTTAGCCAATTACGTTGTTTTAACGTTTTGTAACAATATAGTATTTGACACAGCTGAAGATCTAACTTATAGGTAGATTATTATGCTGTGAGCTGTCATCATAGGGTTTTTTGGTGGCTCAAGATTTAAGATTTACTCAGAGATGGTAAAATTATCTAATATCTGTACCTAACGCAGGATTACGATTTCAATTCTCAGTATGTGTATTTTAGTTCAGTGGGGGTTTAAACCGAAGACCCTATTGCCTCCAAAATACGGTATATTTTTTTAAACCGTCCTCTTTCACTCATTGCCCTGTCTGTAGTTGCCATAGACAATTATATTATTCTGTTATGTTTTGAATTTGGAACGCGCAGCCAACCGCGTCGAAGATCCCTCGGACGCGACGGCCGGTGGCTGGTGACCGTGACGTGCCATATGCTACATGGTGAGACTATGGTAATTTTTTTATGCTGCTGGCATATTCTGGCCTGAGTGAAAACGGATATTAGTTGTCTTAGCTCGCAATAAAAAAGGGTATAAATCATATTACAGAGTAATAAACTTAGGTACACCTATTTCGCTTGAACTGCAGAAGACCCTTTTTATTTGGGCCACAATATTATGGTCGCGTTAATAGCTTTGGATAAAGCAACCGCCTTTCTCACACTCGCACTCGCGTCCTTGAGGTGGTAAGGAGAGATAAGTTATGGTAATATAATTATAACGTTAATACTATAAATGCGAAAGTTTGTGTATGTTTGTTACATATTCGGTTGAGGCTTTCGTCTCCCGTAAAACACTATGCTATCCCGTAAAACGATATGAGACGTCCAACGTCAGCGTGATCAGGAATAGATATTTCGTATTTATAATCCTCAAGCTGGAAAGTAAAGCTGGACGTACATATTGAAAGGAAATCAAAAGCTAAACTTTGATTGTACATATATGCCTTGATTGATTAAATATTTAGTGAAACTTAATTATCTTTTAGACATCTTTAAACTTGGTTCTAAAGAATGGATAATTATCAACTATCCCCAATTGTCAGCAGTGGTCATGGTCGCGGGCCAACAATACTGTCCATGGGGGACCGTTACACCGTTACGCTTACGATTTCTTATGTAAGTAATTAGTTCGTCGGCTATGCCTTATGGCAGGTTGAGTTTGCCAGTAATACTCGTACACGCCAATATAAAATGTGTTCACCGTCAATGATGTGATTTTTTAAAATACCTCTTCACATCTAGTCGGCGTCCGAAATGAAATCCCGTCTATATTATGTGTTAGAATCGCCTGTCACTGTAGCCAGAGTTTCGATTATTCCAGGCTGTTTGGTAAGGACAAGATAGAGAAGAGTATGTATTTGATAGTGTTGTAGGCCGATCGCCCGACGACGGACTGATGTCGAGCTACTACGCCGCGCTGCCCAAGACCAGCTCTCCCGCGCACCCCATGTCGCTTATTGGCACTCAAATTACCGGGTTTTGGCACTTATTGATTAAAGGATTGTCGCCTCTATTACGTTCTAATAAAGTATCTTTAAGCCACATTAGAACCTTGTCGAAGCAGGTAAACATTGCAAGGAAAAACATTGTACAAATCTCAATTTTGTTTATTATGCATAAATTCGTTTCTAAGTCAAGTACCATAAATATAATTGAGGTAAGTACAATGTTTTTCCTGGAATGTGTCGAATTGACGATAAATCGCATTTTTACTTAATTTATAAAGATTTTTTAAATGAAAGACTTTATAATTTATTATTCTTTATTTATGTCATAGGACCATTATTTATTAGTTAAGTATATCGAACTTCCTTTTACACCTCTATGACTGACACATTATCTCATAAAAATAAATCCACGTCCCGTCCCCGATTATACCATAAACTACGGGTATATCCGGGACTACATTTTAAGGCATACGGTTGTAGGTAGACAAGAAACATTTTTACAATATCATGAATACTAAGTATAATGCTGGATTAGAAGTTTTAGAGACAATAAACATAGTGACCAATTCCATATTTTCAGAATAATAAAACATTATGTGAAAGAAATAAAAGGGAATTACAAATTATAAACGAATGGATGTTGCATGATTTCATACATGTCTGTATTGTTTCGTGTGTCTTAAGAGAACACAGATTTTTTTAGGTAAAAATAATACAATTATGAACATACTTAATTTGCGATAATATAGTTAATACTTGCGAAAATAAATTAAAGAGCCAATAAATTGAATAGTAACAGGCACCTTAAAAAGGTTGAACGATCTTGTTTTGTTTATCTAAATTTACAATAACACATTGAGCAAAATAATAAAATGGCGACGTAGCTTAAAATCAATTCCTTCACCGAAAAAATACATCAAATAGGTATACAACTATACACTGTTAAGAACTTCATTAACTTGAAACTTGCAGGAGGTCATTTCGCAATGATTCACTGTGAGTGAAATTATTTATTGACAAATGAAATGAACAATGATCGATTCATAAATTTGGATCTCTATTCGGAAATGTATAAAATGAAGGATAAACCGGACGGAACACTCGTGTAATCCACTTGGATCTGTCGAATTGCTCCCCCAGTGTATTCCATTTCGATTTTGATATTCGGCGGAGCCCGAAAAACACCACAGATTAATCTATAACTGCATCAATTGCAATTTTTGTAATGTAAATAAAAATAACTGTGCGAAATACCTATTATATTTCGAATCACCACTTTTATAAAGAAGTTTTTCTTCACTTCTGTCGCTCTAATAGCAACTGCGTTACTTTTGGTGTAGGTGTAGCAGCATAGAAACTACTTCATTTTATGAAGTAAGTATAAGTAACCAGCTTTATGTTGTTCTGGAGTTTTACTAGACTACAAAACAAAGTCTATCCGCCGGGACACGTTGCGTTTGGACTAACACAAATAACACTGCACGAGCCCAACCGGTACGTACTAAGGATGGGTACGATTTAGATGTAAGCGGAATGGCTAAATTGCAAGGAGTTTTATTAATTACTGACACTTTCAGCTTTTTTCTTTATAAGAAAAAAAGGAAATAAGTTAACCCCACTAAGTCCCGCGTTAAGATTGTAAGTTTGCCAGTCACATTTGTTTAATTAAATTTTATACATATAAGAAAAAACAATTTATCTTTGCTGCTTGATTTTTCATGTTTATCTCCTTTTTACAACAACTTTTGACTGCCAGACTTTGTTATGTATATGTAGTCTAGAAAAGCTTCAGAACATTATAAAAGTGGTTTTATTCTTTACGAAATGACGAGGTTTTTATGCCATTGCCTCCTAGGATATTTTATAACGATCGATTAACTAGAACCATTCAATAATACTTATTATTTTTCCTTACGCCAACAAACCACTACGCTAGAAGTTACACAGTAGTTCATATTTACCACATATCCATCACAATATTTTTAGAATATCAGTTGTTTCGTTCGTTCAGTTTTGTTATGTGTAAGGATAATTTCCTACATTTTCGCCTTAATTCTAATATCGTTATATTAAAATAGATTTTTGAGTTGATTTGTCGATAAAATCTTTTGAGTTGACAACATTTTTATAATAAATCTTTTAAGAATGTATCTACTTAGCTAACGTGTCTGTGAATAGTAATTTTCTATTTATATAGGCTAGTTATAGTTTTTGAAAATCTTCTACACGTCTAAGTTTTATCATTATTTATACGGACTATGACGTGATTTCGATTAAAATTTAGAGATGACTAGATTTTTCAGTACCTAGGGACACTAGGTACGGGTGTTGGTGTGGTTATAACTTGGAAAAAAGAGTTGGCAATAAATTAGAGTCCTGTTAGAAACATTATCTAACTTGTTAGATAATGTTTTAGTTCCGAATTTTTGCCAAGCTATACACAACCAATCCTAGTAATAAATACGTCTTGCGCGTGATGAAAATAGTACAGATTTGAATACACAAATAGCGTCTATATTTAAAAAGCTAAATATTTTTTGAAACGATAGAATCGAACAAAATAAAAAAATACTACTGCATTTCTTGCACTTGTTAGCCTTATAGGTAAAAGTTGCCTTTTTGTGATGCTACGATATACTACAGTGTATCCTGACTAATAAGAACTGTATTTATTTTATTTCATTGTGTACACCAACATGTGGAATGCACTTTGTACATTTAGATACATAATACACCAAGGTGTGAAGATACTTAAAATAGTAAAGTTTTGTACTTATAGGGTAAAAGTAATTTTAAAATTGTCAAGTTCGTTGCGCAGATTTGGTCGGGTAGTAAAAAGAATTTCATTGCAATATCTTCATATTTCATAATATCAATCTTATAAATCTTTAATAAAAATTGAGAATCTTAAAGAGATCAATTCCGCAAGTTAATCTATGTATACTTTAAGGTAACTTATTAACAATAATAATGTATTAGGTATCTTTTAAATATTTATAGTTGCATGGGCTGAAGTGGAATAAGTCTATGAGCCACTGTTTAGGAACTTTAAACAGATTTTAGAGCCATTGCTCACCAAATTCCTAGCTACCACACAAATTAATTTTATTTTATCTTACAATAAGAGTTTAAAGTGGATAATATTGGACAAACATACACAGATGGAGGTTGGCGATATGTCGCGTGTTAGTTATATTTATTGACTAGCGGCCGCACTCACAGACGTCAATTAACTCTTAAGTTTGATTAAAGTTGCTGCTGTCACTTTTTTTAGCAATGGAATGGAAATTAAATGACGTCTCTGAGTGCGGCAGTAAGCCAACTAAACCCTAAATACGCCATTTTGATTTATAGTATTCCTTTAATTTGACAATAGAACGAGTTTTTACGTAACGTTCCTTTAAAGATGCCTAAGACTGGCAGGTTTCTTCTTAGACCCGATTTTCTCGTCGTATTCTTCTGCCGTCCACATTTAAAAGACAGTATAACCATGTGGCCGTTGTACCTACTCTTATCCAGCCATTTGCTTTTGGACGGCAGTATATAAGAGATACCAACAATGTTCTTTGGAATAGGTCCATTTTCTTCGTTCACTGCGGAGGCCTCAGCACCGTGATGCAGATGGATCCACGAAGTAACCTGAGCAGGTCTATTACTTCTGGAGTCTTCATTGACGTCACGTTTTCGTCGTTCACCTGCACGATCAAAATCGGAATTTGTAATTAATCGAGATAGGAATTGTTATTGCAACTTTAAATAATGAGAAAAATTGCTTTGTCTTTATAATAGTTACTTACAAGGATTGTGAAGCTGCAATTGCATGCATACAAAATGCAGTAGGTAGGCACTTAATATTTATCCCTCCCTAAACCTAAGTCACACATTAACGAATTTTGAAAATAGGTTGATCATTGGTAGACCTTTTGAAAAAGTAGGTTTGTCAGGTATTCATTTTAAAGAAATATTGCATACAATTAAATAAAATATATAAAAGCCGGTCAAGAATATGCCAAGCCTTGCTCAGTCAGTGTCTACAGTATCAAAAGTTAGCTTACTATACTTAAGTTATTTGGTGCTAACTTAGTACTGCACTCATACAATGATATCGAGACGTGTTGGAAATAACACTTTTCTATGAGTTTACATTAATTTTGAAGTATTTTACAGCCTGCTTAAAATCAGCCGAAAACTTCATACCTGTAAAATGACGTCTCCTCGTTGCAGCCGGCCATCCCTGGCCGCCACGCTGTCGTTGTAGACGGCGGAGATGTAGCTCTGTCCGGAGTCCGGGTGACTCTGCACGCTGAAACCCAGCCGGCTGTTCCAACCCCGGTTCAGTTCCACTGTAACAATCTGCCCACACAAGAAATTAACTCAAATCTGCGTGTTAAATCTGATGTATCTAGACGAACTTGGATGAAATTTTGTAGGTTACCAAATACCAGAAGACCAAATAATTCGTAACACCATATATCTTTTGTGGTGTGACGAACTATTTGGCCACTTTGGCTGATACGATATATGTGATTCTGACTGTACACTTTGCCTATAGGAAAAAAAATTTACTATCACTCTATTTCACTTGACTTTGTTATCATATTGTTAACGTTAACTATGGTAAGACGTAAAGAAGTAATATTTTTCGAAGATGGGTTTAATTCAAAGTGGATTCGGTAAACAAATGCAACTTATATTTCAAACGTCATCCCACTTCCCGTGGCACTTTTTATTTTCAATTATTCTCGTATTGCGCAACATTATAGCATAGTTGATATGTGCACTATAGGTATTGTGCAATCAAATTAGTTTATTTTCGTATGTGACGTTTGTAGATTTAAAATGGAAGTTTTGTGCCATACTAAATTACTCTAGAGGAATTGTGCATGAGTTATTAGTGAAACGTGTTGGTTAGAATGCATTAAATAAAAGAACTATACAACGATGGTTTCAAATGTATAAACAAGGTAGAACCAAAGCTGAAGATGAGCCGCGAGCACCTCGACCAATGTCATCACCTAGGTTAGAAGCGAAAGATAAAATCGAGGAAGAACTTCGTCAGTCACGTAGAGTGAGTGTCAATGATCTTTCCGAGGATTTAGGTCTGGTCAATAAAAGTGCAGTATAGGTAACCCACACCCTGAACACGGACCAGAAGAAATTTCGTTATGAAACTGCTCGTAGTTACTTAGCATGGTACCGTCGTAAGAAAAATATACCAGCTTCATATGCATATGTAGAAGAAATTTTGCATTCTTCGACAAAGAAATTAGTCACGATCTTGGGTAGAACCAACCACTTCAGCTGAACATTTACCACGTACAGAGCTACATGAACGGAAGATACTGCTGATAGTGGCTATGAATATTACAGGGATTGCTTTTTGGAGAACTTACTTCTTCTTCTTCTTGGAAGAGAATATCCTTAATTAGGCAAATCAGTATCATATGCCATGCCAGGCCACACAAATCAAAAATAATTCATCAATTAATAGAAGATAAAGGATGGTTAGAAATTATTCAGCCGCCATATTCCTCAGATATGAATCCCTGTGATTTCAATTGTTTTGGCCATGTGAAGAGGAAACTGTCGGGTACCCAATATAGCAACAAAAAATAGTTAGATAATAAATTGAAGAAAGTTATTGATGAATTAAATGAAAATGGTACTTTGAATGGTGTTCAAAATTTGCCAGCGGTCTGGGAGTACGTAATGAATAGTGGGGGAGATTACTAACTCGTATAACAAGGTTTGATAATATTGTAGGTACTTTTCGTAAAACTGTAAAAAATAAAAAAATATGACAAAAAAAGTGGGATGACCTATATTTAGATCCAACATGTTTACTTAAATGTTTTCTAGGTAAATAAAGCAAGTTAGGATAAACAAGGTACCTATATCTTACCGTGG
This sequence comes from Tortrix viridana, assembly GCA_963241965.1. Lineage (NCBI taxonomy): Eukaryota > Metazoa > Arthropoda > Insecta > Lepidoptera > Tortricidae > Tortrix > Tortrix viridana. Next base: position 6,528,173 of record OY725179.1, on the reverse strand, counting down.
GTTCTAAATTGGTATCTTGTTTAGGCGGTTCGGGTTTGATGTTTTCCTTTTGGACGGGTTCAGAATCCTTTGGTTTGGGCAAGACAGCGGCCAGCTTGGCTTTCCGTTCACTGTCTGGTGACAACGCTACTGCCTTCCACTTCTTTAAGCCGTTACCTTTAAAAAAGAAAAACCTATTTTATGCCAGTTATGTAAGTGCTTTAGCTGTTTGAAAGTTTATTTTCGGTGTTAAGCTGCAAACGGATAGACAACACAGACTGCAGGATGGGGCGGAGAGGCTCGTTTCCATAGTTAATCGCTACACTTTGCGCAGTGCATTTAATTTATAGGAATATAGCCGTCGCATCGTCCGGCGCCACGCCACCGCTTTCGCTTCTCTGCGTTTGCTGCTTCAAGGTAATTTGTACATAAACATTTTAAAATCTAATTAGTTCGGTCTGGAACCGAGGACGCAGGATGACAGACGTTGGGGTTCGGACGAAGTCCCAGCTATGTTACAAGTGCCTTCAGTGGAGTAGGCAAGGACTACGTAGTTACGAGACTAGTAGATTTTTTTATTGCAAAAATGCGTTCCTAGAGGCTATCCTTAATTACTTGTAGGTTAACCTCCTTATTCATAATCGCAAAATAACTAAAGCATGCTTGAAGTATGGTTTGACCTTATCTTTAATTGTGACATTTGAATTTGACAGAAAGTGACAAAGCATACTGTTACTAAAATAGGTTTGTTGTGCGTTTATGAATAAGGGGGTAAGTCTTTGTTTTGTTCTATAGGTAATATAATATAGAAAGTAGGCAATATATTTGTTATCAAAAGGATATATTTAAATACATTACAGCTGACCATTGACCAAAAACCATTTTGAACAGGTAGCTCATTAACTCGTTAGTCAAATGGCTGGACCACAAATGTCTGTGGCTAGGGTTGCGAGTTCGCAGTCAAACCATGTTTCAATACTGGTGTATGTGGTTATTACTCATCTATTTCTGTACAAACGATTTATATTGTCAAATTCAGAGACGACTAAGCAAAATGAATTACTTACATTTTATTTAAAGAATTATACTCCTTAGAGGTTTACATCGGTAAATAATGTCAAAAAAGCAGAGTAAACTGACATGAAAAACTAACGACACCGGTAGGTAACTCACTGTCATCCTTATGATCTCCATCAGACGTCACAAGCACAGCGCTCTGGTACATTGGGCTCGAATGCTTGAACCTCGCTTCATCACTAGATAGTTCGGCTGGCATAGACACAGGTTCGTCGGAATCCAATGGGAATGAAGATTCGTATCTCTGCCGACTTATGTCATCCTGGTATATGTTGCGGGAGTCTAAGGCGTTATTATCTAAGTTGTTTAGCTCGTAGCCGTGCGGAGGGACTGGAATAAGAACAATAAATCCTCAATATACGTAATATTTAAAACTGAATAATAATCGTCCTTAGAGCCTTTTTGTTTTAAATGGAAAGAGTTCATGTTGCCTTAGTCATGTGACAATTGCTTAAAAGTTAATATTATATTACTCGAAAATGTCTTAAAAAAAAAATAAAAAAATAATTGTTTATTTAAATGTGTACACCGTTTTGGTTACATGTTATTTGGTAATCTAACTTAAAAAGTACACACACATAGTTTGACTTACAGAGAAAACAAACAGAGGCCCCCAAACTAGGCGAAGCCTGTATCTTGGGAGACCGACACAGATTAACATATATATATTTAAAGTTTTAGGAAATACTTAAGTACCGTTTACAAGCGTTTATGCTATTAAGAGTGGCCAGAACATAAGTCGAAAGCTTAGAGCTATTAATAATTGTATTTATTAAAGACTTCTTCAGAAACATGATAGTCCAAAGTTAGCAACCAATCTGCTAGTAGCTTTTTAGCTTTGTGAATTTTACAGTTTTTAATTTCACAAAATTTTAATACTGCATTATAAACTGATGCTCTAACAAAATTACCAATTACCAAAATTATCTTTTGTGCTAAAACAGCGGTAATAAGACGTCAGAAATTGGCTTAAAGTTGTTAACACGCGCCATTTTCTTTTATAGGAGCTTAGTAAAATTATACGCGATGAAATGTCGATATAATATAAACTCGTTATGTTGTTTTGATTGTACTAAGTTTACAAATAAATAAAGGAATGATTTTATAATTAGTTAAGGTTTTGCGTAGTTTGCGTAGTGGTTTTTCTTGCAGTTCTTTTATCGAAGTGTTGTCCGTTAGATCTTAATTTTTGTCGCAGTTCCCGATCGACATTCTAAGCGGAATTAAAAAGTTTTTTAAAAATAATGTAACAAGGCCGCTTAATAACCAGAATTTAGGTAATTTGTATCCTATAAAACAAATTTAAGAAAAAGTTACACACAACAATACAACTTTACATCTGAAAAAAACGCCCATATTTTTTGATTCTGCAGACGCTTATAATATTTCTGGAAATGGTCAACATATATTTGGTGCAACATACAACATATATTTGGTACTTACATCTATGGTGACAGGTGCGAGGTGAGTGCAAAGTAATGAAATGGCGATAAAACATGAACGTAGAGAAAGCTCGGTAAGAATTTGGCACTAAAAATGTCATTAAAGATAAATGTCGTAAAGGAATTTTATAGCACTGATAGTGCTCATAAAACATTAATAAAACATAGAGTGCTAATTATTTAGTACGGAGGTATATGTTTGACTTTTTACTCTGTGTGTACAGAAGAATATTAGGAAAGCTAGATTTTTTTATTAGGTAGGTACACATTTATATTTACCTTTACTTAATACTAACAATGTAATAAAATTCTGAAAGTTAATTTTAGCATTTCTAATCTGCTTCTAATTGTCAATGACTTGAAAACTTCCATGATTATGTAATTCCGATGACAATAAAATAATAATGGTACCATCAAGGTGGCCATAGAAACTCCCCAATGGCTAATAATAGGTCGGGGCAAAAGTATTTTCGTATTTGGACCGTATAAGTTGTAATCAAACCTCTTCGTCTATACTAAATGTACCTGGCTGGTTTTAATACCATTAAAAGTCAACATTCTGAAATACAATAAAATTAAAAAAAAAAACTGGTTCCCGGCATTTTTCAATTGTTTTTGAGCTATCAAAATGGACGTGTGTGACGAAGAAATTCGGTACATTTTAAAGTTTTATTACAAAAAAGGCAAAAATGCGACTAATGCCGCGAATAAATTTTGTACGGTTTATGGACCTAATGCGGTATCAATAAGAGTAGCACAATTGTGGTTTAAGCGTTTTAAGTGTGGAAATTTTAGTGTGAAAGATGAGGTTCGCTCTGGACGCCCTGTTACTGATAAAATCAATGCCATCTATGAAAAAGTGGAGCAAGATCTACATATTAGTAGTTACGACATTGCTGAAGAACTGGATATTGATCACAAAACAGTGTTACGTCATTTACAAAAGTCTGGGTACAAGAAAAAGCTCGATATTTGGGTGCCACACGATCTCACTGAAAGAAACCTAATGCAACGTGTTTCAATTTGCGATTTATTGTTAAAACGAAATAAAGCCAAACCATTTCTAAAACGGTTGATTACGGGTGATGAAAAATGGATTACTTACGATAAGAACGTCCGAAAAAGATCGTGGTCGAAGCATGGACAAGCTCCACAGACAGTGGCAAAGCCCGGCTTAACTCGGAACAAAGTGATGCTGTGTGTATGGTGGGATTGGAAAGGAATTGTCCACTATGAGCTTATGCCGCCGGGTAAAACTATCGATTCTGACCTCTACTGGCAGCAACTCATGAGATTAAAAGAAGCCGTTGAGAAAAACCGGCCGGAGTTAATAAACAGAAAGGGCGTAGTCTTTCATCATGTTAACGCCAGACCGCACTCATCTATAGCCACCCAGCAAAAATTGAGAGAGCTTGGCTGGGATGTGTTGATGCATCCACCGTATAGCCCTGACCTTGCTCCATCGGATTTCCACCTGTTTCGGTCACTTCAGAATTCTTTAGGAAGCATAAAGTTAATATCAAGAGAACACTGTCAAAACTACCTGTCAGATTTTTTTAATCAAAAATCTCAGAATTTCTACAGCAATGGAATCATGGCACTACCCACAAGATGACAACAAGTCATCGATCAAAACGGCATGTACATATAGGTATACTTTAAAAATTGTTTTTCCTTTGTACGAAAAATACGAAAATACTTTTGCCCCAACCTAATACGTAGTAGATCCGTCGAGTTTGGGCTCGTTTGACTCGTATTTTATAGCAAGTTTATAGTGTTGGAAGTATAGTCGTTTTTATTAACTTATTATTTAAGATTTTTACAGATAAAATCTTACTTTCGTTTTTTTTATCGATTTTAACATTTCATTGACTACCCTGCTCGTAATAGTATTACCGCACTGTCTTTATTTACATCTGCTCTAAAATTTGAGACAACACAAAACTTTCTCAAGCAACAAAAGTCGAAAACTAATCGTTTAGTAATTAGTTAGAGATATTCAAGAGTTCAAATAATAGTTAAGTAAATATACTTAATAAGGAGTGGCGTAAAAGGTGACAGGTTTGCCAGGGTGGGACAGGCAGTTAGTGCACACGTAGTCTTTTACTACGGTTCGAATCCGTCAGTTCGTCTTTATACTGATTCGGATAGTGTTCAAGCAATGAAGGTCGTAAGTGTCTTTACTGAATTCCACGTGAAGTAACCACAATATTCATCACCAGATGAAGCCGCCAAAGTAATCATTTTAAAAATTGATAAAGAATCTAGTAGATAAACCGAAGATTCGGATAGAAGTGAAGTCAATCGTCGTAGCCCCCTAGCAATGTGTGACATACTGTAAACTTTATAAGTATCTTTAATAATAAAGTTTAAAGTATGTTACACGTCGCTTGATGTTTACCTACTATGAATGTCAGAAAATTAAAATAGTATGTAAGTGGACGAGATGATCAAAATCTTGTTAAGAAGAGAGCTGTGTGATTCTGAACAAACTCGTCAACTTAGCCCCTCTCTACTGACTACCTTCTTTCAAAACCATATTCATGGGATGGGATAAAGACTACATTCTCCCAAGAACTTGGGCGGCATAGGTGATAAAAATCGGTAATAGTGGAATACAGTGTACGATCGTGTCAAGCAGATGGGAGTCGGTAGCTCACCTGCCAGGCTTAGTTTTTGTTTTCTACAAGTCTGCGGAGCTGTTGGGCTGGCCAGAACTACGGTGTGCGACCGCCGTCGCTCCGGAGTTGACTGCGTGTGAGACTCTACTTCGGTTGGTATTGGAACATCTGCGTGGAACACCTAGCGCTTAGTGCATGTGTTAAGCCGCTACTATGTGTTAGTTAAGTATAAAAAATCAGTCAGTGAGTGTTGAGGTATAGATGCTGAGTTGCACAAGTGAGCCTTAATCGCTAGGCGTAGTTAAGTGGAATACTACGTTTTTTTTGACGTTCAATCCTGTAGGTACCACAGGACTTAAGGTGATTTCAAAAGGTAAAGTTAGTCGAACATAAATTATGCTCCTGAAGCTTACCTGACTTGTAGCTTCCTGTCTTATAAAATTAAATGTCAAGAATACGGTATGCATTATTTTAACCTCAAAAAAACGATTTAGGGCAGTTTTTTATTGTTGCATTCCGGCAGTGTTTCTTGAAAAGTTTAATAAAAATCAGGCTAATCAACGGTTATAATATCTGATCTGAAACGAGGTTTTATAAAATTCAACACATTCAGTGCCTAGATTGTAATGTCGAGTCCATTTTGCATTCAGTGAAAGTTGATTACCAAACAAAGTCCGGCTGCTAGAGATTGCCGCTCAACAGTTTAATGCGCCGTCTGCTTTTCATATAAAATAACGTTCCATTCTTACAACACTTCATGCATACGTAGGTGAAGCATTCTTATTTAGATTCACTATAAAATAGTTATAGTACCAGTTTCTAGTTAATCAAATGGCGTGACCTCGCTTAAACGGCGGGTGTTCGTGTACGTACAAAGTTAGTTTTATTACAGAAATGAGCTTGCGTTACTACCACGCATGAAACACACGGTTCACACTACCTTCATAAAACTTTGTCTATACCAGGGACTCTATTCTAATTTGTTTTTGACTATCTTGCTTCTATATCGTACGTAATCGTATTGTTGACGTTACAGCAGCTCTTACTTTCAATTGAACTCATAAGAGCTACCATAGCGTTGACCATATGATATAAATGCAACATAGGCAAAAATTATGTGGAATCCTTATTCACAACAAATGGCTATGGATAAATCTGGATAAAGCACTCTCACACTTACTTGACAGAAGTGATGGATGTTTTATCCACATATATCCACAACGATAAACGCTAACTTAATAGGCTCGCTGAACTGTTTTCCACTTGGATAACCTGTTGTTTGTTTGCTAGATGTTTTGTAATAATATGATCTCTATTTGGTTTGGTCAGGAGTCTGAAAACATTTTTACTTGAATGTTACATAGACTTATCACAAAAACAAAGGTAAAAGGATTAAATTATCACTTCCTGAGTGCTGCGGTATCCGGTGCCTAAGAAAATCCTAAAGATGATACAGGTTTGAAATGTATCAAAGGTCTCCTATACATTAGGTATATGGACAACTGGTCTTGATAACAACCTAACCTAACCTTTTACTAGAAATCCTTCCGAAAAAACATTATACAGGGTGTCCTAAAAATGGTACGTCACATTGACACCGGAGACGCCTCATCCCCACACCGAGCCAGCCTAGCATGACCTCAGTTAAAGTCGCATGGTTTTCGTGACTGTTCTCAAAAAATAAATCATAAAATAATCATAAATACGTTATATGCACTCCAGTAATACGGTATTTATTCAGTTCAACATCATAATAAAGTTTTACACCACCGGTTCCTTTGAGTAGTCTTCCGATTTCTTTGAGTTCTTTTCACATAACTAACCGTGTTCCAGTTGTTTTAGATAACTAAGAACGAGGAGGTAAAATTATGTAGGTTATGATGCAGTACTAAGTATTACGGCATCGCAAGTTCCGCAACTGAATTAAGTTGGCTTATGCCAGACAACTATGTACATCAAAATGCCGTGTAAACTGGGGCCTCATACAATATCCATGTACTGGCAGAATGCAGCTTATCAAGCGAACATGGCCGGTAATTAGCCAGAATTAGCAAATAATAATATCCGTGTGTGTGGTGGTACTGTTTATGAAATAATTTGTTAATTGCCTATGGTACCTACCTTTCTATTTTATTCTTACCCAATATCAGCTTTAGAAACTTCAAACTCTTTTTTGTTTATATTAATGATATTTTGAAACGTAATTTTAGACTTATCTAAATTTACACATTGGTAATAAAATAAAATACAGTATACTCGTAGTTTCGTATTGGACCATTTGGGTACGGGTTTGATTCAGAGTGGTTTTATGACTATGATTTAATTTTTCCGAAAGCATAATGTTATGCTGGAGACGTTTATTACCTTTATACAATTTAATAGCTATAAATAATGGCTATGATGACACATTAAATTCAGGAAATTGATAAACTCGCCGTAACAACAGTTCCGCATCACGTAGGGAACTTGTTTTAATTAGTTTAATGAGTGGGATTATTTCTGATTATTTTTGCTGTGCATTTCATTCCATTAGCCGTTGCTCTTGTTATTGAGCTTGTGCTTGTTATATGCAGACTCGGTAAAATTATGTTAACCTAATTAAATAGTCATAAGTACCATAAGTAATTAAACTATTATGTTCTATTTAGAACTATGTCGTTTTAACCGAAGGTTAATGCTGTCGCATTGTTATATTATAAAGGTAGATAACTCTTTTTTGTTTCGTATTTTGTGTGTGTTTAATTAAGCCGCTCCTAAATATTGTTTAATCCATATCCATACTAATATTATAAATGCGAAAGTAACTCTGTCTGTCTGTAACGCGTTCAAGGCTAAACCGCTGAACCGGTTTCGACGAAATTTGGTATGGAGATAGCCTGAGTTTCGGGGAAGGACTAGACTAGGTTACCATTTATCCCGGAAAATTGGACAGTTCACGAGGAAGCAGCGACAAACGACTTCTACACGGACGGAGTCGCGGGCAAAAGCTAGTTACTTATAATAGAGATTACACACAAAACCTACACATTGTATTTTGCTAAAAAAGGTTAGGGAAGAAAGTGACAACTGAAATACCAAGTACCCAGTAAATAATGTCTTGCTCAGAAATAAGTGATAATTAGTCATAAAACAAGTCGAAGCCAGTGCAAGTTTGCAGATCACACGCAGTAGCGCACTGCTTCTACTAGTCCGTAGTCATTGATAATATAGAAGTTGCAAATTCAACTCAAGATTATATATATTAAAAAAAATGCGTCGAATAAGTCTGGAAAATACTTACAATATTTATAAAATAAAGTAATTTTTAAGTTTACTTTCAGATAAGTGTTTTGACGGTGCAATGCTTCCCGTGACTTACAAGTTCGAGTCCCGGCCATGCATAAACGAGTATTCCGTTTTTGTTCAATAAAAAATAACAACCTTTAATTATGGGAATTAAAATGAAAACAAACCGTTAGGCTGTTCGTAGTGATTGTTGTCCTTTGTGAGTTTGCGGAACTTGCGGGGTGAGAGGCAGGGGGATCGGGAGCCGTCCACCGCGTCAGGGGTGAGCCGACGGGCTGCTAAATCGCACAGCATCGACACTGCTTCAGGCCTGCAGAAATATATACCTACATATTAAAATTGAAGTTAAAACCTGACGTGGAAAACACAATACCGGGACTTTTAGACGAGCATGTTTTAAAGCGGTAGGCTGTTGCTGTATAGCCAAGTTATATTCATGTTGTATTCTATGAAAATTAACGACTGTAGGGATGAGTTAAATGTATGAAATTACAGGCGTACAACAGTATACGTCAATCCTATGTACACATTATTTTATTTTTGCAGTCGCCAATGACGGTGAAATAAGACTCGTGATTGGGGCAAATCGATTTTTATGAAACAATAAATACCGGGCAAGTGCGAGTCAGACTCGCACACTGAGGGTTCCGTACACATTTGGCTGGTTTGTAGTATTTGTTGTTATTCTATAGGGTTTGTTCTATAATCATACCAAATTTGACGCTTGTATGTTTTACCGTTTTTACGATACAACAAAAATAAAAATACGTTGAAAAAAAACCTTTCTTGTATGGGGATCCCCTTTATTATTTTACTTTATTTTGGATTTACCGTCGTAATTACACATTCTGAAAAAAAAATCAACTCGCTATCTATTACGGTTCAAAAGATACAGCTCTTTATAGTTAGGACAGACAGACAGTCAGTCAGACAGACAGACGGACAGACGGACGGACGGACGGACAGCGTGGAGCGTAGGCATATTAATAGGGTCCCGTTGGGCACCCTTCGGTTACGGAACCCTAAAAAGCATCTCCGTAAATATAAAAATGCATTGTAATCGGTTTAACAGTTTGGGTTCTAGGCAGATGGACAGGCGGATAAATATACTTGAAACTTCAAAATGTAATGCACACATTTTGTCAGATATCTTATTATATAAGATCTAAATCGTGAATGGGACAAAGTTATAGCACCCCTTGTCTGCATGAAACTAGAAGCAAGTTTTGACAGTTCACATGTCCCATGACTTAAAACAGTCTCAGGGGTTTCAAAACAAGACTCGCCTTAAAGGGGGTTTAGGCCTCGAAGGACCGTCGGAGTCCGTCGGCTCTTCCTTTGGCGACATCGGCGACAGCGGCGTCGCGGCATGGTCGCGGTAAAGACGCAAGCGCACCTCGGAGCCACAGGCGCGGAGAAACGCTACCGCCTCCGCGTGGGACATGTTTGACATCGCAGTGTCGTTCACCTGTCGTGCAAATATTGATTAGATAGGTTTGTGAATATGACAAGGTTAAGCAGAATGGTTTTTTTATGAAATATTTTATTTACTTAATAGCAAAAGTGTAATTTCCCTTAAAAAAGAAAAAAAACATCAACAATGATATAACAAAACATTTTACAGAAGTAAGTAAATACCGTCAGACAAGCCTCACTAAAAAATCCATTTTAAATTCTGTAATTTGTATTTTGTATTTCAAATCCATCGTCTTAAATACTGTAATTTGTACTTTGTATTTTTAATACTTGCAGGTAGGTACGTATTTTGCCCAGCCCTGGTTATACACCAATTGAACAAATTAAACTACATCATTGGGTGTAGCTTAAAATTTATAACACATCTACCGAAATCCTGTGTAAGCGTCAAATATCATAAGGAGAGCACTTAAGAGCGCGCATTGAACCGTTGAAGTGAAGCTACTGTTTACATTCGTGTATTGCGGAGGTTCCCCCTGTTTGCTTTAACATGAGCTCGCATCGGTTTGGACAAAGAAAAATACCAGACTTTTTCAAGTTCTGTAGGCGCCGATACTCGACGAGTATACGACTATGATAAAATAATCTTTACAGTGTTATATAATAATAATAATAATAAAATCGTTTATTTACCAAAAAAGTGTTGAACAATTAAAGAAACAATTGGTCCCACACTAGACTTTGCCTGTCCTGTGGTGATCAATTTCTCAAGTATTTACAGGAAAAATATAATAATTAAAAATATAATAATAAAACAATATAATAATAATATAATAATTTATATGGAAGAATGAAATGCACGACTTAGATAGCTATACCTTTAATCACAGCAGTAGTAATAATATTAAGGCTAAACAAACTTTATTAATAAAATAACAGAAAGGTAGAGGAGGTTCGTTAATTAACTTGTACGGTAACAATAACATGTTTTCTGGATTAAAATTTCACTGTGGATCCACCATGACAACGATTCATTTGCTCGCACGTGTGTAAACTTTTCGCTCGTGTATTATTTATATGATATCGGTCTAGTTTCAGTCACGTACTACTTATCGCGAATTTTAAGAAGTATTCATGAACAAAGTGAACAAATTTTATATACGCTGCACGTGTATTATAAAAAACTTACTGACCCAAAATAACGATACGAAAGAGCTGACATCAATCTATCATTATTCATAAAATTTTCTATCGGTTTTATCCCAAATATCCCAAATACTACTTAAAATATAGCTTTCAACCTAATAACGAAGAGCCGTTCTCTTCATGTGTGATTTAATCACAAACATCCATACATCTTTACAATTATTTACATTTATTATTATAATAAAACGGGAAATAATAAATGACATACAGCCACGATCCTGTCTCCCGGCTGTATCCTCCCGTCGCTCAGGGCTGGCTCCCGCACCAGCGCTCGGACATAGTGCCCCAGGGCGCTGTGGTCTTCCTTACGGAGTGTGAAGCCCAGGGAGCCGTTCACCTTCGTCATCACTATGTCGAATTCCTAGAACCATAAAAAAATAAACATCAGATGACAACCTTAACCATACCCGAAGGAGCATTATTAGGAGCATTAGCCGACTTTGCAGGCTGTCACTAATGAATTACTAAGGCGCGCGGTTCTTTTATGCGTTGAACGCTGCGCAAAACGCACGCGCTCTATTTTATTACGCATTAAGTGAATAGAATGTATTGTTTTTTGCGTTGAACGCAGCGGCAATCTCAACCTGAGATGTATGGTGCAACGCAGTGCGTTTGTCCAGCGCAGCGTTTAACGCATAAAACAACCGCGCGCCTAACGGCCGCACTCAGAGACGTCAATTAACTTTTAACTTTGATTAAAGTTGCTGCTGTCACTTTCTTTGCTATAGCAATATAATAAGACGCAGCAACTTTAATAAAACGTAAAAATTAATTGACGTCTCTGAGTACGGCAGTAAGCTACCTGGGTCAAATAATTAATCAATAAGTACAGATTGTTACCATCAATATTTAACTCGCTCACATTAATAAATAAAATGTACTTATGCTACTTTGCCGAATTATTTGGCTTTTAAAATCGGAGTATCTTATTCTTTAGTAATTTTCCAAAACAATGACTATTTAAACATTTTCATACAGGTACTGCAAACAAGTAAACCTAGCTAGACTAAATTTCGGCTTTGATTTTTACTATATTCTGTGCAAAAAGAAACATGCAAGGCCCTACACTGCTGAATATATTATTCTACTTGCACAGTCTCTACTGGTTTAATCGCTCCTATTAAACCAGTACAAGGTCTGTAACCTGACATCTAGGGCGACATATTTATGGCTTAAACGTTATTAATTGACGCGTAGAAATAACCTCCCCCGTAAAGCAATTATGTATACTTACCACCGATCCATCATCCTACGAAGCGTGAACAAAAAGGCTTATTAATAGTTAGGTATAATAATACTGCCGAGATTAATAATAGATCATCGACTCTATTACGCATTTAACGACGTCCATAACATCGGGATACTTAATGGAAGAGGTAGGGAGGGACTGAAACGACCAGATTTACTAAAGCGAAAACACATCAAGTAAATCTATCCGCATATTAGAATGGAAAAGGAAAAGGCTAGGGTGATTACCTTCATTAACTATTAAGGTAGGATAGCAGTTTTGCGTGTGCACGGTCGTGATAACGCTGGCGTATGCTTATGACAAGCAGACCCGTCCCACCGAGATTCCTATTACCTATTACCCCAAATGAAAACTAAAAGGGACAGACCCTGCTAATTGCCATACTCAATGGGTACCAGATTGGACGGCACTAGCACGATTGGTTTCCTCAAAACGAAATTAGTACTTATAGTCATTAACAAAGCGACCTTTTATTTTTCTAATTACTTCCAGCTACTCTGGCTTATTTAATTATGTTGCTATTACGAGCAAAATGGCGGCAAACGAATGTAATTAAAAGGCTTTCATAAACGTGACGTAATAAGAGAAATTTACATTTCTTTCCATTACTATTATGTATTTGCGGTATATTTTCATCTTTACGTGGAACAACAGGCCAGATTTCAGGTGTTTTCTCATTACAAAAGAAACAGTACCTACCATCAAAAACAATATACCTTAATACGTATTAAAAATCCAGATGGGCACCACCTTGTACGAAGTGAGAGTCTCATTTTGTAAGGTTATTTCACGGCATCCACAATTTAAAATTTACAACTTTAACCATATAAAGCCGCTGTTATCAAGAAGAAGAATAGATTTATTGAGTAGGTAAAATAGTTAAAAGATTACATAATGCGATATTATTATATCCAATGCACCCCAAACTATCTTAATAATAATAATAATAATCGTTGCCCTCCATAACAACGGTAAGCTTATTAGTATATGAACGGAAGGTTGTTATTTAGTAGATTTCATAATATTAATTGCACCTAGGAGCATTAATTGAAAATAACGGTTTATTATTTTTACTATTTTAGTAATTTGAAGTTATAATAAATAGTGATAAAATGGCATAGCATTTTTAAATTTCACTTCAAAGGTCAAAGTGGTGTAAGGGCCTGGCCACGACTTTGCGCGACCGGCTGAGCGGCGAGGGAATTTTCTAATACATTGCGTGTAACGTCAACTAACCGCTGCACGGTGAGCGTCCCAACCAAGCAATGAAGAGAGAATTCGCTCGCCGCCGCCGCCGCCGCTCAAAGTCGTGGCCAGGCCGTAATGGATGACACTGCGGCCTGAATGAAGACTTTATTTTTATGTTTTTTAGGGTTTTTAGGCATCTATGTTATTGATGCTATTATGTTCTGTAGGTTAAACGCCTCAAAAACTGTATAGGTTTTTTTCCTTGGATTCGAAACCGGTATAATGTTATCTATTAGACCAGCGTGACAACATTAGGATAGTATTAATCTATCTGGTGAAATCAGGCATTACATTTGAAATGTTTTTTTCTTAATCAATGTTTTATTCGGGATCCTTTTCCTTTTTTTTAATCGACAACCTTTCAACTAATGCAACGTAGAATAACTATATTATCATTCAAAAACTAAATAACGGAGGTTTCTATAATGTGTCTATTCGACTGGACTATAATCTGCATATTAATATAAGTACAGTTTTCCTCACTCCGTATTGTATGTCGTAGACTGGCAGAGGGCGGTCGAGGTCCGGAAGACGCAACTCTCGCCTGTCCGGCTCTGGACTAGCTTCGCGCCGCCCCCGGCCTTCGGATGATGAGGTAGTCGCACTGCTTGTTGTTGCTGAGAGCCTGGTAGAATGGATCGGAAAATTATTTCATTTGTCCTTTGATACTTGACGAAAGGAAGGACATAAAGTTTTGCTTCAAAATGTGAACTATCATTCATTTTACACGTAATTACAAACCAGAGCCCTTAGCCAAGATGCCCATCGATAACTAGCGTTTCTATTCGTTTCATTTTTAAACCAATCGCGTCACTGGTAGATCACGTGACTCTCCGTATGACGTGATCTATCAATGCCGCGATTGGTTTAAAAACTAAACGAATAGAAACGCTAGTTAGCGATGGGCATCTTGGCTAAGGGCTCAGGACCCTATAAAGACCGCCAACGAATTGCAACGCGCGAAATAAGTCAATCCGGGCTGGGTGGCGGCAAGTGGCAACGCACTACTCGAAAATTAGAAACTACGGATGCTCTTTCTCTTACTCGTCGTTCATACCTACCCAAGTCGAGAGACATAGACAATTTCGGGATAGGGGTGTAGTTTATGCAATGGAGTGTACATCGTAAATACGAACGAGTGACATAAAAGTTTAGTGTGTGTTCGTAGTTGTCGAGCAAGTTGGTTAACAAGCGTTCCGTGACTTTAGGGAAATTCCGTTGAGAAAGGGGTTGGAATCAACAATGTTATTAGTAATAGTTACTACGGAAGAATCGTTTGTTTTTCTTACTGGCAAAAGGAGGGTTAGACTAAAGTTGATTAAGTTCAGTTGTGTTTAGGTGCTCATTTCTTTTAGGGTTCCGTATATACAAAAAATAAGTATCCCTTTTAAGATCACTCGTCTGTCTGTCTGTCTTTTAGACACACACAGCCTATTATCTCCCAACCTACAGGAAGGGAAATGATAATTGGTATATACAGTTAAGCGCACAGACATAAACGAATTTTCATTTTGAGGGTCCAATTAGATAACTAAAGTAAAAAATATACGCAAATAGATTCTCGATGCCTCGATTCTTCAATTATTTCATCATGTACCTGGCATGCATAGGGTGGCAATTCAGCGGGTCCAACGGCAAATGCTGCGGTGGTACCGGCAGGTGCGGGGGGTGCGGGGTCCTGGCAGGGGGCGTCGGCGGGTCCGGGGGGGTGACGCTCTCCAGCACGTCTAGGGGGGGGCGGCAGACCCTGAGCTCGACCCGCGCCGGAGCCGTCCGGAGTACTTCCAGGGCTTCCTGGTGTCAAATGTACGGATTAACACGCTTGTTTAGAGGATTTGATATTGATAGGGATATCGCGAAGTATAGGCTATTACGAGTATGTGGGCGAAGAGGTCATGACACTAAATAGATAAGCAGATGACTTTTGAATGTATGAGCTGTTAAGTAACAAAGAAAGAAAAAGGCGTCTACGAAAATTTTACGCATAAATATAACAAAAATAACGGATAACTTAGTAAAGCATTTCAGAAAATCTTTAAGTAGGTAGGTAGCTTTTGCTCGCGATTTTAGGGTAATTTTTTGTACTGCGTTTGTCGGAATTGTAACTATGAAATGACAAGAAAAACTTATTGAAATGGCAAAACGTCTAGGTAAACTAGAATTTTTATTCTGAATGGAAAAGCTAACAACAATAACTCAGAACAAAATTGAAAACACATGCCATCATGATGATTGAATGCCATTTGCCATATATTACGCAACCCCAGACTTAAAGTTTTACCTGCATTAAGAGAACGTTGCAAGTTAAAAAAGAAAAACAAACACAATGAACCAAGTTTCAATTATCCTAAAATTTGCATAAACTATTAAGTCTCGCCCAATCCTCTCTATAAACATGTCGTCCGGGCGCTCCCGATTGTTTGAAAGATTTATACTGACACCGTTCATCTATCGAGGTCTAAGTTATTTATTGGTTCCCAATGAAATAGCTGGAGGGATGAAAACATCGGCAACTGTCGAGAAATGTAAATATTCAATGCCAAACTCGTCGAGTTTTCGAACGGGGTGGAAAGTCGGAGCTCTGAAACTTATGGTTATAGAAAGTACTAAGTGCTTCGTTGGAAATATGAATTGACTTAAATAACTTCTTTTTGTGGTTCCTTGTAATAATCAAGCAACTTCAACTGTTTTTAAAGTACCCTATTCGTGCTCTCGAAATAGGTATGTACTCAATTAATTTTGTTACGTGAAAGCTACAACCTAACTCCTAACGGACAGCATGATTAATTAAAGTTAGTAGTTCTTGCTTCCTTAAATTTTTCTACTCGATAAAAGTGCAACTAGAGAGTACTATTAGCTAGCTTTTAAAAAGAAAACATGACTATCGTTTACGTTTACCCAATACTTCACTTTAAGGCACCATTTAGAAACCAATTACCCAAATATTCTCATGACAAACGATTTAAGTTTAATTTAACAAGGAGATAAGTAAAATTTACCAAGGCTTTTGATAAAGGGGGTTACTTGAATGAATTTCATATAGGGTTCGTTTGTTGAATCATTTCCGGCTCGCTTCAGACCGAATTTTGTTGGAGATAGGTTCGATAAAAAATTTCATTAGTGGAGTGGAAGTTTTACGTATTTTTAGTTAGCAGTAAAAACGTTATGGATTCAACCTAGATAACCAGCAATATACTATAATTTAACAGGACTATTGGGCCCGACAGTACCCTGTTTGGATAAAAGGGTGTATCTTCAATTCTACTATTCGTTATTGATTTTCGACTCTTTCCTGCCAATGATAAAGTCCTTATAATACCGTTTGAGTTGTAAAACATTATGTGCATTATTATACAGGAGGGTGGAGTATATTTCATAGTGACACCGACAGCAATGGGCGCTCCGAGCCAAATTGCTAAAATAATGGGTTCCTTATTTTTAACTGAATTTTAAATATACGACATAGGTACTTATACTTGCGAAGAGCAATTGATTATATGATGTCCGCTTTAGTTCCATAAAGGGGTAACTTACCGTTTCCCTTCTTATGCACATATAGTAATGGGTAGTACTTTAGAAATGAATAATTCCAATAAATAAATAGGCTGTCCCAAACTATTTTATTAAACTGCTTACTTTTCATAATCGTGAATTTTAAACTACACATTTTACCACCCACTTCAATATATAATCACACTTAAGTACAACTCGTGACTGAGCTTTTACCCAGTATTTATAGGAATTTTTAACAAACATTCAAGCATCAAAATATCCTCACAAATTTTCATATTTCATCATCATCACCATGGCAGCCGAAAGACGTGACGTCCACTGCTGGACTTAGGCCTTCCAAAAGGTCCACGACTGTCGGTTTTCTCATCGGTACTAGCATTTACTCGTAATTTATGAGTAGGACATAAATGCTTAAGGAACTATACAGTCCGGTTTCAAATTACCACAGCATTATCCTTTCAGTAAATTTCTTGGAATTTTATTTCCTTTCAAATAATTTGGAGCGGAAGTGCTGCCAGTAAAAAGCAGGCTCGACAAATCACGCCACGTCATAAACAAGTGGGGGAAACCATTGCTTTCAGAAACCACGTTAAAAAGAACAAGTATAACTTAGCTATATGGCTTAGGCCTTGCGTTTGGAAAAGTGTAAAATAAGCACGAACAAATAGATGACAATCGCAACTTACATTTAAATAACAATGAGAATAATGAACTTTCCCTTCTAAGTAGGCCAAACAAGGATCTTTACAAGTCTGATCATAATGGCAAATGTCACTTAAAAACCAGTCAATTGCGAGTCAAACTCGCGCTCTGAGGGTTCAGTATCGCTCAACTCGAACGTGGTCTGTTTTTATTGTTTGTTTTATTTTCCTTTAAGGATTGCACTATAATCACACCAAAGATGCTTGCATGCATTTTCGTTTCTTGTAATTATGCAGGCCCCCTTTAAGTTTAATTTTATTTTTATTGTTATAGCGGCAATAGAAATACACTCTTTGAAAATTTCACCTGTCTACCTATTATTACGGTTCATGAGACACAGCCCGCTGATAGCCAGACGGACGGACGGACGTACAGCGGAGGCTTAGTAATAAGGTTCCGTTGGCACCCTTTGAGTACGGAAACCTAAAAAGTGTTCAGGAGTCCCTTTTTAACTCAATGTCAAATATACCAACACTCACACGCCAATGGCGACTGAAAAACATCCAATTCTAATTGCGTTCAAAAACTGTAGGTACACACACACACACAGTGACGGATAATAATGTCATTGGCGGTCAAGTCAAACTATGATCCTTCAATCGCATTGAACAAAGAGTTCCCCAAGTATTGCCAATAGGAGATCATTGTTGAGGAGTCTTCCACATTCACCGTTGACGTATGACACGTGTGAGTGTAAAATAATGTTCTGCGGGTCTAACGCTAGTAATGTTAGATAACTATCAAAATGTATAGGATTTAGCTGCTATCTGCGTCGGCCGCTGTCAGTTCCACATTTTTCTAACGTAACGTAAACGGTAACTTTACCGAATTCAACTTGTCCAGCCCTACTGAATCATTCTTAATGTTTGTTTTGTTCTTAAGCGCATTCCCACCTCGGCCTGGCCACGACTTTGAGCGGCGGCGGCGGCGGCGAGCGAATTCTCTCTTCATTGCTCGGTCGAGACGCTCACCACGCAGCGGTTAGTTGACGTTACACGCAATGTATTAGAAAATTCGCTCGCCGCTCAGCCGGTCGCGCAAAGTCGTGGCCAGGCCCTTGGTCCGCAGGGTTGACACCGCGTTAACAGTCTTAATCCTAGTACCTGTCTTGAGATTATTGCTAATGTTTATGATCCTCAGATCTCACCATCAGGTGGCCTGTTTGTTTTCTCAAAGCCATAAAAATAATCAAATACCACCTTCAAGGGATTTACCCATACTCCAATACAAAACTCAAACGAATTCGAAACCAAATTCTGAATTTAGCGAACGTCGTTAAAACCGTTTTCGAATAACTAAAAGCAACATTTTCCTTGCTGATATATTTCGATATTGGTAACGAATGCATCGAGCATTTCGCATCGCTGCCGTATTTGAAGTTCTGGGTAAGTGGATTAAAAATATAAACTGGCGAAATAATATTTGCACGTTTCTTAATTAAAAAGTTATATAACGTATCGAACAAGTTGAAAAAAAAAATAGTCTACACATTTTTTTTTACCCAGTTTTTGCACTGTATTTTCAAGAATCTTTTACATGTTTGAGGTTGTCAGGTTAATTGCGGCTTGACTTTATAAGGAATTATTACAACACCTAGTAAAGTTGGTAGTGACCCTGCCTACGAAGCTAGCAATCCTGGGTTGGATTCCCGGTATTGCTTGGGCAAATATTTGTGTGATGAGCGCGAGTATTTGTTCAGGAGTCTTGGATGTTTTCTACTTATATGCATTTCTCAATCACTTAACTGAACCTATGTACATAATTATAATAAATTAAAGTCCGTCGCCGCGCTGAGTTTGTGTTTGTTCTGGCTAATCTCATAAACTGCTGTACGAATTTTCATACGGTTTTAACCAATAGAAGGAGTGGTAATTTATGAACATATGACAATTGGTAGGTACCCAACTAGCACACAAGCTGTATAAGAGCTAATACAGCCCTTAAAATGCTGAAACAAGAGTTATAA
Source organism: Tortrix viridana (assembly GCA_963241965.1). Classification (NCBI taxonomy): domain Eukaryota; kingdom Metazoa; phylum Arthropoda; class Insecta; order Lepidoptera; family Tortricidae; genus Tortrix; species Tortrix viridana. The sequence continues at coordinate 6,508,469 of OY725179.1, read as the reverse complement.
TGGCTATATAAGCTCTTATACAGCTTTTGTGCTACTTGGGTACCTTGCGTAGCCGGGGGCGGGCCGGTAGTATAAGTATCTTTTTCATTGCCTAGTACCCAAAGTACAAGCTTAGCTTAGTTTAGGACTCGGTCAATTTATGTGAGATTGTCCCCTGATAGCAACCCGCCCCCGCTTTGCACGGGTGCAATTATTATTCACAAAATAATCCATACAAACCTTTTCCTGACAATTACGAACACAATAAAAATAAAAAAAACAAATCGATCGAGCAGTTCTCAAGTGATGCCCTTACATACATTCGGCTATTGATTTTTATTTACATATATAGATATACAAAATTATCAGTTATAATGCTAATCATACTACGCATAAATTAAGACGATTGATTGAAATCGTTTCATTTCATCATAACATATAAATAAGGTACTTAGAAGAAAGGGAAATAATTGAATTGTCAAACAAAATTGAGTTAAAATGGGCCTTTCATATTTTATCATGTATTTTAAGGCTCTAGTGAAAAGCGGCGCTGCCATTGACGCTTGCCGAGTTCTCGTTTTATTTTCACATTATGAGAAATCCTCGGGGCGCCGCTCGCCCGCTTTTATGTTACGCCTTTATAATCTAGCAACTACTTATTATAGATTGCTTTTTTTATATAATGAATTCCTTAACTGTAAAGTTTCATTTCGGGCCTATTTTATAAAAAAAAATATTCTTAACCGTTACCGACTGTTTTTGTATCAATTAATGGACAATTCAAAAGACCATGTTTATTTTTCATATCAATTTGTCAGTTTGAAGTAGTTTAAAGTCACCTTCTTAAATATCTCAATAGTTAGCTTGTGCCCGTGACTTCGTCCACATAGAATTAGTTTTTGCTACGCTCTTATTTCGTTGACCATCCGATAGTACCTACATGTGTTCAGGGTATAAATATAAACTATTGCCATTCCAAATTTCGCCCAAATCCGTCCAGCTGTTTCAGAGTAACAAATATATAGGTACAGATACACTTACAAACTTTCGCGTTTATAATGTTGGTGTGATATGTACATATTTACTGCGTTCGTTGATTAGCTACTGTAAAACATATTGATGCCGTGATTAGTACTAATGATTGATGTAGCGTTTCACTCGTCTTCCTGTCACTTTTACATTTATGGCGATATAGAAATCAACTGTTTGAATTTACATTGCTTAATTAATGTCGAATATAGGCATAAGTGAATGTTAGGATTACCTTTCAAAGTAAACGCTCTCTTGCCTATCAGATGCAATAGTTATTATAGTACATGTCAATGTATTATAAGATAGTTACACGATCTTTGGAGTGCACTGTTCCTATAATACCAGGACTTTAATCCAACACAGGTATAAATAAGCATCAATAAAACATCAAATAAAGCAATAAAATAGTTTAAAATTACACGTACATACATAATAATAGTCATCTTACGTTTCGCCGGGGAGTTCTATAGTGGTCCAACAATTAAAGTGGTTGACTTTAAATACATAGGTTTTGTGCAATTCGATATCGCACAATATAATGCATTAAATCGCATTTTTTTAACAAAATATTTAAATACCGTAAAAGAGATGGCAAAAAGTGAAATTAAAATTAAAATCGGCCAAAAAATTCGGATAATACTCGTATAGACACAACAAATTACTGAACAACAAAAATTACAAAAAAAATATTTAGAGTAAGTAATTTGTAAAAAAAATATATTCTGTCATAGTTGTTTAATAAAAAGCTGATAAACGTTTTGTTTATTAAAAATGTAATGAACAATGCCCCTGTGCCAACCCTACCAGAATAAGTAAACATTTTGTCCGCTCCTTAGAAGCTTTGTCTCTGTTCCGTTTCTTTACTTTCTTTACTCATGTGACCTCAGCGTGTACTACGCCATATAAACTCCATATTGAATTCTGTTTTGCTAGAAACAGATAGAAACCAACCTTGGTTATTTTTATACTTATTCGATTCTTTTCTCTCTCCTGTTTATTACATGAATTACTTTATTAAAGTCTTTGTCTACCAGGACGACAGACCTATGTAGGTAAGGGTAGCAACAGCTAACAATAAAACCTCATACAAACACAGTACCTAAACTATGTGTAAACGCTTATGCAAATTAAATTTGTTTCACTTTACCGTACCTGTTACCATGAAATGCTTTTAAAACACATGTAAAAACAACACGCAATTTTATACAACTTTGCGGTGGACATTTTACAGTTTATTACGTTTTGTCCCGACCCGAGCGTGTTTTAATAAAAGTTTTTATGTTTATAACCTACCTTTGGACCAGGGAAAGTGCGACACAAATGGCATTTTTAAGATGACTTCTTGCTTATTTTTGCAGGTTTCACGTTTTATAACAGCAGCAGGTACCTACGCAGGTCAAATTGCGTTATGTAAGCGCATTACTCATAAGATTTTATGAATATTGTGCTAAATATAATTTTTTCAAAAATGATGTGTAAAATTCAATTTTTTTTAACTGACTTCAAAAAAAAGAGAATGTTATCAATTCAATTGTATATTTTTATAGTTTATTTGACTGAGTAATTAGATTTAACATTTTTTTAACTATCTGCGTACGATATACGCAGTAGGTAGTTCAGCAGTTCTATATTAAATTTTTGAAACTTAATGTTTGGTTAATATTCAGCAAATGAGGCTGAATACGAATGAAAATCGAATACTTAAAATTTACAGAATTTTGGGTGCAACTCTACTTGTTACCTATCTATATTTGTTGGGTAGATTTCATTCTAACGGATTTCCTCGGCTACATCCGCCACAGTGGATAATCCGCATGGCAGCTATTCGGTGCCAACAAATCGTAGTTGGGAACCTTTTGCAAGGAAATCAAGAGGGCTGGCACCGAATGTTCATCGGCCATGATTTTATAAAGTTGTATTGCGTTGCATCGTCTATATAATGCCTCGAGAGTTACCTTACTTACATGGTAGCCTTTAAAATGGGATAATACTTAATTTAATTTCTAAAATTACCGTTACTATCAACGCACCGTTATAATATATAAACCGTTGCGACACAATATTTCATGTCGTCATGCAGGAGTCTCGCTACCGTCGCGTGCGTCTGTGTAAGTGCAACGTTTCGAACGTTTGTTCGTAGTTTCTTTACTGCTTTAGCTATATTCATACTGTGGTTAAACTTCAAGCATCCTACGCCATAACATTTAATACAAAGACGTCGCCTAATGTAATTAAATTATACCCGTTTAAAATATGCCACTTGACTATGAGTGCTTTTAACCTCCTCCACAGCAATAGATTAAATACAGAGTTTCAAGAGGAAATCTGTGAAGCGAGATCTCATCTTGATCTTAGATTAAATATTAACATGAGAGTACGTTTAATACTCGGGGCATTGGTCCCGATCCCTTCCCTCTCTCCCATTGATCTTTGAGACGAGGAATGCTTTAATTATAAATGGATTTCTGAATCCGACCTTGATAAAAAGACTTACATTTTTACTCTTTTAACTTAGTATGGTAGTGAGTGCTGTTAATAAAATGTCATCTATCTACTGCATGTAAGAGCTCGTGATTTGATGTCTAGAACACATTTTGAAAGTAATTGTTTAGTTTAGTTAGGTGCTTACTTGAATAAATAGACCTTATTGATAACCAGTGATCGGAATAGGTAGAGTATATTTACCTAAACTTGACGCTTGTTCATTCATGCGTGAGTGAGATGGGAACACATTATTGAATGAACATACATCAAGTTTAGGTAAATATACTCTACCTATTCCGATCACTGTTGATAACTTTAAGTACGCTGCAACAATTATTATACGGCAGTATATTCAGTGTCACTTTGTATAGTCACTGCTGACATACTTGTTTAAGTAGAATACTTAAGTTCGTCTATAAGTAGATTGTTTAATAATTCAAATAACCCCGACTACCCAGAATACACTATCTAACTAAATATGCTATTCCAAGTTACGTGACAGACACTAATCTGTACCTAGCATAAGCATACATTATTTCTCTTATGGGAGTAACTTACGTTGCAACTTCTTCGTAAGCCGCAGTATCTTCCGCTGCACATGAGAATATTCATGTGCATTTTAGTTTTCAAGCTGCAAATTGGCTAACTATCTTACCCTAGCTCTTTATTTGTCCCTAGTGACTAACTATTCAGTAGTGAAGCTAACAGGTATTATTTATAGTTTTATTCACATCAGTAGGGAAACGCAACATGTATAGTACGTTTCGTTTCACAAAAGTAATCTACTCCATAAATAAATGAAGATAATACATATATAAAATCTGAGGTAAGTCGAGCGTTCAATCGTTGGCTTTTATTAATACGTTATATTTTTTAGATATTTATGTAAAGGAATGTGTACCTACCGTATAACGTGTAAACAACCAAAATGAGCGGTAAATTTACTCAAAAGAAGAGTTACAACGAAAAATAACAAATAAAACAAAAAACGCACCAGCGGAGCCCGAAGCACAAAGGCCCGAAACTTCGAATATTTGCAATGCTTCCTACTGCGTCTCGTCAAGTTACCTGAATATCTCCTTCCCTGTAGGAACGGCTAAAATAACGGAGTTACAGGATTATTCCTCTTGTTTGACGAAGGGCAGAGACCGTATTATGAACGGTCAAAACCGTGCTAAGTTCCAGGCACTGAAATGGATGGACTTACAACAGTCATATAGCTCTATCCTTCTCTCTGTCTGGAATTTGCCAGTTTTTGGAAACTCATATTACCCCAGATGACAGTATTTATTGTCATCTATCAGTTGTGTCACCAGTCATGGGTTCCTTTTTAGTAACAAAAATTTGAGGTAATGATAATTTTCCATTATGCCATTAGCCGTACTGGGAGAGGTAAATGGTAATAGGGATTGACAAAGAACATCAGAAAAATAAATAAAAGGGACCGAATTGAGGTACCTGCAACAAGTTCAAGTTGAATCAGTCTATCAAATAGAAAAGGATGTTGATATCATGACGTATAAGCGGGTAAATAAATTGGCAATGGAAAGAGGTAAATGGAGGATGTTACATTATTAACGCTACTTACACCAAGCCGTAAATAAAAAGAAGAAATACTAATTGTGCTTATTTTTAATTATATCCGAATCTTTAATTCTAACTTATATCTAGTGTTTTTAATCTACGAAGTTGAGCCGAGCGCCAATACTAAATATGTAAGCATATTGACGCAACCGTGCTACGTTAATTTTAGTGGCAGGTCGCGCCTTCTTGGATTGAAGGTACCTACAGGTACATGAACTTTCTGGTACTTACATAAGTGCTTAGCCCAGCTAGCGGCACCCCGTTGGCGGCGAGTAGCAGATCCCTAGGCGCCAGCTTGCCCGTACGCCAAGCCGGCTGCGGAGGATACAGCCGCCTTATGCGCACGAGTCCACCGCCGCACACTGACATGCCCAGCCCGCGCCCGTCCTTCTCCACTACCACCGTGAATGTGTTTTCTGTAACAAGAAACAATTTAACTGTTAACGGAATAAATAAAAGTCATGAAACTAGCGAGAATCCGCTGGTTGCAAGCAGCAGGACACCCGATTTTTCTGACGATTCTTGGATGTTTGTGCTAGACGCAATAGATGTCTCAAATAATCTCATGCATTGTAAACTGAATCCACAAACTTCTCCGTAAAGTGTTAACGTGTTAAATTGATGCAAATTGTCTTTTTGCTATAAGTACCATCATCGTCATATTAACCTTCTATAGATCTTAAGTCCATCCACTGTTAGATATAAATACCTTCCTAAGATATCCACAATAAACAGTCTTGTAGATACGAGTACGATTTCCGTAATCTTTACCTGTTCACCCATTCTTTGTCTTCGTCTGCTGTCACACAGGACTGACATTGTTAGAAGAGTCTTTATAGTGACTATAATATTACAAGAATAATATATCAAAATACCAATTTATAAGTCTACAGGTGAAGAGCCTTTGATAAATTATACCTTGCCGTTTATATTGTTCTGTTTAGCATTGATGCCAAATCCTGAATGGAAATCCATTTGTAATTAAAGTTTCCAACCGGACTGTGAGATCCTATGAATGCTTAATACAAAGTCAATGGATGCCAAAAGTTATGGTGTAAAAGTTTGTGTAGGTATTTTGTTTAATCATAGCAGAGACTTTGATGTTTATCACTCAATAAGCAACTTTGAAATATATTTTATGGTAAATATTTTAGCATAATATTCACTATAAGTAGACAAGATAACGAGAGACGTACAGAATTCAGGAAAACATTATTATCTTTTTAGTTTGTCGATTATTGGCTGGTATTGCATGTTTGTGAAAAATATTTCTCTCAATTGGCTGTGACAACTTCGTGAATATTTACAAACTTGATTCAACCGTGTTGTCATTGAAATCGAACGCGCCTGAATTTAATTTTGAATGAGATGTTTTAAAATCTGTAGCAGATAGCTGTTGCAGTGCACGTTTTGGAAATTGGCATTTTATGTTTTTCATTTGCCCCAAATCGAACATCAGTTTGAAAAATTGCATATAACAAAAGCCATATTGTTCTTATAGTGAAAAAGTCAGTGATCTAAACATGTTTTTGAAGCTTTGCTTTGCTATGAAGTTAATGGCTATAAATTGCATAAAAAATACGTGAAACTTAAAAACTTATGTCTTTTTTTAACGAAACAAACGAATTGAAACGAATAAAAATAAATACGTGTAACTTAAGTTATCTGAGATATTCAATGCTGATAGTCAATTAAAAATGGCAAGGGATTTTTATGGAGAAAACAAATGAGCATAACGGCCACCTGATGGTAAGTGGCCTCTCGAGTTTTCTGGTTTCCGTTACGTAAAACGTCACCAAACAAACAAACCAACCAACACGCTTACCCACTTAATACTAACAACAGGGTTTACTAATGATTCGCAACCGCACGTTTCGCAATCTGTTTCATTTCGCAACCGTTTCATTTGGCCAAACGCTTTTTTTTCTGAAACTGTAAATATTTCAAGATTTTTAAAAACTAACCTATAAGGTTCTACACGATGATCCTGAAGTAAACCCTGAAATATTTACAGTTACGGAAAAAAAAGCGTTTGGCCAAACGAAACGGTTGCGAAATGAAACAGTTTGCCAAACGTTTTTGCGCAAATGGAAGGACACCTAACAACAGCCCCATATATTTTTTTATCATCGCAAAATACTATAAGCTGCTATAATAACGAGCGCCTTGTAGAATATGTAACATGGATTAGGCAGGACAGCTTTAGTGCTACTACCCACATGGGTCTCTTGTTTCCTAACACAGGTAAGGCCTCTGGTCATTATGCCATTGTTTATATGACCTTCTTGCTTTAAAAGCACATGTATCTAACTTTATTACCACTTGGTTTATTTGATTAAAATAATAACAACACGGCGTGATTTAAACTATGCAGTTTTAGTATGTTGATAAATTCTTTAGCGAGAGAAAAAAGTACAAAAAGTTACATACAAGTTTTGGAAATGTCGGCATTTACTCCTGTATTGGGGAAGCGAAAACTTAATACGGCCAATTTAAAAGTTAAAACTAGGTAATTTTTTGGACACACAATTTTAACAAGCGTTATATATGGTCTGAGGTTTCCAAAGAAATGTAATACTAAATAATTTGATTACTAGATACAAAAATAAACTAAATTGTCATGCGTGTGTTTACGGAAAAGCCCTAAATAATTAAGAGCCTGTTAATATCAACTTCATGCACAGTAATGGTAGGAAATAGCGTTAAAGTTCAGGTAAGCAGTAAATGTAATATGTGTCTATTTATTTTTAATGCACCTTAACATTTTATCGCACACGCATCTCTTTTCCATTAATAATAAACTGTTTCAATCCAGGACACTCACGTATATCCCTTGTTTCATAAATGAAGCAGTATCCACGTTAAGAATTCTTTTGGCAACAAAGAATTCCTTTATGGTCGGAAATTGGGTACAAAATGACTAAAATCACTCTCGACGCGAATGGCTAGGGCCGCCTTAATGTATAATTCATGTTCTTCTCGCCCAACGTCCGTTTTTGGCGCCGAAAAGGGACTTAAATTGGTCGTGAATCGACACTCATTCTCCTTTCATTTGCAATATTGAAACCTGATTAATTACTGGGAAACATTTTTAGCTTTTGTTTTTGTGTAGTTACTCAGGGTAAATTGAGATTAATATATATGAGCTCCATTCTGCTGAATGAAATGGACGCATTGTTTCCTTTGTTTTCCTAGATCTGATACAAATATGTTCAATAGTGTCTATTTTGTTACAGTTTTCCTTGGGGTTTACAAAAACAAAAGTATATATGTCCTTATTACTTTTACATTTACTGTAAACAGGTCAACAAAAAGCAAATTGCCAGATAGTTCCTTGAATACAACAGCTGAATGCAGCAGCTGCTATAGTTGGGATATTACCGAAGTTGTCCGGTCACGACCACCTAACCTACATTTAATAAGATCCGTAATAGCAGACCACAACACTACAAAGGACTTGTGAATTTCTTGCCTATTGCTGAGATGGTGTAGACGATTGACTTTGCAGCAAAGTCAATAATGACACAATCAGCAATTGCGTCTATTAACAACAAATAGTCTAAGAAAGGCGAAATTTAAAAAATTAAAAAATAAAGAAGCGTATAACTTATTATGTTAATTTGATCTGGTCGCGGAAAATATTATTCAAAGAACGGAAAATATTATTATTGAATAATTTAGACACAGGCCTATTTGACCTTTGTTTGACTTTCGACGTCGGTTTTGATTGTATTCACGAGGATTCCACAGTTAATCTTTGATTAGCCGAAAACCCATTGAGAGCACGGGGTTATTAATTTGTATTTGAGCCTAAACAATAGCATAATGACATCGTAGTACTTAACATCGCTGCTCTAGCCGCTTAGTTTGCTCAGTAGCGAGTTGATTGTTGCTAGCGTGACACAATGTAGTACCTGAAATTTGCCGGGTATTATGCTAAATTTACATCTAAGAACACATTTACATATACCGTCATCTGTATTGCTTTATCAAATTGGTCACACAAAACAAACATGCCAAGTGATTTCAAAAGACAAACGGAAATATTAGTTGTTAACTTAACGTCCTTAACAAAGATATCTCAAAGCTTGCCGGAGATTGTTTATGGAGCAAGTTAACGTTAGTTGATCATAATGTTCTGAGGTGAGAATGTACGAGGAACTTGCTTAATTAGTGATAGTTTGTACATTCAGGTAATTAGTTCTGCTATAACGAGTTCTTCGGGTAATGTTTGTCGGTTTATTGAATTACAACCCTCATCAAGATTATGGTACTTAAGCTACGTATCTAGTTTGAGGAGGTAGGAACATTTCAACGCGTGACTACTTTATTACAAGCAATTTGAGTTTGTATTGAGTTTAAGATGTTTAGTTACACGTATTGTGTGTTTGTTTCTTGTAGTTATGTTTCTTGCTTCTAAATGTATTTCGTGGCGCGCTTTAACACATAAGTCACTAGTATCATTTTAATGTGCATGATATAACAAATTAATTTTCTTTAAATCCCGTTAGCATCTTTGCTCAAGTAAGAAAATTCTAAAGATTTGGTAATAAAATATTTTGATATTATACCTATAGCTTTTATTTTGTCGCCTCATCGAGTCTCTGTTTCACTATGTCTTGAACCAAATTTAATAGACGACCATGCCGCATTTGCTTTTCATTGATTTTTTAACGAGATAAATAAAATTTTATTTACCAATATTCAAACACTTTAAAAAGAATGGTATCGCAAATAGGTAACAGATTGAGTTATATTATTTGCACGACGCTAACAAAAAATGTGTTTGAACATCGCGGATTCCTTTCATATTTTCTGTCCAATCGTTCGTTCAAATATTTTCAACCTTTTTCAATTTTGTCCGTTTGTGTACATTATTTGTTTCTGGCAAAGTTTACAGTCGTAATAAGGTTGAAGAACACGGTAACTTTTTTTGCGTTGCATAAAAATATTCATTGATAACTAGCTAAAAATACTAACACTTTCATTTTCAGGTTGTATCGTTGCTGATAAAACAAAATCAAACGGAATAGTATTGAATCTTAGTGTTTTTGTTACTGGTATAAATCCATAATCACATTATAAAGGTGAAAGTGTGTCTTTTTGTTTGTTACCCTTTCACGATTTCAGCGCGGACGAAGTCGCGGGCAAATAAATTTGTTTACATTTAAAAAAGGAAGAAAGAAAAAAACGTTTATTTACATAAATCTAACAAAAGTACAGAACATAAATTAACAAAACATGAACAAAAAATAATAAAAACTGCTCTAATGCCAGATGACGCAAAATGGTTCCGGCTCAGCGTGATACTGGTTTGAGGCCAGAGCTGGTATTACTCCGGAACCATTTAGTGCTAACTTTTCTACACATCTAGGAATAGCTGAGAAGATAATACCTACCAACTACCAACATTTTATTTTTATCAGTATTAGCCTCAATTTTTTGTGAATTCTATAAAGTTCATAAAAAATATTGGTATGTCCAATCTCGCAATATACGTTAATTGGTTGAAAGTATCTATTGCATACAATAGATTCTTTTCGTGCTAGCTTTCGAGAAAACAACTATTATTCTTTCCCAATATTGAAACCACGGTTACATTTGGGTACTCCAGGTTAATATTGGAAACATTTTATACGTGGCAAATGCTAAATTTCAAACCAAAGTGATAAAATCTATCCGTGGTTTGAAAATTAGAAATGAGCGTAGGTATGTGAACTCTGACTATTGCCAGTTACACTATACAAATAACTATTCCAGCGAACATAAGCTTTATAAAAAAATTGTGAGGTATTTCGCGAATCAACCGATTGGTTAAGCTTGAAAAAGTAGCATACATAGTCAAATATAGAGTTTAGTTGAATGTAGAGCGACGGTAGATCCGGGTGGAACAATAGTCGCGCGCGCACGCCAGGGCTGTCGACAGCGACCAGTGGGGCTAGTACAACTTGCCCGCGGATTGTTTGTCGCTCTGTTATCCCTTTCTAACCAGTCTGTTGTGATAGAGATGCACTGAGCGGCAAGCGGGACAATACAAGATGTGCCAGCCGCTCAGAAATATTCGAATTGTACAGAACAATGACATTGTTCTGGAAATTGTCGGTCTGTCGAAATGTTTTGGTGATAACCAAATAGGCATTTAGTTGGATTTTCAAGGCGTTTTCGGATAACCTCCGATTCGGATTCGAGGATATAAGGTCCGATCATTATATAATGGCGATGATAGTTACGTACGGATAACTAGGAATAAAAGGAAATAATTAGATTTATTGTATTTCTTATGAGAACTAGAGAAATAAATAAAGAAGGGAAGAAAAGTCATTTAATGACACAAAAATGCAAGTTGGTGGTTTGTGCAAAAAAACAGATAATGTAGTATGGTAAAATAATGTGCAATAAAGACTAGGTACTTATTGTATTGTACCTAGTGTGTATTTTTGCGTATTTGTGACATGATTTGACAAAAGGTTGAATGGATTTGGATGACATTTTATCCTGAAAATAATAGTATAGTTGCCGAAAGGATTAACGATAAAGTAGTTTCAATACGCTACTTGGTAAAAGCTAGATAAATAAATAAATATAAATACTTATAAAACCGCGGCATTAGCCGACCCTAATGCATACCGCGACTCAGTAGCGCACGCGCATGGGTTCAACGATCGACCCGCTCCTCCCTCCCCCCTTAAACTCTCCAGAGCGGTCGCGGTTTTCGAAATATATTTACTATCCAAAAAGGAGAGTAAATTTTTTGACAAGTACTTATGTATGGCTATTTGGATGGCCAGAAAAAACCCAAATTGGCGGGTTTTAAATAGGTAGTAACTTGAACATAACAAACAAAGACAATCAAGTTTTAAAAGCTTGTTGTTTGTAATATATACTAGGTTTTCAGAATGAGTTGGTCATATAGTAAATGATAATAGTAGAAAATATATAGCGAGATATCATCAATAATGGTTCGAAAACTCAAAGTAGGTTACGCCAAAGATGCACTTCTTGGACAATTAATGTTAGTAAAAGAGCATTCCTATCTAAATCGTTGGAAACGTAACCCCCAGATTAAACGCAGCGTAACGATTAATTGTTCTCTGAATCACAATAACACAATAGAAGGGAATAACGATACAATAATGGGCTGATTGTGTATCGGACCTTGGCAATCAACCAAGTGTACCTGCACGGAGATTCCTGGCGAAACAGCGGGATTGTTTAGTAGGTAATAAATAACACCAAATATGCTGAAATAATAATAAGAAAAGAAACAGGAGGTGTATTCGATGTTACGGATGCAGTATTATACAGCAAAGATGAAGAAGAAGTGGAAGTGGTGGAGTGGAGTGGAATTTAAAAGAAGATACCGTATTAATAAATTGATCTTGAGAGATATGCTCATCTTAAGTTGCATCAGAAATTAAAGTTTTCTGTCTTGTCATTTACTTTGTAACAGTTAAAGTAACTATTGTTTTGTGTCTTGAAACAGACTCTAGATCCATTTATTAATTGAGTTAGAAACACTAATAGACTTGTGTTCACACCTAATAGACCCGAATCTACAAGTCAGAAAGTAACGCATATTTGATAACGCGTTACTTTGTGAAATTTACATTCAGTATGTTTAGCCAAGATCGAACGTAAAGCCCAGCAAAACGCGAAATCAAAACAGCGCCCCATTTGAATTTAAAGCACCTGATACAGTGCAGCACTTTGGTAACATTACTGTTTCAAAAATAACCTTTGTGCTGGTAGCAATAGGTGCATAATCGTTTTAAGAGGGGTGAATATATTGCGTGTTCTGGATCAGTAGGTAGCCGTGCAGTGATGTGGATTACTTGGCGTGTGCACGTTGCATACACGTTAAGATATATCGATAGGAAATGCAGAGGTAGATAACCTAGGGTTTTAAACTTTTGCCTATGTGTTTGAACCTTTGGTCTGTGTGTGTGTCCGTCTGTGTGTGTGTCCGTCTGAATGATATTGCGTGGACTGGTGAAACATTAAAGATGATTTAAAATAATTGTCATGCGACTTTGAAAAGGTAACCGAAAATAATAGTTAACAAAATTCGTTTAACTTCTTAACTTTCTCCGCTTGAGCCTTAAAAATGATCTTGAGAAATATAATCAGAAAAAGTAAGGAAAAAACACTAACCGAGATTTCCAAGCATTTTGAACGAAAATTCTACGAGATTTTCTATAGTATAAGAAAACTATTAACCACAACACAACGTAGCAGTTCTAAGTTAAATAAAAACAGGAAACCAGCCTGCGCTATGAAGACAAATCGTCGAAATATAACATTATCTATAAGTTCAACTATTTGCATCGTAACATGCTTTGGTAAAATTATTATACAAAGTAATATAAATCAACTGAAGGTTGCGGTCTTTGATTGTAGTGGTAAAGCCAACACAACAAATGATAAAGAACAAAATTTACGCATACTACACGGTGCTTATGTAAGATTGAATGTTAGTCACATTAGTCATTTATTTATATATGGTTACAAACACACGTGCACACGCAAGTTGAAAGAGATTTCAATATACGAAGCACCTGCTACACGCTTGTTTTAATCTCTTGTGTACACCGTCTTATATTAAATGTGGAGGAAACTAAGTTTTGTTTCGGATGGGGCGGCGGCCCAACCCGAGCAATTTAAGAACAGATGTGATGTTTAGACTATAAGGGAAGTGGGAATTTGAGAGGCTTTAGTAGCTAACGCGGGAAAATTGAGGTGATTACTCACGCTGTTGCTAAATTAAATAAAACAGTACACGGGTGAATTTATATAGGACAAAATGAAAATGAGAATAAGGCTACCAAATAAACAGCAGCATTATGACATGTTTACGGGATATAAGATGAAATATTGACAGAAATTACAGGTGTTTTCAATAGAGCTGATTCCTATTTGGAACGGACAAGTACGAAATACGGAAAACAAATATCCTAAAGAGAAAAAGTTATTTTTGTTCCGGGAAATTTGATAGTTCCCAAACAAAACAATAAATGTTTTGTTATTTAACTAAACGACTATTTAACTAAAAGATATTTATTCAGTCAGTAGGCCGCACGGGCACTTTTACGCGTCAAAATCTACCAGCGCAGCGCTTCCCAAGAGGAGACCACTGCTGAGAAGATGTGCCGCAAGAAACTCAACAGTTAATCATTTTTAAATAAAACTTACTTATGACAATGATACTACTTATTCTAGCATTATATACAACTGTAAAAATAATATAAAATATCTGCGTAGTTCTGAGAAGTTATTACGTGTAAGATAACCACATAAAATAGTTTCTATATGTTATCCTACATAAATCGTCTAGTTATTTTTGAGGTAGTAAGCTATTAGTTGACCGCTGGATGACAGCAGCAGAGGACCGATCGTTGTGGAAAACCTTGGGGAAGGCCTTTCAGGAAGGTCCAGCAGTGGACGTCTTACGGCTGATGATGATGATGATGATGATTATTTAATTTTAGCTATTAGTTAATTTTTAAATTTTCTGGATTAGGCCAATCATTTTTGTCCGTTAGATAGTCCTTGACCCTATAGTACGCTTTAGACATCAACGACTTTTCAAGTAATTTTTAAGTGCTGGAAAGGGTAAATCTAAAACTACGTCAGGTAATTTATTATAAAAATGAATGCATTGACCTACAAGTGATTTATATACTTTACGGACATGAAATTTTCTTATGGAAATTTTATTTTTATTCCTTAATTCCTATTATATACCTCAATGCTTCACAAACACATGCAGATTTATATTTTAGCGTCGACTGAAATTTAGCTGTTCTCAAAATATACGCCTCTACATTAGACCGGCACTCGTATATTGATTTGGAAAGCTTTGTTCACTCTATTTGTGGCAAAATCACGTGAATTCTCCTGTATCTTTGATTTTGACGTAAATAAATAAATAAGTTATATAAAATAAAAAGAAAAGAGAAGCAAATAGTGTTAAATTCGTAGAAATGAGACCCTAAAAGTGAAAAATTGAATTTCTCAGAAAAAAATAACGTTAGAATATGCGAATTCAATTCCCTGTACTGACTGCGTCACCTTAAAAATCTCGCGTTCAAACAGACAGTTTCCTAACAGTTTCCGGCAAATAACCCTTCTCGTCGTAAGCGGATAAAATTCCCAGGGGAAATTCCCTGACGAACGGGATACCCGCTGGGCGGAAGGCTTATTAAATAACGCATTATAAAAAAAACATACTCTACTTTGTTTGCACGGGGAAGCAAATACGCCAGAGTGATTAATTAAAACAATTTGCATTGTTAAACATGTTCACACGTCTTTGTCTTTGTAAAATGTATGGGTTCAATTTGAATCAATAATTACACTTAACAAGACAAAATGGTGTCGGATTTTCGGTGGAAGCTTTAAATATCGACAAGCAGTTCATTGAAATAAAATAATAACGGCTATATTTAATTGAAGTCTCGATATGTTTATTATTTCCAGGATATATTCAGGATTATTTTGTTTGAAATTTAACTCCTGCGGTGCTATCAGTGAAATGAAAATTCTATAAAGTGATTCATTCTTTTAAAATGGGGTCGAGGTGAACCTCTAAAGCCGAAGCTTTACCCAGATTTTTGTTTATATATTTTTGATTTAATTTAACGTCGAATTTAAGTACATAAAAGAAACTTATTTAAGGAAATGTCCAAATGTATACAAAAAATTCTGCTATTTGACATATTAATAACCCCATGGTATTTGTGAGATAAAGAAAACATTTAAAGAAAGAAGATAAAGAAAGAAGAGAAAATAGATTACTCGTACATAAATGCAAATTTCTAAGAGTTAAAATTCACTAAAATTCAATAACAGTATTTTTTGTACCAGAAACACAGAACTGGCACGAGGTGTCGATCAATCTCAGTGATGTTACACCCGTGTCGTATGGCTAATCCGCGGTCCGCAGATGGACCAGCGGACTTGAAAACGCTTTTATGATAATTCCTAGGGAGAGAGATTTTGAAACAAATATATCTCAATATTAAAAGATTTTTAAATAGGTAAGTATATCAGTTTCAAGTCTAATTACAAATTCTTATTTAATGTCGATTAAGTATAAGGTAAATGTGATATATAACTTTAAAACAAAAGTCAATTCCTGGATGGATTGTTGACGACCTTTTTGACCATTTAATCTAGCATTATTTCTAGAGCATATTTAGGACTACATTGATAATTCGATAATCCGAGAGGCGACTAGCCGTAAGCGTCTTAATACTAATCAGCAACAAAATAGCAATCTGAAATCTCCAGTACCAGGAATACAGAACTGGCACGAGGTGTCGATCAATCTCAGTGATTTACGCCCGTCGTGTTACTGCGACTAATTTGCAAACCGCAAACGGAACAGTGAACGTGAAAACGCTTATTATCTCCACAGATACGATTAAAAAGGAATTTAACATTTTAAACTCGGCTTGGCATACCCACGTTCTACATCAATGATTTTTCTGTCAAAATTTTCAATGGAAATATTTTAAAAGAAAAAGGCATACATAAGTATGATGTCATTTGAGTTGTATCGAATTAAGTATTCTGTTTGTTAAGGCTTTACTTTATGCTGTATACTTTGTGTGTTTGTTAAGGCTTTACCTTATGCTGTATGCTTTGTGTGTTTGTTAAGGCTTTACCTTATGCTGTATGCTTTGTGTGTTTGTGAAGGCTTTACCTTATGCTGTATGCTTTGTGCTGTGCTGTGTCTAGTCCAGATACATGTCATATTATAGCCCGGAGTACAGAATGGGATACTTTATGTACCGGAAAATATGATAGTTCCGATAAACAACATGAAAGTGGATGGAGTTGCAGGTAAATGCTAGTCAGTTATATAATTATAAAGAGATTCACTAAAAACTACATTACATTACATTAAAAACTAAATTATTTTCTGTAAAATGGATGCTTTTAGACAAATACATAAATAAAAAAAAAATAACTACAGATTTAAAGGAATTTTATCCACCATTCACTGGTTTTATTACGACTAAATGTATATATTAGCGATTTTCAATTCCGTCTTACGAATAAAGTGATGTCAAATCAAATAGCAGTTTATTTAATTTATGTGGTGGAAGACAATTAGTTAAATGCTACTAGGTAGCACCCTAGTCCACAAATAAGGCGACTACAATATAGGTATTGTCATCGCAATCAATGTCTCCATCAACGTGCATTGTGCCAAAGCTATAAACCGTTTAAGACGCAATTGTCTACATTGCATATATTGGTGGAACGGTTATTCGATCCATAACTTTAATACTATCCATTGCGTGCTTTACATGGATTATCTCTATCACATGCTCCGAATTGCAATCGAAGCTTATATCAACTTTACAACACCCCCAACGCGTAATATATATCGCAAATGTGACCGGCAACCGAATTGTGATATCACAACCCTTCCACACACCGCAAATGGCTTAACATGACCCTAATAATATCAAGAGGAAAAATTGCTATCGAGTTTTATTAGATTTTTGGTATCGGTACGGAGAAATATGCATTATAAGTTCTGAATTCTGATATGTAGGTACCTATATCGCAATCTGAACCTAATGTTTAAAAACATATTTGTTTCAGAAGGGGTTGTTATTTCATCACGTCAAAACGTATAAAAATACAAATACCAATGGATAAAAATAATGGATTGGACAGTCGAAAAGTAACATATTTAAGTAACATTTTTCCCAAAAAAATATATATCTTCCGACGAAACAGTCATAAATTCAATCAACGTAGACACGGAGTCGTGGGCCAATAAAAAAATGAATATGGATTACACATAACTTGGGAAATTCTAATGCTTTGCAAAAAGTAGCAATCACCACATTTAAGTTGCAGCGATTTGATAACAATTTGATAATGCTGCTAACATACTCAAAACAGCGCTCTAATTTTATCTCTTTTTTGCCATGCTAAGCTCCCGCAGCTAGTTTTACATATTGGCCAGTAAGCAGCTAAGTGCTTTAAAGCGCTTCAGTGTTTTCTAGAGCTGAAATAGCAGTAATATCTACACGTAAGCAATTTATATCCCTTACATTGACTGAGCGTTCGAGAACCATTTTTAATTCAACTCAGTTCAAAAAGCTTTCATACAGTGAGATCAAACTGAGGAATTGAATTCTAGTTTTAAACTAAAATACACAAAAGGATTTAAACAACGTCTGTATTTACATGACGAAAAGGTTCAAGAAAGTCTTACATGTCTGGTATACGGGTACGTGGGGTGGGTTCGTGTAAAAAGTTTTTCGTGGTCCGGGGATGATCCATCCATTAGTCGGCAGCTTGCCGGGTTCAAAACAAGGCTTAATCCGGAATAGTCGCCTTCCGACCACGTCTTAAAAAGTATGTCTCTGATCTCTTTGGGAACCAGTTGGTTTGGCCTAGAGTATATAACTACTATTATACTTTACGACCAGGCATGAAATTCAATAACAATTGCAACAATTTTCTAATTAAATACGTGTAATGTGCTATATTTATTAGGTACAGTCGAGGACAGAAAGATGTTTACACTTTTGGACCTTATTAAATACAATGGAATAAGGTGAAAAAGTGTAAACATCTTTCTGTCCTCGACTGTACTTGATTTTTTTACTTTAAAGTAGAATACAATGCTAGACTGGAAGCTTTTGATAGACGGACAGAGACACAAACGAAGGCGTCATACGTATCATCCCTCTTTTTCGTGTAATGGATTTAAAAACTTGTTAAAAAACCCCATTTCAGAGCCTACTTTGTCACGTAGCCTAAGGCTAAGCATCCATCAGCCACAGTCGTTCCGGATTCCACCATAAATAAGTCTAACTCACGCCACAAGATCCAAAACGCTTATGGCAAACGATTCGATAATTTATCAGCTTTTGTAAATCGACTTGTCTATTCGATAGCGATCGCGTGAACGCGACTCGTAACGCGTTCGCAGCGAATCGATAATGTGTTTTTAATAAAATCGGTTCCAGTTATTTTATTATTCATAGAACTCAACTGTTGAGTAGTGTTCATGAATTATCCAGGGATAAAATGCGGATCGTTGTTTAGTTTTTTTTTAGTTTAACAGCAGTTTTTGTTATCATACTCGTACAACTCATGGCTGTTTCCATATGCTATCTTCAGTATCTGGTTAGGTTACCAGAGATAGGATTGCCTACGCAGAATTGGTTTTAGAGCTCGTAACTTTTGAATGATCCAACCGATTTCCAATAAATCTAAGCTGTTATTATAGCTTAAAACATTCTCGTCAATATTAGCTATAAAATAAAAGATTTGTTCTTGCGTTACGATACCATAGACAGGCCGACGGCCAACGGTGCTAAACTTATAGGTTATAATATAAAACCTCCTTTTTTGGTGAGGCGTTAAAAAATTCAACGTTATTTTAGCAATTAGGTCCGGTTGTACCTACATCATTAAGTATAAAACGCCTAATGATAGCCGTAATGGGGCGGGGAGGGGCGGGAGCACAGATCCATCACGCGTGTTCCACGTTCGCCACACGCGTGCCACGCTTAGCATCACTCACGCGTAAACCGCTTAAGTAATGTTGAATAATTATTAATACTGTGAAAAGCTTTGTTTATTTAATCTTAAACATAAAACGATGAAATGCATACTTTGCATCATTAAATTCACCGCACACTAAAGAGGACCTTTAGTATTTTTTGTTAAGGTGACTTGGGTTTATAGGGTCAACAAATTTTATTGTTGAGCCACCAACGGAACCTGACATGACAGCGTCAAGGCACTAGTAAGAAATCAGGTACAAAAAATGAATCATTGGCTTTCTGCAACAGAGTTCTTAAGTGACTCAGCGATGAAAGTTATTGACTTTATCTACGGCGATATTTTAACATAAATTGTACTAGTGTTACAATAAACAAGTTTGAAAACCCAAGTACACTTGCAGCATCAGAACTGAGGAGGTTCTAATAGCCTATGAAACTCCTTGGTTGAATACCAATCCAACGACACCCCGCACTCTAAAACCCGTGAAAGCGTTTAGCTTACAGGAGATCGCAAATAAACATGGATACATTCATAAATTCACTCGAAAAACATTATACCCTTCTATAATATTGAGCTGCGGTAGCGGTTCTATTTGCAATCTGTTTCAGAATTTTTTTTATACGCCTTAGACTTTTCACCAAAAATATGCGAAGAATACACGCCAAAAGATACAATAACCCCGTAGATAAATAAACCTTCATCTTACTTCTTTTAAAATCGTAAAGGAAGTTTGTTTCACCATATTACTCATATGGAATAGAGTTGCCATCGTTAGAAATGGCAGACTTATCAAAATGACTGCCATAGAGCAAAGTCATCGTCACCCTTGTGTAAGTTTACTCAGCAAGGCAAACATGGCGGCGTTGGTTTCATAACTATCGGGAAAACAGAGCGGGCTTGTTGTTTCATGTCTCAGATATTTCTGTACTTCAAAAACATAACTCCAAATGTGAGATTCACAATTTAGCACATAACACTAAGCTGTAAGTAGATAATCAAGTAATAGTATATTTTGTCGGCACCTGTAGATTTTACTTTAACAACAAAGCTTTAAATAGCTATATATTTCTGTAACTCTGGTCATGTTCCGATTCAAGTTTATTGCAATAATAGTATTAAAACTGGAATCTTTCCTAGATTATAACGGAAAGAAATGGTGGCGTTTTCGGGTTAAAACACATTTTGGTTATGTGTTTCGCAAAATGAAAACTTGTCTAATGATACGTAAGTACGTTACATAATGGCAAATGGCGCGCTGAAAACGAAATAAACATCAAACATGTTCGAGGTAATGATCAATTTAACTAGGTATTTCGACAGCTAAATATATTAATGACTTTATTTATAGTAAGTATTTAGTTCTGACTTTATTTCTGTTATAACTACATAGGTATATCAGAAGAGTAAGTCAAGAGCAAACAAATTATCAATAAAAAAAATCTAAAACGGGATTCGAATTTTTAGTTTTTTAATAAATTAATCATGTCATTTATTACCTAATTGCGTTTTAAAAACCACTATTCCCACTTACCATCAACTGGAAGCCTGTGCGCTAGTTTCCTTTTTCCATGTCATAAAACCATATTACTTACGCGATGAATAAAATCATATTTTTAGGTAACTTTCTAATTACATCTTGCTTGCCTTGTTTGTGACTTTTAATTAAAAAAAAACTTTACTCGCAGTCTAATTCACAACCTTACTGCATTTAAATATAAACTTCCTAATTATGGGGTAAGCAAACAGCTTTAAGCAACCCCGCTGTTCCCGTGACCCTTCGAGTGTTTATAGGAACAAAAAAGTGTTCGCAAGTCCGCGTTATTAATTAACCTCGTCCTGCCCAAGCATTTTAGGCAATTTACGATTCCTGTCCACTGTCTTCTACGAATGACATTTTTATATGGATTATGCGATAACTGGGCAGAATCTATTAAATCGAATGTGTTCTTGATATATAATAACATTGGGCAGGACGCGGTTATGGTGGAAGTATAATTTAATTAGAAAACCCAACATTAGGGGGTGAAAATAACGTAAAGTGCGAGTAAGAATGCCTAATAATTTTAGAATAAGGGTGGCTTTGAACAAGTCAAATTTTCATGAAGTGTCGTAAAAATACCTTGTATGGAGATTTATATGAAGTATGGAAATTATATTCCCAAAATAATTTTAGTCATTGGTGGAGTAGTTTTTGAAATAATCATGAAGATTCAAATATTCATATATGAGTCAACACACAGAACCTCCTTTAACACACAGAACCTCCTTTGAAGACGGTTAAAAACAAGTAAAAATGCGTGCCGAATTAGCGTGCCTGAAATCAAATGAGCATTTCAAGTTGTTGAAAACTATAATTTCAACCAAGGTGAATAAAACAATAAAGGTAATATTTAAATTGTAGAAATTACCAGTGTTTTTATTACCAAGAGCAACTTTACTCTGAAAACAGTAGGCTGTTAAGTTAAGAAACAAAAAATATCAAAGGATCTTTTTGCTGTACCGAAGCGGCGGTCGAGTTTTGTGTAAAGGGAAATTTTAAATGAAGAATTCTTTTCTTTGGCATTAAGTTCCAGCACGTCCGATTATTCGTGCAAAGAAAATTATTTGCGCAGACCAAAATAATAATAGCCATATCTTTTTTTAACAATCTTGCTTTTTTAACAATGTTGTTTTATGAGGTTATGTATCTGTTTATAAAAAGCAAATG
This sequence comes from Tortrix viridana, assembly GCA_963241965.1. NCBI lineage: Eukaryota > Metazoa > Arthropoda > Insecta > Lepidoptera > Tortricidae > Tortrix > Tortrix viridana. Next base: position 6,486,142 of record OY725179.1, on the reverse strand, counting down.
AAAGTAGTTGTGTCATTTTCAAATTTTGTGCAGGTAAACTTGTCCCAACCTAAAAAGGTTAAAAAAATAATTTAAAATTTCAGCTGTTTATTTCTTATTAAAAACAAAAAACATTTTCTTAACCTCTAAATCTTAAATAATAAAGATTATTGCGAGTTAAGTTTACTTAATATTACAGATTATTTAACATCACATTCTCTTCTTTCAGATTAATTAACATATCTTTTAGTTTTTTCTTTTACCTACCAAATATCTCTTTACGATGCTCTTTGTTTGCTTATTTGTTTTATTTTCAATTTTACTTATTAGATCGTATGGAAATCTGTTCAATATACTGGGCAAACTTCGTACCCATACTCTATGACCATATTCATTATTACTTTTTGGTATAGTAAAGTTTGGGATTGTTTCCGTTTACATTTTACATTATCCATTTTCTGCGGGTATTTAAGTGATATGATGAATGATTTTCACTCCAGTTATTGATTATCGGAATCGAAAAAAGATGCTTAGTATTTATGTAATATTTGTAATAATGCATGGTATTAGAGTGGTAGCTCCATACAAATAGTAACAGTGTTCTGCGCAAAATTTGATAATGACCCAGTTACTCCATAGACGAGCAAGTAAAAGAGGATAGTGCGTCAAGAAAACGCAAAAATACAAAAGGATATTTTAAGTTTGCCATACTAAGCCGGAGACGAGCGGAGAGGAGCACAGTAGAGTTATAAAAGTGGTAGGTGATTTCACTAAGGCAGAGACCAGCGGAGCAGGGCTATAAAAATAGGTAGGTCTGCTACTCGTCAACGCAGCTGGGGTCCGATAAAGCGGAGCGGAGACAAGATGTTGATTTCAACCATCGCAGCTATTGTTTGTTTCCTGCACGTCTCCTCTCCGCTCCGCTCAGTGCAAAGGCAGCCTTACTTGTCTTAAAACGGGTATCTCACACGAGATCAGTTTACTAAAACGGCCCTCTCTTGACAAAAAGCCAGATTTAGGCCTTTTTCTCTCAATAAGCGAGAAAAACTCTTCGCATAATGATACGGTAATTGCAAAATTCCTTTACGTATTCTTTCTATGAACTCTTATAAAAGCTCATTTGAACCACACTCTCTGAATTCGCTATAAAATCGACCCTATATGGATGTTCTTGGCACTGAATGTTCAGAGAATAGTAATGATCACACGTAGCGACGTTTATTGAAACCGAGTGAGCCATTCGATCGAGTTAAATTCCCTGTGGACTTTAGTTTAGGTTCACTCGCTTTGGCTATGTTTATCACTCGGACTTGCAGTGCCCGATTTACTTCAACTGCAGTTAATCTATATTAATTAACAGGAGTAAAGAAGCTTCTGTCACTTTGCGGACTAGCTAGCTAGCTAGTCCAAACTCGGTGAGTCTACGTTAAGTACAGTGGAGATATAGTCTCTATCTTCCGACTCTATCATCAGATCAGCTTTTAAACATCGGATTAATATTACAAATTATGTATTCTAAGTCCAAACATGACTTGAAGCCTTGGCAAGATTTGAACTAAACATACTGGCAACAACAAACTGAAGTTAAAAAGCTTACACGAACTTCTGCACAGATTTTCAATATGTAGAATTATCTAGAAGCACAGCAGTGTGCCAAGCCAAGTTAAGATCAGAAACGAAAAGGGCAACGCATAGGTACACTTTAAATTAAATTCCCTTGACATGGTTCCTACGATTAGGCAACATTATGTGAAACTCGCGCATCGCAGGATGTCACGATCCGAGTTCAAATACAATTTGATAGTAATTAATAATAATTATCTTATGCACACGTTCGAAACAATTATCTGCCTGTTCATCTAATTAATACAATCAGGTTCTCTAAATCAACTAAATTTACACAAATAAACTTGATTGGTAAACAAACTAGGTCAAAGCCTGTATAATTTATGTGCATTTATTGTTGCGATATAGTAAGCTGCCGGCTTCTATATATCGCCTTAATCTTGTTTCGACAAGAGAAGCTACGGAAACAGAACAATAAAGGAACTGATTGTTTACAATATACCTAATTAATAATTATTTATTTATCTCTTTACAAGTAGCATACAAAAGGTTATGATTAAAGAGATTTTACGCTTACCCAATCCATGATACAGTGGTTCCTACACTAGGCACAGCTAGTATTGTAGGTAACAAATTGCCGTTTGAACTTTGGGTTGCCAAAAATGACGCGAAATGAAGACAGATAAAGAAAAAGAACAAGTTTGTGAATTACTATATAAACAAATAATTATTAAATGGGACTATATTAGAGTAAATATTTTTGTCTACTGAGTTAAAAAAATACCAACAATAACAAAGACATCATAAAATGTAAAGATCTTGCACTAAAAAGAAATAGTTCTTACTTACTACTTATTCTTAGATTTTGATTGTAGTGAATAAACGTCTTGATTACATACGAGCCTAACAAGATATTAGATATAAAATTTTGTATTTCAGTATTTCAACTAAGATACGATATTTTGTGAATTGCAAATAAATGATGTAGGTAGGTAATCTGAATTGACAAAAAATGTCTTTAGATTCTTCTTGGCGTGGCGAGTATCACTCGGTATTTTGTGTTCGAAATAAAAATGTATAAACGTCTATGTATATAGACGAAAGCATCAAAATATCCAGTCGGGTTTTCGGGTTTGCTTTTCATTGTTGAACGTTCGTCACATCACATACAACAGAGTTAGTCTTAATAAAGGCCTACATCATCATCGTTTCCCCCTATTGTAACCTGATCTGGTTCCTACTGTTCCGTACTAGTTCTGCGAATGGCAAGACCGACGCGGCTGGGGCGGCAGGGGAGCCCTAGGCCTTGCATACAAATGGAACTTGTAAATGAGATAACACTCTATTCACGCGCAGGTGGCACGGCTACCGATAAAACTTGAATGGGAGTTTTTGTAAAGGTAAACGATATGGGATTGCTTTTGTGGTTGTTTGTTAAGTTTAAAAAGGTTGACGATAAAATAAAATTTAAGTTTCGACAAGCATTAAAAAAATACCACAAGTGATAGACAACTTCAAGTTAATTAAAAAACTTCTCTGGCTAATATTCTTCACAATGATATGCCATTTTAAAGAAAAAAAAAACAGAAAAAAAAATTACGCAGTACATTGAAATTTCTTCACGAAGGTTTATTATAGAAATCATCGTTAGAGTCATCGGTAGACACATTATTACCAAAAATTAACAAAATATTTTTTTAAATTTAGGTCAGGAATACATTCTTTACATTTTTGTCGCATTTGCCACATTGGTTGAAAAAAAACAATAAGCTAAATTAGCTATTTCATCTGTGTCTGAAGCTCGTAGTGTTGTAAAAGCAAAATACACTTTGTAGAAAATCTTGTCGAGTAGTATTGGTTTTTGGAACTTTAATTACAATGGGTGAACGTACACCATTTACCAATGAAGGCGTGTAGGAAGTGCATCCGTGGGAGAGGCGCACAATTTGAACAAAATTTGTAAACGAAGTTTTTTTTTTTAAATTTATTTTCAATTTTTTTCACAGTACCTAAACAAACTAAATACTCGCCAAACTATTACGTTTGATGGAGAGTACTTAATTTTATCATCTATCGTCGTCCATAATTATACCTACCTTTTATTTTAATTTTAGTTACTTAGTTAAATTCACCCTAGCATTTTCATTTTCGGCAGGTAATTTATTTTACGTTTGGCACTAAATAAATTTTATTTAAAACTTAAAATGTTTTTTTATTAATGGTAATTTACCAGCGATTATTAACTCTAACGTATTCACCAATGTTCATAACGGTGGTATCAGTGATTTCTTTAATAAACCTTCGTGAAGAAATTTCAATGTACTGCGTAATTTATTTTTCTGTTTTTTTTTCTTTAAAATGGCATATCATTGTGAAGAGTATATTAGCCAGAGAAGTTTTTTAATTAATTTGAAATTGTCTATCACTTGTGGTTTTTTTTAATGCTTGTCGAAACTTAAATTTCATTTTATTTTCCACAGGTTGTCATAGGTTTAAGGGCCCATCATTATTTTTTTTGCACGGCCTGTGGGTTTCGGTTTTGTTTTAAAATAAAACCATTATTAGAGCATCATTAAAAAAAAATGGGGTGGTTTAAGTTGCTTAGGTAGGTATTTAAGAAAGTAAAATTTCGGGAAATTTTCAAAAAAAGGGAAAAAAAATATAAAAAAAAACTATCAACTTTAGCATAGGGGTCACTATGGCAAATGTGTTCCAATTGGCCCCAAGTATTTCCTATTTTCGTTTGTCGAACCCGCTACCAAACACCCTGTATATCCGAGTGTGAGTTCTCTACACATCAATCACAAAATGAAAGCCCAACGGATTAACCGTGAGTGGGAAGATTTTTCTATTTTGAATCCATTCGATAATCCTTTACGCCACGCCACACCAATGACGTAACAAAAAGTGTCTACTTAGGTTTAAGCTCACTAGACGTTGTAAATTGCCTTGTATCCCTTCATAATGTCACAATTGAGGATCTCGTAGTTGCTAATTAGAGAACGATACAAAAACCATCAGGGATATGAGGAATTTATACTGCTGTAGCCTATTATATATAACCTTACTTCTAGCAACTAAACCTATTTACAACCTTAGCGTTACATCCAGAATATTGCTGACCGGGGTTAACCAAAAACTGACCCTTATAATACCCCCAAAACAAACGTAAGGCCAATTGAATTATTCAACGTTTTAGAAGCTTCATCGAGCGCTTACCGATTGACTTTCCAGCGGGCAACGTCTAGAAGTCGTTCAGCCGAACTGAATCGCTTACCTCTAGACGTTTCGTATCATCAGAGCAATTTTCCACTACATTAAGTTCCATATTAGTATTCTATCTGCCGATATAGATTGGTAGATATGTTTAGTCGGTAGGTAATCGGAAAATGGTAACATAATATGGGTAATCGAGCAACGCAGCTGCAATAATAATCCCTGTTATCATGTTACAGTATTCAACGCAGTGTGGGTTTAACGTAATATATATAGTAAAAATAACAACTGCAAAGTAAACTAGGTACAGTCGAGGACAGAAAGATGTTTACACTTTTGTCACCTTGTCCCATTGTAATAAGGTCCAAAAGTGTAAACATCTCTCTGTCCTCGACTGTACCTACTGAATAAATTTTGTTGTTAGTAAAATACCTACACTTCTAAACATACTAAACATTTGGTACTTGCTCATGAATTTGTCAGGATTGGTCTGACAAGGACGTACGGTATGGTACGGAATCAGGGATGAGTGACTCTACGGGAGCATTCATCAGGAGTAAGTGCTTCTGCAGTGTTTATTATTTATCTTTGTTAATGTGTTTAATATATCAGACACTTAATTGATCAATTTATGCCCAAACTAGGATTTCTCATACATTAGGTACCGTATTAATATTACAGTGAGTTTGGTTTTAACGGGGTTTCAACACACGTTCTTCGTTTAGGCAGATTACCTATTAGTATTTTGCCATTCTACCACATCCTTGACTTCTAACACGAAATTAATATAAAGTACATGCCTGTGACGTCACGAGCCTTTAATAGTCATTATGGTTTCCACACTCTTTGTACTTTCCTTATGGGTAGTCAAATACCACACTCAAAAATAACTGTAGTCTTCCTTTTTACTTTCATGTATCGGGAAGTTTAATTTCGTGGAAACGAGGATATGCGTACCTAAAGTTAATGTCATACTGATAAACATCCCTATTGTTTCGTATTCAGGCAATTGCTTAAGTCAGTAGCCCAAATCCGCACATTCTATTTCACTTACGTTACAATTACGCATAACGAATTCAGGGACAATTTATGTAAATGAATGGTCATTCGGCAGTTCCTAACGTACAAGGTTAATTAAAAAGGTTCACAGACAGCCCTCGTGTTGAGCCAATATCCTGAAAAAAACAACGTCAGGCATTTCGACGCCATTCGACTCCAATACATACAGAATTGATATTGCCAATATAGCTTCAGAATCCAATAACCAACGCTCGCAAATGAGTGGAAATTATTTTGTTAAATGGCAATGCGGAGTGGGCGATGAATTATTTTGATAAATGTTTCACATACGTTATCAAGTTCATTTTGAAAGGAAATCGAGTTTGGCGTTATGATTAATATAAACGAGTATTTTCAATATTGCTGTGTGTATAGCCACACATACAACAAATATTGTAGAATAAGTATGGCTATTTTATTGTTTAGAATGTACTGTTTATTTTCAAAAACATTAAATAAACGGTGTGTAGGAATGGTACCCCCGAAACTTTTAATTTGTGATAAATGTATTCGTTTATTAATAGAATTTATCTAGTTCATGCTTGGGGCTGCTGACGAGTACTGGCAGTTACCTCACCTCCCCCCACGTCTGACACTCCGCGAGATGGTCGCGCACGAACTTGTCTAACTGTCAGAGCAACGAGCATTCAGTATTCTAAAATTACCGAAAACTGCTTCCAGTAGTGGCGTACTAATCATGTTCGCGATTCTTGGGAATAAGGATGAAATAATCCTAGTATTATAAATGTGAAAGTTTGTATGGACGTTTGGATGTTTGTGTTTTAATCGGGCTTAAACGGGTGAACGGATTTGGATGAAATTTGGTACACGGATAGTCCTTATCCTGGATTGACACATATATATACTACTTTCCCGGAAAATTTGAGTTTGAAAATTTTGTTTCCGACTGTATTTTTTCAGCCCATTTCAATAACGGAAGCTGGTTCCAAACATGAAATTTAAAGAAATCTAAGCTAAATGAAAAAATATTAACACTTTCAACGCTAATATGTCTATTTTCTTTCTTGTTTTTCTATGAAATGCATAGAGCTGACATTTAACATTCTCATACAGGCTTTCAAATATAATTAAACAACAATTTCCTATCTGCGCTAAAATCGTATTAAATCTGCATCAGATTAGGAATAATGAAAATGGATATATGATGGAAACATGACATTAATAAGCTTTGTTCCAATTTAATTCATGTTCAGTTCCATTAAGGTATCTATATAGTAAACAGAAACTGAAATTTCACAGCAATACAGTTGTACTCGTATTTATCTGTGACCAGCAATTATTCGATGACGTCAGTTTTGATTGTCATATAACAAACTAATTGCCTTTAACAAATTAATACATGCATTTGTATAATTAAGGTTTCTGAATTATTTAAAATTGTAACTGCGGTTTCAAATTAATTATACATGTAGTTCATTAGTAAGTTATATTACAAAATATCAAATAACATCTGAAATAACAATAGATACGGATTAAAAATTGTTTCCCGATTTTTTCCTGAGTGCTGAAATCAAGTTTCTGCCTAACACATTTTGAAAATTAGCCTGTAGATTGGCCATGGTCAGAGAAACCCATCATAGCTATATATATATATATATATATGTATATATATATATATATATGTATTTATTGAAAATATTAGTCTACACAAACATAACAAACATCAAAGCAACGTTTAGTCTTACAAACTTTTTGTATAAATGCAAATTGAATCTGAAAACGCATCTAAATTGAACCCCAGTAAACAGTAACATTCTCGTACGTGACGGAATCAATTGGAACAAAACGTCTTTATTCGAATCGTAATTCTTATCAAACCCTTCCCTTATCACGGCAGTTGTCATTCGAACCAATCCCGCAAACTCCGCAGAACACTACGCAGAAAAGCTTTTGAATGGTGTCATTGCCATGACAAATAAGATCAAAAAGATTCTCGTAAAATATAACGGTCGGTATTTTTACCAAGCTTTCCATAATATTTTCTGAACATTTAAAAAATCTAACAAGTTTTTCCCCACTTCTAACTGCAAAATCGATTTGAAACTTTGCTTACTAAAGGTAAAGGTTCGCACTGCGACGGAGAATTTAAGGGAAGATATAAATTAAAGGGTAACCCAGACTATAAGTCCGCCGGTAGTTCCAAGTCTGTGAGGCGACCTGCCGGCCAAAATCAATGAAGAAAATGTATGAAGCCGTAAGAGGAACTGATAGTCGGTGTTCTAATATGATGAAGTGACATCCCAATATCAGCCGGCGAACTGTTAGTATGTGTTGTGCTTATAGCAACAATAGCTGTTGGTTGCGGTTCAGCTTTACAAAAATCGGCATCTCTCAAGGAAAAGTGAATGAGACCTAACGTAATGTCAAATATGTTTAAAAGATGAAATAGAACAAAGTAGAATATTGTAGAGAACCTGTATTCAAATATTTAAACTCGTGTAGGGAGTGTTAAGTCGTTAGCAGTTGAAACGTGAAACGGTCAATCATAGGCCAGAGTGAAGTCGCTTGAAATCCACACTCGTTAGCGCATATCATCTTGACGTGGGTGTACAAGGGTGCCTGACCTCGTCAAATTGTTTGCTTTAGGTATATTCTATGTTACAAAATGTATTTCGTGTGGAAATTATGGTAGACGGGGCTGTTAGAAATGATTCGGTGGATTTGTTTGTAGTAGTATGAGTAGTAATATTAACTGGGTAGTATTCCTGTTTTTGGTCGGCTGCAACCCCTTTATTCTCCTTGAGAAGATCCGGCCAGCTAAAAACAGAAATACTCCGCCTAGTTATTCCAATTGACGTTTTCAAAAAACTTTACATGATCATTTAAGAGGTAGGTAGAGATTTCATTTCATTAATTCCTTCATTGACTTCGAAAATTCAATAGTTTTTTTGATGTATTTATCACCGATTGATTTGGGTTTGTCTATTTCTTTGGTAAAAGTACTCCGACATACGAGTAATAAGATAGATATTCGATACCGGTACATTTGTCTTATACAACTTTTCACGTAAAATTATATGGTGTTTATTATAATATTACCTACCCAATTTATCCTCATCTTTTGATAAAATATACCTAGGTAGTTGCTAAAAACATATTTTACATCCTTAAGACTAGAATTTAATAGAAACTTTATACATTTGTGTGTTGTTCTATTAAGGCAAAGCATATGGCAAATGGAAAATTACCCTTACTGGAGGTACGGTTTATTGGCAATAGTTAATATTTATTCATTTCCAAAGGGTTGGAAGGTTGAACACAATCCTTTTATAAATATTTATGTAGGTTCTCTTTATTTGTTTTATTTTTGGGTTAAGTTTTACTTTATTACCATGTCTGTTAATAACTTTCACAATTGAAAATTTCCGACGCTAAACTTAGCAATCTACTTTCTATTTTGATCAATTTTGTACGTAATTACAAGGTGTCCAGGGCTAAATGCACAAACGAATAAGGCATAGAGTTTACAATATTTGAAACTTTTGAATTATTACATTTATTTAATGTCAGCAAAGTTGAGTTACCATTTGGAATAAATCATTTATTAAGGAAGTTACTGGTCTATTGACACATTTTGCTTAAATTGAAGTTTGGCGCAATGCTAAAAGCAAACTTTCTCCAGCCGGAGTTTCCTATGGAGGTTTACGAGAGTAAAATGGCATTTTGATGTAGCAGTATGTTATGTTAGTACTCTCGCTTATTATACATTCTGTGGCAAGACGTCGTATATAATATTTATTATTATGCAGTTTGTATACAGGTCAGCAGTTAAATTCAAGTTAGCCTAACCTAGTTTCTGTTTGATAAAGTGTAATTACTAATTAGGGACCGCTTAGCGTAGGTGCCGGTCTAACTTTAGTGGGTTAGGTATCAAATACATTAGAATATATAGGACGCATATTTCGCTAGAGTTAAACTTTGTGTTTAAATTAAAACTTGCTTAGTAACAAACTCTAACGCGTGAGTATTATTCTGCCGTTCTGTAACAAAAAAGGAGTACGCGGAGTATTCATTCGATGTTTTATTATAAATGCAGAATAATACTCACGTTTATTCTGCCGTCCAAAAAAAAGGGAGTACCTACGCGTATATGGACGTTTTTATTTCATACTGCCTTATTCTTTTGATCTGTTATTATGAATGTAGATAAATAACTCGAGATTATATGGGTATAGTGGTACAGCTAATAATATAATTGATAACTTATTACAATAAAAAAAAATCACCAACACAATCTCACTGCAGATTAATTAAAAGACTAATTAATAACTAAAAGGAATTGTACAAACACACAGTATTAACGTTTTAATTAATAAAAAAGGAATAATGGACATCCCTCGCGGGGACCTTGCTTCTAAGTTACAGTTGTACGAGTATAATAAAAAACATGGTTTCTGTGAGGCGGAATGTTAGTCGATCAAAGTTATAAGTACTTACTTCTTTTTTTTTATTAATAGATTCCACATGTAAAAAAGCTCCCAGTATTTACTTAATTTCGAAGAAAATACGGTAACGCAGGGAAAAGTGCATGATTTTCATACAAAACTTGGGCACAATATTGTCTTCTGCGTTAGTAACTGTAAAATTATTGAAAATTGTACTATTTCTAATTCAATAATAATTAAAATTTAGCCTACCTACTTAGTTGTGTGATTTTATAAACGTTTAGGCCACATCTTTAAAAAAATATGTTAAGTTTTCTAAATATATATTTAACTTTTTTCTATACATATGTATAGAAAAAAGTTCGTATTTTAACATCCACATACTTACACACTCGTTTGCAAACCGAAACAATTTAAATACACCTACCAAAATTTGTCAAACAATTCGGTAACCGCTGAGTTACGCAAGAAACGCCCCGAGTTTACAAAGTAGAGTTAGGGAATTATAAGTATGAAATCTTACTAATTGCAGATCCGTGAGGTATTTTCACTGATAAGAAAGTAAGTAGTTTAATTTTTAGATAAAATTACAAGATAGTCATAATTTTAAAGTGTCCCAAAGTGGCAGTAAAAAATGGTGTGAATGATACGTGTTATTATTGATTCGGTGTGAAAATCTTGCACATTTATTGTCGCTGAACAACATAAAAATACTTAGAAATATTCTACGAAAATAAAAGTTAACTGACATGCCAAATTTAGCTAACTACTTTCTATAAAGTGATTTAAAATGATAGCGGTTATGAATTGTATGCCTAAATAAAGGGAATAAGTAATCGCGATAAATCGTTATAGTCGGCTCGATATGTTTTGGACTCGGTGAAACTTGCTACAGATTCTGTCTCACTATTCTTTAATAACATTCATACATTTTCAGCTCAAGCAGACCAACATTTTTAAAATCACTTTTTGTCTCTCTTCCCGCAGTAAAATAGACTGTATTCTCGAGTACTCGAACAGAGCGGCTAAGCACATCTCATGTTCTGTACCGTTACAGGTTTGCTAGAAGGGATACGCGAGTGACAAACTTGTCACGGACACCTTGTGCTAGCCGTCCAGGTAGGGTTAGAGGATGTCCAATGAGTCTTAAACTAGAGAAGACATACCATCATTGATGAAAGGGTAGACGGTCCGCAGCTCCGCCTCGTACTCTTCGACAGAGACGGCGGCAGGCACGATGGGTCGTACGAAGTCGTCTTCCGGCGACCGCTCAGAACCGTAACCCTGGTCGAAACCAGGGTCTTGCAGCTTCCACACTGGCTCAGCGTCCGACCCTGGACACAAACAATAAGGCTGGTTAATGCGACGTTTCTTTAGTCATTTATACACCCTAAATAAACTTTGGTTTTGATAAGCCTAGTGTCAGTATACTTACTTAAAAGCCTGTATTGTCACATTCAGGTTCATCATCCTAAATTCATCATGTAAAACCTTTTTTTATCAAAAATATTCTTATCACGTGTGTGCGGCCTGTTATGAGGTTTCCCAAAATTTTGCTGTTTTGTGGAATACAACATTAGGTACCAGCGGATGTTAATGCTACCAAGGTAAAATATCGGTTTGCGTGGCTCGACTTAGTTAGCTCGCAGAATACCTACATCGTTACTCTTGCTGATTTATACTAGTGAACTGTATGCTTTGGTAGGAGAGCAGATTCGTGAAAATATGCAAATTTAGTACTACGTACATATGTGACATGTTTCTTGCCAGCGATACGCCTGTCGCGTTTACATTACATACAAAATCCTGGTTTGTGGCATTGAATGTGTGTAACGAACCAAGTTGACTCCAGCTAATGTTAGCGCTCGGAACCGCAGGAATAATCCTGAATAGTAGAATTATCTTTGCTTTGTTTCTAGGCAGACTAGTTAATTTTCTTTTCGTACGCCATGTAAATTTGATTTTATTGTTCTCTGTCTGGTGGTAAATTTCAAAGAAATTGTTTAACACTTTGGCGTGCACTACCGTGATTAGTGATCAATTAGCCATACAACTTGACGTCTATAGACGTCACCGCCGCTCAATGTGTTAATAGCGATTTAATGCACCGTAGAAATATATCAAGCTAACAACTCTACAGACGATTAAAGGTTTAACAGGTTGTTATCGTTTTTAGGTTTCCATACCAACATGGTAAAAACGGAATGCTAATTGTGGTGAGACTTTAGTGACTGTCTGTCTGTATGTTCTTCTAGCTACTAACATAGCTATCAACTTGAAATTTGGCATAGTTGTATAACGGTTGCACTTGACCGGTTTTTTACTTTCACAATCCTTTGGCCTAGTCTAGATAATGTAGTTTTAGCAGCAAGAATCGATCTTTGGTAACTTAGATATATAGCAAGAGCTATTTATCCAAGCGATGATCTGACACCGATTCATTTTCCTTTGTGTGGAACGGTCAACTACGCAAGAATGGGACACAAAGGCTTAGGTAAGAATCAGGAATATCGATTTATTTTATTGCCACTTTTTCTTTCGGCCTGTTTGTTCACCTTTTCTTAAAAAGGTTTATTGGAAAATGTGTCTAATCAGTAATAAGCCTGAACAGAAAAAATTGAAGCAGAAGTAAAAAGTTCCGAAACGGGACAAGATTATCGCAATACCGCCTAACCAGGTCAAAGCATTGTTATGCTAGGAGATTCCGTTGGTCTTCCCTTTTCATCCCGTTAGCGGTCGATTTTTTTAATAAATCCTATCTTAGTAAACCTACCCATTATAGACTAGCGATGCCATTGGGCACCCCACATATGTCGTGGTTAGATTTTGTGCTTTAATGTTCTATACATACAAAGATACAAAATACATTTCAATAATCCAACATTTCGGGCCAAAGTGGGTAATTAAAACAAAAGCATTCTCTTTTACGTTTATAAGTTTAGGCTGTTTTATCGGTAAGTTAGTAACGGATTTTTTTTTATATGTATAGATTTATGGTGTTTTCAATCCACATGCCAATTCACCTACGTAAAATTAAGTAGTGTGGCGTGACCTCGTGTATAAAAGCACTCGTGGATTCCTGCGGCGGGAGAACTGCTCGTGTTAGTAGTATGAATGAGCCTAACCGGCCGTTATTTCTCACTCTGAAATACAACAGTCTGTCCGCAATTTTATTACGTATGACTTATTTGGGTATTGGAATAAGCGTCAAAGGGAAAAACATATTACTCGTATTTTCCACCGGTTCAATATTGCTTATTAACCCACAAAAACTCCTAATAAAAAATAACCTTAAAAGGCAGCCGACGTTTACATTGTTCTTGTATTAAACAAGTAACTTGGGAACAAAAATCAAAACATCGTAAACGCCAGTCGCCATAAGGTCCATTTTGATTTGGAAAGTTACAAACATAGACTACAAGTGCGGTGTAGGAAAATCTACACTAAAGATTATTCAAGCGGAAGCTAGAAAGTTACTGAATTTTATTAAAAAAACAAGCTGTGCCTGTAGGAAAGTGAATCATGCAGGGCCTCCATTCCACTTTTTTACCCTTATTGCAATAATTTTGTTTACACTAAATAAACTCAAATTAAATTCTCTTATAAACCTCGTCATTTACTTCATTTCTAATCTTGTCCGACAATCTTAACTTGACCAGCGCGCTCGTAGGCATTGTGCTGATTTAGGTACCTATGTGTACGTCGGAGGCGCTGCCATAAAATTATTTGACATTTGCTATTGGAATCTATTGTAGAGGTGGTTCTGTTGGTTATTTGCACCAACGTACAAAAATCTTATACTGATGCCAATACTACGAATAAGCAACTCCAAGTGAATTGCCACCTGCATTATAGTTATGGTCGGCCAAGTTTCTAACAGCCATGATTTTCACAAGCGCTTTTGTGAATGCCGAATAATTGCCTAGGTTTTTCGAAACACGGTTTGGATGTTAAGAACAAAAGAAAATAAATGTCCAGCAAATACCGGTTGGCCAAAAACAACCCTGTTTACCTGTATTTATAGTCCTTCGGATTCTGAAACTTGCTTGTGAATAGATAGAGTTGGGTTTTATCTGCTCGTAGCATATAAATGAATGGATAAAAGTGAAAATTTGTACGTAAACGAGGAAAATGAAGGTGAAATATAGCGTTTGATCGCGCGTAATTCGTTTTGGAACTATGGAAAAGTTTTTTATAGTGTTGCGCCAAAAGTGCCAGTTTTTAGAGTTCCGTACCATACGTAAAAAAAAAGGAACCCTTATGGTGAGACTTCGTTGTCTGTCTGTACGTCCGTCCGTCAGTGTCCGTCTGTATATGTCACAGCAGTTTTTCTGAGCAACTACAGATGCTATGAACTTGTAATTTGGCATAGTTGTATAACTTGCTTGCCTGCATCTGATTTTAAGTAAAAAAAAATAATTAATTTTATCATTGAAAAGTCATTGAAAGGTCTAGAGTTGAAAAATAGGTTGAAAAATGAAATTGACTTGATTATTACAATGGGGTGTCATATGAAAGAACTTACTCTGCACATTTCAAATTTTTTTTTTTTAATATTTATAGTTTTTGAGAAAAAACTACTAAACTTTGATTTGTGTTAAATTTAGGAAACTCAAAATAGACCCTATTGCATAGAACTAAGAAAACACAAATCTATATTTGCCAACCATAAATAAATAAATAAATAAATATCACGGGACAATCTCACACAAATTGACCTAGTCCCAAACTAAGCTCTAGGCTTGTACTATGGGTACTAGACAACGATAAACATATTTATATAGAGAAATACATACTTAAGTACATAGAAAACATCCATGACTCAGGAACAAATACTCGCGCTCTTCACACAAATATTTGTCCATACCGGGATTCGAACCCGGGACCGCTAGCTTCGTAGGCAGGTTCACTACCAACTAGGCTATCCGCGTCGTCAATTATAATTATCTTAAATACGAAACCCTCGGTGCGCGTGTCCGACTCGCACATGACAGGTATTTTTTTTTAATATATACTGTAATCAGACTACATGTACGTCAAATTTTTAGGTCATAGGATTTTTCTTATGACGAGAGGGTCGAAACTTAGTGCAGATTTAGGATTGAAGGAATAAAAAAGGATTTATGTAGGATACATACTACATTGTGTACCTATTTATTAGTAGATAAAATCATTTTCTAATCAACACGATTGGAGTCTGGTGAAACACATTAGCTATATCTCAAGAAAATCGAAGTCCAAAAACCTCATCTCCATCTCTTTCTCCAAATTTAGTCCCGAACGAAGAGTGAAAGAGATGCGGCGTCCGAAATTTGGAATTTAGTACTACGGTAGTAACCATTCGGTTTATGACACAGGCCATTACCGTTAAATTCTTATATCCGCTAACAACAAAGGGAATGAAAATAAATATTTAACCGAAGCTTAGCAGGATTTGTCCCGATTTTTTATAAACACGAACATAGTGAGCATCTTATTACGGAGATTATTGGGTATGACGTGCCTTTGAAGGCAGCGACAAAGAAAAGATAATCGTTTAGAGCATTGGAGAAGAAAAAGGCTTAAAATAAAATATGTACACACGTGTTACGTCATTATTGCTTTGCACTAGGTTCTTAAATAATAATGAGATAAACCTTTTCCCAAACTGTAGGTACTAGTATTTGCACAGTTATGAATGCAATTCCATCATTTGCGTACCGAGACCTCGATCAGTCTAAAGAGTGCAATTCAATTCAATTCCGGAAACAGCGTTTAAAAAATGTTTTGATGATTGGATTATTCGTTGGCGTAAGTGTATCGTTTCTGAAGGAGCATACTTTGAAGGTGATAAAATAAATTTGGATGATTAACAAACAGTTTGTGTATTATTGATCTTTTCCCGGTACTTTCTTGACAGAGTAGTATGTATAGAACTGGAATAACAGATCCTATGCGAACAATTATCGCAGTCATTCCTTAGTTACTTTCTTTAAATTAAAGTACGCGATTAAAATATGAAGAAGTTAGTATTTACACTATTTACCCGTACCTTAGAAAAGAAAACAATTGAACATTAAGTAAATATATTCAATCAAAGCTATTCAAAAATGGAACGTGCCGAACCCAACACATCGATACGTGGGGCGACTATTATATAACCACGGGGCGACGTGGAGTCTAGATAAAGTTCATTGAAAAATACCTAGTACCTATTCATTCCTTCAGATAACTTAGAGTATTCTTGCAAAGTAAAAGCAACTTTTCTCATATATTCATATTAATCGAACAAAATCGCTGTATCCGTTTTGCATCTTGATACTACTATGATGTAAATCTCTGTTACTATTTATCATCTGACAAAGATTTTACGAAAGCACGAATTTGTTTTCGTGTAAATTCCTACAAAATTTAGTTTGCTGTTGATGTCCTCAATAACTCAAAGTGTCCTTTCCGCGTCATAAAGTAGATGATAAATGTAACTTGGCGAAAATTTTGTTCACTCATCAATCAAATGTCTGTGTTTAAACTTTTTGTAATTACATTGTTATATAATCAAATATTTAAGAAGCGTCCTTACTCTAATAGGTAAGGGTGACGACTAGTGACCGCAAGGTACTGACTTCGAACCCCAGAAGCCGCAGATCTTCAATCATAGTACACGCTAACTTAGTGATGAGCAACCGATGTTTAAAAAATTTAGTTAACTAGATAAAACATCGAGATAGCCGATATGACGTGATCTACCAATGACGCGATTGGTTTAAAAACGAAACGAATAGAAACGCTAATTAGCGATGGGCATCTTGGCTAAGGGCTCAGGGTAGCCGAGGCGTTTTCCATCCCGCCTCGTATTATGGTCGCCTTTATGGTGGCGGGTAAACGTGGATAAAGCATCCGTCACTCTCGCATATACATATTGGTCAGAGAGTGTCAGATGTTTCGTCCGCGGTAAACACATCGATAAACACTACCATAATTTGCTCGCTTGAGACGCATATATATGCCCAGGTGGACTAGATGTGCTCGTTTGTCATCTCTATACCACAAAAAGCGCTAGGATGATAATATTATGAAATGTTTGAATAAAAGTAGTTGAAAGACTTCCTGAGATTAATTCTTACTGTGAAGTGCAGATGCTGAGCCCGCTCAAAGGTTGTAGAGGCAGCGAAGAGGCTAGCACTGCATTCAATATAACGTCGAAATATTTTCATTACGGACGAGATTTTCGTTGAGAAAATGTAAGGCGAAAATTAATTTTAGAGCAAGGATAAACTTTTCATACATTTGCATGTCAATGTCTGAAAGAGTTCTTGTGAATATTGCTTTTGGTTTATACATTTGAAGCGCTATAACGAATCGACAACAATCTATCTATATTACTGAATCTTAGAACGTTTAGAATCTATTGTTGAATGTCAGAAAGTTACGTTAATGAAAAACGGTAAAAAGAAGTATACGTAAATACTTTCTTTGCTGGAAATAATTCAAATAATTTCGAGATTATCATAAATCACGTTGCACCGATATTTTTAACGCAAAAAAGAAGTGATCTTTATGTAAGTCTATTTTGGATATTTGATTACCCGATCGCTAATAAATAGTTTGTATGGCACATGGCTAAATACGAGTATATTATTTCCCGAAAAATCACAAAAGATACTTTTTCAAAAACTGAGGATGTTTCCGAAGGATCAACAGCAGTCAAAAGTGCTCTGGTAATATTTTTAGTCGGTACCAAAAGGAATGAAAGTAAGAATTTATAAGCATTCTGCTTGATAAATAAGAACAGCGAGGCACTCTTCCTACAGGCAATTTCATCACACATAACTTCAATATCGTCAGGGGCGTCGGCTCTAACACAGCGTGATTAAAAAGGTTTCCCGTGCGCAATATACTTTCTTAGAGTTCCATTGTTCAATTCCGAACCTTGTTGATTATGTTTGCTTTTGCTGGTAAAAATACAGGGCAATGTAACGACACCCATTTATAACAAATCGACTAATTACATGAAGGACATCCTGTAGAATGTTTTAGAAAATTTAATTCGTAAATAGGATTTAAGTTACATAAAGGGTGGATACGTAAAAATTGAGGTGCCAAAATTGTCTTTAAATTTATTTTAGAAAAATAAAATCTGCAACTTGGTCACTTACAGTTTAACACGCACGTCTTGTAGTCTCGTTTTATCTGTCAAATTGTAAATTGGGTAAAAGAGACAAGTTTTTTTAAGGTTCGATACTAAAATGGTAAAAAAGGAACCCTTATGGTGAGACTTCGTTGTCTGTCTATCCGTCCGTGCGTCTGATGTCACAGCAGTTTTTCTCATAAACTACAAATGCTATCAAGTTGAAATTTGGCAAAGTTGTATAATTTGCTTGCCCGCATCTGTTTTTAGTAAAAAAAGTGAAATTAATTTTATAAATAATTGAAAAGGGGTCTAGAGTGGGGGGTTGAAAAATGAAAATGAATCGATTATTGTAAATGGGGTGTCATATGAAAGAACTTAATCTGCACATTTCAAAACATTTTTTTTATAAGTTTCCGTGACGTACAAAAAATAAAAAAATTTACAAAAACGTCCGTTGTCCGTCGAAGTTTATGTACAGTCGAGGACAGAAAGATGTATACACTTTTGGACCTTATTACAATGGAACAAGGTGAAAAAGTGTAAACATCTTTCTGTCCCCGACTGTACCAAAAAATCTGAAAAATTTCTGACGTATAGCTAATTATTTGTATTTTACGAGAAAAATAAAAAAAAGTGTTCAAAATTTACAGTTTTTTAAAAATAACTAAAAACTTTGAAAATTTTAGGCAACTCAAAATAGACCTTATGCATACGAATTAAAAAAACGCAAATCTATATTTACCAGCCATGTTATCTTAAATACGTAACCCCAGGTGCGCGAGTCCAGCTCGCACTTGACCGGTTTTGTTTTGTTTTAAAGGCAAGGAAAAGGCAATCGAGCTCTCAGGCCGCCGTTCGGATATTTTGAATCTCATGTTTGCAAATGCGTTGCCAACCCAGAGAATAAGAATATGTATAGACTAGCAATGTAGTGACAAAGTGACATTATAGCCACACACATAAAAGCGGTAATTGTGTTGATTTAGGTTAATTTAGTGGGTAAGATGGTTGATCTTCTAGTTACTACAGCATAAATTAATGAGATTTTTTTAACAACCCGCCTCACAATTCCTCAGAGAAATGTTAACCAGCCAGTTTAAATTACCTAACGCTCGTAGGCACGTAAGATAGAATTAAACGTAGGCCAGTTTGGGCACGCTGCTTTGTCGAAGAAAGCTGCGACCAAATTAAAAATCCACGCGCTAAAACTTCATAAACACGCTTTGCGGGGCAACTTAATCTTGCCAGTTTATTCGATGACGTTTAAGAGAATGCCCTAACTGTACTATAATTAAAGGGCATGCTAGGGCGCTTGACCTTCCTGAATGCTTTCTTATTAGCCATGCATCACTGCCGGATACGCCTTTGACCGTTTCAATTGGGATTAATAAAGGTTTACAGCCGCCCCGTTTCTTAACTGATTACGGAAGACAAATCGGTGCGGATGGGGCGAGCGAACAATCCAGAATCGTCTCACGGGATGTCCCGAAGGACTAAATGATAATATATTCAAGAGGCTTGTTAAGTCAAGATTGGAGATTCTTGGTGAACGATTTAATGGGTACAGTTCGTTTTATTGCGGCGCTGGAAAAAAGAGGCTTTGATGGCTTATCCAGTGTTGGAGCAACATTGAACAATTTTTTTTTAATAAGTACAAATATAGCATACACGAATGCCTGATTTTAAGTGAGTCATTTATTAGATATGCAGTGTTACGAACAAGTTTGCCCTTCTAAATCAGCCGAACTGAAACACTGTCTTCAAAATTAAATCGTAGGTAGTTAACAACATTAAACAATAATTATTATATATTATATTATTTATTATTACAATTATTTACTTATAACAATGCAATTACGAGATCGAGTATTCGTGTAAGAAACAGGGTGATACAATCTTCTGACTTAATTCGTCCGGACGTGCATTAGTCTCTTTCGCTTATCATAACTCCCTTACCGTGTACCTAAGTGCCGTGTCAACATAGTCGCAAATACACTTTACAATTTCTCACAAGAAAGATGCCAAATTCTAAACAAGGCACAATTCAAATTGAAATCCATGGATTACTCACATTAAGATAGACAGGAACGGCCCGACATGTTTCGGACTCGTTCAAAGTGCTTAGCTTAAATTAAGCTTAAATTTTACTAAACGATAATTCTAAACACTCCAAACATTTTGCAGCCGTGAACAGTCTTGGGCGCCGCACTATGAAAATGCCCCGTCGGCCTTGACACGGCTATGTGACGTCATTGGGCGTCTAGTGAAAACAACCCAGTGCGGCTGCGTGTCGCTGCAGATTGTTTCACTACGTGCTTAATTCAAGCCCGAGTTAGAACTTGAATGTGATATGTATATGGAATTCATCAATCATAAATGACTATAATTTTTAATCAACTGTCACCTTTTGGTTGGTATATAATTATAAATAATAGTTCCGGCGTTTAATACGAAAATAATACAGGCTGATTAAAATTTGAACTTCGACTAAAAGTTCATCTTACAAAATACTAGCAACCCTGTATAAAGTATAAAGTTGGTACACTTCCTATTTAGGTGGCAGTAGTTGAGTGTCAGCTATCGTAAAATACTATAATTATCTATGTGTGTCTTCATTATTATTATGATCGTTATGTTATCCGAATGACGTCCACTATGGGACATAGGACTTCACAAAGATTGCCAGTCGCGTCCAGTAGTAAAATAACGTCAATGCACCTAAAAGGGGCTTCCATCGATTCGTCTTCGGGTTTTAGGACGGACAAAACTTCTCAACGGCTGTCTGTTCTACCAGGAATGTGAAAAGGACACGATACATCTATAGCTCTAACAACTAGCAAGCAGTTTAAACTGAATCAGGTAACATCCTTTATTCAATTTTTCTATGTCATCCCTTGTTAGGTTTGGATAAGTTCGTACTGCACTGCTTTTCTCCTTTTTATTCGTCTCACAAGGATACACTACACCTTTTGAACTTATTTGAAGCAAAAGTTTTTTTTAAAGTATGAATTAAAAAGATTCAATTAGACGAAGAGGCGTTTAGGGGATCAAATCAAATCGGGAACGTCGATCATACCTAATATTGCAGAATATATGAACCATGTAGGGAGTGACGGCAAATCGATGTTCAAACACGAGCTAAATATAGCTCGACGCGTTTATAGGCGAAGCTTTTAGTAACGTCACCTTAGCTTTCAGCGCCACGGTCTCCAAAACGGGTCCGTATTGAATAGAAACCAGCTACTTTGGCGCTTAATAGCTTGGTGTTTCTTCAAGGAGAGACGATACACTTACGTGTTTTCATTAAACAGGGTAGGAACTATGTCGCCAAAGATTTAGAGAGACGTGACGAATTAAGGATAAAGTTTTATCATATTGGCTACGATGTTTATGTCGGCAGTTTACTGAACTAATACGGAGTGTAATACGCAAATTATATGAGAAAAATTATGATATTTTTAAGGCCGCTTGTCAGGTAAATATTGGCAAAAACAATAGAAATATTCAGAACCCTACATTTTTTAGAAAGTAATACGTTACTGCAGGGTATTTTATTTTATGTTGACGATTTTTTATAGAACTAGGTTAGGTACCTATGTAATGTATAATGTTATGTACATAATAATACGAATACTAAAATTACTTAATATAAATTAATTATTGTACCTATATCACAGATTACCTTACTTCGTAACAGATCCACCACTCCGCAAAGTACATCCGGTATTAGCCTACCGTTTTCTGACCTTTGGACACCTGTGGAACGGACTTATCGAAACGGGCTGCCAGCGATATTGCCACGCCGCGCCGGCACTAGGTGGCGCTGGCGCCGCGCGGACCGCGCGGTCATTCGGTCGCTAGCACGTGTTGTGATCATTGACGTACTATCTACTTACTCAAAGTTATTTAATATTGGTTTAATTTTATTCGTGAAGTTGAAGTTGTATATTAGGTATTAGCGTTAGACAGTGTAGTAAAGTTCAAAATGGTGAATCATGCATGCTGTGCGGTTAATGGATGTATGAATAAAAAGAATAATAATCAAAAACTATCATTTTTCACACTTCCAGCTAACAAAGAAAGGTGAGTTTAATACTATGTAATGATATATTCATTTGTAATACAAAATGGAGTGGACTTAAGCCACGCCTAGGCATATACCTATTAGATCAATTGGATTTAGGTTTTTATTTTTGCTTGTACAACATATTTACTTTGGGTTTCATGGTTATTTAGATAGTTTTCTATGTTTACATTCAACGACGTTTTACACACATTTCATCGTACCCACGTTGTTTTACTTACATGTGAATATGCATAGAAGATACCCCCAAGAAAAACTCATTTTATTAGCCGCTTTGTGCGCACGAAAGTATTTTATTTTATTTTTATCGTAATGTTGACAACCCTAATTTGATCGTGACGACGCAATTGATACACTTAGCGCGAGCGCGTAAGGTCCTTTCTAGCGCGCACGCTCGCTGTACACGTATTAACAAACGTAAGTATAAAAAGCTATATGCGCGTTCAAATTGTAGGTTTTATCATTTTCTATGAGAGTGGTGGTAGCCTGCCTATATATACAAAGACTTTTATAATAAGACGAATATAAATTTACCACCTACTTTCTAAATATTCGCATAACATCTTGTCACGTCCTGTATTTAGGTAATAAATAGTAGTTGGGTTATAAAAAAAGGGTACCAATACAATACTGTGATCGAATAAGAATAAGAATAAGAATTATTTATTATCCAAAAAGAGTACATATTCCTTAACTTAATTTACAGCGGATCCCAAACTAGGCTGAGCCTGTATCTTGGGCATCCCAGGAGCGAAGTTAACATGTGGTCATTAATTATTTTGGAATACGGATTATGCATAAGAAAAGTAATAAGAAAAAATTACGACTAATACTAAGAAATAAAGATGTGTGTGTGTGTGTGTGTGTGTGTGTGTGCGTGCGTGGCTGTGTGTGTTAGTGATTGTGTGCCAGCCCCTATGCGGGAACCACTAACAGATTTTCGGTTTCATCGTAGGTCAGCGAGGTGAGCCATTTCTCTACTACTTTTTTGACCTTTCCAGAAGTTGAGTTTTGTACGTCGGCCGGACGTACGTACGTCGGAATGACGGCCTAAGGATTTTTTATTCAAACAAATGTATTTAAAATAAGAGTTTTATTGTCAATGCTTTTTTTCCTGTCTATACGCCACAAATAAAAAGGCGTGGTAGCCTAATGGTTTGACCTGCCGACTCTTAAGCAGAGGGTCGTGGGTTCGAATCCGGGCTCGCACCTCTAAGTGTTTCGGAATTTATGTGCGAAATATAATTTGTAAAACCATGAGATTTTCGGTGAAGGAAAACATCGTGAGGAAACCTGCACACACTTGCAAAGCAATTTGACGGTGTGTGCGAAACTGCGAAGTTCCCAATCCGCACTGGGCCCGCGTGGGAACTATAGCCCAAACCCCTCTCATTGTGAGTGGAGGCCTGTGCCCATCAGGGGGACGTATATAGGCTGGATTATTATATTATACGCCACTATATCTAGAAAGATTATCATAGATTTGTTCTAGCATTCGACCTAGTACAATCTTTTTCAAAAACAGTGTTGAAATCTAGTCTATTTTGTTACAAAATAAACCAGCCCGCACTGAATGATTTAATCAAACTTTATACAATTTCATTGGATCAATGTTGGCGCACAAAGGCGTGGCGAGGTGAGATGATCGATGGCCGGCATTAGGGGTTCTGCATTCAAGCCGCAGCCGGGACACCCCTAAAACCCATTAAAAAGAAATTTTCAAGTTCCAACCACAACATCAAAAGAGGCCGAACTAAAACGAACCCAGTTGCGATCGGTCGTTACGTCGTTCTTACATTTCATTCGATATGACTGAAATGACGATAAATCCAGGAAACACGTAAGCGCCGTTACCTTTTAGGTCTTTTTTTAGATTGGAAGACTTCATTTTGTGTCAATAAGGCATCCTACATTTCGCAAATACTCCATACTAGTAGCCGTTATGTATAAGCAGTTAACTCGTAGGATTTTAAGCATGTTTATATTAAGCTTGGTCTTTAGAAGATTTTAATTAAGACAGAGCAGACATAAATTTACCCCACCCTGTAGTTTCTGTTTACTTTGCTGGAGTTATAGCTCCAGTTATCCTGTATATTTACTTTAACTGAGTAACGGTTATATTACGCAAGGATAAGCGCGTGAAAAAACGGACCATTTTGTTTTTATTATTTGGCATGCAGATCATACGGTGTTATTACAAAATACTTAGACACGCCGCAGACAAGTCTAAAATGTCAGTTGTCTATGAATTGATATTTACTAAACAAGTAATCAACGGTTGTTTAAGTTTTTGTAATAACGCTGATAATATTTATTATTTCAGGTGACCCTAAACAACAATTACTTTACAAATGTGTTATTTTTATCTGCGAAACTAAGTACAAGTAGACAGCAGAGCTAGCTAAGACTAGGCTATTAATATTCAAAATAAACAAAATCATTATTCAGAATTAAAATGCAATTAAAAAACTAAAAACTAAAAATACAAATGAAAGAAAACCTCACTGCTAAGAAGACTTTTCATGGCCTTTGATGTCGAAACTTATGAGTCAGACAGACGAAGGCTTTAAATTTATAACACCCTCTTTTCAAGAAGGGGGTTAAAAATAGAATTCCTTTAATGGCCGGAGTGACTGCAAATGGAAGTCACCCGGCCGGCGTGACGCAAATACCTACTCTCATACGTAGACTTGAAAAGTATTTATTAAAGTGTTTTAAGATTTTCCTACAAGTATTTATTACCATTTAATCAATCTTATGAAAGTAATGTATCATATATATATAATATAGGTATAGGCAGATGAAACTTATAATAATTCTGGCACTCGAAACGTAAATTAAGTTAGTAAGCACTAGTATAGGTATATGTACGGTCAGGGTCGTAGATGGGTATGCGCTTTGGTGCCTTGTCACTTCAATCGCTGTGACATTTATATATGGCAGTTTAAACATAACATTGAATAGACAGGGTACTGAAGTGTATGCATGTTTGTGACCTTGACTGTACGAACCAAAAAAGTATTAGATTATTGAGCGCATCGGTCGCCAACAAACTGGCACACAGTTTGGCGACATTTAGAATAAGGTACTATGTAAACCAAATCAATTTACAATAGATTAAAAAAAAAAAATAAAAAAAAAATTAAGTCGCCCAGCATTCTTATCACCACGTCCCAATTGATATACCTATTACTTTTATTGATCGATATTTTATGACATTTTATAACACCATCGAGGTGAGTTTAACGATGAGTTTTACGACATACCGTCCTAATGTGACACCCTGAGTGGCTAGCACTAAAATATGTCGCTGTCATAGAAAATAAATTACAAATAAAATGCTGCAACCATTGGCCAAACCAACTCACCAGACTTGGACACCCTGTACCGCAGACCGCGGCCTCCTTTGGGATGATTTCGATACGTTCCAAACTCCCCATAATTATTATTCACTCTGCTATAATCCGCTAGATGTCGGTTACCATCAAGATGGTTCGGTAAGGACCTGTTCCATCCCATGGCATCTCCAGCCACCGAACCACATACTGAGCTCTCGCTCTGGCTTTTGGTATCGCCATTGCAAAGGTCACCACTGGATCTTGCTCGCCGACCCTTCAGGCCTTTGGCGGAGTGCTGGCTGATGTTGGAGCCCATTCCGCGGCGGGACCTTACCAGGGCCCCGCCTCCCGCATCGCGCCAATCCTCTAGTGATTTGTCTTTACTCCGAAGGCAGTTGTAGGTACCTGTAAAAGAGCAAAACAAAATGTTAATATGGTCTTACTACAGGACGCTATTAAAGAAGAAGATACGAACATGTTGAGTAGCAGATTACCGCCATGTTAGCCGAAAGGTTGCCAATAGGTACTCAGCCTAGGATACCTCTACTACCGTTCCCGGGCCACCCACACCAACTATTATAAGTATTCATTGTATGGATGTTGTTTCATTATATGTTTATAAATCAACATTGTATATGAACACCCGTAATACAAGAGGAGCAAGCGCGTAAACGAAGTTACATGAAAGGGACCACAACTACATGTACCTGCTTTTGTCCGCTGTTGATTTGTGACATTACGAAGAAAAAACAATTTGTAAAATAACAGAAGAATCCAATAATACAGCTGTACAGCTCCCGCGTTAAACCAACAAACAAGTCTCAGCTACAAAGTCGCATTACGGGATTCATTTCAAGTCCGAGAGTTTCATATAAATTGTTTGTGACTGCCGAGCCAAAGAAATCCTGCAGAGTTGTGGGATCTTAGTACCTACATCGCTACGTAGTATATATACGCTTTTATAGTGGACGAAGTGGCTTCCACAATGACCACAATATGCGACTTAGCAGGGGCTAGATAAGTTAAAAAGGGAACTTTACTTTAGAACTCGAACGAAAGCGAACTTTACTTAAGAACGAAATTCTAAAGCTTTATATAAGCAATCGACACTTGAGGTACCAGTGTAATAAATAAAAAAAAAATGTCTCATTACTGTCTGGAATCTTATATTTACGGCAGTTTGTTATTTGGTTTTTATCCACAAGCTGTTTAATGGTGAAGCATATGACTAAACCGTCACTGTTGATTTTTTGGTGCCGGTGACATGAGTCGTCTGTGCTTCGGCTTTATTCTGATTAGAATCGAGCAACAAAAACTAATTTTGAGAGTTTGGTGGGTTTATAATAGCTTTACTGGGATTTGTCATTAACTTTTTGCGTAGAAAACAACCATGATGAGAGATTCAAAAGTTGCGTGATCACATTTGATCGCATGTTTTTTTTTTGCATTTGAAATCGCGGACACATTTGCCAGATACGCCTACGAGAAAATCAAGTTATGTCGGGACGGAGACGCTATCTAAGTTAGCCCCTGTGACGAAACCTATTTAACGCGTTCAGTGCCCGACTAGATGAAAACCATATAAAAGGAACCTACATGACAGTTCACGCATTGTAGATAAAATATGATATATTTATTTTTTTCCCAAAAACGGATGTTTTTTATTATGGTGGTTGCAACATAAGAAATTGTAGTTCCACACAAACTAATTTGTGCCAAACCATTCATCCAAAGTGAAATAATAAAGCAAAGACGTTCATAAAATGAAAATTAAATAACAAAATTTATTCTACTACTAATTTGCTGTAAGTGACTTGTTTCTCTCAGCTCGTGGAAGTGGCGCTTCAAAAACAATTACAATCTCCCGCCAGACTAATTATACGACGTCGGCGCATTGTCAGTTTCAGGCTGTATAAGACTTGCACAGGAATACAGGAACAAAATATATAATAATTATATTTTCATACTGTAATTTTATTTGCGACAATGGATCTATACAACGATGTTACAATACAAACAAAAAGCCATATTATATACATGCACGGATACATATATATACATGTATGTCGGGGACGTTACGAGGGCTGGGGGCGGCTTGATGTATCAGGAATCTTCAGGATATGGCCAAACATCTTGATCTCTAATTGAGTGAGGGTCGAAGCAAAGAGAACACACAATAGAAGAAGGTAGGTTTATTTCCTCGATGGACATTAAACTCGATACATTTGTTCTTCACTGACTTTATTTAACATTAAAATGTCAAGCTTAACGTAATAACAGTATCGCCCTAACAGTCCCACCACCAACCCATGGTTCTTCCTGCCTCGCGGCATGACAGACCGAATCTCGGGAGATGCGCGCAATACTTGCTTGGGCTCTTTCTCACGCGCACTTTCTTCACTCCCTACTAATGTAACTTAAAACGAAGAGCAGTTTCATCAGAAGGTGCTCATTGAATGCGATTTCAAACAGAAGTGTTTATTGGATGGTTTCTCAAGTAGAATTGTTCCCGTCGCCCTGACTGGAGTGACCACCAAGACACTGTCGTCTATAAAGGTGGATTTTTGTCATGTTTCCTGTAAAAATAGAGATATATATATTTTTACGTGTAGTGCCCAGGTGGTCAACATACTGAATAAACATCTTTATCTTTTTGTGTTATTTTTTGGCAGTCGGGTAAAATACAAGTGGGGTACTTAGCATTCCACTGAGTCGTCTAATGTTGCAGTCGAAAATGTCGAATTTTAACTAGAGGTAACAAAATCTGTCCGCGGTTTGAATATTCGTAACGGGCAAAGGGCTATTTATTAATATCTAAATATATGGACACTACGCCTCGGGGACATACTAAATCAAGTTTACAAGTTTTATAACATTCATACAAAGTAAATGTACGGCGGAGCGGTTGTTTGTAGTCGTCGATATTTTATTTAAGAATAATGGGCTCAAGGGAGGCGTAGGCGGTTTCGGCTTCAAATGTATCCATGGTTTATAGTTAACATACGGAAGTTTTGACATGTAAATGGATAATGTTATGCTTACTTTTCTTTGGTGGGTATAATAATTATCGTTAGATTTGTGTCTGTAATAATTAAGTCTTTCTATAGAAAGTGATAAAAGATAAAAGATAAAAGATATTTATTCAGTAAGTAGGCCGCACGGGCACTTTTACACGTCAAAATCTACCAGCGCTTCCCAAGAGGAGATCACTGCTGAGAAGAAGCGCCGCAAGAAACTCAACAGTTAGTCATTTTTTAAATAAAAATACAACAATGTCACTACTTATTCTAGTATTATATAAAACTGTAAAAATAATATTAAATATCTGCGTAGTTTTGCAGGAAAACATGTCAGAATGACTAGGAGAAAATGTATATATATATATATATATATATATATATATATATATATATATATATATACACGGTTTATGTAGACTAACCTACATAAACCGTGTCCCCTAGACAAGATACAGCGTTTACATGATTTTTATGAGATATGTACGAGTAGTAGGTAAGCTATTGAACATTAAACATTAGTTAATTTTCTGGTTTAGGTCAAGCATTTTTGTCCGTTAGATAGTACACGACCCTATAGTACGCCTTTGACATCAACGACTTTTTCAAGTAATTTTTAAGTGCTGGAAGGGGTAACTCTAAAACTACGTCGGGTAATTTATTATAAAAATGAATGCATTGACCTACAAATGATTTATATATTTTACGGACACGAAACTTTTTTATGGCTATTTTATTTTTATTCCTAGTATTTATATTATGTATATCAGAATTTTTAACGAAGGAGTCTAGGTTTTTAATAACATACATAATATTTTCATAAATATATTGGGATGCTACTGTTAAAATATTAATTTGTTTAAAAAGTTCTCTTAATGAATCACGGGAATTTAAGTTATATATAGAGCGAATGGCCCTTTTTTGTAACACAAATATAGTTTGTATGTCAGCTGCTTTTCCCCAAACCAGAATACCGTATGACATAACTCTATGAAAATAACTATGATAAACTAAGCGAGCTGTCTCAACATTGGTAAGTTGTCTAATTTTTCTAACGGCGTAAGCGGCCTTACTTAATTTGCCTGCTAGAACTGCTATATGGGGACTCCATTGCAAATTATTGTCTATAGTTATGCCTAAGAAAAGTGCCTTATCTACCATTTCTAAACAATCGCCATTAAGAAAAATACTAGAATTTACCGGTTTAACATTAGGCAAAACGAACCTAACACATTTAGTTTTCTTAGCATTGAGTAGTAAGTTGTTACTCGTAAACCAATTAAGTACTTTAACAAGCGCGGCGTTTATCCTACTGTAGTCGACGGATTTTCGGTCTACCTTGAAAATGAGTGATGTATCATCAGCAAATAGTACAATATCACAAAGTGTATCTACTATGGGTGGTAAGTCATTTATATAAACCAAAAATAAGAAAGGACCTAATATAGAGCCCTGGGGCACACCTAATTTAACTGCAGCGCCAGCAGACTGCGTATTGTTTACAACAACCGTTTGTGTTCTATCACTGAGGTAAGAAGACATAAGTCTTAGAGTATTATTTGATAGACCATAATGTTCCAAATTTAAAATAAGGGTCGCATGATCAACGCAATCAAAAGCTTTCGAAAGGTCACAAAATATTGCTACTGCATCACAAGATGTCTCCCAGATATTATATATATATTTAATAAGAACAGATGCTGCATCAGTAGTGGATCGTCCCTTGGTGAAGCCGAACTGATTACTGATAAGCAGTTTATTTCTATTGAAGTGACCTAACATATCATTCATCATTAACTTCTCAAAGACTGGTAGTATAGAAATGGGGCGGAAATTCGTTAAATCACTCTTCTCGCCCGACTTAAAAAGGGGTATGACTTTACTATATTTCATTAGCTTTGGAAAGACCCCCTCAGATATGCAATTATTGTAAATTAATGCTAAGTGGGGTGCAATCACCTCTATGATATGATGGATAACTTTAACTGACGTTCCCCATAAATCCTCGGTTTTTTTTAAACTGAGAGATTTAAATGCCTTTACAATAGCAACAGAATCTACTTGACTAAATTCAAAGTTTATATTACATTTACTGACATTATTACAAAGTAAAGACTGAGCGTCAATCGCGGATGATTGAAGACATTTAGTTGTATTAATGTGTTTCATTAATTTTATTATTTATGAATTATTAAGCGTATAATTTCAAATTAGATATAATGTTACTTTAAGTAAATAATGAGGTATTTAGTAATTGTAGTATAGAGACCAAATGTACAGTGACATTAATTTTTACCTGTTTTACGAAAAAAAATCATTGAAATTGTTTTCCTTACCAAAACCAAGTATTTAACACGTGTTAAATTGTTGTAATGGGGCCATTACGGCCATGAGTGTTCACATAATTGCTAAAATCTCGTGTTCTCAGGCATTAAGAATGCTTTAGCCAAATGAAAGTGTTGCCAGTGCTGTAAGATTAATGACGCCGCGATGGGAGCAACTTCATTAGCGATTTAAACCGCAAGTCGGCAGCGAGCCGGTAAATAAGTTGAGCAGATAGTGATCACATTTAATGATAAATCTATGAGTTGAGATGGGGCTATCTTGAGTTTATTGTTCTTTTCAAAATATATTACTAGCGACCTACTCGTGCTCCAGTTTAACAGAATAAATAGCTTGTTCTTCAGGGAGAATGTAGCTTACTATTAGTGAAAATGGATTCAGTAGTTCCAGAGATTAACTTACATACAAACACAATTTTACCTCTTTATAATATTTATAGGTAAAAAACTCAACTTTACGCAGCAAAAATAAAATAAATACTCGTATGTATGTCTGTTAAAATAATATCTATACAAATACATTATGCACCACTACAAATTTACATTTTACATTTACAGATATGACATGTTTACATATATGTAAGTGCCTGTACTTGCAGAATAAAGTGCATTTTTTATTGTATTAATTTCCGGTGAAATAGCGTAAAAGTGCACATAAGGAGAGTAGTAGCGTTCAAAATTATGTAGGAAATACTGCTTTTATAGTCATACCTTTCCCAAGAATTTCCACAAAACAATAGTAAAAATAAAAAGCACAACTTCTATTTAGACACTTATAATGTAATTCTTCAAAGTAAACTAAGCATAGGCATTTGTAGGATCACAGAAACTCCATGTTTATGCTTTTTGCGTATCTATCTTTGCTAAGTCATGACAGATCGGATCAGGTTAAGTACGGACGTTGACAACGCAAAAACGGCGTCTGAAAAGGGATAGGATAACAAATATATTTAGCAACATTCCACTTAACGCATTTACTGCCAACAAATCTAAGCGTTTTCCTGATTCTCCCCCAGTATCTTAAACGCATCTTTACAGTATGGAAGCTTCGCACATGTAATACAAAATTGATGCACCTGGTCAAAAAGGAGGTCAAAGGAAACAGGCACAAGGACGGCAGCGAGTATTATAACATACGTACCTATTTAGGGCTAATTTTTCAGCCTATTCAGATAACACAATCTGGCAGATTATTTTCATCTCTTTCCTTTTTTTGATATGGCAAAGAAGAGTAAAGCGATAACATAACTGATAATTTTATCTGGATGTTGGAAAAATCGACTCTTAATGCCAGGATCTCTAATTGACATGCAAAATGTTCCTAATATCGACAACTCTTGGCAACGAACGTGATTGTGTCAATTGTTTCAACTGTAGTTAACATTCCTACTCTCTATTGGCAAACAATATTTTTTAACATAATGTACCTATTGTAATATATAAATTATCTATGGCTAGAAATTTGCTGGATTACGTGTGAACGCGACTTAAGTAAGCGCGACTTACACGACGGTATTACAGTGTTGCAAGTGAAATTTTGTTAATACCTGATTTTTTGGGTAATTTTAAATAGTTATCTTCAATATTGCATTAGTGTGAGCTTCTAAATTTGGATTTGAACTCTCGCTGGTTAACCAAAATTATTTAACTGACAGTTTGTGACAACGTCTTTTGTTTTCATATTTTATTTCAGGTTTTTACCACTAAATCGTGTCGTGAGTTATGACTCAGGATTAATTTCGTTGCTTGCTTCTTCAATCCTAATATTATACAGGATTTCCATGAATTTGTTTGCATATTTTATCGAATCAATTATCATCAAGATGTCTATATTTTGACCATAGTGATGGAGGCCGCGCGAATGCAGGCAACACTGCGTTTTTTGTCAACTCGAGAATGATCGTAGAATATTCGAGCCTTTTACTCTCGATCTGCGTTCGATACGCTTAATTTGCCAATATTATTGTAATACCAGTTTTCCGTAAGTATTTTGAAATTTGGTTGATCATCAGGTCGTCGCTTCATGGAAGCTTTGATTTAAAATACAATTTGTTTTTGTTTCAGTCCAGCCAGTTTTATTACGTGTTTGCCAAATACCCAGGACGTGGCCTTTTCTTGTGTCACGTCGGCAAAGAGATTTTCTAAAGAAAGTGAGTAATAATCATCGTGGGATCACTCCGCGATTTGTGCAAATAAGCATTTGCTTAATTTTCGTGTTTTTTACAGCCTCACTCTACGTCATTGCGTCTTGCTTTGAGAATACCATTTTGCATGGGCTGTGCACCTGCTCCGGAGTCGACATTATCCAATAGACGCCTATAAGCAGGGTTATTTTCCTCCAAAAGGTAAGATTAAAAACAATTTTGCTATAGATTTTCATATTTTTGAGATTATGTTACTTGTGTTCCATTATCATGCCAAATCCTTCTTTCATCGCCTGTATGTCCTTCTTGCACTTGTTCGGGAACGCTCTTACATTACTATATGCGTGATTGTACCGATATTTCCCATCTTTTCTAAAATTATGTTCTCCGGGATGACCTAAAATGTTATAATGGCCAATTCCAGGAGGTAACTTGCTACCGGTAACTTGCTACCGGTAACTTTCTACGGGTAACTTCTACGGGTACATAGCACGGGCACTTAGCACGGGCTAGCTTCTTACTTCCCATCTTACTGCACCAGTTGAGCTTAAAAGACAGAATTTGCTTCTGTCCACCCCGCTCGGCTCACCAAGGCGAACCCGCACTGCTTGTCACAGCTGAGTCCACTCCAATTCTATCTTATTTTACTATTTAAACTGTAGTAGGGAATCGTTTAATCGACCAACATTTTTACCACTGTCCAAAACAACCTATTAATAATTTAGCTATTAAACCCTAGTTTTGAAGGGCGGGGCCAAATAAACCAGCCTGAAATACTACACAATTGGTTTAATTTCTATATAACCCTTGGATTACCCTCTTAAATACATTAAATTAGATAACTAACTGAAAACCATACATATCAATATAACTTAAAATTATTTAAACATAACATTCAATTTTTAAATATTACATTGGCGTCCGAACCCAAAGTTTTGACAGATTGTTCTTATTTTACACCTTGTTGGTCGATTACTCGTTGTAAAATTTAATGTTTATGTGGTTATGTGTTCACTGCACTGCTTTTTGCTAAGAATTTGTGTTTACTTTACTTTGTGAAGTACAAGGGGAACGCTCCCAGCTGTATAATATCTGGTTCTTTTTAATATTCAGAAAATAAAACTTAAATACCTAGTTTAATTGGTTGCTGCTAAAATTCCTATATTGCATTTTCATAACTCAGTTAAATTGTGTTTCATTCAATACAATTCATTTCATAATAAGAATTATAAATTGTTCTGGGTTTTATTAAATTTATAATAAGACATAAATTCACAGTTCTATACCTACTCCTTGTACTACTGTAACTATAACTTTTGATTAAAAAAATATATATATAATATTGTTTACATACCTATAGCTGAACTTGATTATAATTTTTAAGTGTGGTGAACATAACACATTAATTTGTTACTATTTCAAGTCAAATGCTTAAAATTTTACTTTACTACATAAAACTATAATTATTGTTGATAATTTGATAACATCTGTGTCTCTTACAAATACATGAGGTGACAGTTACCTTATACATAATTAGATCATAGTACTAAACTTAAATTTCAAGTGCAATATATTACAATTTCTTTATACTTATTAGCAAGTGTATACAAATAAATAACTATCTACCTATTACGTAATTAAGATACCTAAGATTATATAAATACTCACTGTTCTCTATACAAACAGTGAGTAATTACTTTAAGACTGGCATGGGGAGGAAAACTAGGTTTATTTTTAAAGAAATTTTTATACTGACCTTAAGAGTGGTACACACTGCCGCTTGATTGTTAATTATACCTAGCTTCGCATTATTTTGTAATTGGTTGATGAAACAATTCTCTTTTCTACAATAAAATTTTACGGAGTGCAACCCAAGCAATTTAAAGGTCACCAACTTTAAATTATTACCTACCACTTGTACGTCATCTCGTTAGGCGAGATAAATTGCA
The DNA here is from genome assembly GCA_963241965.1 of Tortrix viridana. NCBI lineage: Eukaryota > Metazoa > Arthropoda > Insecta > Lepidoptera > Tortricidae > Tortrix > Tortrix viridana. Next base: position 6,450,932 of record OY725179.1, on the reverse strand, counting down.
TAACACATTAATCGCAATATTAGTCTACATTTTTTTTTTTCCATCGGGTCGATAACGTAACACCTGACGGACCAAACTAGGTTATACCTAACTTTTACTTAATTAACTTCTACTTATTCATCCATTCAAGCATATTTTTTTTAAACCGGGAATTACCTTAGCTTTGGCTGTTTTTGACGTTTATTGTTGTTTTTATTCAACGATTGCGGCATTATGATGGAGGACAGGCGAATTAGTTTTAACCTTTTACAAAAGGATGAACTGGAGTACGAGATTCGTGTTCGAGGTGGTTCACCGACCGGTTCCGTCACCGACATGCGAAATTTGGTCAAGAAACTGGATAGGGATATACCCACCGACGAAATTGCTACCTTCGAAGGTGAGGCGTCCGACGAACTTGCAGCAATAGCGGTTAAACTTGCGGGCCTGAAGGACCTTTACAAAACAACCACCGACAAGCGTTGTCCACTTAACGTCTTAAACAGAATACAAGCTTTGGGTCATCATTTATATCATCGACTGTCACGAGTCTTTCTCCTTATTTCCGATTCCGAGTCTAATTCAAAATTACACCAAGAACTAACCGACGATTTGGAACGTCAACTTAGTAAAATAGATAATGTTTTGCAAAATTTTCAAAGCGTCGAATCCGCCGCTGACACTACCTTACCTACCGCCGTCCCTACGACCGCGGCTACTACCTCATCGTGCAACTATGACCGACATAACGCGGTCCATAAATTAAACCTTACCTACGACGGGAAGACGTGCGTTAAGACTTTCTTACATAAATTGGAACGCGTTCGTGTTTCGCGCGATATTGCTGAGTCCAGACTTTTCAGTTCTGCTTGCGAACTTTTTACCGACGACGCGCTGGTGTGGTTTGATGGTGTTTGCAACCAGGCCCACAGCTGGGCGGAATTGAAAAAGCTGCTGCTTCGCGATTTTCTACCTATCGACTATAATGAGCGTCTCTTGCACGAAATACGAGCACGCACCCAGGGTCTTGATGAAGGTATTGTTAAATATATAAGCGTCATGCAAAGTTACTTCTCTAGACTGGAAATCCCTTTATACCAGCCAGAAAAATTAAATCTTCTACTACATAACATACGTCCATTTTATGCCCGTCAATTAGCCTTACAACCTATTAATGACATAGATGAATTAAAATCTTACTGTCGCCAACTTGAGGCTGCCAGCCAACGTGCAAAGTTATTCTGTGAGCCTACCACGGATATCAGTAAATCCTTAGCTTCGGATCTTGCTTACCGAACCGGAGTTTCTACGTCTCGACCTGCACCTGTTAAGCCAGTATCTAAACCAGTCGCAGCGACGCAGCTACCAGTTACCTTTTGTGTGCGCTGTCGGGTGGACGGACACAATCTGAAAGGTTGCACAGCACCTCCCAGACTAGTATGTTATCGTTGTGGTGCCGAGAACGTGACCGCAAGGAGCTGTACCAACTGTCAACCTAATGGCTCCTCTCCAAAAAACTAAGTTGTTCGAGTCAGAGTATGGCTGGATCGAACCTACCAATACCTAATCACAACCACAGTGAATCTACTCACCTTAATACATATTCAAATAAACGTAATATTCTATTTACTAAAAACCATACATTCTCGGACTTGACTACCAATACCTACCTACCCTCAACTACTAATACATACCTACCTTCAACTACCAATACATACCTACCTTCTACCAATACCTACCAACCTACTACCAATACCTACCTACCTTCCACTACCAATACCTACCTACCTACCTTCTACTACCAATACCTACCTACCTTGTACTACCAATACCTACCTACCTTCCACTACCAATACCTACCTACCTTCTACTACCAATACCTACCTACCTTGTACTACCAATACCTACCTACCTTCTACTACCAATACCTACCTACCTTGTACTACCAATACTTACCTACCTTCTACTACCAATACCTACCTACCCTCAACTACCAATACCCATCTCCTTACTACTACTCATACCCGCTTGCCCACCACTACCGCAATACTCTGCACACGTACACACACACCCTTACACATCACTTACCCACCCCACCATCCCACTAACACAGCTAATACCTCCAACACCAATACCATTAACAACACTAATTACCACGCTTTTGCTTTTACTAACGAAACTAATAACACTTACAACCGCGTCCTTGCTTCTGTCCCTACTAAAACTATTAACGCAAATAACAAACCCGCTTTACTTCCTACTCCCTGCGCTATTCCTTCCCGCAGTTATTCCTTACATAATTCCCCACTCTCCTACACTACCCGCTACCCATATCCTACACTACACGCGACTAATGTCCCCGTCCTACCTTCTCGACATAACACATACTCTTTATCTAATAATAACACTCCTAACTCACCTTTACCTACTTACACACCTACTCCAATGACACCCTGCTGTCATAATACCCCACTACCTAAAAATAAAACCCGTTACTTTTGCACTAAAATTTATTACAATTCGTCCCTATCTAAATACAACCGAAATGATCCTTCCTCGGAAATACCTACAACCACCACCTCTACCCCAATTGAACCGATCCTGACCAATCCTTCCCCTGTTATTAAGTCCGAACTATCGGAAAGTAAATTAAAAGTAAATAAACGTAAAATTCCTACTAAAGTCATTAAACAACAAATTAAAGACAGCGATAATACTCATACCGCTCCAAATGTTGAAAGGCAGCCTAGGTTGTCGACTAAAAATGTTTCATTTAATATCAAGACAGGGAAAGTTAAATTAAATAGTTTGATTAATGGGCAAGACGTACGTCCGTATCTTACCGTGAAAATTTATGAATTAGATTTTACCGGCCTTTTGGACTCGGGATCGGAAATTTCGATTATTGGTGGCGAGGCAGGAAGCCATTTTGAGAATTTAGTAACAATTCATAAATCCAGTGTTTTAGACTATATTGTCACGGCCAATGGGTCCACTTCTCCTATTTCAGGTTTTGTTTTCCTACCAGTTACCATGGGCGACAAAACAGCAGTTGTGAAATTCTATATTATACCTGGTGTATCTACAAGACTTTTGTTTGGTATTAATTTTTGGCAGGCATTTGACATTGCTCCTGATGTGTTATCGTTACTTACTAATGTTCAGTCTTTATCTGACGAGGACTACAACAATACCTCCACTTCTGAGATTCGGTTCCTCCATGGTTTGGACGCCCTTTCCACAAGTGAACAGCTCCAAGCTGAAGAGCTATTAAAGGAATTCGAATCAATTTCATCAGAAATAAAGGGCTTAGGTCGTACCAACCTTCTGTCTCATAAAATCGATACCGGAGACGCTAAACCTATTAAGCAACGCTACTACATGCTGTCTCCTGGGAAGTTGGTGGAGCTCAATCGACAACTCTACGAGATGCTCGAAATGGATGTGGTGGAGCCTAGCCAAAGCCCATGGAATAACCCCGTAACCATGGCTCCTAAAGCTGATGGTACCCTTAGATTTTGCTTAGACAGTAGGAAGCTTAATGAGATCTCCAAACACGATGCCTACCCCCTCCCGTATATCAATCAGATCCTCGACCAGTTGGGAAATGCCAAGTTCCTATCCTCCCTCGATCTTATATCCGCGTTCTGGCAGATACCCCTAGATTCGCTGGAGTCGAAGGAGAAAACCGCTTTTACCGTTCCGTCACGCGGTCTATTTCAGTTCAAGGTCATGTGCTTTGGGCTTACCTCTGCGCCGGCTACCCACCAGCGTTTAATGGATGTTCTCTTCGGACCGGAATACAACGGACGAATTTTTATTTATTTGGACGATATTATCGTGGTTTCGGAAACATTCTCCGAACACATTACCCTATTACGTGCTGTCTTAGAGCGACTACGCTACGCCAACCTTACTATTAACATTTCTAAATGTAAATTCTTCCGTAACCAATTGAAACACCTGGGTTTCCTTGTCGATGAATTCGGATTACGCACCGATCCCGATAAGGTTAACGCCATTATTGATTTTCCTATACCTAACAATCGCAAGGACGTAAAGCGCTTCCTTGGTACTGCGTCTTATTATAGGCGTTTCATTAAAAATTTTAGCAACATCGCTGGACCACTAAATCAACTTACTTCCTCCCGTAAAGGGGCTCCTCCTTTCCGTTGGTCCCCAGAAGCTGATCACGCGGTTAATACACTCAAGACTGCCATGACCACAGCACCTGTTCTGGCTTGTCCCGACTTTACGAGACCATTCAGTGTCCACTGTGACGCTTCAGATTTCGGGGTCGGAGGTACCTTGACGCAGGAGATCGACGGTGAGGAACATCCTCTTGCCTACTACAGTCGCTCGCTCTCACCACCTGAGCGCAATTACTCTGCAACAGAGAGAGAGGCTCTAGCTGTTGTGAATGTGGTGGAACATTTTCGACCTTACCTTGAAGGCGATAAGCCATTTAAAATTATTACGGACCACTCTAGCTTAAAGTGGTTCTTAAACCTAAAAAACCCAACCGGACGTCTCGAGAGGTGGGGCTGCCGGTTGTCCCCTTACAATTTTACTATAGAGCACCGCCGTGGCTCTGAAAATATAGTACCAGACGCTCTGTCGAGGTCTGTGCCTGTTGCTACCGTAGATTTAAATACAATCACCGACTCTTGGTATCTTAACCTTTATAAGCGTTGCGACACTAACCCCAGTTCGTGTCCCAATTTTCAAATCGTCAATGGTCGCCTCTACCGTTATACGAAGACGACCACCCCACTTAAGAAGGACTTCGATTGGAAAGAAGTGATCCCTTCGGATTTCCGCGACGAGATTCTGCACGAGAACCACTCAACACCAACTACCGCACACCTGGGCATTGCCAAAACCTACAAACGGTTAAAACTACGCTATTTCTGGCCATCCTTACATCAGGATGTGATACGTTACATAAATAACTGTTCCGTTTGTTCGGCATACAAGCATAGCCAGAAATCTACTCCCGGATTCATGGGAAGCGCTAAGGAGTGTTCTCGACCTTTCCAATGCTTAAGTATAGATCTTGTAGGACCGCTTCCACCATCAAGACAACTGAACACCTACCTACTCGTTGTGGTATGCTGCTTCACTAAGTATGCTATGCTATTCCCCATGCGTCGGGCAACCGGGAAAGTTATATCACAACGACTGGAGAATCAAGTGTTTATGCTTCATGGTATTCCGCAGACCATTATAGCGGACAACGCCTCATACTTTACAGGTGGTGATGTCCAGCAGTTGTTTTCGAGATATAACATACCCCAACTACATTACACTCCGGTTTATACCCCACAAGTAAATACCGTCGAAAGGTACAACAAAACCATTGTTACCGCGATTTCTAGTTTTGTCAAGGATGACCATCGAACCTGGGATCTGAATATTTCAAAAATTCAGTTTGCTTTAAACACTTCCGTTAATGAATCCACCTCATTCACACCTTTCATGTTGGTGCACGGCCGTGAAGCAGTACCCGATGGAACGATTTACAATGACACCGAGACAGTGGAGGAGATCATTTTCTCTTCGAGACGTGATTACTTTGACAAGATCATAACACTAAAAGATATCTACCCTACCGTCAAAGCCTTACTACAAAAAGCTCATGATCGGAATATTAAACCCTACAACGATAAGCGTCGTGACATTGAATTTAACGTTGGTGATGAGGTGTGGAAATGCACTTATAAACAAAGTAATGCCGGAAAATATTTTGCCGCCAAGTTAGCCCCGAAGTACGAACGGTGTCGTGTTGTTCGTAAACTTTCTCGCCTCGTGTACGAATTGGAGGACGAGAACGGGAAACTCTTAGGGAAATGGCACATTAAGGATTTCAAACCTACTTCTTGAATCCTAACGGATGTTTAAAGCCAATTGAATTGAATTAGTTGTATTTTAGTTTTAGTCATTTGAGTTGCGCATTGTGGAGCACATCATCCTCCCCCGGACCGTAAGGATTTTAATGGAACGGATAACATCTGTCCTGGGTTAGCTGGATTTCTCTTGGGTTTCGTTTTCTGAAAGATTAAGAAATTGTGATGTGCTTCCTTGTTAGTTTAAGTGTAAGGACAGAAAGGAGTCAACCTTATATTGTTAGTATTTAGTTTTTTTTCAGATCGGTTTGTGACCCGTTTCCAGCAGTAAAAATAAGCCAACACTTAGAGAGCGGTTAGTGACTCTACAGATGTTGTGAACCGGTGATCTTCAATCTAACTATTCTCTTCTAGGTTCTATGGACCGCGTCGTTTTGATAACATTAAGATCTGCGCCGCTACTTCCTAAACCTACGTTTTGCATGCGACTGTCTTTAGATTAAGTTGGGTTGACTTCCCTGTGTAGTTTTTTTAATTCATTATTGTTTTTTTTGATGTTTCAGCTGTTGGTTTGCTTCTCCCGCCATTCATACAATTAGACATAATATTTCGTGGTTTATCCCGACTCAGACAGGTCGTTAACTTGTGACTCCGCGACCTCGACCGTCGTAAAACAGATTCGATTGTACCTGGTCATGTCGGTAAACTGAATCCAAGTCTTCATGTGGAATTTTTTTTTCTGCTTGATGTGTTTGCATCTTTCTAATACTACCTATATTTACCTTATCAGCTACCTTTACCCCGAACGGTTGTGGCTCTACCAGCCCAACGTTTACCCAACCATTACTACTACTCCGAGTATACTTACCAATCTGCTTATGTTCTTTCTTGTTCTGTCTATGGCTGCCGAGCCGTAGGTCTTGCTGCATTTGTTTCCAGCGACGGTCACGCGGATCCATTTGATACCGAGGCTTTGGTAGCGACCTGAATTCTTTGGCCGAGAATTCTTGTCTGTTTTAAATACTTTTTTTCCCCTTCCGTTTACCAACTATTAACTGCTTATTTTTTTTTACTTTGCAGCTCGAGGGCGAGCTGGAATTTTACTCATACCTCGTAAAATTCTCCTGGTTAAGGGGGTGTGTAATATATAAATTATCTATGGCTAGAAATTTGCTGGATTACGTGTGAACGCGACTTAAGTAAGCGCGACTTACACGACGGTATTACAGTGTTGCAAGTGAAATTTTGTTAATACCTGATTTTTTGGGTAATTTTAAATAGTTATCTTCAATATTGCATTAGTGTGAGCTTCTAAATTTGGATTTGAACTCTCGCTGGTTAACCAAAATTATTTAACTGACAGTTTGTGACAACGTCTTTTGTTTTCATATTTTATTTCAGGTTTTTACCACTAAATCGTGTCGTGAGTTATGACTCAGGATTAATTTCGTTGCTTGCTTCTTCAATCCTAATATTATACAGGATTTCCATGAATTTGTTTGCATATTTTATCGAATCAATTATCATCAAGATGTCTATATTTTGACCATAGTGATGGAGGCCGCGCGAATGCAGGCAACACTGCGTTTTTTGTCAACTCGAGAATGATCGTAGAATATTCGAGCCTTTTACTCTCGATCTGCGTTCGATACGCTTAATTTGCCAATATTATTGTAATACCAGTTTTCCGTAAGTATTTTGAAATTTGGTTGATCATCAGGTCGTCGCTTCATGGAAGCTTTGATTTAAAATACAATTTGTTTTTGTTTCAGTCCAGCCAGTTTTATTACGTGTTTGCCAAATACCCAGGACGTGGCCTTTTCTTGTGTCACGTCGGCAAAGAGATTTTCTAAAGAAAGTGAGTAATAATCATCGTGGGATCACTCCGCGATTTGTGCAAATAAGCATTTGCTTAATTTTCGTGTTTTTTACAGCCTCACTCTACGTCATTGCGTCTTGCTTTGAGAATACCATTTTGCATGGGCTGTGCACCTGCTCCGGAGTCGACATTATCCAATAGACGCCTATAAGCAGGGTTATTTTCCTCCAAAAGGTAAGATTAAAAACAATTTTGCTATAGATTTTCATATTTTTGAGATTATGTTACTTGTGTTCCATTATCATGCCAAATCCTTCTTTCATCGCCTGTATGTCCTTCTTGCACTTGTTCGGGAACGCTCTTACATTACTATATGCGTGATTGTACCGATATTTCCCATCTTTTCTAAAATTATGTTCTCCGGGATGACCTAAAATGTTATAATGGCCAATTCCAGGAGGTAACTTGCTACCGGTAACTTGCTACCGGTAACTTTCTACGGGTAACTTCTACGGGTACATAGCACGGGCACTTAGCACGGGCTAGCTTCTTACTTCCCATCTTACTGCACCAGTTGAGCTTAAAAGACAGAATTTGCTTCTGTCCACCCCGCTCGGCTCACCAAGGCGAACCCGCACTGCTTGTCACAGCTGAGTCCACTCCAATTCTATCTTATTTTACTATTTAAACTGTAGTAGGGAATCGTTTAATCGACCAACATTTTTACCACTGTCCAAAACAACCTATTAATAATTTAGCTATTAAACCCTAGTTTTGAAGGGCGGGGCCAAATAAACCAGCCTGAAATACTACACAATTGGTTTAATTTCTATATAACCCTTGGATTACCCTCTTAAATACATTAAATTAGATAAATAACTGAAAACCATACATATCAATATAACTTAAAATTATTTAAACATAACATTCAATTTTTAAATATTACACTATACAATACTACTTCCTCTCCGTTACGTCCAAAGGTATTTATACTTAGAACAATATGTAGAGCCGTCGGAAACGGTACGTGAGATAGCATTGTTATGGAGCAAAAACCACAGGTAGATACGGCATGGGAGTTGAGAATGGCCATTTGTAAAAAGTTACTATTCGTTAGAAAAAGGCACAAAAAATGGCGTGGGAAACTTTAGAAAAAACCCTCCGTTTTTAAATCTCTCTGGGAAAAGGAATTGCGAATGAAAATATACCTAATTTAGTAGGTTTAAATAAAATTGAAATAAAATTGCTTTTGAAACCTTTTTGTTTTTTACAACTGGTAGCCTCTACTTTATAGTGAATATGAGCTGCCGTAGCGTTAACAAAGATTAATAACGATGGGACGATATAGCAATTAAAAAAGAAAAGGCCCTAGTCGTAACTTTTATTAAATGTGTTGGTATGTACGCAAATATCAACGAAAGAACCGTAATATTTTCTAGTTATTTAAATCAAATTACCTGATCGCGTATAATATTTTTTGTTGTTACCAAGCTAAGGGCCCGTATTACAGGTAAGTAAGTTCTCATGCCTACTTTTAAAAGTAATATACATGATTTAAATGTTCATGTGTCATATAATGTTCAAAACAATGTTGTTTGCCAGCGATAATATGTCAAACCTTTTAACATATTCTTTTGTAGTACAAATAAAAACTAATTGGTTAAAGTTTCAAAGATTCTCGTCTCAGTGAATAATCACAAGGTGCAGTAGCGCGTTATTGGTAAATGACGCGGAACAAAGGCCTTTTTGTGACGCGCGCGCAGACGTCCTTTGGCAGCCATTGTTTACAGTCTAATTGTTTGTATTTAGAAGACACTGTTATGATATTGTGACAATATAGTGTTACATGAGACGCCATTAGCGACAACCTATTACTTTATACAATGCTTACGTTAGCATTATGGCGATCTCGTGGCGTGGCGATCATATCAAGAGTTGTTTGTGCGCTGTGCAACCTCTGCTAAAATATTGCGTTACGATGTGCGATACCAACGTTTAAAATTACAAACTAGGGACTGGTCATGAAATATGTCGGGTATTATTATTAACCGCTTCTTCTTCGTTAAAGGAGTTCGTTCACTTATCGCTCCAATCTTGCAATTCTTTGAAAATGAGATGAAAATGTAGATACATTCACACGTTGAAGCAGTCACACTAAACCAAACTATTGAGAAACGCAATTGACTACAGACGCTATTGCATTTTAAATAATTAACGTTGGACAAGAATTTATTGATATATTGGATTTAGCGTGCGCGTTTTCTTTCCGATGTTAAAAACTCATATCTACATTTTAGCATCGTTTAAAAGATATGCAGCGAAAAAACATGTGGATACAACAGGATGACATACTTTAGTCAGTTATAATATTAAGTGGGAATCGATAAATTATTTCAAATAAAGGAAGTATTGCAGCCACGTTGACAGCCTATCTACCGCACGTCAAATAAGCCGGGAACAGTGTATGTTCTGCTTACATAATAATAGGGTATTTGCATAAAACGCAAAGCATTCCCTGACGTGGAAGATTCCCGAATGCGGACCAAAAATGACAGGCATTCTTTTATACTTTAAAAGCTTTCTGCGGTCTAAGGAATTCGACCTTCCCGATTTGGGTCGCGATGAAATCTCGCCGAGACAATTAAGAGCTGACACAAATGAGTTCGCTCGACTGCGCCGCTAACTGCTTCCTTCGACTTCATAATAATACGAGTAGGTTTAACCGTTTCAGTCTCTTCTCTTAACACTAACTGCGTACGTGGTACGAGTACAGACGGAAACTGTTTGAGCAATGAAGCAAATTAATGATGGGAAATTGAGGATTGACGATTATTTGAAACTTTATACTACATAAAACAGTTTTTTCTGACGGACTGGCAGTCGAGAACCAGTCAAAGCTAATTATATAGAACTTAAGTAACTTGGAATACTTATGTATTTATTTTGTAGAGTAATGCAAACTATGAAAGGATTTGCCGAAAATCAACCCCTACTAACAAATGAAGGAATAGCGGAAAATGAACTCGTAGGGCCAGTCCTAAGCTTGCCTAAGCTTAATATTTGACATGCCTAGGTCAAAACCTAAGGTACTTAACGTTTTTCTTATTTTTAATACTCGTAAAATTCGATAGCGTCGTAATTTCTTTGTCAGTTACTTGGCCTGCTCGATTAAAATAAAAAATTGAATGACTTACTGAGATTTATGAGTCGACTCTTAAAGTGCCTTCTTCTTAAAATAGCACTTGTATTGCTAATAACGATAACGCAGTTTATTTAGGTCACTTTACGATTGATGGGCACTGTAATAGCGAAAAGGGTAAAAAGCATTCCTTGGAATCCACTAGCGCCTCAAAGAGGTCGACCCTGATGCCATTTATGACAATCGTAAAAAAAATCCCACCAGACTGCAATGGATAGAGGAAATGACAACATGTCATTATTTTAAGCATTCGGTTTTAGTGTCTAGTTAAGAAATTTTCTTTTCCTTGGCAGCCTTCAATTTCAAAATCCATCTTACAATTCTAAAACGCCTTATGTGTAGATAACGTCAATTAGTCAAATTATGTTAAGAGTTAAGACACACTGGACCTTGAATATAGCTACTTTGTGTCTTGCAATTAAATAGTATAGAACATTACCATAGCGAATTGTTTTATTTAATTTAAAATTTAGGTAACTAGGTACAACGATTTTGTATCACTAGTGGCCACAGCGGCAGATAAACTTGTACGGTTTTGATCGCTATGAAGCCATTTTGTTAAATTGATACTGTCCATAAATAAATTAGACACAACCCAAAGAGCAATTTGGATGAATCGAGCAGTGCTCGAGTTTATTTTAATGAAAAAAGAGAAAAAGAAACGGAACGAGGAAATGTGATATTAATGACTGAAGTTCTTCAGAGCTTACTGTATTCGGTGCCACCATTATTGATTTCTACACATAATGGAGCCTTTATCGATTTGGCCGCTAATGTCTTAAAAGCCTAATCCTTGAAAGAGACCTAATGTTCAACAATAAAATAATGAAGAGTTACGATTTAGACAGGAAAATAATAACCTGGGGTTAACGATCTGAGTGCTCCCTATACCTTAATGATATCTCAATAACCAGACCTTTCATAGGATTACCTACATAGTCAGAACGTACATAGCTATTAAGTCGGTTAAAAATAGCAGGAAACGCGTCATAAAGTCTTTCAACTACCTTGAAGATCTAAAAGAAAACATGTCTGAAATGGAAACTACATTTTAATTTATTTATATTTAGTCATTTGATAGTTATTTTTTCAAAAATCATAAGGTAAGACCGGCCAGGTATCGGTAACTTGGTGTATCCGGTAGCCGCCAGTTGGCTTGTGGCCCCAGTCTGTTGCAGATTCGGTCTATCGGGCCGGAAGCATCCAGGGAACAGGTTCATCCGAACTGTTCAATTTTGATCAAATTTCTGAACAACATGTATGTTTGGTGAGCAAAGATATATATAGGTGTAGCACTGGTATGTAGTGAATTATATTTAGTCTTCAAAAGTTGAAGAAACTCTTTATTCGACTTTACGTCTTCTCTTTTTCTTTTTGTCCCAGGATAAGTAGGTAGTGTCCAACATTATATGTATTGTAATAGGGAGGGTGTGCAATATACCATGTCACCAATACAATAGAATACAATACAATACACTTCAATGCCAATTTAATGAGTCAGTGATTAAGGGACGTTATTCGTGTGGTCCTATTGTTTGATACTCCTTTAGTGTTTTCGTTTTTGTAATTGATATACCAATATAACAACATAATATGAAATCTTTCTTGGAAACCAATGTCGGACAGTGGACGCCTATTCAGCTGACGTAACGATGATTATACTCGTATACAGGTTGTTTATTAATTGATTTGTTTATTTATTTTAATCACAATATTGTTTATGATTTAATATACCTTCCCAAACATATTTTCAACTAAGTTGCGACGCAACACGTCTGGATGATTTTTTTTACTGTTTTGTGTACAATGTCAGACAGTGGACGCCTATTCAGCTGACGTAACGATGATTATACCTACTCGTATACCTACAGGTTGTTTATTAATTGATTTGTTTATTTATTTTAATCAAAATATTGTTTATGATTTAAAATACCTTCCCAAACTAAGTTGCGACGCAACACGTCTGGATGATTTTTTTTTACTGTTTTGCCATTAGGGCATGGAAAAAAAAATCCATCCATAGTAGATCGTAAAAATCATTCCAACCCAACAAAAAACCCCTTCAATAAATAATAAATACCGACACTCGACTAGATTTAATAGCTTTCATATTAGAGATTACTATGTTTACGATACTGAAGTGTTTGCACATTCCATTAGCAGGACAGGTAGGTACATACTCGGAATGTTATCAGCGCATAGTGCAGGCTGTTGACTTGTGATAAGAGCACTTGCTTCACTACGCTACGTACATTATTATTATTGCCAAAAAAATAGTATATTATACGTAGTGTATAGCTGAATAATTTGGTGTATAGTTAATATCTTCGGGTACCAATTAATTGGTAAATAAAAACAAAATTTAAAACTTATTAAACTGCATCGATTGCTCCAAATACAAAAACACTCATCTACTACTCACTACGTCCCTCTTTAATAAAAAAAAACAAAGTCGCCTTAAGCGATAAACGTGAAAGTGCAAGTTGCGCGCGCGCATCTCCCCTAACCTAAAGTGATGCGCGTGCGACGCGCGGGACGCGACTGTATTCGTATTTATAGCGCTCCAGCGGAATGCAAGGCCCAGCCACTGTCAAGTTCGTTTGTGCATCGTCTGGCAATTTTTCAATGACGATGCAGGCGTAAGACTGTTCATAGGAATAATATATTTAATTATAGTGCTTTCCATCCACAAAATATCGTCCCACTCCTTAATTATATGTACTGACGCAACCGTGTAGTCTAAATTTAAGGCGCGGGGCGCGCCTTTTTGGTTTGAAATTATAACATTGACATTCATAATATTGTTTAAGTAAATTTTAGACAGACAAAGACGTCAAACTTATAACACCAAATTTATTTGATCGGTGCTTTAAGAAGAATATTGTTTTGTTTCCTTTTAAGAGTGTCTTTTCTTTTCATGTCTGCCTGCTTTTCGTGTGTCATCCTCGAGTAAGTTCCCTAAAAATCGGTGAGTCAATTATGAATTTTATTATCAAATCTAAAACGAGCTCATGAGTAACTCGATTATGTCAGTTGTAAATATCTTATATCTTGTTATAAGCCTTTTCTGATGTATTGATCTTTCTGGCCTCTTTATCTGGGTTTCAGTCAATCGAATTCTACGCGGTTACTCGCTTTGTTATAATAGAAAGGGAAGAGAGCATCAAATTTCAGGAAAAATAGCAAAACAAGCGATATTAAAACTTGAGACGTAGTTCAATATAGGCCGAAGAATAAACGCGTTTTAGAATAGTATCAATAATGGCACCCTTATTATCTGGTCCGTAACCCGTAACAGCATCAGTATCGTATCATAATTGCGACCTTATTTAAGGCGTTCTCTGGGGGATCGACTTCGATAATTTTAGCCTGGCTTTTGTGAAGTATTAGTATTTCAGTACTTTACCGAGATCATTTCGTTTTAAAAAACACAGAATAAATTAGTTGGTATGTAATGAAAAGATAACAAAAAATTTAGAGGATCCTATTTTGCCTACTGAACTTTTATTCAGAGGTGTATAAAATTTGTAGAAAATTCTATTTTTGATATTCCCAATATTAAAATGTAAGCTCCCTAAGTTGTTTGATAAAGATGTCGGAGGAAAATCCCTGTCCTTCGACTTATTATTTGCGATTTTCTCCGCATTTCAGACAAAGCAGATTTTCGGAAGATATAATCGCTAAGGCAAACAGTTTACCGTTTAGGTTATTATGAATTTTTTGTCTGTCGACGTTTATTACATTTGTCAAATCTCCGGAGTTACGTGATTATTTTTCCATTAGAAATATTGGGCTTTGGAAAGGATTTTAAAAGCTTCGGGTCTTCAGATTTTTCAAGACTGAATTAAGAAAAATATTGTGTTCCAAACAAACACAAAATGTTAATTTAGAGAAATTAAAATTAAATAGAACTAACTTATAAAAACTTAATGTACAAGGTGGGCCAAAAGAAATCACCCTATTGGAAGATGCTCTCATTTTTGCAAAGTCGCCAATGTCAAATCTGTTTTGACATTTGTGGACTTGACAGATGCAAAATACAAGTGAACAAGCCATGGAGCGATACACTCCCCAAGAACGCGGAATAATCGTGTCTATTTTTTTGCGTAACAATTCAAAAAAAGAGAGTCAAACAACATCGGATGACTTCTTTTGGCCCACCTTGTATTACCCAATTTGCATTTACCTATACATTTAATTGATAATCTTACGCCCTTATAGGTACTTTAAGAATTACGGGATTTATCTTAAGGTCTCTGCCCACTACACCGTATTATACCATGACTGTACTATGAACGTTTCAGGCACGAACGCTTACTGCTATAGGTACTATGCTGCTGGTAGTGACGGTCGGTGATGGACCGGTCTAGTGGGCATAATCTCATACTTTTCAGTATAAAGAATATTTTTTGTCTGACACGTTCCTATTACGGTCATGGCATGATCCGGTGGTGGGCAGAGGCCTTAAGGCGTTACTTTTTACATCTCCGACGTGTCTAAGGCAGGTTTATTAAAAAAACTACGGAAATGGTCATACAATTAAACTGTAATTTGCGCTTAAAGGTAAACTTCAAGTTAAAGTTAATTCCAATACAACAAAACTCGACAAACAACTATAAGTGCACAGCGTACTACGTAAAGGTACTTACTGCTT
The DNA here is from genome assembly GCA_963241965.1 of Tortrix viridana. NCBI lineage: Eukaryota > Metazoa > Arthropoda > Insecta > Lepidoptera > Tortricidae > Tortrix > Tortrix viridana. The sequence goes on along the minus strand of OY725179.1, from coordinate 6,435,435 downwards.
ACTTAGGTATTCTTTCATCGTATCTCCGCTGTGCCAGAAGGGGGCTGGCACCCTCGATTAGTACCTGGTACACCCCGGCACTGTATATATTTCCCGATTTTCTAATACGGAAGGTAATTTAGTGAAAATAATTCTACATTGCGAACTTTGATCGGATGAATTGGGAATTAAGATATTATAAAAGGTAAAAGTTAACATTAGATCTAGCTTAGGTTAGACTCGATCTTGCTTTGAATTTTTTTTAGAAGAAAATAAAGGGTTTAGTACCTAGTGTTTGCAAAAGTAGAAATTAACTTATACTAAGACCCATAGAGCCAGTCAAATAATGACATCATTGCACGGAAAAGCATGATCTAATCAACTTAATTAAAGTAATAAACACGTGAAATCACTAGGGTCTAGTTAACGAATACATATAATAAAATTATTAACGGGTGGTCAAATACGTGGCCTTTCAATTTTGACACTATTAAATACCATTATTAATAAAATGTATAATTTAATGTAATGAAATAAACTATTTTGAATTTGAATTTTGAATTTGAAATAAGTAAGTGTCAACCTTTTTTTTATCGTATGGCACTTAAAGGAGATAATTTACAACTAAACAGAATTGCATCACTCTTATGGGACTTGAAGTCTTTGGGTAGCCCTTTGTATGCTGTAACCGGGCACTCCAGCATGATGTGTCGAACGGTCTGTTTCGGCGTGTTAGCGGTCCAACTGTGAAAGTGATATAAATGTACAATTCCTTTCGGCCTTACAACTATTAACTCGGAAATGAACTTGTAACACTGCGAATACCGCATATAAAACAACGCTTTTTCTTAGGAAGGAACGACTTGTAAGATCAGGAAAGATAACTTTTATGCACAACAATACACTAACAGAAAAAGAACAACAGATGCATTGTCAATTTTATTGTTGCTTACCCAAAGCCAAATCTTATGGCCTGCTCACTCAGCAAAAATTTGCACGGAATCGTTGACCTCACAGCGGAAGAGTTCATTAAATTAGTCTCGTAGTCTCGTGACTGCGATTGCATTGTTGCGGTGGGAAGCACGCAATCTAAACGGGGCTGGGTAATAATAAACTGTGGTGTTATTCCCAAGTCACCAGCATAACACGAGCGTTGGACTCTTTGCTAGTATTTGGCATCGGAGATTTACTAATACTGGACAGTGATACGTATTCAAATCCATTTTATTAGAGCTCAGGTTTAAAACTTTGCTGGGAGTGTGTTGTATCATGTTATGGTGGTTCTAATTCAATTGTTACGATAGAGAATAACATATAAGTATATGTATGGAAATAAACGCGACGGAAACTATTGTCGTTTTGCTACGCATTCAGTGCCCTGAATTCGAAATCAAGTCCAATTTGTAGGAAAATGAGGAAGCTGGTACTCATACGCATGTTAAGCGGCTTACAAAGAGATTCAACCAAATTCTAGAATCGAGAGCAGTGAAAACGGGTCGCTATCGGTATACATTTACGAACAATGTGAACAGTTTTCAATCATTTTCAGTGCCGTATTAGCGCAATCGATAATGGGTGATTTGCAAAAATATTGTACATAGTTACTGTTAAGCAAGCTCAATTAAGTAACAAACGAATTTCATTTTTGTGTAACGAAAATTTGTCATAAATTCATATGGTTAATTTTCGTTACACACAAATTATATTCGTTTGTTTCCTTAATAGAGCTCGTAACGTCGCTTTACTATGTACAATATTTTTGCAAATTACCCTAATAATAATAAGAATACCATTATGAAATACCTATTCGTGCTAATTCCGTCTGTAAGAGCAGATCGTTATTAGCAAGCGATACCTGTGGTAAAGTGACTTTGCAACTTCTGCATCAATCCATCAGGTATACAAATATTTGATAATATTAATATTATTATTATTTATATTTTTGTTATTATTTTTATTAGTTTATGGAAGCTAGAGTGAAATACACATGCATATACCAACATATATTGTTAAATAAGTAACTTCGCATCTTTTGGCTTTGCGCAGTCGGGTAAAAATGTTTCGACTTGTACGCGAACTGAGTCGCGGGCAAAAACTTGTAAATAAATAAGACACAATTTTAAATCCACGCCCTATTCACGCCTTATTCAGGCAATGCTAATTTTTTTGTGAATTTGCTTTTAACCCAGCTAGTAATAGTAGAACAACAGCAAAACGCGGAACATTGCTCAGAAATTCCCTCAAAATGGCCGCTTCCGATTCCATGAATATGTATATTTCCGTGGAAAACGTCAGGCATATAAATGAAACGCTTACTTTAAAGAAACAACATCGCGGAATCCATTCGAAGCAAAAGAAATCCAGCGTCAGCAATCAAAAACAGAATTTAAACGAGTAGGTACTAAATTACAAACTTGAAAGCATAGGAATAATTTTTAATGTAAATTTTTTATGATACTTTTAGCCGGAAGTAAATGTTCTTAAGTTTCTAGTAGATAATATTATAAATGCGAAAGTGAGTTTGTCTATCTAACAATTTACCCACTGAACCCATTTTGATGGAATTTTATATGAAGCAGCTTGAACTCCATGGAAGGACATTACATTGCATACCTATACTTCATAACCCAGAAATAATTATAGTTCCCGAGGGAAACATTGACGAAGTCGAGAGCAAAATTAAAAAAAAAAATGGTGTTCTTGGGTGGTAGTGATTAGATACCTACTTCATAGGTGGTGCCTAGTAGGTATAGGTGTCGGCACGAGAGTTGAGGATAGGTGGTGCCTAGTAGGTATAGGTGTTGGCACGAGAGTTGAGGTTGAATGATTATGCTCACAGCTACATGCAACAAAGGAAGTGAATTAACGGAGGAGTGAATGTGAACAAAAGTCCGCTGTCAATACATGACATGATGTTGTGTGCCTGACCTCAACTCGATACCTATACCTATATGAAATATGTCCAAGCCGTGTCAAGAAGATTTAACTAAGGAGAGGAGATTTATTAATGTCATTTTGGGAGCCCAAAAGTGTCGCTCGTTTTTGTAATTTGTGTAATGATTGCATTTTCTAGTTGCATAAACGAAACCTATGAAAAAACATCGCACAGCGCGACGCGACGCGACTAAACTATTGCCAAAACATAATACCAGTAAATCGGTATTCTGCATCGAAATTGCCGCAGGACGACTGCAGTACCGGCATATGCTAATACTAAGAAATAAACGATCCCTGTGAATCCTGTGATCCCTTACAATGTTATAGTATACTTTTAATAACTTTGGTAAACTCAGAACGTGCGCGGCTTCCCAACTGGCTATTCATGTCAAGAGTAACGGCAACGGGTAGTGGTTAGACTTTACTCTTATTTCATGTACAGCTATTGAAGTTTGATTTTTATCGAGGATACATGCTCTTAAACTTAAGCTCGGGATCGCTCATACAAACTTGTAAAGAGACTTCAACTTTAGCGGTAAACGATTTCAAGTTTATGCTCTGTTGAAAGATAAAGATGATCCGGTATTTTAACGTGATCCGTGGGCAGTTGGTGCACGAACTTCTGATACTCGTGTGTCTCGTATACCGTGCATATTTCTTTTGATATTTGGTAAGCGTGAACAAAGAATGAAGGGTCTTTTTATGGCCAGTTGTAGAAAAGATTAACGAATGGCAGTTCCGTACATTGTGACGTAACTAAACTGAACTAGGATTTCACCAACCACTTAACAGACGATTAGAGTGTTAACAGCAGCTGCCAAAATGTATAAGTCGATTTACATTTAACATCGTATGGTGAAATTGGTACTCAAGTTTTAATCTAGATACATTTTTGCTGTAAGTGGCCCTTAATGTTCCAAGGGCTGTTTAGTTTTAGAAAAAATAAGGAAGTGATTTAACATAAGTCGAAACGTTAACTACAGTAGGTATACTGTTTAAGACACTTTTTTTTTCGAAGGTAAATTCTTTATAAAATACCTATTGAATAGAAAAAAAACTATATATAAAGACATTTATTTAGAAAAGAGTTTAATGGTGAATAAGATTAAGAATAACGAGGTAAATGTTTTCATAATGAAAACATTAAAAAATTACATTGTGAAGATGTAAAAGACACCCATTTATTTTTCCCAAACAACACCATAGCCCTTAATAAATTAACTAGTTAGTTAATACTAGGTGGTTTGCAGAACAGATTAAAGCCGCAAAATAAAATGAATGCTCCCATCGGAACAATAAATCACGGTTCAATTCAACCAAAAGCCAAAGTTGAACATTTAACGTATTCCAAGCCAGGATACCCAATTATCATAGAAAATTGTCCCAGTATAAAGCTTTTGGTACTTAACGTAGATAGGGGTGTTAATTTGGTCCAAAACTTCCGTCAAAATAATATGAACGATGTTAAAAGTATTTGGAAAAAAGCTGACATGACATATAGAGGACTTAACGGGTCACACGGTGCGAAAACCTTTCAACACTTACTAAGCTGCTAATAGTTCAGTTATGCTTACTAGAAAGTGGTCAATATAATTGAAGATATAATTAGATACATCTTGAAAATTGCTTAGGAATAATACCTTCCCGGTAACCCTTTTACAGGGCATTCTCGATAAGCACACGGTTCAAAGTCGTTCTTATCGTCAACTCCTAACATACCATCAGTTATTACGGTTTCTATTAAATATAATTCACTGACGCTGCGATTAAGTTTGACCAAGGTAGAGTAAAACTAGGTAAGTAACGCACTGACGACGACGGGTCATTTAGGTAGTGTTCTTTCGTCGATGAGCGAGAAAATTGTTGAACATAATAACACGGCAGATGAGATTGTGGTTAAAATGCTCTCCCATATTGCACAAAAGTAGATGTAGTACTCAGTGTTGATAGGATAGAAACCCTTTAAACAAAAATATTTTGTAAAACCATCATACTTTGTATTTTAACCCTGTTTTACGGCATGATAGAGATTTTTAAACTCGCGGCCTCGATCTAAAACCGTGGGTGGCGGGCAGAATATCGAAGGACAGGTTTTCTTACATTAAAAAAACATCCTAACCTGAGATGACGTGGACTCTCGAAGTTCAAGTGCTTTTGTCCGGACTGTTCGATTTCGTTTGTTTGCGAACGTCTTTGAGATTACTTAGCACAGATTGAAGTAGGGGTCACCTGTACCGTTGCGATTTTTGGGAAGGAAGATAAATATACAGCTAACTACTCAAATACTAAAGGATGTTCTAGAAAAATAGGGCATTATGTGTTTGGTTTTATACCTACATGTTGTCCAAATTGTATTATTTTTCTATTTTAGCTGATTATATGAAAAAAATAAAAATGGAAGAAAAAGTCATTTCAGGTTTAGGAAACCTTTAGGAGCATCGCCTCAATAGGAGCATGACACAAGCTATCTATTTATAGCCCATAAACTTCGCAAAAATGATCATAATCATCATTCACGGACTTGACGTATAGATGATTGTTATTTAGACACACCACAACACACTTTTTATACTTAATTAGCACAGCCGTGTAAATGGAAAAGGAATACGATGTATATTTTCGGCTATATTCCCCAACCTAAAATCTGGGGCTTAATTTATAGACGGTAAAGATGGTAACAGAAATCCGAATGACAATGACGTGGATGGTGTATGTAGACAGAGGCATTTCTTCGGAGTTCTTCTGTGTCAAAGGGTAAATGTTAAATTAGTACGCCAAGTGAATATACGTTTTTTATGACATGCAGAAGGCAAACGTGCACACGGATCACCTTGTGGTAAGGACATTTGTAATCTCAAGACAGCAAGTGCGTTGCCAATTCTGAGGACTGAGAGAGAAGCCTTAATGCTAGTCAGTTCTCCGGTTGTTTTAACTCCTCATTGGAATAATGCAAACAGTTTCTAACGTCCTTTACAACGCCACCAGCAATACCGTTCGCGTGAATATTGGTCAACTTTAATCTAACTCCCCGTCGATACGCTAAGAAGAAGAACAGCTTCTTGGCGGCAGGCAGATACAAGGTTTGAATGGTAGAAGCGATTTAGATGAACCATCCATTAGAGGTGACATTTGCGTGACATAACGTCTTAAGATGCACTTACACGAACAACTTTTCTCGGCAATTTTTGCCGGAAATATATGGGCGTTTCGTTCTATATCACGAAATAAGAGTGAGACAGATACTGTTGACCGCCGTTTGCTCAAAAAATTGCCTGTGTAAACACACCTTTAGCACCTTTATTTCTATCACCTAGATCATTCTGAAGGGCCTTAGTATCTGAAGGCACTTAAGTACAATTAATGTTCTTTCCCCGACCGGTTCCTCTCTGCTAATTGGTCATTAGCTACGAGCTACTTAGATTTTTTCCCGTTCTCAGCGTAGCGAGATCCTGAGTCCACTTTGCTATTTACTTACTTATCTTCTTAACGCGACTTGAACATTCTCCAAAGTTGTGAGCTTTTAAATGTTTAAAGCTGAAAATAAAAAGTAACTGTACTTCTTAATGTTGTTCGTAATTACAGGTGTTTTAGTTTGTGATAGTCTATTTTTAAAATTCATCAGAAATTCGGTACCTACCTTCGGTAAAGGTCCTTTTTTCCTTTTTTTTCTTTTCCGGTGTAAGTGCGAAGTTGCGAACGTCTTGTACTAACATCAAAATGTCTTCTTTGGCTTAAAGCTTATTTGAAAATTTGAAAATTAGGAATGAAATAAAGGTTTCTTGAAATAAAAATTTGTTGATACTTTAAGTACCTAAGTACTTCTTGATACGCTAACTATTGCTGTAAAGAACCTACTAAGATTAACCTACTAAGATTTTAGGTAGCTAGATGTTGTCTTAAAATGTGGTTATATTATTTAGTCAATTATATTATGTACCTATGACATGACGTATTCTAAAGCATCATTATGACCATTGAAAAGAGTAAGATAAACTACGATAATGTAGATTATTTGAACGATTTTTTATTATTTTCTTTTGCCACTGCTAGTCAAGGCCTATAGTTTAATTTAATAAGAGACGTATCAAACTTAACGTGTAGGTATGATGACATTAATGCCCTAATTGGATTCTTGAATTTTTGACGAAGCAGATGGATGATTATTGATTATTTTAGGTAAATCGATTTGCTGAAATGGCAATTATTATTGATTACTTACGTACCTACTGGTAATGGACCTTTACCTTACCTTACGGGTGATTCTTCGGCGTTTTAACAGCGTCATTGTCGTCTCCGCATATTAAGATAAATCTAACAAGTTTATTTTAATTTTGAATGGAATGGGAACTACTCCCGGTTCTTCTTCTATTTACATCAGAAGTTGTTGATGGTTATCGTTATTTTCGTCAATATACCTACCTACAGGGTGAGTCTTGATAAAGTGCACATATTTAAACGAGGGACATTAAATAAAATGTTATCGACTTCATTACGAATTTTCCCAGATAGTTATGAGACCTAGCTTGATCGAATACTCGCTCCCGTAAACCCCCATATCGCAGTTTTCATCGAAATCGTTAGATCCGTTTTAATAGTATAAGATAAGATAAATTCTACTTATGGTACGTCACTTCGTTGTAACGCTTTTCTTTGTATCTAAGTAAAGTAAGCATAAAATGGCAATGAAATGAAAGAATTTGTATACCGGCGATACAATGTCACACCTGCATTAATACCTCGAAATAGCAAAATACCTGAAGTGAATAATATTTGTTTTATTACTAAACCTTACTGATAAGGTGCTTTATTGGTGCATAGATGACTACTGCTGCCATTTGAATTAGTAAGTAGGTACCTACCTACCTCCTAAAATAACCTTAAGTCACATGAAACTAATGTTATCAAAATCCTGATATTGGTTTTCTGTGATAAGGTTCTAACGCGACTTCATCTAAAGTCCATGAGAATCAACAACAAACAGGCTTTAAAATACGTTATTAAAAACAATTTGTAATGGTTCATTATTTTTATCTAATTTTAAGAGCAAGTTTAATGGGGTGGGTAGTTAAGTTACCTACCTAATCATTTGGGAAAACGTCAAGAAAAATGGCCTCTAAGACGCGACGTATTAATTAGTCATCGTAAATCAATGCATTCGATAGAATTCTAATGTATAAAACCACAATAAGATTTTCCTGGAAAAAATTCTATGAAAACGAGTCAATACGAACGATTTCCAAGAGATTAAAGTGCCTAACATCTTGAGATTGTCTCAGTGAATGAGTAATGTGAGTACCTTCCTAGAGGTCCGGTTTGAGTTGCTTATGTCTACATTTTATACACACTCAAAAACTCATAAAAATTTGAACCATTTACCTCCACTTGTCTTATTGTTGTTTCAAACAGCGCAGCAGCGTCCAAAAACTTTCAAAACGAAACCAAAAACGAAAACAGAAAACCGGGCCGCACACTCACAAGCAACACTCACTACAAAATAACTCAACACAATTTTAAATCGTTCGAAAACTAAAACTTATGAACCGCCACTAGGTTAAAAAAAATAAAAATATCGTTTTGTAAGTTGGTTAAGAACGAAAGTTAGGTTAAATATTGTTTTAAATGGATGCACGTGCGGGGTACGCGTTACCGGCGTCCAGACCGGTCGACGTGAGCCGAATGCGACTGTCAAACCTGCCAGCTGGTAGTTCCACTCTAGCGGACGAACTGGCAACTAACCACGCCGCGTGGAGCAAGGGCTTAACTTAAGTTTTCTCGTTCTTGCGTGTCTTATTAGCCATTTTTACATAATTCGGTTTGATAGACACCAAATTGTACTCGAAGGCTATATTAGGTGTCACTATCTGAGAAGTTCCATCCAGTGAATGGTACAACTAATACTACGGCCTATGAACTCATATTAGGTTTTATGACAGTTGGTCTTCTCAATAAGAAAAAAATAGCAAAATAAAAGTCACCACGCATCACATTAGAATTTTACTCGTTATCAGGAACAAAACTGTCCAAGTATGTAGTCTTATCATATTTATTTACCTCGACATGATTGTCATGGAAACAGTTGATTCGTTTATTCTGATTTCACAACACGAGTAACCAGGACTTCTTCACTAACTTTTAAATTCATTATCATACGTGTATACATATTATAGTTAAGTGCCATTAAGCAACTTAACTTAGACTACCTGCAAATGTTATAAAAGTGAACACAAAACATTTTATAAAAATAAACAGCATTGCATAAAGCAAAACGTCAATCAACATCACATCAAACATTTTTTATTTAAAAGTTGGTCATCTAAAATTCTAACTCTTTTGTCTTAGGCCCTTTTAGCACTGTGCCTTCAAACAGCGTCATGGCGGCGGCGCTCTAGAGAGGGGATATTGACTCCGCCACTGCGCATGTTCCGACCCATGTGTTACTTGTTTATTACGCTCAAATATCATCCAAAAACAATAAGACATACTAAACTTAAACCATGATTATTAGTACTTTTTATGCACTGGCAACTCCGGTTAGGCCGCGGCGATGATGCCAATTACCTGCATCGTAAACGACCTTGACCCTGTGCGGTGTGCGCGCCATCTTGCTGCAACTTTTTATAACATCGACTCGAATTAAACGTGTGGACTTTTTATTTTAAGGTATTCTCAGAACACCGTTGTACCTATTACCTGAAGAATAACGCTTATTATTGTATTCGTTATGCAATATTGTTACGAACGGTGTAATTCTCGTTTTAAATTATCAAATGGCAAAAACTTTTCAACGCGAATTTTCCGCATTAATTGCTTGTTGTGCCAGGGGCATTCGTTAATTAATACTTTGCAAGCTTTGTCAGAAGTTCGATAAATAGACGGTTGGGACTGTTCTAATGGTCCCGTTAAATCTTAGCTAACTTTTTAATTTGGATTATATTTGTTTGTGCATTATACCTTTACTCTCAACAACGTAGGTACCTTACTAGATTTGAGGACATCGGCAGTTACAGTTTGCCACTTTGCCAGGCACCTGTTCCATTTCAAAACAATCAGCGGTATCAATATCATTATTATGTATCCGTAGCGCATCTAATGGCGACCTTTTGAGCAAAGCCTATGTCCAGAAATGGTCATTTTTATTTGCACTACCATAATGACCAAATGTGATAGTACAGGATATAACACCAGTAGGGATTCGGAGGAGCACAAGATCGGTTGCAAGCACTGTCTGACCAAATCAATTAACACTTCCTGAAGCAGATTTCACTGCACTAGCTGAAGAGAGTCAAACAGCAATTCATATTTTTAGTAGCTTTTCCCCAGATGCGACCGAATCAGATCTTAACCCCATCTTAACTAAGTACATCGTCTTGATGTTACGTAAAGAATGCCAAACCATTAAGAACACAATTGCATTAGGTAATATTATATAATTTAGGAAATCAATTCATTGATTTCACTTTTTAAATTATTTCAAGTTACGTTTGTGGAGAAGAAAACCCAACAAATTGTAGGCATTATTGGTTTGAAGTTTTACTAGTTAGGTACTTAAACAATCATCGGGTTATATTTTCTTCTGGCACCGAATGTCTAAGTCAATTTAAAAGATTTTTCCACTTCTAAATGATTAAATGAAGATTCCACTCTTCGAATAATTTACTTTTCTATGTTAAGACTTTTATTGAGACAGTTACATAAACATAGTAAAGATTTGTATCCAAATATACTAAAAAGTCTTCTTAAAAACCGTCCTCACACGCAGAGTGTATAATAATTCATCTTTACATATTTACTTATAATTGAAATGGCAAAGATTAATGGGAATTTTCAAGCAGAACTGGGTAGGAATTAACGTACCTATTAGAATGTAATAAACAATATTAGAAAGATTGCTTAAGATTTTCAGTGGAATAAAAACGATTCCCAAATAAACTCGGAAAGCATAAGTGCAGAGAAGAGTTGCAGAGTTGGCTAAACGCCAAAGATCCCTCGTGCGAATGTCACTTTTTACTCAGTTTTCGCCTTCGACGGCTTGAATGGCTGGCAAGACAGATTTAAGTAAAAAACATGTTGAAACTGGGTTCTGTATCATAACAAAAAAGTCGTGAAAAATATTATGACTATATTGTGTTCAAAATTAAAGAAGGTTTGGCAAATAGGTACACAGTAGCTTCGTTTAGAAGAATATTGTTTGGTAATTAAAAAAGAGAAAATAAAAAAAGACAATGCTAGACGCAACTCAAACCAAATTATCCTCTTCAAAACACAGCTTGGAAATATCACCAAAGATGGTCTGGTTCGGAGCCACAAAACCTCACTTTTATGAACAGGTCGTTTCATATAATGCAAACTGCAGGCTGGCAAAAATATTCTGAATAGTTTTGTTTATTTTCTTCGCAGTAGTTGTGAAAATCACTATTTGGGTGAATTTTAGGGCGTTTCAACCGCCGTCATTAGTGTCACCAAACGTATTGATGAAATCAATGACACTACAGCAACTTCTGATGCTGCTAGAAACTACATCCCCGGTTCTGCTTCTGTTTACATCAGGAGTTACTGGTAGGTGTCATTGATTTCGTCAATATATTTGGTGACACTAATGACGGCGGTTGAAACGCCTTGAAATTCACCCATTTCTGCCTCGACGCTCGACGGAAAGGCCAATAGATGGACTCAATACACTCTACATAAATCGTCCATCAATTTCATATTTTCTCGCCTCAGCAACAATGTATTTTTGGATGTGTATATTTGTTAAATCTATCATATAGGTATCATGGAGGAAATCTATCATATGATTTGCTTATGTAATATTTTATTTGACCACACTTTTTATAGTGTCCGATAATTTAATATCATAAATAAGTTGTCTTCCTAATCTTATTATATTTGTGAAGTCTGTTTGATTGAAATAAAATAATTAGTTTAAGTTTAGATAATCTAATGCGCTCATTTTTTTTTGTTATTTATTCAATATTTAATTTACTCTACTTCTTAAATTACATTTATACCACAAAGGAACTCTAAAAACAGGGGAAGTCATTACTTTAGATTTATGGAATCAAAGGCAAAAAGTCCTTTGTGTAGCTGGCCGTTAGGCGTTTTAAGAAAACTCTTATCAATACTTGCAGTAGGTAGAAGGTATGTACATATGTATATAAAAAGCCTAACTGTCTTATTTGTGCTTTTCTTATGGGGGTGAATGTTTCCTTTGTGGTTTTTAGATTGGGATCATTGGTATTGATATATGTAAGAAAATATATGTATTCCAAGTTCCGGGTGTTGAAAACGATGAGTGAATCGTATTTTTTTACATTCGGTTAAAGCAAAATATACATTACCTGGGTTAGATTTTTAATAAAATCTAATTCCGGATGCATTCAGCAGACTTGTCCAGCCTAGTCCCACTTGAGCTAGCTATTAAATATTAATTAGCTATTGTTTTTTGAACTAAACCGAGAACAGTTTCAGAAAAAACTTATAACCAGCTAATGAAAATGCACATATTTTCAATCAGTTATAGGATTCAGGATTTTTAGTAGAAATGACAAGATCAGAAACACCGAGTTGAACTCCAAAACTGGTATAGCAGATGTGGGTGCCAAGACCGCTAAGCTCAAGTGGGACTGGGCTGGACAAGTCTGCCGGATGCATCCAGAGGGGTGGGCCAAAGTTGCTACCGAATGGACCCCGTTAGATGGCCACCGGAGCAGAGGCAGACCGAAAAGGAGATGGCGGGATGATTTGGACGCGTCCCGGAGCGAGTGGCGGGAGTATGCGCTCAATAGGGTCGAATGGCAGAAAAGAGGGGAGGATTTGCTCAGCAGTGGGACACTAACACAGGTTTTGAAAAATAAACAGGATTTTTATTTTCTTTTACTTTAATTGATATTGCAATGCGATTATTTAAAATGATTCGCTCCGAAGCACCTTGAAGTTTTCTAAAACTTCAAGAGAATTTATCAAGAACAGGGGTGTTACGAGTATTCTTACGAACCATCAAGTGGACGGTCAAGACCAGCCTCACTTGAGCCTTGATCGCTTAAGGATTATACGGCGATACGTATCTACAACCTTGCCGATGGCGAGCTTCGAATAAACAGAGATCAAGACACGCAAAACGCAAAACCACGTAGTGAGTGTAAACGCTGTTAACGTTCTCACGGGTCAAGTAAAACTTGTCCGTGAAATCGTCGGCGTTGGTTCGCAAAGAGAATAACACTCCTGAACATTTTCTCATTTCCTGATGCGCAAGAAAATCGAATGTCGCCATTTTCATTTCCTCACTTCCTCGCTTGTGCTGAGAAAAATATGAGACTTCTTTTTGGTAACAAATTCAATTTTTCTACTGTAATTTGTTACCAAGTTACACAAGCAAGCGGACAAATTAGGAACTAAAGTTTACCATTTAACTTTGTATCTAACCAATCGATAGCGAAGCGACTTCAGTGCTAGCTGAGTTAAGTTTGTTGTACTATACAATAGCATTTCCTAAACGGTTTTCTTGGTAACCTCTTACCAAAGACGGCTTACTACGTAGTTCAGCAAATTTTCCGTAAGAGGGCTCGCTATTTCGCTGTTCCACGAGTAACACTGACATTGCAAAATGCAATCGGTGGCTTGTTATTTCATTGTACTCGTCATAGATGGCGTTGTATTATGATTCAATGGAGCTTATACTTTGTAACATATGATTTTTTGACATGTTGTATACTAAGTAGGAACATAAAGTACAATACAATATAATACAAATACTCTATAATGAACCCCACAAAAACAAAACAAAGAAAACTAAATTTAAAAACAGAGGCGGTTTTACCGTTACTAATTAGTCTTAGAGACAACTTATTTTAAAGTTGTATTTGTAACTCCTTGTCATTTTGTCATACGTACATCTTTATGGCTCTTAAGATGCTACAGCTTACAGACAGGAACTTCTGCTATCAATAGAAACTGGTGCAAATGATCTAGGTATTGAATATCAAGAAAACCAGAAAATATATAACATGATGTACCTACATAGCAGGGCAACTATTATAATTACACTGCAATGTCAAAGATCACAACATTGTAGACCTTTTACGTAGATCCAATATCCACGCATATTTTTCACAAACAATTTTGAACTTTGTAGACGAAGTTTCCGCGAAGGGATAAAATTACGAATATATAAGTTGCCAAGAGAGCGAGCAAAGCAGTCGTGGTAAATATGAAATAATATATATATATTATGCTAAGTATATTTCTTTGATTATTTTTTATTTTTATTTAGTTTTTCTACCATCTCTGCTTAAATTTAAACCTGCTTTAAAAGTTAAGATTTAATTAAGTTCTACTTGTCTTGTAAGTTAAATGAAATTTTAGTTAGTAAAAACAATTATGTTATATCTACTGTTCGGTATAGTTTCATTATGAATGTTGTTGCACGCCTGTTATTGAGGTACAGGTTAGATGTGATCCCTATTCATTAAGTTACAAAATGTATAGCCTTGTACTTTGTTGGTGTGGCAAATAAATAAATAAAAAAAAAAAAAAAAAAAAACAAGCACAATACAAATTCCTTTGCAATCTAGTTACTGGAAATAGGAAGCTGAAAATCAAGCAGCAATCGGCAGCGCACGCTTGAACTCTGTTATATTTTCTCTTTTTTTTTTTTTTTTTTAACTGCCAGTAAGTAACAAGTTTATGTGTGTATTTGTTTGCAATGTAACGGTATTGCAACTAAATCCCGTTATCTTCGCTTGTTAAATTGTCTTTATAAAATTGAAAAAGTTTATAACATTTTGATTGTACGTCAACATAAAAAAATAAGTGTGTAAGGAACTTAACCTTTCGCGTGGCGGTCGCAATTTTGCACATTTCTGCTTATGTGGCAAATTCCCGCTGCTGCCAGCCAAAAATAATACTGCATCTGGCAGGTATAAAATTTACACTTACCAAATACCAAATACAAATAAGGTAATTTTCCTCTTACCGTTATACCGTTGTCCATCATTAGTATCGTTAGATACTAATGATGGCTAAAATATTGGTAACCGTTATACCTACAATAAAATGCTGTTAATTAATAAAACGTAACCATTTGAAAATTACTTATTAAGTTATCATATTTATTAAAACAAGGTTAAACTAATGAATACTGAATACTGAAATCTACATAATAATAGTTATCTAATAATAGTTAAGTAGGTAGATATATTGCCGTAACTCGGCACTTCCCTGAGAATTTATATCTTTTCCCAATTTATTTGCCGCAACCGGGTGAACATTTACACACGCATTAATATATTTTATCTCGGCCAAGATTTCTTTTAAGCTCGATTTATCCGATCCTCGGATAAAAATATCTGTCAGTTAAAGTTATCGCTCTTCTAATACCTCTTTCATATGAAAGAAAATGATGTCTGTCAGATAGCGCTACCTGGAGATGGATAAATCAGACCTTAAATGATAACTCACGAATGCAAGCAGAAGAAACAACTTCCAACCAAGTGACCTGACGTCGCGCTCGGGAGTTATTATAACAGAATTTAAATCCATGAGGCTTCCATACAAATCAGCTAGTGTCGCTGCGATCCACTTCTTGAGTAGCCGCATTGAGGTCGAGCGGCTTGGAACGACACCTAAAAACGTATCTCTCGTAGTATCGAAGAAAAAAATCACTGAGATCCCTAGTAGGCAAAAACACGCTGGTTTACGAGTATCTCTCATCAAAGAATAGAAATCACAGAGATGGATATTAATTAGATCTTTGTGTCACCCTAGCAAGGCAAATTGGTTTTATTCATGAATAATATAGAGATATTAGGTATTATACGTATTTAAAACTGGGTGACCGTTTCACCTCAAATATTTTTTTTTATATTCATGTTTTTATTTCTGCTACATAGTATTTGCTACATATTATGTCGCAAAATCAAAACTGCGTGTACAAAATATCTGTGCGTTTTTGCCTAAAACGTTAGAATTCCCTGCTTAGTAGGTATGTAACGAAAGAGCAACACGGGTAATCGGTAATGGTGGCTCAGATTTATAGTAACCACAGATATTAGGTGGCGCATACAGTTAGCCCACGCAACCTTTTTGAATTAGTTAATGACTATTACTTACTTACTGAGAAAATATTTTGAATAAATATGTAATTAAAATATTTTAAGCTAAATACCTACCCATTGACGACGCGGTTAGCATAGTTGGTAGTGACCCTGCCTACGAAACTAGCGGTCCCGGGTTCGAATCCTGGTATGGGCAAATAATTCTGTGAGATGAGCGCGAGTATTTGTTCCTGAGTCATGGATATTTTCTATATATTTAAGTATGTATTTCTCTATATAAGTATGTATGTATATCGTTGCCTGGTACCCATAGTACAAGCCTAGAGCTTAGTTTGGGACTAAGTCAATTTGTGTGAGATTGTGCCTGATATGTCTTATTTATTATTATTATTATTTAAACATTTAATGACAATTAAAAGTAAATGTAAATTTTGGGAACAAAATTAAAGTTGGTGGATTGGCAGGTCGGTTTTTGACGCGATTAAGTCCAGTTTTAGATTTCAGTAAAGTTGGCCACTTACCGAATAAGTACTTAGCCCCGATGCTCCGCTTTTTCTCTCTCAACTTATTCTTGGATATCCTCCTCTTTAAACGATTGAGCACCAGATCGGCTTCGTCAACACTTTCTGAAGATGAGGTGAGGGTAAGCTGAGATGCAGCTGCCACAGAATGGCTACGCTTCCTCATGGCCACACTCATACCCTCCTGATCCCGGTATTCAATTTCTGATAAGCCACGTCTGTACATTTTTAGGCGTTTTTTCATTTCACAGGCCGTCGCCGCGTCCGTAGGAATATTAATGAATTCGTTCTCTGACATGTTATTCGGTGTTTTGTGAGGGAGCATTTTTTGCAAAGAGAATTTAGGCAATTCGTGATGCTTCACTGCTTCGCGCAAAATTGGCGGAGGTTTCATTGTTTTCCGCCGATGTGTAAACCAATCCGGATTAGAGGCCGACTGCGCGGGTAAGCTTTTTAAGTAAGTGTTCAAGAACGATACCTTATTGTGAAGAGAGTTATATAAAACTCCAGATTTAGAGCGAGCCAAAGCATCATTCTTATATTCCTTTGTGGAGCCCCTTCTTTCAATGGTATATTTGAATGACTGGGATTTATGAAGCACCGTACTTCCCTCGTTTTCGATTCGGTCGGGGGAAGTGCCTATAGAAATGGCGTCTGGCGAACTAAGAGGAATTACTCCATTTATTTTCAATATTGACTTTGTTTCGGATTCATCCGGTATCGGCTTCGTGTCATCGACACAGCTTTCATTGTCGGAACTCTTGTAACTGCTAATTTCACTGGTTCCGGACTCTAAAGGGGTGGTTTCGAGGCTATTTATTTGCAAATTAGAAAAGTTTGTGTTTAATGTGAGTTTACTTGGAATGTTTGCCACGCTGCCCGAATCTCGAATAACGTAACTTTTATTACTCTTTTCAAAATTATCGTTAATTATGACAGGTGTACGGAATATGCGAGTGTATATTTTGTCTCCGGCAACGGAGTTACGTTTTCTAATGGAGTTCTTGCCGACGTAATGTTTGAAGTCCCTTTCTCGTAGAGATTTGCTGCCTCTAATCGGATGTTCCTCGGGACCGCAAGTTTTTATCGATACATTTTCGTCATTTGTTTCCACGAGGAGATTTCCTTCACTATCAAAAAGTTGTATCGTAGGAAATCTGATCCCAGGGGACAGATTTCGCGTCCGCAGCTCCCATTTTTGTTGGCTGGGCTTTCTCAGTTGGATTCGTATAACATTATCATCAATTGTAGGATTATCACTGGAATTACCGTCTTCTTTTTCCGCCATTATTATAATTTGTGTACATTTGTGCAAAACATATTCCAAACCTTCGTATCACGGTATCACTAGGCACTGATTTGTTTGTTTACAGTCAGCTGTTCAGCGTTAATTCTGGCACAGCGCCAGACGCGCGGTTCACCCGCATTCCCGTCAAAATAGTACCAATGTCATATTTGTTTTTCAACTAAAAATACAATCATGTGACAAACACAATCACGGTGTTATTACATTAGGATCACAAACACTCGGTCACTTTCGTGCACTGTAAACGAACACTGAACATGCACTGCAAACTGCAAACAATCACTGTGTTGAAAATTGTTGCATAAGCTCGCGTGCCGTGATTGCGCGTAATTGCACTGTCTAATGAGTACTGGGATTTAATTTGCGTCAGCTGAGTAGATCTGATTATCAGAGTCTGGTGGATGAAAATTGATGAATCGATAATTGATTGGATGATCGCGGCGCGACCGGCGATTTCTCGCGCGGTTTTCGGGGCTGCCGCGCTGATTTTTGGACGTTCGCGGCTCCGGACATTTCTGCACTGGGAGCTAACAGTGGAATAGATGCGAGAAACTATAAATAGAGGCCGCTGGCCGGCTCCCCTTGAACCTATGTGTGTATGAAACATGACGGCACTGACGTAGCGCACCAACTGTTTGCACTGACACAATTCACTTGACCGTGCTGCGTTGCCGTACGAACGCAATAGTAGTGACTAATGTGAACAGCTGTTTTGTTCCGCCACGTAACTTATTATTCAATTTAGGCTCAGCATTTGCGCCATTCCCTATTAATTTAATTGTTGTGTTGTTTAAGAGCGTGTTTAAAACATGTTGCCCAGATTTTTACTGGTTTGTATGGTAAATAATAATATTTTAGATCTAAAACATAATATTATTTTTATATAGTTACAAAGCAGTACTTAGTTAGCAAAAGATGGGTTAGCTACAAATGTTTGCTCAGGTTTCTTCATTTAATACCTATACTGTATAAATGACTAATTAACTAAAATACGTTTAAATTTACGAATAAGTAGTTTTAGTTCTGCGTTTAGTTTTTGCGAGTATACACTTATTACTGCAGTAAATTTTTCGTCAATACGTACATTTTCAGTCTCGCATAATAGTTAAGCAACAATTAAGCACCTATTTTGCAACTTACATCACAAGATTCTTCAAGACCTAATTATTTGTAATGTCTTCTAACGGTCCCGGATTAAAAAAAAAGCCGAATTTTACAAATACAATGAGCGTTTTCAGTTTTCTTTTACGGCCCTGCATCTTGGACAGCGACATTTTGTTAAAAATGAAAATGAGAAATTGGTATTAGGCTATTGTTTCTTAATGTGATGTTTATGTGCTTATCACATAATAATATTGGGTGCATCACTAAAAAGCAAAAAAAAATATAACAAAAAAAATGAAACCGTCTTCATAAACCCATTAAAAAGGGTTAAATAAAGACCGGCCTCCTAGGAGTCCTAGGAATTGCCTATTTAGTGCCTAATAAGTAGGTACATGAAATATATCCAAACCGGTGTCAAGTAGGTGGGTATACACATAGCAATGACCCCATGATTCTTGCCACCGACCTCGATATATTTCATGTACTTACTTATTAGGATGGATGTTTTTTAGTCAATCACGCCAGAACGGCTGAAAGGATCTGGATGAAATGCCATGGAATAGCATATATGCTACTTTTTATCCCGAAAATTCTTCTACGCGGACGGAGTCGCGGGCAAATGCTAGTAACCTATAAATTAAAACTTTATAATACACAGTTAAAAATACCAGTAGATAATCTTAATGGTAGGTACTTATATTCGTGCGGTTTGTATGTGTGCAGGTATACGTGCGCGCCACATGTTTGTGAGGTAACGCTGATATTATACTCTTTGACACTGATAATCATTAATTATGAATCAGTCGAGGGTAGGTACCTAACTTTAGCTCCTAAATAGCCGGAGTTTAATAACTTGTCTGTAGGTATATAATTTGATAAAGGTCTATTTCCCTAACTTAAACGATTTACCGAATCTAACCATTTTTTCCAGTAAAAATTTGTTTCTACCTTTCTAGTAAAACAGTATTCAACACGGAGTTTATGTCCTTAGTGCCCGCTGACGTCAAAGTATATGTTGGATCTCTCTGTCTAATTAGTAGTTTTAAATGCTTATATTTTTTGGCGGATTTTAATTTTATTTTCACTTATATTTTAAGAAATGCGATAAAAAAAATTCATGCGTATTCCCAATTAGAACATGCGTAGAACGAGATCGAAAAGATAAAGAACATAAAATTCGTAACAAAAGTATTTCTTTTTTTAGCCAGCAAATCACTACGGCTCCCACTCAATCACGTCATTTTGAGACCTGCCAAATTACCATTATAATGAATGTTCCAACTAAAGCGTCAGCCAAGAAAATACTGTTTATCTATAAATATGCAGACACTAAAATAACAGAAAAGCCGTGGCAAGAGCAGGTATTAATAATAAAATGAAGTTATGCGAGTACCATGTTTTAAGTTTCGCATTCGAAAGGAATGTAGATAAACAAATAATGAGAGTTAACATTATGAGTTAAGGGCACTTAAATGAAGCTATTATGCTCAACTCAGGAGTGGATCGACGCAGTTCACTAATGTTTTACCAATAAAAGTTTTACAAACTGATTCATTTCACAAATATATTTGGTAAACCTCTTTTTTTTGAAACTTTAAAAATTTTAGGATTTTTATAAAATTAACCTAACCTATACGTTCTACACGGTGGTCCTGGAATATTTAGTTTCGGAAAAAAAGCGGTTTGCCAAATGATTTGTTTGTAAAATGACTGATGACTTTGTGAAACGTTGTTTGGTAAAATGACCGGATACTGATCAACGCGGACGAAGTTGCAGGAAGAAGCTAGTTAGGTACGTCATATAAATTTCCATCCAAACTATCGTGATGTGATGACAATTTCTTAAAAGTACGTAGCTGATTGACCCTGTCAGTCAACGTGCCTACTGTGTTATGGTACTTTGCTTGTAGAACGGATGGTCGAGATTTGAAATATTTCTCGAATAGAAATTGCGAAGACTCAGCGAATTTAGGCCCCCACAAGGTCGAATGAGGACCTAGTGACAGTCACGGAAATTCGCGCGACCCGTAGATTTGGTCATGTGACTATCCTTAGGCATATCTTTGGGCCTATGAGCACACTTCCACAGTGGGTATCATATCATCATAATATGATGACGATGGCTGACTTAAGAAAAATAATTATTATTATCAAAGATTACTCAACTTATCCCAATTTCCACTTCGATAAAAATTATTCAAACAGTTGAGCAACCATTCAAATTTATAAGGCTAAAAGTAAATTTAAAAGGACTGTCCATTCGTAAATACATTGATAAATATCTGTATCTACTAACTTTCAAAAGACATTAAGCTTGCAAACTGTTTTCTGAGGTAAAATGTTTTCTCAGAGCAAAATGTCTGCAAACTTCTTTTTAATTTTAACTCGTAGCAAGTGCTAAGTTATCTTTAGTAATAGCTGTCTCGTGCACGAACCATTATTGTTACACTAACAGAGGTAAAAATCTGTGACAGTTTAATAGACAACTTGCCAAGTTGCTGCGAGTCGATTTTTCAACCGCTTGGGTATCGGTACTCTTATTAAATCTCTTACATAAATGTTGCTTTGTTTAAAATATCGCAAGACGTATCATTGTATTTGTTTCAGTCTCTTATGTTGTTATAATAGGTAGTTTTGTTTCAATTATGTTATATACATATTTTTATCTTAACATACAATAGTTCACTTTGTGTGAACCTGTCCCCTGAAATATATTTATTTATTGTCAACGACGAATTCTATAGTTTTGCAATAGATCTATGCTAATGTAGATTTTAACATTAAAAACTACTTCAAATTTGTTTCTCCCACATTCTACTCTCACATAGTCCTAAACAAATCAAGTTAAGAATCTTCATGAAATGACTGATAACAATTTCCCATCGGATTACAGGCCACGTGGGCACTTCTCAGTTATTTTACTTTGCAAAGGGTCACCCTATCATTTAAATTTGTTTCTTATAAAGTGATATACGTATAAGAATCGAATAAAAATAATATTAAATACCTTTTATAAGTTTGGTAATTAAACTTATAAAAGGCGAACTGTTTAATTTGTTCCGTATGCTTTTGTTTCATACGGCAGTTACCAGTTTAATGGGTCATACACAGTCACAGAAACAAAAGTTGTCTCTCCTGTTCCAGAAAGTTAAGGACTTTGAAACCAAATTTTTCGGGTTAGGATATATCTGCGTAATGGGAGTCTGGTGTAGTTTTGGCCTGTATCGAAATTATGTAAGTTAAAAACTCCTACGTCTTTAACTTTTAGGAACAGAAGGGACAATGTTGAACCTAAATCTGTGTATGACCCTAATATCATCGTATGTCACAAAGCTTGTGTGCTGTGGGGTGATATGGCTTTACAGGAAATATAAAATGGCAGCTGAAGGTAATGTAAAACGAGACAGCCATATTTGGTTGCTCAGCCTGAAAGTTTTGTTACTTTCATGACATTTCAAGACATATTTTTTTCCAATTGATGTCACCTGTATTGACAAGACAAGTTACAAAAGTTATGTAAACATCTCGGGGCGTTCTTATATAAATTGGAGTGTTCTATGATTACTAGACAACGATGTATTTAATAATAACGATAAACATATCTTAACTAATCTTAACCAAGAAAGATTTTACACAACGCACATCTAAATAATCTAACACCTTGTGGCAAACTTTTAATTGGTACTTAATTTTTCTTCGATTTAGGAAATATAATTTACTAATAACATATATTTCAATGTTGAGCTATTCGAAATAACAAGTTCATCCGGCTACGAACTTTCTGCCATTTATTATAGGTAGGCACTTATCCCAAAACCTAGCTGGTACTGAAGTCACAAAAGAAGCCAACGTGATCTACCTTATATATTGTTACTGCAGGTAAGGATGATCATAGTAATGTTACCATTCCGATAAACTAGGCATTCTAGACTACTTCCCTCAGAAATGCCTACGACAGCCATTTGGCCAGAACCCAAATAACTTGATGGTCGTGATTTGGCTGACGAAGTGTTACAGATTGTTGGCCTTTCAAAGATACGTTCATTATTAATAAGTGATCATACGAGAACAAAATAAAGAAAATTTCAGGAAGCTTGGCTATGGGTGGAAAACAACTAGGACCCAGAAAGAAAATACTCCTGCTAATTACAGAAATATTTGCCCATATACCGGGAATCAAATCGGGAATGAGTTTCATAGGCAGGGTACTATATAAGTTAGCCACATTGTCTTGTTAAGTATATTAGTTCATCATCATCATCATCATCATCATCATCATTTCAGCCGAAAGACGTTCACTGCTGGACATAGGTCTCCCCCAAGTTTTGCCACAAGGACCGGTCCTGCGCCGCTTGCATCCATCGGTTTCCCGCAATCTTAGTAGTAATAAGATAGTCTTCATCATCAGTTCATAAAGTTATGTATGAATAAATTAAGATTATTAGATTAACATTAGAATTGAACATATAAACTAAAAAAAATAATAATTAAGAGACGAATATGTTTAAAAATCGTTTGAAAAATTCTGATTGCGTTAGGTACCTGGAGATGCATGCATGTATGTAGGTATGTCAACTCTTTATTGCACAAAAAGTGCTTTATTGAACTTACCAATTTGTTAGAAGAACTTAACATATTATGAATCAAATTGATTTTAATAGGAAGTCTGTTGCAAGTTTTAATAAAAACTATAGGTAAAGTCTAACCAACGTTAGAATATGGTTTTAATATAAACTACCTATGTCAAATTGCGAACGCCCCATTGTTACAAAAAAGAAAGTAAGATAGTCTACCGTTCGACGGGAATGGAGAGCAAATGGACAAAACATTTCGCATGAAATTCGGCGATTTTTACGAACATCAGAGTTCGTAGTGTCAGAATGGTCTCTCATTCTGGGTATCACAGGCTATATGATTTGTTAGTCACACGAATAGTGCCATAACTATTAAATAGATTAAAACCCCCGACAAATGTGAGACCCCTTCTTACAGAGCTTATTACTCTTCAATGGTCTATCGAATTTTCACCAAGTTTCGCTAAAAACAACCTCGATGCCACCTTTTATGTATGTATGTAAACTCTTTATTGCACAAATAATAGATTTACAATTAATATTAATAAAATAAAATGTACAAAGGCGAGCTTATCCCTATAAGGGATCTCTTCCAGCTAACCTAGAGAATGAGTGAGGACAAAACAAGAGGATAGGCATTTTAAACAAGAATAAATAAATCAAAATCCCACAGACAGATACACAAATGTACAGATACGTTAAACTTATAACACCCGCCTTTTTGCGTCGGGGGTTAAACATTATAAAACACAGGCAGTCGGATTTCTAAACCTTACTTTTTGTTAGACTTGTATATTGATTCAGAAAATGTTTACAATTCGTAGTAAACAAATGCCTCCCAAGTCGATCATAGTTACGATAATATTCAAGGCGTTTGTCGTCGTGTGCCAAATATCTACGACGCCTTGTTGACTTCGACACGGTATTTAGTGAGGTTTTGTTGGATGGCCGATGGCCAAATAGCTGTAAATTATATTGGTACGCGAAAAAATACCGGCATGCTGCCGTTTGGCGGTATAATGTAATCAACGTGATGAAGACCGATTAGTAAATTTATTAGTAGGAAGTTTATCTTATTGATTGATTAGTGTAATACGTTTAAGTTGTAATTAGATTTAAATGTGTACGAGTATGAACAGTTGTGCAGATCAAATAGGGGATCTGTTATTACCCGACTGCCGAAGGGTAATGTATCTACTAAGATAATGTAATGTAAGATAATGGTTATGTATAAAGCCAGTATAAGCTGACAATCACTAACTATGAGAGTGCATACTTATTGTGTGCCAGTTTATACTAGACTTTATTTTTTATGTGATGTAGCTATAAATTAACGGTTTTCGGATTTTTTCCTTTACTTGTGCTGTAAGACATTGCTTTTTGCAAAATTTCATGATTTTAAGTCAACGGGAACTACCCTATAGGTTTTGATTCCCTTGAGATTCCCTTGAATATGCGGCATAAACGGCCGTATTATTTGATTGCGTTGAGTTAGATGTTTGATTTTTTCACTGATCCAAGGGATTGCAGACCTTAGTATTTGATATTAATTTCAACTTGATACCTCTATGCTCATGAGAAAAAAGGTCTTGGCAGACACAGACGGACAACAAAGTGATCCTATAAGGGTTCCGTTTTCGAACAAATCGGGAACCATCAATTAAATCACGATTTTATAATCTATAATCTTCCTTCCCTTTAAAATCAAAGATACAAATATGATCAAACGCCACAGGCAGGTATTTTTTAAACCTTCCTTCCTTCTTAAGTTAAGTTATTCATGGCTTTGGTGCAGCCTCGTAGATTGCAATTTATTTGTCCGGAGCGGTCGCCGGAAGCTGCAATATGGCAATAATTTGTTTCCTGCCGTTGCCGCCGCCTGGAGCTACGGTTAATCGGGACATTTCAACGTACAATTGTTGGGAATTCAGGCCCAGTCGAAATTTAAGTTGTTAGTGATGGATAGACGGCTGCCTTAGTTATTGATGTTTTGTAATTGTACGTATTATTAACAGTTTAAAAACATCAATTAAGCTTTGGGGTTTACTTTAAATAAGTAAATAAACAGTACAGTCATGAGATTGGAGGGACCAAATCAGAAAATAACTACATGGTTACATGGTGACCATATTGATCAAATTTTATCAATATGACCACGATGAGCACGAAAGGACGTAGTGCATCTCTGCATCGATACCACCATATTAAACGCTAAAGTTCCGCCATGAAGCAGTGTTTGCATTGTTGTTTTCAGATGAGAGGTTCGAGCTGATGAAATTACTAGCATAGACACACTGCATCTTACTCAGGAATGTTAGGATTGGCATCGCATTTGCATCTTGAGATTGCATATCCATGGGCTTCAGGGCCCACTTACATCTGGTGGGTGCACCTACCCTGCCCACCCAAGATTTCCATAGTAATATAGTGTGGATAGGGTGGAAGACGGGAATTATCCCGTCAGGTGGTTCGTGTTAATTTTTGCCTTCTCCGTAAAACCCACACCTACACAAGATGACGGCCAGGTTAGAGGGTAAAATGGTGGTAGCGATCCAATCTGCACATGTCTGCCACCGGCTATCTCTTTGGAGAGGTGATTTATTCGAGTCAAACTTCATTCGACAAGTCAAAATTCATAGAACATAGAAAATAATTAATAATAATAATAATAATTTGATAATGGCCAGTTGGGAAAAAAATGTCACTAAACCCTCTCCCCTCTCAAACAGTTGACGGCTGGCAAGAAAATTTAATTAGTTTGAGAATTCGGAGTTAGGCAAAGAGGTGTTATGTAAATTAATGCGCATCTAAGTGCGGCAAACTTTGGGCCTGGGTTACTGAGCAAACTCACTCGGAACAATCGTGGTGAACCATGCACGGAAACGTGGTCTGTTATGGAACAACAAAGGCTAAGTTGGATGAGTAGGACTGATTTAATAGTTCGTTATACATAAAGTTGGTAATATCTACATCCTAACTTTTGTTTTCCGGGGTAAGTTTTAAAGATCAATTCAGAATAACAAAATAGTTACGATTGCTTAAAATTATTTATTAGAAACTTTTCACCAGTTATGTATAAAAAGAAACGTAAATTTTTAGGGAGAGTGACATACTAATTGATGTTTACAAATTCAAAAGTGTGAACGCACGGTCATTATATATACATTCAGTCAACAAAGTATCGGGAATGGATGATTTGTTTATGGTTCCAAATTCAAATTTTTGTTTTTTTTGTTGTTGTTAGATTGGCACAACTGTTTTCTATTTTGGCGCGGAGTTTGAGTTGCATCTGTTATTTATATTAAATACAGTGCTGTTTTTAGTTATATCATATCTAGTGTGTATTGCGAATTTCATAATGGACAAAAACATTGAACAAAGAGTTTGTCTTAAATTTTGCATCGCCAATGGAATTTCGTGTTCGGAGTCACTGAAAATGTTACAGAAGGCTTACGGTGATTCGACTTTATCAAAAACACGTGTTTATGAGTGGTACAAAGCGTTCAAAAGCGGTCGAGATGTGATGGAAGATTTGCCTCGCTCTGGTAGGCCATCAACGTCTGCAACTGAAGTTAACATCGCAAAAGTGAAGGAAATAGTGACTGAAAATCCTCATTCAACTTTGAGAGAGATAGCCGCCGAACTTTCTGTATCTCACGAGTCGATCCGTACTATTTTAACTAATCATTTGGGTATGAAACATGTGACCGCTCGGCTAGTCCCAAAAGACCTGAATTTTCTCCAAAAACTCAATCGCATGAGAGTCGCTGAGGACATGCTAGAACGAGTCAATTCCGACCCAACATTCATGAAACGCATTGTTACTGGTGACGAGACGTGGGTTTACGAGTTTGACATGCAAACTAGTCAACAAGCTTCGGAGTGGCGCTTCGTGGCACCCGTTTTCAATCGGTAGAAGACATAAAGGAGAATTCGCGCCGAGAACTGAATTCAATTCCGGAAACAGCGTTTAAAAAATGTTTTGATGATTGGATTATTCGTTGGCGTAAGTGTATCGTTTCTGAAGGAGCATACTTTGAAGGTGATAAAATAAATTTGGATGATTAACAAACAGTTTGTGTATTATTGATCTTTTCCCGGTACTTTCTTGACAGAGTAGTATATGGTGTTTTAAGTAAAAATATAATACAATTGCAACAGATAGGTACTAAATATCACGCAAAAAGTATTAGGTAGTCCATACTTACAACCATGAGAGATGTAACCCCTAAAGTGTGCTGGTTTTGTGTTAGATAATAACTGTTTTCGAAGCACCACTAACTAAATACGTCTAAAACCCACATCCATCAAGTGATTTAGGTTCCTAAACATTTGTTCGGAGGGAACTAAATACGACAAGTAATAACTAACAAGTAACTGTAGCTTTAAGAAAATTGTATCTGCTGTTGGTGATCCTATAAAATAAATAAAAGCTAGTCATCAGTAAACAGTTCAGCAAAAGTTGCTATTCTTTTTGACAACAGTTGTAAGAGAGTCCCTTAAACATATAAGTTCGCCTTGTTCATCCCTATCTTTATGGATTGTATTTTGTTTTTATTTCTAGTCGGGACCTACTATAAAATTAAGCGTTACATACGTTTAAACATGTTATTCACTTTTCCAACACCCCGTATTTTTGTTTCAAAATATAACTTTAAAATGGTTTAACGAAGCCCTGCAGGTCAAACGAATATTGAACGTGCCAAGTTGTAAAGCACGTTTCATTACGTTTCATTGCAGCATTGGCAGGAGTTGTCAGATTTGCCCATTAATCAACGAGTTTCCTGCCAGACGATGTTTTAAATTAATTGCTAAATAAATCAATGTGTGTGTACTTATCTCAATCCCGATGGGGAGCATGAAAGAGTTTGCGTTGCTGACCGCCTGAATCGAAATCAAGGTTATGGTAATTATACTATTGCTTCGTTCTCAAGATAAGAACACAACGTAGTCTTCTACGTTGTCTTCTTATCTTCGTGAACGTACAGGGCAAAATAGAACCTCTTCCTTTTTTGAAGTCGTCGTATTAGAATACCGACTATTCTTGCATTCATCCATAGATTTTAGCCGACAGGCCGTCTGACACGGAGTGCAGGCTGACTGTTAGTCTGTGTTGCCCTATAAAGGGCTCGATATTCATACACTATAAGTGTTATAATAATCGTGAATTAGAATTTGGATTATACCAATTTACAACTAATATCCAAATTCTTCTCCCGGTGACCCATTAGGTACCTACATCACTTTCTGTATTGTACTGTTTGTATGCACAAAACATTAAAGGGATGAAACTAGTGTGGAGGGTACGAATGAAACAAAAAATGTGCTTTGATCACCCGACTGCATTTGTAGAATACGGATATCTGCAGGATTAAGGAGATGGAACTTGAAAAGTGAAAAAGTCTTTGTTTGAAATAAACAAACCCTCAAGATTCGCGGTTTAGGTGGCATAACCTCCACAGCAATATATTTTGAGGATTAAAGGTAAAAATATGAGTCTTCTTGGATTAAATTCAATCAATGGTACCGCGCATTATAAAATCCTTCAAGCTGTTTCGCTTACAGGTAGCTATAATCAAGAATCCGGCTTGGATACATATAATATTTATACAAACATTCTAAGAATATTACAATCCTTCGCGGTCACTTGGGTAAAAAGTGGGATATCTTAGTAAATCTAAAGCTTGCTTGCCAGTGCCAGGGCTGTTCAATACCTTGCTAACTGCAGACACAAACCGCTGCCAAGTTTCTGTTTTGCCCTGCACCGTGCATCGGAGGATATACTGCATAATTTGTTCTGGCATAATTGTTATTTTATAAGTTAAAATGTTTTTACCCGACTGCGCGAAGCAAAAAGAAGGGTAATGTGGTTAACTGTTTATGTATGTATGTATGTATAAATGAGATAATGTTTTAATGAATGATATGTTTAATGTTGCTTATTATTTATTATTCATAATCTGAAATAATTTATTTATTTCTTCCTTTTTTGTGTCTTTCATGTAGTGAATAAAAGTCGTTCTTTCTTTCTTTATAAATTTACTATGTGCTTGTAATACCTGGAATAAATTATATATTTTTTATTATTTAATATCAGCTATCAGACCTCTGCCCCCTCGGACAGCACATTTTTGTTGCCATAATTATATTTTGCCTTTTGGGATATAAATATAATATAATTTCGTTTCTTGTTATTTATTTCAGTTACTTATTCTATCAATAGTTTATTTCAATTTTATATATAAATTGTTGCAAAATCTATGACGATTTGATGAGTTTTCATTTTCATGCTACCTAATTTTCCGTTCAATATCAACAACCTATGACTAATATGATTTCTCTTTCTCTTTCTCTATCCCTCTTTTGACCTATCCTTCTTATTTAAGTCAACATTCACACCATAATCTCCCTCTTTTGGTGACTAAAAGGTACACAAAATGAACTTTTTAGAAAATACCTACATGGTTAAACTCGTCAACACTATCATAAAATTCATGGAATGTAAGCAAATTTAAATTACCCGTAACGTGTTATAACGGAAGCGACGGAATTTCAATTTGAAAGTGCCCTTTAAAAGTCTAATATTATCAGGACGACACCTCGCCCACGCGTCGTCAACCAAATTGATTGAAATAATAATTATATCACTTTTCACTCCGCGAGTGAAAATCGTTTATTACCCCACTCATCAACCTGGGGAGGTATTCTTTAGGCGGGGACGGTCGAGGGTACAGTTGAGGCAAACCTAATTCGTATCGTTTGAGTATACGGAACTAGACGATCTTCTACTATTTAAGTCCCCCAGGTGACGCCTAGTCGTCACAACTAGACGCCTAGCCGTATGCGCGGTGTCCCCGTGCAGTAATCGTACCAGTTACGTGTCTGTTTCTTTAGGGCCTGGCCGCAACATCACGCGACCGTCCAAGCGGCGAGCGAATTTTCTAATACATTGTGTGTAACGTCAATTATAGCTCTCCGTCAACCGAATGAGGGCTGTCATGAAGAGAAAGGGATTGACTGAAATACAGAAGCTAGGACAAATTGGGCAAATTCAACACTGAATTAGGTAAATCTAGAGATGAAGGAGAGGCATTATCAAAATTATAGAAGATCATTTAACGTGACATAACGTTGGTCGGGACTGGGACAGGGATGGGTTGGAATTGTGATGTGCGCAACCATCATATGAAAGCAGTGCTATCGATTCCCTTTGCCTTCTGGACCAGTCTTTTTGAGGCTATTTTGACCCCTAGCCAACTGAACTCTCTTTCTGCCAGTTTCTTAGCTGAGTATCCGATCATTATTTGGTAGGGGTCCATCGGGAACCAGATAATCTAATCACGTAAAGACAGCCACCGCTTCAAGAAAATTATATCAAGGGCAACAATGGGTCTAAACCGATCAAACCGATCATCCGATACGGAAGCAAATAGTCATCGTGATTCTTAAGAATGAAAGAACGACCAAAGAAGACTGCCCCGGGTCGAGAACGACTTTCATACACAAGGAAACAACGGATGGGACGAGTCACGTGCCTGGCCGGGACGACATAAATAAAACTTTTTATATTGTCCTTTCTTATACTACTCTGTCAAGAAAGTACCGGGAAAAGATCAATAATACACAAACTGTTTGTTAATCATCCAAATTTATTTTATCACCTTCAAAGTATGCTCCTTCAGAAACGATACACTTACGCCAACGAATAATCCAATCATCAAAACATTTTTTAAACGCTGTTTCCGGAATTGAATTCAGTTCTCGGCGCGAATTCTCCTTTATGTCTTCTACCGATTGAAAACGGGTGCCACGAAGCGCCACTCCGAAGCTTGTTGACTAGTTTGCATGTCAAACTCGTAAACCCACGTCTCGTCACCAGTAACAATGCGTTTCATGAATGTTGGGTCGGAATTGACTCGTTCTAGCATGTCCTCAGCGACTCTCATGCGATTGAGTTTTTGGAGAAAATTCAGGTCTTTTGGGACTAGCCGAGCGGTAACATGTTTCATACCCAAATGATTAGTTAAAATAGTACGGATCGACTCGTGAGATACAGAAAGTTCGGCGGCTATCTCTCTCAAAGTTGAATGAGGATTTTCAGTCACTATTTCCTTCACTTTTGCGATGTTAACTTCAGTTGCAGACGTTGATGGCCTACCAGAGCGAGGCAAATCTTCCATCACATCTCGACCGCTTTTGAACGCTTTGTACCACTCATAAACACGTGTTTTTGATAAAGTCGAATCACCGTAAGCCTTCTGTAACATTTTCAGTGACTCCGAACACGAAATTCCATTGGCGATGCAAAATTTAAGACAAACTCTTTGTTCAATGTTTTTGTCCATTATGAAATTCGCAATACACACTAGATATGATATAACTAAAAACAGCACTGTATTTAATATAAATAACAGATGCAACTCAAACTCCGCGCCAAAATAGAAAACAGTTGTGCCAATCTAACAACAACAAAAAAAACAAAAATTTGAATTTGGAACCATAAACAAATCATCCATTCCCGATACTTTGTTGACTGAATGTATTTTGTTTCTATACCCATTAAATGTTACGATATTTGTTTTCGTCCACATTTCGTCCAGCGCGTTAAGTAATTAGGCCGTAATTTTATTGATAACTCCAATTACTTAATTTTTTTTTTAGAAAAAACACTTCCTTATTATTATGTATGTACTGGACTGTATGAGGTGGATATGTAGATCTCTCGATCACAAGGCTTTTAACAGTTGTTCAAAGCTGACCGACCGGCTGGTTATTAACTATTTTACACCAATGTGAAGTACACCATCAAAAAGCAACTACAAGTTACTAGCAAGGATCAAAAATTGATTAAGTATTCGAAAAAAAAAAGATAATAATGAGTGTAACAAGAAACGCACTAACAGAGTGTTTGTTGAACAACGTAATTGATAAAGATTTGCAAGCCGTGTTACTGCCCTTTACCTTATTCCAAAAACTATTCATAGTGTCCAAGTTCAGAATAACCAACAATTTCATTACTCCTATCAACAGGTGCTACAACATAAAGTCTTTCATCGGTTTGTCGATTTGGATATTCTTGAATTGTTACCGTTTCTCGTTAAACAGGAGCACGATAAACGACGCACACAGCAGCGTTAACGAAATATTTATATTGTGGTTCGACTTCGTTTATTTTAATTTAACAGCAATCGTAATTTACATTACCAGTGCCCGTCAGAGCGAAGATATCGTCCTTCTTATCATCAAGATCCAAAATGCTGTTCGTACCATTGAGATGAACAGAACTGAGTTTCTCTTTAAAACAAAGCTCTGGAACTGGATCAACGTCATTAGTGTTTTCGTTGGATACGTTATTCTCACATTTATTGTGTTATTCAACGTTGGTGAACTAAACTCAACTACTACTTCTATAGTAATAATTTTTCCTCTCATGATTTTTGACCTTAATATTATCTACGGGTCGAGAACTATTACGTTTATTAGTAATGGGTTAGAAATGTGGAATACCAAAATGATTTATATTAAAAACGGCAATGTTCGGCGATTTCAACAGCTGGCTGAAAATAATGAAAATTTTGGAGAATCTATGTTAAACGCGTACAAAGACTTAATCAAAGCTTTTCGTCTTGCTGAAAAGGTGTATCAGTTTGCAGTAAGTATAATATGTGTGACAATGTTACCTAAACGAACAGTGTATACGGCTTTAACTGTAGTGTTAATGTATAGTCACGGTATGAAAAGGTTCGTCACTTTTGGTCCTAAACAGCATTAAAATAGAGTCAAAAAGTGACGAACTTTTTCATAACGCGACTGTACACATGTTTATCGTAAGATGTTATTAAAAACTAATTACGAGTATTATCAGAAACTGGTGGATAATTATTGAAAATTTCACTAACTAAGACTTTCTTGGATTACAATAGTAATTTTATTTTACCTTTCAGATATGCTACCACACACTTGAAACTTTCGTGTTCTGCTTGCTCACTGCTCAATCTTTTATAGAATATGGGGGCATGAATGATGCGCCGGAGCTTGTAAATATGTAGTTTGTCTTATTGTGTTTAATTTAATTAATCGGTGATTCATAGATAGAAAAGCATGTCTAATGTACCTACTTACTTTGTATTATTATTATTATTATTATGGTAAATAGGTATTTTTTCTTAAAAGCAAAGACGGCTGTATTGTAACAAAATAAATCAATAATGTTATGACGAAGTGGAATAGATACCCTATATAGCCCTTCATTTAAAATATAACTTTTCAGGTAAGAACTGCAATAGCAAGAAGAACATCATCATTTTTGTGGTGCGCCAAAAATGTTGTTATTCTATGCAACCTGTGTATCTCTGCTGAGAAGCTGTACAACAACGTGAGGATTGCTGAAATGACCTGTAATAGCATCTTGGTATCCGGCGACTCTGGTTCGTATTTTGGTTTTATTCTAATAATAATCCAAAAAAGCGTTTTGGTCAGAACCATTTTTTTATAAATGTGTTGTACCTTCATATGAGTTTTTAGTTACTTGGGTGTACATTAAATACTTACCAATGAAATATTATGGAGCAGATTAGAAAAAAAAAATGTACAAGGAGACATTTATATGAAGTGAAAACCGCAGTTAGATAAACGTAGTATAAATACCTAAGAGGCCTCGCTAAACGGTGGGACGATGATGATTTGAAAAAACCCTTGATGTGTTCGTAAATGTATTAATCTATGTTTTATGAAAGCAAATAAAGAGTTTAAGTTTGAGTTGGGGTGGTTGGTGTCCAATTTGGAAGGCTAAAGACCAGTAAATAGTGGACACGCGATTATAATTAGTTAAGTGTCTTTGTTTTTTACAGATCTGCGTAGAATGTGCAAGAACGTGCTGCGATACAACAGATGTACGTTTCGCAAGTTGTCTACCCTAGGCGCATGCGTGGACGCAACGCTACCACTACGCATGCTCGCCACAGTCGTCGCCTACACAGTCGTCTTGCTACAATTCGCATTTCTCTAAACCTTAACTTTATCATATAGCTTTTGCCCGGGAGTCTGTCCGCGAAGAAGTCGTTTGTCACTCATTCCTCGGGAATTATCATCGGATTTACATAATGTATATACTCGTATGTTTACATAATGGATACCAGCAAGTGGTTGAAAAATGGTTTACAAATTTTGAAACGAATAACTTATGCAAGTACATAAAAGCTTGTAAAAATAATAAAACAGCGAGTTGAAATGGTATTGGAATCGAATCGAATTGGAAGCTCTCGGGTCTTTGATCTAGATTGGTTGGTTTGTTTGTTTGTTTGTAGATTAGATATATGTTAATTTGCTGAGTATCTGCAGTTTTATTATCCAAAGAACTTCCATTTCCACCTAAATCAACTATGATTTTTAGAATGAAGGATTTGATTTGTAATTTGTCTTTTGTATACATATCGATATACCAGTATTTCAACATAGGCAATTTTGACAGATTTTTCGGTTTTTTGGTATCGAAAACCGAGATTCTGTTCTAGTCCCCACCAAAGTCTGCCATCCCAGGAAGACAGTCGCGCATAGGGCTTCCAATACCGGTATTGCATACAAACCAATCCCGGGATCGGAAGCCCTACTTCGCGCATGAACTTACGCGTAATAAAAACCACTCACTCACTTTTGAAAAATCTAGTTTGACATCTTAACGGTTTATAAACTGTAAGCACTTGATAAAGTCTGCAACGCGCGACGACACATAACCAGGGATATGAAATTCTATTACTTTTTGCAAGCTCATTTAAAGCAATTTACTCGGCAATTCTATTTGCGTAAGCGTTTTCCTCGTGTCTCGTGATTGTGAGTAAATAAATATTACCATACACTCTTTTGCCTTTTGTTCTTGTTTTTGTTACTATGATTTTTTTGTAGTGCGTACAATCAGATTTCCTTTGTTTCGTGATTGGATTTTTCTTCTCCGATGATTTGACTTCTACGCGGATAAAGTTACGGGCAAAGGCTAGTTACAAATAACTTATCTTTATCTTATCAAACCTACATAGTGGCCAGTTAATTAATACATTACTCACATCTCCAACAGCAAACACTATCAGTATTTACTGATTTCCGTATTCCCGTGCAGATCCGAGCTATTTACTGAGCACGTGAACATCAGGATTTTTGCGAAATGGCGTATCCCCGATATCCTGCGAATCGTATTTGTATTACGCTTCGTATTGACAGAGTAATTGACATCGTGGGTCCTACGAGATCTAAGTATGTTACGTCAGTACATACAGTTATTTGCAGGGTATTATTGAAGCAACGATCGACGTTTTTGAGGTGCATGTGTAATTTATTTTATCGTGACGCATCACGCATGCAACTGTGCTGAAATACTTTTTAGAAAACCATACTGCAATTTTATATCTTAAAAATATGATAACTTGCACAAGCTTGTTTAGATGCTCTTAATGCTTGTTTTTGGAATCGTTTTTTTTATATTAAATCATTCCGTTTCTGTTGGTTTTGTGCCGAACTAGGTACCTTGTTTAATTTCTTGCTTTATGCAGTAAGTATGATTTACTGTTAGGCCACGTAAATATCATGTACTTATGTCCAAACAAACTCCCGAAGTCGAATTTTCTGCCCTCGACCTTTCCATCTACAATCATTCGTTGCCATGAATATAGTGAAATGTAAGAACACGAAATGCAAACTGCAGTCGATCGGTTTTTAGATACTAGGTAGGGCGGCCGATGACCTACTTCTCGAGGAATGTTTAGCATCCGTTGCCATGGCACGGGTTGATTACCTATTACACTGCACCCCAGCAGGATTCCAGACTGATATTATGCCTAAAACCACAGGCACAATAAAGGATTGTTTGTAGGTGTATTGCTTGTTACAACCACGTATACTTAGACAAGATTTAAAAAAATCCATGTGCTTCTGGTTTGGGTAATATCGGTTTTCTAGCGCGTAAGATACGAGAAAACAGTAACCCGAAAGCCTTTATAAGTCTTCACGGAGTGTGTGCGTCGTCATGTAATAAGTACACATCTTTAAAAAAATATTTGAGAAGTAACAACTTTCATTTTTTCTTTTATTAATTAAATACACACTTAGAGCAAGGATTATGATGAAAATCATGACAATTGTCTTTAATTTTTTGATCAGTCAATAGCATTTCACAGCACACATTCATAACCTTTAAGAAAAGCTTCCGGAACGTAATCCCCCAATTCAATGCGATAAAATATGCCAAATTAATGTATTATTTAAAGTGAAGATTTCATTTAGAAGACTTTACTTAATATATTAAAAAAAACCCGGTACTTTAATCCAGAGTTACTCAGGGTACCACACAAAGTGCGGTATTATTCCAGCTGCCCATTAACTACCTGTAAAATTATGCCCAGGCCCAAGACATGTTTCAAGGTGCAGAAATGTGCAACTCCTCGGAGAGGAACTCCTACTGAAATAAAATTCATTTTTACTCGCTCATCAGTCCTTGCGATTTGGCCATAGCGAGATTGTTTTCAGTACTACGAGAATTACTATATTACTACCTATATATTATTTTACTATTTACTTTTCTCAAGAGTTTTGTTTTGTTGTTTTGTTTGAGTTTGAAGCTAGACAAATTCTTCTACCATATTTTAATAAGACTTGATTTCTAAAAAGGTATGAATAAATAATTGTCAATTCAGTTTTATTAAGGTCATTTCCGATCCAAATCCGAATATTAGTTGCTGTATCCAAAGTGGTCATTGTACTATTTACGAGTTTTCGAACTGATAATGACTCAAGCTATTGTGATGTATAATCATCAATGTCACTGTCTGTTGTAAAATTTGCTATATTCTACAATATTGGTTAGTTTCGTTTACAAATGTTTGAGAGGTGAATAAGCAGTAAAGTTAGCGAATAAAAGCCAGTTAGATATAATCTATTCAAGACCCGGTTCTACGTAATTGACTAACCGCACGCGATGTTCTAAGAAATTGTGTAATATCCATAAAAGTATCGGTTTCATGTGGTCTGAAAAATTACCTGTTATATGCTTTTTTTGTTTCTTGAAATAATATAACAGGAAAAGAAAGAAATATAATTTAGATGAAAATATTAATATTCCACAGGCATTGATATCGACTGCGTAATATAAACAATGTGTGTACTAAGAAATGGAGAGAAAAAGCATTACACTTAATGAAATATTACATGACTTGATGAGTTTCGATGAGTTATGTCCCAGAGGTACTTCTGGACATGGGCCTTCACTTATGATTGAAGTATGCAAACTATTATTTTCATACAAAATCATTTGTTAATGTACCTATTTACTTACAATAAACTCTGTTATTTCAGGAAAAAATACACCTTGACTTTCAGCATTTTTATTTAACTTTTAAAGTCCGATTTTAGTCTAAAGGAATTGTTTAAATACAACAAAAGCAGATTTCGTCTTATGTAGACAAAACACATTTAATTTGTTTCAGGGAACTCCATTTCCCGATTGCCCGTTTTCCGACACACGTCTCTATCAATTTGTACGAAATTCTGTGATGTCACAGATTGATCGTGACTGTGACGCCGTGAGTTGTTAGAATCATTATTTTGAATGTATTTGGTTTTACTGTGAGTGATTCAATAGTGATGATCATACAGATTCAAAAGATACTAGTGTAATGCGTGTTTAATATTGTGCAACAAAGGAAATAAGGCTTTCACTGAAAGTCTGAAATTAAGTATAAATTGTTAGTCACGGTGTGTTAATTTAAAAACGTTTAATAATAGCGTAAATTACGTTCAAAACCACCAGACAGGAAATAAAAGGTTTTAAAAACATTCTTAGAGAACCTTTTTCTATCCCAATGAAAAGGTGAGCTCGAAATCAATTTGTAGACACATCTCGACTCCCACTACGTTCAAATTTAATAAGGATCCGACAATAATGAAAATTTACGCCGTTTCTTTAAATCGAGGGGTCTTGATTTTCCTTTTACGGATTTCTGTAGTCTTATAAAACAAAGATATGCATGCAAGAAAGGCTCTTTGGTTATTTAACTAATTACAGTAAAAAAAAAAAAACGAGATTTTGCCGACTGTGTATTTAGTACAGTCATTCAGAAACATTATAATATAATCAATCAGGCAATCAATACACGCAAATAATAAAGTATTCCGGCCAACATTAGTTAACTTGATACGAGTCAATTGAGTTATTTTTAAGGATCACTAATGTTTCATCACAGTCATTTGGCGTCAGTGGTCGTTGTATCAAACTCTTGTTTTAAAAAAATATTCATAGTCTCAATGGCTAAATTAGCGTGTCTAGGTGTCGGTAAAATAAGCATAGGTACGTTTTCTTGTTCCAACATTGTTTATGTAACTAAATAAGTAAACGTAACGTAAAGCGTAAGTCCGTTATTGCACTCTTTACTAGTCAACCAGAAATATATATGATTATTTATACAGTAACAAATAAAGTAAGAAAAGACATGATGTTTAATTTTTTGGTACATTAAAATAATGAAATGTAACTTATTGCATAATGTGCAAAGTTATTAATCTTCTACGTTTTTGTAACATAATACTACTGTACCTACTCACTAAACTAAAGTAAGACTACAGACATTTTTTTGACTTAATACATATTTCACGTTAACATTATCTTATAAGTTATAACTTATGTCTGCATCTGAACCTAACATGAAACTAAGTTAGGTAGTATCATATCAAAACATTTTAGCATTAACTAACAGGGGATTCTGTTACAACCTTCAATGCCCATTTCCAGATGTCCAAACTAACTTGACTCAATATCGTTCCAGGACTCGGTTCTCGGCACTCATTGATTTAATCCAGAGACGTTCGCATCTCGCGCTATTGTCCTGCGCACAATGGTTAGTTAGTTAGTTTACATACCAACACCGCCCGCAGCCAAACACGTCCGTTTCCATGTCGTTTGAGTTATATTATCACATTAATGTGGACGTGTAATTACTATGACGAACGTTTATTTTTGGATCACTTTAGGGATACATTTTTATGTGTGATTTGTATTAGTAGTGGCCTTTGTAAATGGCAACTACTTTCTTACCCTGGTTTACTTTCCGACAAGCAAATGTTCGCATTGTTGTTGCAATCCATTACTAGATTCGATCGCTGGACTGGAATAATGTAAACCGGGCATAATACTATCATAAACATTCCATCTTTTCCTTCAAGGTGACGCATTTGCAAACTTATGCTAGGTTTACATGCTTGCCAAGTCTCAGCAAGCTTCCACAAGCCGCAAGGCTATACAAATACTACGCTCGCATTTGGGCGTCATTTACATGCTTGTGAATGCGTCAGTGTGCTCCGAACAAGCGAGAAAGCACCCTTTGATCTGTAGTCACTAACTGACACAATCATAGATGACATGAGTTTCGTTCGATCCATTCGTGCCAGCTTTAGTGAATCTACCTATACACTCGCGTTAACTGGTTTCGTTTTAATTATTTAACGGCAACGGTAGAAGTTGTTTAACACTATTCCCTGGAAAAGTTTTTGATTTACCGGGAACAAAGTACCCGATGAAAATATTAGGGCCTATATAACCGTAAAGACGTATCAAACAATCACGCTTTCACATTTATAATATACTCGCATGTATTACTAAAGAAGTATAGGGATGTAAGGGAACATTCGTTTTAACTTATAACTTAAACTGAGGGAAAAAACGTAATACCTTATACTTTTGGCAGTAAAGTTTTAGGTAATTTCATTTCGCATGCAAGCACAGGGTTTTAAATGAAAAGTATAACCCGGTTTTTTTTTGTAACGCTTGATGGAGACTTTGTTTCGATAGGGATACTTTTAGATCCATAAGTAGTCTGTACAGTGCAATCAATAGCACATTAAACAAACTTGGGGATTGTCTACTTCTCTTTCACTCGCTCAAATACGCGCTTATTGCTCTTATGCTAGTCTAACCGAGTTTACCCGACAGTCAGGGTTGTTCGCGGTCCGCCACTCAAGAATTTATTGCCTTGTTTGTTGCAACTTGTAACAGATTTTAATTTTAAGAATATTGGGGTTCTTCAAATATAAAATGTATATTCGGTCCACCTGCTCTTTTCAAATTAGTCGGGGCAATTTTTCTTTTGTAAAACGATTATTAATCTGAGATTATTACACCGCGAAAGTAAATAAATTGAAATTGTTTTTGATGAAAGAAATTTAACGTTCTCTTTGACTGAAAGTCGTTAAATCACAAATTAAGAAATGTAAGTTGTTAGTAATTAATTCTAAGTCTCTAGGGCTCTATTTTAATTTATTTTAACCCCGTTTGTGGTCGTTATAATAATAATAAAACTTTTTTTCGGGCAGTACCCATATTACAAAAGATAGGAAATACATTATACATAAGATGAGAAAATTAAAATATAATTACTACTTAAGTATATGAATAAAAAGCAATAAAGCAAGGTATATTATCCGTTAAAATAATTACAACACACTACTCACAAATAAAATCAACTTCACTACTTTTTATTTTGGTCGTAGTGCACGGATGACCATTATTTCAGGATCCGGCAGTCCAGGCGCTCGGACAAGGTGCGGAGAATCTCATTATTGGATGATCTGATACGGTCCCTAAAAGTCGCAATGCGCAATCACATGATTGCGAAGAAGTCGGGCACTCTAGCCTCCGCAAACATGCTCGATGCTCTACAATAACGTGGTTGCTTTATCAGATATGCGTTATAATGGCACTCATAGTGCGCCTGGTGCAGTTAAATCAGAGCTGACATGTATAGAAGCATTGGCGAAATGCTCTAAACAATGTCAACTTTACTGGATCACTGCACCGCGCGAACCTCCGCGAGAGCATGTTACTTCGCACAACAGTAGCCCGACGTTCTCGTCCGATATCCAGATCATCCCTGAGGCCCTCC
Organism: Tortrix viridana; assembly: GCA_963241965.1. Classification (NCBI taxonomy): domain Eukaryota; kingdom Metazoa; phylum Arthropoda; class Insecta; order Lepidoptera; family Tortricidae; genus Tortrix; species Tortrix viridana. Next base: position 6,394,044 of record OY725179.1, on the reverse strand, counting down.
GTCACAATATATTCCAAGTACTTAAACTGGCTTACCCTCTCGATTGAGACTCCGTCCAAAAATCGTCGGTGCGGAACGTTTTCCGGACCCGTTCCTGCCTTGAAAACCATAAACTGCGTCTTCTTCACGTTATACTTAAAACCATCCATGGTCTGAAACATATGCTCGGTCGCCTGAACCCGGCTTATGAACCATTAGAATAAGTTTGTAAATTTGTATAATTAAAGCTGTTTGTTTTTCCTTAATAACGAAAATAAAATAAAATAAATGAATACCTAGTCAAGCGAGAAAAAAAAAACAGTCGAGAATTTCTTAAAAAAATTGTTAGTTACTTGATTAAATTACCTTTTTAAATTTCCTATATTCCCTATGCACCGTGCGGTGTGGCCCTGTAAAGCTATTTTTACTCATACGTATATAAGAACATTTTGTACATTTTTAAACCTAGTCTTATTTGGTAAACTTTCTATTAAATTATTATTGTTTTCGCAATCACCGAACCTATGCATTACAAATTTCTATTTAATCAAGACCTTTTAATTTATATTGCCACTGGCATATTTAAGTCCGATATTTGTACTTTTTTAATGTGCAATATAGTTTTACTTAATTGCTTCAAAGCAGTATCGCGGATTTTATTTCACAACACGGATTGCTGTGGTTCATATAAAAGCTAGAGTATCGTAGCAGTATCGCTGTTTTGTCACCAAAATAATAATAAGATGTGTTAAGTTTACAAATGTATGTATTTTAGTCTGTAAGGTATTTATCTAATGGGCATAGTAGCCCGAAAATAAATAAATTTGATTTGATTTGTAGTAAACATTTTCAACTAAGATAGATATTACTTAAACTTGACGTAATTACGACCCCTACTTTAAAACTTATTAATCTTGAACGGCCTAACCAGTCTCTAAATTAAGCTAAAAGCCATCTGAAATTAGAAAAAGACTTTTGAAATTGGTTCATCCTTTTGTGAACTACAAAACCATAGTCAGACACTGAGACAAACAATGTCTTCAAACTTAAGGCTGTCCTGAGACAAACAATGTCTTCAAACTTAAGGCTGGCTCCCACTAAGCTCGCCGCCTCGAGTCGAATCGAATCGCAATAATTCGCCTCCTTTACATTTAGCGAATCGGCGCGCCGCGGCTCGTCGTCACTCTGCCTATTATGGTCGTGCTTATCGATGTGGATTTCTGACTTTCTGCCTATATTATGTAGGTGCATAAGTGCGGGAGTGACGGATGCTTTATTCACATATTTTATCCAACGCGATAAGAGATTCTGCTCACAGCATGCGTTCCGATCATCCGATCCGATCCTCGGTACAAAATGAGATCGCATGCGTTTCAATTTGTGCTGAGGATCGGATGACTGGAATGCGTCCTGTGTGCAGAAGCTCTAAAGGCGACCATAATCATCATGTCACTTTTTTACATCCCGTAAATGACAAACGTGGTTTGTGCATATAGTTAACGAGGCTCTTAATTAAAAGAATGTCCCAAGAATTGTCGTAATAAGCGACTCAAAACTAAAATTCACTTTAATGACGTCATAATGCTGAACATAATCATTTATAATTTCCACTCTAAACTGTAATACAACATACTTTACGCAGCGACCCCAACTTTTTGTTTCGCATTTTTATTTAAAGTATTTCAAGTATTCCCAAATTAGTCGGGAAAACGTTCGAACAAATTCCTCTCAAGTTCCATGGTATGATCGTCAAAAATAACTTTCGAAGTTTTACGTGCGGATGGCGAATGGTTATTTCATTTGGTTTACAGTGAAACTTTTGAAATAACCGTTCTACTGCCTTTTGTAACACAAGTAATAGGTCTGAGGTTTGCGAAGCGGTATCTCATGTGTATTAGAACATAACAAAACGCGAACACTTAATAGCTTATACTAAAAACTGGACCAAAGCCTAGGTGTATTCTAAAATCTTCTCATACGTGTTTCTCCTAGTGGAGTTACCATTAAATAAGTACCTAATATTCAAGAAGCATTATAAAAAATACCAACGTCAAAAACCCTAAATTTTTATGTATTTTAAACATCAGTTTTTTTTTATTATAGACTGACCAGCGCAGCGGTTGACCTCGATTTTACCTGATGGTACGTAAATGATGAAGTTTTGGGCGGCGGTTGTTGGTTCAGTATGGAAACATTCACTCGTTATTATTTTCTTTGCTTCTACTAGTATAACTTTTCTCATTGTTTCCTCTTCCCCGGGGACGCGACGGTATTTCCGAACCGATTCTATTTTAGGACCTTTAAGGAACAACAACAACGACTCTTTTCTCTAAGGTTTGCTATTAATAATGATGAATAATAAATAATGAACTTTATTCAGTAGGTAAGCAGGCCGCACGGGACTTACAAGTCAAAAGTCTATAGAAGTCTTTCATGGATCCAGAACTCAACCAAGATCCTTGGCAAAAAAAAAATATTTCACGTTTTTCATTTGTATTGAAATTCGGTAAGCAATATCTGAAATCTAAAGTAAGTATTAGTATGTGTTGAAATATACCGCGACAGACGAATGGATGGTCGCAGTCGCACCATAAAGGTTCTTTTCACCTGTTACAAATGCAACCCTAATAAAGTCTAACCAGATAGACTTAAAATAATTAACCAATTTTTTTCAAAACACAGGCACATGCACCGGTCGGTTTCATAGACAAATACAGTACCTATAGCTCGTATCCAAACTTTTACTACACGTCTGCTGTGTGATTGGACCGTAACAGCAGTATTGTGCGATCCGCAATACGCCACGCTGTAAAGAATCAGGGTTCAGTGTGCTCATACCGAGTGATCTACATGTTTAGGCTGAGCAGTGGCTGAGAAAACGTTAATGTGAAACGTGAAACATTTTTTAGTCTTGGAAAGCAAAGGTTATGACAGACGATTTTTAACATAATGCTTTATCATCGAGACAGCTAGAGATGTTTATTGCTGGACACGGGCCTTCCCCAAGTTTCAGCAGAATGATCGGTCCTGTGCCGCTTGCTTTCATAAAACATAGGCTATCTCAGTTTACTAGTCTGATTAGGTCAATGATTCAATGCTTCTATGGTTGTAAAGCAACATTATAAATAAAGTTAAATATTGCCAAAGCATACTAAACAAGTTTGTTTTAGTCTCAAAATGGTCTTACTAACAGTTAAATAATATGGTAAGTGTATTTAAAGGTTTTTATTCATTGTTCAGCGCAAGTATCAGTATTTGCTGACCAATTGTCCATTACCTTGTAGCGATTCTTTCTTCGGCATTTTTTCAATTATTTAGTTTTCTATTGTCGTTTCAGTGACCACTTTTTACAAATTGACCCAGTTCCAAACTAAGCTCTAAGCTTGTTGAGCTTTCTAAATTGAACTACAAGCTCATCCCCCGTAAACTTTATAGAAACTTCGTAGGCTTATAATATAATCACGGTGACGGGGTACGTCATTTAAACTTATAGATAGACGCTGTTTACCTGTATGGGTACTAGACAACGATATATAAAAAACAATAAAACATCTACGACTCAAAAAATATTTGACCACTTAGTTAAAACGGGATCGCTCCATTGTCAATAGCCCCAACGACGTACAAAAAATCACGCGGACCGCCTGCACTAGAACGTAAGGCTCGGATTTACCGCACCCCCCACATTCGTAATTCGGGTGCACATAGCGTTGAGTTATGAGAACTGGTGCCACTGACAGCTTCCAATACTAAGCCTCTATAGGCATATTAGGCATTGCACGTGTTTATTTATAACGCGTAAGGTTGTTGACATTACCTACGCGTGTAAGTTTAGGGGAACTTACTAGGATAGGCATTTAGGCACATTAAGCATGGATATGTACGTGAAAATCTTAATTAAGGAGAGGTAAAGGATGTAATTATTCGGTCGACTGTTTAACTTACTGTCTATTTCACGATCAATAAATAAATTGAGCCTTTTCTTACACTTAAAAATAAACAAGGAGAAGGCTTATTTTAACTGGCAGATGATACGTCAATTGTGAAACATGAATTAGGACATTTCCAGTGCTTCGTCCACTTAAAATTCGTCAGTGTTTGTTTGAGTGGTATAAGTTTCCGGTGTAAGAAGTAGTTTTAAAAGATGTCCGACTATTATCATCATCGTCATATCAGCCGAAAACACCCACGGCTGGACATATTATACGTCCAGGGATATCTGCGACTGTCAGTTTTGTTTGTCCGACTAGAATTGTGCAAAATTATCTGTCGCTATTTTTGACATGAAATAACTAAAATAAAAATAAATAATTGAGGTTTATGTTTAGAGAGAGAGAGAGAGAGAGAGATTATCCACGGATATTTAAAAAACAAATATAATTAGAGAAAATATGGGTTTTTATTATCTGGAAGGTGGCGGTTCCTGGTTCGATCTCAGCCACCGCCGTATTTATTCCAGAGCTTTTCATGTTTTCTGTGTCTAAATTGATAAATGTATTACTTATCTATATCATTTAGAATGATTTTTGTTATCTAACACCCATAAAATACAAGCCTAGAAACTTAGTTCGAACCAGGTCAATTTGTTTAATAAAATATAAACATATAAAACTAAAAAATAATTAATTGTTATTACGATGACGTTACGTTTTCAGCTGTCAAACGAATGCTACATTTCTATCTATAAATCATACTTTTTCGAAATCTATGCGTTAACAGCTTGCATTTGATGCCACTTATACTCGATATACATATTTCTAATAATTATTTTTTGCTTCTCATTTTATGCATGCCAAATTCCGCCATGTTGAGTTTAAAATTATTTGAATATGACGTAACACGAAGCTAACGACGCCTCAGGTGAACATACAAACAAACTTAGGGCCGTATTAATAAACTCATCTCAACTGTGATTCCCGTTTCAAGATACGTCAAAGTCAACGTCAACCCATAGAAAACTGTCATTTTTGACACATCTTGTGACGGGGATCAGAATTGAGATGAGTTGTGACGGCGCTTAGATTGTTAAAATCATAACCCTTTCCTTTGTGCTCCGCCGTAGTTGGCATATTTCTTTAACTTATTTTTAGTGACGAGTTTTATGAACATTATATTATAATTATAACAAATGTTTTCTGATAACAACGGTCGAAAGTTGTCAGTGTAGGCGAGAGAAGCATATTAATTAAGTTTGTTTACACGAGAAGTCAGTGGGCGTTCAGTTTCCGGGAACCAACCATCTAAACAGCATTTACTAGAATACTAGTATTTTCCCGCGATTTTCGCAGTAACTTTTTTAATAGCATGGGGAAGGCATACGATTACACAGGCCACTCGTGTTAGATACCTATCTTACTCTCTTAGAAAATTATGTCCCTCCCTTTGGCTCTGATTTAACTGGCCAGCCTTTTTAACCCGACTGCGTGAAGCAAAAAGATGGGTAATATGGTCAACATGCGGTGTGTCATACTAGTCGGCAGTCGGGTTTGAGTTTTTGAGGTAAGGTTATGTTAGGTTATTAACTTGACGTCAGGAAGTATGTCAGCCGTTATGTCAATTCCATACATTCTGTCGATTTTCGAAAATCATTGAGTTAAGGCTAGGGCTCTAGTTATGAATAAGAATACAAAACAAAAGGCAGATAAACAAGCGTATCGATCCAACCAATTTGTCGGAGGGCTCCCCTTTAAAAGGTTCAATCCATACACTTAATTGACCTAATACAGCCTATCGCGATGTTTCCCCGCGTACTTAAGCAAAGATGGGGTGTCGGGAAGACCAAGATCTAAGTAAGTAGGTCGTTCCCTTCACTCGCCCCTTAATAAGCGTTTACCACAGAATAAGAATAAGCGATACCTACACGAAATTGGTAGACTCGACATCTCATAAAACCTAACTTACATACATCATTTACAACTTACATAACACATACATCGGGAGATCAGGTTTTAGGCATCATAAGTATATTAATTATGAGAATAAATAATACTGTGTTTTTAAATCCACGAATTGGCGACTTAGTTTTGTGTACAGTTCACTGCAAATAATATATTATATACACACTTCTCAATCTTATTTCAATCGAATGTAAGTAGTTCCAGGGAAAAGGACAGAGTTATAGCAGTAAAAGCAGAGCTAAGCTTGCCTCAAAGTAGGTGCCAGAGGTTTACGCTTTATGAAGCACAAGGCAAGCTTACATGGAGAACATCGGCTTACCAGTTAAATCCGCTTGGCCACATACGGAGGTGCGATTCGAATCGTTTGAAAATACATACTAGCCGCGAGGGTATGATATTCTGCACAGTAAATAAGGTTCTGTCAAAAATTAAATTTTTGGGACAAGCTTTTCTTGCCGACTGTACTCATCTGTAGTGTTGATCTGCTTATAAAGTCAAATCCAACGAGCCCAAACGGCGGGTCTATCTTTTTTCTTCGCGGGGTTTACATGGCCACCTTCTAACTGCATCGTCAAACCAGCTCTGTTACCATATTATTGCATAGTCATCAAAGTTACGAAGGTAATTAAGTAAAAAAGAAATAATTATGGGCTGACACAACAGCAGCATCCATTTGACATAGGTATCGAATGAAAAAGATGCAACGATTTGACAAATAACGGCCAAACGAAGTCTCACCATAATTATCACATTTGCAAAGGAAATTAGTTTTATTTTTTGAAACAACCGCATTCCTTTTTATTTCTCGCGTAATACACTTATAACAGGGAGAGTTTATACATCTTATGGCATGTCATCACATGCCATAATTATGTATGTATGTCTAGAAAAATCCATTACGATGCATGAAGATTCGCTCGAACTTGCCTAGACTGAAAAAACATTTTGGCTACTTGACTGGCTCACATTTTTTTCAGTGTAACACGTTCCATCCATATAGATGTGGAATGGAATTTCCGTATTGAAGTAAAATTTTCGTACTTGTAACTTTACTATGAAACGGCACAAAGTAAAGCTAAATTAAAACTTAAATGTTTAAAATTTAAATCTGTTGGAAAGTTCCACTAAGTCTTTTAAGTAAAGTAGACTTATGCCATTTCCTTATACTCAAACTCGAGGTAGATTTGGTTGCTTCTGGTAAAAATGTATTATATTTGCTACAAAGGAATGGATATAATGTACCTGGGTTATGAACACGTCTACTAATAAAGCCCATATTTTGACACTGCTAATATCTTAACTATCTGAAAATTAAATACGTTCTAATGCCTGTTCTAAATACCAGACGCGTAAAAGATATCAAAGACAAAATATATACTTTAAAATAAATAATTAACCGATTTATAACATTCAAACCTCTTGGTTCGTATCTGCAGTGCATGATCTATCGTTTGGCGGTTAATAGAATCGGAAAACCATCAGCCAATGCGCCGTCGGATTAAAGGTTCTAACAAAGTTCCATCAATTTACTGTAATTTGTTGCTTCTGCGGAGATTCACTGGTAATAAAAGGTATTCTCAGAAACGTATAGTTAATGCAAGCTTGTTATAATTAAAACTGGGAAATAATAATAACAGGTCGTATTGTTAAGTTAAAGTGTACCTACTTTAATAAATATTTAAATTTCGTTACGTAGTCTTAGACAGCAATACTCTAAAGATTTATCATTATCATCATCATACAAGCCGTACGACCGCCGCCGTACCCATGGTTTTGTTTTTGAGGTGTTCAATAAAGAGTGTGTACATTGTATTGCATTGTAAGACGTCCACTTCTAGATATATTGGGCACAAGCACAACCCACATCCAGTGAATAGGGATGCGTCGAGGATTAAAAAAATATTAATTGACAAAAGAAAAAATACGTGTTCAATATTTTTTGATAACGTAAATGACGGACTACATAAATAGCATTTTTCAGGACACTAGTCTATTCCTTGCGTTTTTTAATCACATCCAGCTTGTGGGAGGCATACCCACGCTGTGTCTTCCGGAACGCAGCGCCCACCGAGATTAATTTGGCCCTATCGGCCCTCCATTATTATCGTTAATTTTCTCTACCTATTGCCAGTTTCAAAGCTACCATTCATTCATTTCAAGGCTACGTCGGTTAACGGTACATTACGTTTTGACTTTGCGTAAAGCTGTAAAATTAAAACGAATTGGTTTTGATGAATTGATAATTCGAAAAAAATCTCAAAAAGAAAAATATTATAATTCAAATTAGACAAAAGTGATTTTAAAATAGTTTAAAATAAAGTATACTCCTATGATGCACAAATTCTACGCTTAGAGGTTGTGTTTGAGTAAACGAATACGAAGAAATATTTATTTGGTACACACTCGTACTGGCAACAGTTTCCGCATAAGTAAAACGAAATATGAAACTAATCCTTTGTTGCTTTATCGTTGCATTCGACTTTCTGCTTCTTTGATCAATTTTGTGAGAAAATCCGGACAGATTTGACGAAGGGTTTCAGTCTGACTTGGTAACCCGAAATATTCACAGGCATTATCGGTTAAACAATTTAAAGACAGATCCAAGAGAAAACATATTTTATGTATTAAAAAACCGTTTTTACTGTGTAGATGTGGAGTTTTAATACTATTTTTGCCGAATACCATCAAGTAGATTACAAATATGATTACCTACGCACTTTAGATTTGAAAAACTCAGATCTCCAAGTTAAATTCTATAATGAGTGGTTCTGCTGAATCTTTTTCGAATGGCAGACTTATAAAAAGCAGGAGGAATCTCTTATATTCTATAAATACCGTCCTTAATCGATTCAAATATGTTTCTACTTAATGTAAGAATGCGGGCATTATACCCCAAATTATCACTATTGGCATTCCACAACGTCGGTTGCGCCGACATTTCTCACATTCCCTAACCACTGTACCTTTAATAGCGGTTCAGCAACTGCCCCATATTGTCGAGCTTTATAGAACATACAATTTTCAGTGAGATTGTTTAGAACTGGTGATGCAGATAGCTATCCGTTGTTGGGAAATAATTGCTCCTTGTTCGTTAAATCGATGTTATTCCAGAGTTTCAGCTTTTGAGCTATTAGTACCTTGATTGTACGACAAATATGAAATGCTTTATAAAATTAAGCATAAAATCAAGTTTTAACTTTAATGTTACTGATCTAGTATAACGTATATATTTATTTTATGTTTTAAGTTACCTGATTTGAGGTTGCATGACACGATTTAACTCAAATAACTATTATATTTTGTAAATATGATATGTGACAACGCATACATTTTGTTGATTATACACGGTGATTTTTAATCGGTGATCAGGTACCAATTTTTCTAATTCAGTAATTGATGGTGATCACGTTAAAGTCGCAGTTACATGGAACCGATTTTTTTTTTTTGTGTAATAATTTTTAATTTGAAAATAACTTTTTTAATTGAAATTAATTGTCACCCTACTAATTGTTTAATCTGAGCTTTCAACCTCTTTAAAATTACAGTACATTTAATGACAGTGATAACTTATGAGTAATAAGTTGTCATTGTCAAATGCATAACAGTGTCGTGGATATTATTTAAGAAGAGTAAATATGGTCTTAAAATTACAAAAAGCATGCCTCCACCATATCCGTATTCAAATAATGAGCGTTACGATATGGTACGTTTGTCAATACAAACAAACAGCTCAAGACGAACTCAAGAAATGTTTCACGATATTCATCCAAACGTACCAATTCCCATACACAGTTTAATAAACCGCATACACCAAAACCTGCGTGAGTTCGGCCAGTTTACAGTGCCCAGCCATGCTCATGTACAGGGCCGACGTCGACGTCATCCTGAAAGTCTGGATCGACGCATCTTTAGATACTTTGCTCGGGATCCTCGAAGGAGCACTAGGCAAGCAGCGAGAAGAAGTCCGGACCTCAATCCGTTAGATTTTTATATTTGGAGTGACGTCAAGCGTATTGTTTATGAACAGGAATCCAATACGTTAGAAGAACTCCGCCAAAGAATAATAAGCGCTTTTAGTAAAATACGGGCAAGCACTGTTCTTAACAGAATAAGAAACAATCACAGACGTCGAGCGGAACTGTGCCAAGAGCAAAACGGTGGTCATTTTGAACACTTGTTAAATTATGTTTAATTTTAATTCATCTTTTTTCAAGTTAGTTCAGTTTTGGTTGTGTATGGAAGTTTTTTAAATTAAATTTACGTGTATTAAATTATTTTCGTTTTACTTATTCATCAATTACATGTTAGCCAGCAGATGAAAGTTAAATGCACTTTACGTTAATCACGCGATAACGACTCGTAACTGATAAGATAACAAGAAGAGGGAAAAGTTTATTGACGTAAGTTCTGTCAAATTCCCCGCCAAAGCGACGTCACTTGACGTATCTACTTCCCTTCAATAATTAATGTAGGATGACCACGTATCCAGTGGTAATTGGTTTTAACAATATCATTAATTGTAATGAATTAAACAGTGAGGTAATTGCGTGAGACCTCACCCATTGAATTCAATTTTGGCTGGTTATCAATATTTTTCAACTCCTGATCACCAATTAAAAATCATCGTGTATAAATAAAAGGTTATTACAAAACGTTTACTATATCATAATAGTTTGAAACAAAGTTAGACCCTGCAACTTTAAGAAAAAAATACACAAAATCTCTGAACCGACCTATAAATTCAGTTCTTGTAACTGGGAGAGTTCCAAAGAGCGCAGAATTGCGTCGGACAGTCAAAATATACGGCGTACGGAAGAAATAGTGGAATTTCACTGGACTGCGCGTAATTATATTTTCCATTGCGAATGAAAATCTTAATTGAGAACTCGATTTCAGAATTGAACTCTGGCGTGGACGTAATCTAGTTTCTGTCCAAAATGCTTCATGCGAATGTGGCAACATGAACATTAGGTAAGAAAGCCTGTTGATATTAATACCCGACTGCCGAAGAAGCAGGGTAATGTTCTCCAGGTGTATGTAGGTACGTATATTTGTGTGTATTTATGTCAATATGTTTCTAAGTCTGTTCCTTTGAGACCTGTGCAATAAACGACTTTACTGATTTTGAAAGGCGAAAAATTGTTGGGTTGGTGGATAGACCAACCCTACAATTTTTCGCAAGGGTTTATTAACATTAGATCCTCAAATTCGGCAACGCCAGTAGACTAATAGTACTTAATTGCATATGCGTTGCCGGCATTTGAAAAAAGATGCTCGTCTCTTGAAAGTCTCTAAACTTAATAGTTTCGTGTTAACGATATCAAGCAAAGACTCTTCCAATGTTCTTAAATGGAAGTTCCAATTCCTTACTCCTGATCCTGTAGGGGTCAATATTCGTGTTTTACGGGCAGTTTTCAAAGCTTGTTTTGTATAAATCTTGTTAAGTAAACAATTATTTTATTTAGCATTGTGGCGTGAAACTTTTTTTCTTTAATATTAAATAGGTTTGATCTTGACCCTAGTTGAGACTTGAGGCCAAAGAGTCAGAAGGTAGGAACCTCTTAATCCTACTATGAATGACACCAGGTCGTTTGCACGCGGAAGTACAGACGCTGGCAGGGAATTTTACATCTTGGCTGTGCACATTAAAAAATTGACCCGAAGCGCTGCCTTGAAACGTTTGGTACAGCAACCAAGCATAGATGGTACCCCACAGTGCATCTTAAATCCCGGTGACGGGGGCATGTTTATAATTAAATTATTTGTGAACACAAGCTTTGCAAGTGAAAGGTTTAACCGATTAAGAGGAAGTCTTCTTAATTGCTTCTTTGTGCTTGATCGGCAATTTATGTTAGTTTATTTATGAAAATTGTATACGAAAGTAAGCGATCAACTTCTGATACTTTAAATATTGTTATGTACGTACATGTATGTACAAACCATGTTAATCGTTAACCCGTAACTATTTATAAACGTATACTAATAAAACTTTACTGATTGACTGACAGGCAATGTAGATACCGAACCTAGGAACATTAAATTTGAAATGTAATAATATAGAGATGCAATGAAAAACATGTTTTTTTTTATTTAACCCCTAACCGAAAGGAGTTGAAAACCGGGAAATGAACTCTACGCGTATGTAGTTACGAGCTTCCTACAGTATCTTTATGTAGGCTGTGTCTTTGTGAAATTCAATTGCCTTTCCAGTGTCATTTGTGTAAAAAAACCTGTGTAATCCAAGGATGTTCCTTCAGGCGTGATACACACTTGAGTGAGTATTATAGTTTTCCTCATTTTATATTTATATTACCATATTGTGTTTATTCGTCCCTAGATTTGTAAAAGGGAGCGGTTTCGTTCACAAATGATACGTGTCAAGGCGGATTTTCGACCCTCATCATCGCGCAGTGGAACATGTTTCAGAAGGGTGTGTTGAAGCAAGTAATCGATTCTACGCTGAAACGTTTAAATAGAATCGTAATTGGAAACACGGGTACAAATAATTTAAACTAGTAACTATTAATTATTAGATATTTACTTAATATTTGGCTGGATACAATGAAAACAAACAAGGGTGTCACAATCACGAAGATGGTAAGCAATGACTCACAACCAATGAATACCTGCAATATCAAACAAATTGTAGCTATATTTTTAGTAGAGAAAAAAGCGAGATAAAAAGTAATGGAAACTAGTAGAAGATAAAATTTAGCCTACAGCACTAACTTCCTGGAAAAAAACGAGCGAAAGACGTATTGTCATCGGTAAGTCTGCTACTGCAGTATTAAAAAAAAATAAGATGAACGTTGACACCACAGAATTTTAAATTTGTGAAAAAAAGAGCTTAAATATGTATTAACTATACTTAATTTCTATATCGTGTTAGCTACTTAACTACTACTAGTAGTTTCTGATTGGTACCTAGTAGCCTACTAGTAGGTACCGATCAGAAAGTTTAAAACAAATATTTGGTGGCAAATTATTTGTTTATTTGAATCAAGAGAATTGCCACTGCCCTAGATTTGTCGTGGAAAAACCGCACCCTTTGAACATTTCGATCCCGTGTAATTCCATTTCGTTACGGAAATGTGTATTATTATTTACGATGGGGGAAACAATAATTTAAGACTTTGGATGTGACTATTATATACGTGTGAATGTTTTTAATTATGTAATCATTCTATTTTAAAAATTAATAAATTACCGGCATTTAGCTTTCGATTATATACATGTAAAACTTAAGTAATTAGGAACCATCTAGTTTATTTAGATCAGTCTGGATGAAAGAAGCGTAAGTGAGATAACGGTGAAAATCTTTAGAGAAGGCCTTATTTTGGCTGATAATTATGATGATGATGACGATAAAGATCCATTCCTTTATTATCATCAATCCAATGATGCCACATTAACCCACGTAGGGCAATAGACCTCCTTTCTGGCGCCGAGCTATCTTGTGGTTTTTTAATCAGTTATTCCTGTTGACTTCATCAGGTCTTCATGAGGTCAACTGACCATCTAGGCTGGAGTTTGAATGACCTATTCAACAAAAAAGGTTTTCGGAATCGGTTCACAGGGTAAAAGTTGTTTGAACATACATACAAATAAGATAAAACTTAATAGATAACCTGCTACTTTTGGACATGGACAATGGCAATTGAGTATTGGAATTTTATAACGGAAACGTGACGTTTTAAAACGACTTAACGACAATTACCTATAAGAAACATTATAATTATACAACAACATACAAAGTGCTGCAGTTGAAGACCTTTCACCTACAAATTACGCTAGCATTGTACCATAAAGCAGATTTCCTACAGATTATCTTTCCGGGCCCGTCCGTGCAGCCAAGTGCAGTCACAACGCAGCTAGATAATGCCTAATATCTACCCTTCCGCTCTGACGGGCGCGGGCTTCCTTAATCTGCATTTAACTGACGTTAAAAACAGAAGAGGGTTCTTTTTTTTAATACGCTTAGGACTTTAATAGTTACTAATATTATTATTATTACGCATTTCGTATTTTGCTGTTGTAATTTTATTTATTTTATCTGTGTTATTTTTGTGTGTCTTTTGTGTAGTGAATGTTAAAGTGAGTGAGTTTCAATTAAAAGCTAGTTTATTATATATATGAGTGCGACAAAAACACTTCTACTTGTGAAACCATCCCATAAACAATTCTACTTGAGGAACACTTTTGTTTGAGATCGCATCTAATGAGCATGGATGGAACTGCTCTTCGTTTTTAAGCTAGATTGTAGGGAGTGAAGAAAATGCGCGTGAGGAAGAGCCCAAGCAAAGTATTGCGCGCATCTTCCGAGGTTCGGTGAACCAGCTGACACGCGCTAAGTATGAGTGTGCATACTTAGTCAGTTTATACTGGACTTAACTTTTTATGTTATGTAACTACAAATTAACACTTTTTGGATTTTTTTCCTTTACTTGTGCTCTAAGACATTGCTTCTTGCAAAATTGCATGATTCTAAGTCAATGGGAAAGTACCCTATAGGTTTTGATTCCCTTGAGATTCTCTTGAATACGCGGCATAAACGGCCGTATCTTTTGATTGCGTGGACTTAAATGTTTGATTTTTTCACTGATCCAAGGGATTGCAGACTTATGTATTTGATATTAATTTTAACTTGACACCTCCACGCGTTCCTGAGAAAAAGGGTCTTGACAGACACAGACAGACAGGCAGACGGATAACAAAGTAAGATAAGGGTTCCTGTTTACCTTTTGAAGTACGGAACCCTAAAAATCGTCGTCACTTGTCAGTGGCGTAACCATTTTCAGGTCTTGGGCAAAAAAAGGTAACATGATGTCGCGGGCAGAAGCTAATAAATAATATCAAAATTAAATCTGGCCAAGTACGAGTCGGACTCGCGCACCGAGGGTTCCTTAAAATCTCTTTTTTTTGTGATGTTACTACAAATTTGCGGTTTTCAGATTTTTCCCTTTACGTTTGCTATTAGAAATTTTTTCTTGCCAAATTTCATGATTGTAGGTCAACGGGAAGTACCCTATAGGTTTTGATTCCCTTGCAGGTGACAAAATATGCGATATAAACGGCCGTATCTTTTGATTGCGTTGACTTAAAAATTACTTAGAAATTTGATTTTTTCACAGCTTTAAGGGATTGCAGACTTGAGTATTTGATATATTAATTTCAACTTAATACTTTACGCATTACTGAGAAAAAGTGTCTTGACAGACAGACGGACAACGAAGTGATCCAATAAGTTTTAATTTTTTCCTTTCGAGGTTCGGAACCCTAAAAAGGGTATTGTGAAATATGTATATCATTAAAGACAACAACTACTAAGAGGTTTATTTTAAAACATTTTTCAGATAGCTTTGCTTCAAGAGTTAATTTTATATTTTAATAGCTGTTTATGCCACCGATAAAAAATGGAAATCGACTCTTAACGCATAATTTTATTATTCCTGTTTCCTCTGACGACGCCCGTTTGTTGATTCCACTTTGATCGTAATTTTCACGCCAGTCCTCGCCAACATGACGTGGCATGATGACTGACGCTAACTTTGTCATCGGAAACCGCTAAAATTCACTTATGGCCCTCGTGTAGCATATTATGGATTGATTCAAACTGACTGCCTGACTGACGAGTAGGTATTTGTTTATATTTAATTTTACGATGTCTATATTATTTACTTATAATTTTTGTGCAATAAAGAGTTTACATACATAATTACATATTATACATTTGGAAGGAACTTTCTGCTAAGATTATAGCAATATGGGGTTTTTTAAAAAGGGTGGCATTCAATTCGAAACCGGCAACGCATTGGTGACGCCTCTGGTGTTGCAAATGTCCATGGGCGATGGTGACCACTTCCCATCAAGTGGGCCGTCTGCCTGTTTGTCTGTCGATGGCAATAAAAAAAAATGTAAATTGTCTCTAGGAGCCAGAAAATCGCCCATCGCTTTCAATGTATGTGGAACAATTGCCTTTCTTAATTACTTACTCTTTTCCTTTTATACGGCATGGAGGTGGCAAATGAGCAGAAAATGGGACCTGATAGATATAGACATTTGCAATCTAAAGAGTACAATCCTACCCAACCCTAAGTTGCCAACCCTAAGTACTAAGATGGAATACAGAAGGATAAGACAACCGGTGAAGTGACTAGCATAGAGATAGATACGCTACAATGCGAACACTGCTGCTTGGCGGTAGAATCAAGGATCAGATGGTGCCGGACGGACGTTGCACAAGGTTTTACCACCAGTACGTCTAAAATGAACGTTGGCATCCGATACTATGTTTTTGGTGCCAGCGCGCACTGTCTTGAGTGATCTCTTCCCAGTTTTCTACATGCACGGCGCGTCGAGTGGATAACTCAACGTTAACAAGGTTGCATCGTTAGCATGATACAACGTTGCATTGCGATAAGCACCAATCAAAACGATTGTACTAACAAAAGATTACCACTTTCAGTACCAGACTGCTAATTACTATACAAAACTGGGGCTTTTCCGCATTCTCAGCTCTAAATCGGCTGTTAAACAAACAATTACTGCTCGGCCAAAGATTACCCCAAACATTCCATCGAACGAACTTTCAAATTTAACGGTTACTCGCCTCGAATATTTCAACTTCAAGATAATGAACGTTCCAGAACGTTTTCAAAATCTATTAATAACGGCCGGGAAGGAAAAACGAGTCAATGTTGCGGTGGACAAGGACCGCAGAACAATGGGTCTCTGTCACAGCGACTAAGACAAATAGTTCCACAAATAAGGCTTTCTCTCGAAGAGAAAAAAACGTTTTAAAAGGTTTAATTATACAAGTCCGCCATGTTCGTGAGAATTAACGAGTTGAAAATGGTAGTTCGATCACTGTTGTTTCTAACAAAATTATATTACCCTCATTACAAAATTCTAGCTAACGTCATACAGGGTGAGTGCACATATATGAGGGCCATTAATTTAAATTTTAATGACGAAAAAAAATTTTTTTTTTTTTTTGTTTGTACATGTGGTATACAGTTGCGAAATATTTTTTTTTCAAGAGTAGAAAGCTATTATTAGCATTCCCAAACGAATTGAGGAAATAGCTAAATAGATAATGTTGGGTCTCACTTAATCCTTATTAGAACCATAACAAATGATCTTGTATTAGATCTTGACGGTTTACAACGACATATAGCACAACACAAAAGTATTAAGCTCTAAACAGTGCTGTCAGTTTAAAATGAAAAAAGCAGAAAATTTATGAACACGATGTTCAGTTGCTTTAGCTACTAGCGATGCTCAATATTACCCCCCCTAGCTAGAGCTTGGAGCTTGTAAAGTTTCAATAAACTGAGCTTATCGTTTTCCGAGCCGCTGTTTAGTGACAACACGCGCCATCTTGAGGGTGTAGTACTTAGTACATGAAACAAATAAACCAGTCAAGTGCGAGTCGGACTCGCGCACCGAGAGTTCCGTATTTAAGTCCGTAATTCAAAAATATACCTTTTTATGTATTTAATTGTATGCAACAAGGTCCATTTTGACTTGCCTACATTTTAGTATACATCTTTCAAAGTTTTTTGTCAATTTCTCGAAAACTATACATTTTGAACACATCGTTTTATTTTCCCGTAAAAATAAGCAATTATCTATAAGTTGGGAATTTTTCAGATTTTTCAGTTCATACTTCGGAGATAAGGGGGGGGACGGTAACTTTTTGAACATTTTGAAAAAGTATGTCACGGATATTTATTAAAAAAAATGTTTTAAAATGTGCAGATTGAGCCCTTTTATATGACACCCCAATCAAATCACTTTCATTCTTCAACCTCCCATTTCAATTATTTATACATAAAATTAATTTCATATTTTTTTACTAAAAACAAATCCGGGCAAGCAAGTAATACAACTATGCCAAATTTCAAGTTTATAGGTTGTGTAGTTGCTAAGAAAAACTGCTGTGACAGACAGACAACGGATTCTCACAATAAGGGTTCCTTTTTTACTATTTTGGTACGGACTTCTTGTGTTGACTAGTAGTAGTAAA
Source organism: Tortrix viridana (assembly GCA_963241965.1). NCBI lineage: Eukaryota > Metazoa > Arthropoda > Insecta > Lepidoptera > Tortricidae > Tortrix > Tortrix viridana. The sequence goes on along the minus strand of OY725179.1, from coordinate 6,376,140 downwards.
AAAAAACCGGCCAAGTGCGAGTCGGACTCGCGCACCAAGGGTTCCGCACAAACTTGTAGGCATGTAAATAGTTCGTAAATCACGGGAATACCATATAAACAACCAGTATAAACTGACACGCAATCAGTATGCACTTTAATACTTAGTGAGTGTCAGTTTATATTGGGCTTATTTTTTATGTGATGTAACTACAAATTAACGGTTTTCGGATTTTTTCCTTTATTTGTGCTATAAGACATTGTTTCTTGCCAGATTTCATGATTCTAAGTCAACGGGAAGTACCCTATAGGTTTTGATTCCCTTGAGATACCCTTCAATATGCGGCATAAACGGCCGTATCTTTTGATTGCGTTGATTTAGATGTTTGATTTTTTCACTGATCCAAGGGATTGTAGACCTAAGTATTTGATATGAATTTCAACTTGATAGCTTCACACGTTCCTGAGAAAAAGGGTCTTGACAGACACACAGACAGACAGACGGACAACAAAGTGATCCTATAAGGGTTCCGTTTTTTTTTCATTTGAGGTACGGAACCCTAAAAAGGATGGCCACCTTTTATAGGATAATCAGAGGGTTTTCTAACTATTCGGGATCTCTGGAGTGCTCAATCAGAAAGTCAACACTTGCTTTTAGGCATGTATTCCGACGGAAAAGTATTTGTTATTTTACAGATGTATCGTGATTCGGACTTATTATTATAAAAAACACAAAAAGAAGATTGTTTAATAAGAGAGAATGAATCAGAATACCAAGAGACAGTTTTAAGTCTACCTCCACTATTTTCATGCGTCCCGTAAAAATATGATAAGTCAACAACCTATTTTTAAACCTAGACTTCATTGTTTTATATAAAATCCTAAATTCCAATATGTATAATTATGTTTTATTACAGCTCAAATCCCTTTTAAATGTTTTGATATTTAACTTTAATACTCTTTATAAGCTTTAAGAGCCCTATATAAAATGTTCAAAGCGCCACGTAAAAATACGCTTCGAAGGGCTTTATGAAAACGTCAAGTAATATTTATAATAGCTGGAATGCTTTCGCAGGTTAGAACGTTAAGTAGATTGATTTGTACGCTTAAAGGGATTAGGTTCAGGTGCGTTTACTTTAGCAGAGCTGAATAATTCAAGTCACTGAGGCGAGTGATGGAGCTCTGAAGTTTTTCTGACTAAATATGAAAATATTACGTAGGTAATATTCTTAGGTCAGTTCGCAGGTGTTTTCTCTTTGCAAAGGTTGTCTAGATTGATTCATATAAAATTGTTCGTTAAAGTCCTTATTGTGACTAAACCCAGTTCACTTCATGACTAAAATGGTTAGACCTAGGTAATACTAATCGTGATATAATGTAGAAGTGGCGAACATTAGTTTTATAATTAATACTCATTCTCATTTATTTATAATATCAAAATATTACATGTCAAATTATTGTTATTTTTTAATACAATGTCTGGTTATATAACTTACACTAACAACAAACAAGTCAAAATTTAAATAAGTTAGTGTGTACGTCTATTATTACAGTAAAACTCATTCATGTCATAGAACGCCTGGCTTAACAGCCATTTTTTAAGTTGAGTGCAAAACGAATGTGTACCCTGCAATTGTTTTATGTAACTGGGGATACCACTGTGTGTTTTTATTTTCTACTTTTGGCGAATTCGATTCCTGAATCTGGCAAGTGACTTTAAACAATCTGTGAATGAAGATTTTCTTATTTCTGAAACTAAAGGAATGTTTCTTTTGAGTAAAACTATCTTCAATATCTAGGATACTTCTCCTCCAGGGGGCATTGGTTTGACTCATCCTGTATATGTTTGTATCTTCACGATTATTATCAAAAACTACTCCACTGATTTTGCAATATTCTTTCGGATATTAAATTTTCATACTTCGGAGATGGTAATAAAGACTTTCACGCGGCGATGATTTTGGAAAGCTTGAATCTGCGTGATTCTCTTATAATTCTTTCGAAAATATAATCTTCCGAGATACTTCCGAGATAGATTTTATAACCTAAGTATAATATAATACACTAGTCTTTTGACATATTATACCAACTAAAGTATTTCCAAATAAACACCATAAACCAACTTAAATTAAAGTAAAATAAAAATAAAAAATATTATCATCCTATGTCGGGCTCGTTGAATTCGGGTTTATGGTTCAAAGTATTGTATTGTAAAACGCCAACTTCATTTTATCAGTCAGTCAACTTTAATTTGTACTTAATTTACCAACCCTCAGTCAGCAAATTTAAATTAAGACATAACTTACTTATGCACACATGGGGTCATATTATTTTAAACTACTATCTCCAAATTTTGAAATATTAGTTTATTCAACACTGAGAAAAATGTCGTTTTGGCTTCATTTTAAAATATCATTACATTGATCTGGAATGTAATTAATTATGCTAAAATAAAGTGACCGTAGATAAATACAATGTGAGAATTCTACCATATAACGAAATAATCGAATTTATAGATGAAGTAGTGCAATAATGTGATGACCTTCCACCATAAGATTTAGTCACCGAATATAATATTACCATTTTGATACAATATAGTGCTGTCCTGTTAAAACACAACTATATTACAGAAATTCGATGATACTCCGGAGAAAGATTATAATTATATTACATGAGGAAACTGTCACCATATTGTATTAAGAAATTCCTAGTAAAATTGCAGAACATAAATTGAAATACGGTGAAGGCACCGTACTGATGCAAGTTAGAATTAGTATGACTTGTCATATTATTTACGATGCTAGCATTATCTTTTTGAAGATTGGTAATTCTGAAATATCATAACATTCTTATAATGTACAAAGCTATTACACAAAAATACATTGAAACGTACAACGAATTATTACGCAATCATAAATTTAGATGAACGTCTCAAGTTCGGCGAATCCACATCATTCGCAACAAAGCGCCCGCGCCGCGCCAGTTGTCAGTTGTCATTTATTGCTCAACGCGAGTGCACGTTACACGTATACCTAGGTACATTGTGTGTGATATTAGATTGATAAGTGATGGCAGACGGCAGATCTACTGCACAAATGGAATTTCGACAATTATGTCGAGAAGTTTGCCGGTAAGTTGAACTACCTACCTATGCTATTCGTATTGCTAACCTAACTAATTGCCGTTGTGTTTTTTGTTTGTTTGTGGTTTTGATTTTTGGTTTGATGAGCATGGTTACCCCCTCGTATGCTAGCACGGATCCGTGCCGAGGTCACTGTTTAATTACCTAGCAATTTTTGACACCGCATAGGTACGAGGGGTTACAGGTGTCTGGTGGTAGGTATACTTAGTGCGCGCCATGTAACATGGAATGAACCTGCTCAGAAGTCAATTTCGGGGTGGGTCATAGTCGACTTTCCCGTAGCCATAGTATAAATAGAAAAGTAATTCGTCTCCGGCGGATTCCTTTGACTAGGTACTATTGGCGGCCGCCGTGCGGCTTTCTTTGAGTGAGACTAAGAGCTCAGTGCAGTTTTGACGTTTTTATTTATAATAATTATGTAGGTATAGGTACGTATTATAGGAACAATTGCAATTACTGTTCTATTTATACTATGCCGTAGGTTCATGTTACGTGGCGCGCACTATACCTAGGTACTTGTTTGCATGGATATAATCTTCTTCAAATAACTTTTTGAAGTTCCAGTTCCTTTTTTTTAACTTGGCTGGACACGCTCCCGCGTGTCTAGAACATGCATTTTTATACAAGTTATAGTTTTTGAGAAATTGTGCCACAAAATTGGCTAAAACGGTGAAGATTGGTTCTATTGCGGGTTGTTCTGATGGGATGGGAACCTTGTACTTTTTGGTACTTGGCTGAAACTTGGCACAGTTATTCCTTAATTGGTCCTCAGTAAATACATAGAGCGAGTTTTTGTACTTTTTGAGTTAGTACGAACATCTTTCTATGTGTTCTATTTTTCTTTCTCTTAAAAGTTTTAATCAACAAAATCTATACCCAACTTAAATGTTATACCTACTAAATACATTTTTGTTTCAGGTATGAGTCATATTGGAAACATCTGTCGAGGGCCGCTAAAATCTTGAACTCGGCCTCCAAAGCTTACCAGTCGAAGTGTAATACCTCCGGCTGGCTAGTGAACGCCAGAAGGGCTCGGCGAGCGTATCTAATATCTTTAAACCTATTGGCGAAGCCCAAGTCCCACTCCGGCTCCACATCGAGCTCAAAGTCAGGTGACCCACCTCTGCCTGGGATCGACTTGGGGGCACTTGAAGAAGGTAATTTTGTTGGAATAGATCTTTTAGAACTCGAAAACTATTTTTATTATTAAATTAAATATATATTACATATGCATAATGGTATGTTCTTGTTTGTATATGGCAAACGTACCTATATCAAAATCCGAATAAAACAATCTTATTAATTTGTACAGGGGATATGGATAAGGTGTTGTCGGCCTTGGAGCAGCTCTCAAGTCGCGCAGCTGGACCCTGCAGATGTATTTGAAAAAATACCCCATCCTACAGTCACCTAACGGCTGGCGGCTACTGATTACGACGCACTCTATCCGGATAAAGCTGGGGGACGTAGAGCCTTAGAAGCTTCTACCGGCATGATAATACAGAGTGCCAGAAACAAGCAGATTTCTACTAAAGACAAATTTCTGCATAAGCATATAGCAGATACACTGGCGATTGCTAATGGTGAGCTTACATTACCTTTTTTTACTCGACTACGAACATAGGATAGGGTTTTGTTTTATTTTGTTGTCAGACTTCAGTTTCGGTTACTTTCAATTTAATAAAGTGTTTCAATTTAAAAAAAAAAATCTTCCTTTTCAGAAGTGATCCCGGAGACTTCAGTCATAGCAGCTATTCTCCTTATTGGATGCCTGTTTAATATTCCTCCCGCTCGTCGGTCAAAGAAGGAATGGCATGCGTCGCGGGCAGAAATTCTGGATAGCTTTGTATCGACTGTCAATACCGAAGCCGATGTCAACGTTACCATAGAGGAGCGGCGCAAAAAATATGAAGGGCTGTACATGAAGCTCACGAAATCTCCTTTGCAGCCAAAATGTCACTTTTTAACGCATTATCCTATTAAATTGTACAGTCAAGGATAAAAACATAGATTCGCCCAGTCTCAAAATAGGTATATGTATAGGCGACCTTAGGTATATCAGGCGTAAGCGTAAGCGTGTGAGACGTATTTTTGAGAGTTTGTGCGTATCGTATTTATGTTTTTGTCCTTGACTTGACTACACAGGCGACGTGGCGCGAGCATGAGTTTCCAGTGCCACGTCGCTTGTGTAAAATAATATACTTGTTATATAGGTATGCCTATATTTAGTTTAAATTATGATTAATTTTCGTTAATAAAACTTTTTGTTAACAATTTTCTTTTTCCTTTTACAACTGTCTCCTCAATTCAGATCTGGTTTATTGTGATCTTTTTGATTATTCCTGATTTCTGTTAGTAATTAATGGTGAATATTATAATATTGACCAAAAGTACTCTTTTACATGTATGTGTTTTGTATGCTCTTCCTACTATTTATCTACGCTTTCCTTATACTTTTCTATTCTTTTTTGTTATTTTTTCCCACAATTTATCTATCCTTACCTATTATTCTATAAGGGCGCAGTACATCCAGTCGCATCCTCGTTACTGTAATTAGGTATGTTTTCTATTGAACTAAACTATTTTATTAGAAGCGAATATCGAATACAACCTAAATTCTATCTAACGAAGCTTTGTATTCATTACTTTTCCCTATTTTAACTTAACGGAAACTTTTTCCCGTTAAGTTAAAATGAGGAAATGTAATAAATACCAAGCTTCATTACATAGAATGTAAGTGGTGTTCGATATTCGATTTTAATAAAATAGTTTAATACTTTAAAAACACAATCACAGTGACGAGGAGGCCACTGGACGCACTGGGCGCTTTTAAAATAATAGGAAAGAATAGATAAATAGTGGGAAAAAATAACAAGAAAGAATACAAAAATATAAGGAAAGCGTAGATAAATAGTATGAAGAGCTAATAGGAAAATAACAGTAACGGGAAAAGGTACTGGAATATGAGGAAAGCATAGATAAATAGTAGGAAGAAGTTATAGGAAAATGACGAAAATATGAGGAAAGCACATAAACAGTACTAGGCAAGCATACAAAAATATCAGGAAAGCCTTTATAAGTAGTAGGAGTAAATAATAGGATATTACTGAAATTAAACGACAAAACGTTATATAAAAGTAAGAATTCATACAAAAATACGATGACGGCATTTAAAAACAGTAGGAAGAAATAAAAGGACATATTTGAAGTAAGAGGAAATCAAGTAAAACTATGAGGAAAGCATACTAAAATATGATGACTGTTACATGGTCACATGAGGCCTTCCCACAACGGTTCGATGACTTTCACCGTGAAATTGTGTCTGCTTCCTACTAAAAGCGTAGTAACAGTTCATCATATTATATCGTGAGCAGCCGAGGATAGTAGTTTCGTCGTACTTTTTGGTGATATCAGTATGCTCTCTACTTTACGTGAATTCACCTAAATTATTGATGAACAGTTTTCTCAGTGAACTATAACATTAATGTCCAATAGCTCGATTCTTGCCTATCAAAAATATAGTTTTTATATAAAAAATCCATGTATAAATTATAGAGTTTAGAATGTTTAGATTCGAATTAAGCCTAAATATTATAACACTGATGATAACCGCAACGTTTTGCTTTCAAGAATCGAAATGAATAATGACATTCCGACAAATGGCCATCAAAGTGATGAATTGCCGAGCAGTTTCAGGAGTGCCCATTATCGGCTTAATGACGATGCGTTATTATTGTTGGCGGAAAAGGGGCGGGTAAATAAGGCGAAAGGGATAACTTGCTAAACTACCAAACAGAATAAAGTGGTCGTTACTTACTAGGTTAATCATATCCTATTCGTAATTTACTAAAGTACATTGTAATGGGTTTTCTGAAAAGTTATACTTTTCCCCCGGGAGGCTTTTATTATCATCGTTTTAGGGTCCGGTAGTCAGACTAAGAAGCCTTATAGTTTCGCCATTTCCGTCTGTCTGTATGTATGTCACAGTCACTTCTTTCTCAGAAACTACGAGTATCAAGTCACAGTTAAAGTTTTGTACACATAATGATTTACACCACGCACAAAGAACAAATTATTTTTTTTTACCGAATTGAGGACCTCCTTTTTTGAAGTCTGTTAAAAATTGCTTTAACATTTCTTTTCGTTTCTTTTTTCTTAAAAGATGAATACAAAACAAAAGCTTGGACACAGTTTTAGGACATTTAAAAAAGTTGTTTTTTTTTTTATTATTTTATAACGATTAAAAATAAAAACTAAAACACCTAGTTAGTTTAGAATTAGACAAATCACCTACTTACTTAAATAAATTATGTTTAATGTGTTTTGTTGTTGTCCTAAAAATTATATATTTTTTATTAAGTTTGCAAACGCTTGTCAAATTTCTCCTGTCCATGAAGTTTATCTGTAAGAAATTGCTAGCCTATCTACGACCGCCAATTGACTTACACATTGCGATGTCGTATTTTTAAGTGGTATTTCCTTTCCCTGTACTAATAAATAGTAAGCGGTGAGCGGTGATCAATAAAGTATCTGTATTTATTGCAACGTGAGCTATTATGGAGTAAGATACCCAGAGCAGCATAAAATAAAATTAATGTTATTGCAACTAAAGAAGACACTACTGGAGCGTATAAACATTTTAACTTCCAAAAATGTGTACCAGGGCACCAGAATACGTGAAGGTGATACTCGAAGCAAAGGAGTAAATATTACACGCGAGCGAGAACATTGCCACCTTATTACGAGCGCGACCCTTGTTTTTGGCGTAACGAAATTTCTTTCACATTTCTTACCTTAACATTTTCAGTACAGAGTCACCCGTTATACCTACAAAATGAACCCGCAATCGAGTTGTCGGTACCGAAAGCATTAAAAGCGGAAACGTGAGGGGAACGGGTTTTAATTAGTATAGGCGTTAGGGTGAAAAAGATGAAACGTGTCACCCCTCAGCGGCATTGGAGGCGACTGTCTTATATTTTTGCGGGTCATGTTTCCCTGATGCTTTAGAAACAAGTAAAGAGACCTTACTCTTTGGTAAAATTGTACTGTTGTGTTTTGGTGAATTTAGGCACACAAACGTAGACGAAAGAAGAGAAAATATTGTGAGAAAAAGCAATAAATGTCCAGCGAATAAATAACATTAAGTAAGTTTTGATACAATTTTCTAACATGATTCGTATGAGGATTATTAACTCGATTGCGGAAAAAACGATAACCTAATAACAACATGGCGGATAAGATTAGCTTGGGATACGGATCTGTGCCTCGGGTCAGAAGGTTAGGTTGCCATGTAGCAATTGGTTTTTTTCTGAAACGCACATGGTTATTTTTGCCGGTAACCGTTCATTTGACCAAATACACATTCTTGCTTAAACCGTTACTACAGTAAATAGGGTCAATAGGGTTATAAGGCACATATAAGAATAGGTGAGACTAGATAGACTTCACAAAAATGCTGCGACTAGAAGTAAATGTTTGTAAAATCTATATATATATATAATATAAATTAATCCCTATTTCCCTTGGTCACGGCATCACGCGTGAACGGCTGGACCGACTTCGTTTATTTGTTTTTAATATTCCTAGAAGTCTGAGGAAGGTCTTATGAAGAGAAAAATTGGATATTTCAACTTTAAGGGGGGGAACTTTAACCGAAGTGAAGCGTGGGCGGGTCGCTAGTAGGTATGTTATAAAATGATACTTAAGGTTTGCCAAATTATAAAAAATATGTGACGTTCTCAATATAAAGGGACCTTATGGAGGACGGTAGTTACGCTCTTCTTGTTCTTGTAACTATACGAATACTATGGTTTTAAAAACGGCGTAACCGCCTGCCTCCATAAGGTCCCTTTATACTGAGAACGTCACATATTACCATCGTTTACAATAAAATCATACAGAAAAAAGTGGATTTTGTTATCTTCGACACCCTTACCAACCTCACCCGTTCTTAATTGTATATTTACCACCTACTTATAAGATTTATCCGCAGATACACGTATTATATTTTCTTCATCATCATCATCATCACCCGCAAGACGTCCACTGCTGGAGAAAGGCCTTCCCCAAGCTTTTCCACAACGATCGGTAATAAAATGACGTAATTTCAGGGGGTTGTGGGATCGTAGTCTATTATCAAACTATACGTACACCCTATAAGTACCTTCGCTACTATGGTAATTTACATATATTACATCAGAATTCTGTTATTATAATGCAATATCTAGAAAGTATGAAATATGTTATTTCAAAGAGATCTGCCTCAGACTTCCTCTTTTTATATTTTTATTTTTATCTGTAGTACGACGTCTGTAAATTATGCAATAAAATAATTTGAACTTGAATTTTATTTATGTATCAGTGAGTTTGTTTTTTTTTTTGTGTACAGTCGAGGACAGAAAGATGTTTTCACCTTGTTCCATTGTAATAAGGTCCAAAAGTGTATACATCTTTCTGTCCTCGACTGTACCTATATTTTTTTAATTAAAATAATATGTAATACAATAATTCAAGGACTGAAGAAAAGTTAAATATTTTTAAGAGATAATCTAATATCTATTTTATTTATTGTTCGGAAGTAAAATAAATGCGGTTGCTTTCTACTGACCCTAGAAACTCTAAACTACGTACCTAACTGTACTCTTCTAAAATGTTGTTCCCTAATTAATAACCAGTTGCTCGGAAAACTTTCTAGGCTATAAATCCAGTAGCAATCTGGGAGAAGTTAAACCTCGAGCGGTCAGGAAGCAATTAGACGACGGACTGGCAAATAAGGCGCAGCGCTGGAATTAACGCTGGCTCTGACAAACGTAGGTACATTTAAAAAACCTTTGTAGTTGTAAACAGCATTTTAACAAAATTCGTAAATCATTTTTATGATTAAATTGACATGAAGTCACAATATTTACGCCGAAGCATTAGCATCATATATTTGCTTGTAGTTTAATACACATTTAGTAAGTAGTTTTTAAAGTATTTGTTGAATCAGAGCCAAACAATCTTGAATCATGAGTAGGAGTATTTTCAATTCTTACTTCAGTAAGTATTTTGGTTTTTATAACGGGGGCTTATTAACCTTAGAATCCACAGCACATGATAAAAATCATCAAATCAATATGTGCGCATACAGTAACGCTACATAAATCTCAGGTACCAAAAAGTCAAATTGCAAAAAAGACTAAAGACCTACTTTTTCAAATACGGATGGTCCAAATCATTAAAAGAGTAATACAATTTTAAAGGTTTCAAAAACAATCAATTTTAAAAGACAAAGCAAAACAAAAGCACTGACATGACCAAGGTTGCCCTGGCCTAGCCAAAAAAGAATATAGGTACTCGAATTTAAAAGGTAAAGTAATGAACTTTTCAGCCACAACAGCAATGAGGTTGTACATCTATAGATGTTTTGTGGGAGCGCGCCGTCAGTCTTAAAGTCTGGGAAATCTACGAAAGTTTGTTTGGAGATTTCATATTCATTGCCACTTGAGGGATTATTTCAAAATGAATTAGGGGAGAGATTTAACTATATTAATATGCAATAATCATAGGCTGGATTATTATAATTCCCGGTAGACTCTCATTATCATATCCTTTACTATTAAACGATCTATATTTATATTTGTACTCACGTTCTCGAAATCAGCTCTAACGATTTTGAAAATTGCTAAATGGGGATTGACGGGGGCGAAAATTCGATCTAGCTAGGTCTCATATCTGGGAAAATTCGTGTTTTTTTTTTTTTTGTACAGAAAATCGATGAAAATTCGATTTCGACCCGAGCGACGACGCTCGGTCTCCCAGGTACTTATTTACTTATATGAAGTTATAATAGGTAAGTACTGATTTATTTTTATATGCTCCCGGGTGAGGAATTTATTTTAATTTTTTCATCGAATATATTTACAGTATTTAGTAGAATAACTAAATTAGGTATCATTTAAAAAACCAAAAAACCAAGGTGTCTTTTATGCGGCCTAAAATCTTATTTTGACTGGACTATTTGGCCTTAAAGTAAGCTGGACCAAACCGCTGATCCAGTCGGCCATTCGAATAATAGCCTAATATCGAAACTGTTGCTATAATCAGGGGTCGTTCAGTCAGACACGCGCTCTCACTCGTGGCAAGAACGGGCTCGGTGCCAAATTGCTTCAAGCCAAAATCTGCACACAGAATGCGGCCGACCGGGTGTTTGCCCCAACAATGCATTGTTGGAAAACGAATGAGTTTCACACGACAAAAGGGAACCATATTTTCAGTCATAAAAGGAACGCTTTGCGGTAATTTATTTGACGATCGTTTTGCATGCAGTTTACGGAAAATCTATTATCTGTATATAAACTTTCTGTACGTCTACTTCAAATCTTATATAGTTCTGACTAATCGATCCGTAAGCGTCGCCCTTGCACTTTAGCAATCCATTTTCATTTTACCTGCAAGCTTTTTATTTATTGTGCTGCAGTAAAATGTAATATTGCTAGTGAACGCTATAAGGTAAGTAATTGAAAGAAGTTTAAGTAAAATGCGTCTCTTAAAAATCAATAAAGAATTTGAAATTAAAAGTAAGTTTGTCAACATTTACAAATCACTTAATTAGTTTCTATATTCGAGACATCAAACTTTCATGGGTCGAGCGTAAAATTTTAAGTAAGTATAACTCTAAGAATTTCACCCTAAATTCTTAACAGGGAAAATTTCTGGGTAATTTATTATTGATGCAATTTTTTCTCGACGCGTTGAACCGACGTTGATCGCTGTCGCAAATTGGACGAGATAAATTCCCTTACAGAAACAAAGAGCGAAAGGACTATTTACGCCACTTTCATTGAATTTGCCAAAGTATTTTTTGAGATTGCGACTTTTTTCTCATTGTTCTAGAATATTAAGGGAATGTTTGTAATACGCGTTATTATTTTACATAGAAACGCGAAGAAAGCCCACACGTAACTATTAATAGCTAAGAGTCATAACTGTACTCTATTGTACGAGATATCTACCGCATATTTGCCCCGTAGTCACACAACAAGCTTGATGGGATCGTTCTAACTAGACCGAAAGCCTACGTGGTAGGTAGGTTAACTTCAAGCAATTTATTTATTTATTGATGATGTGTTTGCTCTTGACTAACTCTTAGTCTCTAGAGAAATAGCTCAATAATTCTGACGGTTAGTAATTGGCTATTTTTAGCAGGTGCAGTCCAATAGGCGGATGGAGCATTAGTCCATTGTTGTTGGTTTAAAGAAATTATTTTTTTCTTTTTTTGAAATTAAGTTATATTATTGAATTTAGGTTTCTTGTCTCAATTACATTTACAAATCTAATATCCACTGCTAATGTATTGCTATCGTTTTGTGTCACAATCGCTTCTGACTATACTAAATATCCTTATGTAGGATAACAAGTAGGTTCTGAAAGAAATACAAGCCGGATAATCGTCGAGAAGTTCCGGAAACTGCTAAAGACAAGTTGTGACCACAATTAATCTTTGGCAATAAGTTGAAGACTGGAGTTGTGACCGCGACAAACGTTAACAAAGATAATCACTAGCGTTTCCTAGTTCGGTGTTTTTAGGGTTCCGTACCTCAAATGAAAAAAAACGGAACCCTTATAGGATCACTTTGTTGTCCGTCTGTGTGTCTGTCAAGACCCTTTTTCTCAAGAAGGCGTTGAGGTATCAAGTTGAAATTCATATCAAATACTTAGGCCTGCAATCCCTTGAGTCAGTGCAAAATCAAACATCTAAGTCAACGCAATCAAAAGATACGGCCGTTTATGCCGCATATTCAAGGGAATCAAATTTTAATGATCTAAACACGTAACGAGACTTAAACATTACGTATTCAATAAATTCTCGGGTTTCAAATATTAATCTTGGCACGAAACATTCTCGTCGCGTTCCGCCTATTTAATGCAGGTGTCGCCAGTGGGAATTAAAAATAACCTTTTACCAAACACGTTTAGAAAACGACGCCCCTTTTTCGACCGCCGGCCGCAACAAATTAGCCGCGAAATGAAAATTACTCGCTTCGAAAAAGTGGGGTATTTGGGCAGGAGTTTACATTTTGTATCAAATCAAAATTCACGAGATGATCTTTGACATTTTAATGAGATTCGTTATAGAGAACAGGGTAAGTATAATAATTTAATTTTAAAATTTATCTCTGGCCTTACAATTTTTTTTAAAACCAGAGCAGAAATGAGGTTTACGATGAAGACAGACCGCCAAGTCCGCGCACGATGGCGGGGACGAGGCATCTAGACTTTAGCGAGGACGGGCTGTGTTACTGCAACTGCAAGCGGTTACCTCACCTCCCACGACGTCTGTCATTCTGCAGGACTGTCGCACACGAACATGTCGGGCTGTCGGTCTTAAGCCAGTTTGTTATGGATCTCATCTACAAAATTGCTGTGCTAAAAAAATACAATCAAAGGGTGCAGTGGAACTGGTTAACCCTTAAATTGGCAACAAAAAAAAACAAAAAGTGAATGTTATGTGATGATGTCTACTATGATGGACGTTGTCAATTTAAGGGACCGTTGATACCGTAAGTGGAGTTTATTTTTTATTTTAAAATTGCATAATTATTTTGGTCTGCTACAACTGGTTAGAATAAAATAATAATAATAATAATCCAGCCTATATAAGTCCCACTGCTGGGCACAGGCCTCCACTCACAATGAGAGGGTTTGAGTTATAGTTCCCACGCGGGCCCAGTGCGGATTGGGAACTTCGCACACACCGTCAAATTGCTTTGCAGGTGTGTGCAGGTTTCCTCACGATGTTGTCCTTCACCGAAAAGCTCATGGTATATCTACAAATTATATTTCGTACATAAATGGTTAAAAATAGTACATAAAAAAGGCTAAATATGCTTAGATTTTCATCTGCGTTTAACATTTTGAAAGCTACATGACATTTGACTGCAATTTTCATGCTTCAGACGCCGGGACGTACTTAATTATGCCGACGCAAAATATATGAAAATTAGAACAACTCGCTGACGGACGTCCGGGCTATGAAATAAACCGTTGACATACTCGTATCTTGGTAACTTAGATTTAAAAAGTTAATTTTTGAGAAAACAAATTTTTCTAACCGCAAGAAATGGCTATTTCTCTGTGAACTGCCAGTGACCAATCCAATGGGAACTAAGGGCCGTATTAATAACTCATCTCAACTGTGATCCCCGTCAGAAGATGTGTCAAAAATGACAGTTTTCTATGGATTGACGTTTACTTTGACGTATCTTGAGACGGGGATCAGAGTTGAGATGAGTTTATTAATACGGCCCGTAGTCTAGACCACATCATTCTTGTAACACGTATACTGGCTTTAAATTCTCGGATTTTTTTCACACATTCGGTGCACCCCGTCTTACTTGGGATTTGTTCCATGGTTAATCGTGATTGAAGGGGCCAAGGTCAACTACAAAGCCATGCTATGATTGTTTGTCTCACTTTTAGGTAAGTAAAATGGCTCCTGTTCGTAGCGGATGCCACGAAATAAAAACTCTTAAGTAGCAAAGCTTAGTAGTAGCGAAACATTGCCATTTCAACAGATAACGTTCAATATGCCAATTATAAAACAGAGCCGCAATTCAAAATGGAATACTGTTATATTTTAAACATCATAATTATTGATACGAAAGTGCTTGTTTGTTTGTTCCGTCTTCACGCGACAACACCTCAACCTATCGGTGTTAAATTTGGTCCAGATAAGAATGGGTTGGAGTCAGACGAGTACTTTTATCATGGAAAATAGTGTAGTTTCAGAGGGGGTCGGGGACAAAATCTAGTATTAAAAGATGTATATGAATTATCACTTATCATCGACTAGCAGCGAAAAGTCTACGCTGCGTCTAGATGCCAAAATCGATATCGGCTAACTATTTGAAATCGTAATTCATAGTCCCTTTTCTGTCAGAACAACTAACTAAACTTTTAACAAAGCCACTTTAGCCCCCTTTAATTAAAAGCTTTAAATAAATTCAAGCAGTTTTGAACAGTTTCAGTAATTAATGTCCATAATGGTCGTTAAAATTAAACTAAACAAAATTATGCGTAGGTACTTTATTAGAGCGAGTAATCGTTCGAACGAAGCGCCTACGCGCAAATTATGTGAAGGGTTAATTATTTTCAGTAAAACAGTAATTTGGGATGATAATGATCGTCAACATAAAGTTTTACTTATCGGGAGTTGCGCGACGTGTTTGCATCGAATAAGTACATAAACAAATGTCGTTTTTCAATCCACAACTATCATAAAATTACAAACGCCGGTCAAGTGCGAGTCGGACTCGCGCACCGAGGGTTCCGCACAAACTTGTAGGTATGGTGACTCTAATTCAACGGGAAGTACTCTATAGGTTTTGATTCCCTTGAGATTCCCTTGAATATGCGGCATAAACGGCCGTATCTTTTGATTGCGTTGACTTAGATGTTCGATTTTTTCACTGATCCAAGGGATTGCAAAACTAAGTATTTGATATTAATTTTACTCGATACCTCCACGCGTTCCTGAGAAAAAAGGTCTAGACAGGCACACAGACGGACAACAAAATGATCTAATAAGGGTTCCGTTTTTTGTCATTTGAGGTACCGAACCCTAAAAAATACTTAAGGTGACCCGCGCTTGTATCTACAGGGTTATTGTAACTATTTTACCGGAGGGTACAGTCACCAGCAATAATTATTAGAGGCATAAAAGCGCGTCTGACATTTTTGAGCGTCACCTTTTTAAAAAAAATGGATCATATAATTGGTTCTTCCGTTTGGGAGCTACGATGCCACAAACAAACTGATACACAAACACATACGTTAAACTTATAACACCCCTCTGTTCGCGACGGGGGTTAAAATTCGTTGTATCATTGTAACTGCGGCTCAGTTGGCTATCATAACAGCAATAAAATCCTAAACCCGAGTGGTATTTTGTTTTTTAGCCGAGGTCGTGATTAGTGTCCAATATTTCGCTCCGGAATTGTAAAACAAACGGAAGGGACGAGCCCGTGAAATTTGATTTGCATATAACTGAAAAAGGCTGATTGTACCACGTTTTTGGTGGGTATGCTGATGGAATATATATTCTGCCCAAGGATTTCTCACACGTCTCTAAAATATCTGACATAAAATCGCACTCAAAAATATCTGACAAGCTTTTATGACTCTATATAGAGTCATAAAAGATTGTTAGATATTTTTGAGTGCAATTATGGATCATAATTATTATTCCTGGTGACTGTACATCGCAATTAAATTTGATATATTAATAATAATAATACAGCCTATATACGTCCCACTTTTGGGCACAGGCCTCCACTAACAACGAGAGGGTTTGGGCTATAGTTCCCACGCGGGCCTAGTGCGGATTGGGAACCTCTCACACAACGTCAAATTGCTTTGCAGGTGTGTGCAGGTTTCCCCACGATGTTTTCCTTCATCGAAAAGCTCATGGTTTTACAAATTATATTTCGCACATAAATTCCGAAAAACTTAGAGGTGCGTGCCCGGGTTAGAACCCACGACCCTCTGATTAAGAGTCGGCAGATCAAACCATTACTTTTTTTGGGGGGTATAGCAGGACAATTAATATGGCGCGCGTCAAAGCGCTTATGCCGTTGGCCGAGAGTTCGTTTTTGCATATTCCGTGCGCCATATTAATTGTGTTCTGATAGGTTTATTCGTAGCAGTCGTTTTTAAAAGTTTGGTGTGTTTATTATATAGCCTTAACCTTGTTAACTTATCAAGCCGAAAAAAGATGACGTCATTTGATACGAGCGATTTACAATCTCTACCGTAACACCGATACTAACTTTAACTGCCACTTCGGTATTATTGACGCCATCTGCGAAAATACCATAACCCGTTTATATCTCGGTTTATCGCCGAATCATGAACACTCCTCTTGTTTATATTAACTCAGCGGCGTAAAAATAACTTCGGAGTGGAATTGTTCATCTGATTTATCACTTTCATTACGCGCGTACTCCTTCGAGGCTTTAATTGAAATTTCTCTGTGAAGCAAATTGTTACAGCGACACGTATGCGTAGAATAAAAAGGAATTTATATTGTTAAGGAATTTAAGGTTTTTTAACTTAGTTTCTAGAAAGATTTGGGATAACTAACACACGAGTTGAATTTTTATAAAGTTTATACTTGCAAGTAGGTACGCACAATTTTCAATACAGTGTCATCCAGTTTCAGTTAAATATTTATATGCTAAGTTCGTAGCACAATAATGTACTGTAACATTTTTTTTTGTATAATGACATCATTAATCACCCATGTTTTAATGAAATAAAATGTATATCATATTATATTCTATTCATATTCATTTGATAACTGACACCCTGCGACTTTTATTTGCCAGTTTTCCAAATGTTCATCAAAATAATCCAAACAGTACGGGCGTGCCGTGCATTACGCTTAAAATAATTTGATATCGGCAATTAGGTAATAACCCAAATTAATATCGAAACAAATTGTCCATTCAAATTCTTACATGCGAGTGTATCATAACAAAACTATTACTAATTAATTATATTATTAAAGAATGGTACCTACACGGAGCCATCTAAAAGAATTGTTTTCCTGTGAATTCTGTTCAAAATTGTAAAAACGGCGTTCACAATGAACGATTTTGTTATTTTGCAACCCGATACGAACAGGTCGTGAAATTTCACGAGCGATTTCAACTGGAGTCGGGGCGTCAACAAATCGACAACGTTCACGCACCGGTGAGCATAAAGATTTTATTTAGAACATTGTAACGTATGTACCAATTATAAATAAGCGTTTAATCACAGTTTCATTTGATGCTCAGTGAAAATAAGATCCATGATGATGCATGCAAACATACTCTTCAATTATGAAATATTTAGAAATGTTCAGCAAAAAGAGCGTTCTATTCCTTAGCAGTTCTCATGGCGAAAATTAAAAGACAGTGTCATAATTATTACCAAGAGTTTCAGCCATGTACTATTACAGCAGGTAACCAACCTCCACATAGACCCAGGTCCATGCCATCAGGTGGTCTTCTCCATGATATCAAAAAATCATACACATTACATATTTGTATAAAAAAATAAGTTTAAAAACTAAAACCCCACTGCAAAAAGAACGAAACAAGTTTTGGACCTTTGTAATGTTTTACACATACCACCATATGGTATTCGCTATCTGATTTACAATAGAACCACTCCTAGTCCGCGTATGATGACGTAGAGTCCAAATTCAGGAAAATCCAAGACTTTGGCAGCAGGCATCACCTGTGAGTGGAACTCCGTCGATTGCAATCGTCATCCTGCCTGCTAGGAAGCTATTCAAAATATTGTTCGTAATCGAAGGCCAGATATTATTTTATAGCAACGTGCATGGTAGTTTGGCCTTCGACTACGAACAATATTTTCCACGTTTCTAACCTCAAAAATGAATGACTTTCATACAATATTCTACCCCCCCTTTTAACCACTTGGGGGTTGAATTTCGAAAAATCCTTCTACGTTTTAAAAAACAACACCTGTGAAAAAGTTCAGTTTTCTAGGTCCAATGGTTTCATCTGAGCGTTTATGAGTCACCCTGTCAGTTATATAGATTATAGCGGGCATGCAATTAAAGCCGCGAGTAACAGCTAACTATATTATATTATATATTTGAAATGTGCTACACCCCACATGGCATGATTATTAAAATATATTTTTTTAGTTCATGACTTTATGTCCTTTAGAGGGCGCTATATTCAATTTAATGTGACGTCACATAGTCTATAACCAGCGGATCATCAAAACGCTTCCAACGATTCCCCATTTGTCAGATTATGATAAGTAGTTTAGAAGCTATGAGGGAACCGATGAACATACATACATACATACCGGTTAAAATAACCCTCTTTTTTGATTCGCCGTAGTCGGGTAAAAATCGTGGGTAATTTCAAGTAAGGAATTCCTAGAAAACCCGCTTTTTAATTTGCTTTCAACCATTCCTGCTTAAATTTTTATGAATAAACAACTAAACGAAGGGGTTATAAAAGCGAGCTAAAAATTGAATTACAACTTTATGAAACCTGGGGGGTTAGTACGAGATCGTTATGCTGCTGTACAGTTAACGGTGCGAGAAAGGGACAGCGCCATATAACTGCCATTAGCTCTGTCCTTGACACTCGCCGGAAACTGAACTGCACAGCGACGCTATGGTAACCCCCCTGTACATATTTTTCACGAAGGTTACCAATTTTTATTACCACTATAAATTAAGTATATATATTGTCGGGAAGCGGTGAAAAG
This sequence comes from Tortrix viridana, assembly GCA_963241965.1. NCBI lineage: Eukaryota > Metazoa > Arthropoda > Insecta > Lepidoptera > Tortricidae > Tortrix > Tortrix viridana. The sequence continues at coordinate 6,356,742 of OY725179.1, read as the reverse complement.
TAAATTATTGACAAGATACGCACATTCTATAAAAAATATATAATATAACCAAACATCTTATGGCGCTTCATATACAGTCTAAACACGTTTGAAATACGTGGTCGTGTGTAATTTTCTTCATCCCGTATTATTAAACCTACCTGTACGTTTATTATACACAAGATAATTGGAAGCCTATCTCGCTGCATTCGAGCTATCGATTTGCCGTCAAACTTTTGGCACAGGTGCTATCGGAGAAACCCAAAATTATCTTGACATTTTACTGGCTCGTCTATTAATTAAAGTGGCCTGTAAGACATTTTATTCATGCCCCATTTTACCCAAGTGCTCTGCTGACTGGAATAGATTGTAATAAATCAGGATGAGTGCTTCTTGGAATACTAATTGATTTTACCGAAGTGAGAACGTACTTTGTAATACGAAGTGGCACTAAGTATTTTTAGAAACAGTGTGTGGATAAATATACCTTATTAGTTTTCCGCCCGCGACTTCGACTGCGGAGAGTCAGTACTTTCGTAAGTTAAAATATGGCCTATGTCCACCCTGAAAGTCCATTCTAAAGATTTGTATTTTTGTATGTTTGTAACGAATAAACTCAAAATCTACTGAACCGATTTCAAAAACTCTTTCACCAACATTTAGAATGGACTCTAAGGGTGGATGTAGATAGAAAAAAAATATACATCCTATTTTACTGATTAAGCCCTTGTACGTACTATGCGCTTGGCCGCATGCGGCTGGCCACATGGCTGATCAACGTATGAAACCGCAAAACCGGAACCTAAACGCACTGTGCGGTTAGCCGCAACCGCAAACGGCTAGGCGCTCAGTGCGTACCTGCCCTAGCGTTCTTGAAGATGAAGTATTATTGTTACCTACCCGTTTTTATTCTGCAAATCAAATACGCCCGATTAGAACGTGACACAATACATAACATAGGTAGAACACATTCTGTAATTGTGCGTGTTGTTAATTACTGGCATTGTATAATCGTCGTATATAAGTTTTTTATTTTATTTACTTACTAGCTAAATATGAGAACAAGAAGTAATTGGCTATTTGTAGTTAGCTGAGTTTTCTACATTTTTATTAAGCGGTTGGGTTTCCATGGATTAATAAATAAATAAATAAACAAATAAATGTAATTATATTTGTATTGTATTTTACAGAAATTGAATTTATACATTCTATCAGTTACTTCAAGGTAGGTACTTACCTTAAATGAAAACATTCACAATATGGTTTTCAAGTAGACGCCTAAAGAATCCATATGCGTAGGATTCGCTTTCCGCTTTTACATGAGAAAGGGTGCACCCATTTTTTCTAGGTAGGGGTAAAATTAAGAACATTACTAGACACAGGTGCATGTTGACTGTTTTTTTTAATAAATACGTTTCAGAAGAATGAACTCATTGTTATATCACGTCTTTATTGCTGACCTTTAGCTCGCTTAATCAAGTTCCAAGTTACTCGCACAGAGTTGTCGAATATCACGTCTACAAGGTGGGTTAAGTACTTAATAAGTTTCGCAAAGTGTAACTTGGTTATATTAGGGTGTGGAGATTGGCAAATTAATTCGTAATAAATAAAAATTAGAATAGAGAAGAGTTAGAATTTTGATCGTTTTATTTAAGTGATACAGAAAACCTACAGCTGAAAAAGCAGAAATAAACTTTTTTTTTAGTAATATTTGTTAAGAAATCCACTAGGGAAATGCGTCAGGTGATAATATTTTGTAAAACTTTTAACCAATCCCAATGCGCCACAATACGTTGCTTTTTAAAAAGGGTGTTATAAATTTTTTTTGAGACCGGCAACGCATTAGTTACGCCTCTGGTGTTGCAATGTCCATAGGCGGCGGTGACCACTTCCCATCAGGTGGGCCATCTGCCTGTTCCTCAAAGTCAATAAAAAAAATAAAAAAAACAGTTACTTACCTACATATTAAGTTTCAAAAGATACAGCTCTTAAAAACGACAGCGGGATGAAAGCGACGACGGACGGACTGACGTCTGACCTTTGGTAAACTGAAGCGATTTATTAAATATTGAATAAAATCCCCCTGCATAACGAACGCATGTCATTGATTAGTTAAGGTACTTACCGTACTAAACTTACAAACGCCCTCAAAGTGGTAGCAGCTTAGCACGATTCAATAATGGTACGTCTATTATCTTTGAATTTGTATAGAAATGGTCGCATTTAAACCTGGAAAGCTTTTGTGCATTTGTAGTTGTACGGTTAAATATTACCTATATAAACAAGTATTCTACAGACAGTAAAAAAAAAATCAATACCTGTCCTCCCAGAAGTTACAAATTATAACCTCAATTACAAGAACAGGTTTTACATTTTACTCTACTCTACTATGGCGACGAAAGTAAAGTGTCAAAATTAAATATTCTTATTAAATTTTTCTGGGTTGACTTCTTTGCTTTCTTTTACTGTAAGTAGTTGGAGATTACAACCTCAAATTATACTCGTTACGCCTGTGGCACACAGACAAGCGAAAAAGCGAAGCGGACCGGACTGTTCGTTGCGAAATCGTATCGCTTTCGTGTAATAAAATTGTAGACAATTGTAGACGTCTTTAGAAAGACACACCAAATATGAACCGATTTTGAATGATGATGATGAATGATGTCAAAAAATATCAAGCGACGAACTTGTGGCGGACTGATTTTGTTCCTCTTTCGTTCCGCGTGCTGTGTGAGACGGAACATTACTAAAGTCATACTAGACAGTCACAGACCAAGGAAATACTATAGACGCGGTAAGGGGCGTGGCGCGTGTTACCGAACTTATGATCAGACGCTCATGTTATTGTCAAACGCAGCTCAGTTTTAGTATAGACGTGGTCGACGAATTAAGTGACTTTAAAAATAGTAAAATGCCGTGTTGTGCAGATTTATCGTGTCAAATAAGGGGCTAAGATCTTAAAGGTACCCCAGGAGTGATTACATTTTACCTGTAAACACAAATTTACTGTATTTATTAATAGACCTTGCTAAATGAACAGAAAGCTTAATTTTGTGTTACTAACAAAATTATGTTATGGCGTTTTTAGTTCGTAAGCTGTAACCAATTATGAGAAAGTTGTTTTTGTAGTAGTATTTCATAGAGCGTAAGCGTAAAGACGCACACATTTTTAAAAGTGGCGACACCGGTTCTCGATTGAATTTGCGCTCATGGCGAATCTCCTTCTTTATGTGATCTGTGTAGACAGTGTTTCGTTGTTCGCTAGTGTTTCGGTTCGGTCCGCTTCCGTTTCGGTTTCGCGCCCTGTGTGCTACAGGCGTTAAATAATTATTTAATTATGGAAAAAAAAAACTTTTGTTCCTTAAATAAAACTGCAGTTTTGATATGACGACACTGCTGTAGTGCACTTTATTAGTTACATTAATATTATTATGCTCTCGCGCACGTATAACAATAAATTAAAAACAACGTCATAACTACGTCTTATACATTGTGTATATATCACATATAGTGTAATGTATTCCTGATTCCTGGTGATCTACGATTTGAAGCTTATTAATTTTTTAAATAAAACGATATTTTTTTAATTTATTATCTAAATATTTTTGAAATCAAATAATTTCTTAAATTTAATCCCTAGCACTGTTTTATTTTACCTCACACTTATTTCGGTCACGAAAATACAATTTTAAATAAAATAAAAATAAGACTAAAGTAACATCTAATGTGTTTATGCAGATTTTTACTTAATTCAAATGATATGAGAAACTTTTCGTAATACATGTATTGTCTTTTATTATTATGATAAGTCTTAACTCTAATATAAAGCTAATTGTAAACTGGTTTTGTTGTAAATATCATGAAAATCTAACGACAAGTTCAAATGTTGCATTCCTATTTATTATACATTTAATCATATTGGTGTTATTAGGAAGAAATTATAACATTGGTAATTATATTTGTAACTATTAAACGAATTAACTTAATTTGATGTCACATTGACATAATTATCTTTGCGAAATTACAAGGCGTACATAAATAATATAAACTGGGAGGAGATCGTACAAGACAGGGCGCGGTGGCGCCAACTCGTATCGGAGGCCAAGATCCACCTCGGGTCGCTGAGCCAGCGCAGTAGTAGTAGTATAAATAATACTATACTTAAATTCAATTGCAAGCTTCGTATTGACATAATGACGTTTCGTCCCTCGTCATCAAAGCGCTATAAAACAATTAAAAACTTTGATCTTGATCCAAAAAAAATACACAGATTGTATACTTATGTGTTCGTCAGTATTCAATGTTCCCTCGTAACCACAAACTACTTAAACAAAAGAAATATATGTGTTGAAAATCCAATATCGAAAGAAAATGTAACAAATATACGCTAAAAATACTTCGAGTGTTTGAGATAGCTGTCATAAAAATCACATTTAATATAGAAGTGGTTGGTACTTTAGGGGCAATAGTAGTTTATTTGATTAAATTTTTCTTTAGTAACAGCAAACTTAACAAATATTTCTTCGTGTCAATAATTTTAAATTCATTTACTTTTGGTATTAAAATTGCCTTAAACATTATCACTACAATGCAATTTAGTCATAAGTTAATAATATTTAAGGCCTGTGCTAATAAAATGTTAATTAGAAGTTTAGGAAAAAATAACAATAATAACCCATTAAGATTGCAAGCTTAAATAGCATACGGTTTATATTTACTATAACATATAAATCTTATCTATGTTATCTATATTCAGTCACATTTATCTTAAAAAGCACGTGCAGAACACGAAATGTGAACACCTTGCAGAAAGTACCTTTGGTACAACAGCGAACAAAACAACAGTAGTTTGTAAACTTGCTTTATCGGCGACGTCTGATGGAGCATGGACGCGAGATAAACTAAGATGAACATAATGGAGATCAATTTGCTAACTAATATTAAGTTACATTCCAGAAAACTCACGCAAAATATTTTACTTGATGAAAAAGGGAACATGACACCACAAAACAGGCGTTTAGTGACTTTAAACGTTTTAAGCCTTTATTTGACATTATAATACTTGATATTAGGGCTTACACACGCGGCGTTTTTTAAACGTGCAGAGGACGCGCATTCCTTATGCTGGGGCCACATTAACGAGAAACGTCGTTAATAATCAACGTCTATCGCCTTATGGTGCTACGCATAAGGACTATCATCGTGATAATTAACGGCGTTTCTCCGTTAGTGTGGCCCCGGCATTATACCCGCGTCATCTAAGTTGGTAGCGATAGTTGCTGTGTTGCTAACTGCATCGCTTTTGGTACAGTTGTGTATGACACGCGCCCTTATTGCGCGTTTAACACATTCAGCGCCAGCTACCCGCTAGTCGGGTTCTCTGTTCGTAGGCAGTTTTCGCTACAAAGCGGAAAAACGCTGGAATCGGTTACGAGCGTAGTGCGTAGCACTGCGTGGCAGCGAATGTGTAGTACGCCGTGTGCATAGGCCCTTAGTGCGTATTAATAGATTGCTGAGCGGCGCTTCCTTTAAACTCTTCTATACGTATCAACTGTTATAAACCTCTATGTGACAAAACTAAATATTATGTAACTAAAAATTAAAATGATAAGACTTTTCCCTTTTTCGTAACGAATAATATTTTGCAACATGAGCTCCTGGATTATACCGGCCATTAGGCTTTACGTGTTAAATACTACACAATTGAATCCTTACTTGCTATGTGCCTACTTATAACGATCAAAAACAACAAGTAAATATCGCACATTACTTTAAGTCGAAGAGCGATTCTACAAACAAAGTTAAGCATGACCCACGCTACACTGAAACCATACCTACCTGCTTTCAACTTTCTGACTGGTCGCTTTCTAGAGTATTTTACCTTGAATTCAAATGTTTTTATGAATAAGTCTATAGTTTCTAAGAGCTAAATATTCGAATACTTAGAATAAAACCCCTAAGGAAGCAACATCCAATCCAAAATGACTTTCGAAGTTTCCTTTTACTTAAATCTGTCACTCATGAAGCGAAAGAGACACGGCTATGTTCCGAATATGCTTCTTCAAAGTAACTAACTTCATTTATAATATATGGAGTGTTGCACAACCATTGGATGATGACATGCGGAAATAAATTCATACTTATAAGAGCAATATTTGTTTATTTGTAATCGCGTTCTCGCGTTTGATTTAAATCGCAGGATATGGGTCTAGAAATTAGTCTAGGTTACATCTTCGGGGAAATTCGGTTTCGACCCGAGCGACGCTCGGTCTCCCAGGTACTATGTATATACGTGATAACACGTGACAAAAGCTGAATGTATAGAAATCAGTGTAGCGAGAGACTACTTTTTTATTTAGTACCTTTTCGACATATTTTATGACCGAATTGCCTGTTACATACCATTCACTTGAGTCCCAAATTCCACCTCTCTTAATCTTACGTAACAAGATTTTTTACTTATACATGACAAATTGGTAAAAAATGCCTACATTTTGTTTTCGACTTCTACATTCTCATAAGGCTTCTTCGTAATAAACTCCTACGTTGATCTGAAAAAGACGAAACAGGTGTTATAAGTACTTACATCACTGAGTATTTCTCTGTAGGTACGTAAGCATGGAAGCTGACATTGGGAAACTGTCGTTTTATTAAATCCGGTCTAATGTCGGATTTCACCGACCACTTAACAGACGATTAGAGTGTTAACAGCTGTCAAAATGTACCTAAGAACTAACAACCCAAGTAGCACACAAGCTGTATAAGAGCTTATACAGCCGTTAAAATTAGTAATAATGGCTGTATAAGCTCTTATACAGCTTTTGTGCTACTCGGGAATCGATTAACATTTGATATCGTGTGGTGAAATTGATGGGATCCCTTTGTCACCCATAAAGTTGTTGTATCGAATTTTGAAAGTCAGAAATTGATTGTCATACTACTTATACTCATAACTATCGATAGTCATAAAAATTGTAAAGCATAACGCTTAATAATGCTAAAGTGAATAGTCCATAATGTTAAGGATTATAATTTTCATAAATCATAAAAATTATATCTATAACATTCAAAGGCATATTGATGATTAAACAGATTATATTTTAAACTACTAATTATTATTATTCATACCGTTTCATTGCCTCCGTTCATATGTAATTTTTATGACTCCAAATGTTCTTTCTTTTTGAATTTCGAATTGATATTATGAATATGATGTAGATATATAAGGAAGCTCTCCATTAGGTACGACGACGAGCAAAGCGAGGAGGAGTGTTAGGTAGAACTGCAACCCTACAGCGCGCGAGCCGAGCGAGCGAAGCGAACGTGCCGCGGCAGCGGCCGGCGGAGCGCCAGAACCAAACAAATTTTTTAACTAATACTTACATATAGTAGGCAAAACTTACAATTTAATGTATTTTACTTTTATGATAAACAAGTTTGGACCTTATAATCATTATGTCAAGCAATATTATTACCTTTAACATTATGAGGTGTAATACATTATTTTGTGAAAAGTTATGTATAAAGTTTTTATGACTTTCGACAAATATGACCAAGAAAAATCGGAAATACAAATTATACCCTCAAATATTATGACAATCAATATTATGACTAACAATATTTATGATTAAAAACGTTATGGAATCTTAAAAACGGAACTAAAACTTTATGGAAGACAATGTAGACCCGAAATTGATACTAAGAATGCTATTATCGCGTTCAAAGCCTGAATTCAACGTTGTATCAACAATATCTCAATTTCGTCTCAAAGTCAAAAAATGTCAGATAGGTAATAGCAATATGAAAAGATCGAAAACTATATGGTTAAAGAGTTAGGATAGAGGCTCAGGGCCAGGTTATACCCTATAGCGCCTATAGCCCAACAAAGGTCATATTGACAATGGATTTCCTAATTTAGGTTAGTAACGCGTTAAACTGGTTGGCATTTGAGAACTACGCAAAACTTAAAAAGAATATAAATATAGAAAGTCTCTTACATATTATTCAGTGCTTATTCTACACCACGTGTATGGGACACCCGTCTTTAGCATTCGTGACGTGGTCCAACGGCGGTGGGATGACGACGTACGTGTCCCGGCTGGAACACGGCAGGCACTCGTCGTCGAACAGAGGTGGCGGAGGAATGACGTCATCCTCCACTTCCTCCTCTATCACCTCTTGTCTCTTACTCTTCCCAGGCATATAGTTCATCACGCACGTCACCGCAATCAGGAACAGAAAGAATATGAACACTATGTCGAACATGATTAAAAAGTTTAGCATTACAAGTTGCATCACGTTAGTCCGGTACGCTCGGGTCGCATTCTGCGAGGTCTTTCACAGGCGAATCTTTGCTTTCCTTCACAAAAACAAGTTGTGCATCTTCAAGCATCTTTCCAACATCGTCTTATTAGGATCTGCAGCTACGTTGGATGTAACGGGAACAGGAAATGTCTGAAACAAAGAAAGATATTCCCCTTTGATATCCAACGTTTTCCCAATTATGTTAAATTCAAGGCAAGAAAATATTGTCAAAGTCAAGTAAATGAAATAATTAATCACAATTGTTTCCTGAATTCTGGAAAAATTCATTAAAATTCACCCTTTGGAGTTAATTATCCATTAAAATGATTTGTATTGCCGGAGCCATGTTTGTTTTGGTAAAAATATTATAACCATAAAACAGGTTTTCCTTGTGATTTACAAAAATGGATAAATTGCAGAACTCTTTTGTCCCGAGGCCATAATGATTTATTGTACCCTTTGTTTTGATAGATATTTCGTGTTATTTCACTCCATGTGGCAATAAAATAAACGATTGATGATTTCAGGCGTTTATACGATAGTTAAAAACATCTGCATTTAATCCTTTTAAATAGTAAAATTTTCTGTAGAATGAGGAGGAAAAACTTGTTCTAAGCATGTTAATATATTTAGATGTACAAAACCCTGATTGTTTAATAGTCTATTATTATTCAGTATTTGCCGTAATGATCAATAATTCATGAAAATATGATATTCTAACATTTCTAACTTGTAATTGAAGCTCCTCATTCTTAGATATTAATAATCAACCATTTCCAAAATACAAATTTCGTAATCCTGCCTCAAATGAAAAATGAAAAATATAGTATTTTCTTGTTTGACTGCGCAGTTTCTTATGAAGTTTCATTTTGTCGGAATCTGCACTTTATTCGGCTTGCTAATATCCGGGGGCGGGGTTTGATTAAAACAGCTCCGTTCTCTTCGAAATTCTACTCGGTCTTTTATTGCTATCTGTTGTTGTAGACCACCAAATTCACTGATATTCAAGGAAGTCAGTTTCAAACTTGATATTTAGTCTGCAGTGGATTGATCGGGCAAGCGACTCCAGAAGATACCATCATGGTGTGGTCCCTTGGCACAGCACAGTGCAATTAGGCTAGACCAGTGATCTTGTGAAGATTTCAGAAGAGGCCATAGTAGTCCATGACATAAGAAAAATCTATACATTATTATGGCTCCTGTGCTCGTTAGTCCCGCATGCTATTTCGATGCGCTAGACCAGCATTTACTATCTATGCCTATATTGGTGCAGTTTTATTGATGGCAATAATTAAGACATTTCAAGGGAATTGTTTAAAGACTGACTGAGCAAATTTTTTTTGATAACCCGTCAACAAACATTATTGTCACGTTCCGGGCAAAAATTGAGACGATAAAAAATAACGGGGATTATTTCCCAGCTAGGGCGACATAGATCCGCGAGGACAATCAAAATGAGGCACAATTTTGGAGAGACTCAATTTTTCGGCGGGTAGTAAATTGTTTCGGCTCGGGGGAGTGAAATGGTACATATCTTGACAGGTATAATGTATTTCGAAACTTTTCCCGGAGACATGGACCCTATTTGTTAATGCTCTCTTTTTTAATGCTTTTGTTAAATAATAAATAGCAAATATTATGTGTTCAGCAAGCTTATAAGGCGTTAATATATCGTATGAAAAAGGTAGACGTGAAGTATTCTCTGATATTCCTAATCAACTGGCTTAATATGTTTTATTTTAACGCATTATGAAGTCAAGTATTTTAACTTCATAATGTTTTACAGTAAACGACATTTTATTATAGCATTTTAAAGGTTTCTCTATCAAACCACTTACGCTCCGTAACGAAATATCGATTACGAAATTGGAGCGGCCCAAGGAGGGCTAATATGCTATTTGCCTAATAAATATTTAAGCAAAATTGCCCTAAATCCGGGTATTCACGGTTCTGTCGAGTCACGAGACTCGTCCATACACAACGTGATAAATCGCCTTTCGCTGTCCGATCGGCCGAGTCATTAACTACAGTTTGTGTAGTTACATGGGTTACACCCACAGCGGCTTAAACTTTAAACCTTCAGTGTAATATAAGTTTAGGATGTTGTAGACGTATATTAAATTACAGGTATAGCTTAAGAATAGTTAGAGAAAGTAATTTGGGAGTTGTTTGTCTACCCTTGCGCTCACGAGCTCGTAATTACGCCGAGTGAAAACAATTCGGCTAATACAAGAGACGCAAGCATTCGTGTGCTCATTATTTAGACCGTATAAACTATGGATTAGGGTTATGTCTTTGAAATAACATTGTAATGTTACTCAATAATATTAACTCTGTTTAATCTTCTTGCATTTACCTTTTATATTTATAGGTACTTAATACTGTTTAAATAGTGTCGTTGCTGAAACATCGTTTAGAATAAATTCTCACTTTTAATTTTCTTGGTTGAACAAAAATGCAAAAAAATTGCTGCAATTTTGGACAGTAAACATTAAGTGTCATAAAAATTACGTATATCAAAGAAGATTATATCAAACTACATAATTTACATCTCGGTAAAACCATAATTGAAGTCTAATTATTGATTTCATGTCGAACAAAATTGCATGTGATTTTCGGTTGGACCTCGGACAAAGGCATTTTAATATAGCTCTCCATTTAACATTTACGTAAAATTCAACGTAATAGGTTGTTACCACGCGTGTTACGCATTCCGAATTATGTTTGTAAAACGTTTATTATTACATAGTTCACAAAAGCTCTGGCCTGAAAAATATGATTTAATGTGCAGTCAGCATCAAATACATAGGAGCACCGAAAGTGGCCAAATGTATCGCAACACATCTTTATTTCTATAGGAATAAGGATGTGTTGCGATATATTTGGCCATTTTGGCTGCCTCTATCTATATGATGTTGACTGTATGCTTATTTATGGCATGTAAAAAGCAAACGAGCATACTGGCCAGCTGATAGTATGAGGGATCAAAGACCCATAGACATTTGCAATCTCAAGACTGCCATCCTAGCTATGACTGCAAATGCGTTTACAACCCTCAGATACAAATTTCGCCGATTGTCTGGAACCTGGAAACCCACACCGCAACACAACAAAGCGAACACTGCTGTTCAGCGGTAGGTTAAAAGAAAAATTAGGGGTAGCGATCCCTACACAAGGCCTACCACCACTAGAACTTCTACAAGTGTTTTTAATTTTGAAGGGCCGTTTTTCTAATCCCCAGAGAAAAATATCTGACAGTTAAAGTTTTCGGTGTCCTTTTCTTTGTCATATTAAAGAAAAGCACATGCTAAAAATTTTCGGACAGTTAGTGTTATCTGGAGAGTGAAAAATTAACCCTTAGTGAACGATTAGTAAAGGAAAATCAGCCGTAAATGAACTATTAGCAAAGGAATATCTTGGAGTTATTTTGCAATATTGATGAATCAGAAAGCATCTCTATCTGCAGGAAAAACAACTAGTTGTAGTAACTTTGCAAACCGAAGTCGCAATGTATGGGATACATTGCTCTCAGAACCGATAGCCGTACCTAAGGGCGAAAAGTTTAGAATGGCGACCATGTAGGTGCATTAGGCAGGATTTCTGACAGACTGATGATCTGATAAAGGTCGCGGAAAATTGCTGGATGTGACTAGAATAGGACTGATTGCGTGATCTTCGGGCACATAAAATGTCTAGTAGTCGAACGTTATCCGGCTGACATTCAAGCAATGATGATGATGAAATTGCTTTTAAAGTAATTCTAGTTCTATAATGTAGTTTTGTCTAATGCCCGGTTCCTATATTCAAACCGCAGATAGATAAGGTTACTTCAAATTCAAATTTGACGCATGTTGTATGTGGCAAATGTCAAATTTTAACGCGAGGTATCGTTATCTACCTGCGGTTTGAATAGGTATAGGAACGATGCCAAAGTAGTCTTGGCTACGGATAATCTGGCATAATAGGGGGTCGAATGCGTGATTTTTTAAGGGTAAAATGACGTACAACACTTTATAGATGTAACTTTCCCAACATCGTGTTCTATCCCTACCCATTCAGCCCTCGCAAATGGCGTATCAATTTCTGGGCGATAGTTGGAGCGGAAATAAAAAGGAAAACGTTTCTTATATATGTCTTTTATTCGTCGTAGATAAGAGAGAGGGTGCTTCTCCGATAGAGAGATACAGCGAAGATTTCATATTATTACACATTAACGGTACAAAATAAAACATTACTTTGCAGACAATGTAAGCAAAATCTGAATTAAATATATCTGCTCTAGGACGCCGTGATGTCGACTTAAGTAGAGTGTAGAGGTTTCACCGGACTTAACTACTTTGAATCGGATTTTGATGTGATTTTCTTTTCTGAGACTTAAATCATCCATTCGAGCGAGGATACCAGCAGGATAATAGGCCATCTAATATTAAAAATGAGAAAGACAGATTTTTGTTTATTGCTTTTTACGTTTTAACAGCTTAAAAACTGAACCAGATTTTTTGAGACTCGGTATGGCGATAGTTTGAATGAAAAGGGGAAGGACGAAGGACAGGAAAATATTACAGTTCCGAAGAAAATTAATGAACGAGTTCTGCGTGGATGAAGACAAAATATAATTATAAATAAATAAATATAATACAACGAAATACTTACGATTTCAGCATTACAATAATCTATGTAATAGGGCCTGAGATGACATTGACGTAGTTTACGAAGTTTCAATTAAATCGTTTTACAATAATAAGATTAAAAACCAATAGATGTTATCCGAGCTCGCATTCAGCGTTCTATCAAAGCCCGCTAATAGAATTACTTGCGAAAGCGCCCCGTGTTGGAGACCGAGGAGTGCGAATCACTGGATTTAAACCTCTTAAGACAAATGGTGTAATTAAGGCGACATGGAACACAAGTTTGGCTATTCTTGATTTGAATGTTTCGCGTCTTAAAGTTTAACAGGATATGCGGACGGAGAATTAAATAAAAATCAGTATGAATACCTAGTGCTAATAAAAAGCACCTCTTGGTGAAGACGACCTGATGATGAAGACCAGAGATGACCACCGGAACTCCTTAGTCGTAAGTGGTTGACGCCAGCAATGAGATTTCTTTATTAAGAATATGAAGCTACTTTTATACTCATTATAATGCATGTGGTGAAGTGATTGTGAAGTACCGGGAGAACTCCTCAATTATTAACGAAACCTGCATCTTGGACAGCGACATTTTGTTAAGGGTGATGAGAAATTGGTATTAGGCTATTGTTTCTTAATTTGTGTTTACGAGTATGTGCTTTAGTTAATTAATCACGTAATAATATTAGGTGTATCACTAAAAAGCGAAAAAAAAAATAACAAAAAAATAAAACCGTCTTCAAAAAACCCACTGAAAAGGGTTAAAAAGAGACCGGCCTCCTATATATATTGAAATATATCGAAGTCGGTGTCAAGAATCATATGTCATTGCTATTGTGTAGGTATACCTACTTGACACCGGCTTGTATATATTTAATGTACCTCCTACCGATTAGGCACTAAATAGGCAATTCCTAGGACTCCTAGGAGGCCGGTCTTAACCCTTTTCAGTGGGTTTTTTGAAGACGGTTTTATTTTTTCGTTTATTTTTTTTTAATTTAATGCTTCCACAGTAAAAACTAAATAAATAGAAATGTCCAAAATATAATTTTATTTTTTGTTCGAATATGGTTATTAAAACGTGAACATGCAATTTGTTCGAGCTAAGGATACTGCGGCGAGCCAATTGCTTATCTAAGTTAACATTACAAGGGCCGTAACGAGCGAGCACCGACAATTATTAAATAATTTAATGTTTGCCACTGGTTGCCGTGAACGACGCGTTTGTAAACATATCCAGTACCTACCTAGTTTCATTTTCGGAACTTTTATAATTTATTCTTGCGATAACTATTTATAAATGTGAAAGTTCATGAGAATATTCAAATGTTTTGAAATGGTTTTGAAGCTTGACTTTTAATCACGCAAGAACGACTGAACGGATGGATGACAGATATGGCTTGAATTAGGTAGAAAACCTGTTAGAAAAAAATAAGAAAAGAATTTCGAATTGCATCTTGCTTTCCTTTGCGAGCTGGACTGACAAGAGGGTAGTCTTGCATTTTCTTAATAAATTAGCAACTGTAGACAAAAGTTAGGCAAGAGAACTTTGTTTCGGGCAGCAAAAGTAAGGTAGGAGAACTTTGTTTGCGCCATTTAAATGATAGCAGTTGTTTCATTCTAGCAAAAAAAATTTCAGGTTGGCATTTTGCTCCAATGATAATACAAATGAACATTGATATATCGTTGAGAATACCTATTGATTAACCTTTTAAATGCTACTGTCAACTGCTAATTGACGGGCCTTCAGACGCCAGGACACCATATATTTAATGCCATGTAAAATGTATGACGCATAATATGTAGGAGAACTCACTGACTAGACAGCAGGTTGGGCGCCCGGCTGCGGTATGACAATCAGCTGTGGTTTTGCCGAATGTGGTTCAAAAATTAAATGCATTTTTACCTTAACTAATTGTGTATTCTTGTGGTTACACTCGTAGGACGATTAACAAAAGCTGCCACGAATGGACCGAAGTATCTTATCTGTGAACGTGTAATGTAAACAGTTTATTTTTAAAACGAAGAAGTCCGAATTGCAGACCCGGAACCTGTATTTAATTTACACACATGTAGGTATATTTTCATTTACCCATTTAATCCATTAGCAGCTCTTGTTAATCGTTCTATAGATACTATGCATCTAAGACTTTGTTGCATTTAATTGCAATGTAAAAGATGTTAGATGACAAATCAATTTAAAAATGGTGGCCTGCCTTGATGTTGTAACTTGAAATTTTAACAGTACAGTTTAAATGCTTGCCTGAAAAGGCGTCCTTCATTTGTCAATGGTGCCGAGGCTATGAAAAGTTGCCGCCAGGAGAAAGCTTTGCAAAGCAAGGATATAATTAAAGAAGTAATTCTACTGTCAAAGTCAGAAAGCAGTTAGCATTAAAATGGCCCTTATTGTTTTTGAAAACTGATACTGCGTCTGCTTTTGCCAGACTGACAATAATTCATTAATGATTGCATAACATGACTTTTTAAGATATTTTCACCGATATTTTTTAAACCCTCGACGATATTAATAAGATAAGTGTTATGTATTTAAAGCATTTATTTGTACGTCTGACTGTCATCGCGTAGGGCTGATGGCGTACCGATTTAATTATATTTTTTTGTACGAGAATTTTAAGAAATACTCGGATCTGCAAAATGGATCGCTATTTAGGAACTGTTTGATGTTTGCCTTTTAAGGGCCGGCCGATGCGCAATGCTTCAGTTTATTAGAAAACTCAAAAATAGTAATGAGGGCGCTACCAGTACCGGCCCTTAAACATACTTTCTTTTTGATACACCAGATAATGAAGGCGACGAACTTATACAGCAGTCTAAAGCTAAAAGGAACTAAGCGCGTATGGATTTCAGTCTTTTACCGCCTTTTTCTTTTTGATAGTGGGTATGCCCTTTGCGTAGGTAGAAAGTTCCCTTGCCCTGATACCCAAAGCTTTCTTACACAGAATTCAAATTTACCCTTTTACAAAAGTAATCTGATTTCTGAGGGACTTATAACATTCTTTATGATATTGAATTGGGTATTCTTAGGGAAGTTTGAAAACACTGATTCGTTGAATCAAAAATTGTGAAAGTGTATTTTGAATTTTAAAAATGTTGTAAACAAAATAATAAAATCACCATCATCAGCCCAGTGCAACCATCTCCAGGATAAAGATCTCCTCAGCTTCAATCTCAAATTATATCCATGCAAAATCAGTCGACAAAGTTTGCTTAGTCGTGATTTTTAGTTTATTGCATTAAATTATTAATAGTTTGAATAACTTGTACCTATAATACCAACTCCATACATTCACCGCAATGCTCCCAAGTTTGATAAAGGGTTTAGTCACATCGCAAATTGCAACTTGAGCATTGATTTACGAGAAAACTGCTATAGTTTGTAAAAAATGTGATACACGTCTTTTGACGCAACTAATCACTCATAATCATAAATAAACTTAATTAAAAATTCAAGTTACGGAAATGCATTAAAAAAACTAAATCATGATGCAAAAAATCGACATTTTAGTAAGTTGCGATAATGTCGAAAACCGTAAGACTTTTACTAAACCCATGTTAGGCTGATTTGAGCATGGGTTGGTCTATGTCTATATACAGGTTGATTGTGGACCTCTAAATACAGGACATCCTGTATGTATGTTCATATACTGCCGCAATTTTGAAGTTTGTGGGTATATTGATTTAGATAGTTTACCCCACGTTGCATAAAGTGCAATGGGTTTATATCGGGTGGCATACTCGTAATCATTGTTTGACCTAAAGTATCGTTTGGTTGAAAATCATTTGGTCGAAAACTTTTTTTTCAATTGAATGGGTTTTTTTCAGAATTATTATAAAACTAGCCTAACATTAAAGATTTTCGGCCAAAGAATACATTAGGTCAAACAATTTTATGCGTGTCAACGGGCTACCGCATAAAGTACCTATTTGTATAATAAAATTAATAAAATACAAGAACACCTTTGTAACTTGTCGCTTCCAGTCGTTTCACAACATTTTAACAAAGGTTTATTTATGACCTTGCGACTATGTAATGGCCAACCAGTAAAAGTTAGTCGTGCAACCTTAAAGTGTTAACACAATTTGTCGATATTGGATAGGTTAATATCTGGATAGCGTCAACTGGGTCAGCTTTTAACCCCCTCGTTAGCGGAAAGCACTCTCACTAGCATGGTAACTCTAGCTGGGTTTCTATTAGAGGTGCAGGTAATATACCTACGTATAAAAAGGCGCTAAATTCATAAAACGTCGGGGATAGTGCAATACCGTGTATAACTGGCTATTTCAACATGGTACAAAAATAAGAACCTTTCAAAGTTAAAATGTTAAATTGCAGTTAACATAATTTTGGTAGTATTGTGGTTACTGTTAATGTTACTGTGGTTACTGTTACTGTTACTGTGGTTACTGTTACTGTTACTGTGGTTACTGTTACTGTTACTGTGGTTACTGTTACTGTTACTGTGGTTACTGTTACTGTTACTGTGGTTACTGTTACTGTGGTTACTGTTACTGTTACTGTGGTTACTGTTACTGTGGTTACTGTTACTGTGGTTACTGTTACTGTTACTGTGGTTACTGTTACTGTGGTTACTGTTACTGTTACTGTGGTTACTGTTACTGTTACTGTGGTTACTGTTACTGTTACTGTGGTTACTGTTACTGTTACTGTGGTTACTGTTACTGTTACTGTGGTTACTGTTACTGTTACTGGTACTGTTAAGTACATCAAATAGTATATCATCGACTGTTTAATAAAAACGTTTTCCTAAAATATGCGCATTGCTATTTACTTTGGACAGCTCTGGTAACTAGCTATAAACTTAACAAAATAATAATAATAATTCTTTATTCAGTAAGGATTTTACATGGTCATAGTTGTTACGTGTTGAGAATTAAATAAATAATAAATATTTATAATAATAAAACATAGTAGCAATGTCAATAATTACAGGTTAAGTCAATAATTACAGCTGATAATATAATTTCAAATAAGTAGTCACCTAATCTAGTAGTAACCTAGTAGTAATAACCTAAGTATCGTAATAAACTATTTTAATATCAAATAAAAATGAACTTTTATCGAATAAAAATAAAAATAAACTATGTCAATGTCGTGTAAAACAAAACGTCCCACATTAATAATACGAATCAAAGTCATCCTCCCATATTGTAATTAAACTGACACGTGAAGTAGATTATAGTGCTGCCATTCCCGAGTTTCCATTAAGTTGGACATCTCTGCGAGATTCCCCAGCGCCCGCTACCGCGTGTTGTGAAATGTAAACAGTGATGAAATCGTATTACATTTTTAATGTATTTTACAGTTAACGTTTAAAGCACAAATATTTAAATGTTTTTGCGAATTTCGGTTAATATTTAAATCGCATTATATAGATCATAATTCGCATAAACTTACAATGTTTAACAAACTGAGTTTCATGGTGGCTTCACAAATAAAGACATTACATCCTGACAAAAATTCAAGCCAAAAAATGAGGTCACTGTTCTAAATGAAATTGGCAACATGATCCAAGGTTTACTCTAACCTGGTGATGATGCTATTTGAAAATATTGTATTCCAGCGGTCACTGGCTCGACCTTTTTGCCAGGCTACATGTATTTTGTAGGCTGCAACACATGCCTGATTGAAACGGACGAATTTCTAATAGGTAGTTAATGATGAAATCTCGCGAGGTCTAATGAAATCTGCAACCATTTCAAATTCAGCTTAGGTCTATCTATAACTTAAGTCACTTTAGAGAGGGTCTTGACAGACTGACGGACAGATGGACAAACGCTTTTTGTGAGATTTATTATTGGTATAAAAATAAATGTAGCCTCCACCGACGACCAAATAAAATGTATGTTGAGGTCACAAACTCATTTCATACCTACCTGACTATCTTTTTGCTAGTAATCTATAATCTAATCTACTCCACAAAGTTGCCCAGACGGTGTATTATACCAAGTTCGGGAGCAAACAGCCCAGGAACCTACAAATTTAGCTAGATAATCAAACTTTATGTTTACGCAAGTGCAATGTGTGTTCGTGTAAGTATAAAACATTCATCGTCGTCATTATTTCAGCCGATAGACATTCACTGCTGGACATAGGCCTCCCCCAAACATACAACATTCGTCGCGGAGTAATTTTTCCTAGAATCAAAACTTTGTTTCACGTCAAGTTTCCTAATAAATTGGAGTAGTCCTGTGGTACCTACTATAATTTTCAAATAACAAGACAAAGGAAAACGTAAATATGCATAGAATAGGCGAATCAACTTAATATTTTTGCTTTTGGTGAATTAATTATGGTTTACTTCAAGGATATTATTTAAAAACTTTGCAGTAGAAATATGGACATTAAGGAATTGGTTTGGTCTAGAATCTAGATAAACATCAGATTAAAACACTAAAGATGCAATTAGATTGACGCATTAAAACATGTTTATTTAAATATCTTTATAATATAACAAAAATAATATTAGCCATGTATCTATAATAAAACCAGTTGAATAAAATTATTATACTTATTTTAACTTAAATACGAGTACGTCAATTAAAATTTTACGAATGACACATTTTTTTTAAAGTGTTATTGATAAGTCTGAATTTTTTATCGGGCGATTAATTCAGGATTCATACGAGTTTTTAAATAACAGCCAATGTTAACTTGTAAAAAAGTGACAAACATACTGGAACCATGCGGGTATCCAATACGAGTACAGCATGCTACGAAAAGATAAATATCCTTTTAGACTGACAGAATATTGAGAACGTATTTCACCGATTGTTTTTTTGGAATTCGAATCGTTTCGCACCATTTAGGTTGATTGAATATCGATGCATGCAACGGTATGAATTTAAGTCCTAGTACGGCATGTACATATTTGATTTTAATGGTTGAGCCACCATAAAACATTGTCATAATCACCACACGTATTATATTCCTCCGCCGCATCTGTCTGTCTGTCTGAACGCGATAAATTTGAAAACTATTGAACGGATTTTCATATGGGTTTCATCAATGAACGGAGTGATTCATGCATTCTGCTACCCGTGCGAAGACAGGGCGGGTCGCTAGTAAAATAATAATAAGTTACAAGAAAAAAGTGGCGATGATATTCTATGATGGCGCATTAAAGTAAAGTACTAACGTCAAAAAGTGTTAACAGTGAAAATAAGTAAAAATGAATTAGGTACTAAATAAATTTACTTCGCATGTTAACAGACGGCTAGCCCAGTAAATAAACATTTAAAATGTCACATAAAGAGGTTAACTTACAAACAACCCAAATTGGAGTAGTCTGTCGCTGATGTGACCAAAATATATGAGAAAATAAAATTTATGTTTGCCGAAATAAACAGTTATATTTTAAATTACATTTTAGTTGAACAAAAAATAAAAAAATATCGTAATTGTACAAGCAATTTCGCGTTTAAGTTGGGTCTTCAAACATTATGATCAGGCAAGCGAGAACTGAACCACTGCGATAAGATCGAGTCCCAATCATCAATGGCCTATTGCATCTATAAAAGATGGTTATGCATCTATAAAAGATAGTTATGCATCTATAAAAGATGGTTTCCATATAGGTGCAGCACCTACGCCTACGTATAAGCCATAGGGCTTGTAAGTTGTATAGTCCCAATTATACGTCCTAACCTAAATAAATTTTAATCACCTAAGTAAATTTACGGTTAGCTAAAATAAACAATTTAACTTCCTACATTTTTGAAGTCATCATGTTAAAACTAGTATATGTTATAAATACTGTTTCCAAATATAGTCCCCAAAGGAGGATTAAGTTTATTAGCGTCCCCAGACAGTAAATACGACGTATCTGGCAGCGACATCGCGATGCACTGAATCTGAATCTTTCAGTTCACATTTAATTTGTCTGATACAACCTATTTATAAGTGTTATGCCAATCGAAATTATGCCAATAGTACGTATGCGACTAGAGGGAGACCCCACACACACTCTCACACATACACACACACACACACTCATAGATCAAGGCTTACGTCAATTGCTAAATAAATGGTATCGATAGGCTACATACTAATTACTACTAAGCTTGTGATTAATAAATAAGTAAATTTATACAAACCTAACTTAGTACCTATAATTTTATTTACAGTTCCCGTTGTGTTTTTCTGATAAAATAATATTAATATCCACAAGAAAATTTCTGACCATCACCATTTTGTAGTTGTTCGTAACAGAAACTACATTTTGATTTGCGGAAACTTATAGCAAAAATATAACTGAAGTGTCTGTTTCATTCATGTCGAGTAAGTAAAACAGTTTTTCTTCGGAAAATATTAAACTCAATATTTTTATGGCGGGAGCTTGGTTTTGTTTTTAAAAGAAATTGATGGCCAGCATTACCCTTAATACTGCAAGAAAATGTACTATAATACATTTTGGTTCGGCATAATTTTGTCACGCCAACCTGCATTGGAACAATAATGCCGCGTTTTAACCAATTTTGTACATTATTTGGTCATGCAATAGGACATTAGCTTTAAACGATAAGAATCAAAAAGCACATCTGCTTTTAGGAAATTAAGATACCTAAGTAAAATAAATATCTAGCGTACAATCTGACCTAACCAATCTGACAATCTAAGCTCTAGGCTTGAAATATGGGCACAGTGTAATGATATACTTATAGGTAGGTATATACTCGTATTGTTAAATATTTATTTAGATACATAAAGAACATTTAATTTCCAGACACAAGGATCACTACCAACTATAGGCATATTTTTTATATTAGACGAAGTAATGGTTTGTTTTAATGATAGCTGTTTTAATTGTAAAAACAAATGTTGGCTTGTGTAACTATAACAAATGTACTGAAACGTTGTTACTTAAATAAGTTGCTTACATTTTCTGTTAACTTTCATCACAAGAACGACTTGTGATCTGTCAGTGAAGTAATCGTCTAGTTAAAATTATAGGCTTGCTAATCCTGCCGTCAAATTTCCATGCGAAGGAAGTCAAAAACTATAATAGGTACTTTGGATTACTTATAAATATTATGAAATCAGCCTGTAGGTATCTACAGGAAATTAAGAACAGTCTATTGAAAACTGAAATTATGGTTCCAGACCATCATACTGAACTTAGATTTTCAGTAAAACTTGTTTCAACTCAGAATACCTAATGGTCTTTAACAGCTGTATCAGTTTTAGGTAGACCATCCCGTATATCCTGCTAAGTTAAATAAACATCATACAGGCAGATTTGCAAATGAAAGAGGACGTAAGCGTATGAAATTCGATTGTACCCACATTGTACTTGAAAAGACCCTTGTACACAAAAGTGGGTTCACACCGATTTCAGCGGAATAAGTTACTTATCCCTTAGCGGTCTCAACGCTGAGGTGGCTCAGTGTTTATTACCTTTTGTTTGTGGCTTTGTGGTCAATCTGCCAGACTTAGATAAGCTTTCAGATTGAATTAGCTTTTCTTATTATTGACATAGGTACGGGTCGGAAAATTTTACTTGGGGCCATATTGTGAACTGTCAAAAGCTGCGAAATTCCAGGTAGCGAGAGGGATGGAGCTATATGACTACTACAACTATGTCCCTTTCACTGCTTGGAACTTTGCAGGCTTTAACAGCTCGTAATCCGGCTTCAAAGCTTTTAGTGAACGTAGATATCATTAAAAAGAAGGACCAAGATTGTACAGCGTTTTGTGTGTAACAAATACAACTTACTAGTGTGAAAAAGATAGGAAGCATAATATAATAAATAATGAATACTATAATTAAGTATTTTATCAGGTACGTGAGCATTGATGCTGACTTCAATACCGAGAGAGAAAAGATGGCAGACGCGTTTAAACATAAACTTGATCTAACCCAAGGAAAAATATATTGGCGAGTTACCTATAAAAAAACATTTCTCTTCAATTCAGCGGTACCTAGTACCTTAATGTAAAGTTTAAAATAAGATTCAAATTCATTAATTATCGTCGTTGTTTTGAAAAGGGAATATTCTAGCTCCAGTGTCTTATTTTACGTACTTACAATCATCAGCAATAATATATT
Organism: Tortrix viridana; assembly: GCA_963241965.1. NCBI lineage: Eukaryota > Metazoa > Arthropoda > Insecta > Lepidoptera > Tortricidae > Tortrix > Tortrix viridana. Next base: position 6,333,740 of record OY725179.1, on the reverse strand, counting down.
ATTCAAGATTGAGCTCAAAAGTAAGTGGCACTCTCTATTACTGTAGTAAAAGGCAGATAAGAAGTCAATCCTGACACCAGTTCCAGTATAAATTATAACCTCAAACCTATAAATGCGAAAGTTTGGTTGGATGGATGTTTGTTACTCAATCACGCCAGAACGGCTGAACGAATCTAGATGAAATTTGGCACAGAGATAGATTATAGTCCGGAATAGCACATAGGTTACTTTTTATCTCGAAAAATTCGACAGTTCCCGAGGGAGCAGCGATAAACGACTTCTACACGGACGGAGTCCCGAGCAAAAGCTAGCAGGTAAAAATTGTACTGCGATGTCAAGTGTCAGAATTGACTTCTAATCTTCCTTTTACTAAAGAGGCAAAAAAGTGTTTCAGATATTTTTGGCGCAAAATTTTCAAATATCATACTGGCGAGACTGTGCCTGTCTTCTATTTTTCAGAAAAATGTAAATGTCAACAGCAATAAGTGCCGCTTGAAATTTCAGGCCGCCTGATGGATTCACCATGACCCTACTTACAAAACCGGCCTTTTGCAAATCTCCGGACTTAAACCCCATTCTTTCAAACTTTTATCAGATTGCGGGTTTTGTTAGAACTTTTACTTATTCGTACCAAGTTTTCAACTTTATAGGGTAGTTTAATAATTCTGGCTTTATATTTTTGTCCTGTAAAGATGACATATATATATATATATATATATATATATATATATATATATCCCGTTCTTTGTTCAGCTCTGTATGATAATGTTTGTGTATTTGTCTAGGTATCTTTTACACTGATTTCATAAGAAAAATGGCAGAGGTGAATGCAAGGATGAATATGAGGGTGATTTTCTTTGGAACTCGCACAGTGCTAGTAAAAATAAGAATCACATAATGAGATTCGTATTTATAGTGACACTATTAAAAGTCTTTAGAAGAAATAAAAACACTTCCAAGCTTCTTTCTATTTCTAGTTTTGTGTGAGTCGAGGACAGAAAGATGTATACACTTTTTCACCTTGTTCCATTGTAATAAGGTCCAAAAGTGTATACATCTTTCTGTCGTCGACTGTGCTAGATTGTCAGTTATCGCCTAGAGCTCGAACGAGTGAACATAATCTAATGAGTTTTCTTTGATTTGAAAAGTTGTTTCCGAAGGTGGTTAACTAAAGTTTCATAAAAATTGCTTTAGCTAATCAAAATTTATTTATTTATTTACGTACACACTTTGTTGCACTTTAGAAAAAAAAGGACTTAATGCTTTCTTGCTAAGTTATCAGTTGTGAACGAATTTCAATTTCGGAGTCCCAGTCAAACGTTTTATTTCTTTTTCAGTCAATTCTTGAAAAATCGCAACTTCACAGCAATTAACAAGCAATTTTTGTCCTCACAAGAAATCCTACATAATATTTAATTGTATAAATCACCTACAAGGCAAGCCTTGTGTGATATTCCTGAATTATACATAATTATTATGTTGGTAGCTAACGAGGCAGATTTAATTAGCTGGCTTTCACCCCCATCAGAAATTAATGTCTTGTTCTTAAGAAAATCTTGGATCCTATTAGGTACGCTTTTCCCTACGTCTTAAAAGTTACTAATAGTCAACAAGACGACAAAAGTGATTTAGTGGAGATTACTGACTTGAAAATAATTTACATACTTTCTAGTTTTGCTTCATACATTGAAGCAAAGAATACGTGCTAATTTATAAATACGTATTGTAAACAGGTAAATATTAATTACGATAGAATTAATTAACGTTAAATTTGACAACGCTGTTATTATAATTATTTGCCGGGTAATGCAAATAGTGTTCTAATTAATCTGTTGAATTATAATCATGACATCATGGCGCAGAAACATATCAATCGTGTTAGAAGCCTGTAATTTTCAAATCAATTTTAATTATCAGTCTTTTACTGATATTACACTTCAAGCATAGATAAAAATAAGGAATACCCATATTCCATCACCCAGTTAAAAGTATCTGACGATTCAAGTTATCACTTTCCTTTTCTTTGTCATATTATAAAAGAAAAGGTCAAAGCTAAAATTTTTGCAAACAAAGCTAAATTTAAAACAGATATCGATAATCTGAAGATTGAAAAATCTGCCCTAAGAGTAGGCAGCATACTAATTATCTTATAAATAACAGCGCAATAAGTATAATTTTTGTCACAAAACATGAAGTTAGTTTTTGTGATAAAAATAATACTTCGTTAATAGTTTGAGTAATTAAATACACGAGATATTTTAATAACCGTAAAAATAAATAAAACTGCGACAGCAATAAGAGACAAATTTTTAGCGTGAATTTCACTCTATAGCCCATTGCGTCGTGGCAGGCAGTCGGAACCATCGAAAACGTATTTAGTAAGGCTTAAAAGCGGGAAACATTTATAAAGCTTTAGTCCCTGGTTTTCGCAGAAAATAGTAGATGGAAATTATAAAAAAATGAGACACCATGGATATAAGCAGAAAATAACGTAGGATTATGGGATCATCCATAAACAATCATTCATGATAGCAATATCATACGTACCTATTGTACATTTTCCTCGAGATAGATAGGTCTAGATTTTGTGGGCGAGTGCAGTAATTTTTAACCAGGGAAGTCGTTCCAAACTCATTTTCAAAATTATAATTTTGAAAGTTTACGTAGAATACTAGTACATAATAATGTATTCTAACCTTACCTAACCTAACCTAACGTTTTTAATAACCTAGTGTCTGGAAAATTACACGGCAACATTCAATTAGATTTAGGTTTCACGTCTTTTTTGTTAATCATGCCATAAATAGATATTTTTCATAAATAATTTTTAAATTTAACATTTGAAGACGTGAGTGGATGAAGGGGGTATGTCACTTTGATTCGATCTACATTTTTAAAGCCTAAGTGAAGGTGTTAAGTCACAATTTAACTGGCAACGTTTTAAATACATACCTTTTTCATCTACTCACGTCTCGTAAATCATCTCAGTAACTGCATGCATTATTGGTGTGCCATTATCTTATCTTATCTTATATTGTTTCATTTCAATTTCTGAAAACAACTTTTGTACAGTCGAGGACAGAAAGATGTATACACTTTTGGACCTTATTACAATGGAATAAGGTGAAAAAGTGTAAACATCTTTCTGTCCTCGACTGTACACCTGTCACGTCGACTCGACAATAATGAGAATATGCGACGCTTCAGGGACGCATTTAACTCAATACATACTGTTACAGAGGCAAAGTACCTAAGTGTTTTCCAGCACTATCTTACGCCCTCGGGATCTAAGTCAAGTTTAATGGAGGAATAGCTACAGTTCGTCCGACATATTGTCTTACGCCGGTAATGTTACACGAGTCCACCTACACGATTTTATATGGCAGGAAAATAAAAAAAGGTTATTTTGTTCAAATATGTGGAAAATATAAGAATAGACAATGCTTTCTAGGAAAAATAAAAACATTATAATATGGAACTGACTTATGTTTTATTTGTTAATAGCCAAAAGCACATTGGAGGAATAGTGCTATTTTGCCAGTGTCCGAAATGAGGACACAGGGCAGGATTTTAACTATAAGTTTCACTGAATTTTGGAATATGGTTAAAGACTAGGGAAGTTAAGTTTAATAGTATGATAATATAAATAAAAAATAATAATTGTAGGTTAATGTCCGTATAATTATGGAAATTAGCTATGAAACAATATATGATAAGATAATAAGATAAGATAAGAACATTAAGCGGGATACAATGAAGGTTAAGAAATACAGAAAGGAACTACTTATTTAAGTATAAAATGGAGATGTCATAGGTTAGTGATTTAACTTACAATTGATTGCTTAAGCATCTTTCTGATTCCCGTACTTGTTCACTTTTTTATAATTCTTCCAGTCTACATGGGTGAACAAAAAAATTGATTTTGTACTAAAATATAGTAAATCCATTCTCTCCCTCTACATAAACATTGAAAATTCATATTCACGATACTGGTGTAAGTATTATGTGTCAAAAAGCCGATCAAAATAATTCGCAGGAGAAAAATCGCGTCTATTCGTGCTGAATTCCCGTCCCATATAATCAGCGATGCAAGAGCAAAGCCGAAGATTAAATCATGATGCCAGAACCCGCGACCGACTTCGATATTGTACAGGAATCGGAGAATCGTCGCAGATATCTGTTTGTCAGTGCTAAAACGCTTAACGTAATGATTGAAAGAAGAATAGTTAAGATATGAAATCACTGGGAAATGTCAGTGCTAATAAATAGAGTTAAGAGGCTCTTGCAGCAAAAGCAGCATAAATCTAGATTTAGGCTCGAGTCATGCCGAGTTCAGGTTAGTTGAATCGAAATGTATGGAACTGTGAGTCTTAAATCTAGATTTAAGACTTCTCGATTTAATTTTTTCATTCAAATGGCCGTAAGTTTCTTGACAGTCTAGATAAAAAGTTGTACTTACCCAAATATGGGGTGTATATTCTACCAAAATTCCACGAGATATTTTTATTGTGAAAATGTATTATCTATTATTTGAGACACAAGATTTCTATATTAGTCGTATAAACAAACAGGAACGATAACTTAAATAAAAACGATTGAAATTAATTGATATTCAACTCATTATTTTTCGTGCAAACGGTGAATATTTTTTTCTTGTACAGTCACGGAATTTAAATTCCTACCCACCTAAGGTTCAATATCGTATAGCAAACAGTCATCATAAGAGCTATCTAAGCACAACGTTACTTGACATATCAGACGCATTTGTTTGTGTTACTAGGCAACTGATATGATTAATTACGTTGACATGGTGAACTGTAAAACGTCAAGGCACTGCATGACAATGGATGACAGTAATCGAAAATCTAACAAAATATATGTCTATCGCTTTCACTCTTGCAATATTTGAATGAAAGGAACGCAGATAACGAACTTTCGGAATCGACGTTTGAATTGTTGATTGTCGACGAATTCAGACACTGGTGCCGATATAGGTTGAAAGCAAAAGTTGAAAATCTAACAGAATCGATTAAAGTGATAATTCAATAAAAGCATAATGGATGGTTCTTTATTTATATTATTCATAACAAAAACAATAAAACAAAAACACTATTTTTAATCTTAATCATCTTTTAATTTTATAAGCAGGGTGTTTATAAAAAAACTATCTTTTCAACGCAACGAATAAACAAAATATTCACAAAAAAATACATTTAAAAACGCGTGTATCCACCAAAGTTGCGAATGACATCCAGAAGGCGTTCTGGCATCGATGCAATTAATTGTTCACATATATTAGTGCCTCGAAAATCTTCCCACACTCTATGACAGTGTCGGACAAGTGCTTCGCGTCTTCTTTCGTTCTGGTTATCCCATCTTTGGACCATTATGGCCCAAAGATTCTCTATAGGGTTCAAATCAGCACTTTTTGCAGGCCAGGGAATAGGTTTTATTTGTGCTTGGTTACGACGGAACCAGTCACGCACTATTCTCACGGTGTGAATGGTTGCGTTGTCTTGCACAAAATCAATTTCCTGTTGCGGATAATAGATTCGTAATGTCGGAAGCACACTTTCGTCTAACAGGTCTACATAGTCCTGAGCGGTTGCTCTAGGTGGCAAATTGACGAGTTCTCCCACACCCGCCGAACAAATCCAACCCGAGATGTTTGCAGTAATTCGTCCAGAAGTATGATTAGCCACGACGTGGTCTTCTGTGTACCTGGTTCGATTAAGCCGCCACAAATGTAATCTTCCGGTTTGAGAACTGGAAAATGTCTTTTCGTCAAAAAATGCTGTAGACGTCCAGTCAAAATTTAAGTACTGACGGGCGAAGTGACGTCGGGCTGCTTTATGAGCCTCGGTCAATGCAATTTTTTTCGCAGGCCGCCTGTTATATAAATCCATAGCATGTAGGCAATTCCTTATTGTTCTAGGGTGAACGTCAAACATTTCTGCAAACCGTCCTGTTGCTGTAAAGCCATCCAAAATATATTGACGTTGCATTAATCGGCGTTGGTCTTCGGTTAACGCTAGCGGGCGATGGTTATTTTGCCTCCGATCAATAAGGTTTCCTTCAGAATTGTATCGCCGTACCCAACGGCGAGCAGTGTCCCTACTCACATTTAACCGACGTGTTATTTCATGAATCCCTACTCCTTCCTGGTGTAATTCCACTATTTGAGCTCGCAATACTTCACGGTTTGCGGCAAGCATTTTATTATTTTTCAAATTAATTTCGTATTTGAAAATTATTTCACAATTTTCTCGATTGACACTGACACCAACTGACATGTGTTTAATTATTTATTAAATAATTGTTAGATAAGTAAATGACTTCGCAAAGAGGTTATCTGTGATGTGCAGTGACAAATAATAGGTATTGACATATCAATACTAAAATGAAAATTTCGACCTTAATGCATCGTGAATGCCTAACAACATTTCAACGAAACGGGTAGGAAATTAAATTCCTTGACTGTACCTATAAAACAAATGCAGCAGTTTTTTTTCTAAAATCACATATTTAATAAATAAATAAATGCCATTCCGTATATTTGTCACATTCTAATTTGTCTTATACAGGGTGTTTTTTTATTCGTCTTAAACATTTTGGGGGTTAAATCAGTAAGTTATACTGATCAACTTTCACTATGGGACCAACCCAGAAATCGCGAAAAAAAAATTGACCCTCCCATACAAAACATCGTCAGCTGACTAGCCAAAACTTATGGGATGGTCAAATTTTTTTTCGCGATTTCGGGGTTGGTCCCATAGTGAAAGTTGATCAGTATTTAACCCCCAAAATGTTTAAGACGAATAAAAAAACACCCTGTATTTTAATTACTTTCTCGAGCAAAGCGGCTTACTTTTGAGTTCATAATATTATTCGTTCATATTATCAATTATTCCCCTGGCTTATTATTTTGACAAATCTTCCTTCATTCGCTCCAACAGCATGCAAATTTGATGCTTCAGCTTTTAATTCTCTATGCAACCTGCCCTTGATATGATAAATTATTCCGGTGGGCCTTTGAGAATGATAAAATGGAGGCTAAATATTTTTTTATTCATTTTACCATAATGTTTCCTCACGGGCAATCTTTCAACAAAAGAGGCCACCCGCAACGGCCTTCGTAATGATTATAAGTGGTCATATTCCCCCCTGGCTGGAGTGACTGCGGAGCTTGGTAATGTGTCGCTGACCTTTTCAGATGAGGGTGATATCACCTTCATCATTTATGAGATATAATGGTGCAATTATAAGACTCCTAGGTTTCTGCTTTATTTTCGTGGCGTAGCGGCATTTGTCTACATTTTCCGCCTTTTACGTGAGTGACTGTCTGGCAACATACAGCCTAAATAAACCGCTTGACAAAGAGATTTGAAATTTTGAGGAATGGATTTATTGTTCTGAGTACCTATCGAATGCACTGCTGGGATACCTAAAAAGGGGTACATTTTATGATTCTGAATAGTCTGAACACCAAATTAATGAATACCCCAAATTTTCATAATTCGATTGAGACTGCATAATTATATTTCTAGATTTTACAACTTACCTGCGTGTAATCCTAAATAAAATATATGTTATAGCTCATTAAGAGAGATATTATTACTTGAAAAATTGGAGGTGTCTCTGTTTTAAAAGTACCTAATACATTTTTTTTAAAGATATTGTCCCATGTATTTTTTTAATGGAGTGTTAACATGTCTATAATGTCGTATTGCGGGTCTCAACTGAGTGTATCATATATGCAAAGCACGAAGGAATTTGTTACTTTGAAACGGAAATAATAGGGAACAAATAATTTCTAATATTTTTATTTTTGTTTAAAACTAAGAAGCGGCGAATGCTGAAATTTAGTATATCACTTACTAATAACGTGGCACGTCATCAGAAAAAAAATCAGGCCGAAAAATTATTAAGGCACAAGATGATTCCTTTATCCTGCCACGGCCTTTGCAAACATAAAACATTTCCGGCAAACGTTAAAATTTAATTTCGCACATTTATTCCGAGTACGAAACTAATTAAGTAGTGTAATTATTTATTATTGACTTTGTACGAGTATGTCTAACGAAGGAAGGGTTTTTAGAGATTCTACTCAGAACAGCTAGGAAGAAATATCGGGAAATTTATTCTATCCTTACGAAGTCGTGAACTTCTTGTTAGGCATAGTTTTGATGGTGACGGATTCATGTTAATTGATGGGCGTAGATTAAACCAGCAGCACCACTACCTACAGGGTATATATGTGTATCCAGGTATTATATCAATCTACCGGGTAACTGTTGCCCAATCCACTTACAGACAAAGTACCAAGTTCGAAAATTTCGGACGCCCCATCATCCCTTTCACTTGTCACTCGAGACTCGAAACAGGAAGAAAGAGATGGAGATGATGTAACTTCGAATTTTTTTAAATAGGGCCGTAGGGTCTATCGACCAATGTGGATACTATGATATTAATTTAGATGGAGTGGAAACTCAAACTGATACGAGTAGCAATGTGGGATCAATTAGTCATGCAGGATGTTTGAAAGCGAGATAGACCATCAAATATCAGGCATTATCGGGTTGGTGACAGATTGGAGCTTCTGTATGTAATCTATTATGTTTGTTTCACCTGTTCGCTTTAGTTTCGTAAAATCAATCATATGGAGATTTGAAGTTGGGTTTATGACCATCAGGTATCGACTTTTTTTACAAAGTGACCGTAGGATTAAGTCGTACCTAGGTGAATATCTGGTTTATGTACCTCGATCAGAAATTTGTTTTTTTTTTTTTTTGAAAAGGTAACTTATGAGATGGCGTATCAATTTATCAATAAAAAAAATGGTAAATTTTATCATTACGAGTATACCACCTTGTGCAATGGCAATAGTCCGTGATTTATAATTTTTGTTCAGATTGAAAAATAAAGATCAAAGATAGATCTAGTAGATAAAATTGTGAATTTTCATTTTTATGGTTTCCCTGAAATATATGATAGGGATGGATTCATTCCTCTTGTTAAAGTTTTTTTACGTGTTGAGCATTTACTTTTTCCTTTTAAATAATAATTTGTAGTTTCAGACTGGAATAAATAACGAATATTGATTATTTTTATGGTTTTGATTTTTTGAGGTATCTTGAAAAAATTGTTCTCTTTCATCGTATTATTGCCTCCTGTTAGATTGTATTAGTTATAATTTGAATATTTTACACCTACTGAAACACAAAAAATATACTTCAATTTATAATAGTTTTTTTTTGTACTTTTTTCATTATTTTATAAAAAGCCGGTAATTGACACTTAGAAAAAATATTTGCTTATTGTATTAAATAGAGAGTAAACCATCCCAAATTCCGCTGCTACAAAATTCATCGAGTGATAAAAAAAAACACAAATAATTACCTTTCAAAACGTATGCAACACTCTCATAATCCACATAGCGTCACTTCACGAAGTTTCGAGCTGTGTTTGACACAGTGAGACTGTGTCGTGCGCACCGGCCGGCGTCGGGCGGCAGACTGCCCCGTCTCCCGCGAAACACCCTTTATGTTTCCTACTAAACACACACCGACCAGTGTCATTATGCTCTAGCAAATGTTAAATGACTGGTATCTTTAACATAATTTATCAAAGCATTGTAGGTACTAGCTAAATGTACCAGTGGTAGCGATAAATAGGGCGATTAAGGGTATTCAAATTCAGGAGGGTAAGCGTCAAGATTCGGTGCCAAAATGATCGTTATTTTTCCATTTAAAGTGTCAACTTTACCAATTATATGCATTGTCAATTAAAAGTAAATTGGTAATAGGTGACAAACAAGATCCGGTTCGAAAAGGAAAGTGAAGTTTCAGACACTGATATACCTACATTTAAAGTGTGTTCTTTATAATTGTTTATATTATTGTATTACGTATTAAATAGTGAACTAAACGAACCCAAAATAAAAGTAATACTAAACCTACTAAATTTTATGAACAAGGTTAAATAAGCAACGCACAAAATTGAATTCCTGCGGCACCGAAAACGACCCTTTATTGGCTTGTATTATGTGCTTAGGAGGTTTTCAAAACATTATCTTCACAGTTATTTGAAGCTAAGCAAAAGGTTAACGTTTATTTTCATTAGGCACGGTATGCGACGTACAATTTAACCACTAAGGGAAACATATGAAATAACCTTTATTTTGATGACTTAACTCACAAATAAATTTATTGTTTAGCACTGGATTATCAGTAGTATAAGGTTTTCGAGGATTTAAATATGACATGTACCCAAATACAAGTATTTATTTGGAGCCTGTAAGAACATTTTTGTAAGATTTAATTGCTTCAGAAGTTAATAATAATAATATAAACGCATATTAAAATCATCTGAACGCAAATTATAATGTGTGTGAAAACTTTAAAAATAAACAGAAACTCATTGTTTAAAAAATAATAACTGTAGCGATAGCGCTTAATCTAAGCTGGCATTATATAATTTGGTAGTAACTTATTCTGGTTAATATAAAATAATTAATGATCCCACATCTAAGTAAACTTAACGTTGTCCGTATTTCAAGCCTTAATGAAATTCCATGGATACATTTTCCGACTCTACAATGAATATTAAAAGGGCCTTATTTTTTATTTATTTCAGACTCTTTCGAAAAACAAACATTTCAGGAAATAATAATCCCACATACACTGTGACTTACACTGATGGCGTGGCTTGAAATAATGTTAATCTGTTGCAAAGGAAGCAGGTGTCCAATTTCTCATAAGAATCATCACCATCACCAAATCAGCCGAAAGACGTCCACTGCTTGATATAGATCTTTCCCAAACATCTCCACAACGTAGAATACTTAATTTGGCCAAAAAACATACCATCTACTTCTACTTCCAGTTTCTTTTACCCGCTTTTTTATTTTCAAAGACTGGCAAAAAAACAAATAACCTAATTAATTTATTATAGAGGGTGAAATTAAATTCAGTGTCCAAATTTTGGGGGTTAAATCAGTAAGTTATACTGAACCCCGAAATCGCGAAAAAAAAATCGACCCTCCCATACATTTTGACTAGTCAGCTCTATGTTTCGTATGAGAGGGTCGATTTTTTTTCACTACGTATTTCGGGGTTGGTCCCATAGTGAAAGTTGCTCAGTATGACTTACTGATTTAACCCGCAAAATGTGGACACTGAATTTAATTTCACCTCGTATATTAGCAACACCAAACTTAAACGCTTCTTATTACCGGCTTATTATTTATATTTGTGACCTCGAAAAACTTTAAAGACGCTCTTTTTTAAAGAAAACATAAAAAGATATAACGGATAAACAGTTAAAACTCACGATTATAAGCCGGAAAGATCCGACATGTTTCGAACTCATTAGGAGTCCTTCATCAGGGGATGAGTGCGTTCACTACGGCGGTGAGTTCTCACCATTTGTCCGTTTCATTTAATCATGTCTCACTTTAGTTTAAATTTTATGAAAACATTGTATGGCAGTGGAAAAATCTTGGAAGCTCATCCAAAAACCTTACTAAACCTGCTGAATGCAAACACTTGTCGAGTTATGCAACTTGCAATTAGCGTATGTTTTGTACTACTCTAGCTATGCTAAGAAATTAATGGAAGAAAGTGACAAAACGTACGAATAGAGACTAAAGTAAAGTCCCTTGCTACATTCAAAGAATTGATGAATAACTTGCCACTCATACACTAACCTGCAACTTTAGATCTTTCATAAAGTCTTTTAAAGTTGAAGCAAGTTCAAGGTAAAGTTTTATTGAATAGGATTAAATCTCTGAGATATTTAAAGGCTTTACAAAATTTTTTGAGGAAAAAATCCAGTTATTTTACTAATAGTATATATAAAAATAAATAATTTATTTCGCTTAAAAACGGTATGTATACTAAGTATAGTATGTATTATTTTATTTACATAAAATTAATTAATTAATTAATTAGTACATTTTACAATGTTAATGTTAACATCATCATGCATTAACGACTCAGTTTACTTAGTTATCGGGTTCTTACCTATAATATTAAAATCATTTTCATAACGTTTTAAAAATAAATATCTTACTAACTTCTTTAAATCCGACAATATGTTTCGGTCCTACGACTTAAATGTTCATCGACTTAAGATATGAGTAGGTAAATTCATGTCTTACCACAAAGTTCGGATTTCGATCAATCTTGAACGAGCTAAAAATAATGTAAGCCGAAGAACACCTTTTTATAAATTCCCGGGTTCGAATCTCGGTATGGGCAAATATTTGTGTGATGAGCGCGAGTATTTGATCCTGAGCCATGGATGTTTTCTATATATTTAAGTATGTGTTTCTCTATATAAGTATATAGTATATCGTTGCCTACTACCCATACAGTACAAGCCTAGAGCTTAGTTTGGCACCAAGTCCCAAGTGTGAGATTGTCCCCTGATATTATATTATTTATGTGATTTTTTCATAATTGATCTTTTCTTATAAAACTAAAGTTAGTGACTGAGTGACAACGTATAGACAGCCTAAACTACTGGATGTAGAAACTACATTATAGTGTCCAACAACTACTCACACACACTACACACAAGAAAGAACGAAAGGATTTTTTGAAAAATTCGAACAGAAAACGAATTCTACGCGTACACTTCCTCTAGTTAAAATATGTTCTTATTTTCATAATAAAATTGACGTTTTCCGTTGGGACACGCCGCAGGGGCTACTTAATACGAGTAGGTACTTCGTTTTCTTTGACTTCCGATACATTATTATTAAACCCTGACGGGATCAAATTACAAGTTTATCTCACATGATAAAGCATTTTGAGTTTGTTGCGTATGATACGAGTATAAGAAGATTATTGTTGTGAAAGCTCTACAAGCTTACGTAAAATTAATAACTTAGGAGGACAGTGTTTTTAAAGTAAAAAAAAAAAGTTTATTATATATATTTACCCATTTATATATATATATATATATATATATTTTGTAATTAATAAAACGTAAATGTAATGAAATAAATAATTTTAAATATAAATTTGATTTTTTCTGGGAGAGGAATTCTGAATATGTTCTACTTTTACTGAAATAACTAAAATGACTTTTCACTTACAAAAGTCTTTACGTTCGAAACCAAACAAACAATACAGTATCAATCGTCTATACCAGTTTTAAATAACACTCGAGTCGTGATCCACTCGCGGATCGACTTCATTCTATTTTCTGCAAAATCGAATATCACTCTTGTTTCCCGACGCCTCATCACTGTGTTTGGGAGCTGGAAAGCGTCCGCGTCACTTTTGCACTCGCGTGGGTGAAAACAATATCCGCCGCCATCGGCCTGCCAATTGCCCTACGACGAAAGCTTCTGCATAGAGATGGGAGGCGGGTAAATACTTCATATACCGGGGATATATTATGGGTACATATTATGTATATCCAATTTCCTCGGTTATGTACCTGGATAAATAATAATAATAATAATAATTCAATACTAATATTATAAAAACTTAAACCTAAACTTAGTTAGTATTATCTTAAAAGTTTAAAGATTGTAGCTAAGACTGTTAGTAATTTAGTTCTGTCTTTTGGAAATAGACAGTTTAAATTTAATTTAATTGTTAATATACCCAATAACTGGGTATATGCTATTTTTCGGCAAATACCTAAGTTTATACGTACTTTATTTATACACTCTAAATATATACTTTTGGCACATTTACCCGGGTAGCTCATCTCTAGCCTGCATGTAACCGAGGATATTTAATACCCTGTTTACGGAGCATCATTTCCGTAAAACAAATGACCGATGAATTTTTAAAAATAATACCGACACGGGTTGAGGGCAGGGCAGAGATCAAGCGAGGAGAAAGGGCTAAATCGCATTGGGACTCGCATTTCGTATTAACCTCTCATTTATTTTTGGAGATAGTAATTAAAACGAATAATAATTTTGTAAAATGAAGAGGCGTTAAAAATTAGACAAGCATTTTTAATTCTCAACCACAATTCTACCTGCGAGTTTAGTTGCGTAGTTTTAAATTTTATATCTTTGACTGAACAAACTCTCAATTTTGAGTTTAACAGCTAAAACTAACTTGATCCCACGAATAAATAAGGCAAATATTAGCTAGATCGAATAACTCAAGTTCGCAATGAAATCAAATTGTTGGAAAATTCTTGTTGCCCGGAAATCCCCGGCTGGGTACAACTACACCGTTGATTTTGAGCGAGTTGTAAAGTTCATGATAAAAGCTAACTTTCGTATAAGTAATAACTGACGAAAATGAACTGACTAAATTTAAACTGAGGGTGACTGCGGTTTATTGGATTTAATAGGTACTATAAAATCAGACGAGGAGCTTGAAATGCCGTTGTACTCGTACATTTTTGGCGTACGACCGTTTGATAGGTTTCATAACGTTCGCGGCGGCGTATCGGTTGAATGTAATGGAAAATGTTTGAGGGCGTTTTTTACTGACTCGAATGTTGTATATTTCATATTTATTTACTTTGAAAACCTCAAAAAAATATATGACTGATCATATTTTACTTTACAAATAAAACGTAGCATCAATGTTTTTTCTGATTTAGTGATTTTTGGTGTTTACACTGATTTAAGGAGCAGATATCATTTTTAATCGTGCAAACTATTCGGTCAAATGCATTCGTCGGTAAAATCTTTTTATTGGAGACTACTTCTGATTATTATTATCCGACAAACCACGCGGAAGGCCACGCAAAATTGTTTGGAATTAAGAATGACCCAAATCCTTGAAAATCACATCCGGTATTTTGTACTTACTACCGAATACTACAATTTAAAGTAGCTTTTATTATAGATTCAAATGTGCTGATTTTAATAAAAAATTGTAGGTACGTAATTTAAGAAATAAATAATTTAAACATCGGCACAAATCTGCCTAATTTATAAAAAGGATAATTTTATTCGTCTAACTCAATTTAACAGCTCAAAAGAATCTTTTTGCGAAATACAGGTGAAAAATTGAAGTAAACCCTGTCTATATTTTACAAGAGGCCAGCATTCACTGAGCTAGTGGATTTATAACATCGTTAGAGTTCACGACGTTTTACCTCGGTGTGCCCCTAAAATAATGTTATGCTCTTTTTGTTTCGTCTGAAGGAAATGGGATATAAAATGTTTAGGGAAAATGTTGCTTCATGACGTTGTCTGGGAAAAGTTGGACTAACTTTTGTAGTAAGTTATACATACCTTTGTTTCAGTACAACGTTTAATAACAAAGATACATCCTTTCTTAGCTACCTTTAAATAATAAAAAAAAAGGTCACTTAAAAACAATAGAAAGTACTTTATTCCGTTTTCTAGAAAAAAGTATCATTAAGTAAAAGTGCTAGACTCTAGTCGAATAAGCAGAGTGCAGTTGACCCGTTTGATATAAATATCAAACGTAAAGGACGTAATAAATACAATCGTAGGAAGTCTGTTATGTTATGATTTGATTCAGAACTTTGACATAGTTCCACGCAATGGAGGTCTCGAAATCTAATTTGTTGACAGTAGATTGCTTGAATAAGGAATTATCGAAGAGGTTACAGAGTTTTCGATTGGCGATCGCGTATCGCAAAGTCGCAGGTTGGCATGAAATCGATGAATGTAGCAATCCTCGGGAAAGGTCTATGTCCAGTAGCGCATGTCTTTTGGCTGATATGATAAATGATGAATAATGATAATGATGACGATGATAAAATAATGATCAAAGATATGGATGGCATACTTTAATTCATGCTTTTTACAGAAATTATGTTATTTTATTTACGTGGACTCTCGGATAAATTTCGACCCTGTAGAATCTTCTCGCAAATTTAGTTTTCCTCACTAATTTTTCTTACAAATACATATTTTTAATCCACGACTTCATGTTTCATACATAGACGCGTGCAAAGTCAACTTTACTAGCGGGGCCGTCGTGGATTGAAAGCACTATACATACATATACACGCACGCCTAGTGACTATAGTTACATTTTTAATTTCCCTTTTTTTACTTAGAAACATCACCGAAAATCACAAGATGGGATGGGACAGAAAAAGGTCGACATTAATAAAGTGAGCAGAGACCCATTTAATGAACGCTGTCTTTGTCAGCACTTGTTGCGTGTCCCTCGCCTTGTATTTCGGAGTCCTATCTAAGAATTGTACTTTTTACAAGGAAACTTGGACGATCCATTTTATTTCAAGCGTTATGAAGTTTTCTTGGGCTCGGTGTTTTGCGGCATACGGAGTCTTTTAAGGAAAGAAAAAGATTTATATCTTTAAATAAAATGTAAATGAAAATAAAATTACTTTCACAACACCCCCACTGAAATTTTTCGATAGGTAAAAGTACAGAGAGCAGTGCGATCACAACGATCGATTTAATTTTAATATTTAAAGACACTGAGAGTTCCATACATTTTAGCCCAACTGAACTGAATTTAAGACTAAAACTAGATTTTTTTATGCAAGTGGCAAGTGGTCAAAATCGACGTATAAAATTGCAGAGATATCTAGTAGAAGTTAAACCAAAATATAAAAAAGAAATATTTTCTATCCTATTTTATAACGTCTACAAAATTATTAAAAATCGTCATTGAATAGAAAACGTTCGTATTGTAATTTATCACTCGAAGTCATGTTTTCACGACATTTTGAAAGATCTCCGAGGACAGTAAAAATCGTTTGAATGATTGCTTCGCGTCAAGTAAAATGTCAAAATGGCGGATCCACAAAGGAGAGTTGAATTAATGCCCCACACATATTAAATCTGACGGAGGCCTCGGTTAAATTAATTATTGTTCCCGAAACCATTTGCGTCACATGAATGTATTGTTGTAGTGGATTACATTATAAATTGTTTACGGTTTAAATTTACTGACCCGAAACAGACAGGCTGTTTTGTATGCATCTTCTAATGAGTATTTCTTGAAAATAAATGTCTACTTAAAGTAGAGTTAGTGACCGTCACGAAACTAAGTTATTTAATGTGAATTTCGTAACGAAATTGTGAGTTAAACATTATGTGACATTGAAATGCCGCCTTTATGTACCATCAGCAACACAGTTAACTGACCACATGTGAATCCTGTCACCTTACAATAAGGCTCACTAGTGGTCAGCTAACAGTGATGCTGTTTGTACACTTACTTTGAGAAATACTCCAATAAAGGTTAAAAAGTTGCAAACTAAAACCCGACTGCATGACACTTGCACGTTATCGGTCTATAGTTTAGGAGCTAGAGTGGAACATTCCATTTTTGGTCACATACATACATCCATACTTACATAGGTACATATATATGTACATATACATTGACTGTTGAAATCATTAGCCTTCTTTTAGTTTCGCTTACTCGGGTAAAAATATACTAAAACTCAGAGTTCATATAGTTCATATAGTTTCAAGTAGTTATTTGCTCAAATTCACCGGCGGATCTTCACCGGCCCGAAACGTGACTGATACAATATCATAAAATGGGACCAATTTTATAGTATAGTAATACATGGAATCGTAAAATATTCAAACATACTAGTTCCACGTGTTTCACGGAAGGCTATATTCGGCTGAGTACCTAATGAAAGTGGGTTATGTGTCTATTTTAAAAGTCGTGAAATGTTGTGTGTTGTATAGTTATTTTTAAAAGGTACCTCATATCAAGTAGAAGTTTTAATGGTTATAATCATTTTTAATGGTTGATGACGAAAATTTAAATTCGTCCCTAATAATATAATTTATGTGGAAATGGCCTGTCAGTACCGTTTTTATATTTAGTTTTCTCGAACAAAACTTCATATTTACTACCCACTATGCATTCGAAAATTAAAACGAAATCACGTCTCTGTGGGTGTTTCACGCGAGCGTTTTGGCCGTCCTGAAGATTTGAAAGGTCTCCAATATTCAAAATAGGTTAGTCTCCGGAACTTTTGCGACCACGTGCAAAGAACAGTAAAGGTTCAGATGTTTACGTAACCTTTTATGTATCTAAAGTGAAAGGAAAGCGTCAATCACAATGACGTACGTTTCCAATACGTCATTGTGATATACGTCTTATCGCGACAATGAGACGGTCCCGACGTACTACTGATACGTCACGGCAGCACCCTATTTCCCTTTTAATCTGTATCAGTATGCTCAGTAGGTATTTCTTTATTGTAATTTGGTTCCTCTTGGAAAAACAAAAAAAAAGCTGACTGGATTTTAAGTAGATGATTCGACTAGATCGAATTAATATGGCTTACTATCGGGGAAATAAAGTCCGATTCATTTGTTACTTAATATTTTGTATGCCTTAAATAGAGCATCATTTAATCGTAATAATTTCAAGTTGATCATTAATGTTCGGAAATAAACTTAACGGATATAGGGAAACATTTTCATTGCAGTACTTAACCTTTTTAGGGTTCTGTAGCCAAAATCGCAAAAACGGAACCCTTATAATTTCGTTATGTTTTAGCTCTTTCTATTTCGATCAATGTTGATCATGACTGCGTTAACGGATACATACGAGTACGACACGCACGCAGAGCGAGCGACACAATACATTTTCAGCCGTATATTTCCCTAATACTTAACATTGTCTCTCGTCAAATTGTCCCAGAAGTGTCCCCTTCAATACTCATTATTTCGAGAACTGCTTATATTACGCGCAGTATCGCTAAGACGTGCCTTTTGCCGGGTCGCGGAATTAGGTCAGGCCCTTTAGGCATGGTGCATTACTTACGGGCTTTCGTGGAAATCAATCCGTCACTTGTGAACAATGTCTTTAATAATTTAGAAGCATCTTGTAGTAGGCTATTGTTTTAATTTTTGCTGTGCCAATTGGCATTCGCTATTATTAAAAATGATTTTTTCGACAACTCATTGGTATCATTTGCTTAGTTTATAGGTTTTTTCAAATTAAAAAGTGACAATTTTGTAAAATGAAAGCAGGAAGAAATTCAAATTCAAATTGAAATTTAAAATAGTTTATTTCATTTTCGTTTATTTCAAGAAAAAGTTTCTAACTAATTTCCAAAATGCATGGATGTGTTTTTTAAAACGATCTTAGTTGGTTGTAACTTGTAATATGTTTTTCCAACTAATTTGGCCTAGTCAAAAAATTGTAAATAAATTCTGAATCTATTACTGGCACACAAAAGTTTAATTGTTTAGTTTACATGTTTACAACAGTAAGTGCTCGTACTCGAATAAAAGAAGAAAGTTTGAAAGTTATTAAAAGTTCAAAATGATTTACTACTTTCAAAAAATAGTAATATTACTGTGCCCAAAACAATAGTAAATATAACTGTTAAAAGTAACATGTTAAAAATAGTATTATTCGTCTTCCTGATGTCATAAAAAAAATTAACCTACATCAAATTGTTTTTATAATTTCACCATAAGCTACCTTCTTCCTATATTATTATAGTACCATCACCTTGTTTGTATCAAAAACGCCATTGACGGCTATAGCCGTCATGGTTGACAGCGTAAAATAGACCTAAGTGTATTTGAGGAAGGTTGACATAGCTATGGTGAGACGGCGGTCAAAAGGTAAATGAGTTTTTCGTGACAACAAACGTTGTTTTTAATACATTATGACGTCTCCAGTACTGCAAATGTCAAACGGTATTTTTGTTGGTTAAAAGGGCCTCCCACTGAATTCTCAAGTCTTTCCGAGACTTCACGGTACATATTTTATGCAGTGCCGACCCTAATCCGTCTTTGGCAGGAAAATAGTTTTTATTTGCTAGGGCTGACACAGCTAGAAATTCAATTTTTTTTTAATCTTACATTATTTTAGGTTTTTTAGGGTTCCGTACCAAATACTGAAAAACGGAAACTTATAAGATGACTTTGTTGTCGGTCTGTCCGTGTGTCTGTCAACCTTTTCTCAGGAATGGCTGAAGCAATCAGGCTGAAATTTGGAATAAAATTATAGTATTTAGTGGTTCGCACAAGGCCTCATTATAAAAAAGTTTTATATTCATTGGAAAAGGGGTATTTAAAAATAAAAGTAAAGCGATTATAACTAATGGAGTATCATATACAAGGGCTTGATTTGTACATTTCAAAACATTTTTTTTTTAATTTTTGTCATTTAGTTCCGGATTTATGACCAAAAATGTCCAAAAAGTTACCTGCCCCCCCTTGTCTGAAGTTTGCCGGCCTAAAAATCTGAAAAAAATTCTGACTTATAGAAGTTTATCTTTATTTTATGTATAGAAACAAGAAAACGAAATTATAAAGTTTCAATTTTTTCAGTTTATCAACAGTTTTCGAGATATTCAAACAAAATTCTTTGAAAATTACTTAAAATTTAGACAACCTAAAACGGACCTTGACATGTAGGGACAGTTCGTATTAACTGTCTTATGTCCGGTTTCTATATTCAAATCGCGGATAGATAAGGATACCTCGAGTTAAAATTTGACATTTGCCACATACAACTTGTGTCAAATTTAAATTTGGAGCAACCTTATACTCATACTCATACTCATTTATTTATAATATCAAAATATTACATGTCAAATTATTATGATTATTATTATTATTTGTTATAATTATTATTTATATCATTTTTATTATTTTTATTGTTCTTTTTTATTACAATGTCTGGTTTTCTACTTACACTAACAACAAACAAAGTCAAATATTTTAAATAAGTTAGTGGGTAGGTTATTTATGACAGTAAAACTCATTCATGTCATAGAACGCCTGGCTTATCAGCCATTTTTTAAGTTGAGTGCAAAAAGAATGTGAACCCTGCACTTGTTTTATGTAACTGGGGATACCATTGTAGACCCTGGGACCCAGGTTGTAGATCGCTTTGGTTGATTTGGTCAGTTTACACGTCGGTGTAATGAGATTTCCTACATATTTGCTTCTCTGGTTGCGGTTGGACTTCTCGGGAAATGCGTCACGTTGACCATGTAAATAGAAATATTACGTCTTATTTGCCAATTATAATTTCTTTAATGAGCTAGAAAAAGCAATATCTAAATCCCTTATCGACCGTTAAGGTGGCCACATCCTCCGACGGTCTTGAACTTGAAGACGATGAGAAATGTAGTGAATAGGTTTTATAAGATCGTTGAGGGCTGTAAGGGTTTCAAGCGGGTTGCCCCGAATATGTTCTCTTAGTCACAGACTATTTTCTAAAGGAAAAGCAAGCAATATAATATTTTATCCAGCACTTAGTACGCCTTAGTAAGTTTCTGTCAACAATTTCATTTTTGGGACAAGCTTTTTTGCCGAATGTAGTTTTTTTTGCACAGTCATCATTTGCTTATCAAGACAAATCCACCGAGTTGCGGAGTTCCAATAGCCACCTTCTGACTGCATCATCGGACCAGCTCCATGGTACCAGATTATTGCATTGTCACCTAAGTTACATAGGTAGGCAAAATTTAGCTCAATCGGGAAGTGGTCTTAATTCAGCTTGCAAGATTTGACCTAAAAAACACACAAACATTGCAAGTTAAATAAAAGGTTGTAAAATATCTGACACGCTCTTATGCCCACTTATGCCTCTAGTATTTGAGACCAGTCATATATTTTTAGCCCTGTGTTCATTAATATATTATTGCTGGCGACTATACCCATAGAACAGACCAAACGCTTACGACTAGTTGAATTTTTGTGTGATTATTGTTATTCTTTTACTTCAATAACAACTAGAGACGGTCAATTTTCTTCGTCTTAATAGAAATTCGACTCTATAAACTAGTTTTCAGTTCAACCCGTTTTAATCTAACACTGACTACTTAGACGTGTGGAGCCGACTTAATTAAATTCTCCATTAATTAATGGTGACAAATATTTTCATTTAAAGTTCGAGTGTCATTTATTACCTTGGGATCACAACAATGAGAAAACGCAGTATTGCAACGTCTATGTTGTTATGTGTGTGTTGGTATGTACGTTATGTTATATGTGTATCTGTGTAGGACTAACCGTGATTGTTATGTTCACAACCACTTACAAAAGTTATGTGTTTCCTTAAGAGTATTTATTAAATTAATTTACAATGATAATAAAATACGACCGCAGTGTCCACTTCGCCAGCACCTAATATTTTACTGTTCCAAAACCTTTTATGAAGTTTAAGTACAAATAGTATGTCCTAGATATTAATAGTATTTCTGTTTATGTGGCCACACCCCCATCCCATTGTTCTCCTTATATTGGATGTCTTTATCCCAGTGTCATAGGTTGTATTTTTCTGTATATAGGTACGATGCATAAGCTGTTTTACGATAAAAAACAAAAAATTAATATTTTTAAGCTTGTTCGTGTGTTAAAAAGCACTATTAGCTTTACTAACTAAGAGTAGGTACTATCAGTTCCTCAACAGTTATCGGCAATGTATACGTTTTTCTATGAAACATATGAGTGTTCAATTTACTGTCAGTTGCGAGTGCATGTAACAGCGATAGCCAGCCGAACATCGAGTAATTCTTATCTAATCTGTGGCCTTACGCTATTAAGAAGCTGGGAGACTGTATGTTAACGAAAATCGAAATCCAGGAATTCATTTCCTGCTTATAGTCATCGGATTGACGTGAAGTTTTGTACACTTACGTGATTTAGATGACAATACAATAATATGGTTCCATCAAGCTGGTATGATGATGAAGGTGTACGGTGGCTATGGGAAGTCTTCATTAGCTAAGATCTAACGAGTTTAAACCCGTTTGACTCGTCTTTTAATAGCATGTTTTTCATCACGGTAAGATGTCCCATCTGCAAAAAAGTTCGATTTATTTTTTTAACTTTTGTTAGACGAGGATTATATTCTTAATATGTATTCTGTGTGATTATTGACCCTGTGCGGCGGTATGCGACGTTAATGAGAAGCATTCCTAGCAGCACGTGACTCAGACTCGAACTCGAGGGAAAGTGACAAGTCAACTTGGTAGAAACGTTTCATTCGGCTAAGGGGGGTAATGTTTTGGCGCCCATATACATATGTTTTCAGCGCTTTCTCTTCTTTTAAGATGTATCTAAGAAGTCACGAGTTATATTTCCACTAACAGAACATATTATTATTAGTGATATTTTTTTCTGTAATTTTCTATTTTAATATTTGTAGTGTATCATTGTCAACATTACACAATCCCAAACAAAATTTAATGCCAGGAGACAATCAGATTCTCACATAAATGGATCTAGTCCCAAACTAACCTCTAGGCATGTAGAACTGGATTGTCAAGAGTAGTGTCATCAACCCCTCACGAAAAAATACCTCAAATGTTTTGTGTTTAATGCCCTTACTAATAAACGTTGAGTAACCGCTGAGTAGTTATACCATGCTTTGTCCTTATCTGTCATTGTGACATTTGAATTCGACAGATAAGGACAAAGCACGGCATAACTACTCAGCGGTTACTCAACGTTTATTAGTAAGGGCATAAGTGTAAGCTTCACCAACATTTACTCAACAAGAACTGGAGTAAGGCGGCATCTTCTCCTTCACGCATTTATTATGTGTATTTAAATACATATATTGTATATTACATTCTTATTGACATAATAGATTCTTCATTCTTATTGATATTCTTATTGTATATATATATTAATTTAAGTAGGTACCATTGTTTTTATTACTGTTAAGTTTTTCCAAAGCACCAGTTTTTTTTCTGTTAATCATGTGGTTGACTATGGTAGAGAATGCCTTGAGCCGTTAAGTCCGCCATTTGTCCGTTTTACATTTGATTGTATTGTGCAAAGAAGTTTAAATAAGAAAAAAAATAGACGTCAGATACAACAAATAAAGCCAAGTCATATGTTTACTATCACTTCTTTTGATTGTACATGTCTGGTTAGATTTGATCCATTCTATTTTATTTGTTATCATTTGAATACTGTTTTTAATTCTAAGAAGAAAAAATGCCTCTTGTGTATAAAATTAAATAATGGCTACAAATCGTGCGATGGCATCTCATAAGTGACTAGACATGGAACTTATTAAATTTCGACAACACTTCTAAAAGCTCAAATGAAAATACATTTTGAATGTTGTAAAAGTCACGCTGGAGGTTATTTTTGGGCTTATTTACAATAATTATAAAATAAATACATCTTATTACAAAGATCAAGTAATAATCAAATGTCTAGGTCACACGGTGCAGGGTGGTGTCTGTGTTCTCAATGGCGAATTTTTAGCCGGCAAGCTTAAGCTGTCCCGTGAGTGCGTATTAAAACTACTAAATTAATAACATTTTCTTAAGTATCTTTGTGTCTTTGGTTAATAACACGAGGGACGCCGGTTCATATTTTTTGTTTTCGAATTTACGAGCAAGTGATTTTTCTGAATATTTGTGTACTTTCTAAGAAATTATTTAAATAAACCTAAATAAAACGGAGGACTGCTCAACACCATCCATCTTGAAATATTTATATTCTTGGCTCGTATTGCGTTTATATTTTTCACAAATCTAATAGCACGTACTTAGTATTCAATATTTTAAAACTCGCCTCGTGCTCGAGTCTGCGCATGCTTTTAGCGTGATTATGTCGTTGGGCCCTTGCTTTCTGCGCGTTATTAGAAGCCGTTCCGGGGGAGAAACAGCGTCGTAATGAGTCTTACCAGAGCTGCCGTGTATTCTTTACCGTGAAAGTAGTAAGCCGATGATACTCTAGTAACTGCAGTAACTGTTTGTAATCGGATTAAAAATACCTACTCAGAAATCCGAATGCCTTAGCTCTCTCCCGCTCTATTGCCTAACCTAACCAGAGTTAGGTTGAATACAATTGACAGGTAAGCGGAAGATCCCGAAATGTTCCGCGGTACCTTTAGCGGAGTGAAGCTAAACGCCCTAGCAGAAATAGGCCGGTGAAGGCAAACGCCAACGAGTAAACGTTTGGCAACAGCCCTACCGCGACTTCCTTTAAAAAGCGAGAAAATAAACACCTTAAGTGTTTCAATCAGTGCAAGTCTGACATAACCTGCTTACCTTGCATCCATGTTGGATTATATCTTGGAGAGAAAAAAAAAGGTTTGTATACGCAAAATACAACATGCATGATTACAGTCATCACATGCGTAAAGAGTGCCCAGGGCGGGACCTCGCAATGCTTCATCGTCTGCAATATCCCGACCTGGAGAGCCTTTAAACGTTCCAGGTGCCTTCAGCGGAGAAGGGGCAAAAATCTTGCTGGAGATGGGTCCATAGAGCAAACGCCAAAGGGGATAGAGAGTAGCGATAGCATTTCTGTGACCACGTTCAAAGATCCCACACAGCACAAATAAAGCGCTGCTGCGTGGAAATACCTTTTCAAATTGCTAATTAATTTATATTAGGTCGATAAGTTATTGACCAGCAGTGGGACACTCAAGTGGGCCCGAGAAAGAAAAAAAGATAAGTTTTTATGTTGCCGTGCGATTGCCAAGTCAATATACTTATTATAGAAATAAAGATGTCTAATATTAATACATTCACTTTATATGGAGATGTGAATTTAACAAACAAAAAGAAAACGGGACTGAAATTTCAGGATGTTACAGTTTTTCCTTTTTAAGTGGGCTAAACACTATCTGAATGCAAAATTTGAAGTTTATGTGTCTGCTAGAAGTACCTTAGAATTTTGATGATCGGTGAGGGCCCCATCATACTTAGCGTCTTTCGAGCGTCGGCGTCCCCGCGACGCCTGCGGTGACGGGTCATGACGGGTGAGTCAGGGTGAGTCAGTCAGTGACAAAATTACTTTAACTTGAAATAATACTTAAGCTACTGGTTCAAATTTAAAGTTATTTAGAAATATATCTAGCTATGTAATGTCCTATTGGTCATTAAAAATTTAGGCTTCTAGTTTTTTCCAGAACGAAGTTACAGGGGGGTCGAAAATGGCTCGAATGGCTTTGGGAAAGGGGTGGAACGGCCGTGCCTTTGCTTGAGTCGGCGGGGGCACTGCCGTGCCCCTAGATTTAACCATTTGGCTCTCCTCTGGACTGTTGCGTCAATAGCGGAATTATCTAGACCAAAAATCAGTTAGATTAAGTATGTCTAGAACGGTTTGATCTCCGCTAGTTGCTTCAAGCTGAAAGCCTCTTTTCAACAAAGTAAATGCATGGTAAGTAATTTGGAAGACTGCCTTTTAACGTGTATAATCAATCACATAAATAATTAACAAGTTTATCTTTGTCCCGTAATTCCAAAGTCGAAAAAATGGCCCCGTTTTAGCCAGTGAACGCGACACAAACGCAGCAGTTTTACGTTAGGGAATAACACCGCTGCATATAACTGCAACCACTATTGTGATTACTCTATTGTTCGTAAACAATAAGGTAAAGTTTGCGTAGGCAGAGTTCGCGGCCAGTTTAATGTGGGCACAAATCTTCGGTTCGTGCCCAGTTTCTAATCCCCAAAGGAAAAAAGTGTTCTTAAAAGTTTGACGTACCTAGGCGACTGTAGCATTTTAGTTTCCAAACGGATTCGAACTGATTGCACCGTATTTTTTTTACAGAAAGCTGTTTTTTACCTGGGGTAGCTCTTAGTTAGGTTTGATTAAAATTGGTTTGATTAAAATTGGTTGGTCCGTTTAAAAGAGTTATCAGTTCTTATATTAAGGGACGCAATTATGTCTTATTGTTAGTTTTTAATCTATTTACTTAATAGTTTTTTTATATAGTTAAATTTCAATAAAAAAATGTTACTTACTTTGATCCAAAATAATGTGTTACACTAAACTTTTACATCTGTGCAAGTTATCTATTTATTTATTCTAACTTCTTGCACAATGAATTAAAGTAGAAATAGCGGACTTCTCCACCAGTCAACCTTTTGGTGAAATAGAACATGAAGATGTATGTTGAGCTAGGTACTCTGCCTTCGATGCCCATCACGGCGCAATTTCCTGATCACGAGTCCCTTTAAAACCCGATAATAGGTGTGCGATACGTCATTATGACAGTTTTAGACAAACAGTTGCAAAAGGCGAATACTGCTATTAACTAGATTGACCAAAAGCTAGAAGTAGTATTTTTATACAACAATAACAAAAGTATTTTACGGAATTTTGACAGTAAAATCCATATTTATAACTATAATTAGATTTGCGAAAGGAACTATGTCTGTCTATTTGGTTGTAACATTTTCACGCCTAAGGCCGCGTTCCCACTGTGTCGTAACGGTTAATTTATCGTTGGACGACTATCGAAAAGCAGAAGCACTAGCAGTTATTCTAGCTGTTGTTGTCGTCACAGCAAAAAAAAAGTCGTGGACGACCGACAATTATTCGTACCGTCCTATACGTGAACACATCCATTTAAATATACAAGCCACGATGCACGACTGTTGTTACGACATAGTGGGAACGCGGCCTAAATCGCTGAACCCATTTTGATGAAAGTATTGAGGATGTCTAGTTAAGCTAATGCAATATACATAAAACATAACTACCTACCTACATACGAGTATAATAATAATTTAATAAGAGTATGAAAACTAAGGCGCCTATTACTTTACGTGTAGAAAGCAAACTTCCGTTTATGTAATTGCTAACATATTTTTAGCAGGCGTTATAAATATTTTTTATTAAAGTTTTTAACATATTCTTTGTTCGAACTAAGTCACTGATAGATACTAGGTGAACAAATATTAGTACTTATCGACAAGGTGGCAAAAACAAAACAACATTATCGTAAAACTCAATTCAAGACGCAGGCTAAATGGCCAATATAAATTCATACTCGCAGTTAAGGGTCATAATTACCAGCGCTACGTCTAAATAAATACGGCACAAAACACATAAAACATCTAAAGTATCCGTAATGGGTGCATGTCCGTATTAATTAAGTAAATGGCGAGAGCAATTTGAATGCAATCTGTGCAAATCGGTCCGTCGATGGCGGGGAGTTATGGCGCCAAAGATAGGGATCGAACATGGCGGCCGGTTGACCGCCGACCGCGGGTGACCCTTACTTCGTTCACGCTATGCGGTGACGTCAGTATGGGGTAGGGCCAAGCACGGACGGAAGGATTTTATCGATATCGACAGGTCAATTATTAGGGTTCCGTACCAAAATGGTAAAAAAGAAACCATTATGGTGAGACTGTGTTGTCTGTCTGTCTGTCTGTCTGTCACAGCATTTTTTTCTCAGCAACTACACAAGCTATCAACTTGAAATTTAGCATAGTTGTATAACTTGCTTACCCGCATCTGTTTTTATTAAAAAAATATGAAATAAGTTTTATAAATAATTGAAAAGGAGTCTAGAATGGGGGGGTTGAAAAATAAAAGTGATTTGATTATAGCAAGTGGGGTGTCATATGAAAGGGCTCAATCTGCCCATTTCAAAACTATTTTTTTTTAATAATTTATGTGGCGTGCTTTTTGATTATCTCCGAAGTTTATGAACCGAAAAACCTGGAAAATTCCTTACTTATTGATAATTATTTGACGGGAAAAATAAAACAAAGTGTTCAAAATTTATAGTTTTCGAGAAAATTTAGGCAAGTCAAAATGGACCTTATTGTATACGAATTAAAGTACATGAAAAGGTATATTTTTAAAGTACGGACTTAAATACGTAACCCTCAGTGCGCGAGTCAGACTCGCACTTCACCGGTTTTTTTTTATATTAATTTTTACAAGCTTTTCAAGCTTATAAACTAAATCTGGCCATTTGTGAGATAAAAGTTTTTGACACCCATTTTTAACCCTCTATTTTCGAAAACTAAATCGTACTCTATAACATAAAAGTCACTAAAATTATAAAAAGGATTGTTAATATACTTACTGACATTTTTATTTTTTTTCTCATGTCTTCAAAAAAAAAATACTGATTACACATTTTTAGTAATACCTTTCTACGGAAAATGTCCCAAAGTACGGATAGAAGTGATAACTTTTTATAAGAGCAACCTGATAAAACTAAAAATTAAAGTGTCAATTTAACATTACAGGGCGTGGTTTTTCGGTTAGTAGTTATTTGTTTATTATATAAAGAACTTTTGCATATTTTATTGCAGTTCATGCAACAGAGACGAGGGTTTTACGGTACTTATCAGGGTCGGACTGGACCTGAAGGACCCGGGTAGCATATGGTTTTAGGGGCTATTTTACATATGTCGTAAGCCTGGGCGTAGGTATAGGGCAGGGGGCCTGCGCAGGCTAGGGCCCGGCTGGCAAACACCACCTCGACTATAATGACTAGTCCAGCGCTGGTACCTATTTGCAACTCAAAATGCAACAATGATAATTTTATTACCAAAATTAATTAATAGGTAAGTACATATATTAAAGCTCATTCGAGTAGAAATAAAATTAACTATCAAATTTCCGGGACAAAAGTAGGTACCCTAACACTATAAGTAAGATGGTTTTAACTTTTAATTTTTATCGATTAAAATATTAATCGATGTTTTGAAGTCACTACTGCCTCAGACGTGACTTATGGGCGAGTTCGCGTCGCGTGGTCGGTAATACCGAGTACGGATTAGAAATTACAAATTGTAACATAAACAACGGTTAACTACGCATTACTTAGTTATAATGGTAACCCGAGCAATGATAACTCGTAAAGATTTAACACCCAGATAATTGTAAATTGCAATAAGAATTGTTTCGAAAGTATTTTCGTTTTGAACAAAACACTTACTGCCGCACTCAGAGACGTCAATTATTTTTTAAATTTTATTAAAGTTGCTGCGTCTTATTCTATTGCTATAGCAAAGACAGTGACTGCAGCAACTTTAATGAAACTTGAAAATTAATTGAAGTCTCTGAGTGCGGCAGTTAGTTAACTACTACACCTTTAACTTAATTTCATAACCCTAACGTGAAAATTGCATTACCTACCTATTTTGACCGATTTAGTATGTAGGTTGTAACTAAGTAGGGGAAAGGTGTACAAGACGATCCCCTTAAGCAAGAATCGAAATAGGATATGCATATTTCCATGGGAAACAAACAGGATGGCGTTTACTACTGTCATATGTATCTATCTTACTTTTGTCATACTCAAAATAAGTTTTCATAATAATATATATACATTTTTAAAACCCTACAAAGTAATCATCTTACACACCCTGGTAGTTTTAAGATGATTCCTATGGTCGGGGTAAGATGATTCCAATGATCATCTTACCCCTCTTTTGAGTAATCTTTTATTTTTTCAAGAAAAACATTAATAAAACTAAAATTCTGCTAAATGTATACAATGTCTTTATATAGAATAATCTTAGGAATACAATATAACGTGTGCTCTGCATGGCTTATGAACTCAACAAAATCAACAGTTACTTGAGTTTTAATTCACAGCTAACTGATATGCTTCAATACTTCCTTTCTTGTTAACCCATACATTCTTGTCTCCATGTCTTTAAGATGATTCACGAGTTCGATTTCTTGTTCTTGTAAAAACAGTTTTTCTTCCTCCTAGATATTTTACTGCGCCAAGAGCTATTTTATTTTAGCCTTTGGCGCTTCCTTTTAATGTCATGATATGGGCACTAAAAATTGTTTACTTGTTTTTTTAAAAGCCATTTCATTTATTTAACAGACTTCAAAAAAGGAGGGTGTTCTCAATTCGACTATATGTTGCTTTTTTACAACATCAAGAGCAGCTGTCATTGATGCTTAACACCACTCGCCTCAAGTGGTTTTTCTTATGTATTTACGCGGCATCTTTGGCTAACAATGCTGTAAATACATGTAGTTAGATTAAATTGGTATTTATATATCCAAAAACAATTATCGAAGCACTTTTTACAAACTTAAAATAAATAATACATACATATTTGTGCATAAAAATAAGTTATAGGCAATTCGTGTAAAAGTCAAGGTACAAGATGATCCCCGGGGATCATCTTGTACACAAGGAAGGGAATCATCTTGCCCCATGTTCGACTGTTTTATTCAAAGTTGACTAACATATCCTATAACCACGCCGCTATTTCCATGCTGCCCAAAAACCAAAATTACGCGTATTACATAGCCACGAACACAACAGTCATTGCATTTAACAGTATTAATTAAAAGTATCATAAGGTTAAAGTCAATCTTACTTTATAGTAACTGGATACTATTTATATTTTTTTCCGTAAAATCTAACGCGTCGCTCACTCCGCCATTGCAAAGCGAGGGGGCATGCGAGGCTACGTTTTGCTAAAGAATTCAACTAGATGACGTTAGCCGTTTGCGTGCAATCGAAAAGGATCATCTTACCTCTTGGGATCAACTTGGGAGACTCTTGGGATTATTACTATGTCAACTCATTGCGACAGGGTACGTACCGTTGGTTTCAGAGCTCAAAGATCAAATTTAATATCCAGATCTAAATGATCCATCTGACCTGGCTAAGAACCGCCTTAGCAATAGGGATAAAAACCATCAGACTCGTTAGCAAATCGCTAGGCTTACCCTTGAGTCACCGACGCCCATTACATATCTAGAATGTTTTACTTCGCCGAATTTTCATTTCACCGGCAGGCATTTCCACGTGCAAGAGCCTAACTTAACCCACGGAACCCATGCTTAAGTTAACCTGAAAACAATAAGGTTTCAGCAGAAATTAGCTTTCGGTGAAATGAAATTCGGTGAAACGACACATTCGATGAAATGAGTGTCTGCAAAATAACGAGACACCAAATCGCTAACGTGTGTACAAAAGTAGCAGTAAAATTAAAATTACATCATAGTCGCGTTTTGTACATTGAAATTGGATATACTGGGTGTTTTTAGGGTTCCGTACCTCAAAGAAAAAAACAGAACCCTTATAGGATCACTTTGTTGTCCGTCTGTCTGTCAAGACCCTTTTTCTCAGGAACGCGTGGAGGTATCAAGTTGAAATTAACATCAAATACATAAGTCTGCAGTCCTTTGGATCAGTGAAAAAATCAAACATCTCAACCAATGCAATCAAAAGATACGGCCGTTTATGCCGCATATTGAAGGGAATCAAAACCTATAGGGTACTTCCCGTTGACTTAGAATCATGAAATTTTGCAAGAAGCTATGTCTTATAGCACAAGTAAAGGAAAAAATCCGAAAACCGATAATTTGTAGTTACATCACATAAAAAATGAGCCAAGTATAAGCTGACACTCACTAAGTACTAAAGTGCATACTTATTGCGTGTCAGTTTATACTGGAATTTGTTTGTATTGTATTCCCGTGATTTACGAACTACATATTAACACGCCTACAAGTTTGTGCGGAACTCTCGGTGCGCGAGTCCGACTCGCACTTGACCGGCTTTTTTTATTCGTCTTAAACATTTTGGGGGTTAAATCAGTAAGTCATACTGACCGACTTTCACTAAGGGACCAACCCTGAAATCGCGAAAAAAAATTTGACCCTCCCATACAAAACATCGTCAGCTGACTAGCCAAAATGTATGGGATGGTCAATTTTTTTTTTCGCGATTTCGGGGTTGTTGGTCCCATAGTGAAAGTTGATCAGTATGACTTACTGATTTAACCCCCAAAATGTTTAAGACGAATAAAAAACACCCTGTAGATAATGCAACAACCTTCTTCATTGACCATTCTGGAAATATGTATTGTGGATATTAAAAAAAAATACAAAGCTGTTTGGAATGTTATACCTACACATTAACACCACCCGTTTGCGAAAAGAAACTTCAATAGGTAATTTTAATACGACGTACATTTGTTATAGGAAACGTACAACCAAAGTCTTGCTCGCAATAACCGGCCAGTAATAAACAGTACGAAGCGAAAAGTCTTTCTTGATAAGACAGACCCAACTACACAAATAAGAGTCAGATAAACCCGAATTAGCAAACGTGTTTAATACAGCTTATGCACTCCAGGGTTATGTATATAGGTCTGGTTGTTGCTTCCTAATTGGGTATAACGTATAATTTCACCGATTAACCCTGTAATGGTAAGACCATAAAGCTCGGAACGATGCCCGTTGTACGACTAAAGTGCGATCTTTTAGCATTACAACATTATAAAGAGGTAAAGGTTTCACTAATAGCCCTCATAAAACTCTTGGCAGGTATAAATAACGAGTTCCTAAAGCTTATTTAAATGCGAAATGTTGGTAACAACAGTTATTAGAAGCACCGTTAAATCGCAATATCACCTTAAACATGTTTACATATCGTGCGCACAGGCACAACATAACATTAGCGCGACCCAGGGCTTGCCTATGTTCAGCAGGCCGAAACATTCCCGGGTACTGTCTGGGCAATAAACCTCCGTAATTACGAAATAACTCCGTACCTGTATTATACTAGCAGAGGGACTATTTATTTAATCACTTTGACGGGGAAATAATGGAGAAGCCTACCGGTTGCCCTCCGATCAAAATTGTTCGAAGGCAATCTATCGCATATCGTGTTGTCCGTGATGAAATCCAGGTACGATCGTGTGGAAGATTAAATAATTTCCTTATTTACTACCCTGCCATAACATGGACGTTTTAGGGGTCTGTTAAGCTAATGATGTGGCTACTTGTACTGGTACAGTACACAGTTTATATGCCTTCTTGCTCGCCAGACTTAACGCCATCTCATGAAGGATGGACAAGGTTGTGCACTATATGAATGTTTTACTTGAAATGATTCATTTCAAGTATAACATTCATATAGTGCGATCACTATCACACAAATGGGCGTTTAAAAAAAAGTGTAAACATGACAAAAATTAAGAAACGGTAACTTTTCCGTTGCGTCACGAAAATTAACGATATTAAATGTATGACTGATTTTCGTGCTCACTGGAAAAGTTAAAATTTCTTAATGTTTCTCCTTAACAATGTACACTTTTTTTGAAAACCGCCCTAATATCATAAATGCGAAAGTTTGTGAGTTCCTAATTAGTATGTTTGTTACTTCTTCATATGGCTGAACGGATTTAGATTAAACTTGGAAGAGAGATAGTCTTTGCCCTGAATGAACGCGGACGAAGTCGCAGGCAGAAGATGTTATACAATTATTTAGAATAATTTTAACTCAGTATAAATTGCACAAAATCAATCCGACGCGGTAAAACTGTTTAACTCTTACTGTTGCCGTCTTGTATTTGGCTCCTTTTCGGTTTCCCTTTTTCGCCATCTTTGGGTGCGTGCTACATTTATAACTATTAATATCCAATCATTAGTAGGTAATTTAGCAATTAAGAGTGTAATTATACATACATTAAAATATAGGTACTAAAATACACTACTATAATAATAATAAAATAATACCAACACTCTAATAATACTGACTATTACTTTAGCTTGCTCTTTGCTGGTTTGTATTCGTCTTTCATTCTAACAATTTAAATAGCTTGTCATTCAGCTGTGCCTACCGTTTGAAGATAATTGTGTTTTTGTAGTGTTCATTAGTCAAGAAACTTACAATTCCCGGCGTCGAACAATTTTCTTGTTCAGTTATGCAATTAGCAGTTTAATTACTTCGGATATGTTAAATTAGACCTAATCTTAAGGTCTAATTTAACATACATTAAATTTTTGTAAAAATAGAGTAGTTTTGTAAAAATATAGTAGTAGTAGTAGTTAGTTAAAATTACATACATACATACAGAGCACTAAGCTTAATATTTAGTCAATGCGTGTAAATTATATAATACGGAAAAGTAGTTTCGTTGCTACGGTGTTTAATGTCCTCTTCTCCCCTTTGTAAAAAAAGTTTTTATTTAACTTTCACAACAGCTACTATTTTATATTTTAAATGACGTTGACCTAATCCTCCCACTTAAATAATTGGCAGACTAAGACAGAACACAGACAGATACATTGATACAGAAACACAGATACACAGATAAACACGTTAAACTTATAACACCCCTCTTTTTGCGTCCGGGGGTTAACAATACATAAAATAATAAACGAAAGCTCTTTTGCGTTTCTACATTCAGCATTAGGTATAATATTAACATATAAACCCGGATCTAAATCCGGAAACTAAATCCGGATCGTTTAGCATCGAAACTTAATCCAGTAACTTAAGCCTTTAAGGTAACTCGACACGTGGCATTCACACCACTTGTGTACCGACGCCGTTTACTCGACCGTTGATTTGCACTTCACTAATGACATCCTGAAGGCTCTAAACCTAGCAGAGCTACTACAACTTTAAGCTAAGGCGGTTTCAGAATAGAAAAAGCTTTATTCTGAAACCGTAACTAAAGTTTCAATCCTTATATTAACATAACTGCGATAAATGACTTATGAATACGTTTGATAAATTATTGTTGGTTTCACTTATCCATGTCGAGTCGTTAAACCAGTTATACGTTTTTTAACGATGTCTTTTACATTTTACATACCGTGCCTGACAGCAAATTGAATTAAATCTGTAAAACGTATTGTTCATTTGACAAAACATAATTCTGATTTCGATATCGATTGTGTAGGTGTCAATGTTTTCAAATGTACATAATAATGATTGAACGCAATCGAATATTACAAAATCAAATCAAATGATATGATATACAATGCTAACGAGACCTCATTAAATATCTATGAATATAATTTTGGTCAAAAGCCCAGCCTCCTATATCGTCAATAATCGTCCAATCTAAATACGGCGCGAGCGCATCGCACGATAAATATTAATGCGTTTAGTGTTAGGTTAGTTAACGGGTGTCAGAGCCCGTACCACGGTCTCTCCTTAGGAAAATGGTTTTTCAGGTGGCCTAGCCAAGATGCATTACACAACTTAACGATTTTCGAAAATCGACCAAATATTATGGTATTGACATAAGCGGCTGACGCGACCGATCGTTAGCTTACGTCGATCCTATACATTTTAGTGCTAAAGTTAGCACTATTTACCTTGGCTAGCTGGTGGCCTAGACAGCCTACTTATACTCGGGTCTTTAATGAACTTCGTTTTTTACACCTATTGCAATCATATTTATTGTCTATGACTGACTCGGCACCTATACTGTCAAGTTAATAAAGAGCCTATCATGACGTTGACAATACGAACAATATAGGAAAAGACAATGAAGAATAAACCCCACAGTGGTTCTTTCTGTCTATCGAACGGTTTTTTTCGGTTTAAAGATCTTTATTTCTCAACAAGAATTACATAATTCACTTATATGAGAAAATTACAATTAACTTATACGTAATATTTTTGTAGGTGAGCAGAAAACATTACAACATTAATAATATGTGTCGCTAAAATAAGTTGTATGCAATAGATTTTTGCTAAGTGGGTAGAATTAAATACGATGCATATCAGTTTTTAGGACTGTTATTAATAAAACATTGAATCAAATTAAATTTCAATAAAATTTTATATATTTAATACCACACAAAATATGTAGACGATATTGCTGCCCTTTCCTTTGAAAAAAAAAATTAGACCCTAATGGACTAGCCTTTAGGTGTTTTTACAAGCTGTTATTGTTTGTGTTTTGTTCAGCTCTCGCAAACGAGTTTGAAGCCGTTATTGGTACAGGCTGAAATTCAGAATAATTCTATTAACACATTAATTATTAATGTGTAAACCCGATGACAATGCAATATTATAGGGTCTATTAGCTGGTGTGAAGATGGAATCGGAAGCAACAAGATCTCTGCTGTACTTAAAATATACCCGCCGAGTAGAGACTCGTTAATTTGGTCTTGATACGCAGATGATGACCGTTGAAGAAAAAGTACAGTCTGCAACAAAAGGTTGTTAAAAAAAATACAAAGACTTATTGATGACACAATAATTCTATCATAATAAGTGAAGTTAAGTGCTGGTTAAATTTAATCAACCGTTCATCATATTTGGCAACCCTTATGTCGGATTTCTCCAACCAATTTAACGGACTGTTAAGTCCTAATCGGATGTTAGTCAATACATTTTGACAGCCGTCAGACCTCTAATCGCCTGTTTAACTGTTGGTGAACTCCGACCTAATCAGTTTTCAGTTTGAACGCCTGTTTAATTGTTGATATAACTTAGACGTAAGAATTTCCATAAGGTACGGGAGTTCAAAATTTTGCCGTCACTTCGAAATACGTCGCTAAAACTTTGCGTTCAAAGGGCCAGGCGCACAACTTTTATCGCGTAAATAATGCAGCTGTCATATTCAAACGCGAAACAGACATAAGTGGCTGACGCGATATAGATATATACTAATCTGCTTAAGTTAAACCTGTACACTTTCTTTGATTTTAAAATTGTCTTATGCATCTTGTATTTGCTCCCAGGTTGTAGTTACGAGTATATGCGATGCGTGCAAACATTGTTGGTGATAGGTACAAAACATATATAAGAAATAGTACTTATCTCCAATGACCTTTTCATGAATTCACTTCCAAGCTTATTTGATCCCTGAGGGCGCTGTTACTTTTTGAAATCAAATATCAAATTTAGTTCAGCATAATTTTGATCTCCGACTTCAAACAGTTTCTGCGGCGTTTCTTGTTTCTCCAAACTTACGAAGACGCAAAGTCTTCAAGTTGCAAGTTCTCTAAAACTTTGGAGAACTCTGTTCGAGAGGAAGAATTATGTCATGTTATCGAAAGTTCACAATATGTAGGGAACATAATTTTCGGGATATACCTAGGTACATATGTTCTGTATTTGTACGTTGTTACATTTGTCTAGAATGCGATGGTTTAAAACCACCGACGGAAAAAGGAACAAGGTGACTGTGGCCGTTATTAAAGGAAGTCTATGTCCAGCAAAAGACATGTGGCTGTCATGATGATTAACAATGAAGTGTCTTATAAAGTTACACCTCTCAAAAAAATTAATGTACCTATGTGAAATGTGTTCGTGGCACGCACTTTAAAACTCACCACATGTTAGACCCTAATAGTAAGGCCTAGTATGACCCACGCGTGCCAAACCAATCGCTGGCAGCCCCTTACAAGGGTAACAACGTAATGTCTGAAGATTGCAGCCATGTTCCTGGCAAGCCCAAGATATATGATAAACGATAACTCAGCCGTGCATGCATACTAACACATTGGTTTAACACTCGAGCGTGTCTCACTCGAGTCAAAAATTAAGAGCTCTGCTTCACGCCCTTTTTATATTAGATTGCAAATGAGGGTAGGTGCTTAAATTATTAAGTTAATCTTAATCTTGTCACGTGAAGGTAAATGTTATTTTATAATTTTGCTTAATTAAGCATAATATAAATTGTTTTTCGGGTTTCTCAATGCAAGTAATTATAACTTAAATGCGAGCAATAATGAGACTGAAAACGAATTTAGAACATTGAAGTAGAACTCAGTTAATACTTCTGATGATATTATTTGGACTATTATTTTGAACTACATAATTATTTAACAAAAAGCTTTCAGGGCAAAACAAAGGCTTATTTCATTTATTTATTCTTGAATTTAAATAACTCAATTTTCACTTTCTGAAAATATATGCAGGTAAAGGTTCATTAGTTTATCTTAATACCGCTTATAAACAATTTTCAAGAAAATGAAGAAACAAAAATCTGAAGCAAAAATCTGAAAATGAAGAAACAAGCAGATGACATAGGTCCAAATTCTAAATTTTTTTCTGAAGTTTTCAACTTCATCAAGTCATTAAGGTAATGCCGAATTTTTTTTGACATATTTCCTTTCTTAAGGTTATAATTACATGCTTGGTATCTAAGATATCACATTCACTTCCAAAATGACTTACAAAACTGTGTTAAAAATATAACTGGTTAATCGGCCAAGTTTAAAATTATATCGGTAAAATAAATAAATCCAGGCATGTTACATATATAAAATAATTTAAAAAAATTGTCAGATTCAAATGTCACATCAACTCAAATCAAATCAAATCAATTTATATAAGATAAAAGAAAGATAAGGCCACACAATACTTCAAGCATACTTTAGTTATTGTGCGATTATGAATAAGAGGGTTTGTCTTTTGATGTAGATAAAATGACAAATAGAACTATAAATAACTAAATAATAACGTAGATAAAGTCTTGCTGACAAACATGGATGTCAGTTGTCCGATAAATGGAATTTCAATTATTTCACCCATTTTCAATGTAGGTTTATTCGGATTTGCTCAGCGTTAAACTTGAGATTATCTTTACAGATTATAATATATTACATTAAACTTAAGCAAAATTACATAAATCCTACAGCAATTCTTGCTAGGAACTTACCGCAAGTTTTCGTTACAAGTATTTGAAATCAACTGGGGTAACATTATTTATTAATTCCTATCAATAAAGAAACCGCAGTGGAAATTTTCGGTTTATAGAATCTTTATTTCTCAAAAGAAATACATATTTTACTTAAATGAGAAAATATTCTTGATTTTAAACTTTTTTGCTGTTTTTTTCGACATTCATTTAAAAAATTATCTTGTCACTCATCTATATTTAAACATAATTCTAAGCCAGAACTAATACCATAATTGCTATAGTTAGTTTTTAGGGTTCTATACCAAAATGGTAAAAAAGGAACCTTTATTATAGGGAGACTTCGTTGTCTGTCTATCTGTCTGTCTGTCATGTCACAGCAGTTTTTCTCAGCAACTACGCCAGCTATCAACTTGAAATTTGGAATAGTTGTATAACTTGCTTGCCCGCATCTGTTTTTAGTAAAAAATATGAAAGTTAAGTCATTTGATTATAGCAAGTGGGGTGTCATACTTATGATAGGGCTCAATTTGCACATTTCTTTTTTTTTTTATAATTTTTAGGTATGTACTTCTTGATAACCAAAAATTTTCAAAAAATTACCGTTCCTCCCCGAACGAAAAATCTGCAAAATTCCTAACTTATTTATATTTTACAGGAAAAATAAAACGAAGTGTTCAAAATTAATAGTTTTCGAGAAATCAACAAAAAACTGTAAAATTTAGGCAAGTCAAAATGGACCTTATTGCATACGAATTAAAGTACATAAAAAGATATATTTTCGAAGTACGGACTTAAATACGGAACCCTCGAGGTGCGCGAGTCTGACTCACACTTAACCGGTTTTTTTTAAGTTTACATTATGCTATAATATAGTTTTTTTTAAACACATAACTGGACCGGTCTCGACGTTATAGGTACCTACAACAATTTTAAAGGCACACCCGTTGAAATCACGCGAAGAATTTTCAAATTACGGTTGAAGCAAGAAAATTGCGTCTGCGGTTTTCTCCCAAATTGATTTCTGCTACGAAACGCTGAACATTTTAATCAGAAATGTGGAGAAACATATGAAATAAACATTCAGAGTTCGCATTACGCAGAGTAAACATTCGCTTATATACTCGTAAAACTGCAGTAAAAAGCAAAAATAAGGTTTTTTTGCCTGTTTGTTGGCTGGAAAAATGTTTATGTTGTGTCTCTTATAAGTAATTATTTGAAATGGTTATAATTATAATTAGAGATCGGATATTCGGGCGGTTATTTAAGTGATAAAAAGTGATAAAGCATACTTTTATTGAAATAGGTTTGTTGTGCGTTTATGAATAAGAGGGTCAATCTATTCGCTATTATTTTCAGGTCTGGTATAATTATGGTCGCCTTTATCGTGGTGGACAAATGTGGCTAAATCATCCGTCTCTCTCGTACTGGTATGTATTATTTTATCGCCGTTTATCCACACCGATAAACAGGACCATAATAACGCGGCCCGCAGGATGATGTTAGTTTCTGCACTTCCTGGTTCCTGCGCACTTTGTCATGTAAGGCAGTTTTCTAGCGCCTTCGACAAACATTGCCCTTTACGTATCCAATATATAATAATACGCCAATGTGGCTACCGAGTTTCTTTAGTACATCAGTTAACTCGTAACTGAATTACAGAATTGCAGAATACCACATTTACTCTACATTAATGTATCCGGACCAATTTTACTAAAAATTAACGTTTCAATTTTCATATTTTGTTTTCATCTCGTCGACTTTACAATAAACCGTGAACATCACTAAAAAAATGTGTATCTTTGTGTCTAGTATTTAACGACAAATAACATTTGCCTTAGAATATCTTCGCCTTGAGGGCAATTCTTCCAGCGTTTCAACCGCCGTCATAATTGCCGTGACTGCATTGATGCCGAAATTCTTGTAGCTTTGGAAGCAATTTCAGTTAATTTTTGTAGAAGTCAGGGCCCTCTACAAG
Source organism: Tortrix viridana (assembly GCA_963241965.1). Lineage (NCBI taxonomy): Eukaryota > Metazoa > Arthropoda > Insecta > Lepidoptera > Tortricidae > Tortrix > Tortrix viridana. The sequence goes on along the minus strand of OY725179.1, from coordinate 6,292,735 downwards.
ATAACCGAAAATAAGGTCCAAAGGTACAGGAATTTCGACGTTAATGCGGCCACGGGAATGACGGCGGTTGAAACGCTCGAAGAATTACCCCTTGAATTATTTTATTGCACACTTCCTCGGAAAATGTCAGAATCTCTAGGTTCTAGGCGGCGTCAGTTTTGATACGACTACAAATTTGTCGGTCGTTTATTTCTCGGATAAGATGTAAAAACTCGCATGTCTCACTACGAGTATAATTTTAATTTAAGTTGGTAACAAAAAAAAAGCAGCAAGAATAAGAATTTTATAAAATTAACAGATAAATTATTCTACAAATAATCTTAGTCGCAGTTTCACTCATACAAAAGTTTGTCAAGCCCATCATCTTAAAAGATTTCGGTCTTTGTTCTCTCTTTATACCTAATTGTCACTGTTATTAAAAATACGCAGGCACCTAAAGGCTAAAAGTAGAGTACACGTTGTAGATATATTATGCATATATTGTTGAAATTATGTCACCTCCTTTCCCCAATACACGAGCTGTCAAAACTACATTACGGAGATGACGCCCGTTGATATATACCCCTCTTAACAAGAGGGTTCCCTCACGTCCCGTTATGTAGTGGGAGTAGATTCCATTCAGACATGGATCCTTTTGGAGGCTTTGATAATCAGAGTTTGAGAAATCGTGCCTTTACTACAAATTCCTTAGATTTATTCCGATTCAGATAGTTCCTTACAATTTGAAGGAGAATGAACGGAAAGGGTATCAAACTTAAGTTCTAAAAATAAAGACGGCAGGTCTAACAACTACTACTACAACAATTAATATTAACGATGTTTACAAAAAACAATCGCTTTGTATTTTTCATGAGATACAATTTTAATTGACATGTTCCTAGCCTAAGTAATGCCTGGGCCACACCGGATGCGTTGCGTAGACGTGCACGTGCGCGTTCGCGTTCCACTGCGTTGTATAGTATGAATCCTCACATGAGGATGCAGCTATACAATGCAGTGGAACGCGAACGCGCACGTGCACGTCTACGCAACGCATCCGGTGTGGCCCAGGCTTAAGACAACAAAGAACAGCTCAAGAAACAAGTCATTAAAAGGAAATTATAACCATGTAGCAACTCTTAGTAAATTTATAATTTGTCAGGTGTTCATGAATGAGAATCTTGATACATAAGAGTGTCTATAAAATTATGTTTTGGTTACAATAAGCCAATGTTGAGCCAACTTTTCCAGCCAACATGAAACTATGTTGACGACCTGCTTACAAAATAAGGAATTCCGTTTTCATAACCGTACTCTTCTTTATTGTAACCTATCTTGCTTTCGAAACCATTATTGTTTTTAACGTAAACTGATATTATTACAATTGGTATAAAGGCACAAATCCACGAAATACATACAGTAAAGAAAAACTTTTATCTTTTGCTACAGTGTTGTAGCGGGAACGTATTTGCTCTCCAATTAGTCACTGAAAGATGTTTGGCAATGTTAATCACTATTTGCTTCTCACAAAGTAAATACAGTTCGGAACTGCTGGCAATTGCCTTAAGACGATTGGGAAGGGACAGACCTAATCAACTGTAGATCTAAAATTGCTTAACGCTGTTAGTTGTTTTACTGTAGGCAAACAAGACTTACAGCAAATACGTGTCAGTAAACAATATTATTATTTTCTATTAAAGGAAATGACAGTTTTTGCAGGTCCCATTAAGTATACACGCACATAAATTGTAACATCATAGATCTTCCGGTACCTAATGGTAATTTTGGTTAATATTTTTTTTAAATTGAATGTACTTGTTTATTCAACTGTGCTGTAATTTAAAAAGTCTAAATTATTCTGTAAATATGCCTTACTCTATTTTCTGCACTGTATTTATTCTTATCAAACCACGTAAAGTTAGTGTTTTTTAATTTATTTATTTACTGTTTTTTACGTTAACTATGAAGATCTAATCAAAGGCAATCCGTCATCGTGTTATTCATTGAGTCAAATCTATTGGGTATTTTTAGAAAACCATTACTCACTGGTGTCTTGCGTTTGACGTAAAAAAATTTAAATCATTATTATGTAATATTAGCGACCCGCCCCGGCATAATGAATAAACCATAATTAATTTACACCTACACATTCCGCATGAATCACTCCCTCTATCTATTGGTGATATCCCTATGAAAATCCGTTCAGTAGTTTTTAAGTCGACTGAGAAATCTTTTGCTGGATAACCCCCTGTACTCAGCAGATGAGTACATGGAATTGAAACTATAGTACCGTAAATTTGATCCCTTATTCGCATTTTTCTTTTTCTATTATTGTATTTCTCTGACTGTTATTATTTCAATTTCATTTCAACTTTATTTCATGTTTGACGATCATGATAATAAGAATACCTTTAATTTTTGTATTGTAACTGTTTTAGAATTGTAATTTTTGTCATATAATAAATAAACCAAGGTGTAAACGCAAGGCTAGTGCGATTAAACTAATTCGCACACAACTAATTCTAAACAACACGATCTTGTTCCAATATGTCAAGGTGTTATGTAACGGACCGCGAGTGAGTGCGTGTGCGCAAAGGTGTTATTCTCTTTATTTACTCGAGGAACTGCCATTACTTGAACCCCCATTGAAGGTATTTTTCGAAAATTAACGATTATTATTCTTATCTATTTTGAATCATTGACTTTAGTCAATGCCGTTAGGGCTACTCGTACATTCCGTCAAGATTTTAAAAAGCCTGAGAGTTCGTGATAAATGATAAGAGAATTAAACTATTTATAATAATCAGGAGATAATCTTATACAAGTGACACCTATTAACTTTGCATCGTCGGTTCGGTCGGCGCACCGTTCGAGAGACCTGGTAAAGAAAAGAATACTCAAGGGACAAGTCATGTTATTTTGACTGAATTCGTCATAACATGACAGTCCAGCTTGCAAAAAAAAACAGTTATTATTTTACCAACCGCATTACGTCGTATACCCGGATCCCAGGATACCCAGTAACCAGCATACCCAGGATACTCCGGATTCCCAGTTATGATCGTATTTATCGTTGTGGATAAAACGTCCGTCACTTTCAGACAAGTGTAAGTGCAAGAGTGACGGATGCTTTATCCACATTTATCCATAGCGACAAAAGGAACCATCGGAATCCCGCTGGTCTCTGAGTGGTAATAACACCAGTGAAAGAGAAAGCTTTTCGATCATCACGACCTTGTCATAACACCGCTCTAAATAATTAGCCCTACCTGTGGATATCACTTTGTTTGTGGTAACGTGAGGGAGTAGCACAATAGAACCTGTAGCTAAATCAACCTGAATATTTACTATACGATTGTTTTTATAGGTGTATCAGGAATAAAAAAAACCTTACCAAATTGCGGAAAATATGTTGTTCTCTATTGCATTTCACGTAGATAAAACAGGTTTTATTAAGCCTGGGCCACACCGGATGCGTTGCGTAGACGTGCACGTGCGCGTTCGCGTTCCACTGCGTTGTATAGCTGCGTCCTCATGTGAGGATTCATACTATACAACGCAGTGGAACGCGAACGCGCACGTGCACGTCTACCCAACGCATCCGGTGTGGCCCAGGCATTAATATTAGCGTTTTTGGTTTTATTTAAGAGTTCCAGCCAAAATGGTAAAAAATGATGCTAATTGTGAGACTTCGGGTCTGTTTATCTGTCGCGTGTGTGTTTTATTTTTCTGCTAAATATTAATCAATCAATATGACAATATGTCTTTCATTTAAGAGTTTTGAAAGAGACCAAGGTATTTTATGGCCAGTTCCCAAGGAACGTGACTATTTAGTAAGACAGCTTATGTTTAACTGTTAGACTGTTGAATAAAAGATAAACTTGTCTTACAAAGATTTTTCTCTCAAAAATCTAAACAATATACGCTTTAGTTCTCTAGTAAAAAACCTTTTTTTTTTATAAAACTAGTATATTTAAGGAATTAATGAATCAGTTGTTGAATTAAAGGAGAAGTTGAAAAGTTAAGTCACGTTAATAGAGAATAAATTTAAGCTAAAAAACTTAAGAACTTTCAAACGTCCCACACGACGGATAGATAAAGTAGTAAGTACTTTATCTATCCGTTGAAATTTTTTTTTTTAGCATCACGCATAATACCCTAAAACATACTAATGGAAATTTACTCGGGAATAATTGTTTTGTCATTTTGTTTAGAGATAAAAAAAAAAACTAAACATTACATAATTATAACAACCTTATGAAACTCATAAAAACCAAGTCACACCATAAACACACTTTGAATCAACGCCGATGTGTCAAAAATGATTTAATTTGTATATTAATGACGGTCATAATTATGTTGTAAATTTTAGTAAACTACAAAAAACGAAATTAAAATTATCATTCAAGATGTAAGTAGGAAATCCTTTTTAGGGTACCGTACCAAAATGAAATATATTTCGCAAATAATTGAAAAGGGGACTAGAATGGGGAATTGAAAAATTAAAATGATTTGATTATAGCACTTAGGGTGTCATATGAAATAATCTGCACATTTCAAAACATTTTTATAATTTTCCGTGACGTACTGTTTTGATTTACTTATAGCCAAAAATATACAAAAAATGACCGTTCTCCCCTTATCTCCGGAGTTTATGAACCAAAAAATCTGAAATGATCATGGCTTTTATTTATATATTCTACGGAAAAAATAAAATAAAGTGTTCAAAATTTACAGTTTTTGAGAAATAACCAAAAAACTTGGAATTATTTTGGTAAATTTAGGCAACTCAAAAAATACCTTATTGCAACGCTAATCTATGTTTACCAACCATATTATCTTAAATACGGGACCCTCGGTGCGCGAGTCCGACTCGCACTTGACCGGTTTTTTGTTAAAATATGCCGCGAATTTATATGGAGTTGGCCGCCGGTCGGTCACTAGGTTTAAACTTGTTTAACTTGAATGGCACCTCACAATTAATAATACTGCTTCGTGTTTATATAGACGATATAATGTATACTAAATAATAAAATTTATATCCGTTACTGACTGACTGACTGATCACACACAACCCAAATTACTAAACGTAGAAACCTGTCTCCTACTCTACTACTGCTCCTGTCGTAACGTAGAGATGTAGAAGTACTAAAGGGCAACACAGACTATCACTCCGCCGGCAGACCACATGTATAAAATCTTAAAAGAAACCGATAGTTTGTATTCTAATACACTATTTAACAAGTATGCGATATGTTGTAGGCACGTTGTACGGCGTTCCATGAGTCACAATCGGTACTGGTATCGGTACCGGTATCGGTACGATGAATTGGCAGGGCAATATTGGCCGGTGGACTGTTAGTCTGTGTTGTCCCTAAGAAAGAAGTTTTCAAAATTCAACTCCATACCTAACTGCAAGAAACCTACCTATATAGGGAACCTATCTACTTAGGTATAGGGAAACTAACTGCGCCAAGTCGCGAACGTCGTCTACATAGTTTGTAACTAAGTTTTAAACGTTAACTTGTAGGTACTTATAATTATATGGATCAACTATGTATGAAGTTTCCTTTAACTACATTTCTTACGGCTAGACCACGACGCGACGGGCGGCAATCGGGAATAAACAAATGTATAAAGGTGTATGAAGCATGACATGACACGTCGCGACTGCGCTGAAAAAAAGGAATGGATGGATGGCGGTCTACAATCCCATGCGTTTTTTACGGAACGGTTAACCGCGCACGATAGTATTAAGGAACCAGCTTTTTGCGGCGGTATTTCTGGACCGCTACGACTTAGGGACCTTCACGAGAGGATCATGTTCATGGGCGGCCGGGATCACTTTACATCAGATGACCCACTGGCTCCTTTGCTTCCTCTAGCATAAAAAAAAGAAAATACGATTTTTGTAGTTTAGCTATGTCAAGGAAAACCATGTTCTGGATACGCTGAAGCGTTATGGTTCCTGTACGTTTGGCCCCGCGTTTTGATTTGAGCAATTAGGCTGGACCAGTAGACGGCAATGGCGCCGATAAAGCTGCGGCAATTAGGCGTAGTACATGCTGCTGTAACTTCAATGCATCATTCACTAAAGAGCTATGCTTTTGTCGGTGGAGTAATTTCCATTCTATTATATTCCAAGCCTTATATTTAATACACTGATACAGCACAACGCCTACTATTTCTTGCAATTGGTCTGGATATGCTCTTCTTGGTCTCCCTCTAAAAAAAATAGACGAGTTAAGATGTTTGGTCACCTGTTACGGCAGGACAGTACATCAAGATAATAATTGAAGGCAGAATAGTAGAAACATAGAACTTCATAGTATAATTTCTTAAAAATACTTATAGGTATCGTCATACTTTTTCAACGCATGTGGTCTCCTTTCTCCATAAGACATAGAGGTACAGTATACTTTTAAATTGTACAATTTTAGTGTTTATTGTGACTTTACATGTTATTTGCAGACTTTACATGTTATTACCACACTTTTGGGATCTTCAGCCAAAAGGAATAATATTCTTTAGAGTTCTATTAGTAGTTTCAACCTCGTCACTAAAATTATAGGGCCCAATCTGCTTTGACTCTAAAATTAAACATTATTATTTTGCCGTGGCCTCCTAATACTACGTCATACGCAAAATCTATGGAAATAAATTGAGTTGTTGTTAAGAGGCTTATGGGGGGATTCGTTTTGGATTTGAGTATTTTCATTGTTACAAGCAGTTCTATTTTATAATTCCTATACTTCATCATATCACAAGTATCACAACAGATTAGACCTGGAAAATAGCGATGTTATGACGAAACGCTATAGGTTTCGAAGTAATCAAGGAAAGCGATTTCTATATAATTTTACACTTATCGTGGTCAGTCATACCCTAAATACGTGCATCGAAATTTAATTTAGGTTGGTTTTTACTGAAGTTTTTCTGAGTCTGACCCGGGCCGGACATGTTGAGGACGGAGGAGTTGGGCCGAACCGAGTTGATAGTTACGTGGAACTATTCGTGTACTGGGACTTAACATTCCTGATACAAGACCATTCTGTTTCCTACTACTCAATGCCCTTACTCATCATTATAAATACTTGCCCTCTTATTCATAAACGCACAATAATTAAAGTATACTAAATATGCTGTGGCCTAATCTATCATGGTGATAATTGAATTAGGCTGAAAGAAAGTTGGTAACAAAGCATACCTACTTTAACTAAAACAGGTGTACGTTTATGAGTAAAGTTGATATCTGCCTTTGATTGATCTTGGATATTTACTTGTTTACAATTTATGAAATAAAAAAAAATAGAGGCTTTGATCACATCATGTTATGTCATTTCAGCCCCGTTAGGCAACTTTACTCATGTGAAACAAACAAAAAAGGCAACAACGAAAAAGGAGGAGGAGGAAGGATTACTTTCAACTGTAAGGGGGGAAATGGGAGGGGAAACTTTAACCGAAGCGAAGCGAGGGTGGGTCGCTAGTAAATAATATAAACAAAAAAATATCACCTGTAAGTGGTCATATAATCACCAGATTTGATATTTTTCATAATCTCTCGTCTCGCCGCCAACAGGTGTCAAATCTCAATCTAAGAAGTTATTTCCTCTTTTCCAATATTAAATAGAAAATCTCTTCATCACTTAACTTTGAAGCAGAGTCACAGCATATCATGCTCTAACAATGAAACAATAAAGTTCTTAAAAGCCCTAAATATTAAAAACGTATGTTTATCAAACTTGTTTAAACGCAATATACGGTTATAATGAAATGTAGCGGATTCCAATTTAAAAGGTTTTGAATAAATTTAATAACATAATTCTTTTTGTATTTATTTTAACCACTAGTAAATGTTTGTATATTTGAAAACACAAGTGTTCGACACTTAGCTAATTAAGGACAAACAGTTGGACTTTACTCTTCGCGGGTGTATCTCAGTTGATACCACTGAAAGAGAATCATTGTTTCATTTCGAACATTGCCTTCTTTGTTATTGTTTTGTTTATTCAGAGATTAAACTGCGTTAGCACTAACCTAACCTTTCATTCACTAAGCTATTTGCATTCCAGTCAGGCAAAGATGAAACTGTTGTGTCCGTTAGTACGTTTATACGTAACCTACAAAATGATAAACGAACTTTGCAGAAAAATGCTATAGTTAGCAAGCGAACTGTTACTAATAAAATTATTCCTACAAAAAGCACCTTAGAGATCGGCATCGGTAGAACCGTAAATATAAGAATCTAAAAGTAATACCCCATAAATCATGTTGATAACTTTTATAAAGTTCAAGAACGTTAGGTCGAGCTATACCGCGCGATTGCACACTTGTCTAACAGTTGTCACCCAAACAGTGAAGCCTGAACTACTCTCACAGTTTTTGTCGAGTTTTTTGACATTGGCGCTCGATTGAAACCAATTCGAGTTGGATTCGAACGACAATGGACCCCGGTCACGGCCGTCAGACCCGAGTGGTGTGGACAATACCAAAATCCTGTGTTCAAACGACGTATCTACAAAAATAAGCCATATCGTGATCAACCCTGTATGCCTGTAAATAAGGTTACATAAGCGATAGAAGTTTTAAAACAGTAACGCCTTATTTTCCAGGGATAAAATGGTACTCCGGATCCCTCCCATGTAAATTAACAAGCCATCCTGTTCCGAGAAAAAACAGTCAACGATCGAAAACTAAAATCGGTTGACTTGGATTCGAGGAATCATAAACCTATCTAGAATGAACTTAAGTAGTAGAAAAATAAATGTAGACCTTAGCACGTCTTATGCCAAGAACTTAGAAAATCGATGCCATTGAAAGATGGTTCTTAGGTACACTCTACAGACTAGGCAGATGGTTTGAAATACGCAACCCATTAAAATTTCAAGGATCCAAAAAACTTGTTTCCCGCGTCTCCGCTAATCGCCCTAACTTGAGTGACAGTTTAGGAATTAAGGTATTTAAATTGGTTTGAAGTGTGAAGGAGCTTTTGTTTTTGTTGCGGACGCTTGTCTGCAAAGGCTACGGGTCTAATTTGAACGTATTAAAATGCTCCTCAAAGTGGATTTATTTTTTATTTAGTTCATGGAAAGTCCGTGGTTTTGAATATAAGTTAATTAGTAAATTCAGATAAGTAAATCAAACATGTCGTTTACAACATATTGTAGTTAAGCAAACTGTATTCAAACACGAAATTGTATGTATGTACTTTTGTACTCTATTAGTACTTGTGTATACAAGACGCTTTTAAATGAGAGCACACTGTGATGTTTCTCGCCGGACAGCTATTTCACACAATATTACTTTTATGTTGTCCGGCAGCTTGAGCACGTCATGCTCGCTCAAAGGTCTTTGCTTACGGCGGCGTCGTTGATCGGGTCGCCACCTTCCCGAACATATGGTTGAGGGAGGCGATGGCTGAGATACGCGTCATACTCGTGAACGGGTGCTGTTTGTGGGGTCCGGACTGTTCACGTCTGCAAGGACTTGTTCAGTTAATTATTCTAGTTATGGCTTTTGACGAAGAGACCTCGTCGTGTTGTTCTCCTAGTCATTACATTTAGTGTAACGTATTTGACCTTACATTTGTAATGTTTTCATTTGTGCTAGTTCTAATAATTAATATTTGTTACTTTATTACCTTGTAATGTAACTTACTTTTAAGTATTATTGTATTTTATATTGGAAAAAATGACCTTCTGCTGGAGTTTCTTGCGGCGCTTCTTCTTAGCAAAGATGGTCTTGTCCGAAGCGCTGGTAGATTCACTCTATATTACTGACGTGTAAAAGAGCCCGTATGTGGCCAATTTACTGAATAAATATTTGAATTTGAATTGAATTTGAATAACTATTTACTTGTTCAAAACTTGTTCATGATGATGACTAGCTGACAAACAACGTAATATAATAAGTAATTCATTTCACATGGGTTCGCAATAAATTTTTGTGTATCAATCAAAATAAATGAGACATGATGAGTAGTCCGACTATTATCATCCAAACTTAGGTGGTGCATTGTGCCTTAAAAAAATGTGCCATTATTTTCGCAAATTGTACTTTATGTATGTCTGTTATTCGTTTATTTGTGTCGTCATGTCCTACTAATTTGCGCCTGATGTCAATGTGCCACACATTGATTTCATCGGCATCATCAAGTTGTTAACTTCATTGTGAAGTTGGCACTTGGAAATAGCGACCGAGCTATGAATAGTGATGTGCCGTTACCAGTTTTCAAAATCACCGGAATACTGCCACCGGAAATATTGCCGGTAACATAGGGAATTTACCGGTAATATTGCCGAGGCCTATTTTTGCCGACAATGTTCTCAGTTTGGGCAAAACTGCCGGCAACGGCACACCACTAGCTATGAAACGTTTACAGTTGTAGTTCTAGCATCTTATGAGTGTGCATTGTTTTGATGGAAATGTTAGTCCAAGCAAGGTCATGATACTCATGATTATTCGAACTGAAAAAATCAAGCTCGTAGAATTTTAATATCAAGTTCATTTCATACGTATAATAATATTAGTTCTATGTAAACATAAGCAATATGTAAACAATATCATTAAGTTTTATTAATAAAGTTTTTATTATTATTTAAAAAAAATACTAAAATGTATGTATGTAATGTATATGTGCTTTAAAAGCGAATAACGGTGCCATTACCTTTGAATTTTAACATTGAGTCTGTCTACTCCTGTTTGATTGTCTTCGATAGAAATAGATGCTTGTAAAAATACAATAAAACTCGCTCCTCATGCAGCATATCCCGCGTCGGCACGGTTACGGATCGTTATGCAACATGCCCCCTGCCCCAAAGCGGCGCACTGTCAACGCCTATTTGGGTAGCCGAGCCAGCAAAATGAATAAGCTGTCTTGTATGTGGTTTCCTTGTTAGTGCGTATGATGCTGTTACGACATTGTGTCTACTTACTGTGGCATAAGTTGTTAAAACGTTGTAAAAGTTATTTGACAGATTTTTATTTTTCCGCTTGTTTCAGATTGCAAAACAAGAACGCGCGCCGCTGTCGCGAATGAATGAATTTAGAAGAAAATTTGAATTAAATTCAATTTATTACTTTAAATGCTTTATTGCTTTTATTATTATTATTATTTTATTTATTTATTTATTATAACATATCAACAGGCTTAATTTTAAAACAACGTCCCGCAAAACTGTTTTCACAGTTTTGTTTATTCTGTTAATTCGCTCTTTTACACGTAATACCTACATATAAAGTAAATCTACTAGCTTTGTACAAGACCGATATGCCGGGATGTTATATAACAGAGAGATGTTAATAATTTTATTGCATATTTCGAATAGTATAAAAAATACTAAACCTTTATTCCTGCTTACTGTGTATCATTCATTAGCATCAGATTTCTTCTTGTTTTTCTTACTTTTATATTTACTTCTTTCGGATGGTTCATCCATAATCGACTTTAACCTAAATTCTTACCCACATCATGATAATTAATACCTTATTAGCGGCAGAATTTGTACACATAAGTGTTGTCATAATTTCCCGAGTAGTAAATAATGGCCGTATTTGGAGTCAGTCGCCAGTGACAGCATGACGCCAATTACTAGGTGCGCCGGAGTGACGGATAGAACGGTGTTGGGTTATTCTGTGACGCATTGAAAGAAGGATTGGGTGGAGAATTATTTCTTTAAAAATTTTATATCATTTGCATACTTTTTGAGGATTCTTCTCTGATTTACCTACGTTTTAACACGCGTCAAGTTTAATGTATTATTGGCGAATTTTACAATGTCAATTCAGGCAAGGCTGAAAAAGTTTTTTTTAAAGTAGGTAGTTATGGTTATTTTTTCTTAGTTCCATTGTACATTTGTTTTAAAAAATTATTGGTACTCAGTTCACATTATTTGAAAGTCCTATATTTCCTACTCTGCTCTCAAATTAATCCTAAACCAGTTTATTTGAAACGGCAAATTGACCCTATATCGAAACCTAATTTGTTTTAACAATAACCGAGTAAATGCAACCAGGTTAAATTAATGTTTATTACAATTTGGTGCTTATTGCACTTTAAACCGATTATTAGTTTTTTTTTATGTCAAGTACTGATTTATAAACAGGGTGTTCAGCAGTCTCGGGTGCTCAGTAGACATTTGTGTTTTATCATTCCGATCGTATTAAGAATAGTAAACCACCGAGGTGCAAATCTCTATTCCAAACTCAATTTTAAGTTATTTTGTTGCCATTGTTACAATATCTAGTTCTACTTATTACAGAATAAGCCTTCACTCTCATCTGGTTGCCTGTCGCCATTCATTTGTCCGGTCAGACGGGCAGGAAAGCGAGAGTGTTCGAGTGTTCGCAATTATCTACGTCATTAGTGCACGCCCTGTATGCGCCGGAGTATGCTTGCATAATTAGTATTAGTATTGATTGCACTTCGGAAATGTATCCCTTTAATCGAAAGTGTTAAGGAGCTTGATTTTAATATCGATAGCTGATGGCAGAATCCGAAAATCGAGGATTGGTCATGATGTTCATTCATGCGTGAGTGAGATGGGAACACATTATTGAATGAACATGCATTCAGTTTAGGTAAATTAGTTCTACCTATTCCGACCACTGCTTATGTGTCCTCTCGTAAGACGAGGTTAATGCTAAGTAGTGGCCCTCTCCCATAATGTGATATTTTTTAAGCTTTGAACTATTACTACTTATAAGATTATGAATTAGGATGATTACATTCTATGCAACACAGGGCCGATCGTTGTGGAACACCTTGGGGAAGGCCTTTGTTCAGCAATGGACATCTTGCGGCTGATGATGATGATGACATTATATGTTTTAGTGTATGCTCATAAATTTACATAGGAGATAGGTCCAGTAATTTACGTAGTTATGAGGAAGTAACAAAAAGTCAGACGCAAGATTTATGGAATGTTATTTATTTTGCGGCTTGTCCCGTGTAAAACACGTTTTTGTCCTCGGGCTACAAAGTATTTTACATCCTTTTTTGGTCTCTGAGGACCATAAGAGCGTTTCCAAAACGATTTCTTTATGATTTGATAAGGGTCTCCCTCTAGTCGCATACGTACTATCGACATCATTTTGATTGGAATAACACTTTACTGCGCATAATACTTTCGTTGTCATAATTGTACTATGTCATATTTTTTAAATCGCTGTCACTGTCTTTGCTATAGCAATAGAATAAGACGCAGCAACTTTAATGAAACTTAAAACTTAATTGACGTCTCTGAGTGCGGCAGTTTAAGTTTAAAGTAGCCTTTTACATCTCTTTTTTACGGGCATGCGTTCGCCTGTTATCGCGCGCCATTTTAACATTACGTGAGCAATATTACAGGAATATAAAAATATAAAATAAACTGCAAAGTGAGTATAATAATCTAATTCAGTGTAAGAAAACGCCCGGCATCCGAGCTGTTACGACTCGCTAATACCGATTGAATATAATCATTAACGCTACCAACTCCACACTTTCTTAACAAAAAGAGCACAAGCGACGTTTATATTTAAAAGACTTTCGTTTACCGGGTTTTACATTTTATAGGAAGGAAATTAGAGCGACAACGAGCGAAGCGAGAGAAGCGAAAATCCACAACGCTTTGTTGTCGTTTACGACTTTTTACGCTTGATATGTGAGGTGTCGGAGGGGCGAACGAGACTCACGAAGAGGCGATTTTCGTGCGGTCCGGGAACGATTTCCTTATTGCACCGGATCGGTTCCCAGAGGTCGTTTTGCCGGGTTCCATCTTTGTTGCGTTCACGCAATTCAAAGTCGCGCGTCAATTTGGAAAACCACGATTTTAAACCTTTTTACCAGGTAGGTACAATTTAGGTACCACATTATTAACCAATAGGTAGTTGGTAGTACGAAATAAAAACGAGTTATAACGAGTAAATCAGGATAAGTAAAACCTCGCTTATGTACGAGTGTCGTGTATTTACGTGACGTTTACGAGGTGTAGGTAGCATAGTGTGTTGCAGAGATCTAATAAAAATGGTCGCGGATCGATACTTCAACACATGCGACCAATTTAAGTAGACTCTATACAACATGAATTTGTTTATATAGTGATTTAGCTATAAACACATTAAGTGCCAAAAACGCGATATTGAGCCCGTTTTGTGTGGATTACTAAGAGCTAGCTTGGCGTTGTTTTAGGTGTATGAGGTTCCGAGCATCTCATTTAAACAATTACACTTAGCGACGTAAAGACACGCTAATTATTCTTGTTTCTAAATGATGGGTTTAATTTGAATTTTTAGGCAGCTGTTCATGTTGTATGATATTACTGAAACAATTTATTTTAGCAAAATGTGTTCTGCCTTTTTTACGACTCTAAAGTCTATTAGTAACCGTCACAAATAGGTATGTCACTGTCTAGAGAATTTTATAAATAAGCAACTATGTAAGAAAAAAATTTAAAATTTGCCTCAAAAGTTTGGAGTAACTTTTGAAAATTCAAGTCTACAGTCTCAGGGCCGTATTAAATAAACTCATCTCAACTGTGATCCCCGTTTCAAGACACGTTAAAGCAAACGTCAATCCATAGAAAACTGACATTTTTGACGCATCTTGTGACGGGCATTTCACACAAGATCAGTATATTACTTACCCTGACAATATCAGTTTGTACATTTTTTAATATTCCTACTTTCTCATATCTGTTTATTTGTTTTTTTTCGATTTCTAAACCTGCCGCCAAGTAACAGTGTTCGTATTTTTAGGTAAAACTCCGCAATGGAGAACAAAGCTGGCAGTTCGCGCCACGACAGAGACAGGGAGCCGAGATGGGAGACAGACACGGGAGACCGAGACCGTGGCTTTCCACAGAGTGCGGTCTCCTGTCTCTGTCACGCTCGCGAACTTTACTCTATAGAAAGCCTAATGTCAAGTTACGGTCTCAGTCTCCCGTGTCTGTCTCCCGATTTGGTCTCCTGTCTAAAGCTTTAGACAGACTTTTTAATGGCTAGCAAAAAAACATGTTTGCAAATGTCAAAGCTTGTTGTCTCGTTTGCCTTCTCTATACCATAAACCATATTGTATTAGTAATGTGTTCCAAACTCGAAAACACTTAAAAGTCTCACCTATCTTCAACAGTAATGTGACTTCTATCAATATGTAGTATACGTGTGCTCGTGTATGCGACTCTCAAATATAACCAGTCAGCGAAAACTTGACCCTCAGCTGTCACAATAAGGTGCTAGCTTGGACGGTATGCAAAATACTAGAGTTCTCGATGCCGGAAAGGACGATGTGACAGAAGTGACAGACGGGAATCCATTAACCGTATGCAATCTCAATATTTTGAGTCCGTGGGAACTAAAAGATTGATTGTTTTCTGTTGGTTAGTTGTTTTAGCGTGTGTTGCGCGATGTTGCACGTAAACGATAGTCGGCTGACTACGTTAATTAATAAAAGGTGAGCATCGACCTTTTTGTTGTTTCATATGTGTTTTGGATTTTATTTTGTAACATTTTTTTTATTTTTTTTTAACATATGAAAAATGTAGGTACATTTTATTAAGGATCGTTATATAGGTAGCAAATATAAATAATTTAATAAAAATAATAATTTTCAGAATAATAATAAATACTAAACAACCGGTTTGTTTTTAAATAAATCTAATTCATTTTAAAAAGTGTAGTTTTTTTATGGCTTTTCAGTAGCTTAGGCTTAGCAGTAGATAACCGAGGCAAAGCGAGCAAACTAATTTTAAGCGCAAAAATTCACAAGACAAAAGCTGATATAATTTTTAAATTACTAGCATGTAAGATTCACGCGTCAATTTAATTATCAATACCAAGGATATAACACGAATGATTACGAATAGGAATTGTATTACTACAACTAAAGTAGAGCCGTAATAATATTTCATAACCACAATTAACAGTAAAACGTGGTATTGTAAACTTTGAGTTAATTTATTGAGTGGGTATTTGTAAATTATTATGATATCGTTTATGTTCTTGCCACAATTACGAGAGCTTATTGGGACAAAGTTGTTTAAGTTAGGAGTTAGCGAAAAGGGTTTGTTTAAGACTACAATTGTATTCAACTTTAACAGAAACGAGTAGGAAGGAAGTCGTTACAGAAAAATGTTCGTTAATGTTCCAAATGGTTTTTGCCGAAATAGAGTAGAAATGTATTATATTTTTGCACAGAGATGAACGTTTCATCATCATCATTATCAGCCGCAAGACGTCCACTGCTGAACAAAGGCCTTCCCCAAGGTTTTCCACAACGATCGGTCCTCTGCTGCTATCATCCAGCGGTTTCCCGCGATCTTTATCAGATCGTCGGTCCACCTTGTGGAAGGCCTGCCGATACTTTGTCTCCCGGTTCGCGGTCGCCACTCTAAAACCTTTCCGCTCCAACGGCCATCAGTTATACGAGCAATGTGCCCCACCCACTGCCACTTAAGGTTTGTTTGAACGTTTCATAGCAAAAGAGAATACTTTTTATGAAAAAAAAAAACAGAATGGAATCGGTAATAACCGAGAAGTATTTTTATAGCCAAAGATTTTTTATAGGCAACAAACGGCCCATATGTGGCGGAAAGCGGTTACCGCTTCCAATCAACATTGGCAATTCACAATTTAAGTAAATACCTTTAAATAACCTGACCCAAAAAATGACATTTTTGGGACGAGCTTTTGTTACCGACTGTACTTTACGGCGGGTTTATCATCTGTAGCTTAGGAGTTCCTATGGCCATCTTCCGTATCCATCATTAGACCAGCTCCTGGTACCATATTATTGCACTATCACCGAAGCTATGTGGGTATACCAAATTTCATCTTAATCGGTCAACAGGAAGGGGATAGAATTTCAGTTACTAGATTTGATCCACGCAAGACACAAACACGGTAAGCTAAATATAAGCTTGTAAAAAACATTATAGTGCAACGGTAAAACCTTGTAGTACGCGCAAGAAATGTCATCGAGAACTGCTGCGTAGATGAAAGCAGAGACTCAAAGAAATGGGGATCAACATTCTGCCGATGGGAAGAGACTCAGATGAAAAGATAGAAGAACTATGATGAAAGAATCAGTCTAAACAGGTTCCCCGGAACACTTGACTTCCCGTAAAAACGCAGAAAAGTGACAACTCATCAGAATTGCGTTAGCGATAAACTTTGCAACAACTATTTCTAACAATACCTACCACCAACAAAAGTTATGATTCTACTTCTTGCTTCCCTTTTATAATATAGTAGAATATTTGAAACTCAGTTTAAATATCTCCGTGTCAAACGTCAATGCTATCTAAATGTCGCCTCAACTATTAAATATTTCAACAAATGGACATTTGGCAGATGCCGGCAGCCTACCCAAACATGGCGTCGCTTGAATGGCGTCGGTTATCGACAGGCGCCGGCGCTGGCGGCGGCGGTACGGCCCTTAACATTGATTGTACTGTCGATAGATCCATCCAGATAGTGATGGCTCGGACAGGCACTACTGTTAACAAATGAAGTTCAAATACAAGTGCAAAGCCCATATTTATCCTAAGGTTAAGTTTGCACACATCTGTGACGCAATTGAATGTTGTTTGTCATGATCATGTGAATATAAACCTAAGTCGTGGGGAGCAGCCGTTTTTTTCAATCCATTGTAATTCAAACTGATGCCATCTATATTCTAAGGAATAGTAGAATTAGCTTTTACAATTTGCTAAAAAAACAAATTAAATTTATAAAAAATCAAAATAAGTTTTAATGACATAGGAAATTCAACAGATTTTGAACAGAATTCATTAAAATTTGTGCGGAACACTAGGTGCGGGAGTTCGACTACTTAGCACTTGACCGGAGATCAGGCATTAAAATTCGTTAAATTCGTACTACTCACAGGAACAAGATGTGGTTTAAGTTTTAAGTTAAGTAAGTGTGGGTTTATAATTTCCAATTTATATTTCTTACATAAAACAGGTACGTATCGTGTAAGTATAAAAGACAACCACTTAAACTGACATCTGTGACGGAGAAAACTTGTCATGAGTTCCATTCCTTACTTGTTATTCTTACATTACCACAAACCAACAATTTACACAGAACAAATTCAGATCAGTTCAATAGAAAATAAACTAGAGCTCAGGCGTGTTTAGATCTGCATGTCGAGTGGGTAAACTCCATCTCAGGGCCCGTCGGTCACTACATCTACACCGACTCAATATCCCGTGTTTGTACATCGTGTTTGTTCGGAACGGTTTTTGCTGTTCATCCCAGACTGCCAGGGTGTTCGGTGAAGATGGTTTATGGTGCTCGGATATTGCACGGACGTAATGTTCTATCGCTTTCAATGTTTTTTAGCAGGATCTGGAAAAATAGATAGTAACTGTGAGTATGAGAGCACCAGTTCATATTTAGTATTTTATTAGGAAATAAGGTTTTATAGCAAATGCAATTTATTTCAAATGCTACACGTTATCTAATTACCTTAATATAATTATTATAAAATACACGATTAATCAAGAAGTATCTTCACAAGATAATAAAAACTTTACATTCATTCTTGTACCTGATATAAATTAGCAAAGATATCTCTTTAATTTGTTTAAATTCCGAACAGTCGTTAACAACGTTATCATCCACATCTCTGCCCACCTTATACATAAAATATAACCTTCACAACAACTGGCATTGCAATTCACCACTTTCATCGCTAATAAGATTCAGTATGTTACTTAATAAATAATACATAACGTCTGAACTCACTTACCATACATCTGAAGTGTTCTGAACACAATGGGCCAATGTCGAAAGCATTAGCTTCAAATAACTTTGTTCCTAAACACATTACTGTCACAGTGGGCAATTTAAATACAGAATCAAAGCTGTAGTGCAAAGTGAGGTTGATTGTAAAGACGCATTCTTACAGAAGACTGCGTATTCCATCAGGAAGCATAAAAATACGCCTGACATGTCTTTATCCTAAAATGTCAATATGTAGTAAATATAATTGCTAGAAGAAACTTAATAATTGTATTTAAAAAACAAACAGCGCTTCTCTTATCACGTTTTTGTTTTAAGATCTCTCGAGATATCACAGTTAGTAAATCACTGAGCTTAATAAAAACTACAGCGGATTAAACGTTTAAAAGAGGTTTAACAAAACCATCCTTCTCATATCAGCCGTCAAACATGAGATAATAAAGAATCTAAGGCCGACGTCAAAAAAGTCTGCAAATAAATAAATCTTCCTCTTTGTTAACGTCATAAATGTAACCTAACACATTCTGTGCTAACCTTCTGTTGGATACAAAATGAATTCTTCTCATTTCTAGAAACTTATGGGGAATAATTATAATTTGTTTCATACCCACGCCTCCCAAGTACGGCATAATCATTTGGACGATACATCTTTTAGTTTATAGTTCAGGAAATATAATTTTACCGACTGTTAGATTGCAAGCTTTATCATACAACGTAAACATAATATTTACAGAACTATAGTAAATAATGACTAACTGTTAAGTTCCTTGCGGCGCTTCTTCTCAACAGTAGTCTCTCCTTGAGAAGCGTCGTCGGTAGACTCTGTCTTGTAAAAGTAACCTACATAAAATTACTTATATAAAATAAAATACATAAAATTATCTTTATTATTTTCATTTAGTAGGTACTTAGTGTACGTCTTTGATTATCGTTCAATTGTAAGAGTTTATACACATGTGCTGATGCATTCCCGAAGTGACCTAAAGCAATATGAACGCAGCTCAAACTTACAAAATGAATAGTGAAAATGGATTTTGGCGCCAACGTCGAGACTCGACTATTAACCGACCAAGTTTGGATAATGCCTGGCCTGCTGCAAAAGTCAACGCCCTAGGGATGCCACTATTAAGATAATACAATATTACTGATCACCCGATAAACGTTTCGGGCATTGTTAAACTCCAACACGTCGTTTGACCCTATCTATAATGTATCTACAATTCAAATGTAGGTTTTTACTATTTATGCAAATTGATGTTTATTTCTCACGGTAAATAGGAGAATGAAGAAATGTGGATATTTACATCGACGATATTGCGTCTATAGCGTAAGTACAATTCATAAGTACTTCTTGTCCAGTACAGCACCGCCCACGGCGGGCTTTGAATCCGAATGCTTCTAGCAATCTTATAACACGAACTTAAGAACACCACAGTTTTACCGCAAAACATCTTTAAACGATTAGTAGTACGGTGCTTTTTTGAACGGACGTTTAGGAGAATTGCGCCGTTTAGAATTGAATGCATCACCGTCAGGATTACAAAAATATAAAACAATTGCACAAGCCTCGGACAGACAGACACCACGAGTCTCCTTACAAGTCAGATGCTGACCTCTTATACACGGGGATAATGAATATGAAATATTCGCTGCAGTAGCGAGTGTAACTAACCGTATAAATGTTTATACGCCCACGGTTTGTTTCTCAACTGCAGAATGATGCATGATTCGGTATTGAACAAGAAAAGTTATAGATTTACGAGTAGCAATCTTTATGTTAGAAAAGATGTGGTAGTAAAAAAATTGTTTAAATGCAATGTTCGCTGTCACGTAATTGTTTTGTTTATTTGCGACTATGAGCAGCTAAGTAAATTATGCTTTACTTACCCAACTATATCAATTATTGCTACTACTGATATACGGGTTAAAATTATTATATTATTATTATTTTTATGTTAAGTACTAACTTAGTTTATAGGACTTTTATAACTAACCCAATACTATGGACACCTGTCTGTAATATTAATTTTGAATTTGAAATCCACCAATTATCTAATAATATAAAATAAATAAATAAATATCAGGGGCCAATCAGACACAAATTGACCTAGTCCCAAACTAAACTCTAATAAACAACTACAGATAAATACATGCAAAAATGAACTGTGTTTGTCCTCACCCAGCTAGTTTTTATTAACCAATCGGAAGCATCAACAATGCGTTTGAAACCAAAAAGTTGCTCTTACTGGGTAGAGGATCACGCAAATTGCAGACCCGGGGTCAAATTCGTGGGCAACACTTGGGAGTTTATGCACGCTCGCCATAAATGCGTAGGATCCTTTTACAAAATTACACAGTAGCATAATAAGTTTAAAAACTGTAATTTGGCGTGGCTCCTCGCTTTGGGTGCGGCGGACGCATGCGTAAACTGATTTCTGTGAGAAATGTGTTCTTCGTAATGGAAGCAAACCAATCAGAGTAAATTGTTTACGTATTTGTGCAAGGTATATATAAAATTGTTTAACTTTAAGATGGTCAATAATTTAACGACGCACTTTGTTGTTTATAGGCGCTGATAAAATGTACACGTCTAATCAAACAACGACAAAACTTATGATCTAATTGACAAACATTGTTTTGACGTAAATCAGTATTAGATTAATGTCGGATTTCAACAACCACTTAACTGACGATAAGAATGTTAACATCTGTCAAAATTTATGAACTAACAGTCGATTAACATTTAACATTGTATGGTTAAATTGGTGCTAAAGATATGGCCATGAACGCTATCGTTTGTGACACAAGTTCCTCCACGATAGCGTTTAATTAAATATCAATTTGATTCATTGTATGTCACTTACATGGCAATTGTGCCATGGATCAAAGCAACCAATTATATCGAAGTGGCTATCCACGAATCGTCGTCGTGGACGTATTGTTAATAACTTGGCAAGCTCGACAAATGGCTAATTAAGGCAGTTTCCAACATACAACACATTAAGTACCAATTTCACCATACGAAGTTAAATGTTAATCGACTGTTAGTTCATACATTTTGACAGCTGTTAACACTCTAATCGTCTGTTAAGTGGTTGGTGAAATCTGACATAAGATTTGCATATCGCACTTATTTACATTTATATTCATACTTTTTTCTAAGAATACAAAGGTTATGTAAAATGATTTCCCTGTCTGTAGAGGTTCTACCAACAAACATAGGTTTCTTCAACAGGAAGTTCAACATTTCCTGCAAAATCATCACAGACCAAGGAAATACTATAGACGCGGTAAGTGGCGTGGCGCGTGTTACCGCGCTTATGATCAGACGCTCATGTTATTGTCAAACGCAGCTTAGTTTTAGTACAGACGCGGTCGACGAATTAAGTGACGTTAAAAATAGTAAAATGCCGTGTTGTGCAGATTTATCGTGTCAAATAAGACCTTAGAGGTACCCCAGGAGTGATTACATTTTACCTGTAAGCACTAATTTACTGTATTTATTAATATTTCGAGAAAATCCTGTAATCTATTATGGTATTTACTTATAATGCATTAGTACGACAGTAACTGCTTACATTGCTAGCCTAACCATTGCTGACGTTCTCGGAACAACGCGCGTATTGCGCAATGTATTGCGCGGCTATAGTTACGCTCGTTACGCGCTAAGTCTTTATTGCCCGGGGGACACTTCACCGGTTCACCGGTTCGTACCGGTGCAGCCGGTCAGCTGCTATTATTTCGTAGTCCTTAAAGCGCTATACATAAGAACTACTATCTTAGCGCCATCTAGCGCTGAATAGCAAGGCTATTACTCGTCGCTAGATGGCAGCTGCGAACTGGTAAACGCTATCTAACGTCGAGTAACTGAACTGCGATGGACAAAAAACGACCTTTTAGCATTTTTCGACCTTGCTAAATGAACAGAAAACTTAATTTTGTGTTACTAACAAAATTATGTTATGGCGTTTTTAGTTCGAAATTTGTAAACAATTATGAGAAAGTTGTTTTTGTAGTAGTTCATAGAGCGTAAGCGTAAAGACGCACACATTTTTTAAAGTGGCGACACCGGTTCTCGATTGAATTTGCGCTCATGGCGTATCTCTTTCTTTATATGATCTGTGAAAATCATTAATGCGTTAGTAATAAATACTTTTTGGATGGTTTACCAGAAAGCGGGTCCTCAGATTGTTTGCCACTCGATTTAAGAAGAATAGGTACAAATTATTATAAATGAACACTGATAAACATGCTAGACTGACAAACTAGCTGCATTTATTTGTGTAAAATATTCAATTTCATAGTCATTACCAGAGTCTTTGTCATGTTAGTTTTTACCAGTTTTGAGACTAGCCTCGGTGGGCTTAATTTCCTTCTGGTTGCGTGACTCTTCACATTTGTAACCACTTGCCTTCAAGATAACAAGAACAAGGGACTAGACTCTATGGACCACACCACTATAAGCATGTCTTGCAATAGTACGTGGGTTGGTATAGAAGAGAGTTCTTCGATTATGGTCGGTTGGAACCTTTATTTGTTTAATTAAAACAATTGTCGTAGAGTTTCATTTAAGTCCATTTACACAAATATGTCGCATTCTCACGATTTATTGCCATCTGTAAGGAATCAGGGAGCTAATTTGTTTGGTAAGGAACCCTTATCAGATTATTAAACCGGTAGGGACACTCAATTAAAGTCTGTGTTTTGCAATCAAATTTCGAAACCCGGCTTAATTGTTATTTTAGTTATATTTTGCTTTTCGTGTATAATAGTGTGCATTTGTGCAATAAATCTAAAAAATTCAGTGTATACGTAGGTCAATATGATAAAAACACTTGCTTGTGTGGTAGTGTCTTGTAATGATTGCAAAATGGCCTATATGGGTTTTCATAGTGTATTGCGGAGATCTCATAATACTATGTTTAACATGATTGAAGATTGACATTTCAGTATATCTAATTGATTGCAGTAGACAACTTTTCCTTGTCGGTTAATACTTCGTCAATATGTTAAAAAGCGAGTTGCTTGGGAGAAAAGTACCCCTGATTTTAAGGCGACATAGAACAAAAGTGTCAAAGTGACCACTGACTTAAGTAGTATTACATAAACGTATTGCCTTTATGAGTACCTATTCTAAACCTTAAAGGTCTCATCTACAATTAAATATCTAAAATACCTTCTAATTAGACCTTCTAATACTAGGTATTAAGGTTACTTTTGCTACAACAGATTTATGAGAGATATGCCTTTTGGATTAAGATTGGAGTTGTCTGCGGTTCGCCGTACTGCCTCGACCACAAATTGAGATATTGGCATAACAGGCTAACCTCACCCGTAAACAGATCGTGAAAAGCAATCACAATTCTTGCGTTGTCAATAATACTGTGATTTTTGTATTTGTTCTTTTAGTGTTGGAGAACAGGGATGGAAATAGGACTCGGGGGTCGGTAAGCTCTGATTCCAATGTTTTTCCGTTTTTTAGTGTTCCAAGGCAAATACTGAAAAACGGAACATTTAATGACTTTATTGTCCACCTGTCAAGACGACTTTTGTTTTTTCTCCGAAATGGCTGATACTTGAATTATTCAGAGGTTTACGCATTTCATATTTTTTTCAGATTTTTGTTTTGTTTTGTTGAACGGTTTTTTGTTAAGTTAAGGCTTAAAATTGCGATTGTTTGTATTTAAATAAATATTCTTCACATCATAAAAACTATAAAAAAAGAAGTGTCAACTTGTCAGAAGAACTTTTTTACTATTAGTAGGTAACACGTTTTTATTTTTAACCGACTTCAAAAAAGGAGGAGGTTCTGTCTGTGTGTCTGTCAAGACCCTTTTTCTCAGGAACGCGTAGAGGTATCCAATTGAAATTAATATCAAATACTTAGGTCTGCACTCCCTTGGATTAGTGAAAAAATCAAACATCTAAGTCAACGCAATCAAAAGATACGGCCGTTTATCCCGCATATTGAAGGGAATCTCAAGGGAATCAAAACCTATATCCCGTTGACATAGAATCATGAAATTTGGCAAGAAGTAATTTCTTATAGCACAAGTAAAGGAAAAAATCCGAAAACCGTTAATTTGTCGTTACATCACATAAAAAATAAGTCCAGTATAAACTGACACTCACTAAGTACGAAAGTGCATACTTATTACGTGTCAGTTTATACTGGACATTATTATAATTTTGTATTCTCGTGATTTACGAACTGTAGGCATGTAGCCTACAAGTTTGTGCGGAACCCTCGGTGCGTGAGTCCGACTCACACTTGACCGGCTTTTTTATGTATGTTCACCGATTTAAAAGTATATTTCTGAAGTGGTCTCATTGTCACGAAGTCAGAATCTGGTGATGGAATCCATGAGAAATCGACGGAACTCTTCAAAAGTTATAGGCACACAAAAGTTATAGGTACAGCGATTTTGGTATTACCTGTAAGACCTTAAGAATTTGCATTTCAAAAGCACCTCTTAGTGAAGAGGAACTGATGATGAAGACCAGAGATAACCACCGGAACTTCTTAGTCGTAGTGATTGACGCCAGCAATGAGATTTCTTTATTAAGAATATGAAGCTACTTTTATACTTATTATAATGCATGTGGTGAAGTACCGGGAGAACTCCTCAATGATGAACGGCCTATCAATAAATATGACATACCAGTTTTCTATAATATGGAAATCGTTCTGACTCCTTGCCTACGTTTCCACAGAATTCATGATAAATTGATAACTCCATCAAAATGAAACGACACCATCAATAATATTGAGGGTGTCATTTACATCGTGGAGCGTCCAAACCATTCCAGCTAGTAACGATACCATAAAAACGTTCCATAAATTTTGAAGACATAATATACTTCTCAATAAATATATCTCTAAAGTGCCGATTTACCCAAGTGTATAGTTACAACAAAACGAGAGGGCGGTAATGGACTCCACTCTCACTTAAAACTGTTACCAAAGTTAACTAAAGTTGCCTTAAAAGCGTCGAAACGGTACACTTGGTTCCAAGTAATGGCTATTGACAAAGTTTTTCTGTTATTAAGATAGTAGGGTTAGATAAGGATGGTTCTCGTGCCTTAGAAATTGATACAACCATAATGCACCGTAATGCTCGTTGAGTTTAAATAACAGAGGGATAAGTTTGGAGGTGTACGAGTTTTTTTTTAATTTGAGATGGAGTAGTTACTAATCGATTCAGATTTTTTTTTTTCATTTTTGTAGTCTAAATATGAAGGTTAGTGACTCTATCTCTTCCAAGATTAATTAAACTCATGAAAATTAATAGTGTAGTCAATTTTAAAATGTATTAATTACATAATTATTTTATTGTCTAAAATATCGGTGGTTCACTGACACCCTACAAAGTTTTCAGCGTCTGCCTAAGGTAATGAAATGACAAAACAAAATATTTTAATGTTTTTGATTGAAGGAACCATTACATTTTTAGGTTGTTTAGGCTAGAATACTGTATTAGATGTTTTAATAAGAATTCGTGAATATATGTATATGCATAAGTAAATTAGATTATATAATGTTGATTTTATATTCACGGCACACATAATGGTTTTGCACATATCTTGTTTAATATGAAATATATTAACCCTCCCTACGTAATTATAAAACAAAGTCCCCCGCCGTGTCTTTCTGTCTGTTCGCGATAAACTCAAAAACTACTGAACGGATTTTCATACGGTTTTGACCAATGGACGGAGTGATTCATGAGAAGGTTTAGGTGTATAATTCATTAAGGTTTAGGTGCGTATATGCTGTAGAACCCGTGCGAAGCCGGGGCGGGTCGCTAGTTAATAATATTTTGTTCTACATGTCATATTATAATAAATTAAAAACAGAGTGTTTAAAACGAAACCTATTATAAAAATAAATAAAACAATTCATAAGAAAATCATTTATTGTAATAAACCAAAAACTCACTTGGTTAAGTAATTGTGAGTGAGAATTAAGTGGTTTACGTCCCGAAAAGAATTTCTGCCAGTAACGATGACGGCGATTTCTACGCAAAAGTCCATTCCATCGAAATAAAGAATAGTTCTAGTAGGGATGCCTGCTCGAAATTGTCTTATTTTACTGTCTCCGTTTCTTGGCAGAATACGATTTTACCGTGCATTTCCATGCAAAATGTTTCCGTGTAAATAAACTGGGGAAATATTACTTAGGCACGCTTGTGATATGCAGTTTCAACACTATCAGGTTTCGTACAATGTGAGCAAAATTTATTGAAATACTAAGTTGTCATACGTCTGTCATACCTCATTTCTATGGATTTTGTTCGCATTTTACGAACCCTGGACATCATATACCTACGTGCTTCAAATGTTTTAGCTTGTAAACACTTCTTGTATACTTAGTACAAAAATAATTATACTTATGGTGCAAGGATAAAGTATAAATAAAGAGCTTAAAAAGATGATTTTATAAAAATAATAATAATATGTAAGCGGCATCTATCGCTCCAATTGACAATAAAATAATCCTGGCAACCCTACTTCAAAAGCATACCGTTTAACCTACCTTAATGGATTCCACGTCGCTCCGGGATTAAAAAAAAGATTAAAAGTTGAAGAAAAGATACTCGGAACCGTCAGCGTAAAGCGCAGGTTTATGTGAGAAACTATTATTTGGAAATTAGTATTAGATTACGAGATAACCGTTAATTCAATTAAAAGGCAATTTACTTGTAGATTTATAATCGTACAATAACTAAAGTACCTATGCTAGAAGAATGGTTTGTCCTTATCTATCATTGTGAAATTTGAATCTGACAGAAAGTGACAAAGCATACTTTTACAAAAATAGGTTTGTTGAGCATTTATGAATAAGGAGGTCAGTGTTTTTGATACCTGTTGTACTTACTTACAAAATTACAAAAAAAACTTTGTTTCACGGATTCCGTGACGAAATTACTTTTACATTAGCTGTGAAACACAATGTGTTCTGTATTAAAATATATTTTCTATCCTTTTTGACCAAATTTTACGCTAATTAGCGCTTTGAGTTTATGAAATTATTAAGATAGCAATAAAACTATCAATTGAGCTTTAACTTAAAATAATACGAAACACTGGTAATTTGCTATCAAACCAATAAAAAACTTGGACCAATGTTATCCTAGCGTGCAAAATTTACGATTAAATGAACATTTTCAAACACATCTGAATGGGTAAATTTCCGGGCGTTTCAAACTCCGTCATTAGTGTTATCAATATATTGACGAAATCAATGACACTACAGCAACTTATGATGCTAATAGAAACTACACCCCCGGTTCTGCTACTGTTTACATCAGAAGTTGCTGGTAGGTGTCATTGATTTCGTCATTATATTGAAAACACTAATGACGCCGGTTGAAACGCTCGGAAATGGAAGTGGTTGCGGCATTGCTGAAGATACTGCGTGCTACTGCCCTACAGCAGCGTGCATTGCCAGCACTATACAACAAATAAATATCCAAATTCTTGAACCATTGGGTTCCAAAAAAATTGATAGGCCATAAAATGTTTTAACATACCCTTAAGAGCCTTTTTAGGACACTGTTTGACTGTAAGCTATGCGCGATATAAGCTAAGATGCGATATAAGATGCGGGATGCGGTTACAATATTGTTATGCTAAGTCTGTAAGGGGTTTTTATAATACGACAATTTTAATGTTATGCTATTTAAGGGACACCCGCGAACTAAGGGTGTAACAGTAAAGTTAACCTAACACAACACACGTCACGTTGTTTTTTTACCCAATACCCAAACAGACTCAATATTATTTTGACACTTTTGAGTTGAAATATAATTGATTAATGAAATTTAATTCCTTATCTCAAAAGCTTAACACATTTAAAGACCCTTCCAAATGAATCTCAAAGAAGGCGATCGATATAAAATTTCAATATATGCAGTTTTATATAACTAGTACATATTTACTAATTATCCGCATAGTGTTAATTTTAATTACCGTTGTTGTTTTTCTCAAAAAATATTATATTTTTAGGATCATATTTACGTTATTTGCAGCGGTCTCCGTTAGTTATTGTAAAATGTACCAATGCTAGAAAAATTGCCACTCGCGCCGAGTTAAAATTAATCCAAAAGGTTATGTAGGTATAACATATACTAGCATCTACTGGGTGCGTGGCTCAAGGCACGCTCTATGCTTGTCCTCTCTATAAATCTTACGTATAGTCGTATTCTCTATAGCTAATCGAATTCCTAATAATAAAGTTAAAGGATTTAAACTTTGCTTTAACAACAGCGTGGGAAATATCTAAATAGCGTTGGATCTTTACTTAATTTATGTTGGTAACTAGAAGGTACCCCGCAACTTCGTTTGCATTGAATTTGTTTCGTTTGCCCCATTCTTACTCAGAGGGATGATGCACAGAATACTTCTATATGTATGGTTATGCCGGGGTGATGTACGATGTCAGAAGCATCCATAGAACATACATTTACTTAACACACAACTAACCCGAAACACTAACGCAATTATATAAAACTCTAGGACACAAAATAACATGCCCGATATTCTAGTGATGGAATAAAATTGGACCATTTCTGGTCGTTTGTAACACGGAACTTCGATTTACAAACTAAAATAATGTAAAGAGCGATCGATATAGAAATTGATTCTGAGTGTATAAAAACTGGTGTAAATGTAATAATTTGCTTAGAAATAACCAAAGCCAAACATTTAGTGCCAGGCGCCTTTATTTTAATGCAAAATAAACCCGATTTAGTGTTCTGGGCACTGCTGTTTATCAAAGTTGTTCAACACTACCGGATTAGCGTGGGGCAAGCCATAATGCACACAGTAACGCGTCTTGACACCGACGTCGAATTTGCACGCTTTCCTTCACGAGAAATGAAGTGTGAACCGTGTAGCCACCGATTTTATGCATTCCTAGCACTTCGCAGAGATTGGAAACTATGTTGTCTTGTTATTTTATGTATAAAGTCGGGTATGCTGTCGTAACTTTACTGTGCTTTTAACACTTTTCTTAGCTTCCTAGAGGATTCGCACGTAACAAAAATTAACAACTGATCACACACTTCTAAAAAAATTGAAACTACGAACTTATGCCGACGCGGTTAGCCTAGTTGGTAGTGACTAGCAGGACCGGGTTCGAATTCCGGTATGGGCAAATATTTGTGTGATGAGTATTTGACTAGTATTTGTTCCTGAGTCATGGATGTTTTCCATGTATTAATTTATGTATGTATGTAAGAAGTATATCGTTGCATATCACCCATAGTACAAGCCTAGAGCTTAGTTTAGGACCTGGTTAATTTGTGTGAGGCTATTTGCTGTTATTTATTTTATTTATGCAACCCTGATAAGTTTCGTAACATCGAGCTGGTAAATTTATCGAGTTTGGACTCGTTTGACTATTATTTTAATAGTATGAGTATATTATAATTATTGCCAGTCATACAAGTACGGTCAGCCAGAATAATACTTTTAGTAATATTTCTACATTTTGTTATGATAATGCTAATGTAGGTCTCATAGGTATATCGGTTCGGTAATTCTCATTAAAATTTTCAACATTACAAAAGCACTTATTGTTTATGGCATGTATACGAGCGAATAAAAAATAACATTCAACTGAATTGAGAACCTCCTTTTTTTGAAGTCGGTTAAAAAGTACATCGTGTTAAAATGGATTCCTGCTTTACAAACCTTTTACAACTATTGTGAACAACATTTTGCGGAGGACATTGTGGTCGTTTTAATAATTATACTGTTTTTATTGCAAATTTTACGGTGCTATAAGCAAACTATGTATGAATAAAAATTGCAGCGTAGTTTGTTCTAGCGAAGTTTTGTCCACTCGGAATATGTATTTTATTTTTATGGTTCAGTAGTCAAACAATAAACCCTTGTAGTACGTCCGTCTGTTTTAATTTAATTTTACAACCAGTCTCAGTTTTTACTATGAAGGGTAAAGAACATACAGTACTTCCAGTTTCTTAATAGGTATCGGCAATCTCCGTTTTTCTATGACACACACGAGTGACAAATATACTGTCAGTTGCGAGTGCTAGCGTGATAACGATAGCCATCAGAAGAAGCTTATCAAGAATCTAATGTACTGTACCGTTGATCTTGGGTGTATGAAAATCAGGTAGGAAATTAGATATTTTTGTAATTTTTTTCTCTCTCTACGTTTTGAGTTTTACGTTTTTTCTATGTATTTAAGTAAATATGTATTTCTCTATATATTTATCGCTGCCTAGAGCTTAGTTAATGTGTGTGAGATTGCCCCCTCATATTTATTATCCTACTTTCTACCCTTCCTACTAATATTATAAATGTATAAGTTTGTATGGATGTTTCTATTTTAATCACGTCTAAACGGCTGAACGGATTTGGATAAAATTTGGCACACAGGTAGGTCTTATCCTGGATCGATACGTACATAATATTTTTTATTCTAGAAACTTACATAGTTCTCGAGGAAAAAAGCGATATACGACTTCTACGCGTGAAAAAGCTGTTATTACATTAATCTCATACGATGATAGACGTTTTAGGAACCAGTTGACATATTTGGCCCAGGTTATAGATGTTTGCGATAATCTAACATTACGTATTGGGTATCTGTTCGCATGGTACGTATGTAACCTCTAGTTAAGATTTTAATCTCTTTCGATTTATAATATAAGAAGGCTTACTTTATTTATTCATGAGGTATAAATATACATTGATAATTAAGTATTTATTTTAGATATCAATTTGCCTAGTAAAGATTATCTCCGTCGCACCGCACCTATTTTTAAGCGTGCGTTTGTGCTTGTTGTTGTTGATGTGGTTGTTGTTGGTTCATCGTATTGTGCTTGTGCAGTGTTTTTAATCGAATAAGTAGCGTATTACTTGTGCAACTCGCACTTTTTAAGCGAAGCAAAATGTCCATCTGTTCCCTCGTAGTTCCTATACTATCCATTACATTTTGACAAATTAGATGTCGTTGGTTTCGTCTTGAAGTAGTTTTTCTTTCGCGTGTCTTAGGTGTGACGTCATAATTAATCCAACATGGCGGAATCGTCACGTAGGATCAATTAACGTAAACGTTAAATATAACTTTGGCAGTTACGTTAATTGATCTTACAGGTGACGATTTTATTTGCATAAAATGAGTAGCGATTTTTTTTTACAAATGTATCGATCGAGGTTATTGACAAAAAAGCTGATATTGCATAGATTTTGAAAAAGTATGATTTTTAAATGAAAAATGTAGTATTTCTTCGTGACAGATAAAAACAGCATGAGAGGCGACGTGACAACAATATTTCTTTTCGTAGTCGGGTTTTAGTATAAAACTTTATCTTGTCAAAAATCGTTTACTCTTATACTTCGGAGCGTTAAAAATCAAAAAAGAAGTACGCCCCTCTCTTCACAGCTTAGAATTCAATTAATACGGTACTATGCACCCGCTCGAGCCACTACTCGAATACTCGTGACTCGAACCCGAAACTTTTTATTATAAAACATCCTCTCCTAAGATACCATTCTTGTTGAAAAAAAAAGGTTAACAGAACAATGAGCGATGATATGGACCTTTCGACGTGTAAAGGAGTCCCCTTAATAAACAGTTATAGTTGAATCACTTTCGAACTGCTTTTGCTTCTGTGTTGAGAATATACGGAGGGGTGACAATTGCAACTGGCATTCGATTCGTTCTAAGAAGAAACTAGAAAAACCTCCGTGGTTCTGTTAGGGAAATAAACTTAATTCATGCTTACGGATATCAACAGTCTAGCAGCTAGACAGTCGAGAGCTACTAACAAATACTAATTCTTTTCTAGTATTAAACAAGTATGACAAACAATGGTAAAATTATGCTAAAATTATGATAAAAAAGGCCTGGACCTTGACAAACATTGACAAACATAAAAATGAGCGCTTTGATGTCAACTATTTCATCAACACATTTTTATTGGCTATCCGGTTAAAATGTGTTTTGAATAATTTGTTGCGTCGGCTCCCCTTTGCAACTTTTCGAGGCATCCCCGAATTCATCTATTAACTAAACAGTGTATTGAATATATTTTGAAGACAAACGTATAAACTCGTAACAAAGGCAACTAACAAGCAGTAAATTACAAACAAGATTTACACCGGCCATTCGTCATTCGGGAATTAATCTCTTCGAGTTCTCAGCATCGCCTAGAGATATTTCAATATTCGAAAGAATCTCGTTTATTCCAGATGCCTTCCCTTCATATTTCTCCGGGAATAACAAAGGCCTCGCGGGATCAAGCCGTGACCTCAGCCGAGTGGAGCGAGCATCTAGCGGCTAGCACGAAGTAAAAAACTTGCGCACGAACACGCAAATGAAATCGAAATAACGTAACGTCTGGCCGAGCCTCGCAAGGTCCCGCCGAATGAGATACGGCATTTTGATTAACCATTGTAGACCGGCTGTGTAGAGTCGCCATAGTTCGTGACACACCGAAAATTTACATAAAATATGCGAAGCACAAAAATTATGTACCTATTCACATTCTTAGCTTTTAAATAAATTATTTTTTTATCTCTAGACCAATAAATAAATGGTAATTAGCTATTCTTTTGATTCTTTAACGTGGATAGAATAATTGGTTACAAAGATTTATCGCCGTAAAGTTAGTTACGATACGATTAGTTTTGTTGTATTGGGGACTTCCATAGACCCTTTTATGGCCGTCTAATGATATTTCTAAGCTATAGGGTGCGCTGAAAGTCACGCTCTGGCCCCAAAAAGGAACGAACTTCCGTTTGGAGGTAATTACATGCAGGGCGAGGGCCTCGGCACGCGAACTTCGCACCAGCTAATCAGTTCCAGACATAGACATTCAATGCCACCGACTAGATTTTATATGTATTTTGGATGCTTCAAGCGTGTAGCTGGCATTTTAAATGCGTTAGAGATGAACACAAAAAATATGACGCGTGAATCGAACAATAATTATACTTTTCATCGTTCTGATTAAGTCCGTGACGTATGCCTTTTGATTACCGAGTGTAAATATTGATATTGCCTCGAACTTGCCACCGAATCAACAAACATCCTGATCCATTCCAACTTTGATCTTGAACGAATGCAAGTCCTTATTTTACTTTCTGATAGATCTGAGAGATTGTATGTTTACTTGAGAAGGATTCTACTTAAATGCAAGACTCCAGTATTTTATTTTAATTTTAAAGTAAATATTCCATTGTTTGGGCTTAGAGCAATGAATACGGGTCACTTTGTTCGTCTATTTGTACGTACAGTACGTGTACGTACAGTGACCTTTTGCATTGCTCCTGAGTATGTCGTTAAGTGGTTCGTGAGCGAAGTCTACTCTAGAGTTTTTAAAGGCGCATAATCCTGCCATTACAAAAAGTCCTGCGCGCGGCAAAACATGCAATAAGAATAGAAGAACTATAAGTTTTCATACATGAGCGCTGTAGTGCTAGGCCAGTCTGATTCTATTGACACAACTGCTACTAAACTTTTATGTGGTCGTAGATACTGGTATTTCAAGCACATTAACTGACAGTGCGGTGAAGTTTATGTGCAGTTTCTGTAAAAGTTTAATTATGTTATCTTTTTTATCTAAGATACAGCTATTGACATGTTTAAATAATGTAATCGAATATTGTTATAATCGAATGCTGTTTAAAAGCCGTCAAACGAGACACTAATCAATTTAATCACAACACATCAATTACCTACCAGTCTGATTTCCGTACACTTCTTTGCACTAAAATAATATTAACCAGCAAGCTCGTAAGCGTCTGAATGATAAAACACCCTATAAGTATTGCTTCGCTGCAATCACTGCGAATGCTATTTCTTCTACAACTCCTTGGCTCAATTGTTAACTATCCACGAAAGCTTAAAGTTCGCTAGCAGCTAGATTCGAATCCGGCTGGCCGTCGGCTCGCGGTGGCCAGCCTTCCCACTAGTACGATACGGACCAAGCCACGCAGCGGACGCCTCGCTCGGCGCGCGCACACAAAAACAAAACACACACACGTGAAAAACTGTGATACTGTGCACATGTGATGTTCAACTGTTTATTCCAATTTTGAATCCAGTGCGCCCGCGCGGATGAAAGTGATTTAATCTATTTTGTTGCGTGATAACAGTAAGTACTTTGATTTAGTTACTGTCTTTGTCTGTTCCTGTTGGTTGTGTAAGTTTTGGCGCATGTTCTAGTTTAATTGACTGTTATATAATGTAGGCTTTTATCTTATTTATTACTTAAGGAAGTTTACTTCACTTTTTAGAGTTTAACGATCGATGTAAGATGTGGTTTTACTCGTACGTAAACGTAAGGTTTGTTTAGTGTAATTTGTTGTAGCATGCTCTACTTGATTTTCAGAACGTAACTATTAAATATATTTGGAGGCTATTTAATAAAAAAAACACTTATAAATAATAATTTCATTGCTTGCCACTAGAACTTACTTGTCTAAAGAAAGATATTTAAACGCCCGAGAGTATGACAATTTCAAAAACTTTTCACTGAGCTTTGAACATTAATCCGTGCTGCAAAGAATCTAAAGTGCACTTTGTTCGGCTCGCGCAGAGCTTTATTTCTCGAGTAAAGCTCGTGGCAAACGTATAGAACTGTTTTCATGGAGTGTGAGTTTGTGAATGACTTCTAAGCTTGAACTTATTTGACTAAAGTATTTTGCACTCGAGTTGGCACTTTTCCAAATACATTTTCTTTTATCTTTCAACAACATTTACCGCCTTAACGACTTGTTTTTTATCAAGAATAACATATTTTGTTTCTAAATAAAGAAAATAAGGTTGGGGTTTTCAAGGAATACTTTTTTCTTGTTGTATTCCTGTTGAATTGCAGCCGTATTATCATTTTATACCTGGAACCGTCGTCGCTCGTATCGAAACCGAATTCTCACCAATTTTCTATACAAAAAGAACAAAAATAAAACAAAAAAAAACCCGTCCAAAGCTGGAGTTCGAACCCGCGGTCTTGGCGTAGTAGGCCAACGCTTTAACCATTACGCTACTCAGACGGCGGCAGCCGCAGTGAAATTACGCACCATATTGCGCGGGAAATCCTTTTACGTGAAAATACGGGAAAAACGAATTTTTTCCAGATATGAGACCTAGCTATGTCGCAATTTTCATCGAATGTATTATTTGACTAAATACATACAAACATACACAGATGAATGTATCACAATATTTAAGCATGTGTCTCAAGTGCAATGGTACATAATCGTGAAAAAAAAAACCGTTTCGAATGAAATTGACAGCCAAATCAAAATATAATAAATGCCAAGCATAGAGTATGTAAAGCAAAGCTCAGTAAGAGCATCTGCCCTAGCCCTATCATTTAGCACTGCTAGGTATTTTCTTAGAAACCGTAGTCTGATAATCATAAGCATTATGTAGAATTAGGAAACTACGACTTTATCAGAATAGTGTCGAGTTTTTTTCAAGACTTGTAGAAGGCAAACGAGCAAGTAAGCGTAATATATCTAGCCAAGATACATTACGCTAACTTGAAGATTTTCGAAAATCAACAAAATGGTATTGACATAAGCGGCAAGCGCTACTGATCGTTAGCTTACGTTAATTCTATGCATTTTCTTTAATTTCGGAAATCGTTTAGTCAGCGTAATGCATCTTTTTTAGACCCCTGATGGCAAGTGGATTCTAAGGCTCATGGATATGTGCAATTACAAATGCCTTGACAACCCTGAGGATTAAGTTTTCTAAAAGTTCAATTACAAAGGGGTTATACTATCGAATGGACGATACGATGGTTTGTCAGCATCTCTACCATCATCTTACCCAACCTGCCGCCAATTTTGCATTGCTGTGTAAGTAATACAACCGGAGAAATGACTAAAATTCCATCTCAGTCTTTAGGGTTGGCACGCGTTTGCTTTCTTGAAATAGTAGGTTTGAGATTGCAAAAATCTATAGGCCTCATAGCCCACATTTCATCAGGTGACCTATGTGCTCGTGTGCTTTTCTACGCGTAAGGATTATACGGCCGTAGGTGCCTATGATCTTAGCAGAGACGAACGTGATATGAAACAAGGTCTAGACACGCACAGCCACGAAGTTTATGTGTGTTTAATGCTCAAGTTAGGCTCGGCAGTGATGCGGTGAATTGTTCTGTAAGAGAATAACACCTATGAGAAAGTCGGCATCGTATCGTTCTCGTACGGTAGTTGAGACGATCGTGTCGTATCTAAACGACGCATCTTCGGCCATTTATCTCCACGCATAGCTTAGCAACATTGCAAGGGCCTATGGTCCACAGGAAAAGTTGGTAGCAGTTCAAAAGTGTAAATAAAATGTTTAGTTTTACCTATTAAAGATTCTAAGGTTTGTGCAAACATTACACAACTTAAAATATCTGTAAAGGTAACTAATAATAATAATAATAGTAATTGCTCCTATAGCGTTTCTAGTCTATAATGAACACTTAAAATGTTTTGGATTACATAAAATCTTTAACAATTAAGTTACGTATAAACCTCGAAATAAAAACCTGAACTAATAACATTTTTGTTTTACCGTGAATATGCATAAATACAACTCGGTTAAAAATAAGCATCTGCTCTGATAAATGCACGACTCACGGCATAAAAATACTCGTGATATCAAGTACCTAGATCAAATACAGCAGCTTAAGTACATTATAAATAATCAAGTCTCAAGTATTGTTTCAACCGCGATAGTATCAGCGGGAGGACTCTATTTGCGCCGGCGCGGCGCGTTGAACTCTTTGCTATGAGCTTCGCATGCGCAGATTTCGCGCTTTTAATGGCTCCAGTACCAAAAACGCGTTAAGGAGTCGATTATGTATGGAATTCTGGGAGTTCGGTAATGGATGTATTGATGGTTTGGTTTGGTTGATGGAAAAGTGTTTAGGACACTTTTTAAAGATTGTTTTAGAAATTATTGATAAAAAAAAAGCAATTTAATATTATGAGTTAGAAATGTACTTTATTAATTAAATTCAAAAAGCAATTCACTTGAAAGATAATTTTGAAAAAGTAATCTATTGATAATACATACTATGTATAATAATTATCAATAAAAGTCAGGAGAAAATAATATACAAATTGACCTAGACCCTAACAAGCTCGAGGCTACGAGTATTCCAAAAAAGTATCGATAAACAGATAAATATTGTATACTTACTTAAATACATAGAAAACACCCAAAGCTCAGTAATGCTCGGAAAATCCAGGGCAAACTAGGCTAAAGGCTGATTTTCATTGATCCAGTAGCTGGACCCAGCGGCACTGTATTCCAGCGCTGGATTACCACTGGCAGTGGATCACGCCGTTTACACTTAATCCAGTAGACATTCTTACTTTGTTGGAGTGACAACAAGTTTGTAGCAAAAATGAGTGTTTCGCTTATACGATTACACGGCGGCGACTGGTGCCAGCGGGTTTACACGGATCCAGCGCCGCTGGCACGGGGTGCGCGGCGTGCGGGGGGCGGACACTGGATTGAAAAATGGGAACGTGGTCTATTCCGATCCAGTGCTGGATACTGGACGCTGTACTGGATTGAAATATGTTTACATTAATCCAGTGGCAATCCAGCGCTGGAATCCAGTGACGCTGGATCAAGCTACTGGATCAATGAAAATCAGCCTTAACCGCGTCGTCAAAACTATCTGTTAACATTAGTTAAATACGAAACATACCCGAAGTAACTATCTATAATAAAAATTGGTTATATATTTAATCCTCTCTCACTTCCGCAATTATCTTTTAACGGTCCTCGCAAGTACTCATTCACGCACTCCTATTGGCGCAGTAAATATAAATCCATCCTTATTTAATATATTATGTTAACTACTATTTATATTCAATAAAAAAAATGTTTTTATGGCATAACGTAACCGCCGTCACATAATGATAAGAGGGTTCTCGAGGCCCTTGGACATTTGCACTCGAGATTACAAATGCGTTCCCAACCCTAGTCTGAGCCCAACCCAACTGAGAAAGAATGCAGGCTAGCTATGCTATGCTAATAATTTCACCGACTGTCTTTCCTCCACACCGAAACCTAACAGTGTGGACACTGCTGCTTGCTGGTTCATTGTAAAACTCGCCAAAAACAAACTAACCGCCAGATGGCGCGAAAATATTACTTTTTTGGTTACGGTTGTTGTTAATTGGAAATATGAGGGCCGATTTTTCATTCCTCAGATAAAGTTAGCCGACAGTTAAAGTTCCTTTGTCATAATAAAGAAATAAAAAGGGGTAAAATTTATCTGGCAGTAAGTGTTATTTGGAGATTGAAAAAGCACTGCAGCCCTGATCCAAACCAGACCTGAATCAGACGTCGTCCTGCTTTTAATTATTCTTAAAATCCAAGACTGCCTTTTTCTGTCAAAACAACCTTGCAATCCTTAATACTTGAGTTTATATACATAGATACTTTAAGATGCTTCCTTAAGTATTTTTTTCTAATATAAGTAAAAGGAGTCACTAACTAATATACTTCAACGGGTTACTTTGCTATACTATCCTGTTACACACGAAGAAACGCAGCCATTAAGGAAATTTATTCGAGTCTCAAATCGCCAATTACCAATAATGGGATTCGTTAATCTGGTCACTTACATGTGTGGGTGTCGTTAGTCCACCGCTAACCTTTAACCCTTAAGGCCTGTGTTACTTTAAATTACCATTAAATGTAACTATGTTAAATATTTAATGTAAGGACATACATTGAAGCTGGCAATATACTTTGCAAAAGTGACAGCAATATTTCCAACCCACACAATTTTCACGTAACATACGATGTCATTTGGTCGACTATAGTATATAAAACCACACTACACTCGAGTATATATAAATACAAAATACAAATACAAATTTATTTATTTATACATATAGGGCAAAGGGGTAAAAAACTATTATGGCGAAAGAATGTCAAAAAAAAGTATTTAATAAAATGAAATTATTAAGGCATACGGCATACACCTAAGTTAAGTAACTAAAACGTTAAAAAAACCTGATGGATTTTCTTCCCAGCGATAAGTAAAAAGGTAAAGGTAAATAGGTTAAGTTTTTAAATAATAAAATTGAGCGCATCTCGCCATCAAACGTAATAGTTTGGCGAACGTTTAATTTATTAAAAATTTCGAAATAAATAATAAAAAAAGCAATACGTATTAACTTAGATCGACTCTGAAAACGATCGGCTATATTCAATTTTATTTGGGAAATTTTAGTCAAATAGTTGTAAGTAGTAAATATATTTGAGTACCTATATTTGACTAACTGATTAATATTATGGAATCATCAGATCATCAACTTTATCTTTCATTAATCATTATTGATTGATTAGCTAGTTGAATGAAACATAGTTTGTACACAATATTTTCATCATCTACTTATGTTTAATAACAGATCGTGAAAACATCATTGGTAGGAAGAAATTGTAACACATGAATAAATAAATATCATGAGACAAATCTACACAAATTGATGTCCCGAACTAAGCTTCAAAACTTGTAAAATTTGTGCCAGACAACATATTTATATACTAAGACAATCAATATTGAAAACATCCAAGAATCAGGAACAAATATTCGTGCTCAGCACATAATCTTATCAAAGCAAACCCGGAACCATAAAATGATCTAACAAGCTTTAAATTATGCCCTTTCGATTACAGATCCTTAAAAAATCGTAACCTTTTATTACTAAGGATACCCTTGCACCACTTCAATCAAGAGTGAGTCACTTCCCGATCGAGTTTTACAGGCAAGACTGGATATTACACGCCGCGAAGACAGAAACATGTTTTCAATGACGGAATATTAGGTTTCATTTACTTTCCATCGATTGATTACGCTGTCCGAGTTAATGGCAAAGCCTAACTTTATATCTACGATTGGATTTCATTCTTCCTTCTCT
The DNA here is from genome assembly GCA_963241965.1 of Tortrix viridana. Classification (NCBI taxonomy): domain Eukaryota; kingdom Metazoa; phylum Arthropoda; class Insecta; order Lepidoptera; family Tortricidae; genus Tortrix; species Tortrix viridana. Next base: position 6,252,106 of record OY725179.1, on the reverse strand, counting down.
GATCGTACACCATAAATGATTAGAATTATACTTTGTAACAATAGATCTAATGAAAACCCTTCGAATACATCAACGTAAGCAACGCTATTACCTGCTCTAATATCAGAAAGGTTTTATGGTTCAGTTTTAATAATGTCCTGTTTATCAAGTTGCATGTGAGTAACAGTTAATCTAGATAATGACCATTTACTGATTCTGCTTCCTGATTTTACAGTAGCGATTACGCTAAGCTATTTAATTAATAAAATCTCAGTTCTGTAGGCGTAGGCCAATCGGCTTCTGGACATCTCTATTAATCGTTTAAGCTTGCTTGCCCGCTTGAAAGATTTAATCAAAAGTGTCGTTGAATATATTTTTGAAATCCTTATTAACTTTAAACTATTCCTTTTCAAATTGAAGTTGCTCTTTTTCGAGTACAGAATTTATGTCTATTTTACAATTTATAAAGCTAAAGCATAATATCTAGAATCACATAACCGTCCCATTAAACTCATTTATAATTCAAGCAATTGTTGGCGTCCTTATAACAGGCGTCTGGTGCCCTACTTTACGTGTAAAAAACGTGATTTTACGTAATAAACATCTGTGGATTGCCGCGCTATTTCGGCTAAGGGCCAGTTTGAGTAATGACCGGTACCCACAGATCTAGGTCGTTGGGGTCCCGTGGTTTACATTATTCATGTACAATGTCCAATTCTTGTATAATTGTTGGTGACTCATTAAATTTACCGGCCGCTTTGAAGTTGAGTCTCGCTTTTTGCCTACCACTGGAATCGGCGGATAGATCTTTATCTTTCTGAATTATACATTTCGTTGACCCGTGCTATTGGTAGAATTGATACAGTTTGATTAAAGCTAGTAGTTCCATGTTTATGTCTATCGTAAATGGCTGTCGTAAAATTGAAATGTTTTATTCTTATTTCAAAAAGTTACCTTGTCTTTTTCAAATTGAATTAAATGGTGTTCTACGTAAATTACGTTGCGCAAATGTTTTGTTTCGGCAAAAACTAATTCTGCTGAAGCTGGGTCGTTTATGAAATTTTTATTAAAATTAATTTATTTATTTATTTATTTAATCTTTATTGCACAAAAACAAGTACAAATGGCGGACTTAATGCCTAATGGCATTCTCTACCAGTCGACCACGTGCATTAATGCATAGGAAAGCCACTCTTATGAAGAATCTGTAGAGCTAGACAAGTTGCATTTGGTGAACGCTACGTTAGAAAAATGTATGGAATTGACATTATCGGCCGAAGCGACAGATTGGCAGGTTACATCAGTCCTATACATTTTGACAGTTTGCGAACATTGTTATGGTTAGCATTTGTATCTTGTCTAGAGCCGCTTAATTATTTAACGTTTTTAAAGATAACGTATGAAACCTCACCATTTTAAGGGTTTAATTAAAATATTCTTAACTTTTTAACAAATATAAAACTACAACTATTATATTTTATTGTTAATATTTAATAAGAATGAAATATTTTGGAGTGTTATGAAATAAGCTTTTCTTTGTTGTCTGTGACATCATGAGGTTTTAATTTAACACCGTTTAAATAAACACCGGTACGTTAAGTCGTCGATACATTGATTGACTCTGTCCTTGTGACACGGACGTTGTCTCACACTTAAGAGGATTGTGAGTTGGCGGCTTTCCGTACAAACAGCTATAACGTTTTCCACCCCCTAAATATAAACCGATTTAGACAATTTTTTATATGTGGTCAGTCGGAATAAAAACTATGTCCGTACGTTTAGTTTTTTTTTTAAATATTTATTAATTTTAAAGAGATTATATGGCCGAAATTACATTTGTATAAAAACAATAAAACGGGAATAAATTGAAATTTATTTAAATTATTGGAGAAGCGAAACGTATGGACATAGTTTTGGTTCCGACTGACTACATATCAAAAATTGGTCGAAATCGGTTAACATTTAGGAGGTGGAAAACGTTATCGCCCTTGACATGGAAATCCGTCAACTCACAATCCTCTTAACATTCACTGTATTGGGTCGATAGGTGTGGGCGTATTTGCCTGTTAATAGTATTTATTGTATTGGACTAGTTCAGTCATGTAGTGAGTAAGGTATTTGATTAATCATAATGTAATGTGAGGCATTTTCATTAGCACGGCCGTATTATTATGCTCTTGTTAAGCGCGCAACAAACACTATAAATAATATTAAATCAGTCATAGTAATTGCGACATATTATACTCGTAGCGCAAGGTTTAATATTATATATGTATAATGTAATTGTGACGCACTTTAATAGTCACTAGTTGGTTACCAACATCCCATATAATGGTGTTTATGTGGGTAAGAGTAAAATCGGACTTATTTTAATTTTTTTAATCTTTTTTGCACAAAAATACAAATTTGAGTACAAAAGGTGAATTTAATTCGTAATGGCATAATAGTATGCCTATATCTACTATAGTTCGTTATTATACAGTCACACCACGGGATTATTGAGCTACTTGCTAACATTCTTAATTCGGTCGGGTTATATATTAGGTATTATTGAAATTTGACTATTTGACAACCCGACCGAATTAAGAATGTTAGCAAGTGGCTCAACAATCTCATGGTGTGACTGTACGTCTAATTAAATAAATAAATAAATGTCCCGATTAATATAACTCTAGAGCAGTTACATTTGTGTGACATCGTCTACAGATAATTGAATATTTAATGTAAATAAGTTCGGTGGGGACATACAGTCTAAGAAATGTAATCGTGTACCATATTAGAACAATTAGAACCATGTCGCAATGACAAACTTGTGTGATATGGTGTTTAATAAGTACATGTGCACTGCGACACGGTTCTACAGCGGTACGTAGGTACGTGAATTTTTCTTGACTGTACAGTCGAGGACAGAAAGATTTTTACACTTTTGGACCTTATTACAATGGAATAAGGTGAAAAATTGTAAACATCTTTCTGACCTCGACTGTACAATCTAGTTGCTGGCAGCGAAGGAGTTAAAAACAACTCCAATGTTTTCGCAAATCAGAAAACTCAAGTAGGAACAAAGTTAAAATATTTACATTTATCGTGTAAACGGAAAATGATACAGTATCGAAGCCAAATATTTACTTCGAGTTTTCCGCCCCGATATATTGCCACCCCACATTCGACTTTATTACATTTAGATAAATATAAGGTTATTAAGCAATTTAAAACACTTTCGTACCACTTTAGAATCTTATCCAACAAAATAATGTAGAGAATTTTATTTGGCGATTACAGTCCGAAATCTCTGATCAAATCCGCAACTTCTCATACAGATATAGTCAAAAGCAAAGAAAACTGGTCACTTTTCATACAAACGAGTACTTACAGTTGCCGTTTGCATTGCTCTCCTGTATAGCAGGCAATTCCGATACCAATCCGTATAATGCATGTCATCGTCCTACAAAATTCTCAGTCTATATTTTCTCGTATTTATTTAAATCCAACGCGAAAACCCTTTTAGTGCCCTTAGCTTTGTTAACTAGAACCGCGAAGGTTCGAAAACGTGGATGTCTTGTTCAATAAACAAATGAATTTAAAAATCAACAAAAATAGTCATAACTCGTAGAAAAATCTTTTTAGACAATTTTGCAATTAAATATGAGTCAGTAAGCCTCATATCTAATATAATGGTTTTTGAATTTCTATTATAAAACTTGGTGTACCCCAACATCCCATGCAGTTCCTCTGGTTTTGCGAATGTTCATAGGCAGCGTGATCACTTATCATTATTTCCCCGTCTTCTTACATAAGAAATAGGTGCATGTAACTATATTAACCTAGTAAAAAAGAATTATGAATGTGATATGGCCCGCGCGAGACTTGCGTGCCGTGCGCTCGCGCCGATGTTATCTACTATGACATCTACTCAACTGATGGTCTTCGAACTTTTTAACCGACTTCAATTTTGAAAATTCTTTTTTTGTTTGAAAGGGTATACTTCCGAGGTGGTCCCATTGTCACCAAATCAGAATCTGATGATGGGATCCATGAGAAATCGAGGGAACTCCTCAAAAGTTATAGGCACACATACAGCAATTTTGGTATTACCTGCAAGACCTTAAGAAATTTCATTACAAAAGTACTTCTTGGCGAAGAGGAACTGATGATGAAGACCAGAGGTAACCACCGGAACTGCTTAGTTGTAAGTGATTGACGCCAGCAATGAGATTTCTTTATTAAGAATATGAAGCTAGTTTTATACTCATTATAACACATATGGTGAAGTGCAACTGATGGTGAAGTACCGGGAGAACTCCTTAATGATTAACGGCCCTGCATCTTGGGCAGCGACATTTTGTTAAGGGTGATGAAAGATTGGTATTAGGCTATTGTTTTTTAATGTGATGTTTATGTGCTTTAGTTTGTCACATAATAATATTAGATGCATCACTAAAAAGCGAAAAAAAATATTTTTTAACAAAAAAATAAAACCGTCTTCAAAAATCTACTAAAAAGCGTTAAATAAAAACCAGCCTCCTAGGAGTCCTAGGAACCGCCTATTTAGTGCCTAATAGATACATAGAATATATCGAAGTCGGTGGCAAGAATCATGGTGGCATTGCTACTGTGTATACCTACTTGACACCGGCTTGGATATGTTCTATGTACCTATTAGGCACTAAATAGGCTGTTCCTAGGACTCCTAGGAGGCTGGTTTTTATTTAACGCTTTTTAGTAGGTTTTTGAAGACGGTTTTATTTTTTTGTTAAACATTTTTTATACTTAAACCTTTAAATGGCCAAGGCTTTATGTCTGGATGAACCATAAGCTATAACGGGTCCGCCTTGCTTCGGATAAAGATTTTTGTACCTAATGTCATATTTCACGTACCTACCTAATCGTGTTTACGCATAATATTATATTTCCCTGAAAATATATTTTTTAAGTTCCCTTTTTTTGAGTAGTTGTGTTGTTATTTTAATGTCCATTGTGTAGATAAAGTTAGGTTAAGTAAGATTTGTATAGAAAAAAATAAGTTTAAGAAAACATTGCATTAAAAACGTAAATAAATATGCGAGTCCCTATATGGACCCATTGTAACCAGTAACCACAACCTTGACATTTCATAAACCTCATAATATCAAATGACTAAAATACTAAAATGCCGCATTTGTCATTAATATAATTACGATAGGTACTATACAAAACTGCTTTATCTAATGGCATTTTTTCAATGTCAATGTTATCGTGTCGCGTGGTATGACCGAGCTGAAAATGAACGTTTCATAGAAATCCCCCGGTCATTAAAGACTGAATCACGCCTCGATTTTGACGTCAGGGCAGTTAATATCACAACCTTTAGGCCTATAGTTTAGCTTACCTTTATGATTCACTCATTACACTTAACTTGTTGTGTGTTGGGCTGTATTAGTGATCATACGCCGGATGTCCAGTGTCCCATATAAATAAACTTTACGGAAGGCAGTGTCCAGTTTATTCGAAAATAAAAATAGATCGAATTATTCAAAAGGTGTTGTAGACGATTTTTTGCTCATATAAACAGAAGCCGATAATCTTTTAGCTCTTTAACATCGCGCAGCCGAGTAAAAAGAGAATCTAAACATAATCTTTATAACTAAAACAAACTTAGCAAACGTTTGTGCAATCTTTAATCTAAGTAAAATCACAACTTAACATTAACTTTGTACCTCTGCGCGAGAATCCCCTCAAGTGAAACTAGTTCAATCTAGATCGCCAGCACGTGTCTCAGCTCCCGTGCATAATGTTATTTCGAGGCAACGCGCCGGCGCCTGTTGCGTACGCGCATCGATTAAAGTTAATTTATTAACTCCGAGCTTACTTGATTCGATGCACCGCTGCTCCGTTCAATTAGCCGTCTATCTGCAAGTTTGCTTAACATGCGTAATTTGACCCCAGCACCCGGTGAGATCGTGTGATAATTTGCGTCTGTTACGCTGGTTCAACGAAGAAACAAAGTAAATATTTGTTACTAAATCGATTGTTAACAGTATTATTAGGAGTTTAAATTTAGCCTTATACAAGTATATTTGTAGAGACGCCTACTTAAATGGAAGAACGAAACCAAAACAAAGTACAGAACATGTGGTGCCAAATCTCTCGCAACGCAATCCTAACTCTGCAGAGGTCAAGTTAGGTCAGTTACATCATGTTCGCTATTGCTATGTACCTAGTAGAATAACACTACTGTTGCTCACATGTGGCCGGACCTCTCTCCGGCAGGGTATTTATCGACAACTCTGCTTTAATGTACGGTTGCACCAGGATAACTCATTCGCATGCCCTTAAAAGGTCCATAGAACATTGCTAGACGCAGTTCGAACCACTTGGGAAATGCGAAGTTGCGAACACACATCAATTTTTACCGCCAGCAAAAACTAAGCATTTTTCGCGACGCCTGAGTACATATTACTCAATACATTTCCTGTTTCTTAGACTTTTAAACTAACTAGATAAACATGTTACTAGAAAGGAAAACGATTTGCGTATATCGAAGTATCATTACCATGAATGAATAAGAATGTCATTCAACCGGCGACTTAAACGATGCAGTGTACGATACAAAAAAAGCAAAGGAAAGTACGCAGACAGTGTCTAATTGCACTATTGAGGCATTCAATATTCAAAACACAGTGCCTACGTCCGCGTAGATTATCGAGCTAAAGGCATTTTAGATACACGCCTCGAGACAAAGCACGGAATACGCTCGTCCATTCGTGACTGGAACTCGAAATATAGGTACTCGTAGTTATTCGTAGCAATATGTCACCAGGGACTACAGGATCAGATAGGGCATGTCGCGATGGCTAAAACGGTCAGCAGCGGGACAAGCGATTTATCGCGTTCGCAGTCTTGAGATAATTGTCGTCTCGATATCGTTTCAGAAGTGGATCGTGGGTGCGCGACGGACGGGCCTCGTCCACGCTGTCTTCAACTACCTTGAACTTCATAGTAGCCTAGTACATGCAACAACGAATTCCAAAGAAAAACGCCGGCTTTTAATGCATTTATTTTACGTAGGCGTTAAAGTTAAAATTCCAGACGGCTTGAATACTTACATCACGAAACTCTTTATTGGTAAGAACAGGTTTTAATGAATTAAAGCTCCAAAACAGCGGTACAAGTTCGTTATGTCACGCCATAAACAAAATGACGTAATATAAAGATGTGCCAAATTAAGCATAAATAATTCAATTAAAAGCCATATCGTTGTAATTGATCGCAATGAATGATTAATCTTGCAAGACGAAGCGCGTAAAATATTCAACGTTCTTGGAATACGAAAGGGCCCTCATTTGCATACGCGGACGTACGTGGTGAGGGTCTGACTAAATTGGTGGATCGTGTGTGGTCTGCGTTGTTATGGTAACGCGCGGTGCAGTAGCTTCACTAATAACTTGAGGATTGATTGTCCGAGCGTCATGGTGCTTCTACACGCTAGCCATCTCTATCACAACTGAGGCTATCACCATAGCTTTGAATAGAGGCGTCTGCAAATAATTTTCTAGAAGTCCAGTCTACACAAGTCACTGACCGCTATAATAATATTAATCAATAGTTTTGTACACATAGACACGTCTATCCGCGACGTATTTTTTGTTTGTTTATCGCCATTGTTAATAATATGCGACACGAAGCAAACAAACAGTTATTGCAAATATTCGTTTTATGAGTTTGATGATTGTGACTCTGTTTATTTACAAAACTCGGCAAGTGTAGTTTCCACGGTCTTGATGGTCTTAAAAATAAATAGAACGTAAAGTGTTTTACCGAAGCTTATGTAAATGTATTTATTTAATTTAAAAAAGGAACCTATTTTCCTACCCACAAATACTCTCGGGGTAAGTTTGAACGTAACGTACTTAGTGACCCTTCAGCTTCAACGTTGGAAGGTAGTAAAAGCCGATGTTACCAGGCGTTTTATACCGTATGCAACTTTATTGTTACTTAGGCCACTTCCTCACTTGGCTGTGCGGTGCACCGATACCGCACCGCCGAGTGAGGAAGCGGCCTTAGGCTAACATTTACGTTAATGTTAGGATTAACATTAGTTCTACCAAATGCAATAAATTGAAAATTATGTGTTAAATTTTAAATAAATACCACGAAAAATACTTCAAAGTCAAATGTAAACATAAACACAAGACTTTACCACAACACAAGATTATACCAATGCTAATGATAATGACTAAACTAGCAATAGTGTCCAAGCTCGCGAGACTTTGATTTAAAATAATGCAGGAATTCCTGAGTCTCTTAACAGATGGATACAGCTAATTGTCCGCCGAAGACGGCGCCGCTGACGCCGTACCTAAATGTCACCGTCGACCGTTAGCTTTATTTCTTATCTCTATTTCCAATTAAATGGCCAGTACCTACCTTAGTTAACGTACGGTTGTTGATTTAATGTGAACGATTCGAATTTTAAACGCAACGCTCGACAGTTGAAATATGGAATTTCAGTTACATGAACAAGCGTGATGTGACTATGTCCGCTTTTTTTTCAGACAAATTGGAAAAGGTTTTATAAAGAAGTTGGTCGTTACTTGTAATAACTGTCAAGATTAAATTACATATCATAAAGTAGGACCTGTTTAATTTTCAACCTAATTAACTAGTAAGACTTAGAATGTATAAACTATTATCGGAATATTATCATCATCACTACTACTAAATTTTCAATGTTTTTTTAATGTAATATTATAAACGAAACGAAGACATAATCTTTGGCAAATAGTGACTTTAATTATGAATATTAAAACTGAAGTTTATTCGCGTGGGTGTATTCTAATAAATTGACACAGATCTGGCCTGTTATGGATATCGAAATTTCGAATGATAACATCTTTATTACGGAGACGGTGTTGGGAAATTGCCCCATAAAGTATGGGGAATGTGAACTTAGTTAATTCTCGGTTTACCCTATTAGGGTCACAGTAACTAATTAATTAGTTAAGTTTGCTCACGCAAAATAGCCTGTTCGTTTGACATATTGACCGTGCCGTGATATTTAAGCTCAGTAATATGTAGGTCACCGCAATTATATATTGCATGTGTCCCTAAGTGATTAAAACGGTTGATAAAAACATTATAATGGTAAATAATACAATACTATTAACTTCCGTGATGCAAAACGTGTATGCTATATTATATTTAATTACAATTATTCTGCTTCTTTGTATCTTTATCATCTTTTTGTTTGACACATCAAGGCTAAGCTTATTTGTTTACAAGAAATGAATATAGTATATTTCAACTCGTAATTGCTTCTGACAGGTGAATTAAAACGTTTTTGTAAACAAATCAGTAAATTACTACAGTAGTTAAAAAAACTTAAAACAGCGATTGATTTGGATAAATTGCGTTTCATGATGTTTTATTTAACATGAATGTCGTTTAATAGTTTGTTTGTTTAGTACATTGATAGTTTATAACAGTTTTACTGTGTAATATTTTAGTTTGGTTTAATTATAATCCATTTAGCGATTTAAGAGTTATAAGCTCTGAAATTAGAGATGATTTATTTTTTTTGTCTCGGTTAGGTTATTAAAATACACGAATTAAATATAGGGCGATTTTTAATTCGACCTATTATATGGTAATACAGCTGAACTCACAATATGAAGAGAATAGCCTCACGGACAAAGAAGACAAGAGATAGAGATGCAGTAAAGATGATTATGTAGTATCATGTCCTTACTTAGGGTCTTAAAGGGATAGGTCGAATAACAAATCATCATGTATATTTCGTATTGTAAGATTTAAGAGCAAGTGTGATAGCGATAGACATACATCGTAATAAAATAGGTATTTGTCCTAATTTTACTTGGTTGTTTGTAGGATATTATTACAAATTCTGCATTATAACATTATAAATAAACATGAGGATCTTAAAGCTACTTCCATCGCCTGCCAACGTCATGTTAACTTTTAAAAGACTTTGAAAACAATATAAAATGGTCCAGACAATGAGGACGTTAAAGCAGCCTCTATATGGAGACTTAGCTTTGTTAGTTTTTATCGGTGGACAAAAACAGAATCTCTATTAATACCGCTTGTCTGTCTGTCTGTTGGATTTCTTTGAAATCGCTCCGGCCTTTTTGTAAATGCTGAATCGATACATACGTAACAATGGGCCTGTCGATGGCATTGGAAGTGGATTGATACCGAGGATACCATTTATTCGATTGATTTCTGTTAATGCTGACAGTATATAAAAGTAATTTGATGTATATTGGTTAACATAGGTAGGTAATGTATTGGCATCGCAATTCAACGGGGAAACGCAACCAAGCAATACTGTCTAATAAGACTTAGACGGTATCGGTGACCTGACCTGATCGAATACAAGCCGAACACAATCACTTTGAGCAAAAAGATACAAAGTCAATAAAAAAAGTTGGTCTGCCTAAGTAAAACTTGGCAGATTATGACCAGTCATGGTAAAAAGAAAACAACATACGACAAGGGATTCCAGCATCGCACTTTGTTCATACAATTAAACACGACAATTAATGATTACAAAAAGTTATGTCTTTTGCGCCCCAACTTGGCAGTTTAGACTACCTATATGACTATTCTAATTTTAAGGGCCTATTTGGAAGTTTGTCCATCGCGTCTGATCCATGGTGGCCATTGTAATTTAGGATCTTACACCGCCTTATAAAATTCTCGGAGGTTTATTTAGATTTTCTTCGTTATTCTAGTCAAGTACAGTTTAGACATTTTATTTCAATGCTTTGATAATTAGATGTACCTAAGTGCCTAGTAAGAAGTGAGTTACGGCAGGTTAAAATAATTTATTTTTCCAATCGACTTTTAAAATACTTATATATCAGGTCTGCCATTTAATCGCTACGGGCAACCACTTATATTCATAAATTGATAAAAAAATATTGATTGATCGCAGTCTAGTAGAATTATACAACGTTGATCACAATTTATTGATCGTAAATAATGCGAAGACGCTGATGCTGTGGATTTATCTTGAGATGGACGCGAAGATTTACTTCGTTGGCGGCGGTTGATTCTGTGAAAATGACACTAAAATTTGATAAACACTACTGAGATTCTGCCTAAATCTTTGCACGTCTGTTTTTAAATGCATTTTAAACATTAAAGTGCAAAATATTAGAACCTATTTTAAAAAACCGGTCAAGTGCGAGTCGGACTCGCGCACCTAGGGTTCCGTGTTTAAGATAATATAGTTGGTAAATATAGATTTGCATTATCTTGACGTGTTAAAGTATATTGTAACTATGTTTTATGTACCTTATTGCATAAAATTATTGTATGCAATAAGGTCCATTTTGACTTTCCTACATTTTAGTACAGATCTTTAAAGATTTTTGTAAATTTTTCGAAAACTATGGCGTTCTGTAGATTAGTATGATTTGTACCGTCAGTTTTTAAGTTTTTCTGTTTAATAATTATGTACTAACAAAATAGTGGGAGATCTTACTTACATTTTAATCTTAAAGTTTTTGCTAAACGGTCTTTAAAACTAGAAGAAATATATTTTTTAATAGAATTTGCAAGACGGAACTTTAAACTTTTATACAATCCGTACTTAAATATAGATCTTTACTTTGTTACTAATATTATAAATGCAAAAATATGTTTGTTTATTCATTTTTTACGCTCTAAAGCATCAACTGATTGATGCGATTCAATTGGTATGGGTTTATATAGCCCACTTATTACTTTACATCCCAAAAAATACAACAGTTCCCCAAAGAATAGCGATAAAGTACTTCTTCGCGGACGGAGTCGCGTCGAACAGGTACCCACACAAGCATGCTATTAAATGATATTTATTTATTGATGTTAAGAATATTAGCACTAAAAGTGTTAACCTTTCCATAGAATTTAACATTTTCGAATTACGCAGCCAATAAATTAAGTCTTTGTTCAACAAAATAGCTACCTTAATTAACATGCGGTATTAACGTATCTCGTACGTACGGTACGTACGGTATCTCGAAGAACGTGAAACTTTTAATCTGCAAGGGCTTGGCTTTGTCCACATTTGCATACTTAAACAATTACTTGAACATTCTTTCGTCAGTTCAAATCTTGATACAGAGTGGATCGCTAAATGCTTTCAATGCCAAACTGCTCACTTCCATACAAAGTTGAGTTCTTGGGTTTTAACAGCTTTTGCGCGTTACTAAAGTTGGTATTTTATAGCTGTTGTCTTAGCAATTTCTTTAATAACTTGTCTAAGATATAAACTGTGTATCAAATTGCATTTATGCAGACAAAGTAACTCCAGTTCCTTAGTCTAATGCAAAATAAAACGAATAGGTATATCTATTTTTTATATTAGTGGTTAAATTTAGAAAAATTGGTTTGTGTCGCTTTTTTCGGGTAGATAATTATTAAGTACCTACAATTTTTTTTTTTTGGCTTTGTGTTCTCTTTCAGTCAGTTTTTTAATCACACAGTTAAGCATTAGTAAAACTACAAACATATTCGAGAAGCAACGCAGTGAATACCGTACTGACTTATAAGAATGAATCAACTAAACTTTTTTTTATACCAAAGAACTAACCAGAAAAACAGGTTCTGACAAAAAACTCATACCGCTTACCCTAAACAGCGATGCTAGTCCAGTGCAGTCAATAAAACCCAAACCGAACATACCCCTTCTTTTAAATTTCGATTCTAAACAAGAAAGGCCGGTAATTCGATATAATAATTGTAGTTTCATGTGAGGCTAAACTTCGGTTAGTTTGTGTGGGCTGGAGGTGTCACGTAAACTCTCCAACAGACGATCGTCGCATGTTTTTATGGCCCCCCTCTTATTGGTAGTAAACAACCAGCCTTTAGAACCCTCCATTAAAATATTTTTATCTTATCTGATACAGAGAAAATCAATCTCGGGATATGTCACGGGATTTTTGTGAAAAAAGGTAGAGGTCAGTGACTCCAGGGTTGGCGTTGTGTGGTTTATTGTTGCATAATGTGTCGACAAATGGTTTGGAAGATGAATGCCTATTCGTACCTACTTCTTTCGTTAGCTATAAAAGTTATGACATTTAATTTCTTGAAACTTTAGAAATCATTTGTTTTACCGTATATTATGATCCTATTTTATAATTTTATTTCATAATGTAGCACCCAAGTAGCACCTTTAACAATAAATGAGTAGAACAACGTTTAGAACGTGTCCCTTAAGTGAAAAAGTACGTTATTAAAGTTTATCAGTTATTTAAAACCGAGTTATTTCTTTATTTGGGAGGCAATACCGTCTTTGTAACCTTAAGTCGTAAAACACACTTTGCGAACGTCATTTAAAATTCACCAGAACGAGTGAAACCAAATCCAATCAAACAAAATAGATCGTTTTACCTTTTTCATGGGCGTGTAAATTATATGGCTTTCCAAACGTTATGCAAGCGCGAAACAGACAAATAAAACTAATGGAACTACTCAAACATATTTGACCGTTGCATCATTTTAATTTGCTACACTAATAGTTTGCATGCACGAAGTGGCATTATCTTTTTTACCACAGAAAAGTTTTTAGTTTTTACCACGATTTCGAGAATGCGCTCGCGCTTGCCTCCGTGACGGATCAAAAAGCATGCGTGAAAGCAACTTCAAAACATCTGAAGGTCAGATTTTTAGGGTTTCGTTCCCGAAGGGCGCCTAACGGGACCCTATTACTAAGCCTACGCTGTCCGTCCGTCCTTCCGTATGTCCCAACTTAAAAAAGATGTATTTTATGAACCGTAAAAGATAGCCCGTTGTTTTTTTTGCAAAGTATCTATGTAATATAACGGCGGGTTTCCAAACAAATAATAAAAACGTCAAAAAGTTAAATATCAAGCATACAAGAAACGTTTTTATTTTAATGTTTTTTTTTTGTATTTGTTCTAACGTAAAAACGGTCAATACAAAGAATACACGCGTCAAATTTGGTATAGTTATAGAACAAACCCTATAGAAAAACAACAAACACTAAAAACCGGCCAAATGTGTACGGAACCATCAGTGCGTGAGTCTGACTCGCACTTGACCGGTTTTTCAGTTAATTGCTTCACCTCCGATCCAAAAAAGAGGTGTTACATTTTCAAAACCTTTGTTGGCGGAGATGCCCGTCACAAGATGCGTCAAAAATGACAGTTTTCTATGGATTGACGTTTACTTCGACGTTACTTGAGACGGGGATCACAGTCGAGAGGAGTTTATTAATACGGCCCTATGTGTATGGTGTGTGTATGGCCTAGGGCTCAATATTTGGAACGATTTGTAATGTTAAAGATCGTATTCCGGTAGTGATTAACTACGTTCCATGAGAAAGGCTCTCACACAAGCTCTTGCGGTGTTTGGACACTAGACAATTTTAAATAGGGTTCGCCGATAATATATCCCCCGTATATAGAAACATACCTGCTGGAAAAATACGCGTCCATAGGCTACTTGTTTCGTAGATAACAAACAATCATTCACGCATTTGTTCAAAGACTGTAAATCATTTTATGCTTTCGAAAATCAAGGTTCACTAGCGATAGAGAAAATCAGCGAAACAAGCGAAACGTTCACAGCGTGTGGCGTTGCTATAGTGTTCTGATTCAGATTTGCGACATTTAATTATTTGTACATAACACGGCGGTTGGGTGATTTCTAACCGCAGAAATCATGGCTAATAATCTACCTCACTGGTAACTTATCGTGTAACTGAATGAATTTAATTATATTAACTTTTATTTCTAAGTAATAATCTTTATTCCCGTTACAATGGAGTGCAATCTGCTAATAACTTGGTTTACAAGTAGGTAAAGCACTATTTTTCCTTATTCTACTTACCTAGGAATAGACTGAGTCATAAAATATAACGCTTATTACGTATACTTTACTGTTTAGAAGCAATATATTTATTATGTTGTGCTGATGAGTTTCTTCCGGGTTAAACCGGGTCTCTTCCGGGGTTTCTAAGGAGCAGGAATTCGCTTCAAATAATAAAAACCGGTCAAGTGCGAGTCGGACTCGCGCACTGAGGGTTCCATATTTATGTCCGTATTTGAAAAATATACCTTTTTATGTAAGTAGGTACTTTAATTCGTATGCAATAATTAAAGTAAAAAGTTGCCTAAATTTAACACAAATTTTCAAAGTTTTTTAGTTATGTCTCAAAAACTGTACATTTTGAACACTTTTTTACTGCCGTAAAATATAAATGAATTGAAAAAATTTAAAACTGAACATAATTTTTAAAATCTAACCTTCGCGCATTGTTACTATTCAGGAAAAATTACCAGCAAGTTTTTTATAGGGGCTTCTAAAAGGGCTAAAATTTTCGGCAATTATAGCCGGTAATATAAGGGTATCTTGTTCTGGCGTAAATAGTTAGAGAAAGACAGTTGCCGGCTACAAATTGCAGAAAAATGTGCCCCGTTTAGAAGTCCCTTTAGAACTATACCTATAAACAAACAATTAACATTAATATTTTAAAATATCTTTTGCGCATTAACTAGCACACATTCACTGTATAATGAAAATTAAGTACCTATGTGACGGAAGAAAACAAATAGGAATCCCTTCTCGTAATTGCAGTTGACTCATTACTGTATTTGCTTGTTATAATTATAATTGACGAACCGAACGCATTATTACGTATGTAAATTAACCGCGTGGGCGTATGAGCTTCAGCTTCTAACTCAAGAGCTAGATTTATTTAATTCCTAAGATATAACTAGAGATCGGATATTCAGACGCTTATTTGCCTAAAGCGCGCGTAGTCTACGCTAAGTTAATGTAGAGGCGCCTTCATAAAATAAATTATTTTATAAGTGGCATGTCTGGATTGAATTTTAATAATTATGTTATCTATACTACCTGCGTGCCTTCTATATATAATAATAACTAATAATAACCTTAAGTAAGTAAATATATATTTAATACAGATAATCGCTCGCATCGCGTCGCTTTAGCAAATGAAAAAATTAAAGTCCGCTTCCATACCATGCAACAGCAGCGGCAACACGGAACTTTAGGTAAATAAGTGCCCGAATATCTGCTCTCTAGATATAACTCAGGCCAATACGTGACCGATGCCGACGCTCACGCCTACACATACAATATCCACGAGCAATATCGGAATACTCTACTTTAATCTCCTGAAAGCCCATTCAACAGGGCTCGACAACGTACGATTAGAAAGTGCATACATAGGTAAGTGCCATTTCAAATCGCATGAGCATGACTGACACGAGAAGAATAGGATTTAGCAGTCAATTCATATAGGCTTGTATTCCACTTTATTTTGCTCATCTTGTTGTAGATTATATTGTTGACGTTATAATTATTCACATGACAGTTAGGAGAACTATTATACGTTAGCTATATGATAATAATGGATTGAACATGATCGCGAGATTTTGAAGAAGTACTTAATCACTTCGGATTTTAAGCGTACCAAAAATGTATTAATCTTATAATTAAAAATACAAATTTACATATGTGAAAACTAGTATTTGACAGTTTTGTAAACAATAATAACAGCAATAATAAAAGCATGCACCTATGTTTCCATTCTCGCCAAATTCTTCTTCTTCGTCTGAGTTTACGTACTCGTCAGCGTTTTGGGAGAAAACAGAGTCATTGTCGGACTCTTATGTCATTACATAGACCTGTTGCTCAAATCTGTGTCCACTTCGCCCGGGGTTAAGCGGAAAACACCACCGTCACGAAACGTAGCAGAATTTGTAACGATTTTCGCGTATCTACTGCCGGGGTCGTATCGCAGTTATCGGCTAAAGGTCGCCTAAAGGTTAGTTCCTGTCGCCCGGTCCACTTTCTACCTCACGCTCTGTAAACTAGTGCAGTACAAATGGCCATAGGAAAGGTTACCGGAGTGAAATTACATAAACATCACACGGCACGGTACGACACATGCTTTGTTCTTGTACCAGGCGAATAGAAATCGCGAGATAGTCGCCAAATGGGTCGCATGCCGTTATGCTTGCCTAGTATCATTTTTATGCGGCAGTTAAATAAGTAGGTACATAATATATAACATTTTTGTACTATCTTCTTCGTGTTTGGATTGCGTGTTTAAAATAAAATAAATATTTTATTTCGACTAGCGGTATTGCCCTGCATATTAAACTTACTTGTTACCTGTTAAAAAAATAGATAGACTCAGGCATTTTTGAATAGATCATTACAATAAATTATTTAAATTATTTACACAACCATCGTCAACGAGCACCGCTATGGTGTCAAATTTCAGCACAAAATTCCTCATGCCTATCAAATAAATCTATTATCTCTATGACTTTAACAATACCGACTAATCGGGCCACCGCACTCCATTAATCATGTCATCGAAAAACCCGTGAAATTTTGCTATTTCAACAGTACGAAAAGCGAGCTGTCAGTTTTTACGAGCAATTGCTTACTTAAGCAACTGCGGACGTGAGAGATGTAACTTAAGTAAAGATACCCTTGAGTTTCTCTAGTTGATACTACTGTTGCCGGAACCCGGCGTGATTTTCTCCAAAGGGGAAAAATTAAGTGATTGTGGGAACGCCGGTATGACAACAAGTGTGTTATGTACGACATCCGATTAGAATATGTCACTTTGACATGCTACTAGTGTGAAGCGTGAGATAGTGACATTTCTTATAATTATTGTAGTGATTTGACTATAGAGTTCCACTCTAGCTCCTCAATTACTGGACCGATTTTAATAAATGGGGTGTCATAATGATTCGTCAGAAACATGCGAGTGTCATAGGCTATGGAAAAATTGTAAGGATTCGTCATACACAAGTCAGGTTTTGGTTTGCAACTTTTGAATTATTAAAAACTATGTTTACTCGACTAATAATGTTTACCTGTATGTTAAATTTTAAACTGTTAATTAAAAAATACAACTAGTGGCTCTGTGAGTTGTAGACCACGCGACAAACTTAAATTTGCTGTTGGAAAACTGTTATCCCCATACATTGACATAGGTCGCGGTCAGTTTACCAAAACCGCAAATATGTAAGTTTGTAATCGCTAAAACCCCCATATCGCCGCCATTGTGAAAAACATCGAAAAACTGAATCGACTAAAAATTCCATGTAATTATCGAACCTGCTCACAAAATGAAGAAATTCGACCTGTAACGGAGAATATTCGCGCTCTCTCGGTCAATAATCAAATTGAAAATGATCGCTGCGAACAATGCTTTCCCAAAGTTTAGTAATTAAAAAGCTTTGAAAGGAATCACCAAAATTAGTATTAGGGAAACATTTTATTATTAATTATTTGAAATATGATCAACCCTCAAGCCCGGTGAACCGAGGCCGTGAATATTGTTTGATTTAGGCGTTTTACCAGGCTACCAGGGCGTCATAAACTGAAAGCGATTGACGTCATTTGTCAAGGTAGACATTCAGCGGCGGGAACAAATACACCCACGCGCTTGGTAAAATAAGCTTTAAAAATTGTTTTAAAAACACGACCGTATACTCATTTCACGCTAAAATGAACAAAGCGTTATTATACTTGAAGCAGGCGAAAGGTCACAACGGTCTGGCGAGTGTGATATGATAAAGCTCTTGCCAGCATTCATTGATGCCTGGCCCGTCAGTCCGCTCATTTCGTAAGCCGCTTACCGCTTTAAAGGATGCGCTCCGACGATACCGAGTTACATGGCATTGCCTTAAAAGGATTACGTTATATTTGTTTACTGTGTTTGGGAATTAAATAGAACTTTCTACGGCCAGTTGAATCCAAAAGGCAAGAAAAAGGTCAAAGAGTTTATAAATGCTGTGTACGCTGTGACGCACAACAAAAGGTTCGTGCTAAATGAGATTTTCCTTCGAGTTTTCTTTTCCCCTTTGTCCAAAGTATCTCATATCTTTGAAAAGAACAAAGTATCCAAAAATATATTTATTACCGTCGTTATTCAAGTATTAAGGAAAACATTGGAACGGGGTTTAATTTATTAATAACTAGCAGCCGCCCTGGCTTCGCCCGGGTATAAAAAAACTTACATACAAACCTTGTCCTGACAATTACAAACACAACAAAAAAAGAATTAGCCAAATCGGCCGAGCCGTTCTCAAGTTTTTCGCGTACATACTTGCATTCGGCAATTGATTTGTATTTATTTAGATTAAAGCCAAAGACAATACAAACGTAAAGTACAACCCATACTGTATTTTAAACTTATAGATTGCTTATCGGAAAAGTTGTTAAAGATACCATAAACCGGGGCGGTCAAAGACAATGAGGGCTATCGTTGGCTTTTAGTATTTTATGGCATCGTTACTCAACTTAAGGTCGAGACCCACGGCGGGTGATCCAGGATCTGACGTATCAGATAAACTCTTTGTACTGTTTTTTGCAATGTTACATAGTTTAGTTTGAAATTATCGCAAGGTAATTATCAGCAGTTCAATCGATGACAATTTAATCTGCAAACTTTATACTCTTCATTTATGAGAAAAATATTTTATGAATACGCACTTATCCAATCAAGAATTCCTGCACTATATAGCTGTTCCAAACGACGATTACATGTACAACACAGTTTAAAATTTTAAATCCTAATACTTAGAAGCGAGCTCCAGTACCACTAAAACAAAATCAGGCATTACGAATATATACAACCAAAACCATCTTACTTAAGTATTACAAACTATCATAAACTTTTTCAGCGTTTATAAGTCTATTGATAGATGTTTTAGTACCTACGAAGTCTTGCCACACAGAAGGCCACAAAGTAAGACGATTTAGAGCCTCTACTCTACCAGCCACTAACTAAGCTACTGTTTAATCTCACTTCCCTATTACCACCCACTTTCGTTTTCTATAAGAATGGGTGTGAAACGTAGGTACTATAATTTTCTTAGATTTATGTCTACTAGCTTTCTATGATATCGATCTTTACTCTACTTCTAAAAGAGCTTACGTGAATAATTCTGGATACATACGTCTTTATGATTGCGGAAGATAGAGGCAACATTAATTCGCGCAGCATGCTTCAAATTAATCGAATAACCTGAACACTTTGGTTATTGCCTCTATAAAAGTCATTATAAAGAAATTAATATAACGTTATTTATTTATAACATCACAAACGGAAATATACGCACCTTAATTAAGGGATAGCAGTATTTGAGTGTCGTGGTAAACCCAATATTCGGAACAAGATGGTCGCAAACACGTCAATTTTTTAGTGTAAAAGTGAACGTTAGTTGCGAATGTCATCTGTCGGTAAATTCCAGGGACTGTAATACCGGTATAATTTGGATATCGATATCAGATATCGATATAAATATCGATAATTAGGTATCTTTTTATCGATATAGGTATCGATAAATAATTTTCGGTACATTAATATCGATATTTTGACAGAACTCCGTCATTTATGACCCGATTTGAAATTATTTTCTTTATTCAGTCAGGTAACATACTTACATACCTAAATGAAATATACCCGGTTCAGATTGGTCTCATTTCTATAAGAATGATAAACTGATGATGAAATCCATGAGGAATCGACGGATCTCTTCAAAAATCGTAGATACAGTCAAGGGTTCTAATATCTACTCACCCATCGTGGCAATTAATCATAAGTGGTAATATTTGGCCAGATGATTATGTATCTAATTACTAACACGGTTTGCTAAAAAAAATAGTATGAGTACCAAGTATTGATAAAAGTATCGATATCTGTTTACCGATATATAAGTTTATCGATACAATTATCGATATATTCGGGAAGTATCTATATTGTTATCGATATTTTCTTTAAAATACCGATATATCTCGGTTATCAATATACAGTCCCTGGTAAATTCTTTTGAAGCACGTATGCAAACGCACATTCCATGCCAAGCTTTTTAATATAATAACTAAATTTACCCATTATGGAGTTCTTGGCATCGATTTGATCCTTAACACATTCAGCGCGTGACACCCCAACGTGTCAAAATTACATAAAATCACCAATTGGCGGCACCGAATTAAGCATACTATTTTACATTTCAAATACAGTTAGAGACCATGAGTTATTCGTAGTTCATTTATTGAATAATCTGTCAACGGTCAGCCGATGCATTGCCTGTATAATGCATATTTAAGCTGTTGAAATATAGCTTTATTTAACGCTCCTAGTTAGACAAGTTTTATATGATCGATTTGATTCAAAGATTAATCGAATAATTTGTGCTAAGTAAAAAGTTACTAAGTTTACTCTTGATTTTTTCAATCACTTTTATAGTCTTTATCTTTTAAACAGCCCCTTTTTGTAAGCGTTATTGAAAAATTTAAGACGCTTACAGGTTTCAACGACGACGACCTTGAAAAATAATTTCACGGATTATTTAGTGATGCCTCTGAAAGCGAATCGAATACCGAATAAAGCTGATATTTCCTTTTTTTAAACAATAATCTGTTTTCCAAAAAAGTTAAAAACCAAATTGGCTTCTGCAATTACAGCGTTGTACCAGTAAGGAATGAAGTAAAAATTGGCAAACACGGTCCTTTCTTAAGGTTATTAGGACGCCTTAAACAATATTGACCCCGTCTCTCGTCTTGATGATGAGATTATGATGATATGATGTAATGGAATATATTCCAAATTTCAGTCAGTAGGATGCCAAATCAATAGTTCATTTGTTCGCGTTGCGAAGTAGAAAGTCTAGTGGATCCCGCCCACGCATGCACTCTGTGGTATTATTCTCTTGCGCAGTCAACGGGTTTGTTAAATAATATCTCAAAATATTTTCTCTCTTGTCGCGTTTTTTTTTAATATTTTCTGAAACATTGCAATTTCAAATTTCCGCCACTACCAGGTTTTTGCACTCGTAGGTAGCCTTAATGACAGTTTTGCAATGGCACTAATGGCCAATATACTCAGAAATAGGAGCTCCGCTAATGCGGACCTTCATCGACCTTTTCTAACAATTGCAATGATTTTTAATTAATTAAAATTATTTGTTAACCACAACTGAAAAAATTGGAGAAGATACGAAATGTTTCTAAGAAGAGATTTTGAAAAAATGGTTTATTGAATCATTCATCTTTGCATACGCAAATAACTCCACGCTGCGCCCGCGCCGGAAAGCCGCTTACCTTCACCCGCTGCGCTCGCTTCGAGAGTGTAAATACTAAAGGTGTCCGATACCTACTGCTCGCAATATGAGCATATACCAAAGTTATAATATGAGACGTGTACGGGATGAAGCGGAGTCTGTTTATTCTTTGTATTTTTTTTTAAATTACTAGCCTGGACGCAAGGATTTTATAGTAGTTTTCGACATGTAGTATTACGTTGTTAAAATAATTACTCTGTGACTATATTTAGAAAGCTTTCCTTGGTAAGAAATAAATGATAATGTAAGTGTGGGAAATTAAACTATAAAGAAGATACGAACAAACAGATTGTAAAAACCAGTTGGTTAAATTGTTGCACATAATGCAGATTGAGTTGTTTCAACAAAAGAGACAAATACTAAAAGACTCGGTCGTTCTTGAAGAAAAAAATATAACAATCGGATAGAACCCGTTGTTTAAAAAAGTGCGATGGTTGGAGTCAGTTAAAAAAAATTAGGTAATTAATTAAAATTGAAGTGATCTTAATAAATACACCATAACTACTAACTTTAATAAACAATTAAAATATTCATTAATATTAATATTTTCAAGCCTGCCTGCATTCTGTCGTTAACGCTTTCAATGCCCGGTTCCTCATTTCCCATACAAAGTAATATTATTTATACTGCCGCACTCAGAGACGTCGATTAATTTTTAATTTTGATTAAAGTTGCTGCTGTCACTTTCTTTGCTATAGCAATAGAATAAGACGCAGCAACTTTAATCAAGCTTAAAAATTAATCGACGTCTCTGAGTGCGGCAGATAGTGTTCTTGGCTAAAGAGCGGCGCGGGCGCAAGACGGCCTTTCTGCAGACGCGCCAAGGCCGTGTCGCGTCCGGCGTCCGCTGAGTTCGTTGATCGCCTCAATATCGATTATTTCTCAATTCACTTGCATTCGAGTATCGATTAAACGCTGTGATCGATTAATTGTGCATAGCAGTATTCATTCCGGACATTGCAGTAAGTTGAGGTTCATTGTGAACCTACTACGAACTTTATATGCTAAAAAAATACGTTTACTTTATATATTCCTTTATAGGACTAATTGGTCTCTTAAGTAAGCGTATGGAACTTCTTTGATGGTTGAATAAGCCGATTCGCGAGCGGCAATATTTTCTGCATAAATTGCTCCTGTAAGTACATATACATATAGCATTTGTACTAACTTGAGTATAAAGCTAGTTGTAAGAGACAAATTAAGTCATGAGGGTAAAAGGGGGATTAGACATAAAGGGGGGTTAAAAATTTAATTAAAAAAATAAAAATTACGATACACTTTGGCCTTCTCAGATATAGAAGGCCATTGATTAGTAAAACATTACTTCTACATACATTATTTCTATTTTTATCATTCAAATCTCCAACCAATTACACAACCAATTTATAACTTCAAGTTCTGTATATCACAAATATCAGATATCAATCCCCCAAAGTAGGTGCAGCGTTACTTAGTGTTAATTGATTGATTAATTGCAGTAAATACAGTCAATCTAACTGAACAGTAACAGTAACAGTGATAGGGTATCTGATCACAACTTAATTACCAGTTGCGAAAACCAATATCTAGTTTAGTGCGAAATTAGAATGGTCGGCGCTTTAAATGCCCAGTACCCACGGTGGAGTCAATTCTGGATAAAACTATAGAGCCTGGCGTTGAAGTTGTTAAATCGACTTATTAAATTTGTAGCAAAGCTTTCGCGTCTAAATCGAGTAAGTTATTGTTTATTGTCTGTAAACAGTACTTTAATATTTGTTGTTCTCTGTTTGTATTACTAGGACAATAAAATTATGATATTTTCCTGCGAAAATGTGTATTTAATATAATCCTATATAATCAAGATGAACAAATAGGTATGCTCCTTAAATAGGTTTTTTGTTCGAGGCTCATAGAATTAATATCGTCATTCTCTCCGCAATTTATATAAGATATTGATTGATTATACTTTAAGATATTGTTATAAATATATGTATTTTAGTCAGTAAGGTATTTATCTATGGGCCTTGTTGCCTGAAAATAAATAAATAAATAAATATGAGATAACTGAATAAAGAGTGAAATAAGTATATTCATTTTGCTTAATTAATACAATACAATACAAAACACTTTACACGACCGACACTCTTTAGATACTAACGATACTTTTTAGATGACGTGTCATATATTATTTTAAAAATACATATGTTAATGTACAGTCACACCACGGGATTGTTGAGCCACTTGCTAATTTTTTTAATTCGGTCGGGTTGTCAAATCGTACACGATATGTTACTATTAATATTTGACAATTTGACAACCCGACCGAATTAAGAATGTTATCAAGTGGCTCAACAATCCCGTGGTGTGACTGTAGGTACATCAGTTATTGCTCATAGATAATTTTCACCGAACTACCTCTATATTGTTTGTAACCTATCAAAATGTTTCTTTTTACAAAACATACAAAAAAAAGTTGAAGTGTGAAACTCGTTAACGCGCATTAATATTTACAAAAAAATACACCATTTACTTCCAGGAGATTCGAAATACAGAATCACAGAATACAGATCGAAATCGATCCACAATTCACAACAAACAGAAAATGCCATCGCAACTAGGACGCACTTAGTCAAACCGTTAGAAAAAAACACAATAGTAACCTAAGTTCAAAAAAAGAATCACTGCAAAAATTAATTTATGTCACTAGCAAAAAATCGCCAAGTTGTTGCAAAAGTGGCATGCTTACAAAGCTACTGGCCACTAACAATAGAAAAGCTATTACAGTAAACAACACTAGCCAAGCGTAAGACGGAAGGCTATAAGGTTTGGTCTTTAAATGATCCGTTACCGTCGCAAACGACCTTACACTTAGGTTATCGGCTATTCAAAACTAAGCCTGTTTTCAACCTCCTTTGACCGCGTGAAAAAGCGACCGTAAGCGGCACCCCAAGTTTATATTTTGTGTAAAATATATTAGCAATAAATCATTGAAATATGTTTTACTTATAACCGTTCCATTAAATGTCAATCGAGTATCGTGACCGTGTACGGACTTAATCTAGAATCTCTTTATGATCAAGATCACTTTATATTGAGAGGGTTGTACTGAAAAAGGTATAAAATGTGTACTTATCTTAAGGTAAGCAAATTCAAATAACCCCTTTTAAAGTTGGGTAAGTATTTAATATCTCTTTCGAACAAGCGTCTTATAAACCCTCAAGTCTTTTTTTGTTTTACAAAAAAAATATGGTTACAAAATACGATAGAAAAATCCAATTAAATATGACTTATTATATGAACTCAGAGCTAGGGCACCTTATTATTTAAATATCGTATATCAATAATAAATTCTCATCATTTTATATTCTTAAAAGATAAAATAAATATATTTATTAAAATGTTACTTATTGGATGAACTAGAAACTAGATATAATTTAAATGTCCTGTAACTGACGCTTTTATTACATCTACCACTTTATGTGATTTTCCGTAATATATTTATGGAAGTGGAATATTTTATATCCCTGTCACACGTAGTGCAATATTACACCTATAAAAGTATCTTATTCGACTTCTGGTGGGTACTTACAAGTGTAAATTACCAGGTAGTAAAATGTGCTAAATATTGTTATTTCTCAACTTATGTATTTTTCTGCTGCATGTATGCATTTTTATATACCTTGAACCACACACCGATTAACTACAAAATACAAGGATATTTAAAACTCTGTGAAATATGACTGACGATATGTAAAATATCTACGATACTGGACTAAGAGCAACGGTTTCGTTACAAAATAACAGAAAAAGATTTTTATGAATCACAAAATTACCTCAACCGATTGAATATGACCGTAATATAGGTACCTAAACGTACATTTGGTTAAACTTTATAGTGTAGGTAAACGAAATATAAAGACAGTTTTACAACCAACCAATTATATAAAATACTCAGGTACTATACCGCCAACTTTTAGAATGTTGTTCAAAAAATAAAGTTGTCAAACAAATGTTTACTAACATTTCCCGAGCCGGACGTTGGGGACATTACTTAAAAAATACCAAAAAGCTGGACCTCAAACCAACGCAATCTCCGGCACGTATCTTTTTGCTAAGCACTTAGTTCCGAGATAAGAACGCTTTGTTCTATGTTGACCGTTACATTTAACTTCATTTGGGCAGTTCAAATACAACATCCGTAGTTCACACAATGAGTGAAAACCCGTGTTGCCTACACGTCAAACTAAATAATTATCGTAATAATTGACACATGCCAATCAGCAAGGGAAAGAACTTGTTTGAATCACCTTGTATTGTTGACTATTATTATAATATACAGGATGTCAAAGACTCCTTTATATTTTTTTACAGTAAGTAGTTAGAGTGAAGGTTTTGAATAAGTTCTATGTAAGTAGTATTTTCTTTTAGTTGATTTATTTGAGCTACTAGGCCTGACATTTTGTTTATTAAAGTCAGGTTTTTTTATTCGAATGTTTGTGCAAATACATTGATACACTCTATTAATTTCAATTAATAGAAAAGTCTACAACACTTCAACGATTATGTAGACGATATCTTTCTAGACGTTTTCAGCAATGGCGACTCTTGTTAATTCAAAGCGAAGAAAATGGCTGGTAAACCCAAATGTGGTTTTGAAGTTACGGTTAAAAGGCGCACAAGTAATGCAAAAGACTTGAGGAGTTGTTAGGTGTAAAGTAGAAGGGCTTAATAAAACACTGAAACACGAGTTAGTAAACAACTTAAATTATATTTAATCTGAGCGTCAGTATGACAGCCTGAGCATTTGTCTCAGTATCTGAAAGCTAAGCAGTAGGAGTGATGTCGTAATCTTGAGATCATCTAGATTGCATAACTGGTAGTTTTACCTTTTGCAACAATACTGTAGTCGGACTAATTTGGTTCATGTCGATTTAGCTTCGGATGAAAGCTTCACAATCAATTGCATAGCATTAGGAATTGTTGACGTTCAATTGACAAAGGGTTTAGTAATAGACAACATTACGAACTTAATAGAGCTGTCAACAAATGCTCTATGTTAGGTAACACTTCACATTAAAGTTTACAAAAGTAAATTAGAGGGAATAAGGATATTTATATTAGATTTAACCCTGATTTTATTGATCTGGTTCACCTGACACATTTTTGTCATTCCAATATAAATAAACTGTTTCTTAAGGTGTGTTTTTCTAATTATGCTCTATATAAATAACTATTCCCAATTAAAATAACAAAACCCCTCAACAAGAGATTTTCAATTAGCCCTACCGATTATCATGAAGCTGAAAAATGTGGAAGACTATCTTCAAAGATGCTCGCAAACAGTTGGACAGTATACAATATACAGCTAAAAGCATCAAACACAAAAAACTTCTAATTTTTTGAATCAGAGGTTATTAATAGGCAAATTTAATTTTTCATAGATATGCAAACACACTTAAAAAGTAACATTAACCTAACATACCTTAATGAAAATGCCATAGCCTTTAAAGTACTGCTATGTCCGTAAGCAGTACTTATCAAGATCTTTCCCGTCAGTCTTTCCGCTAACGTGCAAGTTGGCCTTGACGCGAGATAGGACCGATAAACAGACCAATGACCGTCCAGAAACCCTGTATCTGGTGATCTCACATCATTCTTTCACAAGGAAACGTTGGTAATTGGCTCTGAATTGCGTGTACGCGAGTTAAAAGTTTACATGCATGTAAACGCAAAGTATCTTTTGATGAGCAGTCTTTCAAGTGCTGATATTGAAGGACGTTACGAAGAATTTGAAGTGTGCTGGTTTTGAGGGTTGCCTTTTTCATGTTATGCTTTCAAAAATTTATTAAATGCAAGCAGGTTGTGATAAATTATTTTTCA
This sequence comes from Tortrix viridana, assembly GCA_963241965.1. NCBI lineage: Eukaryota > Metazoa > Arthropoda > Insecta > Lepidoptera > Tortricidae > Tortrix > Tortrix viridana. The sequence continues at coordinate 6,224,138 of OY725179.1, read as the reverse complement.
AATTTCTGGGGCAAATGTTGAACTAGTTGAGTAATATAAATGCCATCTATAGATGTATGTGTTATATGTATGTATATATTATTTTTGAAAATGAGATGGCCTCTCAGAGTGCAGATATAATTCGATCATAGTTTTACGGAACCTAATGTACAGTCAACATTCAACATTATAAGCCTTCCTTATTGTTCAAACCTTATGGCTTAAACTTCAGATTTAAGTAATAAAACGATGTTTTTAAACAAATAAAAATGTCAAGATACAAAGTGATACTTAGGCTGAGTTTTCAGTAGCAAATATACCGGGTGTTAGGTACTCTAGTAATGGGAGCGTTGGCGGCACGCACAAGATCCGAGAGGCACGTGCGGTAGCTTACTTAATCAGCACAGTACACGGCAAATCGTAACATTCCCCACCCAACCACACCTCAACAGAAAGGTGTTCACTACGAAATTTATCTGCAAATTTCCCGCTTACTCTCCATCAAGATAGAAAGAATTTACGAACCGATTTGAACTTTAAATCGCTCGATAACCTCAGGGTTAGTTAATCCTTTACGTTTAAGTGTCGTTTATCTGGATAGTGAATTGAATCAACATTTACGTAATCCGTTTTTTATTGCCTTTTAAGTAAATAAATATAATTATGTTACTTGTTATCAGAGGTTCGTATAGATAAATTACATAATAGATGCGGACTTTGGGTGCAGTGGCCAATAACAACAAAGATTGAGAACAAAATCGACGCACACATGAAAACTAAGATTGTATTTCCTAGATTATATTTATATACGCATATACACACGTAGATAAAAGCAAAACCAAAGCGACTTAGCTATAAACGAGAAAATATTGAACACCAAATTGTCTGAATTCTATTCAAAATGGGCTCAATTAATAGTTCTCGCCTTTCGGTGTGTTAATTATAAAACACGCAAAATAAACTAACGGTCAGTGACCCGAATATAAGCCTACTAAATAAGCTTAGTCTTAATCAAATTACGTGAGAGTATATAATTATTAAGTATGACGTGACCTGCTTCACTTGTACGGATTAAGTTTAGTCAAAAAAAAATGCGTCCTCATTATTTTTAACATTTAACTATAATGTTGAGTACTAATTGAGATAACAACACGAACTACTAGTCAATATATTCTTCTCTATTTATTAATACGCCTTCTATTACTAAATACATAGCGTGCACGTGCTAAACTATTGAGCTATGTTGTTTACATGTAACCGTTGCCACATACACACAAATCACTCAATGCTCAAGTGAGTACAAATTTATGAATGGCAACACTGAATAATGAGTCATAGTAATTATCTGGCAACACCTCGTATACTAGCATGAGTCACAATCCCGCGCAACATCTGAAAGGCTTTGCATACTACCCTCCTTAGAAAAAAGTCGCAATTGATATAAAATGTCTATTGCATGAGCCAGCTTACCCATAGCTAAAGAAAGTTCAATCTACTATGACTTTAGTTATACATAGGCCCTTTTGACTTTTCATAGCAGCGTATTACTTGGTGCTTTCGCATTATCTAGGCATCTGGGCGAAGACAATGGTTCGCGCATGCGTAAACGTTATCTCACATCTACCTCTTGCTACACTCTGCTCTCCTAATGAGGAATGGCCCACTTCTAGTGCTAATAGAATGAAAACCGGGAAGTTAACACTAATTGAATCTAATTGAACTTCAGTTTGCTTATTATGCGTTTCTTTGTTACAGGAATATTGGAATAAATAGAAAGTTTGCAAAGGATGAAGAGTAAATACTGGTGTCTGGGACGCTTCGAGCCGGTTACCGTGCAACCAACAGGTAAGCCTATAACGTATATGCCTATTATATCCCTTTACCTTATATCCCTTTATATCCTCTAAACCACAGTCATACGTATAGGCCTCGTATTGACGTAAGATGTTAACAGCGCGTAGCGGTTGAAAGATTTGCGTTTAGTTGATTTATTTTTAAATATTTTTTGTGAATAAAAGTAAAATAAGTTGATACAACCAATTTGAAGGTTTTATAAATCGATTCTACACGAACGTCGTAAAAAGTGACCCAGTTCTCCCCTTGAAAGTGTGACAATATATCTCACTTAGTTTCTCATACAACACAGACGAGATCGATGTCTGGAGTGTCTTGGCAAGTTGCATTATGCTTACTGTAACGATTGCCAGCGGGCTTAGCAAGCATGCAGCAGATAACATTTGACAGGTGTCAGGGGAATTAATACATCTATTCCATATTCTATCGTAAAACTTAACGCATAAGGTTCTCATCTCACTAGTCAAATTTGATCTCGTGCAAGCATGTTAATAGCCCGCAAAAATCAAAGAATAGTAGGATGTTAGCCTATTCTAATTCCATACATTTTAACAGTTTTCTGTCATTCTGTTATAGCAAAAAAAAAGAAAGATGTATTTTTTGCTTTATAATACCAATACCAACAGTAGAGTGGAATATAAAATCTCTCGTATTGCACGGCACTCAAACCGGTTTCCGGCTGTTTTCCTTCAGTCGCTAATAAAAAGGTTTTAAAATTACAATTAAACCACGTTCATACTAGCGAGTATTCCTGCGAACTCACTGGCAAGACTGATCGTTACAAAGATAAAATAAAAACACTTTATACTTACACTTATTTTTTTTATATTTGAAGCCAGGACAAAGTTTAACAAGGTTACCAGGTCATAAATGAACGTTCAAACGTTTATAAAAATACGATTTCATAAGCGTATGTTACGTCTCCTGCATTTATTGGAACTATAACCCTTTTCTAGATAACTGTTTACGAGTTTAGGAAAAATACTTTATTGCTTTGTGTTATATAACGTGCCAGACAACCTCAAATCACCAACGGCTTGACAACTCTAACTGATGTTGATGTTGGCCCAAGAGCCATCACTTAGAAAAAGAAGAATGAACGCCAGATAAGGAACAGAGGAAAACAAAGCGAGACGCATTTTGCATCTGATGATTATATAAATAATAGAGTTGGCAAAATAAATCTGACTTACAATATTACAAGCGTGTAATATTCTTTTAACTGACAGTAAGATGTATATTCCCATATTGTGACAGCTCTCCATAAGCACGCGTCAGATAACAAGTCAGAAGCTTATTTGTAAAAAGTCGTATATCACCAGCAATTCCGAAGACACATAAGTCTTTTCAGCTTAGCAATGCAGATTTGCATTGTCATAAGCCTCCCACGTGGCGCCGTATAATTCTACGATTTCCAGCCTTACGAAATACATCTCTACCCTTGCTAGCGAAAAGAGTCTATGTGTTGTGGTACACACATAGAATTTTCAAACTTATTACTAGCACGATAAACTCGAATTTGCTTTGGATTTTGAATTGCAAATACGTCCTTTTAGAATATAATGGCAGATTTCACCGACAATAATAAATAACAGACAAATTACTTCGTCGGCGCGAAATGTACACGTGCTAGGTGACATTTGCATGCCTGAGAAATGTTTGTTGAGTGTACTGTTGTTATTCTGTAACGACATACAGTTGAATTCTGACCACGATTTTCGTCGTAGAGCTATTTTATGTTGATACTCATCATAGTCAAGGTTGTGTTTGGAAGGTAGACATCAGTCATACTGGTTAACTCGGCAGACATGAGACCAATATGCCTTGATCTCCAATTTTAAATATTAGACTCAAGTCCAGGATCAGCATATAATGGCTAAATATCTCGACGCCGTTATATTTAGAATAACACTTTGATTTCAAACGAGAACTCGTAATGTACCTACCTATATCGGAATAACGGGATGTGTTTATTACATTTTGAATTTATGGCTGATCATTTTCCAAGTCTATTAAAAGTATAAAATTGTTATAAAAATCTAACAAAACTTTAAGAATCGTGACTTAATCATGTTCTTGATTCTGAAACCAGTTTAAAAGTTAAAACAATTTAGGAGTCTATTCTGATTTTCGAAACATCAATTCAATAGTAACCGAAGTTGTAAATAAAGTTTTGATTTTAACGAGCAAAATCGGAATGGTGTCGCGCTTGTACGAATTACAGAGAGATTTTGAGAGAGACAAAAATATATATTTCACTTGAAGTGGTAAATGAAATACCCGTGATGTTATATAATATTACTACCATTATAAAAATAAGACTGGTTTTGATTTTTTTTACATTAATTGTTTTATTATTTAGTTTTTAGAGTTATGACTCTAGACAAACAACGCTTTCGCGCTGTACTCGTATTGCCATTTGAAACCTTGTAATAATCTGCATAGTTTGTATAAGAACTAAAACGGGCTAGTTAATATTTGGCAACACTGCTTGTATTATACGTGTACGGACAAAGTTTAAACTGTTTCAGCATACCGTAACCAACTTACGATTTGGCTTCAAATTGTATTTCCGCAATCCTCACGTGTTTTCTCGTCCCGTATCTACGTCACGAACAAACATAATGTTGTTTATAACTTTGAGACTGAATTATGTCCTTCTACGTCGCTGAGTCGAGACTGCTTTTGCAAATTTCACATTTTTAGTAGGGAATATGCATGAATTTTTTTATCGCATTTCTTAACAAAATATGAAAATACCGTTAAAGAGATGCCAAAAAGTGAAATTAAAAGTAAAATTTGTCAAAAAATATGGACAATGGTATTTAAAACTACTGATATTATTAGAGAAATCCGACATGAACTGTGATGTCAGCGTGCACTACGGCCATATAAACTCCATGTTAAATTCTGTTTTGCTAGAAAGAGATAGAAGCAAATCTTTAATGGCTTATATCTTGGTTATTTTTATAGTTATTCGAAAAATCTCTACTGTTTGTTACATCCTTTACTTTTTATTGAAGCAAAAAAGTATTCATGCATATTTCCTAATTGTGAGCCATTTCGTTAGCACCCTCGTTTGCTTACGCCCTTACGGTATAGGCATCAATTAACTCCTTGGTTAATATGAGCTCCTGGTCCTTTAATTAAATATTACGTTGATGAGATAACATTGATATTGCGATATTAATGAAACGCGAGACTATATTATTTAAATTACGTAGCGCGTCGAGCTCAGAAAAAATAAGGAATTGTATCATCATTAACAAGCGTACATTTTTGTATTCGACGGTATTATGGTCGTCTTTATCAATGTGGATGAACTTGGATAAAACCTCTGCAAGTTTATCCACTGCAATAAAGATGAATAATACGGGGGTTGGTCACGTGCTTGAAGAAAAATTGATAAACTATGATGGGCAAGTAAGGCGCCGCCGACAGGAAGTTGACAGGGAAAGTGGCTCCGTAATTTAGTGGCGATAGGACCTTGTGCGTCGTCCGTTTGACCTACCGTCAAGTAGCAGTAGTCGCATTGTTGTGTTCTGGCGTGGGGATGAGACGACCGCCGGTGAAACGAATAGCACATAGGCATTGACATCCTAGTCCTCAGGGTTAGCAGCGCCTTTGCAGTCTTACCGCCGCACTCAGAGTCCTCAATTAACTTTTAAGTTTGATTAAAGTTGCTGCTGTCACTTTCTTTGCTTTAGCAATAGAATAAGATGCAGCAACTATAATCAAATTGAAAAAAATAATTGACGTCTCTGAGTGCGGCACTTAGGATTGTAGTTTTGAGATTGCAAATGTCTATGGTTCTCAGATCTCATTTGCCTTCTGACATCCATAACATACAGTTGACAGAGTTCTAAACTTTTTCCCTTTGCAAGAGATATAGACAGGTTTCTGCAACTGAAATTCAAATCTACACTAGATAAAGAGATGCTAAAAGAAGAATAGCATAGACTTAGTTAAGTTAAAAACATTATAATGTTAAAAGGTTATATTATTTTAAATTAAAACTTGAAACTAGGCTATGACCCAGACTTGAGCGCGAACTATTAATACCTACCGGTAAAATCGCGAGCTTCGAAAATAGAAGGACAGTTCAGTTACAAAATTATTTAAGATAAGTGTATCGGAATGTGATAACTCTTAAATGACCTTACCGATTTTGCCAGTGCTTTCTTGTAAAAAACACGTCAAAAACAATCCATTCGTTTGGAACACACAGACAGACATAGGCATAAAAGTTATAGCACCATATTCTATTAACTAAGTAGATGCCTACATGATTCTATTTTTATAATCATATAACTATATTTCAAAACGCTTTATAAATCACAACAAACAGAAATAAAACTAACGATAAAGTAATGATCATTACACTATACTGATGACATTAAATCGTGTCTCCGCAATACATTTCAGATTATTCACACTCTACTCGAGGTCTACCGCCGTATCAATTATCCCTTACGTTATTAGACAGCATTGCAAATAACTGTTCATAATATATCCTTTGGAAAATGCCGTATTTGAGTCTATATTTATTCAGTTAAAATTCTGGATACTTGAAAAAAATATAGGTAAATCAAAGACTGCTATTAAAAAGATAATCCTCCGTAAAATACCACAGCTACTAAATTATTACATTTGATTTCCATTGATTGTCTAGAAGAAGCACGCAAAAACGAGAGGCATTTAAAACGCGCGGTGTACGAAGATATTGAAGCGTAGTCTACAAATGCAATCTCGATAGCCTTTGAGAGTGGGGCCACGGAATTGGCTAATAAATCGAAGGATTGTAAGGCTGTGTCTTGGGAGACCGGCATAACTTAAAATAATGAATAATTTTCAAAACATTTCGTTTCTTAGCTATTTTAACACCCATTTTCTAGTTTCACGTTACTTGTACGCAACTAACTAATGTGAAACTTGGGAAATTTATTTTAACAAACTTATAATCGATTTGAAACATCACCTAACGGGCTAGGTATACTCGTAATGATAGAAACGGAACATTTTAAACATAATTTCAATCCAGCAAGTTTTGAATTGTATCTGTTATCCTACTAATATTATAAATGTGAAAGTTTGGACGGATGGATGTTTCTTACTCAATCACGCCAGAACGGCTGAACAGATCTGAATAAAATTTGGCACAGAGATAGATTTTACTCTGGAATAGCACATAGCCGACTTTTTATCACGAAAATGGACAGTTGCCGAGGGAGCAACGATAAACGACTTCTACGCGGATGAAGTATTGGGCAAAAACTAGTATTTTATAAATGAGGTGAGGATCCGAGATACAAGTCCAGTCAGCAACAATTTAAAGAAAATAATTTATGATTTGCACTTGCTCGTTTGTCCACTTTTAACATGAAAAGAGGAACAGACAAAAGCATCTGAGAGTAAAAACTGCAGCGCATAATAAATGCTGCCAACAAAGAACTTGCTTTGCTAGTCAAATTCTTTGAGGACGCAGCTAAACCGGGGTTCAAAGGTAAACTAGCTGGAGTGTAGCGTAAGGGCTCTTTAGCGTCGGAGATAAAAGATGTGCAGCGTAATTTTAATAAATGAGACAAAGACACAATTTCTTTTAAGAGTCAACTTAAACTTTGTTCTAAATAATTCGTAAAATTATTTGTATAGAGAGGACGTTAAAAAAAGTCACAATGTAATTTGTTTTTAGCTCTAATTAGTAGAACAGAGCGGCTGGCACTTTTATTTTCTCGGTTATCGCTCAGTGCGTCTTTATCTGTACAGACTAATCAAAAAGAGAGACTTGAGAGACAAACAAGTCGCGGACTCCATGAAAATGAGCTAGCCGTCCAGGGAATATCTTGGAGCCCAATCATTGCAACATTTATACAACTCTATTATTATTTTCACAATTGCTGATGACATGAGCAAGCAGTTACAGAAATGAAATTTTAAGTACAGCATAGGACATATTATCGCTCCCGCTTCCGCTTTCGCTGTCGCTTATCAAACCACGTGTCCCATCAAAGAAGTATTCGCAACCCGTGGAACCGGGCGACTTCCAGTCCGCAGTAATGACGCTCGATAATCGTCGGCATCCTTCTCGACTCAATTTAAAGACATTTTTTCGTATTCATTGGCCTCTTTAAAGTATATTTTTAGAAAAAAAATGAACCCGTCTCACCGATTTTATAGGGCTTGAAGGAAAACGCTAAGCGAGTCGAATTAAGCACGTATAGGAATTTTATTGGGATTTAGAGTCATACTTAATTATTTTTCGATTGGTTGAGACAGGCCTTTTAATTTCTTCAAACAACCCGTTTTTAATTCTTCTACTTGCATGTAAGGAGCTTAAGTTTTGCCGCAGACCGTAATTTAGTGCACTTACTTTAAATAAATAAATATCAGGGGACAATCTCACACAAATTAACCTAGTCCCAAACTAAGCTCTAAGCTTGTACTATGGGTACTAGGCAACTATATACAGTCAAGAGCATTAATATCTATACAGCCATCGCGTCAAATATATGTATACATGAACCTTATTGCCAGTGGAACAAAGGTGTATAGATATTTTTGAGATCTTGGGAACGTATATATATTTATGCCCTTGACTGTACATACTTATATAGAGAAATACATACTTAAATATATAGAAAACATCCATGACTCAGGAACAACTACACACTCTCATCACACAAATAAAATAAATGTCCTTACCGGGATTCGAACCCCGGACCGCTAACTTCGTAGGCAGGGTCACTACCTACTAGGCTAACCGCGTCGTCGACTATAGTCACTGGTTTCGCTGACGAAGCTGCTCAGCAAAACTGCTAGTCCTTAAGTCTGTATTGTGAATCCGATTTATTTAAGTATTTCTACATTTTGTGTGAAAAAGAGGTTATGTCTTATGTTTGTTTGACGTAGAATAAATCATATTAAAATAAGAAAAAAGTTAAACTTTCGCTTTTACCTAAAATCGACTTATCAGTTTGTTCTCATTTTTAAATCGAACAGATTACACAAAAAGGTAAAACAATAGACAATTGAAAACAATGTGAAAGCGTAGTTTTCACGGTTGAAACGAATTTATCATAGTTACAGTTAGTTTAATCATGCGTAGGCGATGCGGTTAGCGTCGAGATCGGTCACATAACATTCTGATTGATTGAATTCATTATAATCACTATTTACGCAAACATCTGATTGGTCGTTATTGATTACACAGTTTGATTTATGACCTGTACGGACCAATTGCGGTTGAAACATTTCATACACGAGTAGAAAATTATTTTGCGATTGCATGTAGGTACGTTATTTTTTACTTTGTAAGAACCACCTGCAACAGCTTCTGACTCAAATTATCTATTGATTACGTGTGAAGCGAGATTACTCCTTATAATTTTAGAAACAGTACCCCTGTTTGTAAAATGAAAGAAGAAAGATGTATAAATTATAGCCTTTCAGATGGTTCCGGCTTTCGGAGATGCTTATAGTAGACTTTTGTGTCGTTGTAGACTACGTATTACATATTTCTAAATGCATGAGCTATATTGGCAACATGCACATAATCAATCTAAAACAGTTTTTTATGACACGGAGAAGGCAAATTAGCACACAGGCCAGCTGAAGATTGTCTTATCCCACACCGGAGCACAACAATACGAACACTGCTGCTTGAACGTAGATTAAAGGATAAGATGGTGGTAGCAGTTGACAGCTGAATGCATCACCTTAGTATCTCTGTTTAAATGTCCAAGAAGCCCTTTTCGTAGATTAACTAAGGTAGCATCTATACATAAGTACCACATCCATAATTCCCATGGTACCAATTTCCTTGTTATGTTAAATCCCAAGTCGCGACAAGTCTAATTGACCAACGCATGCAAAGTCTTGTCACATGCCGCATAAAGCCTGCCACGCCATGCTGCCTAAAATGTCCTTCCGCACAAACCCGTTGCCGACGCACCCCTATTACGGAACCCAACTATAATCGTGCACGATAACTAATGCAACTGTCCTACTCCCACTTTACCAGTTAGAAAAAGAAGGAAATTGTAGAGGTAAAGTCAGTACAGTACAGATAATAGCCAACCTGGTAATTAGAAGGCGACTTGTTATGTTACACAAGATTGCTTAGCGAGTTAAAAAATTAGCTTCAATTGAAAGTAAAATTGATATAGTTTGTGTCATTTGTATTATAACGATTTGATTGCTAACCTCTAAATTATATAGTGTTTCTAATTGAAAATGCTAGTTAATAGAGAGAAAAATCTCAAAGCTCTGCTACCTTCTGACCACCTGTGGGCTGTTCATCTATATATAATATAAAAGGCTTCCATAGCTAACTACCTACACTGTCTGATACATAGCTAACTATTGTCTGACAAACAACGCACAAACTTAACTGCCGGACCTAGACTTTTAATATAAAGGGTACCCTGGGAGAAAAATAAATTTCTCAAAATTCTACCCCTAACTAACGGGAAAAAAGGGAAACGTTGCGGACGTCCTCTTCTTTACTATTCGTACAATAATTTCTAGAACCATAAAGACTGTTCAGTTAACATGCAGTGACATGAAGCAAACTAACAAATTAAAACACAAAATAATGGATTGTCTGTAAGACGATGTAAAATGGTCCCAGTTCAGCATGTTGCTAGTTTGACGTCAGCGTGGGTCTTTTGCCAGGACCATTTTGGTGAAGTCACGGAAATTCGTACATAAAAAAAATAACAGTAAAAAAATACTACAAAGATAATAGAAGATAATAAAAGTTCAAAAACAGACAGGTTTTATAACTTTATTTTATACAACCAATTCTACGTTATCGGTTATTGTTGAACAATTGAACTTCACAAAGTTGTCACTTAAATTCTAGGTAGGCTTCAAGTGTATGCAGCCGGAAAATTCACCATCAGAGTGATCTAGAGCCCACGTAATGTACGAGTAAGCTCATGTTACGTAGCAAGTAACCCGAGACGAGGCGCTAGCGCTGATTGAGTCCGATAGCCGTATCACGTCCGTTACTGAACCAGCTGTCGTTTACGTTTAAGGTCGTATAGTCGTATTACTAGATGCTTTAAGTGTTATGTAATGCGAAGCGAATAAATGCGAAATGTTTACTGAGTCATCAAAAAGGGAGAAACGGGTGAGTGAGCTCAGAAATATATTGAAAACTGGTGAGTGATGCTATTTACTTCTAGAAAATTTTGGAATCGGAATGGTTATTAAAGAATTCTACCCCGGCTAAGATACGGACAGTAAAAATTATAAATAAATAAATAAAAATCTTAAACTTTAAAATGTTGTTTCTTGCGTTGCCAACAAATTATATTTTTTATGATTTATAATATTATTAACTTATTCGAATGCTTATATTCGAACGTCATAATTTGCAATCATATTACATTACGATTATTTTTTTACGAAGAAAGTGTAGGTACCTACCTACCTACCTCAATTTGATTATATCCCTTTTATAAAACAGATGTTATCATCGCGTCAAAGACGTAAGCGGATATTTGCTGCAATGGTTATACACATAAGGACAAGTGTTGTAATTACCTACTTTCCTTAAAAGCGGGTGAAAGTCGTGCAAACGAAGATCTTTGCATTGTAAGATTTGATAAGCATAAGGTGTCGCGCTGATGTAGAAAGAATAATATATCTGTAATATACCGCATGAATAAATCAAGAATCAGCGTTTATATTTAGAAAACTAGAGTAAGAGGCTAAAACTGAAATAAAGAAAGTGAACTAAATATAGGGATACATATAAAATAGCTACTTATTACTACAGAAATAACAAGTCAAAAGTATGAATATATCCATCCGGCTTTTGCAAGATTGTTCCGTTCAAAGTTTTAACAGAAGAATCTTTCTCGCACTTAATGCATTTCTAATAGAGCGCAAACAAATGCATTACGTTTGCAAATGCAACTGCATGTCGTTGATGCAATCTCAGACACTTGTAGGTAGCCGTTCATGCGTGAGGCAGATGTCAACACAGACTGATGCAGCCGATGCAGGCTGCACGCGACCGGCCATGTTGCATAGCTGCTACGTTATAAATATGATCAGTTTCGTGCATAGTGGCTTTAACATCTTGTTTAATAAGTATGCCAAATGAAATTCATGGATACCAGTCCAGTTAGGTACCTACAGATAAATGTTTTAGAAATTTGAAGCATTTCACCGAATTATTTTTAACCGAAAGCTAATTTTAATTATCGTGCCACAAAATTTTAACCGCGATGGGAAATGTGTATCGCTGAAATAATTAAATATTTTAGTAATAAACTAATAAATTCTATGAATTTCTTCTTTCAAGTTCAAGTTCAAGTTTACAGTGATCTTCAATAGAGTGTTTTGAGAGAAAAAAATACTAAAGTTAATCTGAAAATTGAGATTAACAATACTTAGAAGTTCAAATTATAGACCAAAAGGTCATTGAGGCATTAGCAAACGCGTCATCCGTGGTCCGTCAGTATAATTACAATGGCAATCCGAGCTTCCTCTCAAACGTGTTGTGTCATTACAAGTCATTACCATTATATTGATTGTAGGCCTTTAATTAGATAGATCTCTGACGGACAAGAGAACACAATGAAACCAGTGCACTTGTAGTGCAAGAGGAGTGTCCGAACAACTTCACGTAATTACAACGCATATATGGAGCTATTAGTCGCCCATTGAACTGGATGTCGGCTCACAACTAGAAAGCCCTAAGTCAAATACATCATTAATATGTATAACGACATTACGCGCCACGGTCCGTTTAAGCGCATCCTAGTTAATGACTAGGTACCTATCGGCAGTTCCCACATAATATTATGAAAGCAGGAAACGCGATCTGCAATCACTTCTTTAACTTCTTGTTCGTATAAATTTTCTACAGGTAGGTACTCGTAGTAAATAAATCGGTAAATTTAAATAACAAAATATATATGTTACGTAGTATCTTGATTAATACCTGTATAAAAATACTCTAGGGGCAACAGCATCCTACAACTCTATTAGACAAATAAAAATTGAAAAACCTGAAGCTCTTTGTTCTATATAAAACCTAAGAACATATTTACCTACTGGTAAACTATTTTTTTGCCTGTCCATAGAATATATTTGGTGTATAAATCCATCAAATTCGAATATATTACTGTTGAGCCAAAATCTAAAGATTTTTAACAAAAGACTTTTTTTTCTTACAATCCAGTCTAAGGATTTTGTGGCACATATATTTTTAATTAAAATTAACCAGTCGTTCTTTCCATATTTTCCGTTTAGTGCCCTTTAGCTCTGTTTAAAATTTATTGAATAATTTTATACTTTCTTAATTTCTTGTTATCAAAACACAATACATTTTTCAAACAACCAACGAAGTTTCCCAAAACACAGTTCAGAACTTATAACATAAATTGAAACCGAAGTCTCAGAAACAATATTTTACAATCGAATGGACGGATATCGAAATGTTTTCCGTCTAAACAAACTTTTAGTATCGAAAATGGGACCACACACCGAGTGTAAAACATAAAATATTCACAGAGGTAATAAAGTGCTTGGTTTCGCAATCTCGCTCCTGACTCGTCACGATCTATGAGGTTATTCAATCTAGCTCTAGATATTTGCCACGAGTTATTTGATATGGAATCCATTATTCAATTCCAAATCGAATAGACACGGATGCATAAACAATTATAATCTGATAAGAGTTGCAACGTGTATGAGCATTTCAGCATTGCCACATAGCATCCGGTGAGCGGATCCGACACCGCGAGCGGATCTGATGAAATGTTCAGACGAACTGTAGGTACTGACACTTTCAATATACTTATAACAAATAGGAAACAGCGGATAAATTATATATTATCATCATCTCTGGCAAGGCAAATACAATACAAACGGTAAATATTCCAAATGGTTAATCCGTTTTTACGTCACTACGTTTATCTGATCGGACCGATTGCGAAATATGTAGAAGCAAATTATGTAAGTCGGAATGCTCTAAAATTACCTTCTCATTGTCTAACTGTCGACGGACCGGTCCCCTGCCGGCTACGATACGTCACTCTGACACAATATTTTCTAACCAAACGAGAATAAAGATAAGAAGTAATTGTAAATAATGATCACGGTATACATCTCGAACAGTTGGCATTCGTTGAATCAATAGCAGATATGAAATTATGTAAGATTAACGACATAACAATTGTAGTGGATCCAATTGTTGCAAGCATGCAATCATCGGGTCGTAGACTCGCGAACCGTGACCTGTCCCTTTCTTATAATTCATTTTGTAAATTACGCTGTTCACAAATAATCAAGACAATGTTGAAATCAGTGCATTGGCAAACTTGTTATGATACATTAGGAAGGCAATTTACATTTTGTTACGATCACAATCTGATTACAATAATACAACTATGTTCAATAAACCAACGCTAAATAATTTAAATGACTCGTTTCTCTAGTTAGTATTTACATTTGCCGACTGTAAAGAATCTGAGTAAGGGAGTTGAAGCCGTACAAACAAGCAATAAAACTAGAAAGCCCCGGCTAAATCTCGACAGAGAGAACGCCAAATGCGACGCACCACAATAAAGCAATTAATTAAATATTTGTCGGCTCTTACAGCGCCGCAAACCCTCTACCATCAGGCTTTCAACTCATACTCGGAAGCTCGCTACTGAGTTCAAATACACCATAAATTCTTAAGATAAATGCACTAACGTCTCAACTTAAGAATTCGCAAGTACGCCCACGATTTTTCTAATCTATTACATTCCTCTCAACTGTCCCATGACGTGACGTGAAGCTGTACGCGTGTGCGCCTACCCTGGTCATTGTTTACGGCATAAATTGCAATTCTCTCGCGGAAACTTAAGGCTCTAGCTAGCCTCGAGCGACGCGGTGAATTTTCAGATAATATACTAAAATCAGCTGTAATAATTCATTTAAATTCACGTTTGCACATTAAAACACGCAACGCTTCGGCCATTAGTGAACACGATGGCCGTGTTTCTCACGCGAGCCAGCTAAAACGGGCGCGTGTGTGGTTCAGTCATATTGCTAACGCAGAACATCGAATATGGCAAAACTAATGGTTTAATTTAACACCGCCATACCACTGGATGTATATCTGGCTCTCGCAAAATTCAATATGCTAAATACCTGAGGTAAATACGTAGCTATATGTATTCGTGGTATTTACTCATCTCTACTAAAACTGATTCAAAAGTTGAACAGTTACTCCGTTGCTGATCAATAGCCTAATACAGCTTTAGGTTGAACGCTTAAGTCATAATTGTACATAAATTATACGCAACACCGTTTGGGCCGCGAAAACCCGCCCTGTTCGATACTTTTACTATAAATAAGGTCTAATTGAAGGTTTCATATTTGCTAATAGTTCCAATAGACTTGTTATTCCGTCCGCGCAGCTAACAAAGCGCGCGCGGGCGCAGATGCCGCGATATACGCCTCCCGTGCACCAGTACGCTTGCTGCATAATAACTGTACACTTACACGTCTAATTCAAAGTATAATACTTTTTCTGGAACATGAGTTTCCCTTTAAATTGCCGACTTACGCTGAATATGGTTTCATAATCGCTCCGGCCGAGCGCAATCTTGTTTATGTTTGCTTTTCAATTTCCTAGTAATCGACAGTCACGATTTAACATGAGCCGTTAGCTTCAAAACTGTTGCTTAGCTGACAAAAAATTCGGGTAAAGCGACCCCTGAGGACCGTTAGGTGATCGGTTATGTTACAGGCAACAGGCGTGCGTAAATTTAGGTCACGACTCAGGCGAAATTGTCTGGAAGTAACTCGCTCCAGGAAGCAACGGTGCTGAGTTGTCGCACATTCAGCCACAATAAATCTTTATTTATGTCTTCGAGTCGCGCCATCTCCAAATGAAACTTACCACGCCGTCATTTACTCAGATATTTATTGCGTTAGGTTGTTCCACAAACGCTCCCGCGTCATTTATGATAATTTATTCGCATTTCAATGAGACGCCTGTAAAATGCTATTTTGCGTTATGTCTTATTTTTACATAGCTATTGAACTGCGTCGTCGTATTTTTTATTTTTAACACAACAACAGTGTGAAAGGAAGCTTTCCTTGATACGACTGGAAGACATAAAAGGACACTTAAAAATGAATTAGCAGAGGGAGAGGGTGTTCCCTAAGCTTCCGGCATTACTCTTACTAACTAAAAGGGACACAATACTATAGTACCCAATATTATAGGCGCGCAGATACATGCGCGATCGTCCCGCGGGGTAACGAACATACGGGGACGGGGATGGGCGGCATAAAAAAAGTGTAAGTACATAGGTACCTACTTAGTTCTGTAAAGACTAATATAATAAGAAACGGAAACATTTCCATTGCGTCACGAAAATTAACTATACTGCTATAAAACACATGGTGGTATTTCAGACAAAACTCCTGTAGCAAGTGCAATCATATTACTCACGCTTGAGGATTGAATCTGCTTCAGTTATTTAATTTGAGATACCACCTATTTGCGTATGAGGGCATTATAAATAAATTACTAATAAATTGTGACGCAATGGAAAAGTTAACGTTTCTTAATTTTTGTCCTTAACTAAGTATGTACACTTTTTCTGATAACCGCCCTTGTGCTTTTATGCATAGGAAGGTAAGACTGTAACCAGCCTACAACTCTACCATTCCAAAATGTATGTTTTTATTTCGATGCGTTATCATTCGTAGGTACTAACATTTAATTTGCGTGGACACCCCACGTATTGGACCATTAGAGGACGATTGCGAACGTTATCATTTGCTCCATTCCCACACAAGCAGCCCACGTGTCGTGTGCCCGAATCATGTAGGTAATTGTATTAAACGCATATCATATGACAGCGAAATCCGCATATTTACGCGTATAAGTGTGCCCGGTTTTTATGGCTCGTAAAACACCTTAAATTGTGCGTTGTGTTTTTGTTTTGCACATCCTGTTTTCCGTGCTCATGTGCTTTTTTTTATTTTGTGGTATTCAAATGTAGGTGTTTGTTCACGTGGGTTTACATATTACTACCTAAAGTACAACTAAGAGTAAAACTCAGTAGCCGCATCCGTTGTTATAGAAAAGGGGGTTGCAATATTAATTTTGCTGAAAGTGGAAGTCAAGTGGGCTCCTACTTTACTTAAAATGATTAGGTAAATTAAATTTTGATTCGTTTTAAAGAAATATTAGCTCATAAATTATGATTAAGTATTAAATATTTATCGCAGTTAATATTATGTTTACAGTCACAGTATATTTGGTAATAAACTTCAAGAAAGAGGTAAATAAACTAAAACTGGGCTACTAGCAATCTATTAGTTATCATAACACTCGTCATTCGTCAAAATATTTATGGCGATACTTGAAATGATATTCATCAAGTAATATTCTGGATCGTATGTCTATACTAGGTACACATTCGATACGAATCGCGTCAATACGCTGCCAATTTTTATTCGCTACATACGTGTACGTATGTACCTACGTGAGCCATACATACTAACACGATAAATATCGACTAGAGTCTACACGCTCGATAGTTATCGTGCGATAGGATACAGATCGTGGGTTTTTGGATTTTTGGATTTGGAATCACGATTCGCGGTACACTATATGTACTACACGCTCGATAAATATCGTGATACTGCAAATACCGAGTGTGTAGCATACGCCATACCTAACCATTATATAAGATCATAACCCTTAGCTTTCCGCTCATTGGAGTCGATAAAAAAACAAAAGCTAAACTAAAATCGCTAAACATAGAATTCCCATGACTCTCGTTCAAGCTTAACTTTAAGGCAACAGAATAATTAATAACAAGAAAGTTTGGAGTTCAAAGCAGTTACGACACGGCTTGCGCAAGCGCCGAACAATACTGCCCACTGTCATTAGCCATCCGAGCTAAATGATTAGCTCCTGACGTAAATCGGTCACGGGCGTGTAGGGCTGTCTCTAACATCAGGCGGATAGACTAATTTACATTAAAGGCCAGATTCCCCATAAGGCATCTTTAGGAATCACAAGCTTAGAATTCCGTTGTGCAGTGCAGTTCTATCTAGTTATTTTATCATAGTCACTTTATCATGTCTGTCTTGTGAAAATAGGTAATTAAGTTTGTATTACCAAAAGTCGTCCATTTTCTTTGCTGTTTTATAAGCTCGCTTGTGTTTTGGAGACGGAACTATGAAAATATATGATCCTTGGTGGATATCATACCATCCTTAGTCACGCAGCTTACATCTCTGGTGGAAAAGCAGCCTAAGCGTCGCAACTTAATTGCGTCTATTTTCGCGACAACCCTATTTGTAAGTAGAGATGAACAATAGGTCCGTCACAGGTATAAGTATGCAAGTGATTGGACAATATTAGGCAACCAAGCACCTTGTGGCCTGCGGTCCGGACCGAAGCACGATCGCTCCAAATTAAAACCATAGCCTTATCGGCACGACCCACATCTGCTCACTTAATTGTAACTAGGGTAGCTGTGATTTAGAGGCCCACTTTCTTTTTGGAGACTGAAACGTCGTTTGTTTGTTTTTGTGCCAAAGAAAGAAATAAAGGTGACATTATAAAAGAAACTTTTTTGTTAATGTCAAGTATTACTATGGTTAAGAGGTTTACAAAAGCGTAATGCTTTGCTAAGTTACTAAATTATATTTTAACTTTTATACTTACAGTTTAGTACCTACATATTTCCTGAAGAAATCAACTGAGTTATGTACGATCTGGGCAAACAGCAAACACCAAATTTGCATTTAAAATTGGCAAAAACTATTTTACCCGACTGCCTAAACAAATGCCTAAATACAGTACTTCCAGTTTCTTAATAGATATCGGCAACCTTCGTTTTTCTATGACAGACGAGCGTCAAATATACTATCAGTTGCGTGTGCATGCGTGGTAAGTGAATAACGATAGCCACCCGAACGTTATTAAGAAACTGGAAGTACTGTCTTACTAATGTTATTGACCTATGTAGTAGATATATAGGTCAATATATATACATACATATGTATGTATAGTTATTTGTATGCCAACAGCCCGAATCCGATGAACAAGTGTTCGTTCGTAAAAAAAATAAGGATTTAAAAGAGTATACGTAAAATAAAATCCGTAAAACCCCATTGTGTCTCTTGGAACGTTGGCAATTTAATTCATCTGATATATTTAGCGGAGGAATATCTATTTTTTCTTTTCTCTGGCTTATCTACATTTTGTTATTAGATAAAAGTATTTAACGTGTTGCATAATAATTTGCAAACCAAACAATGCAATTTCTACATGACAGCTAACACTCGTCGTAAGACATGAGCATGACGTTAGTTGTTAATAATAGTGAGTTTTTGACAACTAGGTTCACTGACACGCAATCATCATTGTAATAATAATATACTACAATGCCTTAGGTGCTTCTACTCCAATTTGACACCCAAATTGAAAGTATAATTTCAGTCTACTGTAGAGATATAGTAATAGAATGTCATATCAGATCAGTAGGTACTGGTAAACTGATGAAGCGCTCTCTCGATTATGACTTCCAAAAGCAAACAAGTGTAAGATATTATCAATAGTTTTAGTCTAAAAAGAGAGGTAAAAAGTAAAACACAAATAAAACCAAAGATGGTTCGTAACTTGATGTATATAGTAGTAAACCCTTGTAATAAGTATAATGTACTTAGGTCTAAGCATTATATTTGGAATTTTATAAATAAAAATATTAAAATAATAAAAAATGTGGCAACTTTTAAAAGAAGTTTAACAAGCTAGCTTCCAAGTACCATTCTTTGATCTAAATTGTGTTAAATATATGGTTTATACATGGGAACTATAGCCCAAACCCTCTCATTGTTAGTGGAGGCCTGTGCTTAGCAGTGGGACGTATATTAGGCTGGATTATTATTGTTATTATTATGTTTAGCTGCCATACTACTGTAATTCGGTAGCTTTCTCAAAATTTTCAAAATACATAATTCATATCAGTTATTGGGACAAAGCCTTATACGCGTGCTTGTCCACTTAACACGCATGTAGGTACCTTTTATTAAAACAAAACCTGCTACTTGGTTTTATCAATTCACATCACACAACCCAGATTCTAATCACCCGCGTCAGCAAGGATGGTAACTGGGTCACCTGACGTCAGAGATGATCTGATATCAAGTGCTGGCTACTTGCTACTTAACTTTAGTGTCGAAACTTGTTGGTATTAAGACGGATTGGTTCATTTCATAAAGGTCGTGGAATCAAGGCCGGCTCGTGACGATTGGTATGACATTAATCGGCTTATGGTGTCATTAATGATTTTGATCCATGTTGATTTATTTTGGAATAAGTATCAATGAATTGATGTTCGATGATCTTCACTCTGTTTTTTTTAAAGTAACCACTGGTAATGCTACAAATATATTAAAATGCTGATCCCTTATACTGTATTGCTAAGACAATTGTTTGACTCTAATTACTATAATAATGCCTAGTTTATCAATCATATTACTTCATTGATTTAGTTTATACTAGATACACAATCCCGCACAAATTAAATTAAATTATTTTTTTTGTTAAAATGGCGTCTGTCCATGAGGACAATTCTGCCAATGTCAAAGTTTGAGGTTACATGTGATCGGTTCTTGAAAATGTTATTAAAACATTTGAGTGTTATATTCTCCGAGATCAGAGGCAAGAGTGTCGCCCGCTGCTCGCGCCGACTACTCCACCGAGCTCTTCAACACCACTGAGGCACTAAAAAACGCGACAAAATAATCGACACGTGCAGCAACCAACACTCTTGTCACAGAACTCCCCCGCACAAAAATGTTGTTATAAACTATCCCAAATGACATTGACAACTGTATTCAGATACATGCTAACATCGCTATTTTTAACCGACTTCAAAAAAGGAGGAGGTTCTCAATTCGTCTGTATGTTGCTTTTTTTTTTTTTTTTTTGTATGTTTGTTACGCGATTACTCCGTCAATTGTGGACCAATTTTGAAAATTCTTTTTTTGTTTGAAAGGGTATATTTTCGAGGTGGTCCCATTGTC
Organism: Tortrix viridana; assembly: GCA_963241965.1. Lineage (NCBI taxonomy): Eukaryota > Metazoa > Arthropoda > Insecta > Lepidoptera > Tortricidae > Tortrix > Tortrix viridana. The sequence goes on along the minus strand of OY725179.1, from coordinate 6,203,237 downwards.
ACCAAATCAGAATCTGATGATGGGATCCATGAGAAATCGAGGGAACTCCTCAAAAGTTATAGGCACACATACCACAATTTTGGTATTACCTGCAAGACCTTAAGAAATTGCATTACAAAAGCACTTCTTGGCGAAGAGGAACTGATGATGAAGACCAGAGGTGACCACCAGAACTGCTTAGTTGTAAGTGATTGACACCAGCAATGAGATTTCTTTATTAAGAATATGAAGCTAGTTTTATACTCATTATAACACATATGGTGAAGTGCAACTGATGGTGAAGTACCGGGAGAACTCCTCAATGATTAACGGCCCTGCATCTTGGGCAGCGACATTTTGTTAATGGTGATGAAAGATTGGTATTAGGCTATTGCTTCTTAATGTGATGTTTATGTGCTTTAGTTTATCACATAATAATATTAGATGCATCACTAAAAAGCGAAAAAAAAAATGTTTAACAAAAAAATAAAACCGTCTTCAAAAACCTACTAAAAAGCGTTAAATAAAAACCAGCCTCCTAGGAGTCCTAGGAACAGCCTATTTAGTGCCTAATAGGTACATAGAATATATCGAAGTCGGTGGCAAGAATCATGGTGTCATTGCTACTGTGTATACCTACTTGACACCGGCTTGGATATATTCTATGTACCTATTACGCACTAAATAGGCTGTTCCTAGGACTCCTAGGAGGCTGGTTTTTATTTAACGCTTTTTAGTAGGTTTTTGAAGACGGTTTTATTTTTTTGTTAACAATTTTTACCCTAAACATTCATGCAAAAAAAACTCAATATACCTACTAGCTGTCAAGTGTCAAATTTGCAATCGAACGTTACAAAATATTTAAAACTTTTTAGTGAAATCGCCATTGTCATAATATTTACGACAAAAGTGAACATCGGACGAATGGAGTCGCATTTCTCATTTTTATATTGTATTAATTTTAACGAAATTATAAATTATAAAAAAACACACATGAACCCTGAAAACATTTACATTACACTCCTTTAGTCCAAACAAAACAAGATCTTATCCTAACTAGCTAAACGTAAAGTAAAACCTAATTTCCTTGAAATAAGTTTAATTTATTATATAATTGTCTTTTAGACCTACATTTACTTAAGATACTTTCTTTTTTTGCAATGTAATGTAAACGGACGGTTAAATATCGATCGGTAATAGATTTAATTAACAGAATTCTATGACTATTATTGTGGTCTTCTTCCGTACTCGCATTAAAAATATCTAATTGCATTTTAGTTTTTAGAATATTTGATATTATTTTAGTATGGTTTTGTATTTCTCCCGTTCGTATGTTTTTTCTAATGAAAGCTTCTGTTTTCTTGCACATATCAAATACATCTTGAGATGCGTACAAAATCCCACCTAAGTTTTTGATGTCAATTAATTTATGAAAATCGTGCCTTTCCTTAGCTAAAAGAGAATTTGTGCATATGTTGCACCGAATTGATTTTATTAATTTCCGAACTACGTATCTGGCAATATATCCTATGACTTGTTTGATGTAATCACAACAGTTCCCAGACTCATCAAGATCTGAAGACAAAATGTCACAGTTTGCTTGAATATTTATTTCTATTGCTGATTCTGCGTGTGATTGGTCATTGATTTCTCTTTCGGTATCCTCGCGATACCCAATATAAGAAATATTATTATAAACATTTTTTTTGTCCTCAGTCAAAATAAACCAACACAATTTATTAAAATTAATAAAAATAATAGCTACTCTATATATTTTTGTTCCGTGATAAGTCAAAAATGTCATAATTTGTATGTACAAAATAAATTCCTAAAAAGCATGAAAGCATTATAATTTTAACTAGAATCTGTTTATAAATAAATAGAACTTACTTAAAATAAGACATTCCATCCTTTTTATTTAGTTTTTTGTTATTATTTTTGCAGTTTTTCACTGCACATTTCGTCATGATTGATAACTGCCACTGTTTGTGGTTGGAACAAGACTAATAGCCAAACTACTGCTCAAGTCGATTAGGCAGTAGTTTTGACTTGCCATTTTTTCCTGCTGATTGTGTATCTATATATACTAAATCAATGTATTACTTACAGTATTTGTCTAAATAGCACTTTGATTCCATACCTCAAGCTATTTTTACCCGACTGCGGTGAATCCCAAAAGGAGGGTTATTAAATCACTGCTCAATCCGTCATAACTTTCCTGTACCCATTCAAGAATATTTTATTTAAGTGCTTCATTGACTTCTGTTCTGTGTAGGTTTTCTTTAAGTAGCCAAGAAGCGTTTGAAGTGAAGGAAAATATTTTTAATCTGATTGTGGGTCTTGCCTCTAAGCGCCTTAGCCACTTGACCGCGATTGCTGTAGGTACACTCCATGTTCTATGCCCGATGCTTGGATGTATGATGAACCGGAGCCAACAATGAGTTGGGACTGTGGATGACGTACACATTAACCTGGCTTTGTCTTGTTTCAAGATGAAGGATTCAAACATGGGCTTAAATTCTAGCAACATTTACGTAGGTATGTTAGAAGAATGTAAAGTAATAGTGTCGTTTATTTATCCCTCTGTGTTTTTTATCCAAAGTTCAAATTTATCTGAAATCCAGGAGAAAGGATTGACTTTAAACATGCTATAGAAATTCCCTTGCATGAAGCATTTGATTTCATAATTCTTAACACGAACTGCTAGAGAGTGGGTTTCACTTCCTTTACCTGGCATTTCCAGAAAGATACATAATATCTTGGGTATACGAGTATCTTAAGCCTGAACAGGTCGTTACTAAGTATCAAACTTAATTTTTAACTTTATTAACTTACTATATGATGCAGGATTCATTTCTTTTTTAAAAGAGTAGTATTTTAGAGTATCCACCTCCTAATTCAGCGTAACTGTATTTAGGCCACATTTTGTTAGGTACCTCTCTCCAATTGACACACTATGCCAAGTTATCGTGCTTTAAATAGTGATTTAATTACGGGAGATGCTATAAAAGTAGGTTATTTACGAGTTACGTCACAGCTTTAATGGACTTGGGTCAATGCACGTAGGTAAGTGATGTCCTGATGTCATTAAGTAGTTACCTATAAAGAGTGGCTTTTCTTCATCATTTGTTAGGTTAACGACAGTATTTCAGACGCGTTTGTGCTTCTTTTTTTTATCATCTTTTACCGTCTTTTTGTTTAAGAAAAAATATCCAAATTAGGTGCCTAGAGAACTATTAAATGTACCTACTATGGTAAAAAAGAGCCTACTCTTACCAAAAAGATGACGACATAATATTACTGCTGTAGGTTTTTCTGTTTATCATTTAAAAAAAATTGCCGTTTTACATTATAGGTACACATATTTTGATAGGTAACCAAATGAAAATGATAACTGGCATTGATAATTTCAAGATTACGGTAGAGCTATATCGGAACAATTTATAAATGTCTGTAAAGAAAGAACATCAGATTATGGTAATGATATTACCTAAAGCTCCTTAACGTTGTCAAAGTTGGCGAAGAAAATTACTTGAATGAAAATACTTATAGGAGCTTTATCAGTACCGCATCGGTTACGCATTTAAGTACCCACTTAAATAAAACATATTTTATTACTCAACCTCCTTGGTTACTTAAATTGTTGGTAGTTTCTTTTAGGATTGTTTTCTCCCTTTTATGTATTAAAAACATATCCCACTTTCATTTGAAGTCGGGTAATAACACATAATAAGCTAAAATTTATTAAATAACAATAAATATGTACAAGTACAGTTGATTTTATTTAAAATGTCGGAATCCACTTGAGAGCTTATCTTCCAATGAATGGCTTTGTTATCTATTGTGAAGCCCGACCGCTAATTAGCAGTGCAAAATGAAACGCAAAAATAACAAAAGATTTCATATGAATAGCAACTTTACCGCTTAAAGAAGAAGGTTCAAATTGCAATGGCAAAGCATTCGAGATAGTACTGTTTCAAATTGAAAGCGGCAGCCAGGAAGTTTGTTTGTGTAACAGTACAAACAACAGTACAAACAGTACTATCTCGAATGCGTTGCCATTGCAATTTGAACCTTCTTCTTTAAGCGGTAAAGTTGCTATTCATATGAAATCTTTTGTTATTTGTGCGTTTCATTTTGCACTGCTAATTAGCGGTCGGGCTTCACAATAGATAACAAAGCCATTCATTGGAAGATAAGCTCTCAAGTGGATTCCGACATTTTAAATAAATTCAAGTATATAACTATATAAGTGCATGTGAAAATGTTCTTTCACTTAAACCATTTGAAAAGAAAGAAAGAAAAAAAAATCATAGGTGAATCACGTATGGTTTCTTTGGTTGTAGTGTTGACCACTACACCAATTGTAATTAACATCTAAGCTCATCAGCTTATGTGTGTGATTAAATATTTATATCATTTACGATTATCATATTATATTTGAACGTACGCAAAGCTATATATTTCGATTTTAATATTTATTATGTGCGGTTTCTTTACCTTAGAAATTAATTCATTACGAATTGAAAATTCTCATGAACAACGTATAAAAATATATTTGGTTTTAATAAAGTAGTACACGTATTTTAGACAATTAAATTAAAATGAGGACGACGACGAGTAGGTGTTAATCTTATTCGTAATGCCACTACAAGGACTTGGACCACATTTATAATGTATATACGTCCTTCTTCACTTCCAACGACAGGACTCTCCAGAACGTTTCCTTTGAATATTTAAGTATTTTAATAACCAAGTAAAAGATAACTTGAGCCTCACAAACATAAAATAAAAGGATGGTAAAAAAGGGAAACACGATGAATTTCCATTCGCTTCTCCAATTTTTGGTAAAGCCCTTGAGATAAAACTTCCCAAGTATCAATATTTATGGATATTTGATAGGCCAATAATGTTTCCGATGTACGAGAAATATTTTTTGACATTCGCCTCAGAACCCTTTATTAAATGTTTCTGAGAGTTTTCTCTTGTTTTTGGTTTAAGTTGAAAATACGGATGTTGCCGTAGCTCGTAAAACGCGGTAATTAAGTTTTAACTACAAAGTTATGACAGCTTCATCAATTCGAGCCAGTCTATGAATAGGTTAGAATCACACATACTGCCATGAATATTTTACAATGAATACTCAACAGCTTTTAAATGAATACTGTACCGCTATGAATACTGAGCAATAATTCATTCGTCATTTTAACTGTGACGACATTATCAGAGCCTTTTATGTGTGCAACTTTATATTAGAAAATACAAAACAGCACTCAGCAAGTTTAACAAATATGCAAAGATATTACTGTAGACCAAAAAAATTATAAACTTTTTGATGTCACCAATAAAATACTACAAAGTGCCAACCAGCAAAAGTACTAGGAGAGCAGCAGAAATGGTGACAGATCTGCACTATACAAAGCTTGGCAGATAGTAGTGTCATCTGTCCACTAAGCTGATTTACTGGTCTTACTGGGAGACGCTGCTTTACATTTGCCGTCCGTGTTATTCAGTAACGTTACAGCGTTAAACTTGACATTTTACCGCCAAATCATCCAGAAACCCGTACTGCAGATAACTGTTCTAAATCAAAGATGTTGGTTCACTGAGCAAAAATTACCAGCGGAATTTGCTCTCCAATTTAGAACATTTATAACAAATTTAATGGCCAAAACACAATGGTCAGCCACAATTTGCTTTAACACCGTTAAAAGATGTTTTGATACCTATGAGTTGCTGGGAAACGATAAATTCTGTGCAAACTGATCGATTTGTTATTTGACACGTTGATAGAATAGTATTATAGGTGGTAAAAAGTATTAACTTTTAAAATTGGTTGGTCCTGTCGTAAAATCGGTATCACATAATACAACCATGTTATAATAGATTGATCAGAAAAATATAAAAATAAAATCATAATTATTAGATTCGTAATGAAACAAAGCGCAAAGCAGATTCAAAATAGCAGCATTTATACTAAGATAACAATTTCCGTAAATCATATTCTTACCAACTTTATCACCGACTTAGCATATTACAAAGCATTTCTACATTTGTATGGAGGCTTATGGGATGTTCCATTCCATGCGACGGATTATCACATTAAATTCCCGTCTCTGATTTTAATACAAAATGTGCCCGGTATCTCGGTTGTTGGCATAGAATGCTTTAAAATAATTCAGTCCTCATAGAAAGTCTCCCAGGAATGATTAAATACGAGTCCAGCTAGATTTATAATGGTTATTTCAAGCCAGACTTTTGCAGGGGCTTTGTTGCCTTTTGTAAGTGGTTTTGAATGGGAGTGCAGGTGTGAATGTACTTTTAACCGTTTCTCAAGTTGACGCAAACTACAAACAGCATGTGAATTGTATTTACAACGAAATAATTGAAACTTATTAAGCACACTTAAGTTGTTTTAGGTTGATACTTTAATCAAAATGAATGAAATTTTGCAATTTGAAATAGAAAAGCAATGACCCCCAACGAAATCTTAAAAAAACAAAAACCACTGTTGACTCTGTTTTTAAGACAGGATTTTTTAACAATAAAACTTTGAAACCGAATGATCACAAAATACTAAAGAGAGATGTACCATTAGTAATAACTCTCGCAGTTTAATAAAGTCCGAAGCCAAAGATTTGTACATATTTGACTCATGTTTAATCGAAACTGGTCACTGTACGTACAAATTTACCTACACTGTGACCCATAGCGTTGACCTCTTTCCATACTCTTCGGTGAACATTTAAAATATTCTAACACCAAAGGCGGCGCGTTTGATATTTCTGTACTTAATAGCCTTCCGTTTATTTGTCATCTACTCAGGATTTATGCTTAAACGCAGAAACAATTATAATAATCCTTCGAAGACCTTCGAACATTCATCAACGTAACTTGTTCACTTCTTGTAAACTAGACCTGAAATTTATCTGACATTTAACAACTCGAAACTGGATAAAAGTAAATGGTAGCCACATAATTTGTCAATGGAAACAAAGAGTTTAATCTGCGGTTGCTGTTCGAATAATAAATCATAGCTATGTTGCGGAATATATAACTATAATTAACAATACGGGTTAGGGCAGAATGGACGTTTCAAAGCGGGTCGACCACTATTACGCGCAGCCTTTGTAAGCCTTGTTTACTGCAAAGCGTGAACTGTTACCTAACACCGTTTGTAATTGCTTTCAAAAAGCTTATTGTCGAAAGCTTAAAACACCTTGTAATTACCTCAACTGCTAAAAGCATTGTCAGCTTTTTATTTTCCGACAGTTGCATCTCAGTTACAGTCAAAGATAAAATTATGGCAGCGGACACAATTCTCAGAAATCTACACTTTTAATCTCTTGTTAATAGTATTGTGGACTTAGCAGCTGTCATATTTTTGTACATGATTGTACAACTATTTGTCATTGTCATGGTGAGAGAAAAGCCAACATTAAACCAGTTGAAATGTCACTTAAATGTCCAAAGTATCTAAATTATCTCAATGTGTCGTTCTGCAAAGAACACACCAGGTAGAACAATGTCAATACGGTCTTCTATATCACCCAGACCAATGATTAATTTATAATAAAATTTTACTAATTATTTTAATCTGGATTGAACTTGGCTTCTATTCTGTATTGTTTTTTGCATCAAACCTCGTTTTAACTGTTTTTTGTGACATCACAAATAACTGGAAATACTAGTGCATTCTCAACGACCACAATAACAACCACTACACTATTAAATAACAAATCAACCCTTTTGAATAGATCAGTTGGAACTACGCCTTGTTAGTGCCTTATTCTATTCAGTTCAAGACCTCGAAAGCATAAATATTTAAAATAATAGCAGCAAGTTACTACAGCATTGTACTGCTTTGGTGGTATTCCTTTACGCTACTAAAGGTTCTTTCCAGCGAACCATACGTAGAACTGGCGGACTAGATAGAGAAAGAATGTTTATGTGGGACTACTGACCACTTCTTACTAAAAATCTGCAGTAGCTCCGCACCACGCTAATGACGTGCCGCGGGATGGCTTTCGCATTTTATGGTGACTCCTCGTCGGGTCCTTTACCGTTTTTCAGTTATAGCGCGTCTAGGGACATAGGCATCCTCAGGTTTTAGGTCCAAGAGACCTATAACCTGGCCTTTTGCCTAACGAAGCCGGGTATCTTGTAAATATATCCCTCTCGAAAACTAATTGTGTATGAAGAGGACGAATCAGCATCGAAGATTCACCGCTCTAAGGCGCCGTTCTACGGGACCAAGTTAGACCAGTTCGATCGAGTGAACTTGCCTAACTTGATCCCCGCAAATGCTACGAGCACAAGACTATTCGTATACAACATTTTGCTTAGCAAACTAGCAACGTAGACTCAAATCGTCGTGGCGCCCTAGTGTATGCAGGTACCAAGTTAACCTGGACCTATCGAACGTACCTACTTGCCGTTGTTGTATAAGAATAACACCACTATAAGTAATGCCATACTGGCCGAGGTTGCGCAACATTCGCAACTGGACAACCCGCTGAATGGCAACTTCTAATTAACTGTCAACTAATACGACATTATAGTTGATCAATAACCCAATTGTATTGTAATGCATAGTTATGAATACTGATCTGACGTAGTAACGGTTTACAAGATGATTGCAATAATGAATTATACTGGCATTGATTGTTAAAATTCCAAGCTTTCAAACTCGACATCTATGGATTGATTGTTAGAAAATCCTGTAAAGCGTTAATTTTGGCAATTGTAATTTGCTCTATATCTGTTGTTTGTGCAATGTGGTTAGAATAAATGTATAAATAAAGCGAATCATCATTATCATCATCATCATCATCATTTCAGCCGAAACACGTTCACTGCTGTACACAAGCCTTCCCTAAAAATCTCTTTGATAAAACTAACAGCTGAGATTTACGGCGAGAATTCCACTTATCACGCAATCTTGTTTTAAAGAAACTCCCATTATTGAGATCTAATAAAGCAACAACACGCTACAAAGTACCATAAAGGTCGGCTGCAATCTCCGTCATAAGCGTATTCAAATGCGTTACATGCGTTAGAACAAGTTACTCACATCGATAAACGCGTATTATACGGCCACGGCTATTAGCCTAGCTTCTCTTCTTAGCTCCAAAACTGTTTGAGTACTGTACCCCGCTGAGTTAAGGTTGTTTTGGTAGCAGTGACTTACGACATTTCAAAACGCTTCGATAGTTGGTCCCATAGCATTATGTATTCTATGCCCTCGGAGATGTTGCGCAGACCGGCGACGATCGGATCGCGTTCGCACGCATATTACCTGCGCTCGCGCCGCGCCGCGGGCCCTGCAGCGACCTAACAGTACAACAGCCCGCGTGATTAGACGCCACACGATAGTGCCCATTGTCGGTACACGATCGCCTCTTGTACGTCTTGAAATTGCGGAAATGGACACCGCTCGCACCCACTCCGCTAGCGGGACATTTCAATTGCAGTCCCTAGCCCGGTGGGCAAATATGTTTAATAGAGAAATCCCTTTAGCATCCAAACACAGACGTGAGGATCTACGTAAAACTTACACTGAATATTGTTTTCGATTACTTAGTCAAAGTCTGAAGTTTAACGTTCTATGTAATATATTACAGCCTTATTACGTCGTTTGAGAACATCCCGTGCATTAAAATTGTGGCCAATAATCTTAAAACTGTGACGTGGGACATTAGTAAGCGTCGAAGAGTCCTTGTTTACGAGCTGCCTAATGAGAAATGCCATGCTCCGTCCTCTAACTCGACTAACTTACGGTTAATAAATTAGAGAAAGCAGGAAAAGCAACTCACTTTTGCTAACTGCTCACTCGTTCCTTATTTCTTTTGGAAAATACGATCTTGCATTTTTGTAGGATCCATCCGTAATTCCAAAATATTTTGAGGGAATAATTTAGGCTTGCGGGGGGCGATCGCTCTATTCGCTGCTTAAATACAAAATGCGTCAGAAATCGAAATGAATTTTTGTTGCATTTAAATTCGGAACGCTATTGTATGTTTTTTTTCTAAAAGCAAACTATATATGTTCTTAATTTGTGATGGTTTTGTATTTAAGCAGCGAATTGTCTTCTGGTGAAACGAAGAGTAATAGATTTTCCAACAGACACGCACTTACTAACGCTTAGTTACCTCGCATTGTTCTGAGATAAAATGTAAAAGGCATCTATCTATCTAAAGATATCCGAGGTATTCGTAACCGTAATGTAAAATAACATCCAACTAATCACGTTATAGATACTTACTTCCTCTAGTCACCGAGCTATTTTTCAAAACGTAAAAAGAATAAGACTAAAATATTTACATTCTAGCGCAATCAACAAAAACTCCCACACCATAAAGAACAATCCATCTTCGGAGCCGTGAAAGAAGCCTCAATCAAAACAAAATACGTAGAAGCAGAGAGCGGATAAAGGGCCCTATAAATCATAAAATCAAGGTTCCATTCAAAGCGGTTTAAGTATTCGGGTGGAGAAAAAAAATGTTTGACCCTCTCGAAGTATTGTTAACTACACGCCGCGGGGCCGAGGGTGCATCTTCAATTTGTCCTGTATTGGAATAATCGACGCTCTAGAGTTATTTATAGCCTCATTAAAATTTCGATAATCACACTTTTTTCATCGCATACGTAATATATTTTTTCGATGAGAAAAATGAATACAAGCACGCGACGACACGCGTAGGATGGATTTTAATTAGGAGTTTATGTTTTTGTTTACTATAATGAGATGTAGGCGGTGATAGGCGCTATTTGTAAACCGCATTACAACCTTAAAGATACTATCGTTTACATGATTAAGTTTTTAGTAATGTTGCTTGATTTATAAAAAGTGTGGGACATATTTTGGCTTACCTAAGTGGTTTTATGCCGCCTTGATATTAAATTAAATAAATTAAGATAAATAACTTGTACTTATTTTAAAGGCTTACCTATGTAAAAATGTAGTTTAGAATTTATGATCGATGTTATTTATATTTATGAATATTTTTTGTTTTTATCTATAATATGAGTGTGCAAAATATACAATTATATAATTTGAATTTGAACTTGATAAACAGTAGCAATGATCTTCAAAACATGCGCTTCCTTATAAATACTATTTTTCTTTGCTTACCTGCCCTGTGTCTAGGTAGGTATCTAGATTGTATGGTAGTATTAATACACTACCATACATTCTACCTAGAAGCAGAGTCATCTCAATAAAAGATAGCGACTTATAAATTAATTAAAATTTTCTCCTCAAAGATTCTATGCTTCATCATACTTTGTATTGTGTTATTGTGGTTGTTATCAAAGTCGGGGACGCTTCCGCGTCCTAAGCGGGCACAGAATACTCGTACATAATACACGTACAGAACACATTCTTCTATCTAAAACATCCTAAGTCTAAGCAACTTGCTAAAAAAAAACGAAGCGTATAGCTTAATAGATAAAGTTGGGTTTTCTATTTTAGTTCATGCTCGCTCGTGAAGCGGACTAGGCACACTATTAACCCCTGCCCTTGCGCCGATCGCCGCGCAGTGTAACCCCGGTCAATTACATTTTTTGCCATGTAAACAAGTACAATGCACCGTGATTGATCTACTTACTCTCTCAAAGAGTGTACTGTTTTCGTTAAAATTTGATTTACAGATTTTTTTTACTAATAAAGTTTTTTTTTAAAAGCCTTCTGCCAAATTTCTTTTGAACTTTAAATGGTAAATACCTATATTTTGTTTTTAAATAACGATATTTTTTACTACGAGGTAATACGAGGTTTTAGAGGCATTTTCACGTATTTCCAAAGACTACCTTAACGGAGCCAACTTTTCATCGGCCCCAAAGCTTTTTTTATAGCATGAGGAGGGCGGACGAACATTTAGGCCTATTGATGATTAGTAGGTTCAGTGGCTCATGGACCACTAATTAGCAGCATGCCGCTAGGATGCCGCAAAAAGTAGTGACACTTTAAGCTTAGTGTTTTCAAATATGTTTCTACTTTTTTATAATATACTTAATAAAAATTGTGGCGTGTCACAATTATCGTTTTTTCGCTTAACTATGAATGACTTTTGAACAAGATTCATAAACGTAGGTACGCAATACAAAACCAAAACCGGACACCATATTCATAGTTACGTATGGTATATTTCAAATGAAATCACTGAGCGCTACCTCATTACTGTTCATATAAACCCAATTTCTATCTCGTTTTTTTGAGCTACCTAATCGGTTTTTTCAATATCGTTATATTAAATCACTAGGTAACTTTTTGCTATAATCTCATACCAAAACGGCAGGGGTCAAAGTATAAAGCGTACATCATTCCAAGAGGCAACAGCGCGCCGTTATTTCGTGCAGTCCATATTGAGCTAGGCGATTCCCAGTAAGGACCTCTAATGAACCTGTCACAAGCCTCTAAAATAAATAGAAAAATAAAGATAGTGTAGGGATATTTATTCAGTACCTAAGTGAGCCGCAAGAGCATATTAACACCAAGAGGAAACATTTTTACATTAAACACATTTTCCCGGCAATAAAAAAGTTAATTGATTTTTAAATTGAAATCAAAAAATGGTTTTATAAATGGATGATATAGGATTTGGGTTTTAATTGCCGGCATGTTATCACCTCGTTATGGAATTGATAGCAATGGTTCTCAAATTGACAAGTATCAAATAATTGTTTATTGGTTTTTATGAGTTTTTATCTAAATAGCGAGCAGTATCGTATTTAAAACTTTAATAATGAAATACTCTAATAATGAAATGGGTACTTACCCATTACTATACTAGTGAAATACTACATACATACTTTAATAATGAAATGAAGTACCTCATTTTTATTATTTTTTCCATCCTCTTGTAACGAAGCAATATTTTAGGAGTACCTATGTTCTTAGTTATTATCAAGTAGTTAGTAGTAGTATTAAAGTATTTAAGTACCTACCCAAACATAATATCAAAGAAAGCCTTACTGTAACTAACAGTAATTTGCTTCCCCGCAGTTTGCAACTTGCGGAGCTCAATGGGAACAACTTTGTCAAGTTTATGGTGATTTGATACCATTCAGTCAGTCGGCAAGTCATACCAGATAGCTCGGAGAACTAATCATGTTACTGGCTGTTGTGTGCAGTTGCAATTTGCTAGCTCAGATAAGTAACTCGTTTCAGTCGAGATTCGTTCTATTTTTGAAACTAGACAGCCAGTTATAATGTATGACACTAAGAACAAGTCTAACAAAAACCAAGCTTTCATAGCCGTTTTATATTTTTAAATCTGCCATTGTGTATTATTTATATTTTTTAAATTGACCGCTAGGACGAGTCAATAGACCCTCGCTTGTCGAAATCGGGTCATTTGTTCGGCCTCTACATGAGAACAAATAATCATACCTACATACATACATTTCAAAAACATTAACCTCTCGGTAAAAATGTTGCGTGTGACTTGGAGTAACGGCCTTACTTAGTGCGAGTAAATTGATAATAAAAAGATAATATTATTTAGTGAGTGAGTGGGAAAAATGAGTTCGCACTTAAATTATAAACTGAGAGAACAACTATAATTATTTCTGGCGTTCTTAAATTTGATTTAGAATAATTTGTATCAAAATTTAATATCTGGTTAAGACCGTGAAACATGATTTTAAGTCTGAAAGTTCCATACGTTTTTACACTAAGTAGTGACCCGTACTAAGACTGAAGCTAGATATATATTTTTGTTGTAGTAGTATCTAAAATAAGAAATATATTTTTGGTGTCAAGCCTGGGAGTAAATACGGTGAAGTGACAGCAAACAACACACACAAACCTTTAATAATTCTGCAGTTGGTTTCCTGTGCTCACTCCACATGGCCTTTCTTTCCCACGGAACGAGAATCCACTACTAATCCAGCGTTACTAACATTGTCAATTGAATTATCAAGTATCATCGAACTCTAGGTAAACAGTCATTCTGAGACTCACGGATGAAAGCCGCAAACAATGGCCGTCTAATATTCCACGTAAGGTTCCGACGGATGCAGTATTTGCGTTGCATAAATGCAATAAGTCCCGACCGCGACCCTGACCTGAGGTCGTTGAACCTGCGCGTGACACTTCGATTCTCTATCTATCACGACTAGAGATCGCGCCATCGAACCCGGGGTAACTAAGAATGGTTGGTTTACCTACTTGTTTGCTCGTTTTTGTTCTTGGCTTGTTTTTTTAGTTATGGTTTCATCTTCGGTAAGTAAGTATGTAGAACTAATGATTTTCTAGAGGCAGAGCGTCCCTTTCGTTCTTGTTACAAAATACGAAAAAGGTGTGCCGTTCCCGAAAATTTAAGAAAATTTAGCTACTAAGTCTTGTCGTCCTCGAGAATTACTTCACAGAATTACTCCACTTACCTATCTGTGTAGTTCACGACTGTCAATTAAAATGTTATCTACAACCACTTGGGCAAATCCAGCTGTTTTAATGTCGTTGACAGTATCTACGTGTGTTAAATCAAGCTCGTCATTGACCATTGCAGCACGGCGGAAAAATGCTGTAAATTAAATGCAATGAAAATGACAAGCGTGAAGTTGTAAATTCCATAGGAGATACAATTAGTCACATCAAAATACTTGACAACTGACACGGTCTCAATTTTTTTTTTTAATTTACAGTCAGTAAAATCTTTTTGTGTGCCGCAGTAGAACCTTGTCGGCATGAAGAGACGTATTTAAACATCATTGTGACAGGGTACTACCTAAACATCGTGCAGTTTTTATGTGTGTGCGCCGCCTTACACGACGCTGAGCCGCCTGCGCGTGTGTGTGTTGGTACTACCTAGTACGATCTCCTAAAGGAGTTGGGTTACTTGTCTGTATATACTTTGGTACTACGGTGTAACACGAATCCATTTTGTTGCTGTACCATTGGTTTTTAGCTGTCCATGATCGAGGCATCGACTCAATATTTTTATAGCAGCGTTATCAGATCGGAATCAGCGTGACTCCGCCGGGGCCCAATATACCCAACAATGATTTAACAGTTAGATGCGCCGGGCATTGTTGCTTTTACCATGTCTTCTCTGGCAGGTGCCTAACGATGTCACCGATAAGCCTGATCGTATTCGCTACAATGAGGATTTTTTAATACGTTGTTCGGGGAATCTTTGACAAAGAGCCGCTAGTAACGGTGTCTTTAAGTTTTGTTGCTAGTAAAGTTTTATCTGTGGTCATAGTACCCAGTTGATCATCTAGGTTCATAGCTAACTGCTTGCTCGTCAAGTTTTGCTAAGTTATTTTTATCCTTATTAATATCGTTATTCGCATCCTTTCTTATATTGTGTGGGTTGTGTTCATAAATTCTAATTAAATGTTGTTAAGTAAAGAGATAGTTTGTAACCCGGAAACGGACGAAGGGTACATTTATTTAAAAGAAATACTGATAAACTAACCTACAACGTTATTAAATTGTTCTGTTAATTACTAATTGACTGAAAGATAACGTACAGCCTAACCTACACTGAACGTGGAAAAAACATGTTAATATGGAATATATACTTATTCCTTCCACTTTGGTTTCGCTTCGATCGTAATCACACTGTTGACGTTATGACAGTTTACAGTAAAATGGCACAACTCAACAATATTATAACGATGTCAAAGCAAGATGTTCAAATAAAATTGTGGAATTGTAGGTGGTGTAACTCTAGGTGCACTAAGAAGCATGAAATATTTTTTCAAGGGCGAAGGTGCCCTCTAGTCAATAATATTTTACGCTTAAAAAATCACAACATATCAATAAGTAATGGTATTTTTTGTTCACAGGTAATTTCAATTGTGATGGGCACCAATCATCCGAGTGCGTCATATAAAAGGTTCCAATTCATCATCTGTCAGACAATAATGCTCGTAATAAACAGTCGGAATAAAAATAGCCGGCCAATGGCAAAAGGTCACAATATTCACAATTGTTGTATCGCCAGATATCCAGTTAGTTACGGTTTAATAAGACGATTTATTGTTTCTCCTAACTTCCTTATTGGATTTCATGTTCTTATTTATTAAGTAATATTTGGGCAACTCATCGCAAATAGACTTTTATTGGAGCTTTTTTACTGGAGCTATTTTTGGATTACATGGGCGTATATTAAACACTTTTGAAGGACTTTTATGGTACGACTAAAGATAGAAAAACTACCAATGATTAAAAAATGTAACATTTTTTGAGACAAGTATCTTTTTACGTCTTTTTTACATCGGGGATATTGTCAGAAAAAGTTACAAGTTTCTGATAGACTTGAGCTTGGGATACACATATTGACCTGATATAATTTTTTACGAAGACTTGTTGCAAGAATGTCTCAACGTTGCCTTGCAATTTAGAAGAGTCCCGTAAGTCCGTCGCGAGTTAGCCTTATAGGGCTCTACTGATGGCTATCCCAATCCGCCATCTTGCCTACAACTTGTATGCCCTTAGTTTTTATCTCAGAGCATATGTTTTTATGCCATGCCCTTTACTGAGTTACTTTTTGCAAACCGACTCATTCCTTTCCAATATGGAAAACTGAAACTGATTTGAATGGAAAATAATGTTGAATCAGTTCCGGCGCCTTTTGTATTCAGACAACTGCTAATAGAACGAACGATCTCGCCGAAATAGAATTTTGAATAAATTGACAAGATACCCTTGAAATAAAATAAAAACAAACTTTTTAATAGATTGGAATGTTAGAGTTACGACTTTTGAACTGAACCCATGAATGGTTATACCAACGTAATAAAAATTGTGCCGAAAGATTCTATAAAAAAACTGTTTACTTTTCAAAATTATACCAGTTAAACAAAACAATAACGTCGCCACATAAATCTTCTCAAAAACAAAAGAGCGTCGATGGCGACACATGTAACAAACGAATGAACATTGTTCAAATTTCAAATGGTTAATGTTCCAAATTCGAATTTGAACACGATTAATGTTTGAAACCGACTACTATTCGAGATGAACAATGTGTACATGACAACTATCGAGTTGAAATCCTTCCTAACCAACGCCTACGAGATCTTTCGACACTCGAGTAGCCATAAATTATAATTTTAAAACTCGCTGCACGCATGCGTCAGAGATCTAATGAACGGGTCCAACCATCTAGTTATTTATTTGTAGGAATCCTAATTTATTTCTGAAGCTGCTTGGATTTTATGGTCGGCCGTTAGTTAAAGTAAATTATCACTTGCAAGTTTTAAATATAGAGCTTTTTCTCCTCGTAAAAGTATGCGTTAAAAACTATGAATATTAAAACTAACCATTTAAGTTCGCAGTAAAATCAAGACTTAAACATATTTTGTAGAATATAACGTTCTTCCATTATTTATTAAATAGTCATTTCGTAATTCACAGAACATAAAAAATGTGTTTTCCTTTTTACGACGTGCTTTAATTTAATTTTTACATCTTACCGTCTTCAGTCTCGTAAATTTTATTTTATTTATTTAAATGTTACTCTTAATAATTCCCATAACAGCACTGAGATAGTTATACAGCGTGTGTATTCCATACGATCCTATATTTTAAGGGCAGTTAGATAAGACCCTAATTAACGTAAATTGGTACATTAAGTTAACAAAAGAAAACATTTTTTTTTTCATACAAATTAATTCGGCACGCAATGTATTCAAATAACCAAGTCGTCTACGTAAGCACTTTAATAAAAGTGTAATAAAATTAAAAATATTCACATTAATCACGACGGTTAACTCTCCTAAGATACTTATCTGTTTTCGACGATTCGTCCTTACATTTGGATGCACGTGTTGCAATGCTCCAATTATAACTCTATGGTGTTGTGGAATTCTACGATTTGGAAATCTCTCTCCGTACAACGTCAATGCTCGTCTACCATTTTGTCCAGCCTCTCCATAAATTAAGATCATGTCAGCTAATTCTTGAGAAGTAAAATTTGATGATCTCGGCATTTTGTAGAAAACATTACTAAACATTACATGACAATTTGTTAGAATGTCAGTGGTCCGACTATTTTTATAATATGACCTAGTGGCATCCTATCTCACCAGCCAGTTAAAAATAATAGTCTTTAAAAAGGTTCAGATATGAGAATAATAAGAAGATATCAGATTGATAACTGATTGTAGGCAACAATTTTAGAATGAAGGCTGAATTAAAGTAGTTTTCATTTAAATTGTGATTTATGGGCAACTTTTTAGGTTGCATTGCAAGCTGAGACTGAACATCTTGCGACTTACTGAATTGACGTGACGTGTAAAAAAATAAAGATAGGCAATGTCAAGTGTTTGTTGATAAATAGTTCTTAATAAATGTACCAAAACTATTGTTTTAATAACAACGTTATTGTTTTAAAGTGGCGATATTAATGTGCAGTGAATTATGATACAATAGTGATATCTGATGAGTACCTACTTCAGGAAACGATAAGATGTTGTTCACTGGTGTCGGGCATGTTTAGGTTATGATGAAGGTGTTTTGCTTACATTTGGTTACTAATATCGACAGAAATATCTAATAATTAATTTAGAAATTAAGCAATTATTAACGTTGGCTGTTAACAAAGATATTTTTTCAAATTTAACTTAAATTAAACCAAACCGGCCTTTCACAATTGTCAACTCAACATTTGCATATTTGCATTGCTGGCCGGGAAAACTTAAAAAAATCATAAAGCTTAATTATAAAGTATTTGTTAAAATTTATTACCTCTTAATACTGCTTAAAATGTATCGTATGTTAAAATTTTGGATCGTATGGAGTACACACGCTATATATGATTAACTTTTCCGTAATGTAGGCACATAATATACACGTTTTTGCTGGAACTCAGTGCAATGAAGTTGGTATTTACTAATCATGCCCCCGCGAGTTTCGTATATGTTGGCAACACGGATGCCGTTCTATTATTCTCTTTTGCGGTTGGCATTTCGTTTTTAACAGCAATTAAACCCTTTAAATGCTTTTAACTTGCGGAGGTACGTTCGTAATTAAATAAGTATTTCAAGTATCCCTCTAATAATAAAAAATGCGAAAGGATGTTGGCAAATTACTCACCTGGACTAACCTGTTAAACGAATTTAACGAATATAAGTAGTAGAGTTTAATTAATTTTAATAATAAATTAAAAAAAGCCGGTCAAGTGCGAGTCGGACTCGCGCACTAAAGGTTGCGCACAAACTTGTAGGTATGTAAATAGTACGTAAATCACGGGAATACAATACACACACGCACAGACACAGTGAACTGGCCTTTATTTTTTATGTGATGTAGGTAACTACAAATTAATGATTTTCGGATTTTTCTCTTACTTGTGCTATAAAACATTGCTTCTTGCCATATTTCATGTTTCTAAGTCAACGGGAAGTACCCGTAGTAGTAGTAGTTTTGATTCCCTTGAGATTCCATTAAATATGCGGCATAAACGGCCGTATCTTTTGATTGCATTGACTTAGAAGTTTGATTTTTTCACAGCTCCAAAGGATTGCAGACCTGAGTACCTATTTGATACGAATTTCAACTTGATACCTCTACGCGTTCCTGTGAAAAAGGTTCTTGACAGACAGACAGACAGACCTTATATGACCATTATAATACCAGTATAACACATTATACACGGAAAGCGGCAATCTAGTCCTATCAATCTAGAACTTCTAACGATGCAATTCTAATCTTAACCCATAAACTATGAATTCCCTCGTATACCGGCTAATACAAGCTCCAATCTGAAGCAACTAAAATCATCATTCAACTCGCGACCCGCTGGCATATCAGAGCATATCAAAGTCGCATTCAATAACCAGCAATTTACAATCATGTGGGCCACATTTATCACTCCCTACACAGCCAGATATATGTAAGCCCTTAGTAAAGCAAATATACACGCTAAGGCACTATGGAACAATGCCCCGAGCAATCGTCTGACCGGCCTGCCCCGTGTCCGTTGATTGTACCTTACGATGACAAGCTCACGCTATCGCAAATAAGTATTTATTGCAACCGCACGAATAGATTTACAACTTCTATGATATGATCCTTTGTCTTGCGCTCTGTTAGACAGGGCAGACCAATTAGGTCATATTTAGGGTTCGTGGGAAGCTGCCATTGGAGTGACATCTATTTTATAGTAAGTTGCAATTTAACTACTGAATTGTCGATGTTGATATTCCATTCAGCGACAAACATAACATTGCCAAAGTTATAAAATTCTTGTTATTCTTGAAGTTCTCCTAGTATTAGTACCGTTATCAATCTAATACATATACTTAATAAGAACTCTATTGAATACAAAATAAATTAAAAGCACTAAAAACCTTCATTGTGTATATTAATAACCTCAATTTAAAATTCAAATTAAAAGTCCATAATTCCGTATGTGCAGCTTTGCGATTTACAATGCAAATGTATGCACCCTATGATTTGTAGTGAAGCCAGTTTTACAATGGGTTTTCATGAACCAAAGAAAACTACTCGTAAATTCTTTTGTTTTTACTCTTTTAGTAAGTTGTAATAACGTGTAAGTAAAAGACAATTTCGATGACACGGATAACAAAGAGCAACAATGGTCTCCCGCCGCCGACGAGATGGCTCGGACATGACTATTAGCCGATCAGAGGTCAGATCGCTATCGGTAATCGGACTAATCCACCACCTTACCAAATGAAACGAATATAAAAGCATTCCCTTTTCATACAAAGACGGATGGAGATCCCTATCAAAAGATAAACCGTGCCCTTTGAAAATAAAAATGTGGTTGAACTTATACCTCAGGAATATCTAAACAAGAAAGAAACATGAATACTATTCATTATAAATTATAATGATTTCTGTAATCTTGGAAATAATAGATCCCTATATAGACGCTTGCTAATATACTGTTGCTGTTTTTATGGTGAAATTGTAAGGGTCAGTGTGTATGGTAGGGAAACTACGTGAGCAACTAGAGGTAGCTACCGGTATACTTCTGTCGGTGACCCCGGTTCAGCGGCGCATTCCTTCTTAGGCTTAATAATACACATGAGTCGAACGTAACGATCTGCTGCGCGCACGCTCATTAAATATCCTTCTGGATCCATTCCCGTTCGTTATTATGCCTCTATTCCGTGATATACTCGAGTGCCACTCGATTTTCCACGTTATAGGAATTGACGGTACGGAATGTCTATAAACTATTTGAATAAAACTAATAAATCGGGGTAATATCTTATTCACTTGAAACTTAGCTTTTCTTGCCATATGAAATATTTACGTGTTTCAGAGCTGATTTAAGTTCATAAGTCGACGTAAGCCGAGATTAGGCGTAGTCGGCAACTTTGTGTTTACCTAATTTATTTCACCACTATTGTTTCCACATGCGGGTCAAATAATTTACCTACTCAAATTTCTAACGCTTTTATTTAAATGTTAATGCCACAATTATTAAGATATAAACCCGCAGTGACGTTGCGTAAGGCAACGCACAATACTTTTACAGACGTGTCACACTCGAATATGTATAATTATGATAATCTCGGTGATAACCAGCATCCGGTGCCACCCCGCACATTGTCGCCGCCCAGACATATCATTCACTTTATTTTTAACTTTATTTTTGATCTCGCCCTGGACAATACCCTTCGCGAAGCGTGGGACGACAAAGGAGTCGGGTTCCACAGCTAGATCGGAGTTAGTTCCTGCATATTGTAATAAACATTCCTTTGAATATTAATACTTTAACGCTCCTTGATCCCAAATTCAACGGTGTCATCTACACTATAATTTATATTAACAACGTCGCTTGTAAAAACCACTTTAATTTCTTCGGAATTAAGCATGAAATAGGCGGCATTGTGTTCTTTATTCGAAAAGTCAATTTAAGGCTTCAATAGATATAATGTTCCTGTACGTTAATTTAATCAGTTGCAGCTATAACTGTCGGTTGAATGAAAAATGTCGTTTATTCTGATCAGAGTTTCCCACGCATTCGAGTAGGTAGTGTTAAAAGCTTGTCGACGGGCATTTAATGCATTGATTCAATTAAAGCATGTTACAACACTTACAACTTTAATGCTCATTTATCATTCTTTTTAAACTTTGTTTACAAACATTGTCGAGAGAAAGAGACGGATGTTATCTTGAGTGATGTTATCGGCTCTCGAATTTTAACAACAACCATTGTCACGTTCGGACTTTTTACAGATTGGACGTGATCTAATGTCCGATGTAACGGTAACAACCAATTGGTTTCAAAACGCGTCCCATGTAATCAAGTTCACTGCTTCTTTTATAAGCTCTTAGTTTGTCACGGTAGGGTAGAAATTGGCTCGTAATGTTACTCATAATTATGTTTCGAGGTACTGTACATTACGAGGTCTTGTTATCGGCTGGTAATTGAACACGTCAAAGTGCCGTGAATCGTATAGCAGCGTCTAATAAGGAGGTAACTGTTTACTAAATATGTTGCGGTTTTTGGACTCAAATTGTATTCGCGTTTGGTGATATGGAGCATGACGAATGTCTTCTATTTTTTTTTTATTGCGGGCCGTCCTAATGACATATACTCATTTAATTTAAACGGGACTTAATAGCTATATGCAACTCGATATATCCTTTTAATACGTTTCCGAACCCTGTGAACTTAATACAAAATAAATGACGTTATTCAGCTATGTATTATAAAAATGAGCTTGGGAATTTGAAAAATGTGATTCAAAAGCAAATTTCTGTCTGCAATGTTAGCTTGGTCGGTCGCAATTAGACGTCAGAGTATCATATAAGGTCCTAAAACCCTGAGAATTAAGGTGCCGCTTTTATGACTCAATTGAGAAATATTTTATGAGAACTGGGTCCTTATGACCTTAAACGTCTTTTTCTGGACGTATTTTAGAGCTCCAAATGATAGTTCTTTGTAACCATCAGTGTTCTTAATTTTATGGTACAAAATTGTTAAACCTGAAGATTTTTATAACTGCCTTTATTACGTTGATGCTTTCAGAAGAAAAGTTCGTTATAATGCGTTTTCATTCAAACTTCAACCTGGACGGCTAGCACAAGTAGTGCGTGACTTGTTTGTCGCTCGGATCTCCCTTTCTAACTAATCTATAACGGTAGGGACGCACTGAGCGAAAAAATACAAGATGTGCTAACCGTTCTGATCACTGTAGCGATTCTTAAGATTATAAATAACGCTAGTTTAAATTCTATATGATTATAAATCTTAGATACCCATACTATAGATGGTTGTACATCTTTATTTACTTTAAACTAAAGCATATTAGAAAACCTTTTGTCCTTAGCAATTTCATCACATCTACAAGAGAATATAATCTTCATCCTGTCCCATAATTCAAATGCAGCTATCAATATGTTATTGTGCTCAAGAAGAACCAATCACGGATGGTCTTTATGGTGTTTAAGGACAGGTTATAATAAGATAAGGTAATCAAAGCAAGATGGCGAACCAAATGTCGCATAAGGACTTATTAAGCCGCAATACAGAGTACTCAGAAACGTGATCGTAGAAAGTGGTCCGCGGAGTGCGAATTTATCAAGTGCTGGATGGTAGCCATTACATAACACAGAGAAACTGAAGCAGACCGGAGTGACTACAATGCAATATTGTCTGAGCTGCATGGTTTTGTTCTTAATCACAATCTTGTGCTCAATGTTGGTTTCAGAGTTCTTAATTTATAACAGGATAGGTAAGTAATTGGGTCAATTAAGATTTTGTCATTATATTTTTTTCACATTACACAGATAAATAGTGAATGACTTGGTAGACATTTATTTATTTTATCGATAGTAACACAGTGGACCTGGTTGCCTTTGTCTTCTGAGTAACAAGAATTTTTCGCAAAAATGTTATTCTGATTTGGATAATTTATTTGCACTTCTACTTTATATTCTGATGCCGTAGACAGACTGCCTGTCAAAAATGCGGGGCTTAATTTTAATTTCATGAAGATGTCATGTTTGGGCTTTTGCAATAAATTCCAAGTTCCAACTTTAAGTCCAGATGCTGCAGGGACTAATGTCCGTAATCTGCAACGGCATGTGGTTTTCGAAGCTTGCTTTTGTTAAACTTAGCAGATTGTTTTTATAATTACATCCAGGTGTATGTAAGGATTATTAAACTGTCGATATCGAATTTAGAAACATTAAAACAAATTACCCTGAGCATCTAGATTACTATCTCTTTTCCTTCAGGCAATTAAGGTAATGTAGTAATTTATTCATAATAGTAACTTGACTTAGTTTATGGCTAATGCGTAAAGTATTCTCTTTCATAATGCAATAGCAATCAAAACTTTCATCGGCGTCTTTGTCATCGAAAAGTTATAGGTACTCGTAATAAAATTATTTCTAACCATTATTAGCTGTCAACCAACTAAAAGCTTATTTTAATACCGTTCGTCAAATTAAAGTATAGTTCTTGGAATTCCAGTGATATATGTAGTACGGTTACCGACTTAAATTGATGAGCTTAGAACCCTGTCACAGATTAATTTTGATGTACCTCTATGTAAATTATTTTTTTTGTGACAACGCTGTCTTTATGACAGGGTTCTATAGTAGCTCAACAACTAAAATCCCTGATAGTATGTTGATCGATTAGTGTATTACAGTAGTTAGTTACCTATACCAAACTTTTAGTACATCAATTATGGTCGCGGATTAAATATTTGGAACAAGCATTAAGCGTTTGATGTTTACTTAAAAATATGTTTCTGGTTTGAATGACACATAACCTCAGGGTCCAAATGTCTCAGAAGTCAAATGGAAACAGAGAAAACAATAAAAATTACGTTAAATATAGTATAAAATTCGGTTTTTACGACATTTAAACCTTACGGTTTTATATACAACCGTGTCCCACCAACAGGAACACATAAATGCAGGAACGTAACACTTCGCCTCACGTCGTGTATCGTCTTACATTTATTCACAGCTGTCTGTTGTCGCGAAAGCGTGGCACTTTCTGTGTAATCCGCTTTGTGTCTTGACGAGAGCTAAGGATGTACAATTTTATTGTACGGTAAATACCTACACACACTACATAATTCGGAAGAGTCATAATGGCGAATTTTCAAATTTCGAACGTAGTTTTTTGATTGTAATTATAATATTTTGATTATTTTTGATATTGCTCATACTTATTACAATAGCAATTTAGTCATGCATTTAATACAAAATAACTATAGCAACCAATAAAACCATTGGTTGCAACTTTTTGGTGTTCAATTAGGCTGAAACTTTTCATACCTGCCTACGTATATTAGTCGGATGACAGATACAACATTAAATAACTAGTATATTAGTTTGGTGACGTAACACCAAATTTGAACTCAGAGCAGTTGATGGCTTTACGATAAAAAAAAATACTAACGGCCAGCATTTTCTTTTGGAGGGCAGAAAAAATATCCTTCGTCCAAAAGCGCAACAAGACCTCAAACAAACACGTCGAATGAATTATAATTTATATTGCCTACGGTCAGCTCGTTAGCAACGCTCCGTATTGCACCATTACATTCACATCTGATAATAAATATAACTCTTAAACTATCAAGGAATCAAATACACTCAAGAAATATAATGACGGGTCATGGTGTATATGAATTTGTATGTGCAGTGAACCGATGTCTTTGATCTTAAGAGTATGTTCTACTTGTGTAATGTAATGGCGGATCGTGTTGATGGTAAAGCCCGTCGACACGATTGTTAGTCATTTGTTTTAGTTTATTAGCATTGTATTATTATAATTACTGTCAATATTATGTTATTAATTGTCAGGCAGTGGATTAAGGTGAGTTTCTCACGCATTTATTTTAGATACTGACACACATGTCATATATCCATCGTTTCCTTTCGGATTACACAGAATTTTCTGTACTTATTTAATAGTGGTAGGACGTAGGACTTTGGTCAGGGTCCACCAGTGTCGCTACAACCGTCATACCTGTAATCCTGCCGCCAAGCATCAGTGTTCATATTGTTATGTTCGGATGTGGGGTAAGAGACGAGACCGGTGAATTGACTAGCATAGAGGCTTTCATAGACCTTGGGGTTGGCAACGACTATGTTGTTTTGAGATCATGCAGTTGCCTAGTGCTTTAACATCCACTTACTATCAGATAGCTTGCCTGTTCCATGTCATAAAAAAATCGGTGTGCCAAATTTCACATAATAATTTGTAGCCCGAATGTATTGTTACTCCTAATCATCGCAAGTCCTAAAGTATTTTTAGCTGAAACCATTATTGTTTCAGGATTTTAAAAATATCTAACTGGTAAATAGGGTTCGGTTAGGTTAGGTTTGTTTTAAAAAAGTCTTAAAATCAGAACGGTTTCAGTAAGATTCACTTAAGGACTTGAGATGATTAGGAGTAACGATACATTCGGATTACAGATTTTTCGATGAACCAATATGGACCCCCCGAAGGTCATGGAGCATGAATGCTCATCACTCAAAGTTTGCCTCTAATAGATTGGATTCTACAATTCAAGCCCGAGGACTGGACCCCAGCCAGATTAAAAATAAAGCTTGTTTAATTCTGTGAACCCCTAACTCAGTTAAAATATAAAACAATAAGCTTAAGCTTAGTTTTTGGCAGAAATTAATGGGTCCGTTCGAACGGCCCAAAAAGGCAAATACAAAAGTTAGTTATTTGACCTTAAATCCATCACAGTTGATTGCTAAACCCGCCCCGTTTCAATTTACATTAATTTTCGTTCGGACTCACTTTAAGGTCCGTAGCACACTAAGTTTTGCGAACGAATTTCTAGCGAAGCGATCGGACGTGAAGGTACTTTGCGGGTGCAAAGTGGTAAATATTGGCGCAGTTGCACCGCCAATACCACCATATCGGGGTCTATGCTAAACAAAAGGATTATCCCTTACTAGATTTTGCCAAAGATTTCTTTCGTGAAGGATATTTATCGTTTTCTTCCTGGGAGCTTTTAATATTTCTGGGATAAAAAGTACTATCCAATGTCCGTCCTAGGGCGACAGCTGTTTCCATACCAATAGTTTTATTAAAATCGGTTCAGCGATTTTGCCGTGTACGTCTATACGAATTAGTGTTACAAAAAGACAAACAGACAAACCTATTATTGCATTAAAATATAAAGTGGTGATCAAGCCTGGGTAATATTCTCTAAAAAAAACTCCGTCACACATTTTCCCCACAATCATTTGAACTTTACCGCACGTAAGCATTATCCGATTTTAAGCTCTACATTATTGGCAGAGCTGCATTAAAATGAGCGGCTAACGATGAATGTTGAATACACGCACAAATAAGGAACTTATATGCACTGACGGATGACCATAGGCAGATGAGATTTCAATACGCGGCGAAGCCGATTGGCTGGCTACAACTACTACGTTTGTTGTAATATGCCCTTACGTTGACGTTATTGAGAGCCGAGCCCTGTGCCAGGCTCTCCGATTTCCGGACAAATCGACTCTGTATTGTGTCAGTGAGTAGTGAAGGTGATAAAGGCTCTACCTCAGCAGTTTTTAAACCTTTTGCGTACGAATCATTGCTAATAATAATGGTATTTATATATTTTGTAGTTTTAACCTCGTCAAAAAAAATCTGGAATTAAAAGTTACTTGAACGAATGTCCTACATGTAGGCCGTTGAGCCTTACGACGTTAAAACAACAGGCGACCGACGTCTTCGCGATTCGAGTTTTGGAGTAAAAATGTATAAATAATACATCCAAGAAAATTAAACCTATAATTCTTCAGCTAAAGTACCAGATAATTGAATAAAGTCGAATGGTTCAGTGTCTCGAAGTTTTCCCAAATATTTCGATATTTTGAGTATTAAATAAATTTGTAAAGTTCGTAATAGTGTATACCCGTGACTTTTCTTCAATGTCTAACTTCTATTGTATTTGTCATAAACTCATATAACTTCCTATGTTTCATTCATTTGTGATATTTGAGAAAATACAAGTTACAGGAATATTGTCGCAAAGAACTCGCTTCTATACATCTTACCTTTATTGGATGATATCCTAAAATTAGATTGGCAAGTGCCTGGATCATTCTTCTCTTGTTTTTCGCTTTCTTTTGCTTAGTTCGGTTATAGTAATTAACATAGCGGTTATTAATCTTGTTGGTTTAATTTTCCACCGAACTTGGAAGTGAGGTTTGTTTGTGTTCACTATATGATGTAATTATTTTTTTGTGATAATGTTCAGCTATCATAATTTTAATTCAACTATATAAAGTCCATAGTATCTTGGTAAATCAAATGGTCATTAATTTTATGCTATTTACAAAAAATTATGGACTCTTAAAATCGTCACTGTCAATTCCATTTGACGCGTATTTTGATTATGAGTTAATTATTCAGAATATTAATTTCATTGTTCTTGATTTAGTTTTTATTATTATTCTGCTTGAAATAATGGCGTCAAAGGAATGTAAAAATAACATTGTTGACACACAAAATAAAATTATTTTTTATTAACTTATAATATTTTATAATGTATAAATGGTTCTACAAAATTCCTCGTGGTTTCCACGTTAAGATAATTCTTAACTAACGAGATCAAATTAAAAAGTTATTAAAACGATCACAATTAAATTTTGTCAACGTTATAGCGGCTTTTATTCAATTGACAAACGAAATTCGTTAGATCTCAAATTTAATTTCATTGTAGTTAAAATCGCAAACATTGCAGATGAAACACGCTTTAAAAAGTTGTGTGTTCGTTAATATATCAACAAACAAACATAGAATTCAATAAGAAACATGTTAGCTAATCACGCGAATGTTTGTTTGGTACAGTCCCGTGGCACTATTCGGGTCAAAGGGTCGGTTCGCGTGTTTTCCGCTGTTACTTCTTATATTGGCCAGATTTCCTTCGCCCTCGAAAACCAGTATACATACCAAACCATTATATATACGTAAACCAGTTAATACGTCCAGTATATATTTAAATGGGTAAAGAATGTGGAGCAATAAATATATTGCTCCACATTCTAATAAGGTTTAAAAATCAGCCAGATACAGCCAGCCAAAGCATCATGGTCTTTTGTCGATCATCATTAGATATCATGTTATCTTATTTTTGCACAAAATACACTTTGGTGTCACAATAATAAGAAGTGGTTTTTCTGTAACACGCAATTGATAACATGTAGTAATTAATAAAAACGTAAGTTTTCTTTAAGTTGAGAAAATGAGTTAAAATATAAGTGTGTCTGCCTAGCGGAACCTTCAAGAATAACTTACAAGTCATAATTTATTTAGCGCAACAACCTGATAGTTTCATTTCTATTTATAGATCGTGTTGTTTCGTGATCTGTGAAAATAAAAGCTTATTTAACTTTAACATATGCTTCCACATTACAGTTAAATTGAAACAGCCTTCGGGCCTTGTTACGGAAGAAATACGCCGCCATTTGTAAAATGGTCAAGTCGTGTCTACATGGAACTGAGGCAGGTTTACTAACAAGGAAAAATATAAGAGCATTCTTGGTAATATTTTGATGCAATTTAGGCATCCATGTTTTAGGTTAGGTAACAATCACACAGACTTAGAATAAAAACAAAAAAAATACAGGAACCTGAATGTCGCCAATAGATAAGCCTAGACATGTCATACAAAATAATCTCTTTGAGTTTCAAATTCAGACTCATAACAGAGCAACTTTCAATGCGATAGGTCAAACAATAATAAACACACACTCGCATATGAAATATTAAGGTTAGTAGTATAATATTTCTAAAGTTAAGGCCAATGGTAATTGGAAAACGGTTTGCTCGTAAAGGTATTAAAAAACCAGCAAATTTAAACCATTAAAGTGACTGTTACAATGGACCGTGCGATGAGGTCACGATGTTAAACTAACGACATTAATAAGCCCTAATAAGTTTGCCTCCGCTCTTAGATCGACCAGATTCGCTTCCTTCGATTTAGAGGCCCTTATCTTCTTAATTATCTTCGTTAAATATCGATAATTGCGACCGGCGCACTCGCGTTTGCGATCCAGCACCTAATACTAAGCTACAGTGCAACGATGTATACACACAGGTATAAAATACTCATTATGTCTTCTACATTGTTACTTTATACGTCCACGTTATTAGATATCTGGCTTATCATTTTTGTAATAAATTATGCGTATTATTAAATAAAAATCCACGAAAACTTAACTAAAAGCGTCAATCATTTGTTTTCTTAGCCTTGTCAGTTGTTGTTTAGCTACTTGAAATTAAGGTTACGAAATATTCGTCCAGTTAACCTCGTTTAAGACTTTGATTAGACTTGACCGACGTAGCCTACATTCCAAACGCTTTTAGTATATTAAAGTCAGCGGAAAATCAATAGGTGATATTGACCAGCACGTCGGCGCTCGCCCGACCCGCACTTTTCACTACATTAAATCCACAGAATCAATAAACATTGAACCATTAAGGAATTTGATTGTAGAGCTTTTAAAGAGAGTTCTGTAAATAGATCATTATTGAATAACTCTTTTCCCCTAGATTTATAAGCCATTGCCCGAAGATAAAGAATGAATTTCCTTTCACGATTTTCTTGAAGTAATAAAAGACTGGTATCAAATTACTATACACGTTTCATTGAATAAAAACAGTTATGAGAGGCTATTATACTAAGCCGGGATTTAGTAATCCAACTAAGTTCGGTATTAGAGAGATAATCCCATTTCGAGACTTAAGCGAAATCCCACGATTTCGGTTTAGCGGTGGGATTCCCTTCATTTAGGAAAAATGTAGGTTTCATTTTTAGAGGTGTGCAGTAAATTAGCAATAAAATTTTACGAGGCGCGGCTCGATGCGTGAATAGGAGGGATAGCTGCGGGCTGACCGGGTATCTTTACAAATCGATCGGCGGGCATAAAGTGTGCGTTGTTGAGATGGGATATTAGAATTTATAATAAGCGAGGCCCGGTATCAGCGGCGCTCACGTCCGCTCCTCACACGCTTAGTGCGGCATTGTGTTAACGATAATAGCCGAGTACTCGACGCGGGTCAGCCGCGACATCGTGCGCCCTCCATTTTTGCAGCGTATCTCCCGCTGCTCCGGTCATGCTGCCCTGCGGCCTCCCAACCGCTTCCAACTCGAGAAATATTACACATAAATAACTATGACAAATGATATTCCGCTACGATCGTTGCACTCTATCCATTTCTGGAGTAGACCGCGTCATGTTCCTCGTTACTTTTTATGGGGGTGTGATAGAGCGTTTTAGCACGTTCTGCCATTTACATCGTTCACGATTTCGGGCGAAGTAACGCCGTATAAAGCGGTTAATAGGAAGGAATTCGCAAATGCATTACGTATAACTAAAGGTTCAGAGTCGCAGGCGCCGCAGGCAGAACGGAACGTCTGTATCCATGATTTAAGATAGAGTCGCGGGGTCCTCGGGATAATAATCCTTTAATTATATTTCTGCTGCTCGGCCCAACGACTGAATGATCGTGATTGCTTTTCTGATGGCCTAAAGAAACCAATTAAAAGAACTATTCTAATAGGCGTTGCTGCATGTATTACATAAATTAAAAAAGTTGCATAGTATTATTTTTTTCGACTATCATACAAAAAATTCCTCTCTTTTTGAAAGTCGTTTTTAGACAATAGTCGGTTTAGTTCGTTGCGGTGCTATTTTCAATCACCTTCGATACTAGGAACACATGAGCTTGTAGCACGTACATTTAATCTAGTATCGAGGCGTCGATATCAGCGCGGCCGCACGCGACAAGATTTAGAGTCGCCGGCGAATGGCACGTCAGACAAATATTTCACCTTGGTTTGTGGCTAGCGGAAGCACTATTGGGGCTAGAGCAAATTACAACACGGCTGAGTCATTTTCAAAAACCGTGATATTTTTGCAGAACAAACTTCATTAATGTCTTACGAGAAAGACTTATAAACTAATACGTAATGTTTGGGATAGCGCAGTTAAGTAATTAGGAAAAAAGTTTACGTAGTCTTGCCATGCTCATTGAATTAATTTTAATTTTGGCACTAAAGTTTAGAAAATGAAGTTTCTTCTATGTCCTCAAGTTTTCCATTATAGTGTACGCAGAAGCTAGTTAGTTTTGTAAGAAAAAAACTTCTAACTTTGTTATTTTGCTTTTTTTTTCTCCACTTATCTTTATATATAAAATGCCTTTAATTAAGCCATTGCTCAGTGGGTTCAGTGAAAAAAACGTATTTTTCATGACAGAACCGTAACGTAATGTCTCTTCCTGGCGTAGTAATACGGATCCCCAAGCCCTTCTCCGAAGCATCAGTAAATCAGACACGGGGCTGCAACTCCATTTGTCTTGCGCCGCGGTGTCTTGAATATTCTAGAATGTTCCATGGCCGCTGCCAGCTAATAAATAAAACCCTAACAACCGAACTAATTTCACTGGAGCGACAGAAACGTCCCGTGAGAATGTATAGGATCGATGTTTTGAGAAAATATATCAATTTGAATTGCAATAAAAGATTCCAGTTGACTTTATCGGAAATGTGGAAATTGTCGTTAGTTTCCCTCAAAACTTAACTGCCTCTGACACACTATAAATAATTTGCGTGTATAAGAGTATGTGTAAAATACTATTTCATTAAATATACTTTTTAGAATCACGTTCCTCTAGAAGAAACTCGATATACCTACCAACAATCGGATTGAAGATCAAAAAAGATGAGCTCTATCTTATATAATTAATGATTTGCATAATCAAATGACAATGTTGGCTTTGGCTCAAGAAGGCAATGTTCTTGTTTTAAATTTACCATCAACTCGGTACAAAAAAACTATTACGCAAAAACAATTAGTCGTTCTGGTAGTTTGCTCGCCAGAGTTGATTTACCGAGTAACTAAACTATCAAGCTGAAAGTGTTTGTAATCGACTTAGATCCGCTTACCAAGTATCGAAGTTGCTTTGGAAGGTTAGAAGTTGATCAGTGTTCGCTGCCAGCAAACTTGTAAGTTGTCCGTGGTTCAACCAGAAAACAGATAATTTAAAGGCATGTATACCCACAGTCATATCTTTTATAATGGCAGCGAACAACTCTCACCGGATAAGTGTAAGTATCCTTGAAATAAGAACAATATTTTAACACTTTGGCGTGCACTACCGTGATTAGTGATCAATTAGCCATACAACTTGACGTCTATAGACGTCACCGCCGCTCAATGTGTTAATTCCGTAATATAGCAATTTGGAGGAAGTAACGTAGATAATATTTACTTACCATTTCTAGGAGGAGTTTGAATTGGTTTTACCTTAACCCACTATTGGTCATGATTAGTGCTGGCCAACAGTATGTTGGAGGAAGCTAGCTAATTTCTGCATAATGTTATATGACTATTAGCTAAACAATCCCTTAACAAAAGACACGTAAAGAATTCTGCTTATAACAGAAATCAGAGCCCTTAGCCAAGATGCCCATCGCTAACTAGCGTTTCTATTCGTTTCGTTTTTAAACCAATCGCGTCACTGGTAGATCACGTGACTCTCCGTATGACGTGATCTACCAATGACGCGATTGGTTTAAAAACTAAACGAATAGAAACGCTAGTTAGCCATGGGCATCTTGGCTAAGGGCTCAGGATAGGTTAAAAATCAAAATTAGGAAAGGTTCAACATAAGGTGATAATGTCTTGACTATAACGGGATGACAAAGTGTTTTTTTATTTTTTCTACCTAGATTACTGAGGAATACAAAACCACTCAAACATAGCCAACAATGATTTTAAACTACATATATCGTTTTATTAGCAAAACAACAGGTCTTAACGGTATTATGGTCCCATAAACCGGTTTACATGCAAATTAACTGTCTGAAGTACTCAACAACCCATAATGTCTCAGCTATGTTATTCTGTTAACACATCGTCGTTCAGTTCTACTCAGTCGATGAATAGCCGGCGAATTTACGTCGTCCGTCAAGGTGGGTAAATGACATTCAACTGCCTGCACATTAATTTAGTCGCTGGTTTCACAGACGACCAGCTGTCAAACCAGCTACTAAATGAATGTGCAGGCAGTTGAATGTCATTTACCCACCTTGAAGGACGACGTAAATTCGCCGGCTATTCATCGACTGAGTAGAACTGAATGACGTAGCGTTAACAGAATAACATAGCAGGACAGGCTTGCATCCTAGAGGGAGGTACGATCATGAATACAAAAAATAACCCTGGCAAGTATAAACTGAGTAAAAAATAAATTTTAGTAAGAAATATTTACTACAGAACGCCGCAATTTTGTGTGAATGTAACATCTCAAAATGTAGCATTAATATAGCCGTCTATTTGTATTGCCGATGTTTTTTTGAAAGCACCATTTTTTTACTTTGTGCTTGTATCAAAGGAAAATGTACAAACTGGATCCTGTATTTTACCTAACATCTTTTGGTTTACAACTTCTTGGTTTCTTATTGTTATTTACCGATAAAATACTACCGTTTATCACTCACTATTTTAGTAATACTTTCACGTAAAATAGAACGCAGTAATTACTTGAAAACATCTCACTTACGAATAAGAACTTAAAATCGAGGGCGTATTTACATACGTGATTCTGTTCACTAGTATATATAACATATTATGTCGATAGTGAGACAGTACCTCAAGCTCAAACAAGTTATTACTCGCGATGTTATAAACCGTCACTTCCTGACCTAGCAGAACTTTTTCTGGGCGGTTACTCAATATATCTCTTTCATGTCATATTAGTTAGAAAAAGACGGATGAACCGCAAGCAAGTTTTGCTAGCCAATTTGCTCGTGGCGGACAGAAGCTGCGGTAGATTTCATAACAATTTTCCCTTTCGCAAGTCCAAGCGGTTCGAGCATCGCAGCTTCTCAAACAAGAGTGAACTTTGCTTTTATAACTTCGTCTGCATTAAGTATCTAGTTTATTTCTTGTTAGTTTAGTTTCTTCTTTGAGTAGTGGGATAAACTTTTGGCAATAGGGCTCATAATTAATATTAATAGTCATTGTATGTATAAATAAATGATGTAGGCGGCCTACTTTACATTTAAACAGCATTAACAATAACATTTTATACCAATTTGAGAAACTTCAGCATTATCACAATGGATAACTATTTAAAAGTAGTTTTGCGTAAACAGATATTTTCCGCAACAAAACTATAGCACCGTATCATTACAGAACATAAAACAGCACTTTTATAACCGCTGTAATGTAAAATCAAAATCAAATAGGAATGTTTAGTCTTATAATCAACACTTGTATGTGAAGCAGAGGTAGGTAATTCTGGTGCGTTCCCGGCGTGCATTGAGCAAGGCGGTGTTGCAACGGTTAGTTCTGACAATGCAATGTAATAAGCTAGTTCATCATTCACCGCAGATGTAAATGCTCTTACTACATAATAAAGTGTTTTATCAAGAGTGTAAACCTCGTCTGTACACATTATGATTATACATTAATAAGTAATAATCCTAACTTCTAAAAACGCATTAAAACTTATTGAAAACGTTATTTGATCAAATTTTGGTGGGCAAAATGTTTAGAATTTTTTTTACTTATACTTGTACTTGAGTATTACTGCAATTTGTAATCTATCACAAAATAAATACCAAAGATTTTGTTTCTTTTTTAAATAATGACAGAGCGTCCTACGACTATCATTATTTTGCTAAAAATTATCATGTTTTTAAATAATTAAACATTCATCAATCACTCAAAATTTGATGTATTTAGTTAATCATGGTCTGGGAAATAATAAATCTTGTTTACGGATGTCGTCATTAGATACATTCCAATTTTCTTTTTGACGCCAAAGTAATCACCTAATCACAATATGACTTTTCTTTTGCCTGTAAATTCCCGAAATTTGTAACACCAAATCGGAACAGAGACTTCCCTGTACGTTGCCTACACAACAACTCCGTAACGAAATTGGGAAAAATAACCCAATGCCTTTTGTTCGAAATCCCTTAGATCCATATCGACGGCATATAATAATAACTTTTGTGATTCCGCCATTCGAGATGTTGATAGAATCTTGACAGAGGCGGGTTAGGTAATCTTGTTTAGAATTTGACGTTCGACTTCGAAGTGCGCCATTAATTTGGTTTTCCGCTTGGTTTGATTCAAAATTTGGCGTAATTTGTGCTTCAAAGAACGCAAATAATTTGTTAAGAAAAAAAGTTTTGCTTTAAGCAAAGGCGATCCAGCGTTTCCCTCGCCTCGGAAACAAAAAAAATCAGGGATAAAAAGTACCCTGTGTCAATCCAAATCCGTTCAGTCGTACCTAAAGGCGTAATTGAAACACAAACATCCAAACATCTACATATGCAAAGTTGCACATTAATAATATTAGTAGGATAATATTAGTAGGATAATAGGAAGTAACGAACGATAAGAAGGTAAAGATATTATAAGTATTAAAATTACATTTTCAGTTATTCTCTGTTTTCCCAGGATGACGTATAGCTGGGCGCTGGTGCTGGCATGCCTGGTGGTCGGCGCGCTGGCCGGCGAGCCAGTGTTCGACCCGACGACGCTGATGAGGCTGGTGCTCGTCCCGGCAGACGCTGCCGTCGGCTCAGTCATCTACCGCGTGCGGGCCTCCGACCCAGACTTTGACTATCCACTGCATTTTGAGCTGATTGGTGAGTCTTTGGTTTGCTGGTCTAGTAATAGCATATTGTCTGACTATAAAGGTACTTTAATTTATACAGCCATTTGAAAGATGGAGCTGATACGAGTACAATACACAATACAATCCTCTATATTGTTCAGCATAAAAATAAGAAAATCGGAAAAGAACAATTTAAAAATATAGGCACACAACAGGTAGTCTTGCCGCTAAATGATGATCTCTTCCAGACAACCTCGGAAAGAGAAATACGCTAAGGACAAAAAACAAATCTAATTAATGCTGATACTGATGCTGATGTTATAAATGCTAAAATAAGACAGACTGTAGATAAAAGTAGTATGTGCGAAGAAATGCCAAGTGAGGTAGAAATAAATATGAAGAAATAATAAAATTGATTTCTCTATATGAACAGAAGTGTGAACTAACAGAAAACTTTTCATGCCGTTGTGCTCGTATACTTGGCTAAAGCTACGAAGGTTAAATATCCATCCAATTTTTTGTACCAAAAATCCGCCATAATTATCATTCTAACATCGAAGCTACAGGAGGTAAAAACAAATAAAAACTGTCAACACTTACACACAAGTTTGGCTCTTAAATTTTTGTCTTCATTCTTGCTTTTTCTTTAACTCACCAGGTCAAATGGGTCGTCTGGACATCGGTGTCGAGACATTGCCATGTACGCGTTACAACTCCGTTTGCCAGGCGAATGTGATCTTGCTGCGAAGGTTGGAGCCAGGTCGCTACGTGGACTTCAGGCTGTCTGTCCGAAACACTCGGGGAAGGAGCAGCCGCATTGCTTGCTCCATCACTGGGACTAACGCCACAACGCCGCGGGACACCATATTCCCACATCAGCCACCGATTGTGTTGGTTCCTGAGGTAAGTCTAACTTTATAGCGTGAATAAACTCACCCCATTTGACTTTACATGCAAGATTAACGAATGATTCTTAAGTATCTGGGTAGAACAAGTAACTTAAAAGCGTTTTTTCTAATTAATATTTTATAGATGACCGTTTGATTCAATTCAAATTGAAATTTCGAGATTGAGTGAGGGCGAAATGAGAATTTTCAACATTCGGTTGAACATTAACACGTAATTAAAATAATTCAGATTTTATATTGTTGTAATTTCATTAATGTGTAATTTCTATTTCTGACGATCTCAATGTAATAACTTGTAATTTGACATGAAGTGCAATTTATACTGTAATTTGAGTAATACAATCTGAATCTGAATCTGGCACATTGGTGTTCGATATTATTCTCAAAGACTTAGCGTGGAAGTCTGAAAGATTTATTATTTTATTGAAAAAAAAACACTGATAACTTTGAAAGTTGAGTCCTTAATTAAGTCAGAGAAGAATCGAATATTGGACGCTTTACTCTTATTTTCCTTAAGCCCTTGTCGAGGTAAATTCAAGATTCACTCAATTTATCCGCTTTGGTAAATTAAAAGAGGCACGATCAGAGCGGATAATGAGATTATAGGTAATGTAAAACTTGTTAACTTAATAAGTATAATTATAGCCAGTTGAAAATTGGTTAGTGACAAATAAATTTCGTGGTTGAATTCGTTAAAATCTATTCCCACGAGTATTGTGCATTTTCCTAGATATCTTTCTAGTAGGTTACCTATTACTTGAGTAGTTACGGTACCTACAACTAACTTTTGACACAAACTTTTATTTGCAATTTTGCTTGCGCGGTGAGGAAAAGCCACATTCGCACTGAGCATCTCGCATTCTCACAGAATCAACAGTCAGGCTAGACACAAGACTAACTCCTTTCATATAGACAAATGAAAACTACAATAAGTACAAAGTTATAATTTATGGCTAAAGATAAATGTTAGCGTGGGCTTCCCGTGCATGATTTTCAACACAGCGATTACCGTACGAACAGCGTGGCACCAAATGAGCCGGCGTCAGCCTGATGTGATGTGATTGATGATGATGAACGCACCCCGCCCCTCACCAAATTAACCCCCAGTTTAGCACGTGTCATGCCATGCCCTGCATCACCACTTAAAATAAATCTAAAACAAAGTCCAGAGAATTTTAAAATTAATTTTAAGGTCTCAGAAATGTCAAAGCTAATCCTTACAAACAGACATATCTTTTTCATGAAATGCTCGTACCAACTTAATTAAAGATTCTGTCTGGTTTATTTTCCAAAGGATTGCAGAAAGTATTTACTGTCTTCACGGAAGTCTCGTAAACAGAGTCGACGTAGAAAAATCTCATTTACTGCACTTTTATGTTGCTTTTAATAACATTTCTTTGCAGGACGCAAAACGGGGTACGGATTTAGAGTTCGTGATCGCAAGAAAGAACCCTCTGTCGCCGAAGCCTTTAGAGCTAGAGCTGTGGGTGAGTTCATTACGCATATAATGAGATGATACGAGGCGATGACTGGGCGCGGGTAATGACGTTTTCAGCTCGCAGTTCCGTGTTTGATACCCGTTTCGCTATAACCACATAATGAAGTTTCGCGCTCGCTAAGGGCCTCCGCCAGTATCGCGTTGACGGATCCCGCAAAATTCATTTTACAATTTAAGTAGCGACGTGGCGTGCAACGACGTAAGGCAAATTAGGTATGCACCCGCTGCAGCATATAGATGTAATCAATTACTCTTCTAGGAATTATGTAAATGAAATAAGGGATGTAAGTAAATCTTTTTGCAAAATTTGGGTTTCCATTTAAATGTTTACTGGTATTGCATTATTCACATTGCATGATTTCATTAGCGCGCATAATCCGGAAATAATGAGGACATTTCAATGTGCATGCATGCACGTTAAATACTAGTAAAATCTACATCGACATTAAAAGGCTAAAAATGCTGCTTAAAATATTCTAGATCCAGTCGCGTAAGATAAAACTGGAAAAAGCTCTATATTGCGGTTTAAGTGTTTCAAATTACCTTCATTTACATTAAATCATGGCGATTCTTTGCATTTTGTTGGAATTCGAGAATTCCATTGTGTGCAATGAGATGGGTCGGACAGGCAGCCGCGACTGCGCTGATGATGTTGCACAATTACCAGGCATTAAGAAGACTCGAGGCGTGTTAAATTTCTCACAGTCCGTGGAGAATGGCTAGGCACCCGTAACCTGAGGTCGTTTTATCGGCCACTTAAATGCTATAATAATGGAGAACGTGTCCTTACGTGTAGGTACTGTAATTTTAAAGCGGTCTGTCTATTATCTGGGTAGGCTACGGCTCGTTTTTTTACTGCAATTACCTATTTTTTCTTAATAACGCTTGTTCCTACAGGGTTCGCCTCTGTTCGCAATCCGCCA
The DNA here is from genome assembly GCA_963241965.1 of Tortrix viridana. Classification (NCBI taxonomy): domain Eukaryota; kingdom Metazoa; phylum Arthropoda; class Insecta; order Lepidoptera; family Tortricidae; genus Tortrix; species Tortrix viridana. The sequence continues at coordinate 6,163,366 of OY725179.1, read as the reverse complement.
GCGCCGCGTCTCTGTAGAAAACACGGAGGGCCAGATATTCTTGGTGGGTCCACTAGACTTCGAGGCGCAGTCCATGTACCACCTCACGCTATTAGCTGTGGTAAGAAAATTTATGCGATAAATGTCCAGTTTAATCACCTAATTAAACTTAATCACGCTTTAAATCCAATTCCGTAGAGTTGCTTTCAAACCTTTCGCGTCAAAGTAGAATGTGGTTTTGATAGTAATTGGTCGTAATGTGATATGTTACAGGACCCGTACGTGGAGATAGGGAAGGACACGCGGAATATAGCTAGTTTGGAAGTGGTGGTAGTAATACAAGATGTGCAAGACATGCCGCCTGTGTTTACGTCAGCTCCACCAATCACGCATCTGCCGAAGCAGGTCGCTCCTGGAGATACGGTGGTCAAAATACGGGCTGAAGACGGAGACAAAGGAGCTCCACGGCAGATCCGATATGGCCTTGTGTCCGAAGGAAACCCCTTTACACCGTTTTTCAACATCAACGAAACTACTGGTAAGTAACTCCGTAATTGACTTTGCGATTCGACGCTATTTCCAGCTCCCGAGTCCGCTACAATCAAGGGCATTACTGTCAACAGTTACGTAACTCTGGTTAAGTAGTGACTCGGTAAATCACAATCCCTTGAGTCCATTAGGCAAATAGTGAAGGGATGAGTGCCACGGGGTGTTTTCAAGAGAGGTATGCAAGCCGAGTGAACATCGCGTTAGAATTTGCAAGGCTTTGCAGCTATCGGCCTAATGGATCTTGGGCTCAAATAGGTCAAATTACTAGAAATAAAGGATTGAGTGTGAAGAAAGGGGTAGTCATTGTGCAGCTTCTTTTGTGTATATGAGCTAACCATTCTGTAAGCATTTAAATGTTTAACAAGTCATGTAACGTCATATGTTAAAATCCGCAACTCGGCAATACTTATTGTACTTTAATAAAAATGTTTGGTTTGTAGATCCTGAAATATACATGACGCTAAAGGAAATTATGAACCTTTACCTACCCTCACTTAGACGTAGTTTTCACACAAATATTTCCATCCACGCGATAGGGTTACTGCCTTTTTAACGACACACCTGTATACATATTATTCCTAAATTTATGGATTAAAAGTCGTTGGTTTGCGTTAACGTGTTTGACCTAAATGGACGGGTGGATTAATGTTGTTATTTTGCCGTTACAAAATAAAATATACATCGCAATACTCATACGAGTATAAGTATATATACACGTTATACACCTACCAAGTATTTTAATGCAAAGTTCATATACATTATAGCATTAACTCTATTCTTGATTTTATTTACCCAAGAGGCCTTTAAATTCCTTCTACATACCTAAATTAAGAGTTTTTCCACATTCCACAAGGGTACCAGCACACTACAGTAGTTTTCTTTTTCAGCGTGATACAATCAGCGCGTCCGTCTCACGTCCGGCGGCTTCCGTAGGATATCCTACTTCGTTATCGCCACTTCTACAGCCTTACTGTAGCCCTGGTACCAGGCCTGACCCACTTCGCTGTTATTAAACAACTCACTATCAGATTTTGCCCGTGCTCGTTTAACAAAAACTTCTTTACGATTTCAACTTTTGCAAACTTTCGTCATTTAGTAAGACAATTAATAGCTTAACAACGCTACGTTGTTGTCATTATGGCGCAAAAGATTGGGGAAAGTCGCTTAAGCGATTTCTGAAACTATTCCTTACATTATAACTTTCATTTGACTCCCGACTTCCGTAATTAAAGCAACGACTTGCGAAATTCAAGCATTAATCACCAACAATCTTTTAATTAGGTCACGTTTCGTGCCTAGATTTTATAATTTCCTTGTGTATTTCTGAACCAAATGTACCAAATTATTTTACTGAGCGTTCAACGTTTAATAAAATTTAATGGTATGATAAAACCGCATTTTACATTTAAGTGCTAAAAAACCTCGAATAGGTACCCTGCTTTTATTTACAATTGGACTGAATAATAGAAGTAGGCAATATTAATACAGAAAAGAAAAGAGAAATTCGTATTATTAGCATAACTTTGCTAATTGTTCTACTAAATGTGTAGATCTAGCTTTGGTTTTACAACTTTCATTTATCTCTTATAAGTCATCCCATAAGGAAAGATGTTACTACCCGTTCTTTTATTTTTACAAGAAACAACAATCTAATACATTTAAGTAAGAATCGAAGTATGTACGATACTGAAATAAAATCCTGGTGGCCTTTCTGTACTCCAAATTGAAACCGGCATGTGCATTAAGCAGGAATTTCTCGACGACATTACCAGGAGTCCAGAAGTCCTATCTGTTCGAGTTATGCCCTGAATCGGAGGCGAACACCGCTAATGCCACAGCCTTGCAGTATAATGGCTCATTAGACCAAACCCGTCGTCTCGCCTTCCCCCATTGTTTGCGAAGCTGCCCCTACCTTAATTCATAATAAAGGGCCTTTGAACGTCCCTGCGCGTAGAGCACAACTGACGGTACACTAGTGGCAGTGTACCTAGTTAGTCTAATTAGGCTGTCCCTTCGAAAGTTAGTTCAGACTTAGCTTTGGGTTTATCCTTTACTTGTCCTTTGACCTAACTTGATGAGTCTTACGATGTTGACAAAAGGAATGCTTAAGATAAACATGAATTTGTATGCGACTTGTAAGAGACTTGATAATTTGCACAAACTATTCAGGGACTTCAGGGACATATTGTGATAAAATAGCACTCAAGACCGAAAATTTCACAGTGGTTAATCAGTTCGAAATCGTAGAAATATTATGTTTGTTAAAATCATGGGATTTAATTCTCAATGCAAGTTAAAACGTAAAATTTTCTCGTAAAACAGAATGCACAATTTGTCTAAAGTATCCTTAGGGTAGGGGTGGGTGGGCCAGCACTCCAGGCCCGGATAGAGGCCGCTCCGACATTATCAACTCGCTAACTATGCCCGCCCGCGCAAACTGCTGCCTAGCGGAACCGTTAAAAACTTAGAGATGGAAATACTCGGCTAAATTTAAAAGGTAGTTCGTTGGCAACTGGTCATATTTATACGGGAAAAAATAGTTAATGTGTACAGTCTATTCGGGCAATTGGTTCCTAAATACAAGATTTTTTAAGTCATGATGCATGTGTTCCCTTATAACCATTGTTAAACGTCACTAAAAGCGTTAATTCGGAAGAAAAAACATAATTGATTACGTAAAGTGTGTTAAAAATCTAAAAGAAAACAAAACAGAGGTCGCAAGCGACTTGTCTTTCAATTTACTTGAAAAGCTAACTAGAAAACAGTCCTGATACATTTGTATAACCAATGTTTGACATCACCATTTCCTATCCTAACGGAAACCAAAACAGTCTTTGACAGCTAAACAACTGTCATAACTATAGCTCGGTCCGAAGGCTAGCATTATATTCTCTGGTCGGCGATTCAGACTAGCGCAGCCCTAGCGATATTGGAGGAGCCGGCATACTTGCGAATTTATCGTATTAATCAGGCAACACCTTATACGAACTGAATGGGATCGAGATTCAAAGCGTGCCTACCCGTTCGCTCAATGGCTATGGAATTAGGAACTCGGAGTTTGCGAAGGAATTAATACTTAACGTAAGTTTAATTGTGAATCGCGAGTTTAAGTTTAGGTCGTATATGTATGGAAAAATGTCTGAAATTTATGTGGAAAGTTTTGTGCCGAATAAGGAAACGGAACGACTAAATGTAAATGACCTATTTTATGAACAAGTTGCTCATAACATTCCAAACATTTAGTAAGTATACATTCCTCCGACGTTATTACCTTAGATTACAGTTATATTGGTTTCTATTTATTTTTGGTACTAAATTATGTAATATAAAATACGACTTGACAGATTAACAACAAAATATACGACATTGACAACACGACAACGACAACGGCTTTGATTAATAGTTTGTTAAACCTGATGATAATTATAATAATGAAAAAATTTAAAAAAATATATATTCGAAGAAAAAGGGCGATTGTACAATCGACGATACAATTTAAATTGAGGTTGAGTAGGTTGTTAAAAACTATTGTACAATTAATTGTTAAACCCTGATCCCTGATGAGATGATTCTGAGCTATTTGAGTAGAGTTTACAACTTCTTAAGCACTACGTGCTATTGCAAAAACATTGGTTTGTAAAAACTAAATTATATAGGGAATTCGCTTTGCACGAGCTGCACAGCAGTATTAAAAAAATATTTTTTAATATCTTGCCTAACTAATAGTCAAAAGTGGGTCAGAATGCATACCTAACTAATAAAAAGTCGTCGTTACATTAAAAGGACAAACAACTAAACAAATCAAATTTATCAGGAGCTAAAAGAAAATCATTTGGCGTCCCACATTCTAATTACTTATCACGGAATGCAAATGAATGCTTTGTACGAAGCCATTCATTATCAAATTACCGGCATTCCATCTTGTCAGTTGTCACAGACAAAGAGGGCTCTGAAAGGTTATCGCGGGGAGCTCCACTTTTGTATGCTAATTGCGGTCTACATTCTTTCTTTTACGTCTAGTCAACTAGCTAGGAGCAACTAAACGTAAGAGTTAGTTCAAATAAAGCAGATGTTTGTAAAGAAAACAATTTAAATGGTTTCCAAACTAATATTTATGCTGCCACCTATTGGGCGTGATCTTAACTACATAGTATCAAAAGATGTAATGTTTCTGGACAGTACGTTACGCTCCCGCAGATAAGTAGGGAGCGACTTATTGAGAACATTAAAACATAGATGGCACTTAAAGCAAAGTTTATTAATTTGAGTAGTTATTTCGCTTCGATGGTAATAAAACCGAAAGTATTATTTTATGTAAACATAATAAGCGATATTTTTTATTTCTTTTTTTAGCCATCATCATGTTTATGATCTCAGTTATAATTATAATTCACTTGTAAGTTATTTATGTGCGAGCGATTATAATATAGTAATGGCTTTTAGAATCAACATTCGTATTCATTCAATAATAAGGTCAATTTATCGTACTGCCACCCACATAAAATAAATGACATAGCCTGGCATGACAAATTATTCTAGACTTTGTCATAAAAATGATTAATTAACCAAGTTCCACACTATAATAACACGAGAGTTATGTTTATGTTTTAGTAACAACACGATGTTAATAACTCTACTCAACAATAGGTGGCGCTAAACACAACTTCCAAAGAAAACCTTTTGTTATATTATAATTTATAAATAAAATAGATTTTGAATATTGCCTGCACGTGTCTGTACTATTTCGTGTAAAAAAGTCCCAATGATCTGTTTTAATAGCTTTTCATAGGAATGATCCAACTTATATGAAATAAGTTTTCATAATGATCATTCTCACTTGTAAACTTTGAAATTACAGGTGCAGTAACATTAGAGCGTCCGATCGAAGAGATCGCGGCGATCTCGCACGCTGGCGCACCGATTCTGCTGACCGTAGTGGCCGAAGAACTGCGTTTGTCGCGCGAGGAACCCGAGGCCATGTCAGCTACCGTGCAGCTGGCGTTCCTGCTACCTGAACGGGATAACTCACCGCCGTATTTTGAGAACTCATTGTAAGTACAGTAAAACCAGGGTATTAATAGTACCTACTCGGCTGACTATTCACACCCTCTTTACTGTCAGAGAGTTTCACCGTAAAGGCTAATTAAAGCATCGAGTACCTATCGAGTGTTTTGAATCCACGAAGTGCAGAGTTCACTATTAAAACCTGTTTTAATTTCAATCTATCGTTTACCTGTATATTTGACAGCCGCAAACAATTAATAAAAGATAAAAAAAAGATAAAAGATATTTATTCAGTAAGTAGGCCGCACGGGCACTTAATTTTACATATGTTTATGTCTTTCTGTATTGTTCTTGATACGTTACATGTTTACGTTACTGACCGTAAAATTAATTAGTGGGTCAAACCATATAATGCCGGTGGAAGTTGAAAAAAAATAAAAAAAAATATCAGGAGACAATATCACACAAATTGACATAGCCCCAAACTAAGCTTTAGGCTTGTACTATGGGTTAGTACCCACGGTTGCCTAGTGGCAACGATATACATCCTCATATAGTGAACTACACACTTAAATAGATAGAAAACATCCATGAATCAGGAACAAATACTCGCGCTCGGCTCATCAGACAAATATTTGCCCATACCGGAATTCGAACCCAGGACCGCTAGCTTCGTATGCAGGGTCACTATCAACTAGGCTAACCGCTTCGTCAAAGATTTGGTTAACGTGCTAAAAATCTTTAAAAAAATCCTACTGATGAATCACCAGTTCTGCTAAACAGTTTAGATAGTTCTATTCTCCTGTATAGATGCTGCGAGCGAATACCTCTGCCTGTTTTAGTTGTACCTATATTTACCTAAAAGGAGCTGATTCTTTTCATTAATTGTAACTTGAATAATACGACAAATTCCGGCATTCCATCACGATGTTTAAAAACGCAAAGCAAAGGCAAAAATTGCCATAAGTATCGGTAATAAGATGACAAAATCAAAACAAAAACGTTAATAGTTCCCCATCGTCTACTTACTGGTGTATTAATAACATAGGCACGTTTCTATTATTCCAGTTACATCACTTACTTGGATGAAAACGCGCCGCAGGGCACAGCCCTGACATTCAGTGACCCATACGTCCCGCAAGTAAACGACAATGACTCGGGCAAAAATGGCGTCTTCTCGCTGTCGCTGGTCAACAACAACGGCACCTTCGAGATATCGCCGGCAGTTGCCGAACGACACGCGCCATTTTTCATAAAAGTGCGAGACAACACCATGCTGGATTTCGAGGCGCGAAAGTCTGTGGTGTTTCAGGTATGATATGTTAAGCTCTTGCGAAAATCTGATGCCCTTGTGAAACCAGGCTTCTACGGTGGAGTGGAAATATGCCAAAAACCCAAAGTGTTTCCTACGTCTTTGAGACTTTTACGTAAATAATAGCGCCGCTGCCATGGATTTTAAAATTCACTTGTGCTCTGTAATTGTGTAAGAGCAACCTAAAGAATTTCATTTAAACTTATATCATTTTCAGATAGTAGCACAGGAGCTCGGTCCAGCGACAAATTTATCAGCAACAGCAAATGTGACAGTTTATCTGAACGATATGAACGACAACCCTCCGGTTTTCCTAGCGGCTTCATATGACGTAGAGCTCCCTGAGAATGTGACAGCTGGAGCAAGGGTTGTACAAGTCGCTGCTGACGATGTTGATACAGGAGCTTTTGGAAAGATCCAATACACTGCCATATTAGGATATTTAAACACGTCGTTAAACCTGGACCCTACATCAGGGGTGATTACGGTTGCGACGGACAACCACGGCTTCGACCGAGAGGCGATGCCAGACTTGCATTTTTTAGTAGAGGCTAGAGATAACGAAGGCGTAGGTTTAAGGATAACAGTGCCATTAATTATTAAATTATTAGATGTAAATGATAACCCACCAGAATTCGAGAGGTCGTTATACGAATTCGTATTGTCCCCAAGTCTTAATAACTTCACGTCGTCAGCGTTCGTCAAGGCAGTTGACAAAGATGCGGAACCACCAAATAATATAGTCAGATATGAAATAACACAAGGAAACACCGAAGGAAACTTTGCTGTTAATGAAGACACAGGTATGTTTTTACTAATTCGTTTTAATTGACATAACTTTTTGAACATACTTTTTCTCAGATTTAAGGATTTTCTGTTTTTCTTTCAGGTGAACTATATCTTCTGGAAGCTTTGAAGAGGACAAAGAAACAAAATGTTCACAGGCGAAAGCGACAATTTGAGGAACAGGAAGAAAGTGAAAATTATGTTCTCACTGTTGGAGCACATGATTTAGGAGTTCCCAGATTATCTTCAAGTACAACTGTTAAGATATATCCCCCAGAAAGCAAGACAAAGACAATGTCTTTTATAGTACCTGGTGCAAATCCTGATAGACAGAAGCTTGAAGAAGTTTTGAATACTCTCTCTGGAGGGAAAGTTAATATTATTGATATAAGACCTTACAAAGGGAACGATAATGGAGCAACAGATCTAAGCGGTCAAGAGTCTAGTCAAGAGAAGTAAGTCATTTTAAAGTTCTGGAAATAGTATTTGGCCACCTGTTGCGATCTTTTATTTAAGAAACTAACCCAAATTATATTTCCTTGGCTATAAACCTTTAAGTTTTTTTTTCACTTCTCATGCTCAAAAAGCGTGTCTTATTAGGCTTAACAAGCGGGACTAAAGTAGTACATTTAGTGCCCAGAGAAAATATGAATGGAACGTTGGGTACTTTTTTGGTACATACGAGTATACTATTTAACTAATTTTATTTAACTCCAAAAAAAACTTTGTATTTGGTATAAACCAACCAGAATACACCTATATTAAAATCGACCAATCAGGAATCAGAATTTATTTTCTCAAAACATTAGGTGTTTTAGTCCCTATTTCACAATCATTAAAAATAATGATTTTCTTTTTAAAAGCCTTGTAAAACCACAAACAGCCAGTTACATGTTGCCATTTGATGAAGTTGCCCTTGTCGTCGGAGAGCCGGCTGGGAATACAACCTCCACCGCCTCAAGTCTTCGTTTCAGAAATGTTGTCTATCGACTATTTGTTATGTTCTAACCCCAAAATCAACTTTGTTGTTCTTCCTGCATAACAGTGACAGGTTAAGAGTAAAAAAAAAGCGCTATTAAGTTGCATTTTTTTACGTGTCTGTCTTAAAATTATTAGGTATTTTATTTAAGATTTATTTTCTCGCAAAGTGTAAAGTAGAGTGTTTAACTTGAGACTAAAAAGCCATAATCCATAGCCATTTTCTCGGGTGGATAAATTTTAGTCTTCTTGTTGTACAATATACTATTTTTACGTTTCCGAAAATAATAAACACTTAAATTTTCTTCGAATTTCAGGAGTGAAGTAATTGCTATTGTGCGTATGTCGGGAAACGCTGCTATTAATGTCGCTAAACTTCAAGAACAATTATCCAAAAGCAAAACGATTTACGATACAGGTTCAGGCACTAACTCAGGCTCAGTGTCAGGGTCAGGATCAGGGTCAAATTCAGGCTCAGGTTTGGGCTTAGGTCAAGGGGCAGTGAACACAGGATCAGGCTCAAATGCTGGTAGTAACTCAGGCGGCAGTAATTCTGGCTCGAACTCTGGTCACGGACAATCCGACCAAACCGCTCCTAGAGATGATGAGTCTGTAAGTAAATATATATTTTTAAATTATTTTGCACAAGAGAAATAATGGTTGTCTATCGCTATCTTTACTTATTTAACTCAAAATGGAGCGTATGTCTATTATGTCAAGAAAGTTTTCTATTTTGTAATAATTCGACATAATATTCACTTTTTAATAGGAAAGTTTAATGTTTGAAACAAACATTAATATCGTTATTATTATTATTATTATTTATTTATTTATTAAACCAATCAACAAAATTATAAATAAACAAAAGCCCTGCAAAACTGTTTTATGACAGTTTGTCTGCAGGAAGACTTTAAGAGTACAGTATATATTTTACATGGTTTTGTTCGACACTATATACACTATATATTTTATTCTTTCAGATTTACAAGGCAGAGAGTCGTTTATTATTCTGGTTGCTGATTTTGCTAGCAATCCTAGTAGCACTGGTGCTATTACTACTTATATGTTGCTGCATATGCGAAGGATGCCCTCTTTATATGCCTCCTAGGTAAATATACAAATCAAATTATAATCTAATATTCTAACGCTTCAGTTTGCACCCCATTGCTAACTTACTCAGAACCATTTTCAAAACCAACATTCATAATCTGCTGGATCTAATTTTCTTTCTCTTCTATTAACAGACTAAAGTGCACCAACTAATCCGAGCATGATTTCACCTGACCCTTTGTTAGGTATGTTTGATTTATTTTATCACATGTTTAAAATTTACCCAGGCCTCACATTACAAACCATACTTTTAGTTCGACTAAATAATTTCATGCATGTTACTATCTGACCACGAGCACCAAGATTATCTTTTTTAACGTGCCTATAATAGTTAAGATTTAACGGACAGCTAGGTACATAGATATGTATTAATAAATTCTAGGAAAAGAGTGATACGTGTCAACTCCACAGAGGACGACGTGCATTTAGTGGTGCGCGACAAGGGACTTGGGAGGGAAAACAAGTCGACGCAAAATTTAGAAAATAAGTCCATACAAGCGACGGAGTGGAGGAGAAGGGAAGCATGGAGCGCCGAACAAGCAGACCTAAGGACAAAGCCGACCCAATGGAAATTTAATAAAAGACAATATAGATCTAAGGAGCACTCTAAACCTTCCTCTACGCCAGGAGACTTAAGACAAGAATTTATACATGCTGCGGCTGACAACGATTATAAATACAATGACGGCAGGCAGTCTTTTCGATTAAGGTAATTAAAAAAGTTGTTCAATCCATACTTGTGTGCTTATTATTATTGATGACGCGGTTAGCCTAGCTAGTTAGTAGTGACCCTGCCTGCGAAGCTAGCAGTCCCGGGTTCGAATCCCGGCATGGACAAATATTTGTGTGATGAGCGCGAGTATTTTTTCCTGGGTCATAGATGTTTTCTATATAATATTTAAGTATGTATTTCTCTATATAAGTATGTATATCGTTGCCTAGTACCCGTAGTAAAAGCCTAGAGCTTAGTTTGGGACTAGGTCAATTTTTATGAAATTGTCCCCTGATATTTATTTATTCAAGAGTGAAATACTAATGCTAATTTTATTTTCTCAGGGATGGTCCAAATATCATATACACGAAAGAAATGCAACTTCAGGAAGCCTTTGCTAATAAACATAAAGAATACATCGAAGATTTAGAAAATGGCTACGATAGAATTGCAACGCTGCATTACCAAAGACGAGAACATGACAATGATTCAATACGTAGGCATGAGATAGATCGGGGTTCAGAAGTCGGCGTTTTCCTCAAGTCTGATGATAGAAAGTTACATGAAAAATCTGATGGTAAAGGTAAAGATCGCGCTCCGTCTTCTCTTGGTCGAGATCAATATTTTATTAGAGAGGGAAACACTGAGATACTTAGGTTAGTAACACGGGGAAAAAACGAAGAAGAACGTTATGTCAACCTCCCTACACAGCAACAAAGACCTGTCACTCTGATTCCGCATACTCAGTACGTTGTAGTTGATAGTGGGAAGGACTTATTGATGGAAAGGTTTATAAGAGAACAAGGAGAAGAAGCTAAAAATATAAGAGAAAGAATGGAGAAAGTCACAGATTTAGACATGCCGCATGATAAAGATGGAAAAAACTTTACGTCTAGATCGCAAGCTGGTAGCGATGTTCCTAATCAATTTAATGACTACTCAAACATGCCTCTGGACGTACCTGGAGCTATCCCGCTTAAGACAGATTATTTGCAATCGGCTCTACTTGAAATGCAAAATAAATCGTCTATTCACCAAGAACTCTTAGAATCATCTCTCAGAAAACAGAACGAACTATTGCATCAAATACTCATTGAACGTGAAAGATTAATGCAAAACCATGAAACAGCATCACAAGTTGAAAGCAAGTTAGAAACACAAAGCCTACCTGGGCATTCCGTAATGGCTACTCAAACTGAATGTCATATAGGAACTCAAACTGAACCAGAGACTGCCAAACCAATAAGAAGAAAGGCCAGAAGTGACAACGACTCTTATAGTGAAGATGATTCGGAAATGGTAATGGAGGACGATACTAAGAAAGTCGCATGGGTAAAACGAAAGAAACCTAAGAAAAAAATTAAGTACAAAGATCCTAGGCGAAGCATGCGGGTTTACGAAATAAAGAGAAAGATCAAGACACCTATTATCGAAGAAAGCGAAGCATCGCCGTCAATAGAAAGTGAAAAGCATGTCAAAATTAGTAAAACTAATGAGAGAGAAGAACATTTTAAGACCTATGGTGATATGACAAAAAGTACAGTTACAACATCAAAAAATGAAACTGTCTCATCGACTCGCGTCAAAATGTCTGAAAGTGACAGAAAATCTGGTCTAAGAAAGGAATTGCTGATGGAAATTTCAGATTCGCTCGATGAAAAAATACAATCTAAGGTACATGACAGGAGGCAACGACTGCACAGGCAATCCTCGGTAGCTGTTGAAGAGGCTAGCGATGGAAACGGTCCGCTTGCCTTAGAAAACGAAAGTTTCGAAAGTAAGAGTAGAAATAGTTCAGCGTCAAAAGACCATCATAATCTTATATTCTCCAGGCAAGGATCATCAACAGAAGCAAGAGAAAAAGCCGGAGTTTCACCTATGAAATTAAAGTCACCTGACTTAGAAGACTCGCCGAAAAAGGAGAGTTCAAGTAACACAGAGTCTAATAATAAAAAAACTGACGCTGATTCTTCTTCCAAAGGTGAGTCGTCCAAACCTGTCCAAAAAAGCCTACCAAGGTATATGCAATGGTATGGCAGCAAAAAACCGTCTAGTACAACTTCAAAACCGGAAACAAAAGCACCCGAAAAATTGGCACCGAATAAACCAAAGCGACCTTCAAAGACTAAAAAAGAAATTGAAAAAGAAGAAAAAGAAAAAACGGGGCGCTACGGTAAGATAATTAATAAAGAACATCCAACTGACGCTACAGAGGCAAAAAAAAACTTCAAAGGAAAAGAAAGTGAATTCATTCACCCACGTTTACTGAAGGAAGAAAAAGTGACGCCTGTGCCTGAGGGGCCCTTGCCCGACGTACATCCCTTGCTGCAACACTCGGAGCATAGATATGAACATCAGTATGAAAACCAAAACCCTTTATGTTACATACAACCAACGCATATTCCGAAATATCTTGGAGGACAGCCTGATGTGATGCCTCGAAAACAATCGCTTGAGCAACAGCCAATATACGTCAATCAAGATGACGTGAGGAAAGACACAAAACAAGACATCTCCGAAAGTGCATTGACACATAGCATATCTATTTCCACTAGCTACGATGAAGGTGTGAAGATCGCACCAGAAGTGCATGTGTCTAAAATCAATATAGGCGGAGACAACGTTCCTGATGCGAGTCATAAAAAAGTGACTAATAAAATAGACGACAACGACTCTGGCATAGCTATGAATACTCTTGTGCAGCAAACTGGCAATGTAAAGAGATTACCAATAACAGAGAAAAAAAGCATCTTCACGATTGCCTACGACGACGTACAAACCAAACAATTACGTCCAGACAGCAGCTCCACCTCATATTAGTAAACTCTACCTATATTGAACATTCTGTCGACGTGCCTTATAATTTGTTAGATTTGTGATAAAATTGGTATTATTTAACACAAAAGACTTTTTTAATTCCGTCCAACATATTTAATGAGTATTATTACCTTACTTACATAATGTAAATAGTCAACTAGGAAATTAGATATACAATTTTTATTCTATATTAAATCAACTGCCTTATTTTGACGACTGGTAAACTTTATAATTTAAGTTAGTATATAATGTAAATATGTCACAATGTTGAAATTGTAGCTTTTAAGAATATAATTATTTAAATTACTTACTGATTAAATTTATTGAAATGTACATATTCGTAATTCGTCCCACAATTTTGCATACTGTTCCAGTGTGTAATTAATTCTATATTTGTTAAAAATATAAAGATATACTTATTATTGAGGTTGTTTTATTAACATACCACATCATAATAATATAGCATAAATCAAAAGCAAAAAAGCCCATATTTTTTCGTCACAGGAAAATTAATTTGTCATTATTTTAAGGGTTCCGTATCTGAAAAAGAAAAAATCCTGTTAAGGGCGAGTCGGATTCGCGCACCGACGGTTCCGCACAAACTTGTAGATACGTAAATAGTTCGTAAATCACGGGAATACAATAGAAACAAATTCCAGTATAAACTGACACGCACTAACTACGCACTATGCGGCATTATTTTTTATGTGATGTAACTATGAATTAACGGTTTCGGATTTTTTCCTTTACTTGTGCTATAAGACATTGCTTCTTGCCAAATTTCATGATTCTAACTCAACTGTAAGTACCCTATAGGTTTTGATTCCCTTGAGATTCCCTTGAATATGTGGCATAAACGACCGTACCTTTTGATTGCGTTGACTTAGAAGTCTGATTTTTTACAGCCCCAAGAGATTGCAGACTTGAGTATTTGATATGAATTTTGACTTGACACCTCTACGCGTTCCCGAGAAAAAGGGTCTTGACAGACACAGTCTGTCTGTGTGTATAAAAAAAGCCAGTATAAACTGATACTCAATAGGTACGAGAGTGCATACTTTGTGCGTGTCATTTTTACTGGATTTATTTTATAGTATTCCCGTGATTTACGAACTATTTACATACGTATAAGTTTGTGCGGAACCCTCGGTGCGCGAGTCCGACTCGCACTTGACCGGCTTTTTTATTAAAGTGACTGTGGTATGAATACCCTTGATACCCATTACCCATTATATTTAACGGCAAGTTACAATATTCTATCTCTCATTTAGACCTACTTGACATACTCATTACATTATTCTTATTCTATTGCTATAGCAAAGAAAGTGACAGCAGCATCTTTAATGAAACTTGAAAATTAATTGACGTCTTGAAGTGCGGCAGTTAAAGACACGAAGAGATGGATAAACTCGCCATGAATAGAACTTGTGAACGATGTAACCAAATCGCCATATTGATATTGTAGTTTGATGATGATGAGTTTACTAGTGATGGGAAAAGTAGACTACGATTAAAAATCGTTCAAAATGTATTTTTTAATCAGAATCACTACAATCGATTGAGGAAGACGTGTCACCAATATGTATTATGAATGGTTCCGTTATACAATCCGTAGCCCTGTCAATAATGCCGTCTAAGCTTTTTATTGTTTTCTTCATTTATAACGCGAGCCACGCATTTTTTCCATTGCTCCGCCCCGATTTGTGCCAAGCTTCCGTACCACGTGCGTTTTGTTTTCCCAGTGTATGCGTTCGACAAACCCTAGTGTCAAGAAAATCATATCATAACGTAACGTAACGTACCTACTGTACTGTAATGTTTAATCGTAACGATTGTACCTGGTACAATCAAGCGTGATTTAAAAACCACCAAAATTAAAATCGTTTTAACACACTACTTCTCGTTATAGTCTTAATTTGGCCATCACTAGTCAGCCATCATTGCCAATTGCAGACTTGAAACGAAACAAATATGTCATTGCAATATGTCGGAATAACCTTAAGTGCAAAATATTTTTTTTACTGAAATATCGAATTTTAAGTAATATTATATATTGTTCAATGAGGATGAGAATAACAAGTGGTGAAATAGCATATGGATTTAGTACTGATGGAGAGCTAGTGTGAAAATTTACGAAGAAATGTTGCCTAAAAGCTTAGTTTACATGGTTTACAAGTTCAATTGATGGCGACAGTATTTAACTATGCATAGATAAGGAATAAAAATAATGGAACCAGTTGTTAAACCACTTCCACACGATCGGGCGGTTGGGCCAACCGAGAGGGACACAGCTATCTGTCAGAATGAGATAGTAATATTTACTTCTCGTTCCTACAGAGGGCTTAGGGTAAAGTTTGCAACATTTTTCACGTCTCGATCGCGTTTGTGTTTAGTTTCAATTAGTATGGAAGTGTGACATCGCCCCTTGCGGCGCGTATTCGAAACATATGACAGTTCCATACAAAGTGACACTTTTACGCAAACGCGATCAAGACGTAAAAAACGTTGCAAAACTTACACTAGGTCCTCAGAGAGTGTGGCGAAATTTTTACCAAAATCGTTTTTTTCCGGTAGCAATCTTTCCATTCGCAAAATTTACCAGTCTTCATTTTTTTCTGTAGCTTATTTTACCGAAGATTATTTTCTCATTAGAAATAATTCCATTCTCATAATTTCCCAATCTTTATTTTTCTGAATAGTTAATATTCCCGTTCTCTTTTTTTCTTAAAAGCCCTGTTTCTGTTTGCATAATTTTCCAATCTTATATTTATTTTGGTATATAACTTTTTTCGCCAACATTATTTTAATATACCTAGTATTAAAATAATTATAAATATTGTTAAACTTGGGTAAGTTTACATAATATACTAGGTATATATTTACTTGGGTTTACACTTTAACAAATGTCTTATCCCATAAAAACCTAAAATGGACAAATATGTCATGTCTCGCAATGTAATGCTTCCCACATTGAGACTTTGTTAAAACATTCAGTCTAAAACGACGAGAACGAACAGCCAATTTTTTGTTTTAATGAAGGATTTTAGTTAAGTCAGGCCAACTATTATATATTATATATCGGTCCATGTCTGTCTGTCTGTTTCTAGGCTATCTTCTTCTAAACTACCTACGCAAAGGGTTTTGATACGGTTTTCACTACAATTTAGAGATTTTCTTCCAGAAGGTTTGTATCTTAGGTATTCTAATTAGGTTTTAGTATAGTAGAAAAAATTCAATGTTTTCTAATCAAGTCGTCAAAAATCGATTTTCGGGCGCTTACCTACATGGCTTACGCTGGCTAAACATGAAAATAATGTAAAAGAATTGTAGTTCTTCAAAAAGCCTAGAGAAAAGTCCGCGAGGGCATTTTCAATGTCTATCTCCTACGGTTGACTCAGAACACCATTTTTATTTTTAAAATATTAAATTAAAATATTGGGTTATTTGCGAAGCTATTTTCTCCGATTCAGTATTAATCCATGTCCAAACAAATACGTTAATTAGCTTGGCCATTTAATGTAAATTAAACTTGCCGTTACACTTACACTACCTATATGTCATAAATACTTTAGAAGATTATCACAGATTTAAAATTATGCACAACATAAAAATCCTCTCAGCGAAACGGTAGGCTGTTGGCCGGCGCCCGAAGTACTCATCCGATTTCAAAAAATATTTCACGAATATTATTTTTAATGCACTTTTATATACTGGGTGTTTTTTTATTCGTCTTAAACATTTTGGGGGTTAAATCAGTAAGTCATACTGACCAACTTTCACTATGGGACCAACCCCGAAATCGCGAAAAAAAATTTGACCCTCCCATACAAAACATCGTCTGTATGGCTGACTAGCCATAATGTATGGGATGGAAGCGAGGGCGGGTCGCTAGTGAATGATAAATGATTAGACCTAATTGATTATAAATTACAAAAACTTAAGTACGAAGTAGTCAATGGCTTTAACAAAAAGAATTGACTAAAATGTACTTTAAAGAAAATAACAGAATAAAAAAGGATATTCGAAAAATTATCGAAAGAAAACTAAACTATTGTTAGAAAAAAATATTGGTAAAATATGCGAATAGAATAATCGATTACGGTAAAGATCAATTCCGGCAAAATAATCTTCGGTAAAATAAGCTCCAGAAAAAAATGAAGAATGGTAAATTTTGCGAATGGAAAGATTGCTACCGGAAAAAAACGATTTTGGGAAAAGTATCGCCACACTCTCCTCAGATAGCTGCGTCTCCCTTGGTTGGCCCAACCTCCCGATCGAATAGTTTGCGTATTAATATGGACACAAATTGATCAGGCAAATGTAGCAAAACAAACGTGATTAGATAAATAATGTACAATTTATACCTATTTTATCTGCTACCCGGTTTCCACGGGTCCAGTTCTCTCTTCACCCAAACAGATGCGTAGTCGTGAAAAGCTAAAACAGAATATTAATTATTCCCTCAGCAAACCAATAAAATAAAGTCACAGTAGACGCAGTTTCGATCCGAAACCGATGTGTGGTGGTTTCGAGCACAAAATTATACCAGGCATACATGAACCAAGAAAAGTTTTAGCTAATCTAATAAATACAAATACTTGTAATGAAACTAATGAAAATAGCCTTGTACAGTTAAATTAGAAAACGTAGGTTATACGTTTTTGTATCAAAATACAATTCAATCAAGCTCATCCTGTGAAAATGTTATCGCTTAAACGAAACTAACTAGATGGCGTTGTTAACAGTTTTTTTAGGGTTCGGAAGTACGCGTACGTGGTTCTAGTTTTGCACCGAATACTAGGCGGCCATGAGATAAAGAAGATAGATTACACACGGTTTATGTACCACTGATGCTGCCATCTAGTACATGGTTGAGGAATTAAAGGTTCCGGCTAGATGGCTTTCAGCACCCGTACATTTGCAACTACCAGGAACTAATACATTGCGAGGAGGCAGTTTAGTACGTCTCGAAGATTTGAAAATAGATGGCAGCACTTGCTCTAATTACAAATGTTTCACTCATTCAGGGGTTATTTAAATTCGATGGTATCATGCTCTGATTTGCGCATAAAAAAGACCTCAATTTTCGAGAATCAATCATTCGAAATTACTATTCGAAAATAAAAATTTAAACGCAAAATGAAAAAAAATATTAGAGAAGTTAAATTGTGACATACCAACTTTCGCATGCTGTTTCTACCTGTGCCTGTCGTTTCGAGCTCTCGATGCTCAAAAAATAATTGTGAGTGAATCGCTTTCTAATAAAATAATGTACAAAATAATGTGTCAATATTTAGAAAATGTGAAGATACGTCCAGTAATCATATAATATACAAAGGAAATAAGATATGGTTATGTATAAATGACTTACCACACTGATGCATAAATAAACCGAACGATTACTGTTTCGTCGCGAAACTTCCCGAGCACTCAATCATGCGCTTGAGTTGGCGTCTCATTCAGCTCATTTGCACAGACAGCTCGGGCGGAAAATTATTTCTTTTCATTTCATTTTTCACGTCTTACTTAAAGTTTGACTGACTGGGGGTTTAGACGGTCTGTTTATTTTCCTTTTTCTTCTAATTGTACCTTCGCCTTTTGTTTATTTTACATCAAATTCGCTTTTTTATCCGACTACGCGAAGCAAAAACAAGGGTAATGTGGTTAACAGTCTATGTACGTATGATGGAAAATCGGATGTTAAACTCTAGCTCCTAACCTAAACTATTGGACCGATTGAAATAAATGGGGTGTCATATGACTCTTCAAAAACGTGCGAGAGTCATATCCATAGGCTATATAAAAATTATAAGGGTGCATCATACTAGTCGCCAGTCGCGTTTGAATTTTTGGGTTTAGGTTAGGTTAGGTTTGTATATTTGTAGTTTCTCTCCGATAACTTTACTAAATTGAACACAAATTAATGCCAATTTTTATGCATGTGCATACGCAGACCAAAAGTATGTACATACTTTTTTTTGGAACGGGCATTTTAATTCTAATAAAGTCGTTAAAAAATCAAATTACATTGAAATTACTCGGGTGGTCCCAGAAGTATCCGACCTGATGTTGTAGATGGCGGTTGAAAAAACTTATTGCGTTCGAAAGTATAATTCAATTTAAATATGAATTTGAAAATAGAAGACGCTACGTTCTTTTGTTTTGGTTGTTTATCAGCCTTCACAGTGAACGCTCTCAGTGACGTTTTAAACATGGATAAAATTGGATGACCAATTTTATCCATGTCATCATCATCATCATCATCAGCCGCAAGACGTCCACTGCTGGACAAAGGCCTTCCCCAAGGTTTTCCACGATCGGTCCTCTGCTGCTGTCATCCAGCGGTTTCCCGCGACCTTTATCAGATTAAAAATTTATTTAAAATTGGTCACCGTTATGTAATTCAATACTTTCATCTGAGAGGTCTGACTCCGAGGAATATTAAAACTGAGTTGGTGTCAACACTAAGAGAGTCTGACGAACATCGCAGTGGTCGATCAAATGAAGTGACCTCGCTAGAAATGGTCAAGATAATGCTGTACATCGCGTATTGACTGAAAATTAGGGCATGAAAAAGCTATGCGCAAGATGGGTGCCGCTTTTGCTCACAATGGAACTTGACAGACACACAGACAGACAGAAGGCGGCCGAATTTGGCAAAGAAGAAAGTGTTGTTTCATCAAGACAATGCACCAAAGGCGTGATTGCGATGGCCAAAATCAATGAGTTAATGTGTGAATTGCTTTCTCACGCACCGTATGCCTGATTTGGTCCCTTCGGATTATTTTATCTAACCAAACTTTAAAAAATGGCTCGGGGGTAAAAGATTTACCGACAATGAAGATGTGAAGTCGGCGGTTGATGGCTATTTTGAGGAGCTCGACAGTTCTCACCATAAAGAAGGTATCGTAAAAGAAGACCATGTAGAGAAATAAAATTAGTTTAAAAAAAATGTGTTTTCTCTGTTAGGTCGGAAATTTTTAGGAACACTCTCGTAGCCCCGAACAAGTACAAGCCAGAACAAGTAACTGACTACATGCTTCTGTACTCTTTTTTCTTCATTTGTACGTATTTCCGGTTCATAAGAATAATTGCCGAGTTTAGAATCACATAACTGTTTAGAGTTTCAGTCCCATATGCCAGGCCTGCCACCATTTTCTACTCGGAAATCAAAAGAGGTCAAAAGCAACGCACATCGTCGTCCATTATTTAAAATGAAATTTTTAACACGATATAAAAAGTCTTTAGAGAACTCAAAATTATCTGAAGATACGAAGAGCTTGTATATATAGCTGTTGCATCCTAAGCGTAATTCCGTTAAAAATAAGCTCTGTTATTATTTACCACTACTTGTGTGCACAACCGAACCCAAAAAATTCCGTCTTACTGCAACAAAAACCCCAACCAAGGAATCCAAACCAAAACTGGCAAGTTTTATTAAGATTGTACCAAGGCGACAGAACAGACATGACGTGGGTATGGAAATTACGTCTCCCCGCGGCACTTGCTTTCACGGTCCACTGGTCTGATCATAATAAAAACTCGCGCCGTCGCCTTCGCACAGAAGTTTGACCATAAATTCGGTGGCCTCGCGTAATCGCCCGCTCGCCGTCGGCGTTCCGACCCTAGATCTGCTTTTAATATAATAATAAATATTATATACACACTACTTTTTGGCAAAAGTTTTTTCTGCTCTTTGTTTTCCCCGAGGGTGCGGAGAAACCATTAAAAAGGTTAGGGAGGGCAATGTTTTATGTGGTTTTAAGTGTGTAACGGGACTAATGTCCGACTTATTTTTATAGAAGAAGCATCGGAATTTAGTTTTTCTCAGCTAAAGGAGCATTTTGGAAACCTGGAACTTGACTTTAAGCGTTGTGGGGTCAGGTATGTGTATGACGTGTGCATTAAAAGTTTTCTGAGCACGATTTGACCAATGTCCTAGAAATTTGCAGGTCCAGTTATCATTAGGTATTTTAAGGGTCAGATAGCATCTCCGTAGACCAATAAGTGAATGGTTACATTACATCAATATTACTATCACTTAGTTACCTGCAAGAGCGGATACTGGTACAGTCGAAGTCATAAATATGTTTACACTTTAGTACCTTGTCACTTTAATCGCTGTGACAATTTCATATGACAGTTTAAACACGACGTTGAATAAACAAGGTACTAAAGTGTAAACATATTTATGACTTCGACTGTACAATAGTCTTTCTCACCGTTAGTAAAAGCATTGGTATAGGATTACAAATAAAACGGTATCCAACAGAAGCTTTACCACATTAAATTGCAGGAAACAAACTATGACTTAACCTATAAAATTAAGTTTAATAATATGGCATCTCTGCCTTTATTTGTTTAACCGCAAGTACTACCACAGAATCACCATCACCATAGAAACATCAAATCAAAATAAGTAACCTCAAACTAATTGGCTTTTTGCTACAGTATTGGATTAACAGTCTAGATCCTATACCTACTTTTCATTTTTTCAAACTAGCATTAATGTGAAATACCAAACAACCATTTTATGAACAATCAACCCTCGCGTCTTGAACGATGTTGCCGTCAGCTTACGCACAAGTGGCGGCTGATATCTCTCATTATACAGCAGGGAAAGGGTTAACTTTGAAGTATCATTGCCATTTATTAATGGTCAAGTTGCCGCCCCAAATTAGAACCGATTGCTGTAACTGAATTATTAAATTGGTATCATTTGTCGTTGGCGGTTTTAATAACTTGGTATTTTACGGTTGATTAATTTGGGGATATTCTTTTGGGATGAAATTAAGTTATTTACGAGATTGAAGTAAAAAGTTTAAGGTAGTTAGATAAAGCCACCTATCTATATAGCCTGTCTCAACCTCCAGTTGGATACAGGTGTCTGCCTTTACGGCACTCTTCTCAGCCATACGCTAATCACATCCATCATGGGAGATCCCATTGAGTATTCATAATTCATAATTCATAATATTTCATTTGCAAAAAAAGGGTTAGTAATTGGTGTTAGATTAAAAGTTATTCCACCTTTTCAGCTGTTCACAAACGGCATGCAAATATGTAATTCGTTCACCAAATTTACACCAGGAGAAGCCTTACGCACAATTTCCTAACCACAAAAGTCTGTCGTTTTTTAGGGGAGCCGAGATAACACACTTATAAACCGCTAACACAAAAAAAAAATTGCAAAAATTGTTCTTATTCCTACGCACTTACACCACTAAAAAACATAAACACCAACTAGAAATCACGCACAAAAACAAACAAAACATGTAATCGACACGTGCGTACAATTACAAATTACACATGCAAAAAATAGCAACCGAAGACATATGTTTGACCTTGGAGCTTCTTACTCTCCGAAGACGATTTTGATAAGTGACATAAATCGACTAAATGGGTAGTTTTTATGAACGTGCAAGATCATTTGATCTTATACCTTGGCAGAGGGGAAAGTCTGGTTAAGGCAGGTCCTGTATAAATGGTCTAAGATATTTCCCCATCTATACGGATATATTATAACATCTACCCATCGGTTTTGTTGACGCCCTTGCATAGCCATTAGTAACCAGCTTAAAGTTTAGACAAAGTTTTTCTAAAGTCTTTTGACCAAGGCAGGAGCTCTCTATAGCTTTCGTTATTTTAAAACACTGAACGATACGAGTAGTTAGAATTACTTGTAATCTATAATTATATACATATAAAAAAAAATCTATTTCCCTTGGTCATGGCATCACGCGTGAACGGCTGGACCGATTTCGCAAATTCTTTTTTTATCGTAAATATCCCTTGAAGTCTGAGGAAGGTTCTTATGAAGAGAAAAATTTGATATTTCAACTTTAAGGAGGGAGGTGGGGGGTGGGAACTTTAACCGAAGCGAAGTGAGGGCGGGTCGCTAGTATATTCTACAACAATCACAATGGACAGGACCTGAAAACCAAATATCAAATCATAATAAACATTTTAATTACAACATAACTTTACAAATACTTACCAAACTCTCAGAATCGACACTTATTGCTTTTCACGAATTTATCCTAAAGAAACAATTAATCACGTCGCCGCTGTCCAATAAATCCCTTACGGACTTTAATTATTTTCTTATGATTTTAATTTCTGCTTTCTACGAAAACGCTTAGTTGAGAAATATCGCAATCGTATATCGGTCCCGCACTGACTTCATAAATTTGAAGAGAGATGGCGAATGTTCTTCCCTATTTTAAAACGAGGTCGGAAGTCTTGCTATAATCTTGGATTCTGGAACAACTGTCTCCACTCCGACGTTTTTTAAGTTGGCGACTTTTATTAATAAAGGAGGAAGATAATTAATACTACTTAAATTTTGTTTAAGCATTTCCAAACTTAATTAGATTTTTTCGAAGCTTAATGAAAACAGTGGGAAAACGAAACAAATGTTAAATGGGTTTAGCATTTTGTTTTTTTTTAATCAATACCTATTGCCGCGGACTCGTACGCAATGACATTGTTGTCCTTTAAGGTTAAATATCATTTTATAGCTTGACGACGCAGTTAGCCTAGTTGGTAGTGACCCTGCCTACGAAGCTAGCGGTCCTGGGTTCGAATCCCGGTATGGACAAATATTTGTGTGATGAGCGCGAGTATTTGTTCCTGAGTCATGGATGTTTTCTATGTATTTAAGTATGTATTTCTCTATATAAGTATGTTTATCGTTGTCTAGTACCCATAGTACAAGCCTAGAGCTTAGTTTGGGACTAGGTCAATTTGTGTGACATTGTCCCCTGATATTTATTTATTTGTTTATTTATAGCGTACTTCTGTAGTTTTCTTTTACGTATAAAAATGTTTGTTTGTGTGTGGCATAAATAGCATTGAATATTATACCATTACGATCCATACCTAAGGATCTAAACTACGATTGATCGTAAGGTCTGTCATGTTATCCTGTTAACGCATCGTCCTTCACATCGACTGAGACGAAGAACACCGGCGAATTTACGTCGTCCGTCAAGGTGTGTAAATGACATTTGGCTGTCTGCATCTTCATTTAGTCGCTTGAAACCGGCTTTTCTTCGTCTCAGTCGATGTGAAGGTGAGACCATTAACAGAATCACACTGCTGGAAATAAATGTTATTCTGTTCTAGGTATTCTATTCTATAAAAAGACGACGAACAAAAAAATATATTATACCTATTTAGGCTCTATGTTCTTCTTCCTAATGACAATACATTTGTTAAAAGCGAAAGTCATTCATAATCATTGGTAATCGCGCGACAGGCGATTATTTCAAAATAGAACCGAAAAACCGAGCAATTAGGCCGCCATTTGTCCACAACAAAGGACCTTTCGGGCCCCTTTTCTTCCGAAATTAGTGATGACTTCAATAAAAATAATTCTTGTCTTTTAGGCAAATTGCATCGCGAAAAGTCCAAGAAAGCCTTTAATTAAGGGGGCCCGTAAACAGCGCTGCGGCCGTCACCTTTTATTTTTGTTAATTCCCGCTCTTTCGCCGCATAAGTTACTTCACCCCTTCCCCGTGATTCTTTACGCCTTTTTGTCACCGAATTCTTTGGAAACCCCTTTCTTCCCATCTGCTACGCCCGTCAATATTAACTCCATAACGACGAGTTAAACTTTTTAATATCCGTTAAATTTTGTTACGCTCAACGTAATGCCATTAAAGATTTTAAGAAATAAAATGCTGACACTTCGATCGTAAGGTTTCCTATTCCGATACTTTAAAAGTTTTCTTAGCCCCTTTTAATTCATAGATGAATGTTTAACTAAGTTTTATACCTCGGAAATAAACATCTCAAAACGTAAAGATACATACATACCTACTGTAAGAGCAAAATGGTCCCTCTAACCGCATAAGAAACCGATATTTCTTAAGATTCATTAAATTATTCACGAGGGAAATAAAAAAATAATGCAAATGAGGACCGGAATGTTTAAAAAAAGTTGTTTGAAAACACAAGAGATCGTGATGGGGCCGCGGTTGTCGGGACACGGAATTTTTAATCCATTTCCCGAAGTCGATTAATATTCAGGGCCCGGCCGGTCTGGTTCATCTCCTCCACCATTATTGCTTGGACGCCATCTTCGGAATTTTACTTTGATTTCACTGTAACTAATTACCTCCCCTTTGCAACTAATTACGACACAACTGACTGAAATCATAATCAAAATACTGGACTCATTTACATACGTAACCATAACATTGCTGACTAAGAGACCAGCAATTACAACACACCGTTTTGCATCAGACGTAGCCATATTGCCTTAATATATTCAATATCCGGCAAGATGATAATTTACCGAGTCGGGTAGAATCCATTATGGGTGTTTACTTGACCTGCGCTTAGTGCTTACTAAGACAATAGGGGTGACCGTTTTCGACTTATGCGTTCCTGGTGAGGGACCACTTACTCACGGGAAAGTCCTTTACAGGTCCATGGGGAAGCTTCGAGAAAATTATTACAACAGTACTTACTTACCTTATTGGTTTAAACATTATTGTTCTCAAGTTAAGTGTGCTTGGAGAAAGTGGTATTTTGAAGTTCAGCAGTAAATACTGCTAATAAATGTATTGTTAAATACCTATTAGAAGTGATTAAAGAGTGGTAAGTGTGAACCATAAGACTAGAACTAAATGAGGATCAAGATCTTTCGTACTTAGACATAATGCTCAAGGGATTGCATCTTGCAAGCTTGCATCGCCTACATAACCAAACAGCAAAAAAAAAAGCAAACAGAAACGAAAAAAAAAAAAAAAAACATCTTATATAGAGATTTTTAAGATTACTCTCGAATGCTCTCAATTCGTATTTATTAATATTGGAGTATTTTTAATATCGATAATTTATTCGCACAAACACCTCAACCTGATTTTACAAAAATCAAAACAACTTTGCACGTCAAAATAATAAAAATCGTTCTCATATGCATAAACAAACATTTCACCCGGGGTGCTGCCGATAACAAAATAAAAGGAAGAAGATAAACAATATGAAGAAAAACAGAAAGGTGAATCGGAAATAACCGCGACTTTGCATTTGGGATTCAAATCTCGCACGTTTGACTTACTGGCTCCGGCAATACTTCTACCAACACAAGTATTAAATGTACGTCTTTTTGTAGCGTCACTTGATTATTGTCTACCTTTTAAGAAGGCAAAAACGTGGCGTCATCTTCAACAATATAATTCATTTTTATTTACCAGGCGCGGGTCTCTAAATTATTAAGAAGTTGAACGTTTTTATACGCCAAAGAGTAATTAAACTAATCACTGTGTACCTATTACATCCCTGACTGAGTAGGTACGGTCGGCCTTATAAGTAGCTGCATACGCCAGAGCTTTGTCACTTTAACGTCATGTTTGAACTGCTGCACTAATCTGTCAAAAGCGTTAAAGCGACAAGGTACAAAAGTGTGCAGCTACTTATAAGGCTGACTGTACTAAAATTTAGATCTTGACATTCTACAATCTTCCGGAAACCTTACCTCCCGAGTACTATAATTATAAGTACGTCATTATACCATCGCACTATGTTTTGTCGCCAAAATAATTTAAGATATTGTAAAGTTTATAAATATGTGTATTTTAGTCAGTAAGGTATTTATCTAGTAGCCTGAAAATAAATTAATTTGTATTTGTATTTTGTATATCAAAAACGACGATAATAACCATAAAGCAGAAAGTCGCTTCTCGCAATAGATATGAAACTATCCAACTTGCAACTTTTTTACAACTCTTGCTAATATGTTCACGGTGCTCAAATATTTCAAGTAGAAAATCCAGGATAATCTATAAATATTGCCCCCGGCACTTCGCCCGCACCAAATTCTAAAGTGACAATATTCCTTATTGTACGGCGGTGTGAAAAATGTATGCACACCCTCGCGCGACACGCGAGCGGGGTTATTAAAATTGTAAACAAATAACATTATTCACAATTTTGAGGATTCACCCCATGCGAGATTGAATTTCTGTGGCTTTGGATTTCATTCTAACTTCAGAGTTTAAGAATAGTTATGGAACAATAAACTATGCATTAATGATTATATTTATTTACGCACGGGTATTTTTTCATTTAATAACTTGGAACTCAGCCTGCGTGCAAAACTTTTGAAATAAATAAAACACAAAAAATGTTTTTTTGTATGTAGTATGTCTATCGATTTCTCCGTCAGTTGTGGACCGATTTTGATAATTATTCTTTTGTTTGAAAGGGTATACTTTCGAAATAGTCCCACTATCACCAAGTCAGAATCTGATGATAGAATCCGTGAGAAATCGAGGGAACTACTCAAAAGTTATACACACACATACAGCGATTTTGGTATGACCAGTAAGACCTTAAGAATTTGCATTCCAAAAGCACCTCTTGGTGAATAGAAACTAATGAGGAAGACAAAATACATCGAAGTCGGTGGCAATAATCATGTGTCATAGCTATTATGTACCTATACTTGACACCGGCTTAGATATAATTCACGTACGTACCTATTAGGCCTAGGAGGCCGGTCTTTATTTAAACCTTTTCAGTGGGTTTTGATGACGGTTTAATTTTTCCTTTTTATTACTATTAATGTTTACTCCTAATATTTGCAAATCACTAGATTATAAAAGAGTGATAACACACCTGGAAAGTTGCATTGTTACATATAAAAGACGCCTTCAATCAAAACGCAAAAATTTGCTTTGCCCTGATTTTACATCGAGAAAAATTCCACAAGCACCGACGCAAAATCGAATGCAATTTCCTGTCCTCCGATCACATGTCGACGTTTTTCATCTATCGATATAACGTTAGCCTTATTCCCTTTATTTTATATTAAGGCGATAAACATGTCGATTGCTAGAGTCACGCGTGGCCGGGCTCCCTCTTAAGAATAGGGTTGTCGATAAGCTATCGATAGCTACTGCATGAATCTGACTTAATATGTATACGAAATTCAGTACAGCTAAAACATCTAGCCAAATTACCACAATCGCAACCAAAGGAAAACTTTTAACAATATCATACATAACATTTAAGTATATTGTAACGTACAACAAAGTTGCCAAATTTGTTGTATTACCTAAACATTAATTCCACTATTTTTGTAGGTACTTTAAGAGTTCATAGTAATCATTGGATTATCTTAGTAATTTTATAGCTCCACATCCGCATCAATATGCGGGAATTTCATCTATTTTTAACTTTAAACAACTGAGAAGTGTACGTAAGAACCCCTTATCATTTTGTTATTTAATTTAAATTTCATCATTCACTCGCATCATTTCGGCAATTATCAGATTACCATCATCAACATCACATACTTACAGTTTATGTCTACCTTTTAAGGGTTCTGTACCTCAAAAAGAAAAGATACGGCGTTTATGCCGCAAGGGAATCAAAACCTATAGGGTAGGTACTTCCCGTTGACTAAGAACGGCAAGAAGAAATGTCTTATTGCACAAGTAAAGGAAAAAACCGAAAACCGATAATTTGTAGTAACATCACATAAAAAATAAGTATAGTCTAAACTGATACTCACTAAGTACGAGAGTGCATACTTGGTGCGTGTCAGTTTTTACTGGACTATGTTTCTATTGTATTCCCGTGATTTACGAACTATTTACATACCTACAAGTTTACATACAAGCGGAACCCTCGGTGCGTGAGTCCGTCTCGTACTTGAACGGCTTTTTTTTCTCAATGATTCTTCCGTAGCAACCCTAACCAGGGCGTGGAATATGCAAGTCATGAGAAAACGCTTATCATAGGCTTAGATAGCAGCCCAAGATCGACGGGATGAGTTATGGCTGCAGCATATTGCCGTGTGATCTGTAAGTTTGTAATTTGCTTGAACGGAACATAGGGTGATGGCACCAGTGTTGGACACTTTAAGCTGACAGGCACCAATAATGGACACTTAAACCTTAATTCAAAGATCATACGGTTATAAATGTATTGTTGCAAAACAAATAGAATAGCCCTTATCTTCTTCAAAATAAGAATCCTGTGGCCATCATTGGTCCTTGTCCATTACTGGTGCCATCACTCTATATGTTTTAGGAAGTACTCATTGTTGCGTCTTGGGAAACGGTTTACAAAATGTATCATGGAAAGTATGTACATTCAGTCAACAAAGTATCGGGAATGGATGATTTGTTTATGGTTCCAAA
This sequence comes from Tortrix viridana, assembly GCA_963241965.1. Lineage (NCBI taxonomy): Eukaryota > Metazoa > Arthropoda > Insecta > Lepidoptera > Tortricidae > Tortrix > Tortrix viridana. Next base: position 6,133,962 of record OY725179.1, on the reverse strand, counting down.
TTCAAATTTTTGTTTTTTTTGTTGTTGTTAGATTGGCACAACTGTTTTCTATTTTGGCGCGGAGTTTGAGTTGCATCTGTTATTTATATTAAATACAGTGCTGTTTTTAGTTATATCATATCTAGTGTGTATTGCGAATTTCATAATGGACAAAAACATTGAACAAAGAGTTTGTCTTAAATTTTGCATCGCCAATGGAATTTCGTGTTCGGAGTCACTGAAAATGTTACAGAAGGCTTACGGTGATTCGACTTTATCAAAAACACGTGTTTATGAGTGGTACAAAGCGTTCAAAAGCGGTCGAGATGTGATGGAAGATTTGCCTCGCTCTGGTAGGCCATCAACGTCTGCAACTGAAGTTAACATCGCAAAAGTGAAGGAAATAGTGACTGAAAACCCTCATTCAACTTTGAGAGAGATAGCCGCCGAACTTTCTGTATCTCACGAGTCGATCCGTACTATTTTAACTAATCATTTGGGTATGAAACATGTTACCACTCGGCTAGTCCCAAAAGACCTGAATTTTCTCCAAAAACTCAATCGCATGAGAGTCGCTGAGGACATGCTAGAACGAGTCAATTCCGACCCAACATTCATGAAACGCATTGTTACTGGTGACGAGACGTGGGTTTACGAGTTTGACATGCAAACTAGTCAACAAGCTTCGGAGTGGCGCTTCGTGGCACCCGTTTTCAATCGGTAGAAGACATAAAGGAGAATTCGCGCCGAGAACTGAATTCAATTCCGGAAACAGCGTTTAAAAAATGTTTTGATGATTGGATTATTCGTTGGCGTAAGTGTATCGTTTCTGAAGGAGCATACTTTGAAGGTGATAAAATAAATTTGGATGATTAACAAACAGTTTGTGTATTATTGATCTTTTCCCGGTACTTTCTTGACAGAGTAGTATGTTACCGGCAAATAATTTCAGAGTAGGTGGAAATTAACATTTGACACGCTCATTTCCTAAAACCAAAAAAAAATAGCTTTCGGTGAGATACCCCAGATATAATATTTCTATTAACTTACGGCCGCACTCAGAGACGTCAATTCACTTTTAAGTTTGATTAAAGTTGCTGCTGTCACTTTCTTTGCTATAGCAATACAATAAGACGCCGCAACTTTCAAACTTAAAAGTTAATAGACGTCTCTGAGTGCGGCAGTTAGTGTATCAACATTAATGTCCTTTCTTCAGCTTAACCTGTTGAAGTTAAACTGTGTTATAAAGTTACAGAAAAATATTAAATTCATGTTTTATAATAGCCTTAAAAGCAATCGAGCCCTAAAAGGTAAATATAAATGTAATTGTTATTAGCGTTCGCTTGCAAAAAAATGTAAGTTATCTAAATAGAGCTACTACTACAGCATAAAGAAACTTCTAACTTCTAACCACTTTTGAGTTCAGCAACTTAACAAAGTATATGTGGTATCTCCCTGCCGATCAACCTTTAACTACCGTACCAAGTGCATTAGCCGCGTTCTTGACCATCATAAATAACCGTTCGATTACAGTCTCGAGGGTCGGCAGACACCTTAACAATGCCGTTAAAAATGGTCCATCTGTCCAACAGACGAATCACTTTGCTTCACCTTCAAATGTTGTACCTACTCTGCCACAGTTGCGAATATTGCAAGAGAAGTAAATTAAAGTTAACAAGAAAACTTTCTCAGCAAGCCAAGCGCCAAATTAAATAGTTCAAAGCTAACACACGGCAGCGAAACAATATGGAAGGGTTTAACAACATAGGTAACGAGGCGCATCTCAGAGGTATTTCCTCAATAGCAACCCATAAAGCCATGTTGAACAAGCGATTGTGTGAACAAGCGGCCGCTTGGGACCAACTTCGAAAATTCCCCGTCGGCTTGTCGCGAGCAGAGTTTTACTGCGAAATTAATATGGCAAATTAATGCGTTCCAACGGCGTATAATTTTCACATACCCCTTCTTGCGACATCGAAGCACACGTTGCGAGGGAACCCCAAGTAGGGCGAGATTCGAATCATTTTTCCATATGGAAATGATGTAACAAACCGGGCGAACAAGACAACAGTGATATGGTAATTAAAGGAAAACATGCAACGCGCTTCTGTGTTTATTGTTATAGGACGAGACGCGAGACGCTTGCTTTTTAATTGCTACTGCAGTGGAGGAAAAACCGGAAAAAGAGCTGAATCGACAAGAACAACTATACGTTCAGACAGATATTAAACATGCTTCGAATTAAACAAATATTGGATGTCTGGTATTCATTTGGCAAGGATTTTAATTTTATTACTAGATATGTATCGTCAACTAATCTACCAAGTATTATAGACTTCAGACTTTTCAAGCTCTTTCGATAATTAAGTCAATTTGTTTACGCATCATTTAGTAAAGGTATACCCTGACCTACGAAAATAATTTATACGATTATTTAGGAGCGCGTTCCATATTAAATGACCTAGCTTTTAAGGTATTTACGTCCTTGAAAATCAAACACAAACATTTCTCCATTACATTAAGACTCCTGCGAACCCAGGAAAGACCAACATTTTCATTGCATGTTATAAATACACGCGTCACGCCAAATAACTCAACAGCACACCATATAACCGTATTTCCTCTTAATTACACGAAAAGTTTATAAGAAGCTGTAACACTCCAGCACCTTACAAGGAAGATGATGGCACTTTATGACTCGATTCGTCACGACGATTGAGAAGGAGGGCCGGTTAATGAGAAAAGGAACACCTCCGGAAGTTGCTACACGCTGTAACACTTGGCATACGTAAGAAACTGAGTTTAATTAAGAGTTTTTTGTAAGCAAAATCTTGTAAAACGTATTTCCTCTTAATAGAGTTTTGTCTGATGCCTTAACAGGACGATAGATAAATATTAAATATTTTATCTAAGTACTGATAAACAAAAGGAATTTAACAAGAACATAGCGAAATGAAGATTAATAAAACAGAATCGTATACAGAACTAATGAATGGCACATAAACTACCCAAATTAAATTGTGTAAGGAGCTTGTAGAGGTAAAAGGTATACATTTACCATAACAAGAGGACGTCGACAATATCGAGAGCAAACAATTAGAGGCAAGTTAGGGGGACGGGTGCCGATTAAGTTATACACATGCGGGTTAGAGGGTAACCTGACTCAGGAAGATTAAGATTCATCGAAAGGCCCTTACACGGAAGCAAACATTGTATTACGAACCGGTGTCTAGGCGATGTTTGCTAAAGGTACCGGCGTATGTTAATTTGGAATTCGTATTCGTGTTCGTATCCCTTGCGCGTGGGACTAATATTAATATTTTGAGGGCGGGGTACGAAAAGATTCATTCCGGAGGATTTCTTAGAAAGTTAATTTGCGGTAACAGACAAGGGGAGGACTGTGAGTGCCGCTAATGTCCCCGGAACGCCTCCGGGCAGTCCTCGCGGCTTGACCGTCGCTTGGGGGCCGTTCGCACTATTAAAGTGCTAAAGCGGACAAATGTCTACCCTCTGGGGACTGTCATCTGAATAATTTAACCTCTTAATTGTGTATAGTTTTTGCAAGATCAACAGTTTGGGGTGAGGATAGTTTGGTTAATTAATTTCACAATTTATCGTGGACTCCTCAATAAGTTTGAAATTTCACACGATTAAAGTTTGACCAGTAAGACATAATTATCACATCATCAGTTTCGATTATTTTCTATCGATTATTTTACCTAATAAAAATAGTAATTATTGCAATACTTTTCGCGTTACCGCCTAGTAATTTTTAAAAATACTGCTTTCGCTAACTATACTTTTAAAGTAAACATCAACACAATTCAAGATTACAGTCTCAATGACAACGTTTCTGGAACCAATATCTTAAAGTCGGTAAGCAAGTTAATCTGGAAGATAAATAGCGGGTATGATCATTGTGCCGACGTACAACGGGGGCAGTGGGCAGTGAGTGATGCGATTCTTTTGTCTCGCTTGGGGCAGCGAGACAATGTAAGAACCGCGCGTCAGCAATCGACAGTCCAAGGAATATTAAGACTGGTTACTTCCTTAGTTCCTTGACTTTGTTGCTTTAGTTTTGTGTTATTCTTTGACGATATAAATTGTGTAAGATACAAGAATTGTATAAGTAATACAATTAGGTAGGTACATCTATAAAATGTTTTTGAAAAAATGTGTCACTTAATATTTTTATTTGCGTGCGTGCGTGCGTGCGTGCGTGCGTGCGTGCGTGCGTGCGTGTGTGTGTGTGTGTGTGTGGTATTTTTGGCTAAAAAGAGATCAAACCAATATCTCCCTGAAAACTGACCTTTCAAAAAGAAGACAATAATAACTTTCTAAATCAAATTTTAAAGTATTCATAGCGCTCGAAACCCAAAATGCAATTTCAATGGTTACTACTCTAATCCTTCCGATGTCACTAAAGTTTCCTCTAAACTCAGCCTGTTCAGCACATTAAGTACAGGCGGGTGTCCAAGAGAGTGTCGCTATTTAAAACCGACGCCCATTGTGTCTCACTACTGGCCATTGGATCTGTAAGATTTGTGGGGATGCCGCAAGGCACGATTTGGGTCCAGTAGTTTATTTATATGTCTCCATCATATTGTGGTCTTCAATCAACAAGGTTTTATCGGTATGTATTTTTGTCGTGCCAATTTAAGCAAGTACCATAATTTTGGAGAAAAAAACCCATTTTTGCGTGCACGCAAATTTACGTGAACAGGGTCTTGACCCTAAGATAGCGTTTAGATTCGATTTTAATGACGTTTTAAATTATGGTTTTCACAAATTACAAGGCCAAATTTTAAACAAAAATAGTGTCTTGAGAAAGCTACATATTCAATACTTTGATCTTTACCTAACTAAACCAGATTAAATCATAAATCTACAGCTTACAACTCCTAGTAAAGTTGCGAAAACACAAATCCCCTGTTTTATTTCCTTGGTCAGTTTCCAGCTTTCTTATCGTCAAATCTACTAGGCAAACATGAGTCCGGAGGATTTGCTGAGATTTGCGAATACCGCACAGTATCGGATAAATTGACCGGTAATAATAAAATGTAAGGGGTAAGAATGTAGATGGCTATTTAGATAATTGTTAGCTGTGTCAGAGAAAACTTGTTTTCCACCAAATCACCATAGCTCTGTCCTTTGTTAATCGTACCGATATGAAGGAAACAGGAACATATTGATACAGAGTAAAATGGTTCTTGAAATGGTGAAGCTGACCAGTGTATCGGAAAAGTCCATAGATAACGGGGGGTTTTATTGCCTTAGCCCGAGGTGCTCGTTTATGGGAAAACTATCAACGGACCGGGATGGCCACGGAAATAGATGACGTCACATTTTGTATTGTCATCAGGGCGGTAAAAACGTTAAGCGATTTCGGATACCGAGCAAAAATAGCGCTACTATGGAATACTGTGTAACATTTGTTATTTACCAACTTTGTTTTTGACACACCTATATTAAAATGGCCACTAGGTATTTCTTTATAAAATGCAATTCTGAATTCTTGATGCGTTTCCTCTCTAAAAAATCTTTTCACGTTACAATTACTATCAACGAACATAGTTTCGTTCTTGACCGATTGCCAACATATAGCCTGATGGTAAGGTGCTAAGAGATTTGAAAGGTTCCTTTTTTTTGGCATCGTCTTAAGACAAAAATTTTAGTCATGATACATACAGATATCTGTCCGAACTCCGAAGCTGAGAGAAAACAACCAAAATGATATTTATTTCACTGATATTATAAAATAAACTCACCAGACCAAAGACCAAAGTTATTTTTCATTTATTTTATAAAAAAGTAAATAAGTATCTGAAAAGCAACATTTCCTCCTATTTGTTTCTCAAACGGAATGACCACCAGGTGAGAAGTATAATGGCGTGCGATTTTCCCCGTTTGCGCTTTCCACGTCGCTTGTTTGTCGCTACAGAACTGCTCGCACCCTAAATCTACTAGCAACAATATAATATTTCGAAAATCATTTCTATCTTGCTCAAACAAACACCTAAAGAAGAGGATAGAATCATAGCTCACAGAAATCTTAATGTTGGTGAATGATTCGGGACAGCAGAAATATTTTATGCACCAATGAACGCATTCAGCCGAGCTCAAACACGGTCCGAATTATCTCGGACAACTGACCACGACGGGTCCCCTGTAATCAGATTGGCAAATATTATGATAAAGGCAATTCGTACAAGGCTTTTGATGCGTTTTATCTTATCGTTTATAACTGAGATGACGAAGACAAAAGAGAAGAAACTGATAAAATAACAAAGATTTAACAGCAACACTACTTCTCAGATTATGCTAGAATTAAGCTCTAATAATTCCAGCTATTATTAACAGGAAGGTGCTTTTGGTCTTATTATTGTTTACACATTAAGAAATCTTAATGTTCCATTGGTTCGTCCGTAAGTGTATTAGTTAAGTCGTGACACGGGGACACGGTTTATGTAGGAAGACATGTCGAAACTCTATTATGTGGTTACATATGTGTATATATATTCGTAATAATTCTGACATGTTTTCCTGCTGAACTACGAAGATATTTTATATTATTTTTATAGTTTTATATAATGCTAGAATAAGTAGTATCATTGTCATAAGTAAATTATATTAAAAAAAATTACTAACTGTTGAGTTTCTTGCGGCGCTTCTTCTCAGCAGTGGTCTCCTCTTGGGAAGCGCTGGTAGATTTTGACGTGTAAAAGTGCCCGTGTGGCCTACTTACTGAATAAATATCTTTTATCTTTATCTTTTTTTTATCGTGCACATAATTCAATAATTGTTAGAGACAAAACTAATTAAATTTTGTAAAAAGAAATGTTGTTGCCTCAGTAAAAAATACAAGAAAACAATTATGTCTCCTCTGGCCATGCCCTTGTACGTATTAGATTAACTGGCAAGATAGATGTCTTATACAAGATTGCTGGAAATCATTGGATTTTGTAAGCTTCCTTATCTAGTTGATGCCTGATAAGGATTGATATTTTGCAACGTTTCCTGACACCAGAGAATTATTTCCAAACCTATCAATTGTCAAAATCCGTCACATTTTATAAATAAAACACTTAATTTGTTGGGATTTTTCGTTTCACTACTACAATAATTCTGAAGTAACTGATTCAATTTCTAAATTTGAATGGAGTCGTAAGATTAAAGTAATCAAATATGAATCGAGTGATCGAAGAAATAGAGATTCACAGATTTTTACAGGTTTAAAAATTATCAAATATCCCACCGACCTAATATATTTCTATTTTATTTGAATTTCACAAATACATATTATTTGCTCAAATGTGATACAATTACAGTTTAACAAACCACATTTGATCAAATGTGTGTCACATTTATTTCTGCGCACGTATCACAAACAACGTTAGGATCTCAAGTTGGATGTTTAGCGACACCTGCGACGGCGATCGACTCATAATATTCGGCTTAGCGTCCCTCGCCCGCATCGTGCTTTGTATTGAACGACTTGAACTTAGGGATACATGTGTCAATACTGACGCGATACATATTGAAAACTTATTGGGTACAAACGGTATTTTAATACTCGAAATACGTACAGTGTCAATGTAGAGCACTTTAGTGCCTTGTCGTAATAAATTTTAAGCTGAACATAGAGTGACAAGCAAAATTTAACCAATTACATGTATGTATAACGACAGGGTTGTAAGCATGCTCAACATGTTTATTGGAAGACTCCTAAACTCCTTTAGCCCTTTCTGGGTGGTATAAAAAGGTAAACCTAATTAAAAAGCGTATAGACTCTTTTTATATATGTTAAATTCCGTCATCGATTTAGGCAATATAAGAATTATAGAGACATTAGTTTAATTTCTTGAATCATCTTGAATGTAGATATTTTGGTGTCCAGTTGTATTTTTTTTAATTATATACTTATAATTGACAGAAAGTTACAAGCAATCAATTATATTAAAGTTAATTAAAATATGAATGACGCTAAATTGTTCCACTGTTATTATAAGACATGACATTCATTGTGTACAGAGCCCAAAGCAATCTAAAGACAAAGCGTTACACGTAATGAAAACAAAGAAATAAACGCGAGGTCCTAAGCACACGTTGATGCATGGGGCCGTTGAAATAATATTATCGTTACCGAGTACTTATTCCACGGAAAATCAACATAAAGTGAATAAAAGAAAATTATGAATCGCGCGAAAATAAATTACCCCGTGTTGGCGGCAAAATAACATCACATTTGAATGCCTTTTATGCTTTATGGCACCGTAACTATATGAAATAAGTCCCGGTGCCTCTTTATGGGACATGGGGGCACGTACGAGGCATAATTTTTGAGTTATTTGTTGCAAATACACAGCACTCATAGAAAAGTTGGAGTTAAGTTGATTTTACTGCAAATCTATGCAAAGGAGGAGTAAAGCGGTAAGTAATGATGCTTTCAATGTACCTACCTTCTCTTTATTTTTCCTTCACTAACCTTTTTGTTGATATATTAATAGTAACAATCACACCAAGTTTGTCTTGTCGTTCCTGATGACCCATTTAACGACCCCGCTGAAAGGTACGGAATAAATTTCCAATAATTACATTATCGAAAAAACCCGCACCTCACCGCTGGCAAATTTTTCTCCGTCGTACCTCTCAAGCCCATAATTCCTAATGACATGCAATAACCGTACCCCCAATTTCCGACATAAACCCACCATAACAATATCGACATCAGCATTTTTCCGAGGCATTTTTTATTTGAGAATAAGTAACACTTTTCGTTGTAATCAAAATTTTGCGGCCCCTCGGTCGGGGTGTTTATCGGCTACTCAATTTGATTTTACCACTGCACTGATTTCAACTCCTTCTGCGGAATGTTGGGACGCGTGGGGAATTGCAATGAGGCGATATTTGATGCTGGCTTTCTTAATTTATGTTTGATAACAAAAAAGCAATGCTTTGTTCTATATCACACAATATGTCAACGGCCTGCAAATGCTTAAGGATTTTGCGACGCTACGCATTGACTACCTTTTAGGTGATTAAGTATTTTAAACAGTTCGCTTTTCAATTCGTTGGATAGTTCTTAAGCGAGCATAAGTTGACCCCTCAGAGTATTTTTAAGTTTTTTTTTGTTTGGCGATAACCGCTAGTTGACGTGTGAGTAGTTCATGACACCCCTTAGCTAAGCGAGTCTCGAATGAACTAAGGTCGAGACATGCACAGGTGCGTAGTCCTTATGCACTCACGGATCATGTAAGGTTTGTCAGTAAGCTCATCGGTGATGTACGTTTGTCGAGAAAATAACACTCCCCGTTAAAAATATTGTACTTGGTCTCAAAAACGGTGTAAAATAAAATAAATAAACGAAGTCTTTAACGTCGCAACGATATTTTTGGACCATTTCGTGTCATCACTGTTATTATGCACTGAATATTTTCTATTACTACGCCACGTTCAATAAAATATCCACAGAGTGACCAAATATGATATCGTCCCAGGGGATACTCAGGGAGTGTCCGTCCACACACAATCCGACAAAGTTGATGCTCATATATATAACTGCTAAGATACGTGTCCAGTCGTGTGTGGACCTCATATATTTAAATTTAGTCAGATCCCCTACGATGTTTCAGTTGTCACTTTTTGAGCCTTCGTAATCCAGTTATTGGATTGGGTTGGGATATCATTTTATTCTATTTTCGTAGGGAAGTTTCCTGTATTTTAGTATGCTGTTGAGTTACTTTTCATAAACACAATACCATTTTAAATTATAATTGTGTAATCTAGTTAAAAAGGGTATCAACATCCGTTATAAAAATCTGCCGTGAAATAGCTTACAGAATATGTTTTGGAAATTATCCCCACAAACGATTTATTTAAATTATGAATGTTCTTCAAAGGGTAGATATTTGTGATTCAACTTTTACAATAGCAATTTAACTCGTATGTAAAAACCAAATTTGACACCGAAATCGTATCTTAGAATTCTATAGAAGTGCACCTTCATCAAAGTACAATACCTACCTTCCTAATGCATTTAAAAAACATGCACTACGTTTCTGAAAATGTTTACGAAAACCTCGGTTCTGCCGTTTTAGCCTTAAAACAAAACCCATCATCTCCACGTGCGCGTCATTGCCACCAAAGTGCTGCCCGCATCAGGTCCCAAGTCACGTTTCCCGAGAATCTCCGCGTTTATGACTAATGACGAGCTCACATGCCCTGAGCCACACCTCATGAACTTGGCTCGTTTTATATTCAAATCATACGGTTTCCGGACCCTGATTAATGCCATTTTCTTTATATCATCTGTGAAGGCGAGTTCTTAGGTGACGATTCGTGAGTAAGAAATGGTAAATTAAGGTACATTTTGATATGTGCTTAATGGTACACTTCAGCGGAGCATAGAACAATGATAAATAATATCACGTTGTTTTCATATCAAAGAAAAGGTTGAGAGATAAGATTTAGATAAAATTTATCCTTATGACATTCATGCTAGGCCCGCTGAAGTTACTTACGATAAACAGTATCCTTGAATTTTTTTGACCTACTTTGACGTTAAACATTATGATTATGAAACATCAAAATTATATTTGACACATGCCAAAACCTAGTGATACTTTTCAAGATACAATTTATCACACATAAACATTGTTTTTAAATTTTAAAACTTCTAAAAGGAAATAACACGATTATTAACCAAACACGAAACATACGATTGTAGTGAAGATTCGTAAATTTTATCCATAACTTTAGAAACAAGTTCAAAGTGTACAATAACGAAGCCAGTTTGATTGAATTAAGTGGATCGGTTCGCTTTACACAAATATTTGCAGCACTCTCATTTGTAAGACGTCTGAGACTTAGACGAATTAATAACGTGATAAAGAAACTCGGCGGGTCTTAATTCATTAATTAACTTAATTGTATTTGCTTCAGGAACCGTTATTGTAATTGTGGATATGTAAGAGTACAGCTTGGTAAAGATTTGGAAGACACGAAGACACTGTTCGGAGTATACAGGGTGTTTGGTAGAGGGTTAGCCAAACTAAAGGGCCGAGTAGGTACACCTATTTAGAAAATACATATTCAATAATATGACCATTGGGACTGTATTTATTTTTTAAATAATTTTTAACGTTTTTTTTTTTTAATATCCGGAATTTGGCCTTTGAACCCCTACAATTTTTTTTAATAAGTTTCTACGCTAAACAATTATTGTTTTCAGATTGTCTAATAAATGTTCAATCTTATGAATGTCATTTTGGGGCAAAATAATATCTAAAACATTGAGTGATGAGTAGTCAAAGTTCGAAAAGTGTAAAAGAAATAAAGAAATTTCAACTTTAAACCAATTTAAAAAAATAACTAAAAGTGATAGAGGACTTCAAGTGATTTTAAAAACTTCTCTAGTGATCACTCTTTACAATGATAGGCTACATGTAGCACTTCGCCTTCCAAACTTGTAAAAAATTTAGAGCCAAAGGGAGAATGGAACAAAATTAGAAAATTTATGAATTTAAATTTTTTCATTGATCCATCTCAGCAGTCTCTAATTGTTTAAATTTTTTATAAATACAGCCCCAATGGTCATATTATTGAATATGTATTTTCTAAATAGGTGTACCTACTGGGCCCTTTAGTTTGGCTAACCCTCTACCAAACACCCTGTATTGGCAACATCATATTACTTATAATAACTATTACCAAATCGCTGCTACTTAATATGTAGGCTGCTACTTACTTGAATATAAATAATTATAGTCCGGCCTGGCACCGTGTCGAACTCTTGTTTGCCAAGTGATACTTTGGACCAGCCTGGTATTAACAGGTTGTTATAGGTTCGAATATTATGAGTAAGTATATTAAAGTTATTGATCCTGTTCAATCACGCGTTAAAAATAAGCAAATAATTAAAAAAACTAAATTACTAGAGTTTCTTAAATCACAGCGGGTCGAGAAATTTATTATTTTGAGCAGCAAACTCGTGCTTGGTCGCTTCATCTTCATAACCTTCAAATATTTCAGCATCTAGCTACTGTGCTGTGAGATAACGATAAGCACGTCTATAGGTATTATCGCCACTTTCTATCTTCAGTAGCATTGCACAGCGTGAACGGAATCCAGCTTCGACTAAAATTACTGTTTTACCTGTGAATATGAACGATAATTCAAACATTGTTCGAAGACGTCTGAAATGTTCTAAAAATCTGTGTAGTGGTAAAACTGTGAAAAAGCGACTACCGATAATTGAATGGCTGCCAACGTACAACACCACCAAATTGGTCCAAGATATCATAGCCGGGATAACTGTGGGATTGACTGCCATCCCGCAAGGAATCGCTTACGCTGTTGTAGCAGGACTCTCACCGGAATATGGACTGTACGCTGGTCTCATGGGAGGTTTCGTGTATCTAGTGGTTGGAAGCTGTAAAGATGTAACTGTTGGACCTACAGCTATCATGGCAGCAATGGTTGCGAAGTATGTCTCCAATTATTCCGCTGACTTTGCCGTATTGGTCGCCTTTTTGGCTGGACTTGTAGAACTCGGAATGGGTATATTGCACCTTGGATTCCTAGTTGAGTTCATATCATCACCTGTTATAAATGGTTTTACTACCGCAGCCGCTATGCAGATCGCTTCAGCACAGTTAAAATCGTTATTCGGCTTGACTGGCATCTCAGGAAATTACTTTGCGGAATCAGTGTACAATTTTATACTAAATTTTCCAACTATTAAACTCTGGGATACTATACTCGGTTTTACAACCATAGGCATTCTTATTTTATTAAAACGACTTGGTCAAGGCTGCAGCCGCACGGGTGGTTTGGCTAAACAAATAAGGTGGTTTATATCACTGGGACGAAATGCCGTAGTTGTTATTTTAGGAATAATAGTAGCTTTCATTTTAAAGTTGACAACTGATAGTGAGCCTTTAGTTCTTATCGGTGACATTGGAAGTGGAATTCCGAAATTTTCTCCACCTCCTTTTAGTACTACAGTAGGTAATGATACATATTCATTTGGAGAAATGTTACAAGTATTGGGCCCGCAATCAATTGTCTTGCCTTTTGTCGCTATTTTGGAAACGGTAGCGATAGCAAAGGCATTCGCAGGAGGCAAAACCGTTGATGCTACTCAAGAAATGATAGCTATTGGATTTTGCAATATCATTGGGTCTTTCGTACGAAGTATGCCAATCACAGGTTCATTTACGCGAACGGCTTTAAATAATGCGTCTGGCGTACAGACTCCAGCAGGGGGCATCTTCACTGGGCTTCTAATTCTGTTAGCTCTCAGTTTGCTAACCTCGACATTCTATTTTATACCGAAGGCATCCTTGGCTGGATTAATCATAACTGCTATGTTTTCGATGATAGATTTCGCAATATTTGGTAGACTATGGAGAAATAGTAAAAATGAATTATTTTTCTTATTAGTCACTATGGCAGTTTCTATGTGTGTTGGTTTAGAGTATGGAATCGTGTCTGGAATTATTGTAGAAGGCGCATTATTACTTTACTCAACGGCAAGACCTAATGTCGAAGTTAAAACAGTCATCACCGAGAAAGCAGCTATTAAAACAATACTCTTAAGCGACAGGCTTTCCTACTGCGCTGCTGAACATATTCGACGAATAGTCTTAAAAGCATCTCGGGAAAATGTTGCGAATATTATTGTTATAGATGGAGCAAACGTTAAGAAGATGGATACAACAGTTGCTTCAAATCTGCTATTAGTTGCTCAAGACCTGGAAAAATCATCCCAGAAGATAATATTCCTAAACTTTTCCAGCGATATTGTAAACTTATGTCTTGATATAAATCCAAAGTTCATCAACAAATTTGTATCCGCAATACATATTGAAGATGTGCATGATCATTTGTATCAAAAAACGTAACAATACTCAATATATATAATACTCACAATAAAAACAAGGTTTATTTTATTGCAACCGTTTTTTATTAAAATAAATATTCCTTTAACTGTTACCTAATCTCAAATTAGGAGTTTGATAAGAGATGTATTTTTATCTAACAAAATCATGCAATAACATGACAGTTGCCAAGTGATTGCTACAAATAACAAGATGAGATAAAGTGCGATAAATCTGTATGTTACGTAAGAAATATCGATTTATGTACCTCAATAAATTCTTGTTTGGTATGGATTAACCAATATAGAGATATACAATACAATGAATAGATTAATATGCCGAAAATTATCAATAATATCATTAAATCACTCCAAATCCCTTTAAGTATTTGTCAACATTTGCGTGAGAGTGCCTACGATTATTTGGCATCCTAAGAAAGGGGTAAACCCAAAAGTTTCTCGAAGAAAAATTTGCCAATTTAAGAGCGGGAATAACAACGGCGCGGGAAGTTTTCGAAGATTTTTCACTCTCAACGCTAATTGCTACCAAAAGTAAAATAAATCTTGCCTACTTTGCTTTTCTTGAGGCTTGTTTCAGAAAAGCCTTTAGTTAATCAATTAATTAAATTGTTGACTTTCCTGGAGCGGAACCGCGTCGTCGATTTTTTCTATCAATTTACGAATCTTGTCCACGAAGTTAGTGAAAGTGTATAAATTTATGGAATGGGAAAGGGGGATAAGATTGGTTTTTTGATAGTAACGTAGTATCACCATAACCGAAGTTTGTAAATAAAATAGAAAACAAAATTTCCGACTCTCCCCGTGTCATACCTTTCCTCTGTGCTCATAACATTTTATCATAGGTGTAATAGAAATATCAAACGACAGTAAAAAAGTTGATGTTTCGTGGATACTGTTATTTGTAAAGTTTTTTGTTATGATTATTGCTTGTTTTTGTTGATGAATGCTGTCGTAAATGTGAGTAACATATCAGACGAAAGATGAAAATATATAACAAAATGTCATATGAGAAGGAAGCTATGCTTTAAAAAAGGTCAAGTGCGAGGACTCGCGCACCGAGGGTTCCGCGCAAACTTGTAGGTATATATGTAAATAGTTCGTAAATCACGGGACTACAATAGAAACATATTCCAGTATAAACTGACACGCACTAAGTTTGCACTCTCGTACTTAGTGAGTATCAGTTATACTGGCCTTAATTTTCTATGTGATGTAACTACAAATTAACGGTTTTTGGATTTTTCCCTTTACTTGTGCTATAAGACATTACTTCTTGGCAAATTTCATGTTTCTAACGCAACGGGAAGTACCCTCTAAGTTTTGATTCCCTTGAGATTCCCTTGAATATGCGGCATAAACGGCCGTATCTTTTGATTGCGTTGACTTAGAAGTCTGATTTTTTTACAGCGCTAAGGGATTGCAGACTTGAGTATTTGATATGAATTTCAACTTGAAACCTTTACGCGTTCTTGAGAAAAATGGTCTTGACAGACACACATACAGACGGACAACAAAGTGTTCCTATAAGGGTTCCCTTTTTTTCCTTTTGAGGTACGGAACCCTAAAAATGGTTTGGCATATTACCCTTCTCATATGATAACTTGTTTTTTTTTTTATTCCGAATCATATTGCCAAATGTAACTTTGGTGTGGATGCACGTTTTGAATGACCTATACTCTAAGGGCCTGTTTCACAATCGACAAGTAAATTCATCTGTCAGTTAAAGATAGCCCTCTCTTTGTTAATTATCAAGTGTAAGAAAGAGAAAGGGCTAAATTTATTTGGCAGATATGCATTACTTGACGATTGTGAAACAGGAGGTAAATATTACAAAACTTAACAAGTTTTGGTAAACCAGACACAACACAGCACGCGAAAAATGGGTTCAAGTACTCCACTTGAAAAGTTTTACAAAAGACTTTCGGTAAAGAAAATATTAACTCAGGACAGCAGGTAGCCCTAAGCAGCACAGTTGGCAAAGATCAACATGTTGCCAACACTTCGTGGACGTTCAATTTAAAAAGTTCTTGCTCTTTGTTTTGTCCTGAACAAACTCAATTAAGTGCCCTTTGACTTTGAAATGTTTAATTTTGTGTGTCCACGTGTACCTGTGTAGCCGACTGTTTGGGTGATTATTAGCTAAATTTAAGCTAAGTTCACATTTGTAGAAATAGTTTTTCTCTGTAACAATCCTTAAAAAATATGCCCCTTATCTTGTAGAAATAAGATTGAATTGGATCTTATAGAAATAATTGTTTTATATATCTAAAAGCTTTTTAATATGTGCGACTTTAGTTAAAACGCGTTTATCACGTAGCAAGAGGATTTTGGTTTACGAAATTTTAATCAACGACGACAACTACCAGGCAATCAGAGCGAAGTAGGAGTGGGATCCGAATTAGAATTGAATGTAAATGTGCGGGCTTTATCGGGGATTATAGTGTTCGTGTCTGCAAGTGGGAGATAGTTGCGGGCCGAGGCTGGCCCGTCCGCAGCTTCTTGTATGTTATTCCTACCGCCACCATAAAAAGACCTACCCCGACTTTCGTTAAGTTTGATAAATAATATGTGGGTGCTGGAAACGGCGGTTTGAAAAGGGATCAGCGTTATATGGCTGCCTAATATAACCGTGAGGTACCCGTATCCTGTACTCCAGTTTAATAAATTTTACTGCCGAGTTAATCCGCCCTTTTCCCAACACACGAGCGGCCGACCCCACACATGTCTTGTTCTCGACTGTAACCAGTTATGAGGTTATTATCCGTAAATAAATGTAGGTTATGCGGGGTAGCTTAACTCTATTTGGACAGGGTAAATTAATTTAAGGCTATATGCAAATCATTGGACCGTTTATATTAAATCAATAGAGTATTGCTGTATAGTTTCAAATGTAAGCAATCCGTGTTCGGTAATAAATTTAAATGAACGTTATTAATTCGCATATTGTTCGGGTATAAATCCAAACTATCGTTAAGGTTGTGGTAGTTAGTGGGGCGAGCGGCAGGGCTGTCAATCCGGACAAACCACGCATTACGCTAAATGGTTCGCGTAACGGGATACAACCCGGAGAACGGATGGGGAGGAAATAGTAACGGGACTTACCAACGTAGTCACATGCGAGGATTCTGCTGCTTATGGACAATAAAGCAATGCTACGGACCCGGGAAATGAGCCTTGTTATTTGATGGACATTCCCAGCCGTAATTTAGATCTCTGATACACGCTATTATACAATTCAAATGCGTTTATTAACATAAGTTTAGAGAACGCAAGCGAGGGCGCGTCTTGGTAAAAACATCCATTCGAAAGTCACATTATCGCCATTTGAGTTCACATTAAATCTTAGAGGCGTCCCATAAATAACGCAAAGTTTTATCCGACTCGAAATAAGCACTCAAAAATGCAAAGAGCAGAACGGTATAGAGCACGTTCAGTAAATTTATTTTGTTTCGCACAATTCAAATAACCATAACTCACCGCGGGACCGGCCTAAGCCTATCTAACGATATAATGAAACGCCATCAAGTTTCCAAGTGAGCCCTAAGTTTAGGGAAATGCGTATTTACTTTCTTACCTTTGCGATAAAGATGCTACCTTTCGATTTATTGATCTTTGCTGTTTAAGATAAGATTTTAAGTTTAATTCAGTGATCTTGTTTTCGTAAAAGTATTTATATTTAACAGATGTGAAGACATCTCAAAAGCAACCGCTAGGGAAAGACGCTGAAAATGTTTTTGTAAAATTATGGAAAATAATCTACGTCTGCATCGTCAAAACTTTCACGGAAACCGTCCAAGTGTGAATATCAGAAGCTGAAAGTACAATTTGAAACAGGAACTGCAAGTAGCTGCCGCCATCTTGCCTGGCGATTATATAATTAGGCTGTTTGCATTCAACACGCGCGGTCCGTATGAATGCTACCTATTGTCTGACATTGGACCTTTGAAGCTATATCATTTCCTCACACCTCCTGCACTCCGGGTACCGTCGCCCAAGGGTTTGAGAAACGACGGGAAAAAACGTGTTATGAAATTTAAAAGAAAGCTTTTGTTTCATTTTAGAAACGATTCAAAATATACAAACCTCAAGGTCTCAAGGGTATAAATAAAGATAAACAGAAACCAAAATCTCCATTTTATCATTTACTAGTCCTTCTTAAGCAACCCTTGTTTGCTAAAGAGCCGTATTTGTTCTCAGACATCACAATTGTTTTATTTATAAATGGTTCTATTGAAAAATGTAGCATCCACGGCTTAATAGATATTTATGCATGGTCGGAAGCAATTTGCATGAAGGCTTGCTAAAGAGCGTATATTTTATAACAACGCATCATAATAAATTTAATCAGCTGATGCTGTTTACTGCAGATACAATTACACGCTTCAATCATCCTTTAGTGGATTAAAATGTACTTAGTTACTTACGAGTATATAGATACTGAATCCCAATCGGTTACAACAACATAAGAGTATGAGACTCAAAATAAACTACTCGTACCATCAGTTGATCAGGCTAATATAATTACTATTTGACATTTGCAGAATCAGACCGCAGGAGCGGATATAATTGATGAATTTAAAAAGGTCAATCATGATTATTCCTGAGTATAGATTTTTAAATAAAGCGAACACATTAGACAGTCTGGGCAAGTCCGTGTGCCGAATCGTCTAGACGCGGCAGGGCGAGCATAAATTTTCATTGTGCGGCGAACGGCGGCGTATATTTGATTATTTAAAGAGCTCAAATAGTGGAACCGTTTGTGTCACTTCGGTATATGAAACTCGTGTAATGAGAGATGAATTTAAATGGATACGATTGTACCTTTATTTGTTAAGTTACATTTCAATAGTACATTTGTACTGTTGCATTTTTTTTCTCTCGCCAGTAATACTCTTAATTGGCACTTCAGCTCCAGGGCATTTTTTCAAGCAATCCGGCTCGACGAATTCCAGCACGGAACGCCGCCGAGGCAATAATCCATCTACCGTGCGAAGGAACAAAACCGAAACAACGAAAATTAAAAATGTGCGAAAAAGGGGCATTCACAACAAGACCGGCGGCAGGTTATGATATGACAAATATGTGAACTGATGGCGTTAATGAAAATGGACCTTTTCTGAAAAAAATACGCAAATTCCAGGACCCCGTCGTGTGTTTGAGTAGAGAATTCAAAAGGTTTTGATCCTATTGAAATTTACATTTCACCTACTTTTGCGAATGGTTCTTTAAATTTACTACCTATAAGTTAGTAATCTGGTCAACAGTTGGGTTTATATTGATGATTCTCTTACTTTTATTTATTTATAATTTCTTAATTGTTTTTGGAGCTATTCTCATGACATGAATCAATTTAAGACTCTCCTTTTCTAGGGATTCTCATCAGGTAGCAATTTTGACCAGATCCTTTGCAGGTCTTTCAATTCAGTGAGTATGCCTTCTTTTACTTTTACGAATAAGCTTTACCTACATTTACATAAACAGAAAGGAATAGACTAGTCTCTACCACAATAAAAAACAACATGCGGCTGATTCTATTTTTCCGTAAATAAAACGTGAACCTTTTGCGCATGTAGCTAAAATAGCTTCATTCGTGTATCCATGACATTTGTATCAACCAGTATTTTTTTGCTAAATGCGCCGACATTACTCACGATTGGCGAAAAATTCACATCAGGAACAGAAATGTTCAACTTACGAGACAAATGGTTTAATTATCCCGATGGCGTTGTGACTGATCGCCTTGAATTTGCGAATTTTCAACGCAATTAGAAACACTTGCAAATCTCATACCAATTAGGCAGGCTCCCAAATTTCGCGCCCTCGTAATTGTTTTTGAATGCGTGAGGTAGTTTGCTTTTGTGGGTGATTTATCTGTGATTTTAGCATGGCAGTATAACGTTTTTTCTTATCGATATTAAGTTCATAGTTTCAGTCAAAATAAATTTTATCGACCAAATGAGTTGAGACCAGTCAGCTGGCACGTCGCGATATTCGCATTTTTGTATGTATATGCGACGATTATATTATATTATATTATATTATGTATCCGATGTTCGGTGTAAACTGATAAAAAGCTGAATTATTCCCGAGTGAGGCTACGTTTAACCCGGAAAATTAACGCAGGAGTAATTGCGATTCTAAAGCTAGTATTGTGTACACACATCTATTTATGACTTTTTTATTGAATTGTATTTAACATAACATATGTAACTATAATGTTACTAACTGATATAACCAAAAGCTTTGTAATTATTTTAAAACCAAATCGACATGTAATATTTTATAATATTATAAATAAATGAATATGAATATGAATATGAATATAAAATCGGTAATAAAATGTGACTCATCTCGAATTATCACGACCTTCGATAACTGTCAAGCTCTTAACCGGATTAACAATGGAATACAGTGACTTATCAAGATACTAACAAAATAACCCGTACCTACATAATTGATATTCATCTGAACGCATTTCCCGAAAAGAGAGAAAACGATAGTAATTTTTCATACAGCATTGTGCGGGAGGAAAAAATCTGTGAAAACATCTTTTGAATAATTTGTTCTTCTGGGATAGACATTGGGTCGAAGTCTGCCGCCCTGACAGCTAATTAGAACCTTCATTGTTAAAGGAATCTCACCACAGTTTCCTTTTCTTACATTTAAATAAACTCAGATGTTTCTGGTTTAAAGTCTAAAATACTTTGGAATGTAAAGATTCATTAATTTCTTTCTTAAAAACGAGTGGAAAAATACAATAATCCAGTGTGAATGGCGGGTATTGTATTGGGGCAGTGTCCAGGAAGGATGTTTTCGGGGTATTCTTTTTATTGCCGTATTTGCGTTTTATAGGCGTCACAAAAGGCGCGGTAAAGAAATGTGACAGTTGTACACCCTTGTTTTTTTTTAAATTAAACAAGACTCATATTAAGGGTAACAAGCGCTATGACGTAGAATGAATAAATAAAAAACAGACACAATTAGTCCAGAGGCAAGGCGGATCTTAATAGCCGTTGTCCAGCCAGATGCAAACGACTTTGAAATATGAATGATATTAGTAACTAACGCGTGAGGGAGGGTTCAGCCAGTTAGGAATACAAAATTGGTAAGATTATTTTATCCTTAATGCATATTTACAATCGTTTCACTTTTGCGCAGATACAGAGATATCTTAATGCCCAGTTCAGTTTTTTGTAAGGTACAAAATCAAATAAATATAAAATAAACGAAACTCATTTCGTAATGTCAGCAGCTAGAAAATAACATGCGAAACCGGCGTCGAATCGTATTCACTTTCAAACACACAAAATGTCACCAGGAGTGCAGAAACCGCAAGAGTCAATAAAAGTGATACGCGCGCAAACGAGGGTTTCACCAGTCGTCCGCGGTCGGACGTGACGCAGCGCTTGACGGAGGTCACTTTATTGCTGACCTCTGTCTGGTTCTACAGTCCTAGTCATTAGAGCCGATACTTTGCGTTTTCTTCTCAGTATTTTTTGTGTTTGCTTATTGCTTATTATACGAAGTAAGTATTTGTGTTGATATTGGTCACCTTTTTTACTGTAGGTACTTGTTTTACCTAATTAATTAGCAATTTATCGCCACATTTATTTTTTATCACAACGACATGCATAATTAACAACATTGTTACGTGTTCATCTTTTCATCATATCCTAAATCCTTGAATAAATGAGAATATGCAAAATCGTTAATGCATGTCTACAACGGACAGTCCGTGACGTTGAATATTGAGTAATAATTACAGTGATAGATACAAACAAACTCACATTAGAAAAGAGATGATGGAAATGAATCCTTGTTAACCTTTGTTTCCGTGGGTTTTCACGGTTGTCTAGGAAGCTTTCATCTCGCAAACACTGCTTCAATATTTAATAATCCGTCGGTAACGAGCTGGGCTCAGAAAAGTTTAAATGGCCAGACGTCTACGGAAATATCCGGTAACATGATATAACATTATTAATACGCCGTTTTAAAAGTTTGAACGCGTGTGTTTGTATCAAATAGATGACGTATTAAAGGAATTTAGCATCTAATTGAGGAGCTTACGTCCCCTTTGGGCACGATGCGAGATTATAATAACTGCCCGCTTGGACCGCTTGTTTATCTTTCGTCTAATGGAGCGATGTTTACAGCATATATGACCTCAATTAATAAAGGCCATCCTATTCTACAGTTTGGGACTGAACGGGTGGCATTATTGTCATTGTTTAATTTTTGGTTAAACCTGGAGATTTAAGTTAATTATTTCTTCTTTATTTTAATTTTCGAATTTCGAATTGCGTCCTTTGAATTACAGTTTATGAGGACTCTAGCGACCCGTCCTCGCTTTATTCCGGGTTATATTATATACATAAACCTTTCGTGAAAAATTATCTAAATGTTGGTGAAAACCTTATTAAAATCCGTTGCGTAGTTTGAAAGATCTAAGCGTACATACATACAAAGGGACAGACGGCGGGAAGCGATGTTGTGATTGCGATCGAAAATGATGGGCACATATCAGTCACAGATGCGTTAGACGTTTAAAAATAGAGAAATAAACCGCTAAGCCCAATCGGCGCGGTTATCAGCCGACACCCAGAGCTGGGGTGGTTAATTGTGAAAAGAAATCTTTGCTCTTTGTCAGCCGCTCGCGAGGGGAGCCGCTATTGATTTCTTTTGTTTTATGCTGATTGAGACACCTTCGCGGATCGCGACCCACCCCCAGGTTTAGAACGCCTGACAAAACACTTTATTTTTAAAAGGGATAGAAAAACGGCGTGCGTTTTATTACTTCCTTTGCTGACTGTTGTGCAACCTTAATTTATTAACTTTTAACTGTTTTTCCTAATTGATATTCAGTTATGTCACTAACTACTTAGAGACAAAATAGTGCATTTAAATAGCCAATGTTTGTATTTTGCTAAGTATATTTCATCAACACTTACAAACTATCTTAAGCTGATCCTGCTGTATCATCAATCTTCTTCACGTTGATAAGTTCGACTTATCTAGCTTAACGTATATGGCTCTTTATTCAAAAACCATCTTAACACTTCCACATAAGATCCACAACCAAACATCTTTTAAGGCGTTGGTACTGTAAGCCAATCAACATTAGTTCCTTTGACGATTACTCGTAGGCTCATTTCTCTTGTGATTGACTGCGATTCAAAAAAAATTAGATTGCCACCTCAACGGTGATAGCATCGACGAATTTTTTCGAGGACTTTGCTAATGGGGCTCTGTTTTATCTCAAGCCCCTTAATGTCTTTATGCGGGCGACAATAATAAGATTTTGACACTCGCGGAATAAAGATCGATTAGAGAATGCTTTACAGATGACGTAATCGGATTAAACTAGCAAGCGTGTTTTTGTTTTAGGTTAGTATGAATCAACATCAATTAAAATGGTGTTAATAAAAATATTTTTTGGGTTTTTTGACACACGTGACAGATGACCACACTCCAATATAAACTCAAATTGTCAAGATACAAGATTATTTAATACAAGAACGTGACCATTACTCATTATCTCTTGATCAAACTGTACACTCCAGTCTTAATCTATCACCAATCAATTTTTCCATTCCATCTCAAGGTGTACTCCTCAAAGAAACCCTCAAGATCCAAGGGTCGGCAGGGTGTGACGTCAGCAACGTTAATTGCGCACCACTTCGTTAACGGACGACTTGATGGCATTTTTAATGAACACCCGACTTAATGTAGTGGGCGAAATCGAAAATCGAAGTGTGGACGCCCCTAGATTCGCAATTCAAAATTTTGTTTGCTTAGGATTGGTTTTCGATTACGTATCGGAGTATGTTTGAGGAGGAGGCGAAAAACGCTACTGTCTAAATGTTACAGTCCTTTGTGTATAAGTATAGCATGTTACAAACTTGCTTATTATGCTTTTAAGGCTGGAATTACGTTCATTAATTAGCTTCGGGAGAATGGTACGAAAGATCACCTCTCAACATCTTCCTCCCTTTCATAATAACTAGTAGTACCTAATAAACAAGTGACAATTTGAATATTATACTGTAATATTTTCTGAACCCGCTAACGACAAGATACATTTAATATTTATAAAAACAATATAGCTAAAGAGTACTCTTATTCTTTAACAATGAAACTCGATAGATAATTCAAAATTACATTTGCATAGACCCATCAGCTTTCGCAAATGAAACGACCTTTTATTTTGGAAGTCCTAAATAAATATGCTGAAACAAGAGTTAGCAATTCGATGCCCACTCCAATTCAAGATTCGGAGGGATTCGAAATAAAAAAAATGAAGATTGACAGGTGCGTCTTAATAAGCACGGCGACATCTGGTCATGGACGAAATGAGAAAAGGTAAATTGACTTTATGAATGGGAAACGTTGAGGAATTTATTTTTCTTTATCAATATTAGGGAAGTCGTGAATTTTGACGCGTACTTCGATTAATCAAGTCTGTGTTCTTAAATTATTGTAAACACTGTTCGTACAAATGAACTTTTTTAATCCTGCAGTTCTTACGACGTCTCGTTCAGTGTTGATTTATGAAAAAACCTTTCGGAAATGGTTCCGATTGTACCTATACCAATCACATTATTTTTCCTAGTACCATTTTTAGTAAAATGGCCTTCAACTGCGTGTAAACTTTTTTTTTAATTACCTAGTAACAGTCTGTTATAAAATATGTCTTACCTATGTAAATTTTCCTTTTTGGGCATATTTCAGAAAGGTTGTCGCAGTTAAGAACCTGATTTAAGAAACGCTAACTTTTTTCTATTACGTCACGAAAATTAACCATATAAGTGTATGACTAAATTTCGTTACGTAATGGAATAAAGTTAGCGTTTTTTAATTAGGTTCTTAACTGCGACAACCTTTCTGAAATATGCCCTTTTACCAAGTGAATATTTTCAAAACTCGACTGCTTTGATATTTTCATATATATATATATATATATATATATATATATATATATATATATATATATATATATATATATATATATACGTTATAGATACGTTATATATATACGTTAATACCAGTGGCAATTGCGCTGCTGTTTAAGGAGAACTGAAAGACATGGTTTGTCGAAATCGGTCAATTCGTTCGCGATCTGCAAAGAAACAAAGAACTAAACATCTATAAATACACAGGTCAAATATATCACCGTCCTTCTTGGTCAGTCGGGTAAAAACGCAATATACAAATATACAAACTAGAGAATGCCCGCAATTATAGGCACACTACACCTCTGACTTTACATCACTACAGGAGTATATACTCGGATACTATAATCCATATTTCACTTTAGTCGTTTATCCTTTGCGTTATCAGTCAGTAAAAAAACATTCTTATATCTTCATTAAGCTATGTTCGGTCCAGTGTGATACACCCCTAAATAAATCCTCAGCCACACACGAGTCCTGGTCGGTACGGACAATGCCTTCCCGTATCTAGCTGAGCTGTTCCGCTGTCCTAAGCAAATTTCCACTGGGCTCTGTTGGTTTTTCCCCGATTCTATTTCTTCACGTCTGATTATATTATTCCATACTTTGTGTAAACAATGGCTGGCCCAACCCTTCAGCACTATTGCGGGTCTAAACCGTGTTAGGTTTAGATGTGTGGAATGGGATTCGATAAATTCGTAAACTTATAATATTAATCTAGTCTTAGTAGTTATTATTAAGTAAGTAGTAGAAACAACAACGGTATTAGTTTTGTCACTCGACAGAACACCTCAGTTCAAATAAAAGTGTGTAAACTTATAGGAAACTTATATTACAGTTTATCATTAGTCGTATACCTTGACATTAATGCCTTTTATTAGAGCTACATTTTTGTTAAACAACTTGAAACTTAGGTAAATACACCTATAGGTCAAAATACACTTCTTTTTCTCACTTTCATTAAATTTCGTCTTCTGCTATTAGCCTTACCAATGTTACAAAACTTAAATCTGCCATTTATCTTCCTAAAATTGAAATATTCATTTCCATCTTCTGTTTTAATGATTTCCTCAATGAATAGAAAAGCGCTCTCCTTCCAATTGTAACATTTTATAAACATTTTTGCGGAGGTCTAACCACCGTAAAAGGTTTTTGTATACGTTGCTTTTTGGCTCCTTTTGGCTGCTAATCCAATATTGACCGGCTGCCAGCTATTGACTTATGTTTGTGTTTCTCATAATAATCCCAGTTCCGCAGCCTTTTATTATTCAAAATATCAATTTGCTTTCTTTTGGAAGAGAACCATTAATTTTATGAAGTATACTCAGCTTTTGTATAAAATGAAGTGTTGATATTGGTGTAACGCGTCAAACGGTCTTTTGGGATACCTGTTTTCATTGTTTTAATCTTGAAATAACAATCCTATCAAAAACTTAAAATGTACAAAAATGTCTAGTCTCGCAATGTAATGCTTCCACCGTAAAAAGTTGTGAGATCTCATGTAAAACCAAGCCTACATTTAGTGAATGTTATTATTATTAGGCATCTTTATTTCTATAATAAGTATTATTGACTTGGCAATCACACAGAACAAATAAAGCGCTGCTGCGTGAAAATACCTTTTCAAATCGCTAATTAATTTATATTAGGTTAGATAAGTTATTGCCCAACAGTGGGACACTCAAGTGGGGCAGAGAAAGAAAGAAAGATAAGTTATTATTTTGCCGTGCGTTTTCCAAGTCAATAATACTTATTATAGAAATAAAGATATCTAATATTACTACATTCACTAAATGTAGGCTTGGCTTTACATGAGATCTCACAACTTTTTACGGTGGAAGGATTACATTGCAATACTTGTCATTTTTGTACATTTTATGTTTTTGATGGGATCTCATTTATTTTTGTAGGTAGTCATGACAGACTATATGTGGCTGACTTAACCTACTTATATCTTAGTACGAACGAGTCGTATTTTACGAACTGCACAAGTAACCTTGTAATCTTATTTGTAAGACTAGGTAGTCCTAGTCTTACAAATAAGATTACAAGGTTACTTGTGCAGTTCGTAAAATTATTTGTCATAGAATTTATATAGAGACGTGAATTTACCAAACGCAAAGAAAACGGGACTGAAATTTCCGAATGTTTCAGTTTTTCCTTTTTATGTGGGCTAAACACTATCTGAATGCAAAATTTTAAGTTTGTGTGTCTGCTAGAAGTACCTTAGAATTTTGATGATTGGTGAGGCAGTCAGTGACAAAATTAAGGAATTTTTAATTGCAATTATTCTGAAACTACTGGTTCAAATTTAATGTAATTAGGAAATATAGCTATGTAATGCCCTCTTGGTCATTGAAAATTTAGGCTTCTTGTTTTTTCCACAACGAAGTTTCAGGCGGGTCGAATATGGCCCGAATGGATTCGGGAAAAGGATGGTACGGCCGTGCCTTTTTTTCTCGACTTGGCGGGGGCGCTACCGTGGCCCCAGATGAAACATTATGAAATTTTCTGTAATAAAAGTATTGGTGTTAGGGTCCATGGAAATGCAACCGTTTTATGTAGTTCAGAACTATGATTATTTACTTTTAGGACCATTCAATTTACATACCTTGACGACGACATCTTAAATGTTCAAACCTAACATACCAAACGTAACAATCTACAACCTTTGTGCCGGTCGTCACGTATTGTTAATTAATCATATCTAGGGTAAGAATTATCCATACGTGTTAGACGTGTTTTAGGTTATCTAAATAAGTCAGCATAAGGTTTGTTAATCTTGTATATATATGTACTATACAGAAGTATACTTCTGCTTTATTGTAATTTAACTAGATTGTAACTGACTGACAAAGTGGTTCCTTTCGCACCCACCAACATGGCAATATCTTCCGGTAAAACCTTAATGTATATTACCAATTTTAGCGATGTTCTACATTTCAATTAATGCAAAATCGTGTCCATCGGAAACATGTAGGTACATTTTAATTTCCATTTACTGTTTGGGTGTGAGCATACATTCATTAAATCATCGCATTGTCCCTTAACACAAAAGTGTGGGGTGCGAAGGAACCGTTTCCGTTCAGCACAAAGTCCTGCGGTATCTAAATGTTAATCTTTGGCCAGTCGCGCAAAAATTATGTTTTTCGGACTCGGCCAAACCCACTGGGTTAGAAACGTGCGAGCTTCATTTAATTTAGCTGCGTTAAATGTTACGGCTGACATACTTACTCGTACTTTTGAAGTTTCCTGCAAGTAATTCTGCAACTTGTAAATTAAGGAACGAATTTTCAATCTCATAACACTATCTGTAAGATAAATTTTTCCTATGTCATTTTGTATCATATTACAAAGAAAAGGAATGATAACTTTAAATGTCAGATAATTTTATCTGGGGATTGGAAAAATCAGTTCTTAAGCTGGAATTGGGTACTTTTATATTTAATACGTAATTAATACATAATTTGTTTGCAAAACATACGCTAATCTAATCGGAAATAGCCACTTTTCGCAGAGTTGTATTATGAATATTTAATTAGAATAAAACGATTAATTCAGTATGTTTACTTTCAAATGAGTAAAGATGATCGAGTTTCTTAAAATAACATGAAACCATTTGAAATCCCTACTTTCCGGAACAACCTTAATGTCACTGAAAAATCTCATTACCACCATCTTAATGCAGAAAACGCTTTCAAAGGCTTCGTTTTATTTCGCGTCAATTCCTACAAAGCAAAATGACTTCAATTTGAATATGTAATGGCGGCTTAGGATAATCGTACCGGGCTTGCACTAATAACGGCTCCTACTTTAAAACGAGACGTTTCAAAAGAATCGAACAATCGTTCGATTTGGTTTGGGGAGGATAATTTATTCGAGTGTGGACCGCCATTTTGCGGCGGGGCGTTCAGCTATCGCGGGCCGGAAGACGCTTTAAGACATTGATGCTGATTCTTTTTATATTATGCCCCCCTGGTACCAAAGACGCTAATACAAAGCCACCATATATAAATAAGCCTCCTTTGTAAGGATTCCTCGACTTAGACAGGAAGAGCGACCCCCGTAGGCGGAAAACAATCTAAATTACATTTTCACGCAACTTCAAATGTCTTATTAATTACTTACGACTTTTCAATGCAATAAATTTTCTTTTAACGCTTCCTTCTTTGAATCGGCTTAATACACAAGACTGGTTTTGCATACTGATCGCTCTATTGTGTCGTTTCATACAGTTTATAAGACCGTTTTCTTTTGTTTGCATTTATTTTGGAATTTTTCTTCCATTTGTTTGTCGTTTGTACAGCTTTCTTCTCACTAAATTTGTTAACTATCATTAAATAAAAACCGCGGCCTTTCATAAATTTACCGTTTAATTAAGCTCAGTTGATATCATTTATAATGTTACTAGGTTATTAAAATGCATTGCGTCTTTCTACAAATCCTAAAAAATATTTTAAAAGCCACCTACATTTGAATTTAACATCACCTTCCTACTGTCGATCCACTTTTCAACTCCTTTTACCCCTTAAATCTATAAATAACCTAAATCCTTACTATTTATTTATCCGGATGCCGCGAAAATTTTCATTTTCAAGAAAATACCTGCGTCGGGCCATGATTTAGGGGGGCCTTTAGATGGGTCCTCGCCACCTCGTGAATGACCCCATCCCTCAAGCTGAAGATAATACAGGGGATAGTGTCGCTTGTTCCCTGAGGATTTGTCAAACAAATACGTCGTGTATCGAAAAAATCGCCGTCTCGATGGTCGTTAGGGCTATTTATGGGCGATTCTGCAAAGCTTTTTTATTAATAAAACGTATATTATGCGCGCAAGTGCGTTTTATCGCGTCCTTCGCGGATATTATCGTCAGTCTTCGGACATCCAATAATATTGATTCGTGGATTCTTTCCTTTTCTCTTCCACGGTAATCGTTTTGGGATTCTCTTTTATTAAAATGTAAAGCTTCTTTTTATGCTTCTTATACATTAACAGTCATTTACATTCTTAATCCTTAAATTATACTTGAAAACTTAAACAAAATATTCTCACATTAGTTCTTGATGGCAACACTAAGGGTTGTATTAATAAACTCATCTTGGCTGAGATGTTTGTCTCAAGATGCGTCAAAAATAACAGTTTTCTATGGCTTGGCGTTTACTTTGACGTATCTTGAGACGGGCATCTCAGTCAAGATGAGTTTGTTAATACGGCCCTAAGACTTCAACTGTTAGGATAACTGCGTTAGAATCACTTTGAAACTTTATTATCTCTTTTAGTTTTTACTTTACAAACTTACCGGTGCATATACTACCTCCATTGAGTAACTTTTATTTTTCTACATTTCTGCATCGGGAATTTTTAAACAAAATATTTTTCAAAAATCCGTAATATTTATTCCAAATAATTTCGTCTCAAAAGTATCTAAGTCCAATATATTCTTGTTTACGTCAGTCAGGTAAGCACAGAGTGCAATGTTTACCGAATTCTGAACAGCGATACTATTCTCTAACTCGATACAAAAGAACTCGCTAGAACCATGATTATATAGACCTTGCTTAGACTGCAACTGTATAAACCCGAGTGTCAAGCAAACTGGCGAACTATTTTGTTTATACCAGCATTTCCTGATCTCGAATATCAAACAGTGCTGATGAAACTAGGGGTAAAAGTAAAGTGGTATCAGAAGCGCGGGAGAATAATACCCTTATGCAAACAGTCGGAAGATATCGATATAGAACTTTGTAAGGAGAAAAACAAAAGTAATTTCTCGTAAATACGCGTGTAAGTATTGTTTTTGGGATGTGTTTGACTTCTAGACGTGTTTGTCTTTGGTTTTATGCGGGACAGAATGTATGAGTTGTTTTAAAAGTTTAAGTAAAAGCAAACGTATATTCGTCATAACTTGTTAATAATTTTATATGTAAAAACGTCACTTGCTTTTTCATCTCTTTTATGACGATTCTCGTAATAAGCAACCGACTAAGTAATTTTGTTGAAGAAAATTGTAATATCACACACATCTCTACCATTTCTTAAATTTAGAATTGTTTGAAATTAAACTCGATTGGATCAAATTTAACTATCAGAAAATTGTTGGATTAAAACTTTTAAATTAAAACTGTTTAGAATATCTCTCTTCTCGCAATCTCTGTTAATTACTAAGAATAAAATCATCAATTCCAAACCGAATAACGCATTAAAAGTAACAGCTTGTACGCGGCGTGAAGAGAATCTGAAAATTATACCTACCGCTGCAGTAAAATAAAACGATTATTATAAACCAACGCAGGTTTATTCCAACTCTAAAGTTGCTTTACATTTTCAATTTGAATTCAATAAGAAGACTGAAGATGTAGGTGAAAGCCATGCATTTATTGTCGAGTAATTTTTTCATAGAGGATCAATGATCTCAGGCCCGAGACTACGCACGTCGTCCACATACCTACTGCAATAGACACAGGTAAACAATCAAACCACCCACCTGATGGAAATTTGCAATACCAAGGGTACTGCTTACTTTTTGCCACCTTGAATTTTTTGGTGCCACGCATAAAAAAAAACTGAAAGTACTTTTCCTATAACAAGTAAGTTAATATCACCAATTGGGGCAACGTCATCACAGTCAAATGTCTCTCATAAAAGGTCTAGACCACTCCTACAAATGACCAGAACAAAATCCCACATGACACGTTAATAACAATTCTGTAGCACCCCCTAATCCGCCATAACCTTTCCAATTCAAGCACCTTGCCGCCATATTCTTATAAATTAATTACTTGTAATCTACCCATGAAACGAGTCTTAGAGAAATGAAGTTACAACGCCGGTAATACCGTTGGAAGGGTTCCTAACGACTTGCCGTGGAACTGAATCAGTAATGAGAAGGTACAAAGTAGCTGGTTTATAAGGAGAATGTGTCGCGATTCTGTTAAATAGGTAAATCACATCTTTTATTGTAGTGGTAAAACCAAAGAAATGATTATTTAGATTAAAGTTGGCACACATGGTTCCTGGTGCAAGATTACGTCAGTTTCGAGAGTCATCGATTTGTAAATGCTTACACATATATACTTAATGTAGACGCAAGACAAAAGTGATTAAGCTTTTGTAAGTTTTTTATTTCAGTGATTTACTTTCCTAAGGGCCACTTGCAAGAAAAATATAAATGTAGATTAAGTTTTAAATACACTAGGTGTCAAAATGTATGGAAATGTCATACTTAAATCCAGTTAGAGGACTAAATCTCGATTTAACTTTTTTTGCAAGTGGGCCCCTTGCTTTCCTAAGAGCCTTAGGGCCTGTTTCACGAAGGACAAGTAAATTCATCTGTCAGTTAAAGATAGCCCTCTCCTTGTCTATTTTCAAGTGTAAGAAATGGAAAGTGCTAAATTTATTTGACAGATATGCTTTACTTGACGATTGTGAAACAGGCGGTTAGGAAAGTAAACCTTATAAAGAAAAATATTTTAGTTTCGTATGTTGTAGCTTTAATTTTGCTAAGCTCTTTTGCCAAGAGAGTCCAAACACGATGTGAATAGAACCAGGTACAGAAAGGAAAAAATGATGTCTAGCCGGCTCTTAAATAGTATATAAGTACGTACAATTATTTGCTACCCATAGCGAGTTCAATAATAGTATTTAACATTATATGAAATCACAATTGTAAGGCTCAAATAGCCAATACCAATAGCCAATATCATCAGGAATTTTCATAATAATAATCTAGCCAGACACATTGTTAAAACCGGTTTTAATTTCTCGCCGGCTCACTAGGGGAGGTGTCCCCATGATCGCGTCTTATCCGCCACGCAAACATTCTTTACAAGGGCTTTTCTCTTCCATTCACTCCTATTCACTCTAGAGGTTATCTTTTATTATTTCTCTCAGCCTCTTTTTATTGCCACTCATATTGCCTTTTTATGCGGAGAATAAATACATTTTGATTTTTCGCCTTGGCAAATTCGCAGTTCATCAGACAGTGCAAAATTAGTACGCTCGAGGTGTCTTAAAGCGATTCACGTTTTTATTATGAATGCCTACTAATACATTTTCTTTAAAATAAAACATAAATGGCGCTGACATACCTATAATACTTATGCAGGATAAGAACCTTGCCAGTAAGCGCTTACACAAACATTAGAGAGGGTAGCAAAACTTTTACCGCCTTAAGAAAAACAAAGGTGCGTCCAACTCTGAAAGATTTGGCAAATATTCAAGATTTGCAGCCCCTAAAGAAATAAACGGCTGCCTAATGCCAGCCAATAATCTTAATTCTACAAGCAAATTGTGTGGAATTAAACAACTAGTCATGGTGCCCGTGTTTGTCGACAAAGATGGTTCCCTTAATAATAAAAATAATGAAGTCTTCAATATATCACTAAATTCTTTATAACTACAGCTAGTTTAGGAGAACTTAGTTATCTTTCAATTTTAACTGTCAGTAGTTACTGACAGTAACAATTTAAAGATAACAAAAATATGTCATTGTGTGTAACCGATATAATCCAACGATACAAGTATAATTAGTGTAATTCAAAAAAAATCTGTTTTGTACACAATCGCTATGATCCTTAAAATCATCTTGACTATGATCTGTTTTCTAAACTTTTCTCTATGTAATTCTAGTAGGCCCTCGCTAACGCAACAACAGCATAATTTAGGTAAAATTAACTTGAAAAGTACCAAAGCACACCTATGCCTGATCTTCTAAGTACGCCGCGATCCGATTGCAAAGTCGCATCGTCCCCCAAGGAGCGATTAAACATGTACAAGTTACCGAATAACAAAGTGTCTGAGAGACGTTTGGAAAAAGCGGGGCCATTTAGCACGTACGGAGAATTGCCGTAACACGTTGGTGGGACTTAACGACCGGGAACATGCTGTTAGCTAGAATGGTGAGTTGGCTGTTTTGCTCATCTTTATTAGCCAGGACTTTGTTGCGTTTGATGAAAATTTGGAGTTTACGGTACAGTAGACTTTCTTTATATTGACCAATTCAAAATTAAAAAGAACAACCTCTTTACATAAAATGTTTATCTTACCTTCGTATTGAACAAGCATCTTATGAGGCGGGGTACTAAAATGAGATGTCACGACGAATATTATTGTGGAAATATCGTAAACACCAAATTTGATTGTCCTGGTCTTACGAAATTTCTCATTAATGTTAGAATTATTAGTACTTTTATGGATGAAAATATTACCGAGTAAAATTCTTTCAGCATTATCAACTTTTTTTAATGAATTAACGACTTTTGTTGGCAAACAGCTATTATAGTAATTAAAAGTGTCATTATAAGAGACGTTAATTCGATCTCTGAGGAGGCATCAGTGTTTTTATGGGTTGTTTCCGAGTAATAAATGGTTTTAATAATCCAAAGATCTTTAAATGGGCATTTGTAAAGTGTTACTAGTTCTAAATTATTACTGTTATGATCATTGATAATTTCAGGGTTTCTTTCTTTTGAATGAGAACTGCGAACTATGTTACGTTTAAAGCCACTTAGCTGTCGGACTTTTTGTTTTTGGAATCAGTCTTATGCAGTAACAAAATATTTTTGGTATCACAACAATTTATTTGTTTCTTTAAAGACGGATTAAGACTCGAAATGTTGAAAGTTTTACTTGGTATTCAATACTTTCAGATCGCAAACGATATAAAGCCGTTTCAAAAATGTCTAAACTTTAATGTCATAACACTATCTGTATGTTTGTACTTATTTATGTAAATATATAGTAATAATAACTGGCGTTAAAAAGCAAACATACTAGAGGTTTAAAAATAAAAACAACACAAGAAACAGCGCATTCCGCAAAAACGTTGCAACAATAATTGTCGTTTCGACTTTTAATTGATCCTCGAGGGCGCCGATAAAACTGGGGTATCTCAACTTTCTCTATTACAGTTTAAGAAAACCACCATTTTGTTTGGCCGATAACGAAATTTTCATTGCGCCGCGCGGAACGGCGCAACGGTTTAATTTGCGTAAAATATTTACAGTAATCGAGGTTTTATTCGTTTTATGTTCGACAATTTCATAAATGGTTTATTTTAGCGATATTTTGGTGTAACGTTTTATAAGCAACATTATTGCGACTGTATTAAATTATATTTTAGTATTAGAACCTAAATGGATAGTAGAGTCGCACCCCATCTGATTGCGATACATTCGCAGAACTTCGCCGTGTCACCATTAAGGCATGTTCGGCAGCCTGGCGAGAGCTCCAACTCCGTGTTACCCGCTTTTACAAATTGCCTCTACGTTCCTACCTTTTCCTTTTCTTGCGTCTCACCTGCGAAACTTAATTCTGGTATTGCAGACGTTGCATGTACATTTTCACTGAAGACTGCTTCTTAATTATATAATATGTTTACTTGTTTCCCTGCATCCTTACTTAAAACTACAATATTTGCCTTGGTTTATATTTTATCTTAAAAATCATTTACATTTCATTAAGACTTCTTCCGTTTCTGGACAAGATATAGTATAGCACATCAAAAACAATGAAATAAATAAAATGTTATAGATTCTATCTTCGAGAATATTTTACCCCCTCATCTCAAAACAATAACCGGCGTCGTATTTATAATAAAACGTTTAGTGCTACAACAAACTCCCATATTTTATTATGATCGTTATCGTAAAGCCCGGAATCTCGCGTTTAAAAGTTGTTCTATCCACCCCTTCCGCACAAGATTTCATTACGAAATTAAACTAAAACTTAGTGCTACAAATCGTTAAAGGATTGGGAAAGTTTGGTTTTATTCGCGTGTTTATTCGTTTGTTTTATCCCTCAAAACTTTGCAATAGTATTTGGAATATTTCATTTGGAAAATTTTGTTTACGCGAAATGGTGTTACAAACAGTGCAAATTTTTGTGGAGATTCATAAGTTTTTTTGTAAAATTGCAGATATAAAAAAAATATCCGTACATTGTACTTATTTTAACGTGAAAAAAAAACCTTTAAAAAGAGGAATGAAAATACGTACACAGAATTCTGAGCAGAGATCGTAGTAAAAAATGCAGAAAATCAATGTGCCAAATTTTAGAGGTATATTTGACCATTTTTTAGAACAGTTGCTTTGCTCGGCCATGGTTAGGTGAGGGTCTTCCTAAGTGACAGGACTGTCACTTAGATTTCTGCCCACATTCTGTTCAGATACTCATACAAACCGCATAACCCGTACACAACCAGAACAACGTGCATCTTTTTAACACATTTATATTAGCTTCAGCTTAGAGTAACAAACAATTTAATCAAATCTCGCAAGTTGATTTTAACTTATTTCTAATAGTTGGATTGACATGAAATTTTGCATACACATGTAAATCTAATGACAATATTATAATATGGTCGAGCTAGTATGATGATGGAGACCGATGGTGGTCATAGGAAACTTCTCAACGGCTAATAATAGATAAGTCGAGTTTGGACTCGCTTGACTCGTGATTTTATTGCGAGTTTATAAACAGCGTTAGAAGTACTCGGTAACATAAGTGTGTTACAAAAAATGTTTTTTTTACGTAACTTACATATCAATGAAATAAAACATGGAGGTAAACATGAGTTCTCCCAAGCCCACAGCAGGCAGCACAGAAGTTCCAAATCCATTACTTACACCAACGTAAACACATAAATCGGCAGCTCCTAATTGTCTAACTCGCTCCCAATACCCAATTACAACGCTTATTTATTTGTTTTGCATCAAGAAAGACGCAAACTTACGGGGGCATTATATAGGAAAACTGTTAAATTACAGAATATTATTTACAAAGAATGAACATATATTTACAATACTCGTAAGTAAGTATTAAGTATGTGGTGCTCGATTAAAAGATAAAAACTCAATGTAAAAATGTGATTTTTATCAAATATGAAGCTTCGTCCACGTACAATTGGTTAGTCGCTAGTATGGTAAGTAGTATGGGTGTGTGATATGTGATATAGAAAACTATACGAAATTTTAAAGTACCTACCCTCTAAAACCACTTAAAATGAAAAGGCATGTGGCAAAGAAGCTTTAAAATAGACGTTCGTCCGGTCAAAACGTTTGAAAATTTCAAGGGCTGCCCAGCCAGATCCGAAACCAATTAAAAGGATAGCACAGGGAAATTGCTATGAACGGACAGGACTAATCGCTTTCTATTGTCCTTAGGACCACTATCTGCCTCGCTTTTGTCACGCATACCGCCCACCGGAGAACTAAAAAGTGGACGATTTATAATTCAAAGGAAGGGCAAAGTTGACGGAGGCTGTAACGATATTGGTAGCCGGGTACTAGGGATACATAGATGGTATAGATACGAGAAATCAATGGTGCTGTGTGTATCTGAATGATCACACTTTCAAGAGATTCCCCACTGCGGGTGATTCACCACTATGAGGACCCTACCTACTAAGCAACATCATGTTAACTAATAACTATCATGAAGTCGACTTCTTAGAAATAAATCATAAAGTGGTAGCGTTCTCTAACGCATCGGTTACTTATACAAACTTCTTTCTAACTGCAAAGGGAAAACGTGTTTGGCTAATGGCTAATTAAATTAGAGACAACATTTTGCTCCGTGTTTATATTTTTATTTTACATTAATTACTTTTTAAATACGCGATACGTACTGCAATTATCAAACAAAACCCATAAAACTCCACACACAAGCCAATGAAAACGGTATTCAAAGAATTTAAAATTAGTACCGTCTCTTCTTTTTGGCACGTCTCGGTCTCGCAGATAGTGCAAAACGCCGGCCGTTCGGCAGTTCGTGACAATGACAGCTAAACCTTCGCCACCTTTTACTCCTTTTTACATCCCCCACACGCTTCTGACGACGTTATTTTTTAATCAAATATATCCGTGGAACGGGTGACGAGCGAACGGGTCAGAGCGACAATGAAAAACTAAAAAGAAGTCTTTTAAGCAAATAGAGGCGAGACGAAGTTGATTGGTTTTGTTAGCGAGCCTGTTGATTGGCACGGGCGTAAACAATACGATCCCAATGTTTAAGTTCGGAACGACAATTGAGAGTCTCGACGATATATTTGGAATGTGAACAACGCTTCGGCCGTGTTTGTTTTCCGCGGACCGAGGTACTGATGCTTGAAAGGTTTGTACATCGGTTGCGTTTGGGGCATTCGAACGAAACCGAAATGTGGACGAAAATCTATTTATTCCTATGTATATTTATTACTTCAGATTATCATATCTAACTTTTTTTCTTCTTTTGCATAGGAATAGGTTTCCGCATTTTTGATCAGTAGGGGATGATTTTAGAAAAAATCCTTTCTGCAATATTTACTATTTACAGAAATGTCTGCTATCCTTTTATGATTCTTTATTTTGGTGATATACTGATATGTCGGTCGGTGTCTTCGTTAAAATTTATGTAATTATACCTACCAGGTACCAGCTAGTTATTTATACGTATTTTAAATTCCTGTTTCATCCTTATCTTCCTTTGCCAAGAAGGTAAAAGAAAAAACATAGACCCGAGACGTGATATTGAGTCCTGGAAACACCCGAGTCTATAAATCGCCCCGAATTATTCACGGCGAGTAGCCAGCCGCTATAAATTAGAGTCTTCAGACGCTATCCGCGTCCATTAGCGAAACCCAAACAACTGATCTGGGTTCGTAAATTTTTCGTAAATTTTAATACAATTAGCCCACAAAACTGATTTGTTTTAAGGCCAAGGAACTGACTCTGATCTTTAAAAAAAATGGTACATCCGGACCTAAAGGTCAATTCCTTTTAATTATTTTTCTTACCTTAAATGGGAGCTCCTAAGGTGGTGAATTCAAAAAACTTGGATGGCCACAAATAATATCGTTTAATGTTCGAAAAATGACATAAATCAGGTTGGCAGAATACCTATTGACGTTTTGGTCAGCAGAAAAATGCATTTGGTCAGCAACTTATGGTCAGCTAAAATATCAACCCTAAAAACCAATACAACATCACCTTTTGCGGGATGCAAATATCGGATGACTGAGTTATGTTATGACACAACTTCTTAACTTCCTGCAAGCCTGCTTGAATTAAAAAGTTATAAGAACGAATACGTCGTAAACCAAAGCAGTTCTCGTTACCGCTAGCTCTCAACAATGTTACTCATAACAGTCCCTTGGCCCGCATGTGTACAACATATAACCAAATATGTAACGAAGTTGATATTTTCCATTTGAGTTTTAATTCCTTTAAAAACTGCTGCAGTCACACTTATAATCCTAAATTACGAACACTCTTTCTTGTATTTAAAAAATTTATCTGTTAATTAGCAAAAATATATTTCACGCTAAGCAATGTATATTAGACTTTATTTCACTTGTCTATAGGCACTAATCTAAACGAGTGTTGTGTGTGGTAGTTATAGAAATGTAGATATGAAACTATGTTACTTATAATATTATCTCAATCATTGTCGTCTACATTTTGTTACCATGCCTAATAATAAATAAATAAATAAATACACCTAAGGCAAAAAAAAAACAATATCGAGGAATTCAAAAGTGTTTAAGTAGCCATTGCAATTTCCCAGCAACACGCAATAGGAAGTAAGAGAAAAAGGCCATTTCCTGGGAGAGGATATCACGAAGAACCTTTGCCGTCTATTACTTTTGGATACTAGGGGCGCAGAATTATCGAGAATAAGTTATTGCAGGCGCAAATTAAGGGTCAGGTCAATATAATTTGGAAGCTTTGACTCTGTAGAAAATGCGAGATTCTGGTAGGATAATAATGGCAGTTCTAATATATTTTTGAATTGTTAAAATAAGAATAAATACATAAAATGAACCAATAATGAGATGGTCTAACTGAGTTAAGCAATATTTCTATAAAAATATATAAACAAATAGTGAAACACGTCATAAACCAGTAAATAACGTTATAGAATAACTTAAGTCATTATAATTTGGAATCTTTCACCCTGAAGAAATCATGAAATTGACAAGATTATAGTTAAGACTATTTAAAAATTAGAAGTTCATACAACAGACAAAAAAGCTATTTCGTTATTTTACCAAAACACTGACTCCTACTTCGTCCAAGTTGGTAAAAACACCCGCAGAATTAATAGGGGTTTTAATATCGCCCGTAGATTATTTTTGTATCAAAATTATGCACACTCGAGTGGGTGGCCAGACTTGAATAAATTTATAACGGCCAGAGAATTTCGGGCTCTCATTACCGCGTATTTATGTGAGGAGATAAAAATATTAGGGACACAATTTAATCGAAAACGGATGAACAGGGGCCCTTGGTGTGGCCAGCCTCTAAACAATTTTAATTAATTTTTAAAATGTTTTCATGTATTGAACTGAATTTCGGGGAATTTTGTAAATATAAAGTTGTAAAAAAATTCTTGGTTTCTGAACACACGTTGATTTAGTACGAGTAATTAAACAAGGTACAAATGTAGGTCTTCCCCAGCGGACTTATGGTCGTGTTTATTATGTGAATAAACGTGGATAAAACGTCTGTCACTTTCTGACCATAATGTAAGTGCGAGAGTGACGGATGCTTTATCCACCCACACTTATCCACCGCGATAAAGGCGACCATTATACGAGTGCAGTTTAAAATATCTAATATAAAAGCTTATTTCATTAGGAATACTAACGTTTGATTTGATTCAAAACTACGTGGCCTAATCGGCAAAGAAATTAGCCGAGACATGAATCATCGATGCAAATCCAAAAGGCAAAGCTGTAATAAAGCATATTATAAATACTCATTTAGTAACATTAATCACTGCAACAGCAATTAAACGTATTAATTTCCAATAAACAGTCCAGTAAAACTTTCTTACTTTTACATTAACAAAAGTTTCTTACATTTTTCAAAACGCCACAAAGTCAGGGTGTGCAGGACAGTTTTAAACGCTTAAATTAATTTTCCTGATTTCCTTTAAGAAGTTGTAACTCTCCAAGTGGGGATAATGCGATGATATATAAAAAAGGTCCCCGTGAGCCGACGGCCCCTAATAAATTATACCCTCGATAACAATGGGATTTTTCTCCGGCCCTTTGTTGCAACTTTTGATATCACCTGAACGTATTTAGACTAAAAATGTGGCGAGAAATTTTAATGTTTTTTTACTAAAATGGCCTCTCAAAAGATGACATTGTTTTTTTTTAAACGTTTTAGGGACTTTTTTGTCATTTATTGAACTTATGTATATTTGATGTGATATCTCCGTTTACGTTTACGGACTCCGTGAGAGCACCGTAAAAACTTGTCCATGATTCGTTATACAGTCATTATTTTTTTATCGAAGATATCTATTACTATTTACTGTCTCAACAACTGAATTCAGTAAATCTACCGATAACCCGATCTTCTCTATTACCAGAATACAAAATGCATTCTTTACTATAAAAAAATAAAGGCCCAAATTATATAACTCTATTAATAATATCGCCAATACTTAAAATGTATGTAATAGAGTGCTTCCCATTTCCCCAGGCTACTGATCCGTTAAAGTGAATATGACAAACAAAATGGAAAAATTGCCACTTCCTTAAATATACCGGTCGAGTTTTGTCCCGAACTATAAAAAATAAAGCCCTAATATCGTTAAATGTTCCTTTGGGGAGTGACTGACCAAGGCGGAAAATTCGAATGCTCAGGGCTGCCCAATCGAAGATTAGCAGTGACGTTTGATCATTTATCTTTTTCTTTTCAAGTCAGCGATAGGAGTTAATCGAGTTTTTCTACTTTATTTCTTAATAGTAACTTTTTTAATGCTTGGAATTTAATTCGCTAATACTCGTAAAGAATATTAAAAAAGAACTGATATGTAAAGCACTTTGATATCATCACTATTCCGCAGAAAACTGATGAACAAAAATAAATAAAAATGGTTTATGAAAAAAATATCATTTGCTACAGAAAGAACCATACACGTCCATAAAAGCTCTAATTATCGATACTATTTTTATTTAAGAGAATATTTAAAACGTAATGAATTCGCCAAAAGTGAAAACAAACATTAGTATTATTTTTATAATGATGTTTTTTTATTTATTTATTTATTTAGGAACAAACAGTCTTATGAAATAATATTATGTCTAAGCTTAAGCTAAGATGTTCGCGTGTTTTTGTTTTTTAAGCATGAATAGACAAAAAAAATCTGTAGCGCTTAACTTTAATTTATGTGCCCGCAGCTTGAAAATTAAGCGATCACGGTAAAAACGTAAACCAAAAAAAAAAAAAAACAGTCTCGTGTGTCCAAGTTTCAGGCATAAGATCGTTTCGTCAAATTAATCTATGGTCAAATTAATCTATGGTCAAATAATCTCGAAAGTATCTGACTCAAAATACGAACAATCTCATTGATTGATATTTTAGTTAAAACGGCCGTTTGCCAGCCCTCGCCAATGGAATGGGCAAATGTGGACAATTTATATAGCAATAATCCGCGCGGACTACGGCGAGCGAAGTCGTGCAATGCCGATATTATCGGCGGTAAAAAGTGCCGCTAGTTCCGACGAAAAACGAGCTCTCATTTATCCGGCCACTTCGCGGCGACAGCCCATAGCTTAGAATCCACCCCACTGCGGTGGACGACGCTCCTGCGAGTTATGTGACCCTGGTATTCATTTTATAATTATTCGTTGTTATTTATTTAGTTTAATAATAACGTTTTTTCCAACATTTGCAACACAGCAAAGTAACGCGGCAGCTTCAGTTTTGGTTGAGATTGGAAGTTTTTTTATTAAATTTAAATTATGTTCGTTTTACTTATTCATAAATTATATGTCAGCCAGCAGATGAGTGTTAATTAAATGCACTTTATGTTAATCACGTATCTTTTATTGTTAAATAAGTTTCGAATCGTTATCTGTCACGCGATAACTACTCGTAACTGATAAGATAACAAAAAGAGGGAAAAGTTTACTGACGTAAGGTCTGTCAAATTCCCCACCAAAGCGACGGCACTTGACGTATCTACTCCACTTCAATAAATTAATGTATGAACTTGGTCAATTGGGTTTAACAATATCATTAATTGTAACAAATTAAACAGTGAGGTAACTGCGTAAGACCTCACCTATTGAATTCAATTTTGGCTGGTTATTAATATTTTTAACTCCTGATCACCGATTAAAAATCATCGTGTATAGAGGCATGTAATGCCTGGGTTTCTGGGCCTCAGTTTTACTTTTTTATGACCCATCTTGCTTCTATATCCGAACCATAAAGTTTACATAGTGATAACAGGGCCGTATTAATTAACTGATCTTGGTTGAGATGCCCGTCACAAGATGCATCAAAAATGACAGTTTTCTATGGACTGTCGTTTACTTTGACGTGTCTCGAGACGGGGATCACAGTCGAGATGAGTTTATTAATACGGGCCTTAAACTCTTGACAGTACCTTAAGCTAATACATTTTGACAATTCAATATTGTGCTACTTGCATATAAATCTAAATGTTTTTAAAGATCAGAGGCCGTATTATTGTAAGCTCTTGAACTTGCCAAATTCGAATCAGAAAAAAAGATGGAGCTATTGAAGTTACATCTATCCTTTTCGCTGCGTGGTATTTGTCTGTTTTTGACAGTTGATAAGACCTCATTACTCAGTACCACGTGAAAATATACAATATAATATAGGTATATGACATTACTCAGTTTCATAAACCACAGCGTCGCTATTATACATACTGGGTATAGGTGAAAAACTAAAGTAAAGGAACTGTTGTATGATGTAGTATTAAAGTGTTTGTCAATTTGAAAAATGACATAAGTTCCATATAAGTTTTGGTACACTACTACATACATAGGTCCTTTACTTAAGTTTTTCACTTATACATCAGTTGTGATTTCAGAAACAAATTTAAAATTCAGCAAAAATAATAAAGGTGTGTAAACAAAACAATCACAGGGCTCAAATAACATTGAAACTCACGAAACAAACAACGTAAAAACTCATCGGAATCGTTTTGTCATACCTTCAGCAAACATTACAGCAGCATTGTAAGGTAATTGAAAAATCTGAACTACCATTCGCAACTTGTATATTATTCACGTGACAATCACGTGAATTCCGAAAACGACGTGAAAAACATTCGCCGATTGTTCCTCGACGATCTGTTGTATAAAAAATTCAGCAACTTAATCGCAACCGTGACCAAACAAACGGACGAAATTGCTGACGATAGTTGGTTTAACTCGTTGCTAATAAAAAGTTAATGGCGTGTACGGGCGGTTAGGATTTTGCGAGAGAGTAGCTAAATAGAGTTGGTTTATTTGCTTCGCAAGGGTTTTAAACTTTATTTGTAAACGTACAAAGGTTATTTTTTTACTTTAACCTCGTGAAACCCAGGTTTAATTTTATGAAGCTCAAATTATAAATCTTGGGTCAGTCAACTTTACGTAAAAGGTCATCAAAATAGTCGTGAATAATTAATTTTACACACACTACGATCTAGTTGAAGATATTTTACGAGTATTTAACTCAGTGAACACACACAAAGATCGGACCCCAAAACAAATTCATGTATCATTTTTAAATAAACACACGGCCGCACTCAGAGACGTCAATTAACTTATAAGTTTGATTAAAGTTGCTGCTGCCACTTTATTTGCTATAGCAATAGAATAAGACGCAGCAACTTTAATCAAACTTAAAAATGTATTGACTTCTCTGAGTGCGGCAGTTGATTAAAGCTTACTTAACAAGACAGAATAAAAACATAATTCACAAGATCTTATTTTATAAATAAATTCACGAAGTCTAGTTTGTTAGTTTGATAAAATGTTATCAAACTAATAAACTAGACTCAGCGTAATCTAACTTTAACTGTAACATTTACACCAACTTTTTCGTCTACAAAATCCTCAGGAACTCTTCGCAAATTCCTTATTT
Source organism: Tortrix viridana (assembly GCA_963241965.1). Lineage (NCBI taxonomy): Eukaryota > Metazoa > Arthropoda > Insecta > Lepidoptera > Tortricidae > Tortrix > Tortrix viridana. The sequence continues at coordinate 6,089,256 of OY725179.1, read as the reverse complement.
TTCCAGCATATGCGGGCATATCCCCGGGCTAATGTAGGGGGAGAAAAGGCCGAGTCATCAAAACAATAAACAAAGTATCCGGCCCCATTTTATTATATTATTATGCACGAGCGATGATTTACGCTGCACAGCCCGTTGCATACCTACTGACGGACGATGTTATTGAAGAATGATCGATAATTCGTCTTGCAGATTTTGGGGATTTAAGGAATTTAAGAGACTCAAATAAGGGACGAATCGAAGCATAATTTTATTACTTGACAAAAAATATTTTGACGTGGTGACATGTGAAATTACAATATTCACAAGGGCAATCTCCACATAAATGTGGAGCATCCACGTTAAGCATCAGGATGTTGACAAAAATTGGCCCCCATTTTTTTTCAAAGTCTTTTCGCCAACCTATAATTTTAGGATTGATCTTATTTTTCTTAATATAATTAATGCCCAGTTGCACAAACGTCTATTAAATTTAAGTTTTTTAGTTGCATGCTGGCACTTTTTTATTCGGCGAATAAGAAAGTGTTAATGCACTTTAATTCAATTGAATGTAAGTCTTTTGACCAGACAGATAACTTTGTCAAAAGTATGTGTGTATAGGCTCTTAGGTTCGTGTTAATAAATTGATCTTGGCTGAGGTGCCCGTCTCGAGACATGTCAGAAATGATAGTTTTCTATGACTCATAGTCCAGGCATTTCAGCTGAGATCTGAGTTTATTAATACGGCCCTTAGTTTATTGATGCGGCCCTTAATCTCTTGATGATAATTATACAGTCATATGGAACTATTTTTAACCAAATTTGTGTGAGATTGTCCATGATATTTTATTAAATAATTTGATCCCTTATACTACGTCTAAAATAATTCATAATTGCATAATTCTTTATTCAGTAAGGATTTCACATGGTCATAGTTGTCACGTGTTGAGAATTAAATAAATAATAAATATGAATAATAATAAAACATAGCAGCAATGTCAATAATTACCTACAGGTACAAAATATAATCAAATTTCGAAGAAGTATTTTTTTTCTAAAACGGTGTTTTACTCCTAGCCTTTCCTGACAGCCGGTTATCAATCAAGGATCCGGGTACAAATTCATCACCGGCTCATTGTGGCTATACCCGGATATCCGGAGGGGCGCCCGACATCATATTTTTATCATTACGTTAAGAAAAAAATGAGGACGGAATAATGTGGACGTGGTTTTACAAATTGTTTTTTAAATCCGGTACATTATAACTATTGAAAATAAATTCTGTCAAAAAATGCATTATTGGTATAACCTTTTCTTGTCGACTATACTTTTTTGCACAATCATCCAGTTTGTCTAGCCGCGGATAGATTATTCGGAACCGAGTTAAGGCGATAGGTAATGGCTGTAACCGCTGCCCTAGCGACCCTATGTTTTGTTTCGTTTGTCAAGTTTTTTTTTTGTCCTTTTGTTAGATGTGCGAATAAAGATTTTTCTTTCTTTTCTTTTTCTTTTTTTATAGGAGCGAGTGGAAGAAAAATACAAACCCAAACGTTGTTTTAAAAGCTCTTACACTGCAGTATATGCAATCTCAGTAACTGGAGGTAATTTAATTTGTTTTAGGTATTGTTCCTAATAATGAGCTAAATAGGTACTAGTTTTTGGCATAGTTAGATGAATGCACTCTGGTGCCGCCGGTAAAACCTTGTTTTTATGTTTTTATGTGTGATTGAGTACCATGTCGATGTCGCATGCATTCGATATAAAATGATCACTGTGACAGTTCACATAAATACGTATTAGACTTTTTTTCTTTGACTCTTCATAATTACTACTATTAATACAAACCTTACAAGCACCATGACGTTAAGCAATTTAAATAATTCGATTCTTTTTAAATGCCTTGTTATTGAGTATAGTGTTTGTCACTGACAAATACAGCTGTTAAAGGGATCGCCTTATAACGAATGAACTATAGTAGTCTAGTAAATGTAATGGCAGCGATTCACTTGGAATGAAAGAGATGGAACAAAAGTATCTGACAAATAACAACCAAGTGAAGTACCACCATAAGAATACGTCACATCCTCACTATTCTCCACGTCGCGTCAAGTCTCAACGCAGCGGTGTTTTTAAGTTGCACATTATTGGCTGATTAATGACGTCGGCACAGCCAAGTGTAAATATGGGAAGATTTAGACGTGTTTGTATGAATAATTTGTATTTAAATGCAACTTTTCTTGTATATTAAATACTGCGTATTCCTATTGGCTATAATTTGTGTCATAAAAAGCTGATGCTATTATGGTCAAGGAGATGGTCTATCTTTGCTCTTGATTTTAATACAAGGTACTCCGAAATATTGAAACATGTTCTAACGTCTTTAACAATTAAGTCCAGTTCCAATGTTCTTGAGCACCTTATACGTTCTGATATAAGTCTTTATGGAGACTGTACTGTACAGTCTTGCAAGGGTTTTGTTGTAAAGATAACGAGATCCAAGAAATCGACGAAGCTCCCCAAAAAAGATAGGCACAATGACAAGCATGTTAGATAACAAGAAGCAGGTTACATTCACTATTGTTCGGGTACTTAAAATACTAGATGACCCGGTGAACTTCGTAGCACATTTTTCGATTTTACGGCCGTTCCTTTGAGATTTTCCTAATTTTTCTTTTATCTAAACCACCCCAATATTGAGGCGAACAAAACAAAAAAAAAATCAAATCGGTAAAAAAGATAAAAGATATTTGTTCAAGTAGGCCGCACGGGCACTTTTACTCGTCAAAATCTACCAGCGCTTCCTAAGAGGAGAACACTGCTGAGAAGAAGCGCCGCAAGAAACTCCTTTTTAGTTTCTTAGTATTTTTTAAATACTTAAAACTTAATGTGACAATGATACTACTTATTCTACCATTTATTTATTTATTTTGTACAATTAACACTTACAGTCTAGCCAAACATGTAATAATAAACATTATATAATACTATAAAATCTGCAGGAAAACATGTCAGAATTATTACGAGATTTGTGACGTTCTCAATGTAAAGGGACCTGGTTGCAGGCGGTTACGCCGTTTTTAGAACTGTTACCATAGTATTCGTATAGTTACAAGAATAAGAAGAGCGTAACTGCCTTCCTCCATAAGGTCCCTTTATATTGAGAACGTCACTTTTTTTTTAAATAAAAGTCGAACCATTCTCGCGGTTTTGCGAGACTGACACACGGCAATTGATTGTTATATACATAATTATATAAATTTCATGCATGATTCAGTTCAAGAAACAAGGATTATTTCCAGTAGGTTTTTTAAGACAGTTGATTTTTTCGGTCAAATAATTTATGACGGTTTTGTTTATGTCTTGTTTCTTTGGTTTATCAACTCTAAACAATCTTGATACAATTCAGCATTTTGCTAATAAAATATAAGTACCTACTATGAAGATAAGAAGAGTTTTAATTATTCTCCCGTTCATACTTACCTTTGCTATTATTCCATCTCTCGAAGTTAATCCTGGCAATTCAATCAATCGTCTAGAAAGTTTGGGATCGATATGGGAATCGCCATATCGAATAATCCAACCGAATATCTAGCACCTTAACCGAACCTTTTCTCTTCTCTGAGACGACATTTTGAATTTAGTAGCATTGCACATCTCTTAAAAGAGGATGTGAGATGGCTTTGGCTCCAGTAATTTAGGAGGCGGTGGGCGTGGTTTAGAGAGAGCACGCCTACTCGAAGGGCGTGGTCAGAAGATATTAAAATTATTGTATACAAGTAGATAAAGTATAAGTTGGGTAGGAATAGCAGTAGACTCTTTAATGTATCTCGATTTTCTGTTAATCGCGTAAGGCACAACTTGGCTTGAGTTAAATTATTATACTGTCATTGTTATTTACGCTGAATAAATGAAATGAAATGAAAAAACTACAACGATCGATTAAAAAATTAAAAAAATAAAAATATCAGGGGACAATCTCACACAAATCACTATTAACTGGGCTAACCGCCTCATCAATGATAACTCTTCTTTTGTCCCCTTTTGCCAAGAGTTTGAAAAAACTAAAAACAAATACTATGACTCTTGTCCAATCGGATCGGGAATGGAACCCTGGACCGCTAGCTTCGGCAGGGTCACTACCGGCAACTACGCTAACTACGTCATCTAAAAGTAGAATGAGGACCCTGTTCAAAAACATTACCCTCAGTTAAGTTGGGTAATCGTAGAGACCTCTTCGCTACGAAGTTCTACGCGCTACGGTCGTAGCAACACCCTGAAATATTTATACGGGCTGAGGACATCGAGTAGCACAAAACCGACCGTTGTGGAGTGGAGATAGAGATGTGGCGTTCTCGAGGATTCACTGGAATTCTCGGGACTCTCCCTTGAGGGACACACCCAGAAGTGGTATTTACTTGGTATGATGATAATGAAAGACTTTTACCATAGAGACATCCAAATAGACTAGAAGGTATTAGACATGGTTTCCAGTAGCGCTCTATTTAAATTCGGAAGCCTCTGATTAGATTATTTTTAATTTTAATAATCACAGTTTTATGACAATGTAATAACGTAATATGACATGGTTTTCTTTCTTTCTTCTCTTTAATGGCGGCCACAGGGCTTGTGCCAATGTCAGTTGTTTATATTATATATTATAAATAAATAATAATTGCAATTGGCTATTTGACTAATGTCAAAATAAATTATTTTACACTACCACTAAATCAAGCTTTCGAAAATAACACGGAAAAACCTAGCTATCGTTTATTTTTGGAATTTAAACGATTTTTAATTCAACAAAACCTTAATAAAGGAACACTGAAAATTGTGACGTCATATTTTACTATTTTCTTTCTAACTTCATACTACCGGATCGTTTTGACGTTTCAATAAAAGTTGCTGATTTGACCAGTCAGTCAAATAGCCAATTGTTCGGTAAATTGGAGAACTGTGGCGAAAGTGTTGCCTCACGCTCCAACCACTCCGTCGCGCTCCACTCCGCCACGCTTCACTTCTCAAAAGAGTAGCCCAATATGGCGGCCGGCTCAGCAGAAGCAATCGACACGTGCAGCAGCCAACACTGGGGAGTGTCCACAGGACTCTATGACATGGTTAAAATTAAAGCCTGACCAGAAATATGTGTGATGTGTCATGAGGGCGCGTTTTTGAGATTAATATAGAGCAAAGTTGACAAGACAGCTGTAAAATTTATTTGTAATGAAATTTCGCGATATGGCCGTACCTCGTATAAATCTGCGAGCTTATTATGGTCGTGTAAAACATCTGTCACTTTCTGAAACGTGTGTTAGGCTGCCTTTCCATAGAAGCGGAGACGAGCGGTACAGAGAGGAGCCGTGTAGGAATCGACCAATCACATTGGTTGTAATCCACATCTCGTCTCCGCTCCGCTTCAATGGAAACAGTCAAGCGGAGACGACTGTATCATAGTACGCCACTCATCCCCGCTCGTCTCCGCCTCAGTGGAATCACATACCTCTTCACAGCTCCGCTCCTCTCCGCTCCGCTCGTCTCCGCTTCTATGGAAAGGCAGCCTAAGTGCGAGAGTGACGGATGCTTTATCCACACTTATCCACCGCGATAAAGGCGACCACGATACGGGCACTGGTCAGGCTTTGCATGTGCACGCCAGTATTTGGTAAAATATGATTCAAATCAAGAAAACGGGATAACAAACACACACTTATGTATTTACAATATTAGTAACACTAGGTAGCGCTCTCCTGCGATTGCGTCTGCTTAGACGTTATTCCCCTGCAGATCTTTTAAGCTGTCTGAGATAAGTGTCTTTAATCTAAGATATAGGCTACGGACTACATTTTATGATTAAATGGATAAACGTATACCTCTCACTGCCTGAGATACAGGGTCATCCTAGTTCAGGCAAATGTAATATTAATGTGAATTTCGTGAATACAAAAGCCCTATGTCATTGTTATCATTAAGTTTTTACCAATAAATAAATAAAGTTAAAGACAAACACCCTCAAAAAATTTCATATTCACATCCCATTATAAGTAAATTATAAGATTTACCGCCTGTTTCACAATCGTCAAGTAAAGCATATCTGTCAGATACATTTAGCCCTATCCCTTTCTTACACTTGAAAATAGACACGGAGAAGGCTAAATTTAACTCGCAGATAAATTTACTTGTCGATTGTGAAACAGGCCCTAGGCAGAATTAATTAGCAATTTTCGAGTATATTTCCTAAGTTATGGGGGGGAAATTATATTTTAATTAAACAATAAAAATCCATTTTTATCATTACTAATAGTTATTTTAAAATATTTAATCATAACAATTATATCTATTAGTATTTTAACCAGTCGTAAAAAATACCTATCAGGGCTTTTGTTATGAGTGACTTACCTAGATTTAAAAAATAAAAGTAATATTTTAAGTTGACACTACAAACCTCACCAGATTGGACTGAAGAAGCGCCGCATAGCCGTAGCACCGAGAAAATCAAAAGGCGGGGCTTCGCACCGACGTCATACGAAGTTTCCCGAACTCTCACGAAAGGTTCGTTACACATTTGCAAACCTAGCACCAACCAATTTAACCAGACCTGTATTACTAAAAGCTTTTCCCCTCCCGTTGAATCTAAGCATCTGTGAAACGTGAGGAAAGGAAGGTCAGTGAAAACTGGTGGCTTTTGTGAGAAAATGCGTGGAAATCGCACAAGGATCCGCTAGGATTTGTTACGTAACGGCAGTTGAGTGACGGCAGCGTCGGTGGCCGCACGCCGTATCCGTGTACCAGGATAGCATAAACAACAACAACGTGTTTACAGACGTAAACAACGCGCGCAACTTTTATTAAGTTCGACGTGGTTTGCTGTGACTGTAAGTATTATTTGTATTGTTTATCTTAAATAAAAAACAGGTTAATTAATTACATAGTATATTTGGCCAGTACGATTATGATGTTTTGTAATTCACAAGACAAAGTAAGAATGGACAGAATATATACCTACAGGGTGTTATAGAACTCAGCGTAAATATTACAGCAATAAAAAGAGAAATTTCTTTATAACGGTTTAGTATATTATGTATTTAACATTTCAATAAGTCTATTAGTTTAGGAGTCATTAACATGTTAATGACACTCATTAAAAAGAACCTTACGGACACTTCAATCAAACTTTAATTTTCTATTTGAAAACTTGATATCTCATAAATGATAATCAATTATATATCTACGATACCTGTTGATGTTGTAAGATATGAAGAATATTACCTATAATTTAACCTTGCTTTACATGTATGGGTATAAATAATAGACATCAATAGTTCTTGAGTTAATGGCGACTTAAAAATGTTCATACAAAAAACCATCTAAAATAGCACTAAATAACTTTAAAAAGAAAATTAGCTTATATTTATGGATTTTGAATACAGCTTTTTGTGACTGCGCTTTCTGTGTTCTGTAAACGGTGACGGAACCCTACTCGGCCTACACTGAGCATGACCCGAGATGGTTTTGGCCAGTTATCTGTATTTTAACCCTTACAAAAAAAGGGTGTTACAATTTTGACACCTTTATCTGTCTGTACCTGTCTGGTTTATCTGTAACGGATTCTACAACTGCTCTTTTTAATCGGTAGTACATTTGCCGCTATACAGGTTTGATCAATATGGAAACGTTTAAGAAATTTACGTTTTGACTGTGTTTTATTGCATTTTAAAGTTATAATTTATTTTATTGTTGTGTCGGTAACGAAAAACTTTAAGCACTCGTAAAATTTAAAAAGGCATATTTTAACTAAATATTAATCATGTTTATATTTTAAATACCATTAGTCTACGGCTCTATGCAAAATCTAAACAAATCGTGTTCCCCAAAGCTATCGTTGCATTTCCGTGCACTGGTTTACGCACCCCTGTTTGTTTGCCTCCACCAGGGGTGGCGCGCTGCGACTAATTGAGAAATATTCCGTTCTGTATCCAGGCATTTTAGATATATTATCAATGCTATTAAATGTGACATTTGCTGGAAGATTAGAAGAATAAGCCGGTAAATTGACGGATTCGGAGATTTGTCATGCGCGACACAAAATTACCTTTCTTTTTGGACATTCGGGTAAAATTTAAGTTGTATTATTGTTCCCGAAAACGAAATAATTTCGTTTAAATTATATATGCTTTTTAAGGGCCAAATCTAGCTTCGGCCCGAATCAAAATTATATTTATGCGTTTGAAAGTAATGTAAGTAAATTGTTAATTACCTGGAATAGCCGAAATAATCTTGAAACAGAAGTACAAACATAATTAAAGATCGTGAAAAACTCTAAAATTTACTGGTGCCATCTTGGTATATTCGTGTAAATAACTTTCGTGTGAAAATTGATTGGAAATTACAAAACTATATAAACAATATTATTGTGTTTAATAATAAAATAATAATCCAGCCTATATGCGTCCCACTGCTGGGCACAGGCCTCCACTCACAATGAGAGGGTTTGGGCTATAGTTCCCACGCGGGCCCAGTGCGGATTGGGTTTACCCATAAGTTTTATTTTTGTTTAACCTGGGGATGTTCCGATCAGTACTCAAGTATATACGTATAGATGATAAGATTTTTTGGTACTATAAATAATACTGAAGATATGCTGCGGGGAAAACTTTGTCATTCAAACTTTGTAATATATAGCTGGTTGTTTTTTTTTTTACAGAATGTGTTATAGGTACTTACCCTACCTAATTATATTATAACGCCGGATTTCCTAATAAATAATATTAAAGAGTAAAATAATAAGTTATTTTGGTTTAGTTCTATCGCTAAAACGGTAATGCACACACTCGTCCAATTTTGAGCTTATAGTACCTACAATAATAAACTCAACAAATAATAAAAACCGGCTAAGTGTCAGTCAGGCCCGCCAACGGATACAAGCACTATTCAATAATGTATTCAATATCAGGTCCTACTTTATTTATACATAGAGTTAACTTTCCTTTAGCAGGTATTTGACGTTTGTATTTATTAATACTGTGTTGCGTAACACTCGTAGCGCGAGTCTTAGTTGCACTTTACCAGTTTTTTATTAAAAACCTACCAATAACACAAGTAATAGGGCTAATTTCACACACATTTATTTTTTTAATCAATTTACTATTTTGAAATTATTATTAATTTTAACCTACATTTCTTAGGTTAATTATTAATATTAGGCAACCATCGTATCCAATATGAAGTGACGTAAGCATGGAATGGCGCGCTGTCTAAACACTTAGGTATAAGTACATCTAGATTTAAAAAAAAAACACGAAATAACTTCTCATAAAGAAATGTCATTGGAAAAGTTTAAAAGTTAAAACTATGTCTTTAAAATTACACCCACAAGATTTAAATAAATAGAGAGATTATGATACAACATCAAATTATTTTAATGATTAGCTAAAGTTCAAAAGTGTAATTACGAAATGGTAAATGCCTTAATAACCGGATAGACCCAACAACTAATTTGCAGAAACAAACAAAGTAACACTAATAAACCAAAGATTACCAAACTCGTGTAACATGCTAATCTTTATGACAGAAGTGTCACGGAAATATTAAGGGAAAATTCCCCTTTCGCAAGCCGAAGTGGCGGGCTTGAATAAATAACTAATTTACATATTTAATAACAGGTATCGTGGCAGATTCAATTGTTTAAGCCGTGAATTATAAATCCGCCCGCGAACGCTTATTACCCTCTGGCTTTGTTTTAATCAAATATTCAGATCTATTCTTTAATTAGCTCTGTGTAAAGTTTATGTAGTGGATTTCAGACGTCAGGGTGGGGATGGGTGGTTGGTTGGTTCAATCCCCAACAACAATATATTAATATATATAATAAATAATAATATTATTATTGCGGTCAAAAATATCTGATACGTTTTTATGCCTCAAGTAATAGACGTATCGGATATGTTAGATATTATATATTATTGCTGGCGACCGTAAATAAAAATTGTAATGTTATTTATTGGGAAGATGGTTAAAGTCGCTATTTCTAATAATACACATATACATTTTACAAACTATGAAATAATAATTATTTTATTTATTTCATAGTTTGTAAAATGTAAATAGTAAGATAATAATATCCCGGACATTGTTTATACAAGGTAATGTAATGTACATTCAGTCAACAAAGTATCGGGAATGGATGATTTGTTTATGGTTCCAAATTCAAATTTTTGTTTTTTTTGTTGTTGTTAGATTGGCACAACTGTTTTCTATTTTGGCGCGGAGTTTGAGTTGCATCTGTTATTTATATTAAATACAGTGCTGTTTTTAGTTATATCATATCTAGTGTGTATTGCGAATTTCATAATGGACAAAAACATTGAACAAAGAGTTTGTCTTAAATTTTGCATCGCCAATGGAATTTCGTGTTCGGAGTCACTGAAAATGTTACAGAAGGCTTACGGTGATTCGACTTTATCAAAAACACGTGTTTATGAGTGGTACAAAGCGTTCAAAAGCGGCCGAGATGTGATGGAAGATTTGCCTCGCTCTGGTAGGCCATCAACGTCTGCAACTGAAGTTAACATCGCAAAAGTGAAGGAAATAGTGACTGAAAATCCTCATTCAACTTTGAGAGAGATAGCCGCCTAACTTTCTGTATCTCACGAGTCGATCCGTACTATTTTAACTAATCATTTGGGTATGAAACATGTTACCGCTCGGCTAGTCCCAAAAGACCTGAATTTTCTCCAAAAACTCAATCGCATGAGAGTCGCTGAGGACATGCTAGAACGAGTCAATTCCGACCCAACATTCATGAAACGCATTGTTACTGGTGACGAGACGTGGGTTTACGAGTTTGACATGCAAACTAGTCAACAAGCTTCGGAGTGGCGCCTTCCAACTGAACCGAAACCGAAGAAACCACGCCAAAGTCGATCAAAAGTCAAAGTCATGTTGACTGTTTTCTTTGACTATCGCGGTGTTGTGCACTCGGAATTCTTGCCGGAAGGTCAAACGGTAAATAAAGAATATTATTTGAGCGTTATGCGGCATTTAAGAAAGCAAATTCGACGAAAAAGGCCAGATTTGTGGAATGAAAATTCTTGGATTTTGCACCACGATAATGCGCCTTCGCACAAGGCCATCATTGTGAAAGAATTTTTGACCAAACACTCAACAAATACCATCGAGCAACCACCATATTCACCAGATATGGCTCCTGCCGACTTCTTTCTTTTTCCTAAACTCAAATTACCACTTCGTGGCACCCGTTTTCAATCGGTAGAAGACATAAAGGAGAATTCGCGCCGAGAACTGAATTCAATTCCGGGAACAGCGTTTAAAAAATGTTTTGATGATTGGATTATTCGTTGGCGTAAGTGTATCGTTTCTGAAGGAGCATACTTTGAAGGTGATAAAATAAATTTGGATGATTAACAAACAGTTTGTGTATTATTGATCTTTTCCCGGTACTTTCTTGACAGAGTAGTATTCCCTTTATAGTAGTAGTGTCATAAAGTGCCCTGTCCAAAAATACGCAGTTTCTTAAATATTGAACATTTCGTTTTTAATATTTTCAAATATTTTTTTTTAAACGTGAACTTGATTTTCTTATAAAGCAATATGACATTGACACCTAGCGTATATCTTTCACATACATTCCTCAGTTAACCAGCAGTCGAATGAAGTTTAAAAATAATACAAGTCAACAAGATATCGCAAATAATGAGGCAGTAATAAAATCGATAGCAAAATTTCTAAACAACTCATTAAAAATTCGAATTACTTTTTTAATGCAAATAAGCACTCGAAAAGGGACGTACTTAACATTTTTTTTTTTTGACTTGCCTGTATTTTAGTACAGATCTTTAAAGTTTTTTGTTAATTTCTCGAAAACTATAAATTTTGAGCACTTCGTTTTATTTTTTCCGTAAAATTTAAGTTATTATCTATAAGTTAGGAATTTTTCAGATTTTTCGGTTCATAAACTTCGAAGATAAGGGTGAGAACGGTAATTTTTTGAACATTTTTGGTTATTAATCAAAAGTAGGTACATCACTGAAAATTATAAAAAAAAATTTAAAACGCGCAGATTGAGCGCTTTCATATTATGACACCACACTTGTTATAATCAAATCACTTTCATTTTTCAACCCCCCATTCTAGACCCCTTTTCAATTCTTTATAAAATTAATTTCATATTTTTTTACTAATAATAGATGTGGGCAAGCAAGTTATACAACTATGCCAAATTCCAAATTGATAGCTTGTGTAGTTGCTGAGAAAAACTGCTGTCACATACAGACAGACAGACAGATAGACAAACAGACAGAAAAAGAAAAATAGGGGAAATAATCCGTGTAAAAGCGAATTTTGGTATAATTGTAAGTAAAGTTGTGTTAAACAACTACTAAAAGTACTGATGATGTATGGGGGTGAAGCTAACGGGTAGGAGGGGTGTAAAGGTCCCTTTTTTTCGTTTTTCGTAAATAACTTGTACTTGTAATTTGTTGTTTTATAATCTACATAAAATTCTCTACAAAAAAAGATTTTTACACTTTTTCTCTGGGATCAATATTTATTGAGATATGGAGGGAAGAAGACAGACAATAAAAAAATTAATGTTTGCACCTCCAGAACTCCCAGCTGGCCCACTTCTTCCTGGGGAGGAGCAGATTTTAACCTTTGTAACATTTGTGGATGTATGGGGAGCGTTGGCGGGTGTAACACGTTTGATAACTCCCATGCTGTGGAAGGTATTCCAGCCATCGAGAGTGGATACATTGAAGTCGGCATTTTATTTTATTTTATTTTTATTTTAGCCTTTTTATTTCCAAAAACTTATCATGTACATTACATTAATATTCATTTAATTACATTGTATAAATTAAATTATAAATTGTATAAATTAATTCAATTAAATTATAATTACGATTTAATGCATCAGATACCGGAATATTTATTTGTTAATCTTGGATAGCCCATTTTTGGGCAAAGGCCTCCTCCATATCTTTCCAAGTTTGTCTGTCTCTGGCCAACCTCGTCCAAGTTCCTCCAGCCACCTGTACGATGTCGTCGCTCCAGCAGCGGCGCGGCCGGCCCCGGCGCCGCTTGTCTTCGCGGGGCCACCAGTGCAATAAATACTCTCTCGCTCCAGCGACCGTCTGCAGTGCGTGCTACATGTCCAGCCCACCGCCAATTGCTTCTACACGCTAGGTCCGCTGCATCTTTCAGTCCCGTTCGTGTTCGTATCTCTGTACATCGGACCCTATCCTTCAATCTTAAGCCCAGCATACTCCTCTCCATAGTTCTTTGGCACACTTGGAGCTTATGGATTATTTCCCTAGTAAGTGACCAGCTTTGACATCCATACAGCAACACAGGTATAATAGTATTATCGAAAGCTTTCTTTTTCAATCTCATCGGTATTTTAGATTTGAAGATGTGCTTAAGAGCCCAGTATTTATTCCATGCCATTTTAATCCGTCTTTGCACTTCTTGTAATGTTTGGCCTTCTAGAGATACACTTTGACCCAAGTATATGTATGTGTCGACGTAGTTTAAGTCAAAATTATCTATTTGGATCGGTTTTCGGTCTCCATTTGTCATTATACAAGTTTTACTGGCATTCATGTTTAGTCCGTATTTTCTACTTTCAGTGTCTAGACTTTATATCATAAACTTTAGGTCCTCGTGATTTTCACTGAATAAAACAATATCATCCGCGAACCGCAGGTGGTTTAGACGTTCTCCGTTTATACGTAGGCCTCTAACCGTTCCACTCCATTTTTCTGAAAATATCTTCAAGCAAAGCAGTGAAAAGGTTCGGGGATATAGGATCTCCTTGTCTTACGCCTCTTTCTAGTTTGAATGGTTTCCCTTTTAGTTCCATTTTGACCCTTGCCTTGCTTTCTTTGTACATTGTCTGCAGCAGTGCTACGTATTTGTGGTGAACTCCTTGCTTCTCTAGTACACTCCATAAGGCTTTGTGTGATATGCTGTCGAAGGCCTTTGAATAATCTATGAAGGCAACATACAGCACTTTATTGAATTCATTATATTTCTCAATAATTTGATTGAGTACAAAGATATGATCGGTAGTTGAGAAATTCCGTCTAAACCCTGCTTGTTCTTTTTGCTGGTTGAATTCGAGCGTTGGCATAATTCTTCGCAATATTATTCGTGTAAATATCTTGTAAACGGTGGGCAGTAGACTGATAGGCCTGTAGTTATTTATAACAAGTGGGTCTCCCTTTTTATAAAGTAGTGTGATACTGGATGTTTCCCATTCTTTAGGTATGTTTTCCTGGTTCATTATTGTATTAAACAGAGTGGTTAGCAGTGGAGTTAAAGGTTCAGCTATTGCTTTGATAACATCATTAGTGATCCCGTCTTCGCCTGGACTTTTCATGGTTTTAAGAGATTTGATAGCTTCTTGAATTTCAGAGTATAACAGTGAAGGTATAGCATTTTCATCAACCGGTATGCTGTGCTCCTGTTGCGTTTCTATTATCTCTTCATTACAACTGTATAGATTTTGGTAAAATTCAGATGCTATATCCACAATCGTTTTTCTGCTGGTAGTCTTGTTGTTCGTGTTATTATTAAGTGCTACTATCCTCGACTTGGACTTGCTCAGACGTTTATCTGCTCTTTTCCTGAAGTCGGCATTATCAAAGATAAACTGAATAAACGTTATTACGTTATAAGTATATAAACTGAATAGGCTCTTCTGTGTGGTGGATGGTGGAGAGCTCTAGCTGCTGAGCGTCGTAGTAAGAGGCACTGAATCCCAACTTCGAAAGAAGGTCCACTAAGTTCATGGATGCATATTTTCGGTATATGAGCAGAGCGATCAGTACTGTCAGATTACGCGACTGTGAACTTGAACGCGAATACGTCGCTTTGTTGCAACAACCACGATTTTAAACCACGGTTTTAAACTACGATTTTAAACCACGGTTTTAAACAAAGGTCAAAACTTTCCCCTTTAATATCTTTTTAAATATTGACCCAAGCAGAGAAGTGTATAGATTTTTTTTGTAGAGAATTTTATGTGAATTACCTACATAAGTATAAGAACTAAAAAGAGACCTTTACACCCCCTCCTCCCAATCGATAGCTTCACCCCCACCCATCAAGTACTTTTAATATTTATGTTGTTTATAAACACCATTCCCTATAACTATGTCAAAATTCGCTTTTGCGCGAATTATTTCCCCTATTTGGCAGTTTTTGGTCTTCGTTGTTTTTTTACCATTTTGGTACGGAACCATAAAAATATCTAAAAAAGAAAATACCACGTTTTTTTATAGAACCATTTAATTGCATTGTGATCCATTTCTGTGCTATGTTTAAAGTTGCTCATAGAGATGTAAGTTTAAAATCAAACAGGCAGACAGACAAGAAAGTGAGTTTGAAATAATATGAATCAAACTTGTTAAAACTTCTATAATTAGTTATTTGTTTAAAACAATATCAATCCAACCTCCCTTTCTTAGCCAAATTTATTAGGAGTTTGTGAATTCAGAATAAAACAATGACTAGGGTACCATAGGCGAGCAGGGCGGGTATGATTGAGCCAATATTTATTTTGGAAATTAGCTTGTATTGCGTCGTCTTGGCCGCTCGCGATTATAAATAATATAAATTAAACGATCCTCTCGGGATTCTGCGGCCCGTGGTAGCTATCTTACTGTTGTTTCATGTTATTACTTCGTTAATTGTTATTTTAGAAAATAACAATTAAATTATATGTAACTTTATTGAATTTTATAGAATGTGTAAAGAAAAACGAGACGAGAATTAAACAATGTAATATCAAATATGGGTATTCAATCGTTATCGTTATCGTTTCAACGGTTAATTAAATAAAAGCTCACATATGAATCTAAATAAAACGTTAAGCATAATATCTGCTGAAACCAATCTAAAATGCCTGACAACACGTGGCGATTAGTAAGATTTTAGTAATATTCTTGAACAAACTTTGTGCCACAAAGCGTATGAAGATTCAAAACCACGAACCTGCACAGTCACGGTCCTCGCTTGCACACATGCATCGTATCTTATTTATGTTTAGGAATGCTAGTTTGTCAAAATTTTCGTTTTCTTTCGCTTCACCGTTCACTGTTTACTGTTCTACGTAACAAAATGCTAATTGGAAAGTTATATAAAAAATAATCTTCAATAATGCTCAATCAATAAAAATCGAAACTAACCAGCAACAAAAACAACTTCATCCTACCAGGGCACCATAACATCCAGACACTGACTCCTAGACCGTCCCAAGACCGTATTGTTTTCAATAAATTAAGCGGAGGACAAGAGAGGCTCCACAAACAGCCTCGGGCCTCCGTCAACACAATTATTATACTCGGACAGCCACCCTCGAGTCAATAAACACCCTCTAAATAAATTAACTGGACTTGTGAAAACGTTTGTGTTATCTAGGTTTCTGAAGGCTCTATTAGTGAATTGGTACGTTTATGTAAAGAAAACAACACGTTGTGTGCCCCTAATTCCTATACAAGTCGGACGCGTTATCAAGTTTTGGCTCTGATGGTTGGTTTTGCACGATATATGTCTTGAAATTCGGGATAAAAAGCAGCCAATCGAGAGTAATGTAGTTTTAAGAGTAAAAGATTATTTTGGGGCCGAATCGTAGCAAATTCGTATAAATACAATCCTGACGATGACTTCAGAATTTAAGGGTTGTTCAATATTCAGAATTTCCCCATACAGTCTTTGGTACCTAATTCATGCAAGCATTAATTGCGTTTTCTATTGTTACAGGAGTTCTACTCAAAATGGCTGCCCGACCAGCCCCAGCTCGGACGAAGAAACAAAACCACGCTAATATTCCGTGCCCCATCGAGAACTGCGCACGTTTCACCTACGGCAAGTTACCTGACCACCTTACCAAGATCCACGGCCTGACCGGCGCAGAGCGCGATGCCCTGAACGAACAGCAACGAAAACGATTTTTCAATGGAGAGCTATGTCAAGTACGGTATCTCAAAGAATCAGCCATCAGGGACTTATGGGGAAGTGATTACGACGACCCACGAATCAGAGCAAAAATTCATCAGAGTTACGCTCTCGTTAAGATCAGAATAATCCCTCTAGCAGCGACACAAAGAGCTCGTCCACTCACAGAACAAGACGCTAATGTGCTCACTGCGTATAATGCTAGAACTGCTCCAAGGCCTGCTAGAGTGCAACGCACCAGGACGCGTACCCGACCTTATGCTATCCCAGAGACGACTCAAGTAGAACGCAGAGCCTCAAGCGAGTCAAGCGAAGAAGAAAATACTAGAACAAATCCTCTGCCACCCTCGCCACCACCATCCTCCCCTTCTCTTCCCCCTTCACCAGCCCCCTATGAACTCCAGCCCGTTGAAACGCGTCTTCAAGATATTTTCGACTCTAAAACCGACGCCGGATACAAAGCTGTCATCGACGATATGAAGAAATCTATGACTATGGGAAGAACTCTTGGCGCAAGGAAACGAAAAGCGTATAGAACGTACCGCCGCTATGCCAAGCGATTGATCGCTTACCTACACAGACAGCATTCTCCTTTAGCGTACGATGTTGATGTTCTTCTATGTGGTGAAAGACAAGTGTGTGCGTTTTTTGAGCATGTAAGCAGTGAGCATAAGACGAAAACACTTAGGAATTACATTGTAGCTGCTATCAAGCTGTTGGATTCGAGACTTTTCGCTATTGAGACAGATCCCACTTGTAAGGAGAAGGTAGCATCTATGACGCACGTGTATGAAATGCTTCACGCCCGGCTAAATGAGTGCGATCGGCTCCTAGCCCAGAAGGAGACCTGTCAAAAACAAACAGAGGCTTTTGACAGTGATGTGGATCCAAATTTTAACGAAGCTTACGAAGATTTGGTGTAACTTGTACCTAAGTTTTACAGATTGTTTTTAGTATTAAAGGCGATTAGGTATCCTGTTCCAAAATAGTTCACAATCTCCCGATTGAACATGCTCCCGCATTCCAGTGTTGAATTCATTTCCGAAACGAAAGAATATTCAGGGTTATATATTTTTTAACTTCCTCCAAAATTCCAAAATAAATCCAGAGAAATACTCTGTTAGTGTAACTCCGTCATGACGAAGAAACCTTAGCACATGAAACAAAGTAGGTGCTTTATCACAATATCGTCGTATTAACGGTTTCTTGGCAATTAATAACCGCACTAAGAGCGACGCAGCTTTTTTTCTAGTCAGTTATTTGCATTAAGATTCTGTGTCTACCTTATTTTTTCTTCGTTTTGTAAATAACAGTAATGAAGTAGTATTAGTTTAAATACACTATCTGCCGCACTCAGAGAAGTCAATTAATTTTTAAGTTCCATTAAAGTTGCTGCGTCTTATTCTATTGCTATAGCAAAGAAAGTGACAGCAGCAACCTTAATGATACTTAAAAAATAATTGACGTCTCTGAGTGCGGCAGTATGTGGTCTACTTAGTCAACGAAAAGACGAATTATAAATTATTTTAAATAATTATAGTAATATTACCAATGTAAATAATTCCAATACGTGTTTCAAGCAATAAGCTATGTTTAACATTCCTAGTCACTTTAGATATAATGCATAAAATGTTTTGAATATTAATTTAAGTATCAGTTAAAGAAAGTAACACTTTCAGTACGTGCAATATATTTAATCATTTACGTATTTAGATTAACAAAGGACATTCGCACTGATTTGTACAATATATGTAATGTATGAGTAATATATCTTATTTACTATGTAATTTTAGTTCCCTTTGAATGAGACTTGGTGTAAATAAAATTCATTAATCATGTTAGCGAACTTATGGAGTTGTTTTATTTAGACATAACGGAAATTGGAAAACACGTCACGTGTATTTCACGTAATCGTCACGCTCCCGTTCCGTCCCTTTCCCGTCAGATACATTTTCACTTTACGTATGCTAAAACCTTAACTTTTTATAACAGGGCGTTCATAACGTAGGATTCCTAAAGCTAACAACGTCATAATTATCTTTGTTTTTTTTATAGGTATTTCTAGATTAAGATATTTTCTATTTATCTACTTAACGCTAATCAGTAATCACTAGACAAGGTTCAAATAAAATTACCGAAAGAATAATCAATGCGTTATTTGTAAAATAATGTGTTTGAATTTTTTTAGATAATGCTATGTAATATGTTTCGACCCACGAAATCCGTAACGTGAAATTCAGTTGACTGACGGGCGCGCCTGCGTAATTCGATGATTGAGAACTCTATACCGCGATTAGTATACTAGCACTAGCGACCCGCCCTCGCTTTGCTTTGGTAAAATAACTTAAAATATAGCCTTTGAAATAAAATAAAACAAACACTTTCATACAACGTTCCCCCTCCCATTTCCCCCCTTAAAAGCCTACCTAATATTATTATGAGGTCTCTGAAAAATAAACATCCTACTTCCTACCCAACTGATATTATAAAATGTGAAAATTGGCACACAGGTATTCCGTAGGTATCCTTGATTAACACAAATAATACTTCTTATCCCGAAATGTTTGAAAAGTATCCGAGGAAAAAGCGAGAAACGACTATTACGCTGTCCACGTAATAGTCACGAAAAGCTATATTTATATCTTCTTCTTCTATACATAATAAAAATGTAACTGATCGCTGTCTGTAAATGGAAGATATATGAGAAAAACTATTTTTTGAGGCCTTTAATAACGCACCCAAAAAAAATATTTTTAGAATTTTTGGCTGTTTGTCTGTGTATTTGTGCGCGCTAATCTCAGAAACGGCTTAACCGATTTCGATGAAATTTGGCACACTGATAGTTTATTACCTGAATTAACATATAAAATACTTTTTATCCCGGAAAATTTTCGAGGGATATACGATAAACGACTTCTACGCGGACGGAATCGTGGGCAAAAGCTAATAAGTAATATAAACAACAAAAACACCATGGAAACTAAAGATTCTTGGTAAGCTACTACGATACCTTAAAGTTAATGTTATATATCACCGACCAAAACCAAAAATTATTTAAGAATCACGGTTCATTCTTCAACAGCGCCACAATGTCATTTAAATAATCGCATAGTAGCGGCATCTACAACGCATTAACGAAACGACTTGCTTACGCCAGCAGCTTCAAGTATTGCGCCCTAAAAAATATCAAAGCTGACAAATATATATCGTACTTCTTCTAACGCTAGTAAAGTAATGGTAAGCTAGACAGAGCAAACTTATGCGTTACTTTAAAGTTCAGCTATTCGCCCCGAGATGGCGCTTGATTTGACATATTTATACTCTTGATTGCCTATGCAATCCTAGTACTTGGCGATCGTAACTGCCTGCTCCAGATTCTCCACCAGCGGGACGCCCACGTTCCAAGCGTTCCATTCTCGTCGCCGTAAGGCGCCACTCGACCAAAGAAACGTCAGTCTTCACCGCTTTGCTCGGAATATTTCAAATGCCGCCATAGAGTAAGAAAATACTGAAAAACTTGTCTTGGTGGCTGTAGTTGTTAGCGTTTCCGTTAACGGTTGGTTATTGAGGAATTAATTAGAGAAATGTCAGTAATAAAAAAAACATGAATTCTTTGAATTCATAATACCTATAAAAGACTTACTTATTTCTTTGTCTTTATTTATAATTATTTCATTGTACTGGGCGTTATCAGATTGAAGTTATCAAACCAATGCTACCGATAGCGCAACGCACCGATGCGAGTAATTTTTTATGAATTTAATAAAGATTTCTCTGCAAATCAGTACCTATGTAAAATAAATACGGAGTAGGTTAGTACTATTTATTATCTATTTATTGGTTTTTATTAGTTTTGTTATTGTTATGTTATATTATTATCTATTTATTCGTTTTTATTAGTATTAATTAGTTTTGAATGTTGTCTTTTGTTCAAATTATTTTAAAATATTTACATACTAAATTAGTCAATTTAAATGGTCATACCTATAGATAATAAGAAAGTGTGCCATACTACACTCACCGGCAAATTTAGCGGAACAAAATAAAAGTAAGACATTTCGAAAAAGTTAATTTTTGCCCAAGTAAAATATTTTAAGTTATTTGTTTTTCATAAAAATTAAATTCAGATAAGACGTCATTTATTTAGCGTAATACATTATATATTTGTGAAAGAAACCTATTTCGTAAAAAATTTAGACTTTTTATTTTTGTTCCGCTACATATGCTTAAAAATAATCTTATTATGTATAGTATGACCATTTAAATTGACTATGCCGTTTTAGTTCTTTCAACAAGGGCAATACCCACGGAAACTAAAACCGTTGACAGACATCCGAACTTCGTCGAGGGGAACTACTGGCTGGACGTTATTTTAAGAATATTACTCACGACCTATTTCTGCTTCTACGCTGCCTTGAACTGCGGTGTACAGGCTAAAATATTTATGTTGAAGAAGATTTTTGGAAATTACAACTTTATCCAATCTTTGACAGTGAAATCTTGTAATGGGCGATTCTTCGGCGTTTTAAACACCGTCATTGTCGTCTTCGCATATATTGACGAAAATAACGATTACTATCAACAATATCCGATGTAAATAGAAGAAGCACCGGGAGTAGTTCTCATTGCATTCAAAATTCAAATAAACTTGTTAGTTTTATTTGGAATAATATGCGAAGACGACAATAACGGCGGTTAAAACGCCGAAGAATCGCCCTAATACGGTATTCGAATGACTTGTCAAATCTGCAACTTTTATTGGAACGTCAAAACGATTCGTTAGTTTGAAGTTAGTATGAAAATACTGAAATGTGACGTGACAATTTTCAGTTATGCTTCCTTTATTTAATCTTGTTGAATTAAAAATCGTCTAAATTAAAAAAATAAGCGATGGCTTTGTTTTTTTCGTGTTATTTTCGAAAGCTTGATTTAGTGGTAGTGTTAAATAATTTATTTTGACATAAGTCAAGTAGGTACCGCGTTTTAGAGATGAGGCGAGTGCATGATTTCTACGCCCACCTTAACGTAAAGTACTTACCCCGTTCAAAATATAAATCAATATGTTTAAAATCTAAGACATGATTTAACTGCGTGCTAAATGTCAAACAAATAACCCAAATTACATTTCATTTCAAATCTTTTGCAAGTGTCGCTTACAACCATGATGTATGAAGAGAACCTTGGCCATAGACACTAAGGGCTAATTTATCAATCTCCAGGTAACAGTATCTGTCAGATAAATTTGTCAAACATATAATACCCCTCTTTTTGCGTCGCGAGTTAAAAAGAGCTTGACGTAATGACAGGTGAGACTATATTTCTCAAATGGCAAAGTGAGTGATGTTGTATTTAACTTCGAGCAGCGCCTTATATTTTTCAAAAACGTCTAATGATAACAATAAAGGAATTCACATACTCATAACTTAAACCCCGCAAGATTTTTTGCACATATTTTCTAATTTATTTCTAACTAATTTTTGCCTATATGCTATTCCAGATTATAATCTATCTCTGTGCCAAATTCCATCCAGATCCATTCAGCCGTTCTGGCGTGATTGAGTAACAAAAATCCATTCATCCATCCATCCAAACTTTCACATTTATAATATTAGTAGGATTAATTTAAGAGTACACGCGTGCGTGTAAACAGATAACGATCTACATATACTCGTATTAGAGAGAAGCTACGTGCGCTGAAGCTTTTCCTGAAACCGTATTATCGAAGTGATGACTCCTGTCATGGCCAATGGGACTGTATGCAGTGTAAGGGACATTCCTATAGCAGTTACATATCTCTATCTCTTTCACTGCTTTCAACTTGTCATATTTTGACACTACATAATACATAAGGGTATTTTCGTACAATCTCTAAAAATACCGTAAGACGTCATCAAACTTCGATCGCCTGAAAGAAAATAATTTTTAAGTAAATTTTATTCTTTGGGGTTTCATATTATAATTATAATTTTTTTAATTTGTGTTTGATGAGTTTGCAAAATGGTCTGTTGTTAAGCGATGAAGTGTAAATCACCATTTTTATCAGATTGTTACGTACCGTACTTACGTTATAATCATCTTAAAAGCAATAAGACCTCTCTTTTACATACAGTTTGCACATAAATGAGATACATAGATTTAATTTACATGGAATTATTCGTATAAGTTCAACTAGGTTATGTTCATCTCAAAAGTATGACCATTTAAATTGATAAATAAATCACTAATCCTTACATAGCGTAAAATAAAGTCGCTTTCCGCGTCTGTCTGTTTATCCGCTAACTCCTCCTAAACCCCGCAACGGATTTTGATGCGGTTTTCACCTTCAGTTAGATAATTTTTCACTGAAGGTTTATGTATGTAGTGCCCGGAGCGAATCGAAGGCAGGTTGCTAGTTTATTATAATAATGTGTTTGCTCCATTTTTACGCGACTAGAAAGTATACGTTGCATGCTACGTTGCGTTATGAATGTTATGATAGTTGTTTTTTAATTAAGATTTTATCACCTATCTCACATATGCCTTTGATTACTGTTTCTCAGAATGAAACAACACTTATTAAATTTCTCTTAAACAACTCACCTCTTAATTCGTCGACGAATAAATTACCGGGGCGAGCTGAGGGTCTAGTGTAAGTTTTGCAACGTTTTTAAGTCTCGATCGCGTTTGCGTTTAGTCTCAATTAGTATGGAGGTTTGACAGCGCCCCTTGCGGCGCGTATTCCAAACATTTGACAGTTCCATACAAAGTGACACTTACGCAAACGCGATCGAAACGTAAAAAACGTTGCAAAACACTAGGCCCTCTGATGCCTAGCGTGGTTCGTACGTATGCTCAAACAGTGAAACCTGAGATCACAGTTAAAATACACGCTCTAAAACTATATTCGTATACTCTTACGGAACAACTTTAACTCGCCGGTTAATAGTTCTTTACTTAATTAAGACGCGAGTTATTTAAAATAATAACGAAGTTTCCGGATTAAACTTATTGTTAATTTAATTTTTAAATATAACGTGATTTGTTCTTGAGTCTGTTTATTTAGTTCGTTAAGTGTATTTCTTTTATTTCCTCAACTTGCACAAACATAATATTAAATTATGCATAGGATTTATCATGTCCAAACACGAATGACAAATTGTCCAAATGAAATTGCAAGGTTTGAATTAAACATGCTGATAAATAAATAAACATGTGAAGTCAAATATTGTATTTAACAAGCAAAAGCATGTGAAGTTGTTAATATTGTTACTCTGTCAAGGAGAAAATAGAGTCTTACGCTCAGTTGGACGATTTTTAATAAATCGAATGCTCGAAAGTTTCATAAGTTTCATTCGAAAATTAAAATGAAACGGTGAACCGTTATTATAGAATTAAGGGATGGTTAAAATTTTCTTTAAGAAGACCTATTCATTACTAATTTTAGTGTTCTGGGTTACATTACGTGTCTGTAGGACGAATGAACGTCAGACTTTTTAAATGACTCATTGGCAATTACGAGTTTGTTTTAAAAAATGACAAAAATAATGATCAAACGACTTACCTACAATACCACTTGCCAACGACAGTAAAAATAAATTTACGTAGGCAACTTTGAAGATAAATTTATTTAATTATTTTAGTTTATTTTATTAATATGAAAGATCCGAAAAGTACCAGTGTAAAACTTTCCTAACAATAAAATTATTCATAAATATTATTTATTTGCAAAAGATGCAAATTAAAACCTGAATAGTATGACGCACCCTGTTTTTTACGGATCATTATAACTCCGCATTTATTTAAATCGATTAAATAGTTTAGGAGCTAGGGTGGAACCTCCGATTTTTGGTCACATACATACACAGACTCTTAAAATCTCTTTTGGCTTAGCACAGTCAGGTAAAAATCATAACAAACGGATTCAATTTTGAATTTGCATTCTCATGTATACATTATAACAACAGACGTTATTTTTCCCGATTCAACTTTTTACACTATCAGTCTTGGCAAAGAAATTCTTCACACCGTGTCTGGTATAAGTATTTCATTTCAACTCATAGAGAGTAATAGGCAAGTACAGTAGCAAGCACTGCACCTAATCAGAAAATAATGACTTCTCGAACGCTTAAACAGTGTGCAACGACAAACAATGCAGCGCGAACCGGTTGACGTCATCGTTCGGTGCAAAGTGCATGTATGCAGCTTACCTCCACGCGTTCATGTTGCCTTAGTGTTCGTTCCTTTTGTGAGCGACACCAAAGGGGCCCTATCCCCTTCGAGCACCCTTCTCTGGGTCACTGCTCGTCTCTCGGTCACTGGCCCGACCTTCATGGTCTTTTGTTTTGCTCATATTTCGATAGTGCTGGGGTAAAGGAAACAAATATTTTGAAATCAATAAAAAATTGCCGATTTAAGAAAAATCTGAGCAGTGTGACTTTCTAACGCAAAATTTAGTCAAGAGATTGTTGATAGTGTAGCTACTTTACTTGCCCAAATTCTGACTGCAGGTTTTTACTTCTTTTGTTATTTTCTGTGGTCATCTAAATCGGGTTAGAGTAGCATCTAATGCACATTAAAATACTAAACTGGAAATAATGACATGAGACTTTCTTAATAAAATTTAGTTCTAACCTAAGATGAGATAAGTAACAATTTATCGGGCCTCGATCCCAGTCGAGTCATGGCCGGTCGAGATTGTAACCCGTTTGGAAAAGTCGAACAACGCCTCCTCGTACCAGGAACTTCTGGACAAGGAATGCAGAATGCAAGAGTGGTTCGATGCAGTTTTTGTATTTATGAATGACTTTTCGCTTTGTACTCTCGTCGATGCTACATACATTATACTCATTGGCGTTTTTTCAATATCACAACGCAAAGAAGACGACGAAAATGTATTATGCCGGCACTTCAATTGGCCATATTTGCCAAATATTGATCTTGCATTTCTTATATTTGACATTATGGAATGTAAGAGGTGCAACTACAATATTTGACAAATATCAGCCAAGTGAAGTGCCGGCAATTGTGTCAAGTTCGATTTATGCACTGGAAGCCTTAAAATTTGAAAAATATGTCATGTGTATACTTAATTATGCTACAGCCTCGTTCCAGTTTACTGCTGAACCCAGCGGGATTCTAAAAATAACGCAGTTTGAGAAATCGAATAGGTAAATATAGAGCACATGGTTGAGAAACATGATTTTGCAATACGGTATTCGACTATACGTAAAAATTAAATATTTTACACTATCACTAAATCAAACTTCCGAAAATACACGGAAAAACAAAGCATTCACTTATTTTTGGAATGTTGACGATTTTTAATTAAACAAAAACTAAAAAAAGGAAGTAGTTTGATCACTGAAAATTGTGACTTCTCACAAGCAAGTAAGTGTCTCCTTACAAACCTCGTACTAGCGGATCGTTTTTGACGTTTCATTAAAAGTTGCTGATTTGATATCAGTCTAATACCGTATTTAAATCAATGCACTTACTGATGAGTATTTTTGAGAGTATGAGTAGTTAAGTGCTGCATGACGATGTTAGCGAAGAATGTTCCATTTATAATGGTAACGCGAACGTGGGTTTCGAGCTTGTCAGGTGTATTTCTGTTACTGAAAACCTCTCAATATATTCCTTTATGAGCTTAAGGGAGTATTTTAAACGTGTCTGTGTTGAATCCGTTAGCGCTCCCGTTTGCTTGCCCGCGCCGAAGCGCTTTCAGCCGTATAAAACACGTTATTTCGCGCACTAGCGCTTATTTAGTCCTCAACGTTGGCGAGAGAGCCATCTAGTGAGAACCGCGCGAAATAAGTGCGTTTACATATTTTCGTGAGTGTTGTGCTGTGGATTAATTTTCATAATGCCTGGACGTCCAATTTGGCAGGTAAATTGTGTAGTTACCCTAATATAATATATTCTTCAGGTTTAAGATATAGGTATTCGTGCATACAACATTCAGAGACGATATTCATAGTATTTTTCACTTTAAATGTTTATGTTTTTTATATATCTGTGCATGGAACATTAAACATACTTACTGATCAGTGACTCACATGTTTTTCAAAATTTTCCTATATCACCTTTTTTCAGTGGTTTCCTAATTCCTATTGATAATGCGTGTGTAGATTGATCAGGTGTTCCGAAATATTTGTCATGTCATTATCAGAGTTATCAATTATAATTTATTCTACTATACTTTTTTTACCTGGGGCATATTACCAATAATACTAGTTAGAAAGTTAAATAGTAACCCGAGATTAAATATTTCCTTTGTGTCAGACGCATTGTTTTTATTATTTAACAAATTGTTAAATGTAAGTAGTATATTATATTTATCCTTGTTAACCGAGTAAACGTTGCCGTTAAAGAAATACCTACTACAAGTTAC
Organism: Tortrix viridana; assembly: GCA_963241965.1. Taxonomy (NCBI): domain Eukaryota; kingdom Metazoa; phylum Arthropoda; class Insecta; order Lepidoptera; family Tortricidae; genus Tortrix; species Tortrix viridana. Next base: position 6,061,937 of record OY725179.1, on the reverse strand, counting down.
TGTTAATTTCCGATGACATAAAGTACCTACTACTACTAATCAGTGCTAATTCGTTTTACAGATAGATGTATTACTTAATAAAACTGGGAAAGCTAGATAAATAAGTATTGAATGAAACTAGGACCCCTGCTTTCAGAGCTCATAACTCTTAAATGGCGCAACGGATTTTCACCAAACTTAGCTAAAAACACTCTTGATCGAGTCACCTTTCAAACAAAAACTAAATCAAAATCGGTTCATCCGTTTGAGAACTACGATGCCACTAGACAGATACATAGATATATAAACTCACAGATAAGTACACGCGGTAAACTTATAGCACCCCTCTTTTTTGGGTCGTTTGTTAAAATTATTCACTAACGGCCGCACTCAGAGGCGTCAATTATTAACATGTCATATATGCCATGATAATAATTGACGCCTACATATACATATATACATACTTATCACAGCTAGATGTGATATGGTCACTACATCCTCATAGTTAAAGGGACAAGTTAGAGGAGGAAAGAGCGAGTTCGAGAACCGCCAGATTTACAATAATTTAAGGTCTAAGGTTACCTAGACTTGAACTTACTTACAGCCGCACTCAGAGACGTCATTTAATTTTTAAGTTTGATCAAAGTCGCTGCTGTCACTTTAATAATAAACCAAAACCGATGGTTAAACTTAAATGTGCGATTTGTGACTTGGCTGTGCCTCTGGTTTGCTGAAGTATCAATTGGCGATGTTGACTACTCACTCACCATCATGGCCATCATTTATGGTTAAAAACCTTTTACTAGAGTCTGTCACGTCTAGGAGTAAGGACTAAAATTGGTAAGGGTAATAAAAAATTGAAAATTGATCCACCAGTTTATTTGTCTATACAAAATATAGCCTTGTCTCGCAAAGGTCGTTGTCACATAACAGTTGTAATCAAAAAAATGTTTCCTTTTTTTCGTTGTTTCATACCTGGCAATGGAAGCTAAATATTTTTTTCATTTTACTTCAAAATACGCTTAAATTCTACACTACCATTGCTGATTCCTTAGTTCAATCTCCAAAAAGTTGTACAAGAAACGTGATAATTGACAACCTACACATGTCAGTCACCAACAAATCTATATGTTTCAAACCAGGCACACATGACTAACCCTACACCTTGACTTACCTGAAAATAAACGCTCGCGTAAACAACGTGTTATAATTTGGCTCGCCTCCAAGCATTCCTGTCCAAAAAATAACCCTTTTCGTAGTCAAGTAAAACAGCAAATATCATTTATTTATTTACTCCAGACTTAACAACTCTAATATTATTTTTTTTTTTTAAATAAAAAATAAGTAATGAACTAAAATGTAGCGTGTAATTTATTTAAGTAAATATTAAAAATAGTCGGCAGGTTAATTAACTACCAATATGACTTACTTAGCTTAATTTATATAATAGGTATCAATTTGGTACGTTTGCTTAGGAAATATTGCCAATTTAAAAATCAGTACATTTTTATAATCTAAATATTTGAAGTCATATTAAAAGACTGATAAAAACAGCTTAATTAATTATACGTTCTTGTCAGATTTTTTACTAATTGCGTTATGCTTGACATCGCCGATCATAAAATTACCAGGTAAATTATGGAAAAGTTGTTGCATAAAATCCAACAAAATATCTTCAATCGTTTTTGTTAGAATTGGCCGCAATGACTCCGATACGGGCCGCCAATTAGCATTCAGGTAGGAATTAGTACTATCCTCTGAAACATAATAAAATAATTTAGTATATTTATTAGACATCCATTCCAAAAGCAATACACAACATTAACAGCATCAAAGCCTTTTTACTCTGTGGTTTCGGTGACGTCAGAACATGAATAATCCTTGAAAATTCGCAATAAACACCTCGTCGTCGTTTCGACGTCTCAACGTTGCAATTTTGCAACACGTTTGTACTAACATAACATAAAGCGATGGAGCTCAGTGCAAGGGAGTTTAATAACAACGACATCTGGGCGCGATGCCGCATAAACTAGAATTTTACTTCATCTACTCAACAACAGATGGCGCATATCAATAAATACCAATGTAACAGGAATGAATTATAGAGATAAAATATTACTAATTAGATGGATAAATCTAAATAAATCATACCTAATGACTTAATTCCGTCAAATAAATTATTCATGCGTAGTCTCATTCCACCGATATCGTATTTTACATGTGCAGCAGTGACGTTAAAAAAAACAAACTCATCTTTTTCGTACGTTTTCACATCACTGACTATGTCAATTGTCATATTAGCTGTAACAGGAATAATTAATAATTAATGGAAGGGTGGTTCAAAAATAATACTCGACAAATACTCGAGCTAAACCTTACTGGGCTCAAACCAACAAAGACCGCGTCCGACTAGAGGTATTAGTAAAATCTTTCCTTTTAGATCATAAGTGCCCTCTATCCTCATTTTTGGAACACGTACTCGAGTGTAAAAATCGTATGTTTTCCCGTCCACTCTGAAACAGCAATAATAAGTTATTTATTGTTAGTAGATCCACTCAATTTCATTATACACCGCGATTTTAACAATTAATTCAATAAACGCTAAAATTATGTTCTTGATTACTCAACAATTAATTTTAAGCGAATAGGCTCGACAAATTGACTGAGTGGCAAATAAACAGTCATGCAAGATGAAGGAAGGGATAGACCGATCCGATCTTTTCCGTCACTCAGTCAGTCGATCAAGCAGTCGCTTGCAGTACCAGGAGTAAATAAATTAAAGGCGTTCTCACTGGCTCAATAAAACATCTGTTTGGCCAAAACCGGTCACAGTGACGTTATCCAGTGCAGCATTCACGTTTACTGGTCCCTCGCCTTGCAATATTCTGATTTTCGGAATGTGTAAAGGATCCAATGGTGCCATTCCTATTTCAGGAAGACCTGATAATAAGAAAAATATCACATAAATGCCGGTCACTACGTAACAAAGACATAATAATAATTTGCAAGTTAAATTAAATTCTTGTGTTTATTTGCTTCAGCCATCGGAATACCTTGTAAATAATCAAGGAATACAAGCGGTCGCACGACCGTGGTTAAGAAATAGCTTTCGCTTTCCGCAAGAAGTATGAACGAGTGTGTCGTAATTGAGGCTATGTGACTAACCCAGTGCGTCGAGGATCTACGGGCAAACCTAGGCTGGGTAATAGTTCTTTTAACAATAAGTTAAGTAAGTGATTTAAGTTAATATAAGACTCCAAATGCAAGATATGTACATAACAGACTGACAAATAACAGAAAACAAGTTTATTATTGCGTTGTAGGAAAATTTTGCATAAAACAAAATGAAAGACGTTTCACGTCAAAAACGAGACCAAAGCACTGTGCTTACGAGGTAGTTATCGTCAAAAATAAGCATCAAGAAAAAACACCAAACGCATCGTTAAAAACCGGTAACTTTTTTATGACGACTTTTTTAAAACTTGGTTAAATAAAACACGAATGAGGGAATAAATAGACAGGAGCGCAGAGTTAAGAAGAGAGTGATTCCAGTTTCACAAAACTCGAGTGCAGTAAGCTTGCGCGCTGCACAGTTGTGCAACTGCGGCCAACCAGGCGCTCAGAAAACGTGAGTGGAAGTGGACTTGCAAGCGATAACTGCATAATATTTTAAAAAACTGGTGAAATATGATACCTAGAAAACTTTTCCTTTTTTGTTGGCGGAAGTGGTGATTTCGACCCACTATTTAAGATTAATTTAGAAACGGAAATGACCAAGAAGTAAGGGAATTTCAAACCAGCCAGAAAGTCTGGAAGTGAAAACACTTTCAAGATTTATTCACCACACCATTCTGTGAAATTCATTTGTGATGTCCAATTTGTATTGATTTTTGACGTTGGTTTCTCCTTGAACAAATGCCTAGCCACACTAATATCACACCTTTAAATGATGATACCCATAAATATCAATCATAAACTTTGTCCAAATTAAATTAAATCAAAGTACTACTAACTACTAACAGTTAAGTACTAAAGATGGAAGACATTATGGAATTACAATCCTACTAATATCACTACATAGTATAAATACAGTCGCTTCCCGCCGTCTGTCCCTGTGTATGTATGCTTAGACCTTTCAAAGTACGTAGGTAACTGATTTTAATCTGATGCGTTTTTCATCATCAAATAATTTTTCACGGAAGATTTATGTTTATAATAGTACCCGGAGCGAAGCGAGGGCGAGTCGCTAGTTTATAATATAAAGTGAAAGTTTGTAATGGACATTTGGATGTTTGTGATTCGCAATTACGCCTAGGGCCTGCGCAAACCGGCGGAGCGCAGCGCAGATCACTTTAAATTTATCAATGACGTAAATTTAATGGTGCCATAGCAGTCTAAAGGCCGCACTCAGAGACGTCAATTAACTTTTAAGTTTCATTAAAGTTGCTGCTGTCACTTTCTTTGCTATAGCAATAAAATAAGACGCAGCAACTTTAATGAAACTTATAAACTAATTGACGTCTCTGAGTGCGGCAGTATGGTCCGCCGATTAAATTTAATGCTTGTCAAAGTGACGTGTTGTCTTATTCTATTGCTATAGCAAAGAAAGTGACATCAGCAACTTTACTCAAACTTAAAAATTAATTGACGTCTCTGAGTGCGGCCGTGAGGGCCTGTGGTTAGGCCAGCCATATTCTGAATTAGTATCTAAAAGGAGATCTAGTACATGGACTCCCAGAGGTCATGCTTCTCATAATTAGCGACATACTTTGTGGTTACGCTGATTACGCTCGATGTAAATTATGCCGCTATATTATTTGTCTTGTTATTAAAGCCACCCTGTTTGGAAGCATAAATCGTTAGGGACAGGTTAAGTTCCATCAAATAAAGGAAATTAATATTGGTTTGACCCGTAAAATTTACAAGATCTTAAATAACGCAACTGTGAAAACCGATTTAGATTAAAGTAGCGACCCGTCCCGGCTTCGCGCGGGTAGCAGAGCATATACGCACCTAAACCTTAACGAATTATACAATACACTTCATTGGTGAAAACATCGGTTTTGTGTTTATCGCGTTCAGACAGACAGACAGACAGACGCGACGGGGGGAGTTTGTTTTATAATAATATGTAGTGATAGTCATAAAGTGATACTTGAACTACAAGGATACCAAATGCTGTATTTACCTGGACCCAAAGCATTAAAGAGTTGCTGCACAGCCATTTGAGAACATTCATCGAATTCGGGATCACTCTTCAAGCAAGTCTTCACAAAGTCGGCTGAAAATAACGAAAATAAAGTACATTTCATTCTTATCATCTTTCGGCTCTCCCTGGACTCGCTACATTCTTCTATAACCGTTGATAATGTTGCTGATTTCCTAAAAATCAGTTTACATACATTTACACACTCATAATTATGTAAAACCTTTTAAACCGCTAAACATATAATTGCCGGTTATATTTAACCTGAATATTTCTTAATTGTACTTTTTTAATTATAATGAATCCTCAGTGCACGTGCCAACTTGCATTTAACTCTTAAAAATGTTTGTAATTTAGGTTTCATGTTTTTTGAGGCCGTGACATTGGCACTTAGTTGCTTGAACTCGTATTAAATGACCGACTTACGTAATCAGGCTTCATGTAACATGTCAGTTTCATGAAACTGCTTGACCTTTATTTATTTGACCTACCTCTTAATGTACCCTCTTGCAATATCTCTCAATTCTGCAGTTTTTAGATAGTACTTAATCGTAATAACTACATACTAGTTCCGGAAAAACATCAAAACATCTAATACGTATTAACTTCGCAATCAATGGAAGATATCATTATTTTCTTCAAAATTTTGTGTACAATAATGACAACAGTTAAAAAGATATTCACCATATCATATATAATATACCATATATAATAAGTTGCGAAATGTTGCGCATTCCTATAAGCTGGAAAAAGAACCACAAACTTCAATAAACTCGCGGCTTCTGGGTTTTTCTTGTATACCATATTTACTAATTTAAGAACAGTTTTATCTGAACTCAAATTGGCCTACTGTCAGTCCCATACAATATCAACAAAATTTAAATAATATATGTCATGTGTTTGCTGTGGAGACAACTCGCGTGTTTCTTTTAAATTAAGCTATCCTGCAATCAAATAAAAACGCCCTGATTTCAATGAATCTCCGAAATCATTGAACCGAAATAAGATCAGGCCAAGCACCCGGCTCTCATGAATAAAAGGAGTAGCCCAAAATACTCACGTTTCGTCTTGTAATGTTCCGCGCCGGCGCTGTGATATAACACACACGTCACTATCAATAATAACAACTGCATGTTTTTTCTCCTGTTCATTACGAACTTTTTGTAGTTTTCTCGTGAACCTTAGGTCCGCTTGTTATTCCTGCGATGGAGGTTGAAGACTAACTTCAAGCCAGCCTTTGGGTGCGGTAAAGCAAGAAAGAGGGGAGACATACGCAATTCTTAAGTATGTAAATAAAGCTTGAACTTTACTTATAGCGGATGTGTAATAAGCGCCATGTTAAGCGAAATTACGTATTTTTTTCAAAATCACTGCATCCCAAATTATGCATCTCATACACATCAAAAGTATCGCTAGTGAAAAACAGCTTTAACGTATTGTGTGTTAGTACCCAAAAAACTTTTTATAAGTAAAAAACAAATGCACAACTCCCAGTAGGTAATTTCACAATGGGGGAACTCGAAAGCGCAACTCCCTAGGTTTCTTACAAACCCGTATTACCAGTCGATTCGTAATCGAGACCTCACATGTAGTTAACTGTTACATTCGTTCCGTAACATCGATCGTCTTCCACGCGACAAGCGTGTGGTAATCGGTAGTGCAATCAAGGTAATTACTGTACTTACCCTCCTTGGGACGCGGTAAAACGTCGTTAGTTATCGCTGTTATGGTTATTGCCCTAGACGATTTAGATCTTCATTTTGTTCTTATATTTTTTCCAACTTTTTCGAAACATTTTCATGTCAGCCGGAACATGTTCACTGCTCTATACATACATATAGGGCTCCCCATAGGCGATCCCTTTTCGCCAAAATAAACGGTCTCCTGCTGCCAGTATGCAGAGTATTCCCGATATCTATATTTGTTAGTTCGTCTTGAAATAATTAGTTGATTTATGTTAAATTTAAATATTGCAGAACTCTTATCTCCAAGGATGAACCCTTTACTTCAGGTTTACCGTACTGTATTAATTTGTATGTTTACCGTACTGTATTCTGACAAATAAATTATTTTGATTTAGATTTTTTTGATTTTTGTAAGAGTAGAATCAGCAACCTACATCGAAAATTAGATCTCAAGATGTCGATAGCCTGCAGATCTAAAATGCGAAACATGGTTTTTCCACAATTTTGAATCCATTTTTACAGTACCTACTCTACTAGTAAACCCTTAATACTCGTAAGTATACTCGTACCTACCTATATGGTATCTGTTGTACAAAAAATTGAAAATGTTAAGTTCACTTGCTTTGACACCGAAAATATATTAAAAAAGAATCGTGGACGTTGCCAATTAGTTAAGCGTCACAGCGCCTGTCAGTGTCCAAAATCCCTTAAATTGGCTAGTAGATATTTAGAATTCTGTTAAAAAAGCCCTCGGCATCCCATTTTGCCATGGCGATGTGCCAACAAAGGACTATCTATAGTTAAACTCATTCCGTGACCTATAGACCCATGTCGCTGTTAAGCCTTGCACAAGCAGGACTATGCTTAACAACATTGGTCCCAATCTTGGTGCAAATGTAAGAGTGGATTTTATTTAGGTAAAGCCGTTTTATTTATAAAACACTCTATTTAATTAACCTACGTAATTATCAATTTTATCAATTACGTCAAGAAGAGAGGCCTTTGCCCAACAGAGGGACACTCAAACTCATGTATGCTGGAGAAAGGAGAGTGGCATATTGTAGAAGAGACCTAACAGAGGGTGGACGGACACGTGCTATTCGATAGATGGATGATTGTGTAGATGAAAAATACGCGTTAGATACCTATATCCTTCTTAGAATAAAGTGTCCTTTTTAAAACAGGACTCTTAAAGCAGATGCAATGACTTGTTTATAAGAGAAAACGTTATGAATTTATGTAGACCACTAGCCTCTGAGCCAAGAGAGATGGCACTAGTGCACAAATAAGTAGTACTTAGGAAAATTTTAAATGTTGTATGTTTTATGCAAACTCCTAAACTAAATGTTATACTTTGATGGATCTTGCGAGTAGAAGAATACATCCATCCATCGTCCATCCATCGATTTAGCCTGTGTCCACCCACTACTGGGTATAGGCCTCTTCCTTATCATGCCACTCCTCGGTCCTGCCCAAATCGCATCAATTGCAATGCATTGTCTCCCCGCTGCCGTGTTAGCGATGTCGTCCACCCATCGGCAGGTGGTCTACCCACGGATCGTTTTGAATTCTTTGGCCACCATTTAGTAAACAACTTCGTCCATCTGCCATCATTCGGTCTCGCCAATTATCCCGTCTATCTCCATTTAAGGTTTGTTATTCAGAAATACAGAAAAATACGTAATATTACTTTTAACTATACAAAAATAGTTAAGAGATACTCAACAGGCTATTGAAAAAGTATCACTCAGAGTGAGTAAATTTTTCGGTTTACCATCATTTGATAAATAACATTTCACAAACTGATTCATTTCACAAACATATCATTTAACGTAACGTACGTAAATATTTCAGTATTTTTATAAAACTATCCTAATCTAACCTACAGGGATCTACACTATGGTCCTGAAATACATCCTGAAATAAATATTTACGGTTTCGGAAAAAAATGCGGTTTGCCAAATTATGTTTGTGAAATGAATCAGTTTGTGAAAAGTTTTTTGTAAAATGACAGGATACCAAATTTTTCATGTAGGTACATGGACGAAACATTCCTTAATATAATTAATTTCACGAAAAATATATTTGCTAATTATTCAAAATGTATTTGTCAAGGTTTCGGTCGGTACCGCATGAATATAAATCAAACGACTCATCAACTCGTTGGCGTCTGGTCAACATAAACAGTTTCGTAGACAGGCACTAAGCGAAGCCCACGCTATACTGGTCCGCTGACTGAGCTTTCTGTAATATTAACTGCATATTTATCTATCTACGAATAAACGTTCAAGAAAAATAAATTTTCTTATGTTCCATACCATTGACCATAGGAGAAAATTTCAATTTTTTTGGTGTCTTAACAACTATCATGATTTTATCCAAAAATGTGCTTCCATTTTAAAACCGTAGTCAACAATTTTACCAAAACATGTCCCTTGGTTACCACCACTTATACCCCCTTACTAATAAACGTTGAGTAACGGCTGAGTAGTTATACAATGCTTTGTCCTTATCTGTCATTGTGACATTTGAATTCGACAGATAAGGACAAAGCATTGTATAACTACTCAGCCGTTACTCAACGTTTATTAGTAAGGGGGATACCATTCATTGAGTTATGATTTTGATGAAAGACATCTTCCATAATTTTGCATTCGCAACTAACATCAATTTGGTGCAATAAATTTGATTATACTAGACTGATTAATTAATGGAAATAATAAAAATAAGGGTAGATTTGATTTACTCTTAATCCAGATCCTGAACCCAATACCTAGTTATATGATTAGATTCAATATAGTAAATAGCTAGTAGTACGTAAGCTAACTCCACAATTTTTTATGAAGAGAATGCCTTGAAATAATCTATGAGCACGCAGAAAAACGTATTGCTCAACTATGAAACATTCTAACCATTGAACAATACGCTGAGTCAAAATATTATTTCGGTAGAGAGTCGTAACACAACAGTGGCTAATGTCAAACAAAAAATACTAACGACTGGTTCTGTTAAAATCACAAACTTCTTGGCTTTAGCGCGTTTTGGCACAAAACACGAAATATTCCGTTAAATAGTCCTTAAAGCAACCGCAAGCTCTCAACGCCACAGCTATTTCTGTAGGCCTAAAACTGTTTTATTACCTCAGACTAACCAAGTCATGGCTATGACATATTAACTACCTGAATACATTGTTTCGCATTGAATGAAACAGTTCATCGAACCTCGCACGCGCTTGGAAAATATTCTACGATTTTCATTGTCAAAAATCTGTTCTTAATAAATCTTGTTGATATCTTTTTGTGAACACGGGAATGTAAACAATTGGCCGCCATAGCCACTGCTGACGCCTGAGTTTTTTTGCTTTACTTTTATTTTTGCTGGGATGGGAAGCGTTCATTTGTCTTTTGTTCGTTGAATGTTAAATAACTTTCAGAATTTAAACTAGAAAATATTCTTGGCTTACTCAAGAGAAACATTTAAGTAAATAAAAATGCTGCAGTCTGCAGGTTTGACCAGCTGGTCAGGCAGCTGCCTCAAAACATAGTGTAGGATTAAATCGTCACTCAAATGAGATTCAACGTAAATTGACCGTTAAGAAGCGTGTCTTGGCATTCGTTGGTGAACTAGACAGATAAATTTAATGTCTGCCTGGACAGGAATAATTAGGCCAAGGGTACCTTGATACTTGTGGACCTTAACCAGTTTTATCTTTATAAATTATTTTAATTAAGCTTTATGCCAATCAATGCATACGCTGCTCTACATTACTTTTATTGATTACTTTGACTATCCCCGTAATTGCATGAAAAATAAACGTTGTCATAAAAATAATAATGTTTATTATTTAATAATATTAAATATTTACACATACTCGTACAAAAACCTTAACAAAAATAAAACTTGTTAGATTATTAATGCTACTATAGTAGCGATAGAACCTTACCAATCTTTGGCATTGTTAAATATAAATCTCAAGTAGTAAGTAATTAAATTGCATTGACTTTATTAAATTAGGACAATAATTTAAACAATAATATAAACAAAACATCATCGTAGAACTAAATAAAATCGCCTACAATAAAGCAAAGAATACAAAAATCATCCAACTCATTCTCATTACGTTACCTACAAGAATGGAATAGAATTCTTGTTTGAAAATACTGATAAATTCCGAATAAATCGGTATTAAAATAATGTTGGTCTCAGATACCTACTAGGTAAGCATGACTTTGAAGAGGTAATTTACATGTGGCGGGTGTTGCCAAAGCCTCCATGACCGGACTGAGAGGCGCCTTTGTTGAAGCCCATTTGAAGGTTCAGCTCGGCGTTGTGGGCACGAAGTTGTTCTTCGGTGAATGTGCGTTCGTTCTTATCAGACATCTTAGGCCCAAGTTGAGGACCAGTCCATTCAGGGTGCTTTTGGGTCTGAAAAGTAATCCCATTATTGATTTTAATAAATAGTACACAACAAACACATTTTTTTACTAGAAAATAAAATATAGATATATATACATACAATTCTGCCAAGAGCATATAAGCAGAGGGTAACTTGGGGGATGTTACGCTTTTCAAACAAATCGGCAGTTTGGAAAATCTCTTCTTCTGGGACTCCGTACTTCTTGATTGCAGCTTGGAAACTGAAATAACAACAATTGTTAGTTAATGCACATATTGTACTTGATAAAGTCATATATGATATCCTAGTACGACTAACGTCAAAAATTTACCGTTGAATGTTTTCCATAAGCTGGAAGTTGGTGCCTTTTTCTTGGATCTTCTTGACAGATCCAGGTGATAGTTTATTGGCGAGTTTGCAGAGAACCACGCCGTTTTTCAGGACATCTTCATAGTCGCCGCTGGGCAGAGGCTCTCCGACGACGGCTTGGATCCAGGTCAGGACCTCTTGCTCTTGTTCCTTGTTTCTAGGCTGAAATTAAAATTAAAGTTATCATTAGCGATGTTGTAAACAATTTGAACGACGGCCATAAAATAACGGGCTCCAGTGCCAACTAGTTTGATGGCCGTGCGCTTCCAGCATCATCTCCTAAAATATCTCAAGTAACTTTAGACATATCCCAAAGCGATTCTCTGGAATTATCAGCGTTATAAAACGCCGTATGCGTCCATTGATGACGCGCCTGCGCAGCTGCGCGTACGCCTGTCTCGTTAATCCATGCGCATTGACGTCAGAGAACACTTTTATTTGTTAAATTGACTTTCATACAATTGTTAGATCCGAGCGGACGGCGAGAGGTCGAAGCAATGTCGTAAAGACATTTTTCATCGGCGTGTATGAATATTTTAAGAACAGTAGGTAATTTACCTAAACGCTGACACAAAATCTTTTATTTTTATTTGATGCACTCTTAGAAGGTATATTAAAAGGACTTACGGCCATTTTTGTAAATATCACAACACTGTCCGGTAGACGAGTTTTCGCGACGGTATCAGAGTCTGGACTGGACTGGATGGTGCGCCGCCCGCCCAACACGGCCGCGGGGCGGGCGGACGCCCAAACGTTTTCTACAGTGTAAACATATCATAATGTATCCGTCAAGTCAAGTGGTATCCGCCGGAGCGGGTTCCGTAGGAATTCATTGATGAAGGATGGGGCGATTAATGATTCATTCAATTAAATAAATAAATAAAAACTGTGCGCGTTCTGTGTTAATATAAGTGATGTACTCATAATGTTGTAAGATCACCACGATACAGATAGTGCCTAGAAACGGCCGCACTCAGAGACGTCAATTAAGTTTTAAGTTTCATTAAAGTAGCTGCTGTCACTTTCTTTGCTATAGCAATAGAATAAGACGCAACAACTTTAATGAAACTTAAAAACTAATTGACGTCTCTGAGTGCGGCAGTAAGAGATCAAAGGAATCTGTGATGTTTAATATCTGTTTGGTCAATAAATGTTTTTTTTTTATTGATCTTATTAAGGGATGAAAATAAACTGTTTATTTGATTCGTTCGTACTAAGTTAATATACACAAAACGCCGCGCCGCCGGTGAAAATGTAAAAAGATATTTTTTCGGAAATGTCACACAAAATAAGCATATTCCAAAATAGCTTTAATACATCAAAGGGATAAAGATTTTAATAAATTTTATGATCAGTTCCCTAGTGACTTTGTTATGTTTGTGGCGAGAGAACTCTAGTAAATCCAATAGCAATGGTTTGGCGTCAGCTTCCATTTATTTTTTTATACCCACTGCCAACCGCAACACCGACCTCTTTCCGGACGGTATTAATCTGTTTGGATCCTTGAATTTATTATAACATTAAGCGGTTAGCCTAGTTGGTAGTGACCCTGCCTACGAAGCTAGCGGTCCCGGGTTCGAATCCCGGTATGGACAAATATTTGTGTGATATAAAACTCGATATCGCAAAAAATGTCGCTTGAAACAAATAGCCTTTGACCCTTCGATTTAAAAAATTACAATAAATTTTAAATGAAAGTTCGTTTCTTAGTTGATAACTGCTCAACCGATTTTCATGCGACTTTAATTACCTTTGGAATTGTAGGTAGATACCACATTAAATGGGCTTTGCTCTGTGTTCATTCGATATTGTCTTAACAACAAGCATTTTACACTACATGATCGATTTAAACACCGGCGTGTTTCACAGAATACACAGATGGTGGCTGTGTAGTTAAATTTCATTCCTGGCCTTTGTTTTATATCCGGTTCCTATACTGAAAACGCGGATAGATAAGGTTACCTCAAATTAAAATCAATTAAAATAAATTTATTAAAATTTGACGCATGTTTGAAAGTGGCAAAGTCAAATTTTAACTCGAGGTACCCTTACATAGTTATCCGCCGTTTGAATACAGGGTATGGATACTATAATAAAGCATAGCGATATAGATACTGATCGGTTAATAAAAAATAAAACCGTCTTCAAAAAAAACCACTAAACAAGACTAAATAATGACCGGCTTCCTAGGAATTGCCTATTTGATGGGTGCCTAATAGGTACATGGAATATATCTAAGCCGGTGTCAAGTAGGTTTACACAATAGCAATGTCACATGATTCTTGCCACCGACTTCGATATATTCCATGTACCTATTAGGCACCCATCAAATAGGCAATTTCTAGGAAGCCGGTCATTATTTAGTCTTGTTTAGTGGATTTTTTTTTAAAAAGGTTCTATTTTTTGTTAAAAATTTTTTTTCGTCTTTTTTTATTACATTTTTTTTTCGATTTTTAGTGATACGGGTATAAATATCACTAAAAAAATCGCGTCAACACAAAATCGGTCGAGTTGAACTAATATATCGCTTAATAACGGATCCATGCGGATGACGTCACGTGATATCCATTATTCTTGTATACCAAAACCTTCTCCAGAATATAACAAATACTTTGCTGAAAACCGCATCTAAATCGGTTCAGCCAAACGCGAGATAATCGTGGACAAACATACATACATACATACATACATACATACATACATACATACATACATACAAACATACAGGTCAAACTGAGAACCTCCTTTTTTTTTGAAGTCGGTTAAAAACCGCCAAGACGATGTTTAATATAGGCCCTGAAAGAAAAACCATAGACATCGTTAGCCGCACAGAAATAGAAGTGTTGAAAAATCAACAAGCCATGATGTAAGACAACGAAAGCGTAGACGCTTCCGGTAGGTAATGCTGAATTAGCTGAATTTATATTCGATGAGATGTTTTGAATAAAAGTTGCATGCGAGAAAAAACACAAATACTTCTGCGCGATGCCAACGACAAAATTGCCAGCAATTTTGTTTCTGTAAGTAAATATTTCATGCCCAATTGCACAAACGTTCATTAAATTTAATATCTCGTTAACTCTACAAATGTAACTGACGACATTCCATCTTCTGCAATTACGCATGCGTCAAAGATTCTAGATAAAGGCTCTTCACGGATACCTACCTAATCCTCACGGTTATAAAATATACGCTGACGTTGCTTAAACATTTAACAGCAATAGTCAAAGATTTATGAGATACAATGAACCGACCAAGTTAAACTTTCAGTCCAACTGGAACTATCTGTTTGTAAACAACGGCAAAAACAACTTTGCACGCTAATACTTTATTGTTAAGGCTACGAAACCCCATATTACGCACGTTCCGAGGCCCGACAAGTTTTTGGCCAATTTTAACTCAAATACGTCTATAATATATCTATAATCTATCTGTTTCTAGTTCGGTATATTTAAATATTGATTATTAAATCTCACTAGTCTCTTCTCAATTTACAAAGTACAAAAAGATAATAAATTACATAATGTATGAATATAAATAAACAGGTCTTTGGCAACTATATATACTTGTTATTAAAACGAAAATGTATATTTTAGTTAAAAATGATCTGTGTAACAGCTGGTGTGGAAGTTATAGTGTGGATTAATTCAGTCTAAAATTATCTCGTTGAGATGCAGCGAGCGTCGCCACTGGAGCTTTTTTAACGAGATATTCTGGTAAAAATAGGTATTACACCAGCTACCAATATAATATATAAGTACGTTAGATAAAATTATATATTTAATTTAAACATAGTTAGGTATACAACATTATCATATTTACAACTTTTAGTTAATTCGAGACCAAAATGGTTTTTTAACTCAGGTTTAAGATACATAACTTTTTGTTAATACTTACACAAGCCATGTAAAATTATCCGTTGGCATCTGCAAATATCGACTAGATAAAATAAAAAAAATGAAACACAAACGCCCATAGATCACCACAACATCAATAAGAGAAGGTATTTAATACTAATAATATATTTATTTTATACAGAGTAGTTATATAAAATCAGATGCAATGCAATGACTGGTCTCTTGTTTACACATAAAGGATCACTAAGTTAAAAAAAAAAAATCTTATTCAAGTAATAGACGATTTAACCAAAATATTTATATTGCGGACGTTATAACCCGTAAAAGTAAAAGGTACCACTTTGTCGGTTGTCAATAAAGTTGATTTTTATTTGTATCTCTATACCAGTAGCCAGGTATCAGGCTCTTATTGGCGACCGACAAAGTGGTACCTTTTACTTGAAAACGACACAAATAGAGAACCACCGTGTTCTTAGTGTTCTTTTCTTATACACGGGCAGCACGCCGCCAACGGCATGAGAGGCAACTTAAAGCGACCAAAAACGACGCTAGCATCTGACGCTGAAATGCCGCTGAGGCGTTGACGGCTGCTGCCGAGCGAAAACGACGCTTGCAGTTGACGCTGAAATGCCGCTGAGGCGTCGACGGCTGCCGCCGAGCGAAAACGACGCTTGCACTTGACGCTGAAATGCCGCTGAGGCGTCGACGGCTGCTGCCGAGCGAAAACGACGCTTGCACTTGACGCTGAAATGCCGCTGAGGCGTCGACGGCTGCTGCCGAGCGAAAACGACGCTTGCACTTGACGCTGAAATGCCGCTGAGGCGTCGACGGCTGCTGCCGAGCGAAAACGACGCTTGCACTTGACGCTGAAATGCCGCTGAGGCGTCGACGGCTGCTGCCGAGCGAAAACGACGCTTGCACTTGACGCTGAAATGCCACTGAGGCGTCGACGGCTGCCGCCGACGGATGGTGATGGCAGCCGTCAACGTGCAGTCGCCTTTACCGTTGACTGTGTGTCGCCCGCGTACGTATAAGAACCCTTAGAAAGAAATAAAACGGAGTAGTTTCTGAACACAGAGGCGGTGGTTTCAAACAAGGAAAACCCTAAACAAAAATGATGTCCTCAAAGTATATACGCTCGAAATAATTTCTGGAAATTGAAATATATTTCGAGTAGAAGAAAAAATACTTTAATATAAAATAAAGAATGGTGGCGTTGAGTATTCGTATAGAGTGGGCAACACCGAAAAAACATATTTTATTAAAATAATTACAATAAAATAAATAAAAACACAGTTTGTTATTTGACGCCATGTTATCATCTTGTAATAAGCTACACATATATACAGTGTGGTAACAAAATGGAACAAAGACATCATCCAAATAGAAATAAAAGACTTCCAAAGATCTGCGTCCGACTTAACTGAACGTATTGTAGTATCATTGGAACGACTTGCTAAGTTCAGATCTATCATTTTTATACTTTTTTTTTAGCCTGTTTTAGTGTCCCACTGCTGGGCAAAGGCCTCCCCTCTTTTCCGCCAATAAGAAATTCCTTTTAAGAAATCAAAATAATAATATAGTATTTATCTCTCACCAGAGCTTCACTATTTTAAGTTAAAGTTGGTTATTATAACAGTAGGTTATTTTTTTAAAAATTATTATCGAAGTATCTTTAAATAAATACGATTTGGTTGCTATTTTCAATTAGATAACAACAACAAATGTATATATAGAATAATATTACAGTAGTTATTTTATATGGTAACCATTTAAAATAGACATAAATTCTATAAGATCTTAGTATAATGTACAATTATGTTCCAAAACAGTTACTTTCACTCGGATTTTTTTAATTTTCAAGCATTTGTTCCTTTTTTTTTACCCACACGGTTGAGCTGGCGTCATCTGTGAACAAAAAGTTGCAAACTAAAACCCGAACCGATAATTAATAATAATCACAATTTGACATGAAATATTTTGTCATTATAAATAAATGAGTAGAGTATGAGTAAGAGTATGACTAGCGACTAGTATGGCGCACCCTTAACATGTTTGTAAGCCTTAAATTATCTATGAGATTATTCTATCATAGTTATGGATAAATATTTAAAAAAAGCTGGAACAAAAAATTACGAATTTGCGACAGGAATTGTGCTTCAGAGCCTTCTAAATTCACAAGAGTGCTGCTCTCCAAAGTCCTGAATACTCCTGAACTAATAACCGCTCCCAATGTTATTTAGCCCTAACTTTCGACTACTACTTCTCATACACTAATATTCAGAAACAACTACATAAAAATCACGAGCTGATGATGAATTAGTAAAGGCACGTGAAAGTACAAAATTTGACCTTCAAAACTGAAATTATTTTTATAGGGGTAAAATAAAACAATTGAATGATGTTAATAAATGTTCGCAAATATAGAATGTGTGCATATTCCAATTAAAATATAACGATTTAAATATCTCCCATATTGAATACCGAGCGATTCTCAAAACTTATTGATCACCCCTCGTAGGTATGCATATACTTAAAATCAGTGCCATTACTTCAATAAAATATTTCACTATTTAACATTTGAGTAATATACTAAACTACATATTATACAAATAAAATACAAAAAATAACCAAATAATATTTACACAGTAAATTACTAAATTAAATAAAAACTTATTAAGTACATTGAAGTTGAAAAAATTGAACTTAATTCAGTCCTGATAGGACGGGCTCTCGTGCTATAGTTCGTGCCAAAGATGCTGGCAACATGTTTACGCTAAGTTCACTTTTTTATTCTATGATAATCAATTATTATTGTAAACTGAACAGTTTATTTTCAACCAATGTCCAAAACAAAACCTAACGATTTCAAAAGTACACAAACAAAAGACTTACTTGATTACACTTCAACAGGTGTACACATTGAAGACGGGAAAAACAAATCGCTGCTGCTAGAATACGTTAATAGTTTGTCAATATCTACTCGCCAACTTGTTGATTACGTTGAGAAAATGAGAAATATTTATCAAAACAATCACAGTTGCCATCCAAGCAGTATTTATGATTGCTCTGAGGGGAGATTAATTCAAAATCTGGGACCTGGAATCTAGTACGCAGACTCCCCGATCGGATCACGCTGCAGTTTATTGATTATGTCTATTTTTAGTGCATTTCTCGGGGTCCACGTAGGCTTGTATCATAAAATCATTACAGATCGTACTGTGTCGTGTTTTACATCATATTTTATCGAACAACTTCGTTTTCATTTTACTTTCTTAGTAAGCATATCTATGAGTTGGTACGAGAGCAATACGAGTAAGTATGGCATAAAATTATTTTCACTCACTAGTCTCACTACATCTGTGCGTACATAACCAACCTTTGTTTTGTATACGATGGCCGTACTCTCGCTACACGTTTTTAGGTTTTATCGGGTATAGCGTTAAATCTGAGTCTGATTACGGTATAATAATAATCACATAAGGTCGGGCCTATTTCGTCTGAAGAGATAATTAATTCTTTAGAATTTGCTAATTGAATTTGTCAATCATTTTAAAAGTAGCATAATGTAACTAGTAGCTCTGTGAGCTGTAGGCCTCGCGACAAACTTAACTTTGCCGTTGGAAAACTGTTATCCCCATACATCGACAAAGGTCGCGGTCAGTTTACCAACACCGCAAATAAGTTTGTAATCACAAAAACCCTCATAACTATCTCCGCTATTTTGAAAAACTAAACTGACAAAAAAAATACATATAAATGAAAAATAAATTAGAAATGCGACCTGTAGAGGAGAACCCCCGTAGCCCCGATAGAGCTTACTATAATAAGTATTCAGTTTTGAGGTCATAGGCAGGGACAGAGATATACGACTCCTACCAACTCTATTCCTTTCATTAGGTAATAGAACTGCAATTTTAAGAGCTCATAATACAGCCTCTGATCCTAGTATTTAATTTATAGAGGCACAGAATAAATTCTGTTATGCTGTGGAACTGAAACTAAATTAGTCTCATTTCGCAACTCATTCTTGGAGTTCTCAGCTGATCTTTTTACGTCAGTGGATGTGGCTAGCTGTCAGTTTCCAAACACATTGAAGTAAGGGTTATCAATTATTACGAAAATATATTCTATAAATGATTTAGATTGGCAAACGGCCAGGAAAACCAGAAATCCGGTCACGCGGCGGGGAAGCCCTGATATAAAACAAATATTTGATTTAGGTGCATATATTATTATTAAGTTAAGGGTATATATATTTTTATTTTTTTTCTGTTTAAAGAGACTTGAAACTTAATAGAATTGTTCAGATCTTGTTTATTTTCGTTAAAAAATCATCTTCTCCCACTTAAAAGGCTATCTCTAGTCCAAAACCATTTTAATTCGCTGTCCGACCCAGAAATGTATATTTTGGTTCTTTAGCCACTTATAACACTTTGAAAAATGAAACCGACTAATCCAAAGATACTACCTATACACCAAACTACTTTATAGTCTATCTAAATAGCTAAATTCTCAATCTTGCGCAAACACAAAATAGCTTTTACGCCTTGGTAAGTTAGTTGTTAAGCAAGCAATATTATGTGCCTAAGATTAGTACGCCTAGATTGTTTGCGTTGAATGGTGCAATGCACTAAAGCCAAGTAATAGTTAGTTGTTATAAGTAAATAGACCGTCCTTTATCCGTCAGCCTATGGGAATATCCCACGACAAGCTTCCTTAAGTATTGTAAGGCGGCTTTATATCATTTAGAAAGTTGATGAGATGGCAATTCTACGGTTTTACGTGAGTAGGGCTATAGGCGTTAGTTCGAGTAAAGTTTCTTTCCAACAACTATTAGAATATTTTGATACAAAAAATATCGGTTTGTGAGTCAGAAACACGGAATTTGAAGCTGCGTGCACTTTGCTTGTCACTCTTCCTTTACGACAAAACCCAGAAAATGAGACAGAACAAACGTAAAATCGAGCTTTGATTTCAATCCACAGCTTATGTGAGGCCCATATTACAAATCACCTGTTCCTTATTGTTACCTTATTAGACTTATGCCGATCACACTCCCTTGAGCATAATGACTGTTCACCCTGGCCAGAACCTTATCTAAATCTTGTCCCAGAGCCTGCGCACCATCTATTATATAAAAAGAGATCGCATTTTAAACAAAGCTATTCCATTTATTCCAGTGTGCTGGCAAACGCGAGCCTGAGAAGGAAGCTGAAGCTCAGCAATGGATAGAGGCGGTGATCGGGGAGCGGTTCCCCAACATGCCCTACGAGCTGGCTCTAAGGGATGGCATCATCCTGTGCAAGCTGATGAACCGCCTGCAGCCTGGCATCATCACAAAGGTCAACGTGTCCGGTGGTGACTACAAGTTCATGGATAACATCAGCCAGTAAGTCATCATCTAACAGCTTGACAAAAGAGTTTGGCACAAAAAAGCCTTTTGGATTATATTAAAAACATTATCCATCTAACACCGCGTCGCACTTGGTCACTATTAAATCCCAATTGGCCTATTGGAAGCAGTTGTTTTAGTGGGTTTGTTTTCACATGTCCTGTAATTTGATCTCTAGTGAGCCCGAGATTTTGTAACATAATATGATTTTGAAAACACTTGACAGTAGTCAAGTGAATGAAGACAATACAAAAATTATATGGTTTAAGACAAAGTAAATTAGAGCCCGAACAAACAAATAAACAGACAAAATGAAATATTTTTCTTTTTTCAGGTTCCAAAAGGCGTGCATTAAATATGGCGTACCCGACACAGACTTGTTCCAGACGACTGATCTATGGGACCAAAAGAACATCGTTCTTGTCACGCAGACCATCTTTGCTATTGGCAGGACGGTAAGGAGCTTTTAAAAGCATTTCTGTAAATAAAGGAGCCCTGTAATCAATCCAAGATTCGATTTTGACCATTACAAAAAAAAGAAATTACCTTACATACCATACAATACTGCCTCCCTAACTTTAATGACTGCAATGCTCGGTTCTCCTCACTCACTGATGCAATGCTCGAATCTGAATTGTAAGAGAATGCTCCCGGTTTTTACCTCTCGGGTACCTACTACATACCTTGGTTTGATTTGTTTTATACGTATATTTATTTCCAGGCTTATAAGCACCCCGAATGGCGTGGTCCCTTCCTCGGCCCTAAACCAGCTGAAGAAAATAGACGTGAATTCAGCGAGGACGTCTTACGTGCAGGGCAGACCGTGATTGGCCTGCAAGCAGGCACTAACCAACTGGCGACACAGTCCGGACAGAGCTTTGGCGCGTCCCGCAAGATCATCCTCGGCAAGTGAAGTACCAGGGCGGTAGGAAGTGCGAAGAGTTTGTTTATACGTGTCTAGTCAATGTTACAAAAAACTACTTAATTATTTTTATTAGCCAAGTAGGCATTTTTTATTCTATCAAAATAAAATTGTCATTATATAATATGTGCTAGGAAATGTTTGCGATGTCGTTTTGTAAAGGAAGGAATGTCTAAACAAGAATGTAATTTTATTTATTATAATTATGTTTAGTCATGTTATTATTAATTGTTTATTTACATAGATTAACCAAGAAATATTTATCAAAAAATGATTAAAAAACATTTTTTCGTTTGAAAAACATCATACTTGAGTTTGAAAATACTTGGATTATTTAAACATTTTTAAATAAATAAGAGCAGCAGCAACCATTTTGTTTTGATTATTTTTATAAATTAAATGTTCTTACTTATGTTTTTGTTTTTTCTTCTTTGTCCCGCTCCTTCATAATATAATTTAATTATTATTTTTTGCCACTTTGTAAATATGAGTGTTTTGTGGATCTTACATTTAATCTTAATAATTACTAATTAATTACGCATTCAGTGCCAAAAACTCAACAATTCAATGCAATGCAATTTTGCAACAGAAACATAGAACTTTTACGGCCGACAGCTACGGCGTCGGTCCTATTTGGTCCTAACTATATTTCTATGTTATAGAACAAGACGTAACTGCACATTAAAAACAATTTTTGAAACTGCAATTGAACTGAATCAAACTTCATTGATTAACACCAAATATTAAAAATTAAATGTTTTTAATTACTCACATTTAATTATTGAATCTCCAGTTATTCATAAATTTTGAGTTAAGTACTTATTTCTTATTTAGGTAATATTAGTGCAAAAAAGTTGTATTTGGAGAGTTCTATAAGGTAGCGTTAATTAATTAATATGCAAAATTTTCCACCACACGGCAATTCATTTTAGATTTTACTGCTGAGAGAAGGTTTTTCTTTACATCTCTGATAAACATTTATGAACAAGATCGGCCAAGCTAAAGTGGGACTGGGCAGTTTGGCAGGGGCTCTACTTTGAATATCGAAGTTCGATGATACGTTAGCTAGATAGATTTAGTTAGTTCGATGTTACGTTAGGTATCTCTCAATTTAATTTCGAGTGACGAGTAAAAGAGATCGAGCACCCGAAGTTTCGAATCGAGTGCTTCGTCGTAATCACCCTGGCCATATGCTCCGATGCCGAGTGTCAAGTCCTAAGATTGCCACAGAGTAGACGCCTAGCAAATGCGTCGCGGCAGACCTCGTTTAGGATGGCGGGAAGCGAAAGACCTGGCCAGACACTAGGTACTCAAAACCGGGAATCCTGAAAAAAGTTAGGGAGGCAAAGGCATAGCAGTGGGACAAAACCAGCTCATAATAAAAATGAAAGAATGATAAACAAGGTCGGGGCCGCGCCGCCGTTACCAAAACGACGAAAAAAAAGTGTCAAATTGTTGACAAAACCGATTAATAAAGCTACAAATTGTAAAAAAAACACTGCCAAAATACTTACTTACTTACCCCGCTGGCTCAGCGACCTAAAGTAGATCTTGGCTTCCGATACGAGTTGGCGCCAACGCGCCGTCTTGTACGATCTCCCCCCAGTTTTCAGCGCAGTCCTTTCCAACTTCGTCTCTCCAACGGTACTTGGGGCGGCCCACCGGTCGCCAGCCACTTGGACATCCCACGTAGGCCCTTTTAACTGCCCTCTCAGCCGGCATTCTCTCCAGGTGCCCGAGCCAACGGAGTCTTGCTGACTTTGTCTCCCCAATAATGTTAGGCTCAGACACCAGGTCCTCTAGGTTCTTGGTTCTTCCTTATCCTCCAAGTACCATCTTCCCTCTGTGCCGGCCCCAAGATGTTGCGGTATAACTTCCTCTCAGCAACGAGAAGCTTGTTCTCCTCCTTCAAAGTCAACGTCCAAGACTCACATCCATGTCATCCATACATTAAGATTGGTCTTCTGACAGTTTTATAAACGCGAATCTTAGTTTTCCGGCGCATAATCTTGGACACCAAAACTTTGTGAAGAGCCGCTGCACACCTTAGCACCCTGAATGCGAAGTTCAATTTCCTCCTCCCTGCAGTTGGTGTAATTTACGATGCAGTCCAGGTATTTGAATTTCTCCACTCCGACTCCACATGTGACACCGTCGACACTCAAGCCTTCTCTCGGCTCCAAGATGTTCCTAAATCTTTGCATATATAGATATTCCGTCTTTTCCTTACTTATTTGTAAATTGTAATTTATTGTAAATTAGGCGGTATCAAAATTTTTACTTTTTCAGTGCGTCACGAAAATAAGTCTTAGGTATTTAGTATCGTTAATTTTCGACACGCAAAATCTTTCCAAATCCAGACAAAAGTTGACGTGTTTAAGTTCTTTATAGGTAGGTATGCTAACTAAAGTAGTCGGAAGCTTGCGCTATCACTCCGATAAACGCCTTATACAATATGGTGTTCAACTGCCATCTATCGGTGAGTAGCCAAACAATTAAAACTGCCATCTACCCATGAATAGTCATACGACCACGCCTTTTCGTATCTTATATATCTTGTACGCTCCGACTCCGACTACTACTGGCGTTGGCCTCTTCTATAGTATGCGAGCCTAGTACTTAAGGCAGTGAATGTGTCGAAAACCATTTAGTAGCCGCAGCGCACCAAGGTTGGTTTTATTTTCATTTAACAGCCGCACTCAGAAGACAGCTTGATTAAAGTTGTTGCGGTCTCTTTCTTTGCTATAGCAACAGAATAAGACACAGCCACTTTAATCAATCTTAAAAATTAATTTGACGTCTCTGAGTGCGGCAGTTAGTAACAGAACTGTAATGAAACTTAATTGTTGTCTCTGAGTGCGGGCGTAAGTTACTAATACTAAAAACTTATGTTAAAACCCTATAAATTGCGTATTGCACAACGTCGTGACCTCGAGACGTCAATTGATTAAAGTTAATGCGTCTTATAGCCGCTGTCTCTTTCTTTGCAATAGTAATAAAATAAGACGCAACAACAACAACAGCAACAACAACAACAACAAGTAAAACTAAGCAACTTTAATCTAACTTAAAAATTAATTTGACATCTGAGTGCGGCAGTTATTTTATTGATATAGCAAAGAATGTGACAGCAGCAACTTAAATGAATCTTAAAAGTTAATTGACGTCTCTGAGTACGGCCGTTAGATTGATTATTTAAAGGTCAAACCGCACTTGCGAGGCGCGGCGTGGCGCTGCGCGGCCGAATATTATTTCTACTAATTACTATGATTCCAACCGCACTACAGCGGCGCGGCGCGCCTTGGCGCTACGCGGCGCGACAGAGTTGGGTCCGAGAGAATATTATTTTGCCGCGCCGCGCTGCGCCGCTCCGCGCCGCTGCCGCTAGTGCGGTATAGTTGGCGGCGCGACGCGGCAAAATATTCAGTTCAAGGTTAACCACAGAGCGAGCAAGACGATGCATGACGGATGGATGAGGAAAAGTTAATATCGGTAGTTAGTGGTTATCCGGAACTATATGATTTGCAAAACGAAAATTATATGAACCAAATCAGAAAAAATAATATTTGGGTGAAAATAAATACATTATTGGGCATAGATTTTAAGCAAAACGTGTTTTGTTTTCCTTATTTATTTATGAATTGTGCGAGTGTTTTGCGCATTTTGTTACACATTTCGCTGTGAAAAAAAAACAGCTTTCATCCATCTCGAATGAAATCTTGCCACGCACTAAAGCGCGTCACACACGGAGCTATAATATATATAGGTCGGTATATTACGATATATTACGAAATATTTTCTGTACTAGTTGACAGACTTTACACACGCGGCTATAATTATATATTAATATAAATTATAGCTGCGTGTGTGTAATCTGTCAACTAGTACGGAAAATATACCTAAACTATACGAAAATATATCGTAAGATGCCTTGCTATAATATACATTAATATACCAAAATATATATTATAGCTCCGTGTGTGACGCGCTTTATATTCAATGTACTCTATGCCACGCACTGACCGAAAAAGCCGCGCCGCTCCGCAGCCGCGCCGCTACAGTGCGTTTAGGAGAGGTCGCGCCGCGCCGCTCCGGTGTAGCGCCGCGCTGCGCCTCGCAAGAGCGGTTCGTCCTTTAGAATGATCTGAATGATACACAGACTACTAAGAGATACTACTAGAATAGCTATGTCCACACCAGTGCGCTTTCATGTACAACTTGCGCTTTCAACTTTCAATTCGTCTTGCGTCAAGCGCAGCAATACGATGGTGACACTGAATAGCTATGTCCACACCAGTGCGCTTTCAAGGTCATCCTGCATCTTCAACTTTCAATTCGTCTTGCGTCAAGCGCAGCAATACGAGGGTGACACTGAATAGCTATGTCCACACCAGTGCGCTTTCAATTTCATCCTGCATCTTCAACTTTCAATTCGTCTTGCGTCAAGCGCATCGAATATTGATTAGCTATGTCCACACCCGGGCGCTTCATGTTCAACTTGCGCTTTCAACTTTTAATTCGTCTCGCGTCAAGCGAATGCAATACGAGGGTGACACTGAATCTTCAATAAAATCCAATGTTTTGACTTTATCTTCCGCCATTTTATTTGCAAAATGTTGCACTCTGATCCGTCACCGTTGGGTTGACGTGCAACATTTTGCAAATAAAATGGCGGAAGATAAAGTCAAAACATTGGATTTTATTGAAGATTCAGTGTCACCCTCGTATTGAATGCGCTTGACGCAAGACGAATTGAAAGTTGAAAGCGCAATTTGAACATGAAAGCGCGCAGGTGTGGACATAGCTAATCAGCGTGCGCTACGGGGATGCGCTGATATCAAACCAGTTTGAGCGCATGCGTTATTGCATGTGTTGTGGTTGCAGAGACATGCGTCAGAGGAAATCACAAGTTGAACATGAAAGCGCACAGGTGTAGACATAGCTATTCCTCAATAAAATCCAATGTTTTGACTTTATCTTCCGCCATATTATTTGCAAAATGTTGCATGTCAACCCAACGGTGACGGATCAGCGTGCGCTACGGGTATGCGCTGCTATCAAACCAGTTTGGGCGCATGCGTTATTGCATGCGCTGTGGTTGATGAGGCATGCGTCAGAGGAAAGCGCAAGATGAACGTGAAATCGCACAGGCCGCACTCAGAGACGACAATTCATTTTTAAGTTTCATTAAAGTTGCTGCGTCTTATTCTATCGCTATCACAACATCACAACATCATTTTGAATGACGTATTCGTAAAAGTTAAAATACTTTGATAAAGATGTTGCAGAATTCAACCAAATTCAAGGGCATACTAGTGAGGTGACTAAAATATTTTATCCTGTTATATGCCCTGGACACATGTTATAATAGGTTCAAAGTTACGTACTTGTACTAATCTACATTCAGTCAACAAAGTATCGGGAATGGATGATTTGTTTATGGTTCCAAATTCAAATTTTTGTTTTTTTTGTTGTTGTTAGATTGGCACAACTGTTTTCTATTTTGGCGCGGAGTTTGAGTTGCATCTGTTATTTATATTAAATACAGTGCTGTTTTTAGTTATATCATATCTAGTGTGTATTGCGAATTTCATAATGGACAAAAACATTGAACAAAGAGTTTGTCTTAAATTTTGCATCGCCAATGGAATTTCGTGTTCGGAGTCACTGAAAATGTTACAGAAGGCTTACGGTGATTCGACTTTATCAAAAACACGTGTTTATGAGTGGTACAAAGCGTTCAAAAGCGGTCGAGATGTGATGGAAGATTTGCCTCGCTCTGGTAGGCCATCAACGTCTGCAACTGAAGTTAACATCGCAAAAGTGAAGGAAATAGTGACTGAAAATCCTCATTCAACTTTGAGAGAGATAGCCGCCGAACTTTCTGTATCTCACGAGTCGATCCGTACTATTTTAACTAATCATTTGGGTATGAAACATGTTACCGCTCGGCTAGTCCCAAAAGACCTGAATTTTCTCCAAAAACTCAATCGCATGAGAGTCGCTGAGGACATGCTAGAACGAGTCAATTCCGACCCAACATTCATGAAACGCATTGTTACTGGTGACGAGACGTGGGTTTACGAGTTTGACATGCAAACTAGTCAACAAGCTTCGGAGTGGCGCTTCGTGGCACCCGTTTTCAATCGGTAGAAGACATAAAGGAGAATTCGCGCCGAGAACTGAATTCAATTCCGGAAACAGCGTTTAAAAAATGTTTTGATGATTGGATTATTCGTTGGCGTAAGTGTATCGTTTCTGAAGGAGCATACTTTGAAGGTGATAAAATAAATTTGGATGATTAACAAACAGTTTGTGTATTTGAAGCCTACTGGAAAGCGCAGCATTTAATGTGAAAGAGGTGTCTATACTCGCCTTTATATGCCTCTACTTACGTGTGTACCATGCTTTATTTCACCTGTCATGTGTCTATGATAACCGTTTATGGTCACCTAGCTAGGCGGGAATCCATCTTCGTCATTGTGTGTTTTGACTCGCCGCCATTATGCACGATTAAGAATTAAAACTTTGTTTTTAAGTGTTTTCCATTAAAATTAAAAGAGAATTCTTTTACTAAATAAGTATTAGTGGGTGTCGCGATAGAGACGTGTAACGATGAAGTCAGAAGACAACGCGGCGCAAAGTCCACGTGCTAAGTCGGCTTCGTCGATCGTCGAGTTCCAGCTAGCTATTCCAATTTCTCGTCCTCAGAGGATGAATGTACTTCCTCGCGGCTCCCAAATAAACGAGGTAAAGGCGAAGATCTACGGATTGACGCCCTCATGAGCTCAGGTGGGTCTTTTGACATGTTTTGCATGATTTGCTGCGATGAGCAGTGGTATAATTGCAATCTTGCCTGATGATCAAATTTTAGATCGAACAGAGACAACCCTCTTTCTCGTAATGTACGGAACACTGACTTTTGCCCACCGAACGTGAGTTAAATTCCCCGTAGTATGTTCTCAGCTTGCTACAGCAGGTTTTATTGAATTGGTGTGTTTGAGAGCTTTTGTACCGTATTTATTGCAAATAACGAATTGATTGATTGATTGAAAACGTAATGACGGTCTGATGTACTTTAGCACATTCGTCGCCGGTGACACACTGTTATGTCAAAATTACATATATTTGGAGATTAAGCGGCGGTGAATGTGTTTACTCAGCTAAGGATTATTCCATGGGCAAAGAGACGGCCACGGCGGCGTTCTCCCATGCCCAGTTATAACAGAGGACCCTGCTCAGGAGGAGAGCGGATCTCCGGCCTGCAAGCAGTAGTCAATTGGGTAGTCAAATCCCCGGAGGATATAAACCCAAATGTTCTTATCAATAAAATATTGTCTATGCTCTTTGGCTCATCGCCTTAATCATAAAAGTAGTAAGAGTTGACTTTATTAAAATTTTTGTGGCAAAGAGAGTTTCTTTCAAAAAGTGAAATTGAAATATTTCATTTCAACTCAGGGTGGTCTACAGGCCTGGTATCAGCTGCCAGTCTTTAGAAAACATGATAATTTCTTGCCATTTTTATAGTATAGTTATTAAAGTTATTAATAAGTTATGGATGCGAGTCCGAAATATGATAAAATCATTTATTCCAATAAGTCATATATGGATTTTAGTAAGGAAAAGTAATATTGCTACCTTTTACTCAAGGGAAGTGGGAAGCTACTCTTTAAAGGTGCCTAGTTCTGTTCTATTCTAGGAAAGTTGAATATATCGGGTGCAAACAGCTTTATTATGTAATTAATAATCATTTTCTTTTTAGAAGCTATATAATAAGCTAATAGCTTTTTACAGAACCTTTTGTTCAGGTAATAAAACGAATTTAAGATCTCAGATCTTTAAATGGTTTTTATAGTTTTTTTTTTTTTTTTTTTAAATGTATTAAGCAGCTTACTGTTAAAGTTTTTGTTGCTGC
Organism: Tortrix viridana; assembly: GCA_963241965.1. NCBI lineage: Eukaryota > Metazoa > Arthropoda > Insecta > Lepidoptera > Tortricidae > Tortrix > Tortrix viridana. Next base: position 6,032,213 of record OY725179.1, on the reverse strand, counting down.
AAAGAAAGACAGGGACTCGAGACCCATTTTTAATCTGCGGGTTTTCAACAATTATGTTGGCACAAAGAATGTTCACCTTATATCCTTGCAGTACCAGAATTTAAGAAGCCTTAAGTTTGGCTAATAAAACTTTAGATTTCAGACCAGGAATTTAGAATTACCCAATTTGCTAGTTCCAATGGCTATTCCTCCACCTCATTAACAAGGGAGAAGTACCTCAGATGTCTTCTTTACCCTTCTGCCCCCTGCCTTTTCACAGGCAGTTCTTACTGGATTGCAAAAATCCTAGCTAGACAAGAGAGGGATACGCATGCTAGTTTACCTATGTAGATGGATTCCAGTTGGTCCATCAGGACCACTCCATACGGACTCAGCGGGCCTCGGCGGCCGTGGAGAGCTGGAGAGCTTAAAGTGGCAAGTCAACTACCAAAAATCGGTTCTTATCCATGAGGAAAGAATTTATTAGGTGTCAAACAAAGTCCATTATTTTTTAAATGTTTACTCAATTTCATCACTTTAGGAGTAGCACAGGACCCAACAGTGGTGATCTTTGAGGAAGGCCTATGTCCATCAGTGGATGTGCTTTTGGCTGATATGGTAATTTTTGGATTCATAAATAATTAATAATATAATATATTTTTTTTTTTTAATAAATAATAAATATAAATTAGAAAAAAAAAAAAAAAAAAAATAATAATAATGTATTACACATTACAGTCATGGCTTTTGCACGATCTACATTCATACATATTATAACTTGTTCCTAATTTTTAAAGACATGACACTTGTACCTTCAATGAGCATTATTTTAGACACAAAGATTTTGTTTTTATAATTCTAAATGCTCAAGAGCACTTTTGATTCTTATAGACCTTGTTAGACCAGGATTATCTGTTTGTGATTCTGGAGTCACCTTATCTGACTTTTTTACTCAGTGGTACTTTCTTAATATGGCTACTGATTGACCTTTCAACTATTGGATCTGACTGATCAGTTCAATATAATTTGTGCCAGCTCTTCTGAGTAGATACAATGCCATTGCAGATTGCTTGTCTCGGGGCAGGCTGTTATCTGATTGGCATCTGATCTGACAACCAAGCTCACCACGGAGGTGTTCAGCTGTTGAGGAAAGTCAGAAATAGATGTATTTACCTCGATCTGCTCTGCTGTAGTAACCAAATACATTATAGTTGATGTGGAGGATTACTACACAGAATGTACAGATACCCTTCAGTTGAGCCTGGAACTACCGTATCAAGTGGATATTTTCTCCACCGTGCCTCATTGTTCCATACAGAACACTCGGTACTTACTTCCTAGTAATACCAACAATTCAAACACACTGGAGAGCGGATCTCCAGTCTCGAGTAATAGATCATTCTATACAGGGCACTGGGCACATATATCACATATCCTAGTAGTTCGGGCGGACCGGACTCTAGGTACTGGAGAACGGATCTCCAATCCCGTGAATCGCCTAGTAGTTCCAGACTAGTACAGGAGAACAGATTTCCAATCCCGTGTGATAGAATATTCTATACAGGGCGCTGGGCACATATCTTCTAATAGTCCCAGTTTGGACGCAAGGTTCTGGAGAGCGGATCTCCAAACCCGTCCTACCATCTGTTCGTACTATAAGTACCAAGTTTCCCCTCACCAGAGGTACATTAAAGTTTGGAAATTTGGAGGCGTGGGCAAAAGATAGTAACCTTAGATAAGGGAGCAAACAGATCTTTTGAAGCCCCACTAAATATAAGCTTTTTCAGGGTGTACAGAGACCAGTTTAAACCCTAAAGTATCTCAAGCAGAAGAGTTAGCCAGATGTTTGCCCACACCCACACTCACCTGAAAGACTATCAGGATTATACTGTGGCACAATATTGGTGCACAATAGTCTGCAATCGCAGCATACCGTGGGCAAAACGAGGCAATATCTTGTAACTTTTTAGTGAGATAGACTAACTAAAGGCTATAGCTGATTCCAAGTTCAACTCCTTCAAATTCCCCTATATAGGACCCTTAGGTATTAATCAGCTAAATGGCACTGCTTGATATGTTATATTGAGCTGTTACTTTTTACTATTAGCTGCAGAACGAAAACTGTATGGCTTGAGGATACTAATATAAGTATAAGTAGACTGAATTTCAAGAATCACAGAGATTCAATAATTCTGTGGCCCGGGGCCAATTCTGAAGCACAAACTTATTGTTATCTTCATCTCTTTTTCTCAATTTAGTTTGAAGCATGAATTAAAAGGATGATTATGAAGTATTGGATTTACTGCTTCATAGTAACCAGCCTATTGTGACTCAAAGACAGATAGATAGTTAACAGTCGTTATCGTCAGTCAACTATCAGGAAATATCCTCACAAGGTTGACTTGTGAACTTAGTTAATTGTGTTTTTGATGGATCACGGATAGAATAACAAAGGATTAAGGAAAATAAGATCCAAAAGTTTAATAAGTTACTATTAAGGGTATAGCTAAGCCCGCTAGTACATAGTACAATTGAAAGATGGGTAAGACCTGTGTTATGCGGGGTAGGCATACTCTAAATTCCAATCCCAGAAGCTCGCGCAGTGCCTTCCTTAGCATGGTTACAAAATAAACCTTTAGAAAATATTTACTACTAAATAATTTCAAAACATATTATTGCCGAAAAAGAAATAAAGCGCAGAAACATAATGACTGTGATGATTTGTTAAATTCCTTTTCTTGGATTTGAATTTTATCAATAATCATTTTGAGGTTTTAATTGGTCCCTTAAGAATTAGGTGAATTCTTATCTGAGGGTATATTTCCCTTTAGTTAGGTATGTTGAACACGACTAGATGGTAAATTTGTTTAATAATTTTGCTATTTTACATTTTATCTAAATGAATATTTTGGTAATTTACATATTTTACATTATTCCGATTCTGATATATTTTATAACCTCCATGATTGGTTATGATGTTATTATATCAACATTGTGTGTTTTGTTTATATGTCACCAGCAGATAACAGACACGTCTTCCACATTAAATGCTGCGCTTTCCAGTAGGCTTCAAATATAACCGTTTTACAAAACAATAAAACGGGTATTTTAAGCCGAAGGAAAGCGCAGCATTATAGGAATTTCTTCCTGGTGAAGACTACAATGACGAAGATGGATTCCCGCCTAGCTAGGTGACCATAAACGGTTATCATAGACACATGACAGGTGAAATAAAGCATGGTACACACGTAAGTAGAGGCATATAAAGGCGAGTATAGACACCTCTTTCACATTAAATGCTGCGCTTTCCTTCGGCTTAAAATACCCGTTTTATTGTTTTGTAAAACGGTTATATTATTGATCTTTTCCCGGTACTTTCTTGACAGAGTAGTATTCTATGGTTACGTTAGCTCCTTCCTTTTCTAACGATTTAAGTGCGTCACACACAGAGCTATAAATATATATTTTTGCATATTAATATATATATATATATTGTAGCAAGCCATCTTACGATATATTTACGTATATTTTCCGTACAGAGTCCACACACGCAGCTATATAATAATAATAATAAAACTCCGATTTTCAAAGTAGCCCCGCGGTTGCCCTGGACAAATGCGCAATCCAATAAGATAAGCATGTCAAACACTCAAATATGTCAATGTTGACAGCGAGGTACAACACTAGTATTAAATAACAAGGCACTTGCTGCGAGTTTATGCTGAATTAAATCGCTCTAGTGGATTTAAAACTGAAATGAGTTATTAAAACTGTCCAAATGTTGATAGGAACATGCGAAAATGATAAAATTTGGCGCTGAAAGCACTTCCACGGCGCTGGAGGACACAGGTGCGACGCCGTGAACTTTGTGTTGGTGTGTTTTCTTAACTTTTGTGTTGGTATTTATTTTTGTTGTTTTTTAGGTGAAGTGCGAAGTATTTGCGAGAGTGTTTGTAGTGATGGCTCGAACGCCACGGTACAGCCTGGGGCCTCCTCGAGGCCTCGGATGGATATTGCATGTGTTTTGGACGTGACGCAAAGCACTAAGATCACGAACATCACTCATAGGAAACGAGCTTTGGAGGAGGTGAGACTGGCAGCTGAACTAGTCAATGGGAACCTGCACCATATACAGGTAAGTTTTTTCAAATTAATTAAAATCTGCAAGCCAAAGTGAAGATGTAAAAAAATTCAGTAACAAAAAATAAAACCGTCTTCAAAAACCACTAAACAAGGTTACATTGAGGATTTCTTCCAGAACTTCACCATCAGTTGCACTTCACCAGATGTATTATGATGAGTAAAAGTAGCTTTATATTCTTAATAAAGAAATCTCATCGCACCCTGTGAAACACTTTCTTGTGGTCATCTCTGGTGTTCATCATCATATCCCAAGAGGTGCTTTTAGAATGTAAATTCTTAAGGTCTTACAAGAAATACCAAAATTGCTGTATATGTGCCTTTAACTTTTGAGGAGTTCCCTTGATTTCTCCAAGATCCCATAATCAGATCCTGACCTCATCACAATGGGACCAACTGAAAGTATATTCTTTCAAACAAAACAAGATTTTTTCAAATTGGTCCTGCGGTCTTCAAGTAATCAGGTAACAGGTAAAAAAGATCCTAATGATTTGAGAACCTCCTCATTGTTTTGAAGTCGATTTAAAAGCCAGTATGTGTTTTGTCTTTGTTTTTGTCAATATATTGAAAACGGTGATAACGGGTGGTTGAAACACCCTGAAATCCATCCAGTTACAGCATGCAATATAATAATAACCAATATTTGCAATACATATAATACACCTAATCTAATGTTCTATGACTTAGCTTTTACTGCTTAAATTTGGTAAATATTTAGGTTAACTGGGCCCGCGTGGGAACTATAGCCCAAACTCCTCTCGTTGTGAGTGGAGGCCGGTGCCCAGCAGTACATATATAGGCTAGATTATTATTATTATTAGGTTAACTGTAACAAAATAAGTAGCCAAGTATAATTTTAACTCAATTGGCAGCGATAATAAACATTCTACTAGTAACAAATTACTACATTATTATGTGAAATAATGACAATCATTCTATAAGGAATAGAAAACTGGGCAAAAATACATACCCCCTTACTAATAAACGTTGTGTAACGGCTGAGTAGTTATACAATGCTTTGTCCTTATCTGTCATTATGTCATTTGAATTGGACAGATAAGGACAAAGCATTGTATAACTACTCAGCCGTTACTCAACGTTTATTAGTAAGGGGGTTACAAAATAAAGTGTAATTAGATTTTTCTGTGCATCCAATCAGCTGACAACTGGTAGTCTACAAAGAATAAAACTGTCTAACTGTCTAGTTATAGTTTAAAGGAATGTTTTTTTCATGTAGCCAACTTGGTTAAACACTGAGCCTCTGTTATTTTTAATAATCATAGTTAATTGACACATAACAAAAAATAAAATAGGATTGACAAACAGTGATATTTTGCTTTATTTTAGTCCTATCAGACTATTGTGTTTGAAGTTGGCTGCAAGGAAAGAATATTCTGATTTTCAAACCAGTTATTTCATAAGACAGACTTATTCTTCGTAGACTACGTAACATCTCTTAGCTGTTAGGCTATATGGAAAAAGCCTTTCTAATAAATAACCAGTTATCTGGGAAGAAAGATTAATCTTCCTAGACTACTTATAGTTTTATTTGTATGGACACATTGGCATATGCTGTGCAAATAAATAAGTAAACTCGTACTAGTTGTACTTGCCATTTCAAATCATTTGACTTGACTTTTTGGTAATGTTCAGTGAAAACTTTCAACAATTTTGTATAACCTTAATTGTTAATTCTTGGTGTTCAATATGTTATTGTACCTAATAAATAAAATAAAATAAAAGAAACAGTAGTAATCTGTCCAAATATATGGAATTGACATGGGTGAATGCTTTCAATGCTATTATTGTATTCTTAGATTTGTATAGTTGTTAAGAGTTTTAGAAAAGCTATGTTTTCAATCCACAAACTACTTAATTTTACGTACATTAAAGCAAATGTACAACATCAGTTTAAGTTATGGGGCACAACTCAACTAGCTACTTTGGCAGCTTAGCCAATGTTGTAATATTATTCTATATATTTACACAATATAATTGTCTAGCTAGCAGCTGAGCAGCTGGCATAACCTGCTCGCTCTTTTCTTTTTGTGCAATAAAGGATTTACTGTCTAAATTCACTCATTAAAATAACCTCATGTTTGTTTTCAGTTTGAGAAGCTTGATTTCGGGGAGACAAATGTACTTGACACATTCTACAATGCGGATGTGGTGCTGGTGGATCTTAGCGTGCAAGTCCAGCAGAGCTCCCTGCTGTACCATCTGGGAGTACGGGAGAGTTTCGACATGAAGGAGAATGTACTCTTGTACAATGACTTGGATCCGGAGGCTACGATGCGGCTAAAGGCAAGTACAATCTAGCCTCCTACTTATATTATCAATATGAAAGTTTGCATGCATAAACGGATAAACAAATTTGAATGAAAGACACACATATAGTCCATGTTCTGGATGAACACAAAGGATAATTTTTACTCCCGAGATATTGATAGTTCCCGAGGAAAAAGCGACAAACGAGATCTACGCGGACGAAGTCGCAGGCGGGTCGTTAGTATATATAAAGTAAGCTATTGTCAAACAATTTAACACTTTGAAAGTGACAACATACGCCTTCATTAAGCATAATCATTGTTGACTGTACAATTATTAAAGTGGGATTTATCCTCAATTCAGAATGAATAAAATGATCAATGAAATAGTAGACAAACAAACATTAATGAATGACTCGGATATTTTACAAGTTGTGATATTGTAAATTTTATTGACCTTCGCAATTAAAGGATAAAAACAGAAACAATACTCATTTTCAGGGTTCCGCACCTGAAAAGGAAAAAAAGAACCCTTATAGGATCACTTCGTTGTCTGTCTGTCTGTCAAGACCCTTTTTCTCAGGAACGCGGTATCATGTTGTATCATGTTGAAATTAATATCCACTTCTAAGTCAACGCAATTTAAACAGCGGTCGGCAACACGCGGTCGGCAACCCTTCCCCTTGCGGCCCGCAAATGTTGTGTAAATGGCAGTCAAATTCTTATAAATAATTAATAATTACGTTATACGAGCGCAAAGTACAAGTACAATTATTATACAAGTGCGGCCCGCCTATATCTAATTTTGTCACTCATGTGGCCCTTGCCTGCTCAAAGGTGGCCGACCGCTGAATCAAAAGATACGGCCGTTTATGCCGCATATTTTGCAACTCGCAAGGGAATCACAACCTATAGGATTGTTCGGTGCTGTATTTGTAGCAATGGTGACGGAACCCTACACTGAGCATGGCCCGACATGCTCTTGCCCGGTTTTATACCGTAGGGTAACTCTCTTGTAAAATGTTTTATTCATAATGTGACAAAGAAAATGTCACAATTATATAGTAGGTAAATAATAAATGATGCGTTAATTACGTAGTTCATTCCACAATTACGTATTTCATTCAATTGTGGAATGAACTACCGTAATTTACGTACATTATTATTGTATATAATAATCACTCTGCTGCAGTAATTTTTTTTTTTATCGGGAGACTAAATTGAAGCCAAAAGGAGGGCACTGTGTTTAATAGCTATGGTTTATATTAATAAGCTGATCTTGATTGAAATGCCCGATCCAGTCATAACAAAGTTAAGTTCAAGTTGTAGAAAATTGTCCTCTCTGACCCCAAATACGGCTGCCAAAAGGAGAGTTCTGACTAGGACAGAGTTTATTATTCTTTGGGCCGAATTAATATGCTGAATTGCTGATCTTGAGTTTAAAAGACACAGAGGTGTGCTTTATGAGTGTTTCGTCATAACCATCCTAGTCTTGAGTGAGATGCCCGTCTCAATCAAACTAATACTAATACGGCTCTGTCTATGTTTATGATAAAAACTGAGAGTTCCACTTTCGGAAGGAAACTGAACTACTCAACTGATTTAACATTTAACTACTCACTGCAACTGTGTGATAAAATAGGAGATAAATGTTGTATAGTTTAGGCTACGTCGTATATATAGGTCCAGCGATTCAAATCTTGCTAGCTCCGTGGCCTTGAAGATACAATCTCAATAGCTATTACTCTCAATTTATCCATTGCCCTATGCGCGCAATCATACGACGACACCTTCATTACTTGGTTATTGAATTACACCTACATTGTATACATATAAGCTTATATCCTTTGTAGACCTCATTCGGCTGTAATAGAGATAGCAAGAGTGGTTTTTGTTAGATGAGCAATATACGAGTAAATTCGTTTCGATTGACTACATCCCCTACTTATTGCACTTGTCATTTTATTTCATTGACAGACACTGAAGCCACACACACTGCTTGCTAGACAAATAATAATAGTGAGATGGAAGGAAAACATATTCTAAATATTAATTTGTAATTTTTTGGCCGTTGGTAAACGTTGGTAAAGCAATCCAGAGATACTTCTATAAATCGCCCGAGAGCACTCGCTAAAGGAGGGTAATGTTTCTGACCTGCATGTACGTATGTACGTGCCACATACAATGTGGGTATGTATGATTCTTTGTTCCGTCGTAAAGGCTGAACGAGTCGCGCGATATCGGCTTTTTGTTAGACTTGTTAATGGATTCTTAAAGATGGTTTTTCTTTATTGCTACCATTACACTAAGTATGTCATTGATTTTAAACGTTTTCCCCACAGGCATCACTTCCGAACTTCCTCTTCGTTTCATACAAGCTGAGCGAAGCGGGAACATGTGTAATGACCAATCCAGCCACTTCCAAGTTCAAGGCGGAAGAAACGGTCGACCCTAAACAGCATCTGGCTCTGAGATTAAGGAATATACTGCAAGATGTCGAAGTCCAGACCAAGTATGTATGAATCACAATATATATTAAAGCAAAGACAAAATGAATAAGAAGAATTGATACCGGAACTTTTCCTACAGTGACTTGAGCATCTAGAAAAGCATTTTTTGTCCTTCGACACGAACTCGAGAGGTGTTGTGTTTGAATCCTTTGTGCCTTTCTCTCGGTCACCGGCTATGGCCCAAGCGGTTGTATTTCGGGAGTGGATCACACGTTCGTATCCTAGTCGAGGACAAATAGATTACAGACACTGAGACAGACACGCCGATAAGCTTCAAACATATTACACTTTTCTTTTATAGAAACAAGAATAAGAAAAATCATGACGATTAAAATGCCATGCACATTCTAAAAAAATAACTTTAACTTCCAGGGCACACTTACAGGAAAAATTCCTATCAGACCTTCGAAAAGCCCGTGAAGTCTACAGTGGAGCGGATCTGACCAACGTTCTTCATGCTATGCGGAAACGCCTAGACGATCCAGGTGTCCTATCCGGAGACACTATTCTGAACATGCTGATATCCTACCGAGAAACCCAGGACTATGATGCTATAGTCCAAATGGTGGATGATCTGAAGACGGTCATGTACAGAAAGAACTATATCAACATGCCTGTTATAAGGTTCCTGTACGCGTTTGCTATGAATAGGTGAGTTTTTACTCCATCTCCATCAGCAAATGGCGTCGTATTAATTTAAGACACCGGACTTAACCGTTCCTCTGGCATTAATGACGTATAATGCTGGGGCTACACTAACGGGGAAACGCCGTTAATTATCACGATGATAGTCCGTATGTGTAGCAGCATAAGGTGATAGACGTTGATTTTTAACGGCGTTTCCCGTTAGTGTGGCCCCAGAGTAAGAACCGCTATGGCCCGCAGAAACCCTTATTATAGGAATTTTCTCATACGTCACTAATGATTCAAGTGTTTCCGCGGTTGCACGTTGGGTTTAGAATCCAATGCGGTAAAATGTAATGTACATACCTACGACCATTACATCATTCATCATCATCGATCGCTGTCCCAAAGTCTTAGGTACATACTCGTAAGTCTGCGTAATGCAATCGGGCAGATGGTTCCGGTTATGATTGCCGTCGAGCTTAGCGTTGTATATATAATACTCCTAGTGCAGTAGGATAAAATTCATACCTAATGTAGGCTGCCGTAGCCCGTACATTTCTGCCCATTCCATTAACGGGAACTGGTTCAAAATTGACTTGGAGGATTTGAAACGGAATGACCGACATAAAAACGAAACAAGTTAATTAACCTTGAAATATATTTTATGTAGGCTACTTTTAATTGTAGAACCAGCTCTCGTTTGTTTTAATAAACATGTACGACTGTTTTGCATTTTATTAGCCTTTGATAGATGCGTAGGTTCTGTTTACGATATGCGCAGATGGTTATGTATACAGGAAATATGTATGTATATGAACACTTTATTGCACAATCAAAAGATAACAATTATAATATAGGCAAATATGTATGGGATGATTAGACCCAACTTTCATCATCATCATCATCATTTCAGCCGAAAGACTCCACTGCTGAACATAGGCCTCCCCCAAGGTTTGCCACTAGGACCGGTCCTGCGCCGCTTGCATCCATCGGTTATCTCCGGTTCGGATGAAACGACTCTGCCGTCCTCGGTTTTCGCCAGCTGGCTTTGCCCAATAGACAGAACTCTTGTGAACGCTTTAGTGCCCTTGTTGCGCTCACCCCAGACCCAACTTTCATAGTTGAAAAATATTGACCGGCCATTCATCAAACATGCACACACATACAGTCATAGGCGTCAAACCTATAAAATCACTCTTTTTACGTCGGGGATTACAATTTGTCGTTTTCGTGTCGGGGTTTTTTTAAAGTTATTCCTTTTTAGGAGGAACAAAGAGGGCGATAGAGAGAACGCTTTAAGAGTGTGCGTCAAGGCACTGGAGAAGAAAGAGAATCGCTTCCCCGACATGTTGTGTCTATGCGGCCGCATCTACAAGGACAAGTTCGTCGAATCTCAACACTCCGATATGGAGAGCCTGAAGAATGCTATACATTGGTAAGTTTTAGACGGGGACTGTATATCGATAACCGAGATATATCGGTATTTTTAAGAAAATATCGATACTTCCCGAATATATCGATAATTGTATCGGTAAACTTAAATATCGGTAAACAAATATCGATACTTTTATCAATACATGGTACTGATACTAATTAAGGTACATATTTTTTTAGCAAATCGTGTTAGTAATCAGATACATTTTCACCTGGCCAAATATTGCCACTGTTTAAAAAAAACACTCTGTATATATGACGCGATTACTGTATTAATCTTATAGAAATGACACCAATCTGAACCGGGTATGTTTCATTCGTGTATGTAAGTATGCACCTGAATGAATAAAAATAATAATTTCAAATCGGTTCATAAATGACGGAGTTCTGACAAAATATGGATATTAATGTACCGAAAATTACTTATCGATGCATATATCGATAAAAAGATAATCTAATCATCAATATTTATATCGATATCCAAATTATACCGGTTGTAGAGGAGCTTTAAATGCTACTAATATTATAAATGTGTAAGTTTGTTTTTGTATTTTTGTATTTCAATCACGCCTAAACTGCAAAAGCTAGTTTTAAGATATTGTGTAATTTTTTGGAACACGTTCGCTTTTGGTAGTATTATAATTCAAAATTGATCAAAACGTTCCAGGAAATGTGTCTCTGTGGTACGCTCATCGTTTAATGTAATACCGCCCTAAAGGTCCGGCCGGTAAGGCCGTTACCGAGAATAACTCGTTTTGCTCCCTTGTGATACAAAACTATCTACTTGTAATTGTAGCATTCGATAGGAAATATTGTAAGTTGGTTAAATTGTTGTTGTTGTACGTGATACAAGACAGTGGGGCTTCTTAAATATTACTGAGCTGGCAATCAATATTACTTTCAAAATCAAGAAAATACGTTGCGATCTCGCAACCATCTGGCTCTTAATTTACTTACACAAACGAGCTGTGACTTCCTAATTTTCCTATCATACTAAGTTTGGCATTACAGACTCGGTTCTCCTAAAGAGTTAGTTCCCATGCAAACGGAAATCTCATTATATTTAACGATAAATATTTTTTTAGGTACCGACAAGGATTCGAGGTGCAACCGAACGAATACGCGGGCATTAACCTGGCGACGTTACTCGTCATCGCCGGCAATGATTTCAAGAATTCACAAGAGCTGCAGCATATCGGTAAAGAATATAAATCCTTGCTAATATCATAAATGTTCAAGTGTGTTGGTTTGCTTGTTCTTTCTTTAGGGTTTATTGTCTCGGTCGATCAACGTGAAACTTCACCCATCGCAACTTCTGACGCATCAGTAATTAACAATAATCCTTTCAGGAATGGTGTTAAATCACCTCATAGGCAAGAAAGGTAGTCTTTCATCTCTCAAAGACTACTGGGATGTTGCGACGTTCTTCGAGATTTCCGTCCTCGCACAAGACTATGTGAAGGCCATACAAGCTGCCGAGTGTATGTTCAAATTGAAACCGCCTGATTGGTACTTGAAAAGTACTATTGGAAACATCGAACTCATTGACAGGTATGTCGAATTATTATGAATACCTTCCACTGTGGCAATATCACCTGACCTTGGCAGTTTCCTATAAGCGATAACTTCATACGCATCGTACTTATGATATTATTAGGATTAGAAACACTGCACACAAATATTATTGCGGCAGTAATTTCCGGACCGGTACAACTTGAGGATCTTCAAGAAACGAGCAGAGCATGCGTGTTTGATTTCTCTATAAATGTTAACCATTAAATAAAGCCCTCAGGCCAGGTGGGATGACGATCTGCGAAAGACTGCGGGCTGATGCTGGATGCGGCAAGCTGAAGACAGGGCACTATGGCGCTCATTGGGGGAGGCCTATGTCCAGCAGTGAACTACTATAGGCTGATGATGATGATGATGATTAAATAAATATATAATAAAAATAAATTGTCTGTACAGATTCAGGAAGAAGAGCGAAGAATCTTCACTAGAACAGCAAGTTTTCTCATTCTGGATGGAATACTTCGTCGAAGCTACCAAAAAGAGCTGTGAAAATATAATTAGGTTTCCTGTAAGTACCCTTATCCTTACCTAACAGTATAAATAAGAAATTGTGTCAGTTTGTTCTTCACAGAAACGTCAAAACCGATGTGAAATTAGGTACAGAGATAATTTCATTTTATCCACTTCTTATCCCCGAAAATTTAATTATTAATAATTAAAGTATTTTCTAGGTGTTGATTTTGGAGGCTAATAAAAAGTTCACGCCTTCTTACTTAAATGTGAATATGGGGGCAGAGCAAAAGTCTGTGGAGATATTCAATCTATGTCTGTGTGTGGACTCTGTTCGCGGCAGCTGCAAGCGTGTACACCGGTGGCTGTTTACGTCTGACATGATTAGAAGCTACAGGTGAGTTATGGTGACCTAGTACTTTGAGTTCATTATCAGTTTTTAAAAAAAAAGTCGTCGAAGAAAATACAATACAATACAATAATATTAAAAGTCAGTTACCTGGCGCCCGTGTACTAACGTTTTGTTTTGAATTTCGAATGGTTTATCAGCTTAAAATTACACTTGACCATAAAAACACGATTAAACAAGTGATTTAAGTTTTACAAATCTTAAAAATTAACTCCACCGTAATAACAAAGTTTCATTTTCAAAATTTCGTTAGAAACAAACGAATCTACGTTTGTACTGAAGAACGAGTTGACGTGAATTAATGTGCAACTAACAAATATTGCCCTGACAGCTTTTCCATAATCGAAAAGGACCTTTATATCGACTTACTTATTTTATCTCTTTCTAGCTTATACAAACGCGACGAGCGCTGTCTCTTTCTGTACGTCAGCGAGAATTCAGACGACTTCCAGATATTTCTACCGTCAGAGGCATGCAGGGAACGACTACACGACCAATTAGGGGAGCTGACAGCAGACCATGAAAAGGTCACCGATTTGGACACAACAGTGATGCAGGAACAATTAAAAGTGAGTAATCTTTACTATTCCTACTTCACTACATATTACGTACAAGCAAGCGTACGTGTGGCAAGCTGCCACACCGAATACGTCGCTCTACGTGTCGCGCCTGCACTACTCCACATCGGTGGGTGACGTGGTGGGCTACGTTAGTCGGAAGACAGGCAACACTCTGAGGGTGTTCCAGCTGCAATCGCGGCGCTATGTGCACTTCGGTTCATTCGTGGTGCGAGTGCCGCGGCCGCTGCTGGGGACGGTCGAGTCGCCTGCCTTCTGGCCGAAAGATGTCGTGTTCCGGGGCAGTCTGCCAGCGAGCATGACTTCGAACGCTGCGATTCAACAGCCACGCTGTTTTGTCGCCAAAATAATTTAAGATACTGTTGTTGTTTGTAAATATAAATATGGGCCTAGTAGCCTGAAAATAAATTAATTTGATTTGATTTGATTATAAATTTAAGTCCTCCGCCGCGTCGAGTTTGTTTGTTCGGGCTAATCTCAGAAAATACTGTACGGATTTCCATACGTGTTTCGCAGAAAGAGTAATTATCTAGGAAGGTTACAGGCTATTTATGAACATTATAACTATGCTACCCGTGCGAAGCCGGGGCGGGTTGCGAGTTGTATTATAAATGCGAAAGTGTTTTTGTGTGTTTGTTCCGTTTTCACGGTCAAACAGCTTAACAGATTTCCATAAAATTTAGCGCCTATGTAGTCTGTTATATGGAGACAGACATAAAATACGTTTTATCCCGATTTTACAGGTATATGAGAAATACTACTACTACTTACCTATAATCCGCTAAATGTCGCTGTCCATACTGAAAACGTGCTAAATATTTTAAGATTTTAGTAGGTTGTAGGCCGTAGGTTTAATTTAATGAACACTAACTACACGAGCAAGCTGCGGGTGAAAACAATATAATAGTTGAGCCTACGCTGCGTTATCCAATGCAGTCGCTATTTGAGAACTCATTTGGCCCTATAATATATTTCAATATTATGATAATCTTCAAATTATCATAATAATAATTATTGTCAACAGTTTGAGTACGAGCTAGATGATTGCAACAAGCGTATAGTGCTCGGCAAGGGCACATTTGGCGTCGTGTACGCGGCGCGGGACCTCAACACTCAAGTCAGGATAGCCGTGAAAGAGATACCGGAAATGAACTTAGGCGATGTGCAGCCTTTACATGAAGAGATCTGGCTGCATTCGCAACTTCGACACCGGAACATCGTGCAGGTATAATATAATAGACCGTAGCTCAATATAATAACTTGTAATTTGAAATGAAGTGCAATTTATACTGTAATTTATATTGAGTAATAAAATCTGAATCTGAATCTGCTTTGCAGAAAACGACCAAAGCCAATGTATTTTACGATGGATTAGATACTCTATGATGTTGACAATATATAGTATAAAACATATTGTATAGGAGGATGGCTCTGGTCGTTTTCTGTATAACTACGGTCAATAGGCCAGTAGAAATCAACACTAAAAAAACCTAAAATCGCAAAGCATGATGTAGTTCTGATTTATTGGTATGTTGTCTGGACCAGTTAAGGTAGTCTGAACCCAAATTTGCAACTTCGTTAAACTAGTGCTCGCTGCCCACCACAGAAAAAAAGGCATAAGCAACAAGTGCCGTTTAAATAGTGCCGAGGGCGTGTAGGTACAAATTATAATTAATAATTAATTTTGAATCAATTTCCTATGAAATAAAAATGTCACTAAAGACAACCCTTTAAACAGACAACTTATTTCGCCGACTGTACTATACTTAAGTACTGTAATATGGGCATTTATTTGAGGTTTTTTTTCAGTACCTAGGCTCAATATCGGAGGACAACTATTTCAAGATATTCATGGAACAAGTACCCGGAGGTTCTTTATCCGCGTTACTTCACTCTAAGTGGGGTCCGCTCAAAGAAAACGAATCCACCATAGCATATTATACGAAGCAGATCTTAGAAGGTAAGATAATGTAAACGTGGCTAGTTCGACAGCCGGGTGATTCCAACTATTGATACTAGATATTTTTTTATTCAATCAAAAGTTATAATTACCCCTCATTCTAAATAGCGGCTTAGGTATCATGGCTATCAGTACTACTATCAGTATTTCTAGTAGTACTTATGTATTTGGGCTCTCCGTTTATGAGTAGGCCTTCTAACGGAGAGTTATATTGGTTACACAGTTTCGACCAGCGTGAGTTATTATTTACAACAAAATAAACACTGGTACGGCTTACTCAAGTGTTAGACAGGCAATGGCCCGACATGTATTGGAGGTTGGAGGGGAGTATGATCGCAGGCGCGGACTCCCGTACACTGACGACTCGGCCTGCCGTTTCCTGACTGTGTTTTTTTTTTTTTTTTTGTATTGGTCCTTTAGAAAAGAACAACTCTAAATCCAATCCCACCCGGTTCCAGTGCGTATATATCTTAAAAAAGTAATATTTTCAGGTTTAAAATACCTCCACGACCAAAAGATCGTGCATCGCGACATAAAAGGCGATAATGTCCTAGTGAACACCTATAGCGGAGTAGTGAAGATATCAGACTTCGGCACTTCTAAGCGTTTGGCCGGCCTATGTCGTTCCACCGAGACCTTCGCCGGAACCTTGCAGTACATGGCCCCAGAGGTGATTGACAAAGGGCAGAGGGGATATGGAGCGCCTGTGAGTATCGTACATTTTTGTCTTTTACCAGTT
This sequence comes from Tortrix viridana, assembly GCA_963241965.1. Classification (NCBI taxonomy): domain Eukaryota; kingdom Metazoa; phylum Arthropoda; class Insecta; order Lepidoptera; family Tortricidae; genus Tortrix; species Tortrix viridana. The sequence goes on along the minus strand of OY725179.1, from coordinate 6,015,548 downwards.
ATAACTAGAAATCGGATAACCGGAAGCTAATTTACCTAAAGTTCCGTGTTGTCGGCGATGTTCAGTCTTATGGAAGCGGACTTTTTATTCGATTGACTAATGTCCGATCCCTATATTCAAACCGTGGATAGATAAGGTTACTTCAAATTAAAATTTGATATTTACATACATGTTGTATGTGGCAAATCTCAAATTTTAACTTTTAATATAGGGACCGGGCATTATTAAAAATACATAATTACTTATGTTAAATATATGTATTACAAATAACTTATCCTAATATGTCAATACTTATTTTCAGGCGGATATCTGGTCCCTGGGGTGTACGGTTGTGGAAATGGCAACTGGAAACCCACCCTTTATTGAATTGGGCTCAGCGCAAGCAGCCGTTTTTAAGGTACGCTCAATGTGGTAATAAAACGAATTTTAAAATAAAGCTGCAAAAGTTTTAAGGAAGACAGTAATCCCAACATAATATACCTTCAAACCTCAGAACAAAAGCAGTTAATAAATTCCTAGTAGTATAGCTTCGGATTTTCATATCTACAATGTGTCCAGGTGGGATATTACAAAATGCACCCGGAGATTCCAAGCGAACTGTCTCCGCGAGCGAAGTGCTTCATAAAACGCTGTTTCATCCCCGACCCTGACGACCGCGCCACGGCCGATGAGTTGCTTGAAGACCCGTTCTTATGCGAGTAAGTAGACATCAACACAATGTGACTTTATATTAAAATTATTTTAGTAAGGTTGTCAAGTGTTCTGAAATGGTGACAGCGAATTGGAAGACACCTTGGCGTGGGAAGGCCCCTCGTATGGTAGACCGACGACGTGGTGAAGGAAGGAAAAGGTTATCGATTAACTATGGTTAACTACGGCAAAAGCATCCGTGGGTAGACGCGGATGGATGCCATCGAGACAACGACGCGCAGTGGCGAAAGTTATCTCTACCCTACAGTGACAAGTTGATTGGATAGTTAAATTAATCTTTCTAAAGACAGTTTTGTTATTTCTAAGTAAAGGTCCATTGCGTTTTTAAAAGATACAGTGCCAGAGTATATGACTTTAAGTTATATAATAATGGGCCCTATATCAGGTCACTTTTTGTCATTGAACTTTTCTTGACATATTACTTTTTGCCCACAGAAAGAAGAAGACATCAACTCGTCTCGGTAGCAATGTTGACTACAGCAGAAGTGTATCCGTGCCCGCAGATAAAATCAGACTGCCGCAAAAGAAAATATCAGAACCTTGCATGCCAGGCAACCTGCCCAGTTCGCCCGAAATAGAGTAAGCTCCTTTCCACTTCTGTATCCCTAGTACTCAAAGTTCGCATGGTATAAAACGTATATTTCCAAAGTTATTGCAGGTTTTTTTCTGCATGATAAGAATAATGACAGATAAGACTGTTTTTTTTTTCGTTATGTTGCGTTCTGCATGTGTAATGTTTTTTTTACTTCCATATTCATTTTTTTTTGGGTGAAAGGGCTTATTGTGGGCTGCCAGTTGTGAAGTTTCGTCATTGATTGGCATACTCATATCCTTTTCACCAATTCACTGGCAATCGCAGGTGCAAATAATTTAGTGATTTATCAGTTTAACCCAATAATCTAATTCTAGCAGGAACGAACCAGACACTGCACCACAAAACAGATTATAATATGGATTGATTTGGTGTGTATTTTATGTCTCAGAGAAAGAGGATCATTCATTAAAAAAGATGAACGTTTAATTTATAAATTATCATTCAAATACATGCCCAAAAAATTATGTGATAGCTCAGTACAGCTCAGTATGCCCTAACACCGCTAAAGTAAAATTAATTACCTCTAAAACAATGTAAAATCCAAAATCTAACAAATTAAGTAGCAAACCTCACGTAGACGTGTCTATAACATTTGTCGATTGCTTTGCACCTAAGCGTGTGTTTGTTTCGGTCAAGGGTGAAGACGGTCCGGTCTAATCCGACCATCACTCGGACGGCTTCGTCGATGCTTTCACCGATACTGATATACCCACCGGACTTATCCAATAGCAGGTAACCATGAGTGATACTACCGTTGTATTGTTTTACTGTCGCTTGCTTATGAAGGGGTTGGTTAATGTGGAAACGTAGAATTAATTTAAACTTCGATTTGTTCGCATCAAAGAGAGGACTAAAGTCGAGGTAAAATCAAAAGGAAAAGCGGCTAGCGTCTCAAAATATTGTCAAAAGTGAAAACTGAAAAATTATTGTATAAGACAGTTTAAGAGAGGTAGTTTAAGAAATTGATGACTGATTTATTGGCTTTTGAGTAGTGGTATTATTGGAAAATAATACGATGGTAGTATTATTTTTATACCAATCATATTTGAAGATTGTTTTTTTTTTTTTTTTTTGATTTGTTTTTGTATTTGTATGACGTTTGGGTTAAATTGAATGACTTTTTGCAATGTATTTTCACGCAAAAACACGATGAAAACTCACAAATTTACATTTATAGTTCAGCCTTTTTATTTACACTTCAATTCACATTGCACTAACTGTCCGTCTTTTTATCTATAGGTATTCTTTTACAAATGTTCTATTTATAACTAAAGCTCTTTAAAAGTAACGCTTCGAATAGTACATTAAAATGCTTTACTTATACATTATACAACCATATGCATGACATTAAACTATTAAAATCAACAATCCATAGCTAACTGGCTTATAAATTGATTACTTGTAAAGGTTTCAATAAAGCAGAACCTACTTTTTTACAAAAAAAAAAATGGCTTACTCTAAACTGTCTTGGTTTTTAAGCCTCTCAACTACCTGGCCTTAACAAATCAGTAGTTTATTTTGCAATAAAATATTTGCGTTGTATGAATGCGTTAAAATAGTTAGCAAGGTTATTTATGTGGCGTACCAATTTGGTCAAGTGTACATATATCGCTATATACATCGCTACATATTTTGCAATTTGTCTGACAGCACTATGCCGAATACTCCGTCGTCGACTGACGAAATGGACGCGAACGATACTCTTCTTAACCGAAGGAGTTCGTCAGGAGGCTTACTTTCACCGGAGGTAAGTTATATTTTTGTCGTTTATAAACTACAAACTCTTATTCATACAGTAACATTATTAAGGTGTAATCATTCAATCATCTCATAAAAATACGTTCTAGCTGATCCATTTTTTAGTTATTTGGAAGACAGTTAAAATTTTGATTGAGCAAGATATTTTTATCTGGAGATTTATATATCAGTTCTTATTATATCAATTGGCAGATCACAGGAGTAGAACCTCGACAAAACATATTTATAATATTTTTTTACTAAAAAGTACCCAAAATTCACTCTAAACAAGTATCGATAACTCTTTAACTGTAAATATAATTATTATTAATTATAAAACATATAATTTTTAAATAGGTGGATATGACCAACGTCCCGCGTTCTTCAATCGACGTCGAGCAAGACGGTTTCTATCTGTTGAAGAAAGACTCGCAGCGACGTCTCACTCTGTCACGAGTGTTGGAGCAGGATAGCGAACAAATATGCTCCAAATGGATGCACAGTATACAGCTCAAGTATAGCAATACTGTTCTCACTATGGTAAGCGTATTTTTACACACTTTGTACTAACTTTATATGTTGTGTATGACAGTCAGATTGGTGTTGATGAGAAATTGTGCAAAAAAGTACTTACGAGCTTGTCCCTACAATTTTTTTTCAGAAACTTATTAGTTACATTAAAATTTTAGATGCCATTGTACTTTATACTAATAATAATAATAATAATAATAATAATCCAGCCTATATACGTCCCACTGCTGGGCACAGGCCTCCACTCACATTGAGAGGGTTTTGGGCTATAGTTCCCAGTTCCCACTAAAATAATAATTTGTCTAAAAGGGTAAATTGTAATGAAAGGGTATTTTCCTAGCTTACAGACGTTTATATTATGGTAAATAATCAGCATTAAAAAGAAACAACAATTCCTGCAAAAAAATACTCTTCTTTTACCAAACCCTTATTAAAATTTCAGAACCACTTGGAATCTCTTCGTTGCGCATTCAAAGACTACATAATGGATCAAAACAGAGTTGTGATAGAGCAAGCCATAACAAGTCTGAAAGAAGATCTAGATTTCGACTCTAATGCTATCAACGAGCTAAATGATGCTACATACCTCTTCCAAGACGCGGTCAATGTGGTACTAAGGATGCATAGCATCAAGCCGCATTGGATGTTTGCGCTTGATAATTTAGTACGAAATGCTGTGCAAGCTGCCATCACTGTGTTAACTCCTGGTAAGTCATGTTACTTTAATCACCTGAATATTTTTTTTAGTTTAAAATTAGGTTAATATTTGTGTTTTTAGGGTTCCGTACCAAAATGGTGAAAAAGGAACCCTTCGTTGTCTGTATGTCACAGCAGTTTTTCTCAGCAACTACACAAGCTATCAACTTGAAATTTGGCATAGTTGTATAACCTGCTTGCCCGCATCTGTTTTTAGTAAAACAAATATGAGATTAATTTTATAAATAATTGAAAAAGGGTCTAGAATGGGGGGTTGAAAAATGAAATTGATCTGATTATAGCAAGTGGGGTTTTTTTAGAACTAGGAGCAAACCTGGCCGGCCAGGAGCACCGGCGCGGCGGCGGGCGCTCGCCCAGCGGGCCGGCGGACGCGGCCACGCCGTCCGCGCTCTCCACCGCCACGTCCGCGCGCGACCACGCCGTGCTGCAGCTGCGGCAGGAGAACCACAAGTAACCACTCTGTTTCATACTTGCCTGGTACTTTTGGTGATGAAACCTGACGTCAACATAAAGAGCGTTTAAGCGTGTCTTCAATCTACGTGGACGCGCCCCTATACATAATTTTAACACACCTCTACCAATGAATGTTACTTTAAATTAAAATGAGTAAGAACAGATAAAGCTAGTACACATGCGAATTAAATGGAGATGCCGGTAGTTTTGCAAAGATGACTGAGCACTAACTTGAGATAGACCCAAGAATAAACAAAAAAAAACCGGAATGAAGGAACAACTGCTTGAAAGATCTAAGTAATTTACATTAACTGTAAATATATTTTCTGGGGTTTTCATATAATTTCGCTTATTTTCACAGACTTCACCAAGAGCTCCTGGAAAGTTATCAACAGTACCAATCTCTACTAAGAGAAATGCTAGAGGAGCAGAAATTACAAACGCAAATCCTTCGAGACTTCGTCAGTAGCAAAAACAGGTATTAAATCTTTAAATTAGTCGTATCACAAATATTTCTAGTGATAAGAAAGCTAATTTTATATTATTTTAGGGGCTCCAACCGCGAAACGATAGATCTCACAGACGATATAAATCGTCCAACATCACCAGTGTCTAATGCCAACCCTGAGCAATCTGAACCAATCACAACGGCTCTTGTTGGTGATGTCACGCCGTCGCCGCTCGGTGATTGGCTGACGGACAAAGGGGTGCCTCCTGCAGCTGCCCAAGTGCTGATAGATCAGGAATTCACGTTGGAAGATGTATTCCAGCATGTTCAGCGGGAAGATTTGGCGAGGTTGAATTTAAAGTGAGTTTAACAATAGTTCACACCAGACAATAAATAGGGATTATGATGTTCATTTCTATGAAATTCTTTGTTTGTTTTATTATGCAGAGGCTTTGTTATATGAGAGGATCTTATTCTCAAAAGTGAAAGATCTATATTGATGTCTTACTGCCGCACTCAGAGACGTCAATTAAGTTAAGTTTCATTAAAGTAGCTGCTGTCACTGTCTTTGCTATAGCAATAGAATAAGACGCAGTAACTTTAATGAAACTTAAAACTTAATTGACGTCTCTGAGTGCGGCAGTTAAACTATATATAACGCATCATTACTAAAAGGGCATGATCAAGTCTACTACAGCTAATTAGATCAAGCACATCTTCAATTCAATAACTGAATCTTTTGGTTTAGCTAGTCTAGTACTCCAGTACTAGCAATCCTTCCACTTCCACCAGGAATCTTTTAAACTATCTTCCATCAGTAATCTTTTAAATTCCATTTCTTAAAACGAATGTAAACAAAAATATCACGTCATTACAGTTTATGACTTTTATCAGCTAATAGAAGCAGAACACGATGAGTCAAAGCTCGACAAAACAGTTTTGTGATTGGCTGTTTAACAGAGCCACGTGGTTTGGTTTGTTTACGTTTTTCTTGAATAGTAATCGGCTTCTTTTTTGATGTTAATAACAACCAATAACTACAGGGGCGGCGTCGAGCTTCGTCTGTGGCGGGCGATATTAGAACACCGTTTACAAACAAACGGTTCGGAGAGACTGCGGCGTACAAGCAGTATTGAGACCGACATCGACAATTCTATCGTCGTCGTAGAGTGCCAGAGGTCAGTATTACAGTAATTAGTACTCTGCTGGCAAAAAAGCAGAAGTGTGGAGGTTCGATACTATGGTTTATTGTTTGATAGATTATAAATTTAGAGTTGTGAGTGTCCCATGAGCAATTTTCTCGGAAAGTGAGTGATCAATTGAGCTACCGCAGCAACATTACACAAATGTTCTCTTTTGTAATATGTATTTATGTTAGCCTCTCGCGCCGCGTCCACGCTCGGCTTCTAGTTGAAGGCGTACATACAATTACATAATGTGTACAATACAGTTTGGTCATACAATCTGGAAATTCAAAAGTAAAATTGTAGGTATAAACTTTTTTTTTACTTGGAAACTTATCAAAAATCTCTTAAAAAGTACGTCTTTCTCTACTACATCTGGTTTTGCTTCAGATCCGACATTTTGCGTCAGATTCTGAATTATATTAACAACCATTTTATTTGTCATCAGATGCAAATCCACCCGCCGCACAATATCGAACAACTCGAATTGCTCCAACAACCCGACCGTGGTGATTCGCTCGGCGGCCGAGCTGGTCGCCGCGGACGGGCTCGCCGGCCTCTGACGGCTGCGGGGGCGGTGCACTCTGCAGTAGGCTTCGCGCTCCTGGGCACGACTTGTCCAGGCGAGCTTCGATTACAATAGGCGACCGGACTAAGGCAGCGGGGCGATGTTGTTTTGCGTGCACACTGGTCGTTGACCTACTGGAAGTATAGAAGTCTTTCATAGTCAGCGACCAGTGTGCACGCAAAACAACGCCCCGCTGCACGCTCCGCCGTTTCGAATTTGCGACCACACCGAAGCTTAATACGCTGAAGCTGCGTAAATTGGTGCATGATACATGGCGTTCTTTTGATGATGCACTGGTCGGCTTGACGCAATAGACGCGTCAAATCGTAAAGGTGCGTCAGCGTGTTTTAAGCTTCGCTATGACCGATTCCTTAAACAGTAATAAGGTGAATCCTCATTACTAATCTCCTCGTAACACGGAATCGCGTGGATCGAAACGCGCTGATCGCGTCATCTGGACAAGTTCGTTTTAGACGGCAGCAAAGAGATTCCCTCAATGTCGGTTCCAAATATTCAGATCGCGGACAGATTAGGTACTTTAAATTAAATTTAACACATTTTATATCAGGTGAATGTCAAATCGTAACTCAAAGTAACTCAATATTACTGCGGTTTGAATATTAGGGACGGGTATATGAGGATCATAACGCACAAGAATTATATGCTTAAATTGTGCTTTGGCCTGGTCTGTCATAGTGGTATTTGAATTTGACAGAAAGTGACAAAGCATACTTTAATTTAAATAGGGTTATTGTACGTTTATTAATAAAGGGGTATATGTACCGGCCACCAGAGACTCTTGTCTAATAATTTAATTATGGGCTGTAATAAACTCTTCAAGACGTGTCAAAGTAAACGTCAACCTATAGAAAGCTGTCATTTTTGACATCTTGAGACGGGCATCACAGGCACGACTATGAATTGTTGATTATCGATTATGAGTTACTTGCCCCCTTTGTCTCTATTTTTGCTGCTGTCTTGCTCGTTTCTCAACTCGAAGCCTTAAGATATAGAAGTCAGCAATAACTACATCTATCACAAAATTTACATAAGTCTACTTTAGATAAATGTTTTACATTAAAACTACGGATGATTTATTTCAGATAAATTAGGTTTCGAATCGGAATCAATAACCAAAAGCTTAATAAAACAATATAAATATGAACTTATGTTATTACTGACTTGTCTATATTCAAGTATGTTAATGTTAATATCACGCGTGGCTTAAAACAATTTGGCATAGCAATAATGTAATAACATAGCAATAATATAATATTGTACTGCCGATCTCTAAAATAAAAGGTGGTAAAGACACAAATGCTGAGTACGTGCTCAATTAGGACAGACATACCCAATTTTTACTTAAATATCTGGGCGTATAACCAGTTCAACACATTACCCACTTTATGGTATGAACCGGGGTAGCCCATCTCTACCCACAATACAAACACAAAAAAACAACTTCGCATTGCAACCTACGTAATATAAATATAAACTGTGGCCCTCTAGATTTAACCACCTTTTAATTATAATACGGTATTTCGATAATATAATATACTAAAAGTATTGCACTGACAATATGATAATTAAAAGTATTATATAATAAAATAACTTGCGTGATTTCATTTGACAATTTTGTGAGCGTATTCATACATTGCTTTTTCATTTGTTTTACGTCACGGATATCTTGAGTGTATCGCCCGCAGAATGCTTGTAAATAGGTATTGTATTTATTTAGATATCGTAAATATAAACATATGGTTAGTAACCGAGTTACTGTAAATATATACACGGTTATTTTGAAGTTTAAATGTATTTCATTTAGTTTACCTACATTGTCACGTAGATGTATTGAACGGTGTATAAAGTATAAAAATAGCACCTGGAAACGTCCAAACACAATCTAATTACATGGTCATGCATGTCTAGTACTATACTATGCTAGTACGTCACTAATAGTTGTAATACAGGTACTACAGTCATAATACTTACATAATACTTGTTTAAACTTAAAGTGAAACTAATAATATGCTAAGCGTCAGGTAAGCGGATATATCATTTTTATTGACAGTATAATGTATTAAAATATAATTACATTGCAAATGCATTGGAACTTGTCGTGTTATATGTCTTGTATATGTATCATATTGAATAAAACCCATTATTTACTTAGATATATAGCAAATACTATGTTCTATACGTTAAACATGTAAAGAAGCGGTACTTTTGCTCATGTTGTTCGTACTGAGTAAAATTAAATACAAAATAAAATACCGAATTTCTACTTTCCTGTCATACGAAGTTCACGGTTTAGTTCAATGGCCATTGTTTTTACCAGACAACTTAATTAATTGTTTCTTCTAGCAAAGGTGAAAGCATGCATTTGTAATGTAATCTGTAAGTACCTGAAAGGCATAATACGACACCAAACCCAAAAACAAATGAAAACACATAAAATGTGTAAGAGTGTGAGTCCCACGTGGATTTGTAAGAAATTGAACTCTATGAACGCCCCAGTCGGCATGACACGTCAACGGGTTTTAATGCCGCGGACGTCGAACTGTCAGTGAGTTGTCAAAATATATTATTCCTTTTCTGGTTAAGTATTTTTGACTACATGTCTAATGGGGCCCATTGTAATTTTAAAAGCTAAGCTACGACAAAAGCCTTGCTCGAAAGCAACAGTGCTAATAAGTGATATATATGTTATCTATGTAACGCAGTGCCTTTCGTTATACGTTTGTTGAACTATGACACAACCATAGTTTATTATAAATATAAAATACGTTGGAAAGTTTTTACTAATCTATGCTACTTGCACAAAGCATACTAATTAAAATAACGGTGAACTGAAAGATGTCATAATTATTTGCTATAAAAAATGAAGTTCTGTGCAAGTACATTATTTAATAATAGTGGTATGTTAATTTATTTATAAGAGTGCCATATGTTCAATCTAATTAAGAAAACATAGTGAGTATGTATATTCAAATAATGTTTATTTCATAAAAGCGAAACGAAATTAAGAGGCTTGTGAAGAGCCGCCATCCTGTTATATACCGCCATACGTTTTCCTTTTTGATCATGAAATAAAAACCTACAAACCTGTTTTTCATATAATCTACAATATTTAAAAAAATCATGAAAATCGGACTAAAATTGGCAGATTCATAATCGTCTTAATACCTCATCTCATTAACGATCGTGACGAACTTTTTTTTTACGAATTTAGGTAAGTATGTATTTACTCAATAAATTGCTTGTAGTATTGTAGCAGTTGATTTGTATTCAAAATTGAAACTTTTTTTATTGAATAGATTAATGGTCTGAGTTTGTGTTAATGGTAACATTAAAAAAAAGTAAATAAATGTCAACGGCTTCTGGTAAATAGTAAAGGTCGAAATTATTATACAAATTACGGTGTCTTCCACATTGTTTAAACCCATTTTGTCTTTGAAACCATATAGCTTACGACGACTCAGTTGTTCGGCAATACGGTGATAAGAGCTACCGTAACGTTAACTATATTATAAAGCCTAGGTTAATAAAAATTAAAAAAAAACTTTATTCTGTAAGCACCTAAAAACAAAGTCCCTGTGCGTGCTCAGCTGTACTTTTAACCCATAGCCACACTTCGGCGATTCGGGCAAAGGTTCGTGTTGGTGTCTGTTTCTTTCTCTATGATAATGAAAGAGAGGCTAACGTGAACCTTCGCCGAATCGCCGAAGTGTGGCCTTAGGGTCAAACAACCTGTCGCTAAAACAGCTGGTTACTACAGTCCGACCGTGTTATCTTGCACAGGAATACAAGCTTCTATAACGCTGATTGAATTCACAAGTGGCAGCTAACTAGCTCAATTATTTGAAACGCCCCAGGGTGTCGACTTTCTTAAAAGTCAGGGAAAGTCAGGAAAAGTCAGAAAAGCTTACAGAGGTCAGGGAGAGTCCAGGAATGTCAGCGAAGTTTACTGGCAACAGGGAACATTTTGACGGTAGTAACCGGTCAAGTGCGAGGTCGCGCACCGAGGCTTCCGTATTTTATATGGTTCGCATCATAAATAATTGCTTTACAAATGTAAACCCCCCTGTTAGACCCCATTTCCAATTACTATTAAACTTTTTTATAAATTCTAATAATGAGGCCTTGTGCGGACCACTAAATACTACATCTGTTTCAAATATCAGCCAGATTGCTTCAGACAGACAGACACCGACAGACAGACAGACGGACAACAAAATTATCTTATAAGAGTTTAATTTTTCAGTATTTGGTACGGAACCCTAAAAAAGACCTCACAGTTATCGACACTGCCGAATGGAACTGCGAGTTCCTGACAGAAAGTAACCATTTAAACTACGTCTGCTAACTTTTGATTTGATTGACTTTTAATTTTTATTTCTATCATTCACCCTTTGGTTTTATAGATTTCACTTCAGTTAATATAATCTATGTTTTCATTCACTATTGTGAAATCAATATATGATATAATTTGTGTGAGTAAATACCGGATTGAATTACATCAGTTTAACGTAGTAATTAACATTCATATAATTTATATTGTAATACTCAGCTCAGTATGAAGTACAAACAATTTCGATGGCTCTATAAGCTCTGTGAAATCTATTTTTCCAATTCTTTGTTTAGTTTAACTTTGTACGGTATCGGACGAATTGTTGAGCCACCATAGAACCTTGTCGCCTTTCTTTCACGTGATTACGTTACAGTACAACAGGGTTCTACAAATACTCAACAATTAAAGTCTCTTATAGTAGTACTGTTGTTTTGTCCTACTAATGTTTTCCATTGAAGGTTTAATGTTTGCTTAATTTGAACTCCTTTACTTCTCATAATCATATACATTTTTAATATTAGAGTGCCTTGTATGTCATACAATCCCATTCTACACTTTGAGACTTCTTGTGAAGCTAATAAATGATTGATATACATATCATTTTTTTTTTCATCCTAGAAGCCGTATTTTGGGTATGAGTTGTCGAAACCTCCAAGTTCCAGGCTGCGAAAGGGACAGAGCTATATGATTCTATATCACTGTCCCTTTCACTGCCTGGAATTTGGCAGGTTTTGTCGACTTATAATACGGCCCCAGTGCACGCTGGCCTTTTAACCGTCACAGACTGCAGCAAGTATCATATCATTTTTCTGGGGTCCTAGTGAAAAAGTCTTCTGAGGTTCAATACAAACGGCGATAACGTTTTCTACCCCCTAAATGTTAACCGATTTCGACCTTTTTTTTACCAATATTATCAAAATATTCCCGTTTTATTGTTTTCATACAATAGTAATTTCGGACATTCTTTAAAAAATAAAATATTAAATATTTAAAAAATAATGTAAATTTGTAAACAAAATACACTATGGATTATGTCCGAAATAAATGTTTTTGATTTTTTTTAATTTGATTTTTAAATGCAACGTGAAAATCACGCCGTGCCGCGCTCGGCTTGGCACACTATTGCCCTTACTAATAAACGTTGAGTAACCGCTGAGTAGTTATGCCGTGCTTTGTCCTTATCTGTCGAATTCAAATGTCACAATGACGGATAAGGACAAAGCATGGCATAACTACTCAGCGGTTACTCAACGTTTATTAGTAAGGGCATTAGTGTGACGGCCTGCTAACAACTCCTTGGGTAAATCGGACCAAACTGCGTGACATTGCTATAGGACGTGTCACGCTAAATGTGGACGGTCGGCGTGCCATCGCTATTGTGACATAAAATGGAACCAGACTGCATGAATACCCCCGTGACACGCCACGCGTACATCAATGCGTGACATGAAATGCAAGTGTATACGTGTTCCAGACGGTTCCGGTCACGCGGATTCTTTTGAGCCACTAAAACGCGACTATAGTGGTTCGGCTAAGCCTCTAGACGCAGCCACCAATCGCGGCCACCGGTGGCTGCCACTAGGGGCTATTGTTCATTGGAGAAGCCGGCGACTGTGGCCGAGTGTGCGCGCGAGGCGAACGATAAAACGCGGCCACTAGTAGCGAGCGCGGGCGTCTACCGCAGCTTGTGGCTCAGACGCGGACACTCGAACGCTCGGTGTGCGCCGATGCTATACAAAATGTACGAAAAAACTCGTCCGCAGCTTGTGGCGGCTACAAGTGGCTACGCTGTGGTCCCGACTAGTGGCCTAATGTGCGGCAGCTCTATATATTAGCTTGGCGCAAAAAAAAAATTGATAATTGTGCGAGTCGGACCCACGCAAAAATAAAAAAAATATAAAGTTACATACAGTTTTTGTATCCTTACCTATACTTTGAACAAAAGATCACATTATGCAAAAAAGGAGGAGGTTCTATGATCGTCTGCATCAATGTTTTTTTATGTAGGTACCCACCGATTTCTCGGTCAATTGTGGACCAATTTGGAAGTCTTATTGTCACCAAGTCAGAATCATATGATAGAATCCAAGAGAAATGAGGGAACTCCTCAAAAGTTATACGCACACATACAGCGATTTTGGTAATGTACCTGTAAGACCTTAAAAATTTGCATTCCAAAAGCACCTCTTGGTGAAGAGGAACTGATGATGAAGACCAGAGATGCTACTTCTATACTCATCATAATGCACGTGGTTAAACTCAACATAATAATATTAGGGGCATCAAAAAAAAATTAAAAATGTTAACAAAAACCCATTGAAAAGGGTTAAATAAGGACCGGCCTCCTAGGAATTGCCTATTTAGTGCCTAAAGCTGGCCATACACACTAGGATATAGGTACTCTAGCCATACACGCAGGCATACTCTAGTGTGTATAGCCAGCTTAATATTAGGTAAGTACCTACATGAAATATACCTAATTGAAGTCGATGGCAAGAATCACGTGTCATTGCTATTGTGTAGATATACCTACTTGACACCGGCTTGGATGTAACTCATGTACCATTTAGGCACTAAAGCTGCCTTTCCATAGAAGCGGAGACGAGCGGAGCGGAGAGGAGCGGAGCTGTGAAAAGAGGTATATGGTTTCACTGAGGCGGAGACGAGCGGGGATGAGTGGTGTACCTACTAACTATACAAATTTTCATTTTCAGTCGTCCTCCGCTTGACTGTTTCCATTGAAGCAGAGCGGAGACGTGATGTAGATTACAACCAACCAATGTGATTGGTCGATTCCTACACGGCTCCGCTCCGCACCGCTCGTCTCTGCTCGACTGTTTCCATTGAAGCGGAGCGGAGACGAGATGTGGATTACAACCAATGTGATTGGTCGATTCCTATACAGCTCCTGTCCGCTCTACCTAGGAGGCCGGTCTTTATTTAACTCTTTTTTGTGGGTTTTTGAAGACTTATATTTTCGTATTTTTTTAATGTGCCCTATCATAGAAGTATTAAAATAAATAAACTCTAAAAAAAAGAGGGTTAACACGCGAGCCCAGCGGCTTTGTTTCCGATTTTAAATAACAAATTATAATTAATACGTATAGGCGGTGTTGTTGCAATTCAAGTCGTTCGCCCCTCGGGACGCTGAGACGTTGGTAAGACATTAATTCACCCAGTGTTTGCAGGCTAACGTCTGCTCTATTTTACATATTATACAGTACCGTCTCACGACAGTACATGGATTAAAAACAGTACGTTAAGCACGCATTGGACATTGTATTGGGCATTGGACTCATTAGGATCTTTCGTGCAATTACCCCCTTTTACACCAAACCTTACCTCACCAAGGTGCCTTATTTTTCTTTTTAGCTAAACTGTTTTTTTATATTTCGGTTAGAAAGGAAATAATGTGAGTCTAAGCACCTACCTACATTAAATGTAGATAGGTGATTAAATGTAAATTTTATAGGCGTGACTACAGAAGACTTGTTTGTTTTAAACTTTCGCGATATTCACACATACCTACTGTTAATCATTGAAAACAGGACTCACTGCCGCACTTAGAGACGTCAATTAGTTTTTAAGTATGATTAAAGTTGCTGCGTCTTATTCTATAGCTATAGCAAAGAAAGTGTCAGCAGCAACTTTAATCAAACTTAAAAGTTAATAGGTAGACCTCTGAGTGCGGCCGTTAATCGCGTGTACACATTATATTTAGGTACCTCAACCATGTTACAACGGTCACGAGTAAACTGAAGAAGGTCGGTGCCTTATTTACGTACTGTGCGAGTTTTACGAACTACCCGCACTTGATCTAGTTAGAGTTCCGTACCAAAATGGTAATAAGAAACCCTTATGGTGAGACTTCGTTGTCTGTCTGTCCGTCCGTCCGTCCGTCTGTATGTCATAGCAGTTTTTCTTAGCAAATACAAATGCTATCAACTTTAAATTTGGCATACCTAGTTGTGTATAAGTTGCTTGCCCGCATATGTTTTTCGGAAAAAAAAATCATTTTATAAATGATTGAAAAGGGGTGTAGAATGGGGGGTTGAAAAATCAAAGTGATTTTAATACAGCAAATTGGGTATATGAAAGGGCTTAATCTGTACATTTCAAAACAATTTTTTTATAATTTAATTCCATGACGTAATTTTCGATTTAGGTAGTTATAGCCAAAAAATCTGAAAAATTCCTGAGGTAAGTATAGAAAATTATTTATATTTTACGAGAATCATTTATTACGGGAAAAATAAATTCAAAATTTACAGTTTTTAAAAAATAACTAAAAAACTTTGAAAATTTGTGTTAAATTTCTCAAAACAGACCTTATTGCATACAAATTAAAGTACATAAAATGTATATTTTTGAAGTACGGACTCGTGCGAATCCTCGGTGCGCGAGTCCGACTCGCACTTGACCGGTTTTTATTTTTGTTTTATCGGAATACCCCTTGCACCGACCACACACGCGATTAAAATCCGTTTTCAATTATTAAGGCTGCCTTTCCATAGAAGCGGAGACGAGCGGAGCGGAGAGGAGCTGTGTAGGAATCGACCAATCACATTGGTTGTAATCCACATCTCGTCTCCGCTCCGCTTCAATGGAAACAGTCAAGCGGATACGAGCGGTGCGGAGAGGAGCCGTGTAGGAATCGACCAATCACATTGGTTGTAATCCACATCTCGCCTCCGCTCCGCTTCAATGGAAACAGTCAAGTGGAGACGACTGTAACAAATTTTTATAGTACCGCCACTCATCCCCGCTCGTCGCCTCAGTGGAATCACATACTACAGCTCCGCTCCTCTCCGCTCCGCTCGTCTCCGCTTCTATGGAAAGGCAGCCTAACAGTATACAGAAAACTTATCAAAGTTAAGTGTAAAGAAGTATGAGAGAGTTATTTTGTTATAATGAATAAATAGTTAAGTTAACAAAACATTTTCCTCTACGGTCCCGTTTTATCAATTGCTAGTTTGTATACATTGCATGATTATTCCGTTAACATTCTACGATTATTATGTAGTAAGTACGAGTAGGTAAGTTAAGTACATACTCTATTACGGATAGTCTTTAACTGTGTATTTTTTTACATTGAAAAAGCAAACGAACACACAGGCTCTGATGATAAGTGGGCTCTGAGGCCTATAACAAACACTTGCAATCTTAAGGCTGCAATCTAGACTGCAATGCATGCCAACGCTAACTAAGGACTAAGCTGGAATGGGTCTATGCTAGTCATGTCACTGGCTGTCTTATCCCTACACCGAAACACAACAATGCGAAATTTGCACATAAAACGCCCAAAACAAAAAAAAATCCTACGCTTTTCACTGTATACATAACGTATATTTAACTCATACTGCCAACTATCTGTAAACTACGGACGAACTTACGTCTCTAATGGCATTCCTATTAGATTGTTTGTTATTATGCGTTGACGTCGTGACGGGAGGTATACGTATTAAATCTCAGACTAATGTTTACTGACAAAGCCATTTTGGCTAAAGTAGATTTCGTAGTGTAATGTTATTAGTACGTTACGGAGGTCGCACTAGACGGGAGCAAAGCTACAACCACACCTATAGTACACGCGTCGCAGAGTTCATGCGCTTTTGTTACAAACTATCTCAAAGAAAAGGCATTAAAGTATTCGTTTAGAAAACTAAGTAATCCTGAAGTTTTCAAAAGATTTGGGAAAGTACGTGATGTTAGTAGAGTTGGAATGAGGTTTTTCTCATGTAAAGTCTAACAATGGTGATGTTAATGTGTTTTGGATTTACTGTACTTAAAATAAAGGCAGACGTCACTAGGATTTCATAAACAAGGAATATTTGTTAGGCTAGTAAATTCTACTATTGATTTTTATTTTGCAACCACTAAATATAAGCACAATGTAAACGTGGAATCACTACAACGTTCTTCCCAAGCACCTCTTCCCAAAGTTTAAATAAAAATCAAGTAAGAATCCCCTCCGGAGAGCCTGAGAAATTTTCCGATACAGCCATCAGAGCTCCGTACATCCGAGAGGCAGTCATCTTACAAGCAGAATTGATACTTCAGACATCCCTTGAAGTGCTATTCTCTTGAAAGCTTTTATATTATATTATCTAAGACCTTTCAACACGTGGCGAACGTCTGTCGAAGCGATCTATCGATTTCGATTCTCGCCTCGTGGGTATAGCGTAAAGTGCCTGATACAGCACAGGTGATACCTAGACGGTCTTTAATAAATTTACAGGATATACTCTCGGGATGTCTTGCTCTTAGGAGAATAAAGTGACGTTTCCGCAAAAAGACTCTTTTGAAACAAAACGCTTCTGGTACGAGAACGTCTTCGAGTGCAATCACGTACTGTTCAGAAGGGGATTCCGCGCAAAAAATTTAAAGTGTTACCACGTTTTACTTACTCGCTCATTTATCACAAATCAATTAATACGTCTACCTACTCTGATCGCTCTTCTACGATTGCTCTATGTTTGTGTATCAGAAAATTTATAGTATTTTATTGTATTCTTTAACTTTATTTTAACTTGTTCTAGTAGTCAAGTAGAAACAAAGATACTCACTTTGCTATATGTATAGATAATAGCAAAGGGGCTTTGAACAGTAATTAACTTTTCCATCACGTCTATACGTAATAATGGAGCTGCTTTTATATTCGGAGGCTTTCAGAAGAGTGGCTTGAATATAATTTAAAGGTAGTAAAATTCTATTTTAATAACGGGCCACACAAAGGATAAAATGCTGTGAACTTGTAGGTACATAGTAAACGTCTAAGAACTAGAAGTAAATATCTACAAGTGTTCTTCGGTCACAAACAAATAATGAAGATCTGGAAATATTATCACCGTGTAAATATCATGATATTTATTTATTTATTATTTATCTGTATTTATAGAGCTAAAGAGAAAATGTGACAAAATGTTAGTTTTCATCAAAAGTTAGACTGTAGAAGTCTGTAGAAGTCTGTAGAAGTATTTTGACATTTGATTTGTGTAGTCCACCTATAGGTACTTTTGCAGAATGCAAGTTGTCTAGCCCGAGTGAACTCTTAGATTCCACTAAAGTACTAACGCTTCTTATGCAAAAAGTAGGAATTTTTAACGACGCTGCTACAAGCTTATGCAAATAGGCAAGTCATCTTTAGAGGAAAAAAATTATCCTACTTTATTGCCAGCAGCTTTTACAAGGTTGTCGCAAAGTTAAAGGAATAATTTAGATTTCTTCGGAACTTTTTTGAACAACAATCAGCTGTAAACAAACTTTAATTATTATTTTATTGTACACAAGTACCAGGGCAGCATGTACTTAAGGAGTATCCAGGCGTCACTTTCGCGAAAATTGCTTAGGGCCCAGACGAGTTCCGCTCAGCTCTGGCTTCGTATAACTCCACATTATGCAAGTAACAACGTTTTGGTTGCCTGCCAGCAGACGTGTGCATATGCATACTCGCATATAGCTTTATGCGGTTTAAGTGCCAGG
The DNA here is from genome assembly GCA_963241965.1 of Tortrix viridana. Taxonomy (NCBI): domain Eukaryota; kingdom Metazoa; phylum Arthropoda; class Insecta; order Lepidoptera; family Tortricidae; genus Tortrix; species Tortrix viridana. Next base: position 5,996,771 of record OY725179.1, on the reverse strand, counting down.
CGATACAATACAATATAACGTGCATAAGTGGGGGTTTTTAGCGAATTCTCAATAAATACCACAGGACATGCCTTATTTCTATAGCCTATCAGTTTAATCAATTGTTTCGTTCTGTAATGTTCTTCTTTTCTACTTATTTGCTGCTGAGCTTGATAAACACAAGCCATAGGCAGCCTAAAAAACTTTTAATCCTTAAAAGTTCAGGCCTAGCCTTAGATCCTTGAAGGTCTACTAGGGAAGGTAACAAAATCACCAATAATTCATACTTAATATTTTTTTAATAAAGAGATAATTTTAATTTCGTTGCTTGAACTTGATTCATCCACGCTTGAGTATTCAAGATATGAGTATTTTATAGGTACTTTATAGATATATTTTCCAATTTTTTGTTAATCTTTAGACAATTCGTCAGTAATAAATTGTAGGTAATAATGAGATTAAGTCCGATTTGCATTAAAGAGCCCCGGGTAACAAAATTAACAATTCTTTCATTTCGAGTTTCGGGGCTGTCTGTGGGAGCAATTGAAATTCAAATCCGAAGTCTCGAGCATATCTAATATAATTAAGTCGCTCCGGTAGGTAATCGAGAAGACATCCCTACTGTTTAACTGAATTGTTGGAGAACTTTGAACAAAAGAACTTGAGATCAAACTGGATGTAGTTTGGAAGAGGAAGCTCTCTAATGCGAAAAGTTAACAATGGATTTTTGGTTACGGTAGTCAGATTAAAAAGTTTATAGACATTTTTTTTTCATTAATACATGGGAGCCTGCATGCACGAAGAAACGAACTTTAAAAACCAACGGGCCTGGAGAAAATGTCGTTAAATATGCTACTTCTAGAAATAAAAATAACCGGATACAGAAAAACGTAAACTCTGTGAAAATTTCAACTGTCTACCTATTACGGTTAATGAGATACAACTCGCTGACAGACGGACGGACAGCGTGCGGAGGCTTAGTAATAGGGCTTTGTTGGCACTCATCGGGTGCGATACCCTGATTTTTTTTTATTTCTGTAAACATAGAATTTTGATGAGGAAAATCTTCAAATATTCAAGGACTTCTTCCAGGGGGCATTAGTTTGGTTCACACTGTATGTTTATTTTAATTTTGCCAGGACAAAGCTAGCTACTTTGGTTGGTTGTTAGTCTAGCTAGCCAGACCACGAACGTTCCTAAAATTGTACTGTAGATATATTTAATTCTAAACGGTACATATTGCCAGGATAGTATTAATCCCTAAAATCTGAGAATATGTTCACAAACTAGCTAAGACTATAAAGAGACACGTTTCTATTGAAGCGGTATTGTTAAAGGATGTCTTCCAGCCCGCTGGGTCTGGTAGGAATGCGCACTGCCTCGCGATACTTTATCGCAAATACATAGGAACTTAAGGATTCCTCGAACAAACAAACGGAAACGTAAACTCGTCTTTATTGTGTAAAACGGCAAATCAAAGGAACACTAACTTCAAAGCAACAAAGGGTGAAGCAATAGTAGTAGAGGTGAACAGAGATACCAACGGGTTTATTAACCGTAAACATATTTTAACATTTCTCTGGTTGTAAACAACGTGTATTTGACAAAGATTTAGATGATATTGGAGGAAAAGTCTTACGACTGTTACCTACTGTTTTTTGACTGTTTTTAGGGTTCCGTACCAAAATGGTAAAAAAGGAACCCTTATGGTGAAGACTTCGTTGTCTGTCTGTCTGTCTGTATGCCACAGCAGTTTTTCTCAGCAACTACATTTTATTGTATTCAAGTCGTCTTTAAAGATTCACAAAGAAATATTATTATACCACGTGTTCTCTATTTCTGATTTAATTCTTATATGACCCACAGTCGCTTCGCTCCGGGTACTATTATATACATAAACCTTCCGTGAAAAATTATCTAACTGTTGGTGAAAACCGCATTAAAATCCGTTGCGTAGTTTGAAAGATCTAAGCGTACATACATACAAAGGGACAGACGGCGGGAAGCGACTTTGTTTTATACCTACTATGTAGTGAAACAAAATTAACCACAGGCTAAAGGAGAAATTTACCTAAAAGGAAATTCCGAAAGCGAATCTGTGGACACAGGCAAGTAATATTTTAATTTACGCCGTATATTTACAGATTGTTGCTTATGACTCGGGTTATTATAAACAATATTTGTTTAGGCCCGGAACAGGCGGTACATGTGTCGGTACACAACATTTGCATATTGGTAGCGCAAGCTGTCTTAATTTTGCAGTAATGGTGTCTGGGGGCGCGGCTCGGTAGGGTTGGCAAACTACTCTCGGAAAATCAACTAGGTATATAAAAATACCTTCAACTTTTATCTATACCTCAGAAAACGCTTGTTCAACTCTAGAAATCAGTCTTTTTTAATACTTTTTTTAGTTAATTCTATGTGGATTGAAAATAAAAAGAAACGTAGCTCCTTTGGTAACCCTACTTGTAGATTGCCGTACGTTGCGTGTCGCCACATGTTACTGTTTCTTGCAATTTATTGTTTCAATCTCTGCACTCAGTAAAGTTACAATCACATTGGCAAAGACATGAATATTGAACGGGAATGGAAATGTATAAAGATCGGGACACGTGTAGGTAATATGAAGCCTTTTTCATCTGCTGCGCAAGCAGGCTCGATCCTTGGCTTCATGCGTTCCTAATGCAATATTGTTATTTAATACCCTTCGAAAAGTAATAAACTTATACATTTTCCACCAACTCGGCTAGATTCTAATTTCATTATATCTCAAGTTACTTGTATGCAAATAAAACTCTTAAATAAGCGAAAGTATAAAAAAAAACGTTTCAATGCGAATGCACGCAGAAGTGTCCTCCTGAGGACAACACCGCGACTTGAGAAGCAATAAAAATACCAGCCGGGGTCAATCAGGTTAAGTGTTTTGTCCGTCTCGTGTCCACCCAAATAATATATTTTACTTGAGATTTATATTTGAGTGGGTAGATGGAGAAATAGCTGGCGTAAGCGGAATGGCGAGTTTCGGAAGGTTGCTGGGGCTGTGTTTATGGCTTGCGGCGTACAGGGTAGATGAGACAAGATGGGGCACATTGATGAAATCAACGCGTTTCTCGCAACCTTTATAAGACAGGACACATCAATCAGTAGAGCTTCAGTGCCCTTCAGTGGCTGAAAGTATTCAGCAGGTACGGTTTTGAATCGCAACAGCTACCGTATACCTGTCAATTGGTGTTTCTAACTGCAGTACAGTACCCGAGTGCTAGTGGCTTCCGTGGTGGAATTCTCAGAACCTGCACATTCTAGTAGGTAATTTAATTAAGTTTCTATTAGACCTCGTATGAATAACAAGATAATTTCCTATCATAAAAGTATGACGTTCGATCATAAAAGTTTTACGTAAAATGACAATAAAATAAAAATTATTTATATATTTTCAGATTTCTCAGATCCGGTTGTTAGTTTCAAAACACATTGAATTGAACCGTGATTTATAAATTCTCTATAATTACTTAATATGATAGATAATCGTATAGCAGTAGATCAAAAATAATGCGTATGAAATTGAAAAAATTGGAGCTACTGTGTTTTGTTTCTTAAAAATGAATTTTCAAAATCGGCGTTTTTTTTTACAATCCTTTTACCTATTGATATACTTAGACGGCAATAATATCAGCGAACCGAGTAAAATTTCGATGAATATTTTAACATTATTGTGATTATCATTAACATGTTCAAGTGCTTTCGCTGTAAATATTTTTTCTACGGTTGCGGTATTCGGGATCTTCGCTACGCATTCCTCATCTCCTAGTATGCCATAAGGTATTTATTTCGGGCATTTTTTACCAAATATATTTGAAAATCAAACCAAAATGATTTTTACAAGAATAATAAACGTGATAATGTGTTGCCACTGTTTAATTACTCGTCGGTTCACCGAATGTCTCTAGGTACCTTAAAAAAATAAACTTAGCTGAATGAAAACTATCCCCGGATTCAAGTTAAAGAAACCCTTCAAAATTGGTTTACCCGTTCGGCCCCTAGACAATGACGGTGTACATACGGACTAACAGACACATACACACACCACATACTTAACACTCTCTTTTTAGGGTCGGATGTTAAACTATTACGTCCGTCACGTTTATTTTTTTTTTCTACACAATATTGTGGAAGTACTTACCTCTTAATTTTCACCATAACCTAACTTATAGCATCATAGAGGAACATAATAAGATAAAAAACTACTCAATTTCGTGCAACTTTTCCCCGTTTTTGTTCGGGATTTGCTATTGAAATCTAACCGATGACGCCGCAACAGGTTGGGACATCTAAGCTAAAGGGTTGGCGGATGGGGGTTCGCATCTTGAGGTAGTAAAAATATTCTTCTAAAATGTGTAGAAGTTTATTACGTTATACGAATACCGCCGTCCGCCCACGTCCTGCCGTGTTAAATTATGAATTAGGTAGGTATAAATAAAATTTATGTGTCTTATACGGTCGAAAAATATTTTAACTAAATGTAGACGTTCGTAGACGAAGGCATTTATAATTCCAACAAGAAGATGTTAGTTAGACTTCGCACGCGTTGAATTATTTTTCCTCCTTGTTTTTTTGGTAAGTAATAAATATAATGTTTCCAGTTTGTATTAGGAATAAATAAAAAATAAAAAAACCAAGGGATTGTCAATTTTATCCAACTACCCAAAAAGGAGGGTAATGTTTATTAGCAGCTTTTATTTATTTATCTTTACATTTTTTATTTCTCGTTTGTCATTATACAAGACAATTATTGAACCAGTCCTCGTGATTGGGAAAGTACAATCGGCAAAAAAGCCTATCTCAAAAATGAAAATTTTGGTGAACCTTATTTACCTATATTCAGACTCTTGAGCACGTTCCACATTGTATGTTAACTTTATTAGTAATGCTGTTCCTACTAACTTAATAAAGATGAAGATGTTATATGAAAGATTTTTTGTGAAATTAGGCAAACATATATTTTGCATTTTGTAATAGCGCATTTTTTTTTCTAAGCGGGCAAAATCTCTACAATAGGTACATGTAATTAGATGTCGATTGCGAAGTAAGCAAAATTTAAACATTTCAAACGGATCTTAAATTTCATTTGAAGAATCCCAGGATCAGACGTCATATTACCTGCTGAGGAGCAGAGATACAATTACAACTGAAGTGCGCTGACCTTAACTAATACGGCTTACTAGAGCTACGTACATCCAACAGGATTGTTTTTTTTTCTTATTCGATATGCCAGAAATAAAATTCGAAATGTTTTAAATGCAGATTTATTAAACCGTGGATACACACATAAAAGTGGTTTCGAAAATGTGTAATTTTAAGTATCTAAAATAAAATATCGTTGTCTTAAGTGTCGTGAGCGTTAAATAATTACATCTGAAACGACCTCAAAACGTCGATTTTAAAGGCGTAAAATAGCTATTCAAAAATGTATGTTTTGATTTGGCTTTTCGCCTTCATCATCATCATCTTCATCAGCTTATAGCAGTCCACAGCTTGACATAGGCCTCTAACATGGCTCGCCAACTGGCTCGATCCTGGGCCTCCCTCATCCAACCGCTCCCAGCAAACCTCGCGTCGTCTTTTCGCCCTGATGATGGAGATTGCGTTTAATAAAACAGGAAAACCACCAGACCCATCGCCGGTGTGCATGTTTGACATACCGGATGCAACATATTATTTTCAAGAAATGTATGTCGAATTTCACCCATAACTTATGCGAATTTCACCAATAAAAGGTTTAATACTTGTCGAAACATTGTGTTTGGAGGAGTATAAGATTTAACAGTATGTTCAATTGTCATGCATTTTTTTTGTCTTTGAAAATGAAAATCGAGTCTAGCACACAAGCCAATCAATATGTAATTAAAAATTATAGGTCCCTAAGCGAAAAATTTGATCATTATTAAAAGGAACGGAAAAGCATTTTCTTTACTTGCTTGCTTACTCTTTACTGTAGGTACCTACTTGTAAAAAAAATACTGTTATTTTTTTAGTAGGTATGTTTGAAAATTTCAAATGGATCGTCCCGTATTTAAACAGAAGCTTTTTATTAATATTTACCTTATAGTTTCAATAAGCTACATGAGCTATTTACCTCATTTGTCTGAAAAATGTTAATAGTAGGTATTTTAAATAGGGGAGTAGGTTTGGTAGGTAGGTAATAAAAGGTGTCGGCAAGAGAGTTGAGATGAATGATTACACAAACAGCTACATAGAGTATAAGGTAGTGAATGAACGACGAAGGAGTGAATGTGAACAAAATCCCGCTGTCTATAGGTACATGACATGATGTGTGCGTGACCTCAACTCTGGTGCCGATACCTATATACTAGGCCGTTAGGAATAGGAGATAGGAGATCAAATAGTAGTTACATTTTGTTAGATATCTATCTAACTTAAGGTTGTTAAGAGAATTTACAAGGACTGCACTTAAGTTCATAAAGAGTCGTATTGGAAGGCGGTATTTGAGTGCATTCATACCTCGGCAGCAGTTTTAAAGTGCTCTCCTCACAAGCGACGCTAGAAGGATTAAAATGTTTTATTTATAAAGCTTAGAAGTCTGCGAGAACTTCTGCGAGGGATGTAGGCAATGTCGCGACACACAGCTTCAGTTAAGAAGACTGTACATTAAATGCTAATTTCTCAATTTACAATTCGTGAAAGTATTACATGTAAACTTATTAAATAATGAAAAAAAAAAACATTTTTGTAACTAGCAAGAGGCAAATATGGGTTAGCTTGATAGATAGATAAAGAAGTGGAAATACATATAAATATCTTTATATCAACATAAATCCGTCATAAAAAGCGGATAAGTAGAAGAAAAGATGGAGGAAACAGTTGTCAGGTAAAAACGAAAAATTGCGAAGTTGGACCGAATCGAGTCCTAAATCAATAAAGAATGTGAACTTCTTGTTAAGTTCCTGTCTATTTTCAGGCGAGTACCTACGTTATTTTTACTTGATTTGTTATTTTGACATAGATTCATTTCTTAAAAATTACGTAGTACCCAAAAGACTGCTTTCTCCTGATAAAATTCGACAAACGTTACTTGATATTAGAGTTTTTCTACGGGTGTAACATACCCATGCAGAACAAAAAGTAAGGTTTGTTTATATATAAAATAGCATTAATGTAAACGAAAACGTCATTGCTTAAATTATGATATCTATAAAAAAATACTCGTGCAGCACTGTACACGTGATTGAAGTGAAACTTCTTTAACACTTCCGTGGCGTCGGAATATATAGCTGTCTTTCTCTTTCTCTCGACGTCATATCTTTCTTCTCTCTCATGTAACGAAATGTGCCTAAACGTGACGCGCCCTTAGAATTTTACTCTTAATAAATTTCTCGTACACTGATTATCGAAACGCGGCCTAATAAGTTTCACTTATAAAAAACTAGTCATTACTTTCTACTAATCCTTCGCATTACCTTCTCCGCTAGACGTGTATTTTTTGCCATGTTGGTAGCGAAGCAGGACTTATTTATTGAAATAAAACAAATATACGGCAAGACTTCCTTGTAAGCCGTCACCGTTACAACTTATCATCGGCGGCGAGCTCTAATTGGTAATACATGAGGATTTGCATTTTGCTTTGTCTCCCTCACTTGTCTTGCATTCTGTTTTCAGCACCCACTCAGATGCGTGGATCTTAGAGGACTAGCGAAATGATTTACATGTGAATAGAAATTGTTCATTGGATTTCAGGAGTCTTTAAAGCAAATTAAAATTATTAAAAAAAGTTACATTAATCCATCTTTTTTACGTGGAACCACTACAAGTATATCAGAAAAGCTGGTTTACAAAATGTAACTCTTTAAAAATCTAATTTATATCGATCACCGACTTATATTTGAATTCATTGATATGGACAAACGATTAATAATCAAATGCACTACCACATAAAGTTCGATCGTAATTATGGAAAAAACTTTATTCGACGCGAAAGTTCTAACCTGATATCATTACGTTAAAAACTTTAGTAAATAATGAAGCTACGAAATATTTTTAAAAATAAAAACAGCCAAAGGAATTAATCGCAACGCAACAAAGGCCTTTGAAAACTCTTTACTCTGCCACACGCGCGTTACAACAAGACGTCATAGAGCTAGTCTTTCCATTCGAGGCTTTACACGGCTGTACACTATTCGTAATTCGCTCCCTAGGGAGTCTGGCAATCAGTACGAACACTCGCGGCTCGTTCGAAAACCATTACGGGTAAATTAAGGTAAAACCCGACTCGCGTATATGCAAATTCGGGTGCTATGACACCTCGTGAGGCAAATAAAATTCCTTCGAGAGAATTCGAGCATAAATTCTTAGCAGGGGCTGGCAAAGATTGTATCCATAGATTTTGCGCTGTTAGGGGTTGGTTATTTATTTATTTGTCCGTGATAAATCTTGCTAGTTGTGATCTAAGTGGAATTTTACGCAAATGAAGTAGTAAACAACTCTAGACTAACACGTTTTAGGACAACAAAGAATGGATTACATACTTTGTTTTTTCAATAAATTACATATTACTAGAGTCTCTTGCCAAAGCTTAGATTGCCTAATAAATAAATAAATAATAATAATAATCCAGCCTATATACGTCCCACTACTGTACTGGGCACAGGCCTCCACTCATAAGAGGGTTTGGGCTATAGTTCCCACGCGGGCCCAGTGCGGATTGGGAACTTCGCACACACCGTCACAAATTTCTTTGCAGGTGTGTGCAGGTTTCCTCAAGATGTTTTCCTTCACCGAAAAGCTCATGGTAAATTTACAAATTATATTTCGCACATAAATTCCGAAAAACTTAGAGGTGCGAGCCCGGGTTCGAACCCACGACCCTCTGCTTAAGAGTCGGCAGGTCAAACCATTAGGCTACCACGGCTTTTTTCAAACCTGCCTCGCCTAATAATTATGTTGAAATTACAATAATAATCAGAGGTACTTACATACTTTGTCCTTAACAAAGGACATTTTCGTGCAGCCATAGTACCCAAATTGTCAAGTGAGTAAATTTCAAGCTAATGAAATTATGAATTAATCCCTCCCATAATAAGTTTTGTAACAAGAAATTCATTTTTGGGACAAGCTTTTTTTACCGACAGTAAGTACTTTTTTGTGCAATCATCATCTGCTTATCAAGACAAATCCAACGAGCCCAAACACGACTGGTTTATCATCTGTAGTTTGGGAGTTCCCATGGCCACCTTCCGACTGCATCATCAAACTCCATGGTACTATTATTGCATTGTCATTTGATTTACATATGTATGCAAACTTTCAGCTTAATTGAACAACGGAAAGTGGGTCAAATTTAACTTGTAAGATTTGATTACAGACACCGGGACAGGTGAAACTAAACACCATCGCCGTCACCATCTGCAACACGCGTGTAGCTGGTTTTTCACTGTCATAGTTGTATTTTGTATTTTGAGGGCGGGCTGTTTTCCGCAACTCGACGTCTAGCGCCTATTTTGCGTGTGGGTGGGATTTCTATATTAGTCTAGCCATCCCAGCTCCTCGAGGAAGCCCACCAGACCTTTGATGTCGATGGTTACCTCGGGGAGACACCTCATCGGACCGAGGTGTTTAGCCCTGTATTGCGCCACCTCGGTGCAGTGTAGTACGACGTGGGCGGCTGTTTCTTCTGTCTCCATGCACGCACGGTACAGAAGACTGTCTGTAACACCTAAATGAAAAAGATGTTTGTTAATGGTCCATGACCAGTTAAGACACTGGTTACCGTCCTTAGTCGAGATTTGCTAAGACGGAGGAGTGCCTTGGAGAGTCGACTGTTCATGGTGGGCAGTGTTTCCCTCGCCTGCCTGCATTTATCGTGACTCACCCAGTCAGTATTCAGTGTGTAATCTCTTGGTACAGTTAAGCAGCACGGATCGAACTTTCACTGACATAGTTAAAAAACACATTAACATGTATCTCTAAGCTAAAAACCATGCTCTTGTCAGGTATAGAAAAACCTTTCATATTTGTCCAGCTCTACTGGCTACCGCTTAGTTTTTATCTCTTGGTGTCATATGACTTTTATTTTGTGTTTCATTTGATCCACTACAATTGGGTAGGTAAAGTTTTTGGAAGAGGTGTAATTTATATTTTTTTTCGATAGTCGTCATCCTAAAGATCAACTGCGGCTCTTTTATTTTTATTCCCTCTAATATTTTAGATTTTTTTTTTAAATTATTAAGTTGACATTTGTAAACTTTAATGACCGACAAGCTTGTTGCCTTCGTACTTAAGGAAAAAGAAAAAAAAACTCACTTCTATATCTGTCAAACTTTAATGTATGACAAGTGCTGCCACCTAGAGAGTTGTGGTTGAACTAAAGCTATACTATATATACGTACCTAGGCATGTACAGTTTACCACCGAAACATTATTTTGCGACTCTCCATAGAACCGTTTCATAATAAAGTGACGTCTATTTTGTGCCTCTCAGTATGTCACTTTATTATGACGCGGTTCTATGGTGTCACAATAACAAAGTATTCAGCAATACATTTAATAATGAGAGAACTCAGAGAAACGCATTTCCGCACAGACAACGCTTGACTGACTGACATTGGACGGACACATGTTTGACAGTTGACGTTTTGTATTTTCATCAACACTCCAGAGGTCGCTACCGTCAATGAAAATGGGAACCATTCTAAGTGTGCCCCCTGCCTTGACTTGACAATGACAGATATTATAGAAGTGACAGTTTTTTTTTCTTTTTCATTAAGTACGAAGGCAACAAGCTTGTCGGTCATTAAAGTTTACAAATGTCAACTTAATAACTAAAAAAAATATTTTAAAAATATTAGAGGAAATAAAAATAAAAGAGCTGCAGTTTCTTGATCTTAAGGATGACGACTATCGAAAAAAAATATAATTTACACCTCTTCCAAAAACTTTACCTACCCAATTATTGGTTCTACTCTTTCCTACTATTGTATTTGTTAAGAAGTTGTGATTCATGTCGTTTGCGGTAACGTATCATCTCAATTCATCTGTTAGAGGACAGTAAGGAGAATATGAGAGCCTAATCTCATATGCTGTCCATTATCCGTTTCTTTTCCACGATTTTCATCATCATTTTTCCTCGTTTGTTGCTCTCTGCGTCCGTCGAATCTTCGCGTGTTTCCAACCAACACCACACCACATCTCAAAGGCGTTAAATATATCCTTCTCTTGTTGTCCTAAAATTAAAAAAAAAAAAATTACAACTAAAACAATAAAACGTAAAAAAGTAATTTTGATTATATTATAACTGGAACAAATGGCACGTCAGAGTCATAAGTGCCAGTGGACCCCTCCACCCAACACGGTTCACCTGTCATATCCGAAATATCCAGACAAGGGTAGCTATCCATCTTGCCCAGCCTAATGGCAAGTGCTTAATATTCAATTTTTTACCTAATTTCGCCAGTGCTGCGTCGCGCCTGCGTAGATTAATGGACCTTTTTGTCTAGGGATGTGCCCTGGATTTCCGCTACGTATACGTAATAAATATTGTCAATATTTATTAAGCAACTTAAAATATGCTGCATCGACTTACGCTTATAATTCGTTTCATCGCATCTTTATATTTTATTTATTTTAGTATTTGACGCTGCGCTTTGTTTATCAGTTAGTTTATGAATTACAAGATAAATTAGGTATGAGGTAATTAAATGTTACAGTACAGTTCAAAATATGACTTATCGTCATTTAATTAGAGTAATAACCTCGGATTTACACTTGTTTCATCTTTAAAAAATAATTTTTTCACCGTGCACAGTATATCCAATGCATGAAAAAAAGAATTGAATTCATCTTGAACATAATAGTTTAAAGCATGAAAAATAGTTAATTGCAATTTTTTTCGTCAAACATCTTCGTCTTGTTGCGCGTTGTTAATAAAATATTTCTGTTTTTGTTTGGCCGCATCTTCTTAAGGACAAATACTATACACAATAATAATATATACACTAGACATTTCATAGAGTATTGCTCAATCCTCGACATCGCTCACTGTATCACGCCCCATCACTAAATATAGCCTCGATAAAAAATTGCGCTAAAGGGTCGCGCCGTATCATTGTATCGTTACTGTCGACGCACCATCAGTCATGTATGAACTAAATCTATTTTGGATATGTCCGATACGTAACTCAATTTGGATGGCGCCCGAAATAAAGGGCCTCCTATTTTGTGATACGTAAATTGAATAGTGCATGCCGTCGAGCTTGTAAAGGAATATTTTGGCGCCTAAAAGGCTCTTTGTATTGGAAATGGTAAACAGCATCCGTGTTGATCTTATAAAATTTCAGGTAATAGCGGAACAAGAACATTTTGTCCTGTGAGGTTATTGGTTCGAAGTGTCGGGGAAAATATTGGTTCAGTTTAGGATTCTTAAAACAACTTTAATATTTATCAGTCTTCCAATGCATTCTAGTATCGAAGAAGAAAAACTTGTAAGGATTTTAATGAGATGCTCTGGATGGATGGTGACAAAGATGGATTAAAATAAACAAAAAGTTCAGTCGAATCTATCAATAATTCTGAAGATGAAGGCATAAAATCCTTTTACATTTCTATTCACAATGCTCAAGAGTTTACTCGTGTATGGTATGACAGCGTTGTTCAATCGATTTTGTTAATGCTACGTGGTGCTACTTTTATATTTCTCACGACATTATTTTGTCACAGATAAAGGAGAAAATCCTGAGAGGCTAGCACAAGTGGTCCGCGATATGTTTGTCGCTCGGATCTCCCTTTCTAACTTGTATGTAACGATAGAAACGCACTGAGCGACAGGCGAGAAAATACAAGATGTGCTAAGCGCTCTGACGTCGTCGGCTGTCTATGAAAAACAATGTTTACTACATTAAGACTGTACACCTGTTCTGGATGCCTAGTACCGTCTTGTGAGAATCTTCGAGAAAGGCCAAGGACGGCGAAATGTCACCGTACACATGCTAAAATGTCACGGTTTATTATCATAATATTCAATTTTCTTACATATTTATTAATGATGTCCATACGAGCTCATTTTGCCATATTTGTAAAGTTATAGTGACAATTTGCAGGTATTATTTTTGGAATATAAAATGCTACTTTACTGCATTGTAGTTGTAATAAAAATAAGTAGAATAAGCATCTACGCGGAAGGTGTTATTATTATTAAATATGATATAAAGCTTGAAACAATTGTATTCGATTAATATTTATAAAGTTTGAAAAATAATAATACTACTAATCAACTATGAATTGAATACTTTTGAAGGATCCTGCCAGGTGATCTCAGAATCAGAAGTACGGTCAACCACTGTAATTGTTGAGCCATTATAGAACCCTGTCGCAAAAAGCCAATGATTAATGTTAATGAATTTATTTCTCTTGACTTGACGTTGTTATTGCGCCAGGGTTATGATTTTAGTCCAAGTTTGTTAGTATGTTCATCTGTCCCTCGTAGCTCCTAGCTAGACTATACATTATATTTTGGCTAATGAGGTGTCGTTGGCTCCGTCTAGAGTTCCGCGCGTCTATGTGACGTCATATTAAACCAACATGGCGGATTTGACATGCATAAAATGCTTTTAATATTAGTGGATATTTTTTTTACAAATATGAATATCACTCTTGGTGTCAAATAAAAGCTGTTAATGCATAGATTTTTGTAATGTAGCATTACTTTGTCAGAGATATAAACAGCATGGGAGTCGAAGTTATACCAATTAGTTTTAGTTTTAACTTTATCTTGTGTTGGTTGAAAGACTTTCTTTTTCTTGATAGGGAGTGTCCCATAAAACAAAACCTAAGCAATTAACTCTAAAATACCAATTAGTGTACCAGGCGTCCATCACCGCAAGGGGGTAGCCGCAATCAATCAGGGCCGTCGCCGACCCAAAGCGAGGCTAACCGGGCCCGCGTGCATAATGTATGAGCCTTCACACGACTCTTAACCGGCGAGATATCAAATTCAGCGTAATTCTGACTACGGTCAGAAATGGCCGCATGTTTGAAGTTATTATAATTTAGTTTATGGCGAAGGATAAATTAATAACGTTAATAATGTCTGGTATAAGGAGCGTATGGTGAAAACATTTGAATAGTGGTAAAGCGCTTTTAATATTTTACTCAAACACCTACCTTGTTTACGTGTATCCCAAGTGTATTGTGGGTGGACACGGCTGCCGAGGAACAATTTAGGTTTGTTTTTTTATTGAATCGTGTCCGGACATGATTGTCCTGGGGGGCGATTTTTGACTTTCGAGTGCTCGAAATCAAAGTCGAGTGATAGAAAATAATATCACACGAAAATATGTCACGATTATTTTCGCATGAAACCATTATCCGTATTTTTGAAAGCCCTCACTCGAAAGCTAGTAGTGATTGACTTAATATATTCACGTGTTTCGTTATACGCAGAAAGTCGATGATTACTGGTTTTTTTTAATGGTATTTTAAATATAAATAAACATACGACATAATTAGAAGTTGTAATTGTGGCGAGAATATTATTATTTAGGTATATAGACTTTCAGCGCTTTTAATACTGTTTACCAAAAACTTTTACTATGAAAACTAATAAATGAATCGTTTAGATGGTTCTTTGTCTATGATATGATATTAAGGTTTGTTCCGTTACGACGTTTTAATTGATTTGAGAGATGTCAAAACAAATTTCTAACGATGTAATTGAAAACGAATGGCGTAGAGCACTCGTTTATAAATTTGCTGTCGCCCGCAGTATTTCATAAATACGGTTTCACCGTTTTTGGTCACTTTCCAGTGAAACTTTCAAGCGCTCGAAAGTAAAAAATCGCCCCCCTTTTTCTCTGTAGGTATAACTCAAAATTTTGGCCACTATGAGTGAGTAGGTACCTGAAACTATGTAAGAGTTAAATTATATCCTAATGTCCCAAAATATTTTGGTGGTAAATTCCTTTTTTGTTACCAAAATTCATACGTTTTTGGTGCAAATTGACTGTGACAGACGGACAGACAGACACACGAGTGATCCTATAAGGGTTCCGTTTTTTCCTTTTGAGATACGGAACCCTAACAAGGAATTTCCTTTATAAATATTTTGGGTCAATGCTCAAATATGAGAAACGTAATTCTTTAAGGGCGTTTTCCACAAAAAAGTACTTATAATTAAAGACTAAAATTAACAACAGTAATTGCTTCCATTACGTCACGAAAATTAACAAACACAAAACAAGACAAAACTTATGTAGAAATTGCAACCATATTACTAACGGGCGAGGATTGAATCTGCTTCGGTTATTGAATTTGAGATACCGCCTATTGTATTGGAATTTTCGTGACGTAATGGAAACAATTACTGTTGTTAATTTTAGCCCTTAAATATGCGTATTTTTTTGGAATCGCCCAGATTTAGATAAGTAAAGGCCCTGCGCTTCCAAAATGAAGTTTCTTTTTTATTAATTGGTAATAATACGGGAAGGTTTTGAAGTTCCCGACTTAATTATATGGCCCTAATCCCATTGTATGTAAGGTAAACCTTAGTAGCAGAAAATCGGTGAAACGCTGCTTAACTTCTTTAATTTTCATTTGAAATTCATTCCAAAGCTACGGTTCAACAATTGGACCAATAAAAAGGGTCTAAACGCTAAGCAAGTCATTTAGTCCCGGATCAAAAGTTATCTATGCAGCAGCGTTATTGGATGAGGCATGCATGGATGCGCGCGCCGGCAGATACGGGCTTATAATAAAACAATATTAATTATCGTACGCCGCTCCACTGACTCCTTTGTTCCGCTTAGTCTGTTCCGCTAGGGTTGCCAAAACCGTATTGTTATGCAAAACTGATTTTGTTTGTTCTCAAGTTGGAATAAGGATAAGAGTTGAAGTTCTACACAAAAAAGACTTATTCGACAATAACACGAATATAAATTAGAACAAAAAAAGACAAGTTAATTTTTTTTTTAACTTCTCTTTTTTTGTTCTAATTTATATTCGCAACATTAACATTAACATTATAAAAGCAAACTTACACCTATTGAGGTGTAAGTTTGCTTTTATAATGTTTCATTGCATCAGCTGTTATTGCAGGTATTAAATAAATACATCCAGAACAAACTAATTGCATTAAAAAAATACCCTACGGTTGTTTAAAACTAACTAAAAAGAGTCAGGGCGTAAGGGCTACTTGCAGCATAATGATAACTCTAGTTTTAGTTTTCAAATCTAGATTGAATTACTGATAGTTCCGTACATTTTGAGACAGCTAAACTGTAGGTATTTGAGACTTAAGCTAGATTTATTTTTTACCTGCAAGTAGTCCTAAGTCAAAAATACATGAGAACTTGCAAAGAGCTTAAGTACCTACAACACGTATAGATAGCTCTAGGTACCCATAGATAAGTAAGTACTCGTACATAAAATTCAGAACTTATTTATTTATTAGGCATAGTAACAAAATGTATATTACAATAATCACAATAATAACACAAATGAATAGGTATTTGATTCTATTTATATATCGAATAACGTCCCAATCACTATTACCTATTCTTTTGATCGCATTTTAATTTGCATAAACGCGTAACATCTAGACATTCCGGTTCTGACCATAGAAAATGTATGTGTACTAGTATCTAATATCCGTTTAAAGATGATAATTGCATCTAAACCAGCAGATCTAGTATTAACCGGTGTGCATCCAGTAATAGCCGGCCCTGGCGCAAAGTCGTTTAATAACAGAGGAATGCGTGCATTAAACTTCTCTATTTCCCAGACACGGCTTAAATAATATTGGACTGCTAAGCATCAAAGAAAATGCCTTCCGTTGAGAAATATTTTTACGCTGTTATTGTTGAAATAAACGGGGTGAAGTGAAAATTCGTAAGACTAAACAACGATAAATATTAAAGATGAAATTGCTGAAATGTAATCAGTTGAGGGATGCGATATTCGAGTATAGGGCTTAGAATGTTTTCAGAACAAAATTCTCACATCACGCGCGATGCTTGTCGTGTTGAATTTCAGTAGCGAATTGTCATCGATTATACATGCCTACAGCAGGTTTATTATTGACGTGTACCTATAGGTAGTCGTAATAAGCTGTCCTATTTCGGACTAGCTTTTGTTACCGACTGTACTTTATTTTTGCACAGTCATCATCTGCTTATCAAGACCAAACTAACGAGTCCCAACTCGGTGGGTCTACGTTAAGTATAGCTGTGATTTTATTGCCAGTCGGAAGACTCCCTTAACAGATCAGCATATTAATGTTTTCCAAACAGCCTATTCTATTAAGGGGAATTGGTTAAAATTGAAGTTTTCCTTCAGTCGCTCCCTCATTTCTGAAGATCGTCGTCTCTGGTTGACTTTGTCTGGATGATCTGTCACCATCGGTCTCAGTTGATCTATTGATCTCATCGACCGGTATCAGTCCATTGTTACCCTCACTGCTATAATAAATAGAGGAGATGAGAATATTAAGATTCGGATTATGGTTTGTGGGGTGGAAGGCAAGAGAGCCTGAGGTCGATCACCAACTAGATTATCTGATAATCAGTGGTCGGAATAGGTAGAGCTAATTTACCTAAACTTGATGCGTGTTCATTCAATAATGTATTCCCATCTCACTCACGCATGAATAAACATGCGTCAAGTTTAAGTAAATTAGCTCTACCTATTCCGACCACTGCTGATAATGTTAAGGAAGTTATCACTTTAAGTAAACTCACTAACACGTGAAGTTACATAAAAGCTGTTGTTGTTTCTTTCTACCCTTACTTCTAGACATTAGTATTATAAGATTTAGTGACGTATAAAATGCTCGGAAGCGTTTTGTCTAGGCGATATGCCGATGTCGAATATATACAGAACTTACAGACTTCTAAAAATGAGGAGGTTCGTTTGAAGACCGATTTTAATAAAAAAAATATATTGTATTGGTAATATGTCGAGGATAGTCCCGTTTAATTTTTGTTAAGAACTGATGATAAGATCCATAAAAAATCAACGAAACTCCTTAATAATTCGGAGTCAGTTCATTATTTTAAACATTTAATTACA
The DNA here is from genome assembly GCA_963241965.1 of Tortrix viridana. Lineage (NCBI taxonomy): Eukaryota > Metazoa > Arthropoda > Insecta > Lepidoptera > Tortricidae > Tortrix > Tortrix viridana. The sequence goes on along the minus strand of OY725179.1, from coordinate 5,978,723 downwards.
CTTACGTCTAAAGCGCTGAAATAATTTCGAACTCTACTGAGAACTCTATGTACTTTTGGATGATTTCAAAATTAATAACTTATCAGATTGTGGTTCATATCTATGTCATATTTATTCACACCGGAGCATTGCTCGCCGTTATATTAAATCTGATTGTATAAAGACTTGGTTCAACGAAATTTACATAGAAACGACTCTTATATGTTTCTATATCTTTGTTTCGCCCGAACATTACTGGGAATGGTATAGTTGCAGATTTACGTATAGCGGTACTTAAAGTATATTTTATCGCTTTTTGTTAGATCTGTGAGCTCATATCTTGAAACGGAAAATTTAATAGTTTTTAATTTACCGTTTATAATAACGCCATTAAATTATTGTTCCCGATGTAGTGAGTATTTAACCCTACAAATATGTAATTGTTGGAAAATCAGTTATTTGGTCATACAGCTAAGGTTTATTTATTAATAATTATAGTAGGTCTAACGATATCACTCTCACTCTCGCATCTGATATTATTATTTCATTTGTGTTTCTTTGAAAGATTTAGTAAACAAATTCGAAAACTATTTTTATAACTATTATTTAAACTTCTCATGAAATAGTCAGCCATGACCACTATGACCAGTATATCAATTTATAGTCTGTTTCAATTAAAATATAATCGTATCTACTCTACAGCCTTGACAACGTTACGTAAAAAACAAACCAACATGACATAAGAAACAGTTCATAATCAAGCAATCGAACACTTTTATTTCTATTACATAAAAACGCTAAATAGAATTTCAATCAAAATCCATTTTATCCCCCTAAACTGTCAGCAGTAGGCGGAGTCGAATCTGTTCGTTAATACATTTAAATTTATTCGCAATGCGTTAACGCGTTTAAAAAGCGATTAGAACTTATATTGACACAATATGAACTTTTTGCTTCCCCTCGCCATGCCGTGTAATCAAAAACGAGATTATTCAATTTGCAAAATAATAGAGACACAACGACGCCGAATTTATTACAACGCCTCAATAGGTATCCAGAGAACCAAATGTTAAAAAAGCTATCTGCATTCGCTTTAGTGAAAAAACTTGGAAACGCCCGTTATTTACAATGAAAATTAAGATTAAATTTACATTGTTGCTTTTATAGCGTAGGTTCGCAGCGTCTGCCATGGTAAGGTATTCATGAAAGCAAATGTTTAGTCCCAGGGGGGCGAGCGGGAAGCGGTCTGCGCAGCCAACTTATGATAATTACCTTTGGAATAACCGCCCCGAAGCCAAACCGGGAAAAACAACAAGCGACCAACGTACCAGAAGTTCTAATACATACGTGGAAGTAACTTAAAAGCATACAAGTTTTTTTAAAGTACAGTTCTATCTTAGCCTTAATTTGTTATTTCTGTAACCTCAGCTTCGGTGGCTCGAAACTGGTAAATAACGCCTTTCCCAATATCTCGCATTCGCGCAGCTGTCTATGGGCTTTTTGTGCATTCCTTAAAGCTATCAAATCTTCAGAGAACGCCTGCTTAGTCACTTTTTCGATTATTTTCTGGTCCATATTATTCATGGCTTTGTTGAGTTTTATGTAATACCACTCAAGATGGCACATCATGTCCGCTATATTATTTTTAGGGTCTTCAACTCCCCCCAAGACTCGCGTGAACACATATTGCACGCAAATGAACAGCTTCGATACGTCGTACGTAGCATATAGTTTATAAAAATTTGTCGTGAGTAACACCTCAAACAGGTTCTTGTAAAGAAATTCTTCTTCTTGTAACCGTTTCAAATCTTTCTTGAAGTACTCTACCAATTCCTGCAATTCTTTGATGTGTTCTTGAGCTAGATGTCTTAAATAGTCCCGGGTTTTTAATACCTTAGCTATTAAAGTATTCCTGAAGGTGGCAATGTGCATATAGTTCAAGCATTGCCCACTTATACATTCAAACAAGTCATACATATCTTCCGGCTTCTTAAAATATAGCTGCGCATTACGCGCTTTCATCATGTCTTGTTTATGCATTTCGAATTTTAAGCTCAGCTCACTACGTATCATCGGTTGTGCATCGAGTTTCTCAAAATAAAATTTCAACCCCCCAAATTCTTCATTATGCTTTTTTTGCCAAGACAGAGGGGCCACCTTGAATAGAAATCGCCGATATGAGTTTAAAGTTTCAAAGATATTGCCTATGTGACTTATTTCGTTTCTCAATCTCACAAATTCGAAACTGTACGCGTTCAATTCTATGTTGACAGCCCGCAGCTCAGCAGCTCTTTTCTCCTCCAATTCTTGTAACTCCTTTGCTAATCTGTAACCTGCGTTTGCAAATTTTATGAAGTTTTGCTCAGTGCTCGTCAACATTCTTACGATTTTGTGGTACTCTCCTAACTCATACTTATACAACATATCGGTTTGAGCCATTTGATCCCGTAAAAAGGCAATTGTGGATCTTGTTAGGGTTACATATCGGATATTTCTCATGTAATCTTTTAGGTCAATGAATTGCCTGAGGGGTCTGCCTTCAATTTCTTTGTAGAAAGAACTGTAGATATCGGTGATCGTGTGTGGGTCATGACTGATGAAAGGGATCTTTCTAAGTGGCCTCTTGATGGGCTTGTGGTTATAAACCAGTTGAAGCGGAGGTAGCAGGAAAGGGTTCGTGAGTTCGGGGTCCACAACATCTTTATCGTCAATTTTGATACTAGGCTGATAGTATTTTTTCCCGGCAATTTTATGCGATGTGTTCTTGTTTTCTTTTTTGTAATCAAACATGCTTCTTTTATTACAGCCGAATTCGTCGTTTCGTATGTTCATTAGGACAGACTTTTGTATTCTTTGTTGAGATAGCTCCTTACACCTTCAATATACACCAACATTAAAGTAAGTATTAAAATAATTTACTACTACACTACTATTTTAAGACGCATTGTGTAAATCAGCTGTGAGGTGCCAAATAACATAAATATGAGTGATAGGCAGTTGGGCACAGATGGGCATCCATATTTATGTTGTTTGTGTTTTGGCAGGTTTGAAATGGTGGAATGGTAAATTGTTATTAGTACATACTTTTTAATGTTCTTGGCATGATGATATTGAGCCATGTCTCGTTAATTAGATCTCAGACAATATATTTTCGTCTGTATTTTACTTTCTACACTTATTTTAATTTTAATGGCTTGTCCTCTTTTCTTCACTTCTTTTCCTAAGTTTTCAAACAGGTAATATGATGTCAAGCAAGCAACGATGACAGCTGATGTCAAGCTTTTTTTTTTAAACTGCCAGTAAAAAGTCGCAGGAGTCAACGCCCAGCATAAATCCTTTACAATTACAAAGCGATGCCAATTTTTGGGTAAGCCATTGTATCCGTACATGTAGCGTGTCGAAAACTTGCAAACACACGTCACTTACAAAGCTTAGTTGTGCCAAAGGTTGTACCCTAAGGGATTGGCGGGGAGTTTTAGGGCTGTCACTCAATTTGACGCCAGGGCTGACCGCCCTCACGCCTCGGGCGAGAATATCCACCACTGACCACTGGGGAAGTTGTGCCCCTGACACTTTGAGCGTTAGATCAAGTCATTGGTGGAACGCGTTTTTAATGAGATTTAATCGTTTTCACCGCAAATCTTTTCAGTTGTTTAATTTTTTTTATGATTAATTTGCAATAAGAGAAGCTTGGAACAGGCATAGATTTCATTTGGTTGGTTTGGTTGGTTAACGTACGCTGCCGTCAATTCCGTACGTTCTGACAGATTTCTAATGTCGTTAGCGTTCACAGAATACAACATGTCTAGGCCCAATGCAGTTATACTTGACAGCAAATTGGATCTTATTTCTATAAAACATTACCTATTATGTTTCCTTCCTTTTGTACCTCAACAGCATGCAAAATACATGCAGGACGATTTATAGTATGAACTATTGCTTGCAACTATCATAGTCACCATTACCTACTGCTTGATAACATTTTAGAATGGATATGTTGTATTCTAAAAATAAATATTTATTTCTTAGTTCCCACTGCAAAATTAAAAATATTTCAAAAGTATATAAAAATAAAAGTTAAATCAAATGAAGTTAGATTTCAGTTCTTTTTTAAATTTTGCGGCTTTAAGAGTTAACGTAGTAACAGTTCTAAACTATCGTCGGTGATATACCGCGAAAAATATATCAATTGGGTATACAATACCGCGTCACTTAGAAAACTGCCTTTTTGAATTAATTAGTTTCGCGATATTGTGATATACCTACCCGACGTTATTCTCGAGTAGCATAACTACTTCATTACGCGGTAGTATTCGCGTTAAAATTGGATTATGAAGCCATTTCATTCCAAACAGCATCGTAATTTTTTTCAAACCATTTCATCCCAAGCTAAATACTAACCAGGTAGGTACTAACATACACTTGACGTCTGAAAAAATAAATACATATGTCAACACCGCTTGAGCGTCTGGCTTAAATTATAATCTTACAGCAATCTTTTCCGACAAGTGTGAAGCTGACTTCTGAACTATGCTAAGGGCAGGACACAGGGGGTTAATTTAACTTGCCTTATTACCCTTTGGTCAAAGAAAATGTATTTCAATCGGTTTAAAGCGGCTTGTCTGAAAACTTCGATTAAATGTTTATACGTTGGACTACGTCTTATATAAAAAGTAAAGAACAATACAAAAGATTAAATATTAAAATAAGGAGGTTCCGGCAAAAATAATGAAAAATTACTCTTACAGATGCCCGGAGTAATTTAGTTCTTGATTAATTGATTTCAGCTTTGATAGCAATAGTTTAATTTATTTATTTGTTAATATTTTGGAATGGTAAAATGCCAACAAACAGACTGACAAAGAATAAATATAATCTTTCCTAAGTTAGCGTCAAAAATTCCCAAAATATATCAAAATATATGTTCTAAATCAGGAACGTGTGCGTAAAAATCTACAGTAATATTTTAAACAATGTTCAGAAAACAACTTTTCTTTTACGGCGGCGGTAAAGTTTTGGAACGGCGGGCCGGCGGTAAAGTTACTGAGCTTACTATGTAATGCACCGATATGAGCAGATTTGCATACACATTTGAAAAAACATCGTTTGGTAATATATTTCTGGGTATAATGGGTCTGCATTTCCAATGCAAGGAGTACAGCGGGTTGATTTTTTAAATGTTCCAAAAGGAAACGCCGTTGTTATAACTGTACTTAATTATTTCTATTCATAAAAGCAATAAAAATAATCATTACAAAAACATGTTCGGGATAAATTGTAAAAATGTAACAAATTTTACTTGACTTGACTAATGTCAAAATAAATTATTTTACACTACCACTAAATCAAGCTTTCGAAAATAACACGGAAAAACCAAGCTATCGCTTATTTTTAGAACTTAGATGTTTTTCAATTCAACAAAAACTAAATAAAGGAAGCAGTTTGAACACTGAAAATTGATTGTGACGTCACATGTCAGTATTTTCATACTAACTAGTAACGGATCGTTTTGACGTTTCAATTAAAGTTGCTGATTTGAACAGCCAGTCAAATATCGTGTTGAACCCACCGTTAAGCCGGTTGTACACACACGTTTTTCTGCCGTGAATTGTTACTGTTGAATCGCCGTGTGTCTACACACCTATGCGCCGTGCTTGCCCTTCGGCACGCCGACACGGCGACGCCATCGTGTCGTACGTAGGTGCCGCCCTATCTGTCAACAAACTTCCATAGTAATCCATACAACACTGCCGACCGTGTCTAAACACGGCGAATCAACCGTAACTTTTCACGGTAAAGAAACGAGTGTGAACAACCGGCCTTACTATTATTTTGCACATGCTTTCGCCTCAAATTAAATATAAAATAAGTTATTAAAAAATCTTCTTTTTTCAAGAAAACGTATGAAATCTTATCGTTATTATTCAGTCCCAGAAATAAAAACTCAATTAATTACTTACTTACTTAATAAAACATCCCGCATACACATTCTAGAAAAAAAAATCTGCTCAAAAAGAGGGTGTTATAGATAAGTTGGACGTGTGTATCGGTGTATTTGTGTATCTATCTATGTATCTGTCTGTGGTATCGTAGCTCCTAAACGGATTGACCGATTTTATTTTAGTTTGTTTTGTTAGAAAGGTGACTTAATATAGTGGTCTTAGCTTGGTTTGATGAAAATCCGTTAAGCCATGTAAGAGTTACGAGCTCTGAAAGTAGAAGTCCCGATTTTGTCGGGGGTTTTTATCTCGGTTATGTTAGGTTATTTATGTACTCACGGGACCCCGCCCCGAAAAATGTATTTAATGAATTTCTAATTCAATATTCGGTTTGGGGTCAACCTTTTACATAAAATTTCTTAATTTCAGGTCTACGTATATTACTCATTCCATTTAATAGCTAGACACCCGGGAAATACGGATGGACGGCTGGATAGTAGAGTCTCAGCAACAGGGCTTCGTCTTTAGGCACGGAACCCTAAAAAGACCGATGAATTTATTCTTATAAACATGCAATACTCTGGATCAATTTTACAAATTGACTCAATTGAAATGACTTTTGATAATAGGGTTGGTAATAGAGTTAGTCAGTAGAAACCGCTTTATACAGTTGATTTAGTAGGAACATCAAACATTTTTTATTTATTTTGAAATTGTTTAGAAATATTACAACGTAATTTCAAATTCAAATTCATTTATTTATTATCAGGCTACAAGGCCCATAGATATAAACTTAACATATCTTAAACTATTTTGGCGACAAAACAGCGTGGCTCTGTTGAATCGCAGCGTTCGAAGTCATGCTCGCTGGCAGACTGCCCCAGAACCGCCGGAACACGACATCTTTCGGCCAGAAGGCAGGCGACTCGACCTTCCCCAGCAGCGGCCGCGGCACTCGCACCACGAATGAAGCGAAGTGCACATAGCGCCGCGATTGCAGCTGGAACACCCTCAGAGTGTAGCCTGTCTTCCGACTGACGTAGCCCACCGCAATGCCCCCCTAATGTTAGGTAGGTTTACTAATGTGCAAAATAAATGTTTAACTTGGTCTGGAATTGCCAGTAGCTTCAAAATAGATCACCCAGCAGCGATTATGTAAATGCACACGGATCGACGGATTTACCTCATTCAAATTAGGCTTAGTGCTGACTGCTTAACAACGCTGTTTGTAATTTACGGAAAATGCTTTAATTAAGCTACGCTGTATCTGTATACCTAGTTAAACAACTCGGTTGATGTTGAGTTGGATCAGCTTAGTTGTAGGTATGTTCAATTTTTAGAATCCTTCATTTTTCACCGGAGACAAGTGCAGATTTTTAGTTTGTTTTTAAGTCTTGTATCACCAGTATTTTTCAACTAGACTATTTCATTATGAACAACGAAATAAAAAAAATTAAATATAAATGCCGATTCTTCATACACTTTCTACATTTCATAGACTAGTACAAGCATAGGGGTGGGTGGTGTCTTATAGTTACTAACGAAACCATTTTATACAGATACCTATAATGTATAAATTTGAAAACCGTAAATGTTTATAGGTGTAGGTATGTCCGACTGTATTAATTAGTCAGTAAGGGGTGAAGTTAAACGAAGCACCCTCGTCCTGAGCTAGCGGTCAAGGACTCGCACGGACTGTCCTGCGTCTTAGACGCGCCTAGCTTACAACGGTCAGTTCAGATTACTACACGATGTATAAAAGAAAGAGGTTATACAGGGTAAAAAGGAAGATATGATCAGAATTTACATTTTATTATTTAGGTACCTCGTAATTTTCAGTCCTTATAAAACAATCGGTGTAAGCAGTGTTTAACTTATAATTTCTAACAGACTTGTCATGTCATGTCATACGTTTATTTTATAATTTTATAATTAAGTACATTCATGGGCATTTATTAAAAAGTTGAATACTTATTATTACTTATTTTTGGATAGAATACGTGACCTTTTTACTGCCAATGAGCTCTACTATATGAACTATATCCCTTACACAATGTATGTTTGCCTATGTACAGATATAATATGTAGTATATATCGCACCTTTAGAATTACCTAACTCCAAAATGTTTAGATTTTGAATTAGGTCTCTATAATAATAATGTTACGACTCGAAGTAGAAAATTTAACATTTTGTATTAGATCACTTTCATCCTGAAGGTGCGATATGATAGCTGAGTGAATCCATTGGTCGGCAACCTCGATCTGTCGGGTCTTATGTAAAGAATGATTGGGCGGTCTCAGAACGACGTCTGCGGCGAGCGCGGGCAGTTACTAATTAGAATAGAAAGGTACGCTTCCTTGGGAGCCTTCCATTAATTAACAACGGTGTTACTTACGTAGGTGTTACAGTGTTTTAGCTAAGCTATAAGAATGCAATTTAGCTTAGCGTTGTTTACAATAGATATTTAGACTATTAGACTCTACTACAGGGACACTCAGAATTGTGGAGACAACAGTGACATATTATCAAGGTAGGATAAGACACGAACACTCTGGTGCAATAATAATATCGGTCTCAAAAATGCGTAGAAGTTTAAAGATCATTTTATGACATCCTAATTGATTTAGTCACCCCACTTAACACACCCCACAAAAGTTGACTCAATTTTCAATTACTACAATGTCAATTGTTTTTGTTCCATTTATTAGATTTAGACACTTTAATCTTTAAGCCATGCTAACCGCATTCCTACTATTTCCCACAGCTATATTTTGTTTTAAATAAAAAGAAAACAATGTAGCGCTGAAGCTATCCAAGCGAGACCATAAAGGATATCTAAAACGACCCTTTATTCATTGATCTAATACAATCGACGCTTACGTGCAACAAAATTGAACCGATAGGTTGACGACGCCATCAGACTGCATCCAACCAATCCCAGCCGATAAAAAGTAAATAAAAACACTCCTGATTCGTCGAGGATTTGCTGTTATATTGAATTTGAAACCTTTTTGATGTTACTGTTATGTATATGTGGTATCGCTGTGAATGTCAACGGGTTTCAAATTTAATCGTATACTTACTTAAATATTTACTTTAGATGTTTCAACTTTAAAAGTAAACTGGCGGTATAAAAATGTATTAAATACGTCCGGTTCCTTAATGCCCACAAATCGCACTCCTAGGTCAAAACAGTAGCAACTCAAAATACAACTGTGTTTTAAAATCAACTTTCATAATTAGTTCTATGAACTTATTATCAAAATTACCCGGTTTTTGAGTTGATACTGTTTTGATCTAGGAGTGTGAAATGTTCGTTTAATTTAATGTCGCCTAAAGACGCGTTATGTCACTTTTTATTTTAGTAAATTAGTAAGTGACAAAAGATGTCTTAATGCGGCTTTAGTCCTGATTAAGGTCTGTGCAACTAGGTGTAAGAACGAATATTTTATAAACTTGAAAAAAATATACTTAAAGTAGTTTTAAGAAAAAGCTTTGTGTCAGACGATCTGACACGAGAGTAGGTACCTATTCTTATAATGTTTCTGACTTTACCTTTCAAAGTAAGAAACACTCGTTCCTCTGGTTCCTGAAGTGAGTTAAAATTTATACAAGCACTCGTCGGCCTTAGCCGTTTCTTAAAAGGGTCCTTTATTTTTGGCATTACTTGAAAAAATATCTACGGTCATCACTCGAATTGACACAAATCTCTTATCAAACTTATGGTTTTATTATGTTCATGAAACAAACTAAATTCAATTTTTATGTAGCGGATCTCTTTTCTGGTCGACTGTACCTACAGCAGAATTACATAGCAACCTTTACGGTTAGACACAGGCGCTGCCAATCTGGCTCGAAAAGCTGCCAGTGGTGGTTATTCCTTACGCTCCAGCATCACATTCGACCACCAAATACCATTCTGTATAGACTTCTATTCTAATACCAACACTTTGAAATCAGAGCTCGACATAGACTGGTTATTGTTTGTTGGTCGAACCAGTTTAAGTTGAACTAGGATTTTAAATGTATGATAAAAATCTAGAGCTCAATATAGTCTGGTAGTGTTGAAAATAATACCACGGCTGTGGCACAGAGCCAGCCAGCTGACAGCGTGATCCCAACCCCTAAACTCGCGTTTTAATATGACATACTCGTAAAATAAATGGCAACGAGTAATCTGGGCGGGATTGTTTCTGAATAAATTAGCAATCTTGTTACCTTTTATCGATGGAAGAGGGTGTAATTGCGCGCGCGACGACTTTGCCGTCTTATTTGTCATTACCATAACTACGCCGCATTTGTTTGTAAGCAGCTAGGTAATTTTCATCGACGAATTAGGTATTAACTAGTGAGCTTTTGTTGTCCTGTCAGAGCATTATTACTAACTTGTGTGTATTTTTAATTTGGTCGTCAGTTTCGTCGACGAAGCAGCTCAGCCACATCGGTAGGTACCTAACTCTGCCTAAAGCAGCGATCACACCACCCTTTCCCTAACCCTAACGAAAGGGACGCTTCAATACGTTGGAATGAGATGGAGATATCTCTATACGTATCTAACGTATTGCGGCGTCCCTCTCGTTAGGGTTAGGGAAAGGGTGGTGTAATAGGGCTAGAAGGCCGCAAATTCGGAACGGCGTAGCGTGCAGCGGGGCGTTGTTTTGCATGCACACTGGTCGCTGACCTAATGGAAGTAAATATAGTCTTTCATAGTCAGCGACCAGTGTGCACGCAAACAACGCCCCGCTGCACGCTCCGCCGTTTCGAATTTGCGGCCGTGTCTGCGAGCGCGCACGACGTTAGCCTGCCGTTTAACGATTTAGAAAGTACCTAAACTTCTTTTAAGTTTAGAGCACACTGATTTATTTTCGGCAGTATTTTTTTTGCATACGGGCATTTTGTGTACGTAATTAAAATCAGCGCTGCGGCTTGCTGAGAGGGATCCTATATTTAGCGCCAGTATTTTATTTGTTATCAGTTTTTTGTTTTTCTGTGCTATTTTTTTTGTGCGTTAAATAAACTATTCTATTCTTATTCTGTTCTAATTGCCACCTTTAAGAGAAAATGCATAGAAGTCAGTCATTTTATTGGTAGTTTGGAAACGGTGGTAACTGTCCGGACAAATCTTACGCAAGGTTCTATACTAGCCACTCTAGCCGTGTACTTGATTAATTGTTTGTTTGTTTCAGGCGCTTTTGTGGATTTGGGATCCTACTTGTTTGATTGTGTCATGATTTTTAATAATTTGGGCTAGCTACCTATTTATCCGTCTATATAAGTATTTTCATAATTGTCTAGTACCATTAGCTACTAGACAGCTTAGAGCTATCTTGGGGCTAAGTTAATTTAAGTGACTTTATAAAATCCTCGAATATTTTTTTTATATACAAAACTAACTTATATTCGCGACTCCGTCCGCGTGGAAGTCGTTTATACACAGAAAAAAAAATTGGTTACTTCTAACAAGATTGTGATTGTTGTAAATAAGCGTCTTGATTCCATTTGAACCGGACAAGACGTTAGATACAGCAACTAAGATGTAAGTTGAATCACAAAAGACCTTACTGTTGTGACTACCAGCTTTGTTTGATGTAACTAATGTTATGTATATTGTTTATTTTTTCAACTAAGTAAAATCTTTCTTGACTGGCTCACATTTTTTTCAGCGACCTACCTTAGGGAATTATCACACTTAACGGGATAAAAACTATCATTCGTATGTGTCAATCCTAAATCCGTTCAGCCGTGTAGGCGTGGTTGAAAGACAAACACCTAAACAAAATTTCACTTTTATAATATTATTTGTTTAATAAATAAAATAAAATAAATAAATGAATATTAGGGGACAATCTCCCACAAATTGACCTTGCCCCAAACGTAGCTCTAGGCTTGTACTATGGGTACTAGACAACGATAAACATACTTATATAGACAAATACATAGAAAACATCCATGATACACGAACAAATACTCGCGCTCATCACACAAATATCTGCCCTTACCGGGATTCGAATCCAGGACCGCTAGCTTCGTAGGCAGTCACTACCAACTAGGCTAACCGCGTCGTCACTATATATATACGTATTAGTAGGATACATTTCTTGGAAATTCAGTGCCTCTAAGTATTTTGGATTCCTGGAACTAATGGAAATCAGTGCGTTTGGAACTGCATGTGTAAATGCACAATCACCGACTCCTCACCGAGGCGAGGGGCTCCGGCAAGTAGGCCGGACGAGAGGCCCTTTGTTAATTAGTTGACGGTGAAGACACGAGCAAACCCAGAGTAGAAACAAGTGCAGTAGGTTAGGTTAACCCTTGCTATGGTACGGTTATTTAATTTTACACTTGTGTTCTGCTAGCATGCGCTGGTTAAATACGTTTGGCAAAAATGACAAGCGTTTTTTCACAGTTCAAACTCAGAGCGAAGTACTTTGCATTAGAAATCCTTCCGATTCCTTCATCAGAGCAGCTCTTAGACACCATATAATATTGCCTTGCCTTTTAAATGGTTAAAAAGTGACAAGCAAGATTTAAAGTAAACATACTGACAAACAAACAAATAAACATGTGAAGTTAAATAAAAGAACTTTTAATTAAAAGTCAAGTTTTTAAGAAATATGTTCGCTCTTTTCTAAGACTATTATTTCGCGCGGCTAGCGATTTTCTAATACATTGCATGTAATGCAAATTATGGCTGCCTTTCTATTGAGGCGGAGACGAGCGGAGCGGTGCGAAAAGGACCAATCAGATTCATCTAGTTTCTGTGTGCTATGCGTTAGTGTGGGTACTGTACAAGGTGATTGGCCCTTTTCGCACCGCTCCGCTTGTCTCCACCTCAATGGAAAGGCAGTCTAAGGCTGCAATTACATTTGTTTTACTCACGTAAGTAATTAACTATAGATAAATTTGCACATATAAACACTCTTTGTGAGTAACTTATTGTAATTTGTTTTTTTGAGTAACTTAATGCAAGTTACTTACGTGAGTGAAACTTACAAGTGTATTTTCAGCCTAAGCGTCTCGAACGTGCAATAAAGAGGGAATTCGCTCGCCGCCGCCGCCGCTCAAAGTCGTGGCCGGGCCGTTACTCGGGATAAAGTCGTCATATTAGGTAGTAGAGGGTCGGTCATTCGGAACCGGGAGCCCCTTAAGACATATACTGCCCCGCTAAGGTAAAAGGCAGTATTTGACACAAAACCACTGCAATAATTGCAACCTTATTACTGGGTAATAAGGTTAGAATAGCTACAATAGTTTTGTGTAAAATACTGCGTTTTACCTTAGTGGGGCAGTATATAAGTACTGATAGAAACTTAAGAAGTTATAACTATAAAAGCCGACAAAATCGGAACCCCTACTTTCAGAGCTCATAACTCTTAAATGGCCCAACGGATTTTCATTAAACCTAGCTAAGAACACTCTCGATCAAGTCACCTTTCTAACAAAAAAAACTAAATCAAAATCGGGTTATCCGTTTGGGAGCTACAATACCACAGATACACACGTCGATATACAACCGTGTTTTTGCCTCGGGGGATAAAACTGAACCTGCTGACTATCGGTCTCTCCGCCACCCAAGCCTTTGCCTCTTGAACCCGTAATCGCCCTCCGCGACGCCTGCGATCTGACGTCCTCTAATTACGAGAAAAACGTTTGAATTATCTTTTATTCGCACTAATTAGATGTTCATTCCCCGTGTTTAACGTCAATGGTTGACAGGGAGGCAATTTTATAAAGTGTCGCGAATTTACTAAAGGGATTTATGACGGCATTTATTTAATTATATGGCGAAGGGTTTGCGTTCTTGATTATCTTCGTGATTAACCGAGATATTTTATTTATAACTAGCTTTTGCCCGCGACTTAGCCCGCGTAGAAGTCGGTTATTGCTATTCCCTCGGGAACTGTCCATTTTTCTGGGATAAAATAATCCTATGTCCCTTCCCCGGGCCAGGATAAATGAGGTTTGAACAAAACCTACGGATATCATCTAGCCTGTACTCATACATAAATGTTATTAAAAGCATTGATACGGGGTAAAACACCTATATTGCTGTAAAAGCAAAAAGACATGCGTGGGAGTCTTTATACTTTTATATTGCCTTTTTAATTTAGACGGTAAAATACATAATAACATTATCAGATACAAAAACGCAAATATTCATCCCTAGGTACGTAAAACTATGCACAATAAAAAGAGAATGCAAAGAATTCGTTTAGCATTACCTGGACGTTTTATAAGTTTGTTGGCAACGGACGGTTTTCCAATGGATGACCATTCCATTCCGGGGGACTGAGCATTTTAAATATTCCATGTGCGGTCAAACATAAAATCTACAAAGTAAACGTATTACCCATCTTTTATTGCGTCTCGAGCGGTCGCAGATATCGCTGAATCACTCTTGAAATGCACCTGCGTATGTGTGTGTAAGTACACCCAGTAAAAGTCCCTAGTTTAGTTTATACAAGGTGTTATACTTTGCAACGTCAATTATGTGTTATCGCCTTGATCATTATTCGAACACGGTCGAATTAAAATATTTGTCTAATTCATGTAATATATTCCTGTACTAAGAATTTTACAAGGTCGTTGATTGTTATTTTTCGGACTTTACACTTGTCATTATGTGCATAGCTGAAATTGGATTGTGATAAGACACTTTTGAACAAATAGAGGACAATTTGCTGCCATTTGTTAAGTATAAGTAACACAGTACTAAGACGTGTGTGTCAATTTTGTTTAAATTAACCGTTGTATAGGCTACACCACTACACCAAAAGATGTAACCCCGAAGTGATTCAGCTGTACGCTTTACGTTTCTTTTATCAATAATATAAATTCGTCACGTACAGGGTGTAAATAAATGAGAGTTATGTTTACTGCGCCATATTGAAATTATTTTACTATGTTTATGACCACTTTTGCGAATTTTAGTGTTTTTTTCTTTTTTCTGAGTTTTTATAAATAAACTGCAAAAAACTAGTTTTATGAAGAAATTTAAAAAAATTGTTATAAATTGACATGGATGATAAATGTTTCTAGTTTTCACTAAAACGAGTTAAATTCATAAAAACTTTGGTTTTTACTGCGCTTATTTCGTGTGAAAATATCTTAAACACATTCGTAATATTTTGTCGTTCGGACATAAATTTTGACTTGGGGTTTCCCGCAACTTAGATTGCGTTGAATTCGTTTATGGTTTTCTTTCATTCTCCCACATTTGATGGAGATTTATTTTAATAACCTTTCTTATAGTAAGTCCCTTTATGTGTGTAAGCATTATATATTTAGTGAGTTACGAAATAGCTTCATCAATTTAATTCGATAAAGATAAAATACCAACCAATGATAGAACCGTCAAATTCAAAACAAACCTTTCTCCTCCAAGGCGTAACATAATCCCTGCAAATTCCATAATATCAACGCCAAAGCAAAAGGGGATCACAATAAACGAATAGAATCCGTTGACACAAAATAAATACTCAATTAAAGTGTTTAAAGCTTCCGTTAATTAGTCGGTTCAAAGGCTGAGGTGCTTAAGTGCCCACTCCATTGAATTTCCTTTAAGAAAACCCTTTTTCTCAGACCAGCCTCTCGTGTCAATCGCAACGAGGGGGTTAATTGAAATAAATATTTGCGCTTCGAATTTTCTTTCGACGATTCGTGTTTGCTGTCAATTAGATAGCTATGTGACTCGAGCCTTAAGGATGGATGTAAATGGAGTGTTTGATATACTTTAAAAATTGTATTTAATGTTATTCTTTTTGGAAACTGTGTCTGTTCTAGTTGATAATATTAACAACTTAATTATCTGCCCTAACTAGGGTGTTATTATGTTAAACACCTCGCCTTTTGATTCGTTGAACTGTGGTTCCCTACCACATAATTGGCGTTTATATGTATCGCATGACGGTAAGGAATCTACGCCTTCGGTGCGTGATTCTAACTCGCACCTACTGGATTATTTACTTAACCTCTTCTCTCGTTAGACCAATTTTAGAACCTCTATTAAACGTTGTACCTTTTTGCTTACTGGTCAATACATCGCACGAACGATTCCTATTACTACTGATGGCAACAGTGAAGTCAGTGAATGCTTCACCAAATGAGCAACGAGTTTAAATGCCACTTGCTTATAATATAGGTAATAAAGGGTAGTCACGTTTCATCCAACAAACTTTTACTATACCAATATAATTTTATCCGTCTAGATACCCAACAAAATTCTATTAGCTTTATCTAAACCATAGCTATCGAACGTGGCTAATGCGATCGCAATTGAAAGTGCATTGCAGAAAATCGTGCAATAAGTATGCATGACGGTTGAACGGTGATACTCTAGACTGCGGTCTGGACCTCCGCCATTACGGCGTCCATTTCTATTTCTGATGCCAATTGTGAACCTACAAACGCAGGGTTCGTTTAAAAATAGCGTTCGGCTGTAACTGCTGTTTATTCAAACAGTATACATTTTGTTTGTTGTTATCATTTACTAGGATTACATGAATTTTTGCTATGGCTTCGGTTTAAGTGGAATGAACTCCTTAGAACTCATGTTTACCGATGTAATAGCGAAGCTTGATAATGTTTAGACATGTCAGTGATCCTTTAATAATAATGCATAATTTAATCCTTGTCAAACGAAAGATATAGGAGTTAGTTAATTTTAACGGGTCCATATTGACTCACATAATTATATTTCTTCATAATGTATAATCATCGCAATTCCTAAAGTGAATTTTACTGAAACCGTTCTGATTTTAGGATGTTTATAAAACAAACTTAACCTAACCGAACCTTATTTACCAGTTGGATATTTTTAAAATCCTGAAACAATAACGGTTTCAGTTAAAAATACTTTAAAGTTGCGATGATTATGAAGAAAAATAATTATGTGAAACAAAGCGCTCCCAAGTTCAACTCTCTCCGTTTCAATTTTTTTTCATGAATGGTTATCTTGACGTATCATGCCTTAGATTAGATACATATTTTCAAGAAATTACTTATCAAATAATTATTTTTTGAATGCTAAGTATTTCAGTAGTATTACAAAATATGTGCCTGTTCCAAAACCGCCATTATTTTCTCTTGTCGAAAAGAAAAAATATCCAGACAATGTACCAAGTACCAGGGCAACATAGGTTGAGCACAAGTGTGCGGTACGAGCGCGGTTTACGATTATTTGAGTGGGCGCGGACACTAACGTCCTAATTTATAACGTTAATACTGCATGATTGCCGCGCCGGCCGGTACATTACGGTACTAGGATATTAGAACGTGATAACGCGTTTGACGTTGTAAGTCGTATTAAGTGGGTATACGTTTTCTACACGAATTTCTGAACAGTGTTAGTATATAAGATTAACATTGTTATAGTAAAATCACTACCTACGTACAGTGCTTCTATTTTCTTAATGCCTCTCGGCAATCATCGCATTTCCGAATACAAACGAATGCTAATATCCATGTCCATCAATTATTTGATTTATCGTGTATCAGAATTTGAATTCAGATCTAAGTTCTTTATTGTTGTTTTGTTTTGTTTTAATTCCCGCGTGAACTATATAGAGCTGTAAAACTATTTTCCTTTTAAAAATAAAATTTACTCCTTTTCATATAGTATAAATGTATAGTATACCAAGGAAATTAATTAGGTCGCCACTTGTAGTAGGGCAGGGCGCAGCAAATAATGAGGCTATTTAGGTAGGAGGTTCGCATAACAATTTTATTTTATCAATCACAATAACAAGAGGTTTTGAGACACTTTTAAAGTAAATTAAGAAAATAAGGTGATGCCGTAATGGCATATAAATAAATAAGTAAACTGCCGTGCCCCTACATTATTTATTTCTTGAATGCATCGGCTTCTTGTAAAAAATACTAGTAAACGCTAAAAATTATCTGTCGTGCCTGGGACTTTAGCAGCTTTCCTCCCGTTTTAAAAATAAATTACATACTTATAAGTACCTTAAAAAGAGTAGTAACAATTCTATGCACCAAGTGCAAAGGGCAACTGATAAAAATCCGACGACTGACAAAACACGAAGTTTGCAGAGGGGCATTAAGAAAATAGATAGATCTATTTTCTTAATGCCCCCGGCAAACTTCGTGTTCTTGCATTTGTGTCACATCATTTTCATTGTCATTACCTTCAACTAAAAACTGCACTCCTCAAGTAATTAACAATTATCTATGTAACTTTTATATACATAGTTTCTAACCATTATAAAATTAACATTGCATGTATTTTGAATACTTCTTTTATATACCTACTGTGACTTTTAAGGACAGAGCTAGAATATATTTATTTTGACAGTTATCAGTTATCTGGACATTGAAAAATCGGTCTTGAATAATTTTGCTAGGGTAGCTCGTGACAATATAAATATTTCGTTTTCTCTAGCTTTTTAAAAAAAAAATAACAGCTGTGTTTATTCTATGCATCATTACGTCATCCAGATTTTAGTTTTTAACTTGTTTATGGTTATAATCAGAGTGGTTTCGAATTTCGATTGATACAATGTTGTACGGCATTAAAATAAACAGAAGCTGCAATAATATTTCCTATTGTTGTAAAAGAAAATAAAGCAACAATGTATAGTAACGTCTGCGTGTTGCGTCTAGCCTTTGTTTGCGAAGATAACCTTTTACTGTCATCAAAGACATTGTATTCACAAACAAACTAGACAAGAAAATGTACTCCAAGTGAATACACAGAGCAAAAATTGTAAATAAATAATTTAAAATAAACAAATTCTTTTGGAATGCGTTTTTAGAGACGGTTGAAAGTAAATCTTAATGCTTGAATCGTTGTTTATCATTGAATTAAATTCTTTTTAGTTTAAGAACTTCATTAATCCTCATAACGTAAATGTTTTTGCAACAGGTAAGTAAACTACAAGCCTGATTAATGGAGCGGATTACATAAAAACGCTGGGATTGAGATGAAATATTCTTTAGCTTTTTATGAAGATTTTATGGGAAATAATTCTTTCAGTGATCAGTCCTGAGTCTGTACATTCCCTGCATATTGTAAGAAAGTTTTCGTATAAGTGTGCTGATTTCCCAAATGAAATGGGATAGTTTCCACCGTTATGTTACGATATCGTTCGTTCCCTGGTCGATAGCTAACATGTAGTAATATCACTTGTTTGATTAAATTGCCCCAAAGCCAAATTAATATATCCGAGCTAAGTTGCATAAATGTGTAAGCATCAACTTTATTAATGTCTCTCTACAATCTATGTAGGAATTTCACGAAAATACGGTATTATTCTGTGTTTAAATATTTCGTCGCTGTTTGACTAAGCACTTCTCCTTGCTCACGCTCGTCGTCACAGCTAATTTATTACGCATATCGTAATTTTACTAGACTAATTCCGTATTTTCGCGACAATCCTGAAAAACAACCCGGTTTAAGAAAGATTACGCAATCATCCACCGACATATATTTCTCTAAAAATACCTATTTACAGCGGTCTCAGTACAAAATAGCTGCGCTCAAACTATCAGTTTAGCCGCAGACAGCGAGCTAACAATAAAAGGGAATGAGTTGCAAACGCGTCGTTTTGAATTAAAATTTTGTACCAATCAGGAGTCGCGGGGGAGAAGCGATGGCAATTTGCTATGGTTATTTGATTGTTTGCAACCCGGCAGTAGACGGGTTGAAACAGTAAGAGCACCTATCGTAAAATATAGGTACTTATATTAATAGATATACCACGCAAACATGTGGCAAGTAGTTTATACAGGTTGTCCTAATATTATAAAAATAATTAGATCTTATTAGATGTTTTGTAAAAGCCCGATGTTGGTAAAGACTGCTACTGTACTAAGGTACTGGAGGTTATAATGGCCAACATTTTAAATGTAGCGTAAACGTATTTAAGTAAAAGTATATTCATGTTTTTATTAGTTTAAATAAGATATAATACTATATCATGAAAATAGTTGGGTTACCGGGGAAATTTCTAGTATTTTTCAGTTCGGAATAAAGACCTGTGAAACAGGTGATCAGTTTTTGGTAGACCCGTCCCTTACACCCTGGATATACAGAGTCTATACACAGTGAATTATTTTGTTTAATTATTTATTAAAGAAGGATGCTCTATAATACTCGAGTAAGAAATAGTCTGATACTGCCGACTGCGGCTATAACGAGCCTGACCGCTAGACGGTACATCGTTCGCATCCCGATCGAATGCCCTGGGGTCTGCGATCGCAGTGAGACACCTTAACTGCTTTCAATTGCTGACCTGGCAGCTTTATAGAGCTTAAAATGTAGTGTATACTTTATTATTTACTGCTTCAGACAAGAAGTTTAAAACTATAACCCAACTCCCTTATTATTATTTTCATATAGCCTTCGATACTTTCACGCATAGAAAGAAGTACCTAAGCATGCTCTATGCGCTCGCCCCCTTCTTTACGGATCAAGAGTATCTCGGGCCGTGGCCAGAGTAGGGTTCCGTAGCCGTTAGGTGCTACAAAAATAAAAAACGAAATCCGTAAGTATGATGCGACGTTGCCAGCATAGCTTTTCTAAGTGGCCTCCTAATTGTTAAAGCAAGTTTAAAAAACTTTGCAATAAGTATAGAAATCTGACGATTACAATATCGTTTAGAAATTTTTAGTGACATTGGTTTAAGCCCATGTTGCTACTGTGTCGTAATAATATTGTTGGCCTTACAACTAACAGAATAAAAGTTAGCATTACGCCAAAAATATGATTAAAAGATATTGAAATATAATAGTCTTAAACGAAGTGTAAAACCCCAGGCCCAGTATAAGTTATGTCTATCATCAAAAGTCAAGGTTACGTTTGACTCCTCGATGACTCAACATCATGATTCACGTGAAGTTACTCAGCGTACTCACGTCGTAGTATTTCAGTCATTTTGTGCCGGTTATGCTGCGATGAGTCATCGGGTTCGATGATTCAGGGCACAGATATAAACTGAAAATCATGTACTTCGCTTTGACAAAAGGGTACAGCAAAGTTATATCGTCTCTTCTGTTCTTTATGTTAACGACGTGGCGGTTTTTAAAAGTGTGATTTTGAATGCTCGCCAAAACTGTGCCGTTTTTGCTTTTTAATTATAAAAAAATAATCTTAGTGTATTTTAATTAAAATTAAGAATGATAGTAGGTTTCAACCGTTCACGGAAACAAAAAGAGACGTTTACAATTTAAAAGTCACAAGCTTTTCTTACGATTTCATCCCCTTTTCTACTCTAAAATGTTAAAAGTAAAGGCAAAATGCATAATATAAAATAGCCAGCTTTTATTCGCCTACATTATACATACTGTTGCCATCAAATATATGAATCAAAAATATCTAAAGCAGATTCTATGGTCAAAGGTGTTAGAGCGTGTTTGAAAAGTTGAATCACCCTGTATACTCTAAATTTTATGGCGACTATACATTTCCATATTTCTATTGTCATGCACTTACCTACAATACCTAGCAATTTTTTTTGATCAATACTTTAACTATGATCGTAGCAGCACGTATTTTTTTCAACGATCGTCCATTATTACAAGATCTCAACCCTAGACATAGTTTTCGCTACCGGACGGATGCCTGGAATAACTTAAACAATGCGTCTGAAATCTTGCCTGCTGCCTGACATACCGATTGCTCAGTCGCCTCCCAGAGGAGGTATTCTTTACGTTCACTCGGCCGACATTGTAGGTACCTCTCTTTTTTGCCTGTTCGACCGTGCACTTAACAATTCTATTATACAGTAACACATACAATACTGTATAGTAAGGATACGCGGTTTTTTAAATGGCAGAAAGAAGGATAGCATAAAACCTACCTACATATGTTGCTTCGACGTCGTAAACATATTGTTGAAGTTATAGTTGCTCTAACCATGATTACAAATACAGAAGGAGATGGGCTGAAACAGAATAAGGTTTCTGATGGTGACATACGCCCATCAACTTGCTATTTCAAGATTACAAAAGCAATTTCAAGTTTAAGACTAAGATTCAAGACCCAGCCAGACCCAGTGGACTCAGCTGTCTTACCCCCATGCTGAAACGTAAAGGATAAACACTGCCGCTTGGCGGTTATATTAAATTTTCTTTTGACGCTCTTCTGTATAAAACTCGTAGACATGTACCTCCGCAAAAATTAAAGCAGAGGTAAATATTAACCAGTTCGAACTAGCTAAATCCAGTTTGAATAGGAATAACACCAGAGTTTCCTTCGTATTGCAAAAGTTTTATTTACCTAAGCTTGTTTACGTCTGCACCGCGAAGATTGTGGATTCTATATCTTATTTCAGAAATGCTGAATAAAATTACGAGTAGGTATACTGAATACTGGATATATCGTGGTTTTATAGATTTGGAATGCAACTCCGTCCGCGTAGTATTAGATCTTTGATCATTCAATGAATCTCCATGACAACAATCACGTTACTATATACTCGTACAGACATACTCTCACCTATGTAACATTAATCAGTAAGTAGCCTACCTATGCATTAAACAAAACATAACCCTCTCTCGCAGTTTGGTGATTTTCTCCGATTTGGCGTGAAACATAAAAAACATACTTATCATCTAAAACGTAGTGGTTATATTCTCTTTGTTATCATCCTCATGTCAACCGAAACGCGTCCACTGCTGGACCCTGGATATCTTCACCTCGATTGGTCCTGCACAACTCGCATAGATAAGTTAGAGTTATATTAATTAATTTAATAAAACACAAACACGTTTTATTTCATACTGATACATTCAATAAAACTAGCTTAACGGACATACATGCTGATAAAAATACTTACAGCTCAAAATGTAGTCGTAATGTAGATAGGTACATTATTTAAGCACCTTGTCAGGCCTGGCGCAGATGGTAAGTGCAAACGAAAATTCAACTGTTACAGACATCTGTTTCCTTCCACTAGTCCTGGAATAGTTCGGTAAGTAGGTGTACCCATAATATTCCAACGCGCTTCCGTAACAAAAATATCTGAGTAAATTATATTATTTACGGTTGCTTTCAGCTCTTTGGTCCAGTGGCAACATTTACTCTGCTTGCATCGCTTCGTCTCGGGCAATCCTTTAAGAGAATAGCGAACGTAAGCGGAAACCTGCAGGTAATCTTGTATATAAAAATCAACGCTTGTGTTTGTATTTTATGCGCGGCCATAGTTATCCGTTTACGATAAAACTTTTCAAGTTATTGCTTGCGCTTGCGCGAGGGTTATAAGCAGCAATGCCAGGTACCAGCTAATAATCTATAAATGAAACATATAAAGTCTTAATTTTCTATCAGATCAATATTAAAATGTTCCATAGCGCGTATAAGTTTTTGTTTTAAAAAGTTGTAAATTTTGTAGAGTTGTGAAGTTTTGTGATCCCATCCTACAAAACCCACTAAGGGCCGTATTAATAAACTCATCTTGGCTGAAAAGCTCATCTTAAAATACATCAAAGTCAACGTCAATCCATAGAAAACTGTCACTTTTGACGCATCTTGGGACGGGCATCTCAGTCATGATCAGTTTATTACACGTAAAACGGCCCTAAGTTAGAGAATAGGTAAAAACCATAAACTGAAGCTTAGAGATACATATATGCCCGGTCTTCAATGCTGTAAAAAAAGAAAAAAGTAGAAGTGTAAATAACTATGTTTAATTATGTTACTTAATTTGACGCTCTCACAATTTGTCTCGTAATTGCGTCTACGATATACTTTAACTTGCGAAACAAACGGCAAAATGATCTCAAAATGACTAGAGTTAAAAATAATCGCCAGCAACTTGAATATGAATTTATATAATTTATTCTAAGAACTTCTTAGAATATTTTTGAGAAGGCGTATCTGGCAATATAGGACGATATGAAAAATAAATTTAAGCTTGTCTCGACTAAATTTTTGTCCATAACCTCTACTAAGAATTATCACTAGCTTTTGTCCGCGACTCTGTCAGCGTAGAACTTGTTTATCGCTTTTACCTCGGAAACTATCAATTTTTTCAAGATAAAAAGTATTTTATGTGTTAAACCAGGATAAGGACTATCAGTGTGCCAAATTTCGTTCAAATGTGTTCAGCCGCTGCGGCGTGATTGAAAAACAAACATCCAAACAAACTACATAGTAGGATAAACGCGAAAGCGATTTAATCTGTCTCTTAAAAGCTTCTACGACTGCAATGAACCGATTTTGATTTGAGCTTCGTTGCGGATAAAAGCTAGATTTAAATATTTTTTTTCGTGGTTGCTTGTTATTATGTTAGCCTTAAGAAAAGTAGCATTGTTTTGATCCCAGTGAATAAAAAATATAGGATTAATGGAAGCATTTCCACATGCAACTTTTCTGCAATGGTGATAAGAAATCGTATTTTGACAATAATACGTTTTAATAGAACGATAATTTCATTCTTAAAGCATCTGTACTCTACACATCAAATCACATAAACAATATAACATAAGCAATGATTATTGACTTTCCAAGACAAATTTCTATGGAGTGGTGGTTCAACAATTCACATTCAGTAGCAAAACATTCTGACGTTCAACGTACAAAGTCTTCATAAGTTATGTTATTGTAAGAAAATACTGAACAAATTAAAAATACACAGAAAATAACAATAAAAGCATCGATTATTTCTGTGCTACTTCTTTAGTTCGTGACGAAGCGAGCGAAAAGCCATCAAATTATAACGAGTACTCCGAAATACTCATTTTTCCCGAGCTATTATTTTGTGGCTCGCCCAGACTTTCCTAGAATCAAATTATAGCCCAGCGTTTCCATCACTCTCCCGCACTTAAATTGTACTCTACTTTACAGGTATTAAATATTAATGCTATGAAAAATGATTATTATCGCAGAAAAGAATTTGGAGCTTTACGCGTATTACTTTTAAAAATACAAACGAAACAAAAATGAAAAGGTTTTGTAATATCTTTAAAAGTCCTTAGCTCCCACGTTATCGTTGTTGTCGTTGTTGTTTATAGTTAAGTGAAGTGATAATAGGTAGTATAAGTATGCCATGTTGTATAAACTGATAGTGGGTTTTATACAGCAGTCGATCCTTTAAAACCGACGTCCTGCGTTTAACAGGTATTGAAAATCAAGGCACACAAACATACACCGTAGAATAATAAATATCGACAAGGAACCGACGGCAATAAAAATATAACAACTGACACTCACCACATATAGAAATAAAACTAGTAACGTAAAAAGCCAAAAAATATCACAATTTCGGAATTAAATTTTAAATTGTAACGGTTAAAATCTGAGGACTTGTGGTTATCACATTTACAGGTGAGACAAAAGGCCTTGAAACTGCGAGTGGCAGGTGTAGAGATGCTATACAATGGCCGTTAAACAGCCAATTTTCATGTAACATTGTTTAAGTGTAGGTTTTCGTTTTTATGGGGTGCCTACGGCCTCGGGGATTTATATTTAAGTATCGACTTTTCTCAAATATAAATTCTTTTAATCTACAACATTAAAAAAACATCTTAATCTAACTTTTATTTGTTTTACAAGAAACAAGTCATTTCGATGTTAACATCCCTTGGTTACAAAGACCTCAGAGTGTAACGCTTTTACAAACTCTTCATCTTAGTTGAAGAACAACTTTCATTTTATATTTATCTTTTAAAACGCTGTCTAAGTTTCATCTACTACAATGATAAATTTTATTTGAAAACTGTTAAGACAACAAAGTATACGAACCGATTTAACAACCTGTAACAAGTGTCTTAGGTTGTTCAGTGGTTATTCTCTCACACTAGTTGTTCAAAGTCGACTATCTACTTAAGAACGTCCTTGACACTTTTTAGACCTCAACGTTTTGTAAATAGAACCGCAAAAGGAGTGATCACAGAATGCTGTATTTGGGCGCAGTTAGGTGATTATTTTAAACAACTTCCATTTCGATTCCGCGTCATATTATTAGCCGGAGCACTATCCAAGCCAAGTCGAGCAAAAAAATGCACGGCCGTACCATCCTTTTTCCGAAACCATTCGGATCATTTTCGACCCCCCTGTAACTTCGTTGTGGATAAAGCTAGAAGCCTAAGTTTTCAGTTACCAAGAGGGCATTATATAGCTAGATTTATTTACAAATTACATTAAATTTGAACTAGTAGTTTAAGAAAAAAAGATATTATGTTGCCGTGCGATTGCCGTCTAATATTAATACATTTACTAGATGTAGGCTTGGCTAATTAAACGAGATCTCACAACTTTTAATGGTGGAAGCATTGCGAGACATGACATTTTTGTACATTTTATGTTTTTGATGGGATTAACAGTTTACTGCACTATATTTATGTTTATTCGTAGGCTAGGAGCAGCTCGACCAAGGCGGTAGGTACCTACTTACTTCACTCTGCCGCAGTTACTCTATCCTTCAATGCCGACAAATCACCAATATTCCGGTTTTCAGGGTGTTCCAGTTCATGAGTAGCGGCGATTACTTTACCATCACTCGTTTCCCACCTAAACATAGTACATAAAAAATCAATATCAGAATAATAACAAATCAAATAGACCAATTTAAATGAACTTCGCCATCAAACGTCGCTTCAAGTCTAGCGGGTCTAAATACAATTGTTGTTTGTAGTCTACGCTTTAGCTTGGAAGAATAACATACCTGTTCATAAATATAACGACAGCTGTTTCCTTTGCACAAAGCTTGTCATATTCTCGGTTACTTTGTTCCGAAACGTGGACATTGTAAAGGAAAGGGATAAATTGTTTGAGTTTCGCGAAAACACTTTCAAAGTCTTCGTTCAATGTAATTTAAGAGACGGACTTTCTCTTTTTAGGGTTCCGTACCTCAAAGAAAAAAACGGAACCCTTATAGGATCACTTAGTTGTCCGTCTGTCTGTCCGTCTGTCTGTCCGTCTGTCTGTCCGTCTGTCTGTCTGTCTGTGTGTCTGTCAAGACCCTTTTTCTCAGGAACGCGTGGAGGTATCAAGTTGAAATTAATATCAAATACATAAGTCTGCAGTCCCTTGGATCAGTGAAAAAAATCAAACATCTAAGTCAACGCAATCAAAAGATACGGCCGTTTATGCCGCATATTGAAGGGAATCTCAAGGGAATCAAAACCTATAGGGTACTTCCCGTTGACTTAGGATCATGAAATTTTGCATGAAGCTATTTCTTATAGAAGTAAAGGAAAAAATCCGAAAACCGATAATTTGTAGTTACATCACATAAAACATAGCCCAGTATAAGCTGACACTCACTAAGTACTAAAGTGCATACTTATTGCGTGTCAGTTTATACTGGACTTTGTTTATATTGTATTCCCGTGATTTACGAACTATTTACATGCCTACAAGTTTGTGCGGAACCCTCGGTGCGCGAGTCCGACTCGCACTTGACCGGCTTTTTTTCATTAAAAGGATTGACATTTTTAAAGGATTACATAATTGTGGTTTCTTTTTGTTGTACCTAAGTATAGTTAATCTTGAATTTTACAAACGTTAAGTCCTTCTATTTGTTGTTTTTAATATTATATCTGAACACTGGCGAGCCACTAAACGCGGCCACTAGTAGCGAGCGCGGGCGCTTGTGGCTCAGACGCGGCCACTCGAAAGCCCAGTGTGCGCCGATGCTATACAAAATGTATGAAAAAACTCGTCCGTAGCTTGTGGCCGAGTGGCAGCCACTAGTGGTCGCGTTTAGTGGCGGCCACTAGTGGCCTAAAGTGCGGGCAGGCTTAGATTTAAAGGTACCTGTTGTATACTTTATTGAAGAAGTTTCTTCATTTATCTATGTTAAAACTAACTAACTTAATGACGAGAAAATTAAAACAAAAGAAAAACACATCCAAAAATAAAGAAAACTACTTTAGAAAACCACTCAATAAGAAAATACTAAATAAGCCTTATTTTTTATTAAAACAAAGTATTATTCATTTCAACGTTATTGTATTTCGTGGTAGAAACATATTCCTTTATCCCAAGTTGATCCTATTTAGACATATAAATGCAAAAATATATGCAGATATTTATTCAGAAATTGATAGATCCGAGAGACTTATGAAAACAAAATGAATAACCAAATCGAATTTCTCAGCTGATTTTGGTGTTCGGGAATTCCAAGACTTTACCAAGGATAGGATTTACAAGAATAGCTGACCTTTCGAGGCTGTTTCAATTACGGGATCTGTAGACGACGGAGCACTCGACACCATCGAGAATGAACTGTGTCTGAATGTATGAAATGTCTTTGTTGACATTTTAGAATAGACTTGTTTTTTATTTAGATGTTCACTCATAAATCTGGATTTTAAACAGATCTCTAAGTGATTAAACAAAAAATGCAATGACATAATTGAGTTCATTTTGGTTATGCACCTATATGACTGAATTAATTTTGTTCTAATAGTAATACAATGGGTTACGCTTCCATTTCACTTTTTCCAATTCGGTTCTCAGGAGGTCAAAATAAAATTAATAAATATCAGAGGACGATCTCACTTAAATTGATCTAGTCACAAACTAAGCTAGGCTTGTAATATTAGTACTAAATAACGATAAACTATTAAATAAATAAATAAATAAATATCAGGGACAATCTCACACAAATTGACCTAGTCCCAAACTAAGCTCTAGGCTTGTACTATGGGTACTAGAAAAGGATAAACATACTTATATAGAGAAATACATACTTAAATACATAGAAAACATCCATGACTCAGAAACAAATATTCCTACTTATAAAGAGAAATATATTTTAATATAATTTCTCATGTCTTTGTCTAACTAAAAACCAGCAATTTAACAAAAGTAATATAAACCTTTAATACCTCAATTACGAAAAAGTCATATAATATTCTATTGAAAAATAATTCAAAACTTTTAATTCGCTCCGTGAATATTACATTAATAACTGTATTTCGCAGCTTAAATTAGTACCTAGCCTAGCCACTGGCGTAGCAAAGTTATTTCAAACTTTTCTATAGCCCGTACGTGCTAGAATTTCAAATATGATTTTTGTAATACCACCTCCAAAAAAAAGCAAAAGCGAGGTACGAAATGAAACACTTTGCGGTATTCTTATGACAGTTTAACTCTAAAAATTCGTGGTATAAAAGTTACGAGAATTTTCCAAATTAACCGCACGGAATGGTATTTGGTGTGTGTTCGGAAAAAGGAGCGAAAGTGGCGAGTGTCACGAACAGCGTTTGGCGTTCGGCCACGAGCGTATTGATGCGGCAGACGGGGTCCGCTTATTTATTCATAAACGTTCAAAAACTTGTCAGTGCTTCCCGGCAGCTGCGGCACTCCACCTACGTATTAGTGCACTTCGTGTTTATTTTATTCTCCAAACATATTCAGGCATCGCGGCATCGCATCGCGCCAGACGCTCAAAACTCTAGCTCTTTTTGCAACGAATAATCAAAGAAGACGTCAGGTGGCTCGTGGTAACGTCGCGTTTTATTTTCGGCTATACCTTGTACGAACTTAAATTGTTAACCGTTTGAACCTGACGTTCAGAGCTCTCGTGTTACGTGGCCTTTATGAAAACCTAATCTACTTTGTTTCGTTGTACGTTTCAATAACAATGGTCCGCGGCTGATTTATGGGGTTTTACACGAATGGTTACAGAAATATTGTTCATGAAATCTGGTCGCGTACGGAGGTTAGGGGATTACAAGCTTGCGCGGTCAAGCGGCGCTCTTACTTGTATTGGGCGGGTTTATGTCGAATTAATAACTGTTCCGTGACCAAGCTTAGTTTCCTGGGCTAGAGTTTTATGATCTTAGTTGATGGTTGACCGAGTAGTTGCTGTTAATGCGATTGGGGATGTAGGCATCACAGCATAAGGTAAGCATAACAAGAGACAATATAGAGATATTAAAACCGACGAATATATTTAGGGCTTCAACGCAGGGTACCTATACTACGCCTTAGAAGTAACGATTCCATAGATTAAAATGAGGTGTAACTACCTCTTTGACGATTTCGTATAATTAATAAATAACTAATTTTTTTTAAATATTACACATTATGTATAACATCCGCCTTCATTAAAAATAGATGGCTAGAAAAAATCTCTATATGGGTCAAATGCAATAAAAGAAAAAAATACTTAATGCGATAAACCTTAAAAACTGAAATAACACTAATAACTATTAATAATAAAAAAAGTATATTCTCATCAAAAGTAAATAGCGCTCGCGCCGGGCGCCTCGATTTGTCATCTCGAGTCTAGACAAAGCGCGAGTCGTGACTTTTCCACCATCTAAGTCCCACCGCGTCGGATCCAGGACGATTAAAAAATGATATACAACACTTACGAGACAACCTTCGCTTTGTAATTGTGGAATCACAAAGTTATAGAAAACTCCGTCAGTGTATCTTATCTTTCTAGATGCCTTTGGGATATAATTCCTGTAGGATATTTTGAGCAATTACCCTACACATTCAGTTTGAAAAATGTGTAGTTCTCTCTTGTTTTTTTACACCGTAACAGCATTGGTTACCACAAAACTGTACTTACTTGTGCCGTACCCCGACAGTGCTGTCCGACACTAACTTACACGTGTTAACTACCACTAGGCATTGTCGGACAGCACTGTCAGCTATTTCTCGCAGCAATTTCTTGCAGGTGGAAATGCACCTTAAGTTACGTACAGAAAACTCATTGGTAGGTACTCGGTGGCCACTGGGAACCAAACTCGGTACCTTGCGATTACGAGCCACTAGGCCACCAACGCCCTCATTAGTGTACTGTAAATAAAATAATATGGATTCTT
The DNA here is from genome assembly GCA_963241965.1 of Tortrix viridana. NCBI lineage: Eukaryota > Metazoa > Arthropoda > Insecta > Lepidoptera > Tortricidae > Tortrix > Tortrix viridana. The sequence continues at coordinate 5,948,057 of OY725179.1, read as the reverse complement.
TGGTCGCTTTTTCGGGGTTTATTCCTCATTATCTCACCAATACTGTAAGTAATAAATGTCTATATCGTTATCGTTTAAAAATTACTTGGCCCAACCCCTCTTTTCACTCTGTTGGGGTTGATTTACCAAAAAAACTGAATTCCATGTTTTTTAGTCTTAAATTTCTTAGTCGGGTCAGTGTCACTGATGAATAGGTAGAAAAGTGGCAGAGAACGCCTTTTAATGGAGATAAAATAATTCACCCACAGTTTTAATTTACTTGTAAATGGGAAGTTGTCTTTGAAAGCACAAAATCGAACTTTTTTCGTATAGATATGTACTTGGAACTTTCAAACCTTACTTGTCCAGTAGATGATGAATAGTATGAACATACATTACGTAGTAACTAGTACATATGAAAAATAAACGTATATTTAGTTACTTACTTACATACTGAACATGCATCTCTGTTGCATGTCAGAACATATTTTATCCAACTCAAACTGTGCATCAGCTTTTCTTTTTTACCTTTTTCTTCAGGTATTGTGGAACGTGATATTAAATTGTGCTTCGAGGATTTTGACGTATCAATCCATTAGAAACATGGAAATGTGTTTTTATTGTGGTTAAAAATACGGAATAAAAAATAACTATCCTCAATGTGCGGTAAAATATTTTTATTGTTGCAGATACAGTTAAACAACTCACTTTGGCTCTCGTCCACGAAGTAAAACCGGGAAACTATAGTTGCCCTGCGCTAGTAGGCACCTAAGGTCTATTTAGGGAGTTACCGCTTTGGCTGAGTTGCAAACGAAACCGGCAACTACTGATTTAAAAATACGTACACTAAAATATGTTAGTAGTTATAATGCTCAGAAGGGACAATTTAGACTAGCCGTTTAATAATTTCAGCAGGTAACAAGCTTGATAAAAAAAAAAAAAATTGACAAAACCTTTTTTCAAGCAAACTTTTCCTTTCTCCTGTTGAGAAATTTCCCGTTCATACGCAGAGTTCTACATAGCATGAACTATTCACATCGGCAATTGTATAAAATCATGAAACGTCGTTCGCGAGGTGTTCCCTGCTCCTTGAACGTGTCGATATGAAGTGTTGAGAGAGAAAATTTCTATCGTACCTCTGTAATGCCGTGTTCCTATTTATTTATAAGAAAATGTTTATGTTCGTAATGTATGTTGTATTAAATGCGCCAGCCATTTTGCGCGTTTTCAAGTTTTTGCTACCTCACCAAGAATATCTTATTAAAATAACAATATGTATGTGTGTATGTAAATCGGATGTTCCTCTCTAGCTTCTAAAATATTATTGGACCAAGTTTAACTTTATTTTTTTTGGACTAACTATTCTATGGGGAAACCTGAAATAAATATTTTTTGAATTTTTTTGATTTTTTTTTAATAAAGGGCGTTATATGATTCTTTAAAAACGTGCGAGTGTAATGGCTAAGTACTATATAAAAATTAGTACAAGCTTAGAGATTAATTTGGGACTATGTCAATTTGTGTGAAATTGTCCCCTGATATTTATTTACTTTTATTTATTTAATTGTAAGGGTGCGTCAGACTAGGCGACTAGTCGGACGCACCCTTACAATTTTTATCGCTCGGGTTTTAATTTGCAACTTTTATCGAATTATTTTAAGTCACTATATTTTTATAAGTAGATTATCCAAATCGGAAAAATAATTTTGCGAAAAATACTAGTGATCTGGAAGACATAGACCACTAATTATTTTCATTAAAAAACTTGGGACTACCTGGTTCACTGGGTGGGAGACCAATGTGACCATTGAATAAAGTGGATTAAAAAATGTAAATATTTAATTGTGCATAAAATTTAACTTTACCAGTGGCAGTGCAATAAATACAAATATTATTATATTTTAAAGAAAACTCATTTATATTTTTTGATTAAATTTTAACGCCCTTACGCAAACTTGCAAAATTTTTAACCCAACAAAATGTTGATTGACATTTAAATAAATAAAGGGATATACGCCTAGGACAACACGTTGAAAATTTTGCTCTACATTTTCTTGAAAACCTATGTTTATAGTTACGACCGATTTTTGTAATTGAAGACGTGCGTGGATGAAAGCGCTATTGTATTCAAGACGTTGCTAGTTAAATTTGTGACTTAACACCTTCACTTAGGCCTTCAAAATGTAGATCTAATCAAAGTGACATACCCCCTTCATCCACTTACGTCTTCAATTATATAAATAAGTTAGTAAAAATAAAGCTGTCTTATAGATTCGCGTGTACAAATCTAAAATTAAAGTCTGTTACAAAATGAACATTTCAACATAAATATTTGTTATTATTACAGTATTTCAGAATTAAGTTTTGCAAGTCGCAACAATACATGAAAACATGATATATTTTTTATTTAATAAAGTTTTTGCTACAGGTTTATTGCGCGGCGCCGCCCGACTGCCATCGGCCGTGGATTCAATTTCCGCACTCAAAGTATTGGAACTGGAATTTTAGATATGTTTGTATGAAAATGTTATTCACTCACTATTGGAGGCTGAGGGAGAAAATCAGGTGCTTCGATGGTTAGATGTCATGGTGCACGGCGTGCCATGCAATGCACAAGCATCGACAAAGAAGCAAATATATTTTGGAAAACGTGTTGTTTAGTAGCTAAAACATATAGTGGTTTTAGCACAATTAAAGGTTAACATATATTTTCTTATACAACATGGAAAAAGCAAACGAGCATACTATCTGGTAAGTGAGATCTGAGACCCATATACAGGGTTAAATTAAATTCAGTAAAAATCGACTCTCCCATACATTTTGGCTAGTCAGCTAACGATGTTTTGTATGGGAGGGTCGATTTTTTTAACCCTGTAGGTTCAAAGTTTAAGAATACCTCCATTCTAGTTATTTCACCGGCTGTTTTAAATCAAATCACACTTACACGTACTTTTCATTTCAGAAATGTTACTCGAAATTTCAGTAGGTACACTCAACATCATTAATTCCCGTTTTCATTTAAATTGGGACACATGTCGACGCTAACTCGTAACATCGACGCGTCGAGTCTGCACGTAACTCCAAGTGTCATTTTCAAATATCAATTTGGCCCGCGCCACTAGTTCCGCCCGCCGTATCGCCCTGTCACGTGCCGGCGTATCGGCAACCTATTGTTAACGAAGTTCGTCCACGTTAGCGGTCTCTTTCTCTTCATTTGATTGTGAGTTAAGAGTGAAAAGGAAGCTGAAGTTTCGATTTTAATGATTATACGATATATTGGTTAAAACCTACTATAGTAAAATATCTATGTATGCAGTTTCAACTAATGGCTTGATCATCCCACTTGCACACTAATCACACTAATGTTATACATGCGAAAGTTTGTAAGTGTGAGTTTATGTGTGTTGTTACTCATACACACATGTGCTGGATGGATTTTGATGAAATTTCGAATGGAGATAGCTTATACCCTGGATTAACGTAAAGACTACCTTTTATCCCGAAATAGAGTCACTCTTCCTGTCGGATGGCAAAAATACAAATTCTACGCGAACGAAGTAACGGGCAGGAGCTAGTCACTAATAATTCGACAAGCGATCGTAACAGACGTGTTGTTACCGATTTTTAAATCACACTTAAATCTTATAATAATAAATAAGGTTACATTACACAAAAGCCGTTTCAGTCGCTAAAAATATTTACCATTAACTATATATTTAACTTATATCTACCATTTCATCTCAGAAGGGATTCAAGTTTCATACCTGAGTCTAGAAAAGCAATAAAATACTATTAAGAGTTAAAGTTGGTCGTGTGGGCAGCTAAGGCTGGCACTCACAGGCGTAATCTCGCGTCATACGACGGATATTGTGTTTGCTCCGGGCGTCTGCATTGTGTGGCCGCGCGGACGCTAATATCCCGTAAGGCTGCGGCTTAACCACCAGCGGGAACGGACAATATATTTGCAAGCAAAGCTATTTTCCGAATTTTTGTGTGCTAAAGAAGAAATTTGACGTTTCAGTTATACAGTTATAAAATAAGTATATTGTTCAACATGCTACGGTGTTTTTTTATCGTCTGTAGCTTATCGAGATTATTATAATTATTTAATTTGATTATTTCTACATTGGTTGATTAAGCTGTTTATTTATTTAAGTTCATGGAGATAACTTAAATAAATAAATAAATAATGTAACTCAATGAAACTGAGTGAAATTTTCTTCGAACGTATGCACCGAGCATCTGTATGTTGTTAGAAAATACATGTTTGGTTCAAACGGCTACACGGACAGGTACATCCATACCACTAAAATGTTTTGACATATGGATCAAATAGTCAAACAAATAAAAAATAATTCGCATTCGAATTCGAAACATTCCATTCTTACGAATAAAAACTAATGTTTCCAATACAGAGAGGAAAATAAAGTAGTAAATGGGTAATTTAGGGAAAAATCACAGTGCGACGGAAGCGGAGCTCAGAAAGAGTATAAATATTTTTTATCGGAGTTGCCGACCCCTGCCTCCCCTATGACGATATTGTTTAACTGAAAATGTACTTACATGGGCTGCTTGTACCATTTGCGTCAAATATGTTTAAGTCTTAAATCAGTTTAAGTTGTGTCAAAATGTATGGAAATGTCATGTCGTTAAATATGTTTAAGACACAAACATAATTTAATGCAGATGCAAGCGGCCGCTTATGTGTAAAAGTCTGTTGTGTCGATTTATAGAAATGTACTTTATAGGTGTAATTAAAAGGTAATTCCGCGAGTGTATATATATAATGTAATAGTTCTGGGAAATTAATTAAATTGATTGAAACTGTTTTGTATTGTATTTAGTCGTACAACTACAAAGCTCGGATGATTGAACCTATAAACTAGTATTTAGAACGGGTGCGCCAAAGTTCATATAAAATTGCAAATTAGATTATTGAAACTCCGAAAATGTATCTCATACAATTTTACAACCTAATGATCATTGTACATAATTTTTTTTATTACTAACGATCGAAACTCATAATCATCAGATTTCATAATATCACTAATTATACACCTTGTTTATACTAATATTTGTTTTCATATATTTTCTGATACTAACGATCGAAACTCCTAATCATTCTAATTCATAACGAAGGTCTCCATTAGGTACGACGACGAGCGAAGTGAGGAGGAGTGTTAGGTAGAATTGCGACCCTACAGCGCGCGAGCCGAGCGAGCGAAGTGAGCGTGCCGCGGTAGCGGCCGGCGAAGCGCCAGAAATGAACATATTTTTAACTAATACTTACATATAGTAGACGATGAGCGAAGAATCACCCTTCTATTTCTAAGTCCCTGCTCCGTTGGTATTAATAAAAATGTATGAACAAAAAAAGTTTAAGGAAAAAAATTATGAAGAGTGATTATTATGAATACAAATGAGTATTAATAAAAAAAAAATGATAACTGTCTGTTATGAGTTCCGTTGGTAGTAATAATAAGTTATGAACAAAAAAAGTACGAGGAAAGAAATTATGAAGAGTGATTATTAGGAATACAAATCGGTAGTAAAACAAAAAATCGGAATAAGAATTTTGTATGAGCCAATATGGACCCATTTAGAACATTTGGATTGCAATAATCGATTTAAAGGCTTCATTTATTTAAATGTTAATGCTATTGCCAGGTTCCGGACATTGCTCCAGAATAAAAAGGCTCTTGGAAAGGAAAATGACATTGGATAATTTTATCCCGGGAAACTGGACAGTTCCCGAGGGAGCAGCGATTAACGACTTCTACGTGGACGGAGTCGCAGGCAAAAGCTAGTTATCCATAATATACCAAAATGACTTAATCTGTTGCTCCAAAAAGGCAAACACATTCACATTTATAATATTCGTGTGGTCAGGATCATTGTAGAAGTTAAAAAGGCAAAAATATAATTAACGCCCTAAAAATTCGTATTTAAATATATATAACTAGCTTGTCAAAGGAATTTGACGTGTTAACAGATACGAATTTAATAATCGCCAGTGGCAACAAACACATCAAGCAGCATTTTTGGCTAAATGAAAAAATGAAAAAATGAAAAAATGAAAATATTTATAAATATTGAATCTTGTTGCCATTCACTCCAAACAACGCTTTTATCTTTTCCAAACCTTTTTCTCCGAGCTATCATAAATTTTCCTCCTTGATTAAAAAGTACGGACATCAACCTAACACCCTTATGTACTTAGCTCCAGTCAAAACGTAGCTCTAACGGGTTAATGTACGTTCAGAAAATAATTAGCGAAGGCGGATGGCGGCGAGACTGCCAACCCCACCTGCCGCATGACAGCCTGTTGTGAAAAATGCTTCCGAAATATATAATATGAATAAGGTGATTTAATATTACTTTTTTCCCCAAAAGAAGGGTTATGAGATTAACAGTGTGGATTTTCAAGTATTTTTGTGATTATAATGAAGAAATTAAATTAAAAATGTAAAAAACCCCCAGCACGAAAATAAAACTTACGACACGAGATTTTTGCCTTAATTTTTTGATCAGCGCCTAAAAAACCCTCCGAGAAAAACTTCCGACAAATCTTCAACGGGCTCCAAGCACGTATGTAAGTACGTCACTGGACGGACTTGGTCACTACAGGATCTCAAGTATTAAAAACACCCGACAAAATAGTTTTTAGTGCTCCTAACTTTTAAACGGCTTAACGGGTTTTCATCAAACCAAGCTACCTAAGAACACTTTCGATTAAGTCACCTTTCTAACAACAAAAAGTCGGTCAATTGCGAGTCGGACTCGCGTACCGAGGGTTCCGCATAAACTTGTAGGCATGTAATTAGTTCGTAAATCACGGGAATACAATATAAATATCAGATCCAGTATAAACTGACACGAAATAAGAATGCACTTTCGTACTTAGTGAGTGCCAGTTTATACTGGACTTATTTTTTATGTGATGTAACTAAAAATTTACGGTTTTCGGATTTTTTCCTTTACTTGTGCTATAAGACATTGCTTCTTGCTAAATTTCATGATTCTAAATCAACGGGAAGTACTCTATAGGTTTTGATTCCCTTGAGATTCCCTTCAATATGCGGCATAAACGGCCGTATCTTTTGATTGCGTTGACTTAGATGTTTGATTTTTTTCACTGATCCAAGACATTGCAGACCTAAGTATTTGATATAAATTTCAACTTGATACCTTCACGCGTTCCTGAGAATAAGGGTCTTGGTCTTGACAGACACACAGACAGACAGACATACAGACAGACAGACAGACGGACAACAAAATGATCCTATAGGGGTTCCGTTTTTTTCTTTTTCATTTTAGGTACGAAACCCTAAAAACTAAATCAAAATCGGTCTATCCGTTTAGGAGCTACGACGCCACAGACATACACATACAGATACACACTGTCTTGGATTAAAGCAGAGCACACTTTTCATCCCGGAAAATTTGATCGTTACCGTAGAAATAAATTAAAAATTATTTATACCGTAAAATTATTTATAATATACATTTACATTATCTTAAAAATGTAGGATACGTTTTTATCCCAGAAAATTTGATGGGTCCAGTGGGTATAACAATTATTAGGTTCTACGGGAACAAAGTCACGTTTGAAAGAAGTTTCAAAAATGCTTATCACGAGTTTAGTTCATGGCTTATGCACTGTTTTGTGGTACAGAGTCCTCACCGCCCTCGTGCCAAAGTAATTTATTTGCATCTTTATCTCATTTTAAGTTTCCCAACTCAGTAAATTCGACGGCGCGCGTGTTCCATACGTTACCTAGCACTTGTACTTGTATGAGTTGCATGAGAGCATGAATCGCTCCGACGCTTATCATATCTGCATCTAAAGGTTGGGGTTACATTAACAGGCGGAGCAGTAGAATAAAATAAACCATTAAAAATTTGCAGGTATCAAAAGCCTGTATTCAACTTTGCGTAGGTTGCGTTATCATTGGGATTATTCGCATAAATAAATTCTATAATTGATTAAATCTTCTGAATGTTTCACTGAAGAGCTAATTGGTGAATTATTAATAACTTAATAGTAATATTAATTGGTAGGCCTCCCACAAGGTGCACCGACGTTCTGATGAAGATCGCGGGAAGCTGTTGGATGCGAGCAGGATGAAACTAAGGTCCAGCAATGGACGTCCTTCGGCTGATATGGTGATGATCGCAGGTTACGTCGTCGAAGCAGCTCAGCCAATGTGGAACCTAAGTCTGCCTTATGCCTGCTCGTATGAACACACGGTGATGAGCTCATGCCTGGCACACATGATTAACTTTGCTTTGGTATTAAAATACGTAAACGGCCTGGCCACGACTTTGAGCGGCAGCTGCAATCGAATTGTACCGTCTTGTCTCTTCATTGCTCGATCGAGACGCTCATTGCACAGTGGTTAAATTGACGTTACGCTGTGGCGCAAATTCATGACTAGGCCCTATTGGTTATGCAAATAAACCATCGTCTTAATTTGAATGAATACATAAATGAAAAAAAAAATGGTTACCAGATAAAATACGGATGTAATTTTTTCTTTTTCATTGAACTTTTGTTTACAAAAACACTTCACTCATCATCCTCATCATCACAATGCCATATGAAACCATGTCACGATGGACCAAGGCCTTCCTCAAAGATCCCCACCACATTTGGTCCTGTGCTACACAAATGGTCTCCTGCGACCCTTATCACCTCGAATAGCTCAGTATCTACTTGTCTAACTTGCAACGGTTTATTCACTCTTTGAAAGTGTACCTGTAATTTTTAATTTAAAAGAAGCCTCAAATCTACGCCATTTAATTTCTACGCTACCTTTAACCGTAAAATTGCCTTCAAGGGTTCCTTTTCACACTTTACAGCAAGTAATAGCTTTCAATGTTCCACCGTGTCCGTAGTCTTACAATTTTCCAACTCGTAATGGAGAAAATAACGAAGTGAAGCCAATGAAGCTTGAACTTGTCGAACAAACCAAGTAATTGGATTAATAATTTAAACGATAAGAAGTTGCGCAGTCAGGTAGCGGAGTTGTTTGCGAAGAGAACATTTTAAATCGAGAATAACTCAAACTTCATCCTTAGCATGAAACGTGAATTGCTTTATTGTACAAAATCTAGGCACATGGCAGTGTCCGGACAAGTTCGAAGAAAAAGCTGAGCGACATAAGACACTGCAGTGTGTATTCGACCTAATTCAGGCCCTATTTACCATCCTCATAACTTTTTTGCATTTTGAATCCGTACGTGGCAGTTTTCTATAGATTAGGTATGTTAAAAATCATGTAAGATATTAGGTATTCTAAAAAAGTGGCAATTTAGGGCTTACAATTAATGAATCGTGATAAATATATTTTAATGTCACTACTACTACTACAGATATCACTACTTTCGGTGGCACATGAGAACTTGGCCTATTTTTACATTTATGTTTTAGGTGGGATAGTATCTACTTGGTAAACGCATCACAGATAATTCGTGATTTTAATATTATGCGTATATGAACAATAAAGCATCTTTAAAGGAAAACGAGTAATAATTAAGAAACACTGTTTTAAACTCAATTGACGCTTAATTAAGAATACAGACTTGCACATGTTACGATTTTTGATGATTATTATTTAGCACTACATAATATAGTCACAAAAGATATAACAGAATGTTTTACTTTATGCATAATATTCCAACAAAACATTATTTCCTATTGACCATACAGGTATATCTTAGATCAAAGGGATTCCTATTCCTATCTCAAGCGGATAACATAATATGTACCTACCTACTTTCTTTTATCAAACCATGTTTGATTCCATAAAGAACCCCAAATAGTACTTGTAAGCTTACAAAAGTAACTATTTTCGTACCAAGCTTATGTGTGAAGCTAGTGGCGTATATAAAGGGATTATATCGCTTGTATTCACTCGTATGAAGATATTTTCAGCCCTTTTCAGGGATATGTCCTCTTTAAGGTTCATTGGGTAACGCCTTATCCACTGAACTTTACCAAAGACACGGACAAAGGTAATCTATGGCTTGATTAGGTAAACGCTGTTTAACATAATGAATAGACATCTTTAATCAGCGAAATACATATACGGGCCTATATATGGGGCCTAGATGCATAACGCTTTCTTAACGAATTTTGAAGTCAAAGAAAATGTATAGGATGTATGTAAGGCTCTATTGCGCCGGCCGCTTAGGCCACCTCCATACATATTATCTGTTTTTGAAAATTGTTAAGTTACCGTAATAGCGTCTAGACAAACTTTTTTAGCTACAATTATAAAACTTTATCGGTGTTATTTTAAAAATACAGATTTATCCTTCGTTTTTAAATGACTTAAGCCAACATATATTTTTCCAATTAAATATGACAACTTGACAACATACCTATCACAGTCATTTAAAAAAAAATAACAAAACACGATTAAATATAATTTTTGCTTTTCTATTGTCGGATCTACATATATTAAATATTCATCCCTATTTCGCAAAAGGATCTCCTGCGAATTCAAAACAAAAGCCGATTCCTCACAAATTCGTTAAAAAACCCAATAGAAATACGATAAAGAGGCATCAAATTATTTTTAACAAAGCTGCGTAAGACCATCTTTTGTGGGACATTACAATGAGAGCCGGTGAAGGGAGGCTAATCATTTATTAATGTCAATGGCTCCCGGAGCTGTTTTCTTCCTCAAATTGGTTATTGTTCGAGTAAACTTCTTTTATTACAACATTGTTAGTAAAATGAGCAGGTAGATCGTTTTTCCGTTACACCCACTCTGGATGAAAAAGGCGGAGTTTACCGTCTAATCTGACGATTTTTATGGACGGTTTTCACCGTCGATTGCATTGTTCGCGTTGAATAATATAGAGCAAGGGAATCTATAGACGTTACAGTACGGTTTTGGTTTCTAAATACGTCGCGGAAAATTATTCTTTGTCCGCATGAACTCGATTATATTTTTTTTTTCTTGAAATAAATCGAGTTTTACGGGAAGAAATAGACATAATGAAGTCTTAAGATAAATTGTAGAATAAATTATATAATAAAATATAGATACACATATTATATAAATATATTTATCTGTTCATCCGCACATTCGTGATTGAGTAAGGTTTTTAGGGGTAGAAAAATTGGAAAAGTTGTCGGAAAAAAAATGGAAAGGGCAACTTCGGCCGGGACATCTCTATAAAATGACTATTTTAAAATATTTTTAGTTAACAGAAACTGATTTTTGTACGCATTAATAATTCGCATACATTTAAACTAAATCGAAGGTATTGATGGAAGATGCGGAAAATCAACCAAAGAAATTGTCCGAAACTTAAATAAATGCTTATTGTAATGAAAGGAATCAGCTACATTTCTGAAATAAAATAAAAACAACAATATCAACAAACATGTGTCTCGAAACCTTTGCAATATCCAAGACACAATGGTCGCGCCACACTTGCTAACTTTTTATTTTCTTTACACCTGTATGAAGACGTTCACACACGGTACACAAAGACGTATCGTCTAGACCGTACGGGATAACCTGAGAATTGTACACCCGCTAATAAACCTTAAACGGAGCACATAAAACTAATAGCCAGCGTCACTCTGTCGTAAACCGTGTTATTAACGAAGAAGAGACGATGATGGACCATTGTCTTACGGCACACGACACGACATTTTTTAATCTGTTAGGTTTTTAGAAATAAAGTATGAGAAATAGTAGTTTAGTGAGTATCAGATTATTTATTTGACACTGACCACCCCTTTATAATATAATTTGTCAACCATACAAAGTGTGGTATTTGACAATAGAATTTTGAAATAATTGGTTACTAGGTAGGTACTTCATAAAACTCCACACAAGCTATGTTATCTAATCTTCTAAATATATAAAAGAAGAAACTGACTGACTGACTGACATATCAACGCACAGCCCAAACCGCTGGGTCTAGAGATTGCAAATTTGGCACGTAAGTTCCTTATGAGGTCTAGGGGTGCACTAAGAAAGGATTTTTCAAAATTCATCCCCTAAGGGGGTAAAAGGGGGGTTTGAAGTTTGTATGAAAGTCATCCATTTTTGAAGATAGAAACGTGGAAATTGGTATAAAGGCTACTATTTACAAATGAAAAATACTACCTTCAGCGATTTTGGATAAACTACCCCTAAGGGGTTAAAATGGGGGGTTAAAGTTTGTATAGGGGTTTGGACATTTTTGAAGTTAGGAACGTGGAAATTGGTATATAGGCTACTGTTTACAAATAAAAAAAAGTACCGCCGGCAATTTTGGAAAAACTACCCCTAAGGGAATGAAATGGGGGGTGGTAGTTCCTTTGGAGTAATGGTTGGTCCTTTTAGAAGTTCGAAAGTTGAAAATTGCTGTAAGGAATACTATTAATAAATAAAAAACGACTTAAGTCAATTTTGGATAACTACCCCTAAGGGAATGAAATAAGGGGTGGTAGTTTGCATGGGAGTTTGGTCATTCTTGAAGTTAGAAACATGGAGATTTGTGTACAGGCTACTGTTAACAAGTAAAAAATACTACCTTCAGCGATTTTTGATAAACTACCCCTAAGGGGTTAAAATGGGGGGTTAAAGTTTGTATAGGGGTTTGGACAATTTTGAAATTAGAAACGTGGAAATTGTTATAAAGACTACTGTTAACAAATAAAAACAACTTCCTATGATTTTGGAAAAGCTACCCCTATGGTGATGAAACGGGAGTTAAAGTTTGTATGGGAGTTCGGTCAAGTTTGAAGTTAGAAACGTGGAAATTGTTATAAAGACTACCGTTAACAAATAAAAAACAGCTTTGGTGATATTAACTAACTACCCCTCCTAAGGAAATGAAATGGGGGGTGGTAGTTTGCAAGGGAGTTTGGACATTTTTGACGCTAGAAACGTGGAAATAGGTTACAGGATACTATAAATAAATAAATAAAATACTATTTTCGGTGATTTTTAATAACTACCCCCAAGAAGAAGAAATGGGGGGTTAAAGTTTATATTGGAGGTTGGTCCTTTTTATAGGCTAAATGAACAAATAAAAAATACTTTAGGTGATTTTGGAGAAACTACACCTAAGGGGGTGAAACGGGAAGGGTGAAAGTTTGTATGAGCGTTTGGTCATTTTTGAATTTAGAAATGTATATAGGCTACTTACTGTTAATAAATAAAAAATACTATTTTCGTTTTGAAGTTAGAAACGTGGAAATAGGTATATAGGCTACTGTTAACAAATAAAGTAATACAATTTTCGGTGATTTTGGATAACTACCCCTAAGGGGATGAAGTTTGGTCAATTTTGAAGTTAGGAACGTGAAAATTGGTTATGGCTACTGCTTACAAACTAAAAGTACCTATTACGTTCGATGATGTTGGAAATACTACCCTAAGGGGGTGAAATTGTAGGTGTAGATTTGTAAGAGTTTGCTTATTTTGGAAATACGTTTCTAGACTACTTCATATATAAAATATGAGTTTCTGCGTTTTTGGAAAATCTACCCCTAAAAATAAATTAAAAAAAAATAGTTTAAAAAATCGTATGGTTCAAATTTGTTTCTATCCGATCATGCATGATACGTACGATAATGAAAACTTAATCTGTACTTTTTAACAAAGGTACTGGACTCTCCGCAGACAAAATCGCGGGTGGACGGATTGCGTATATATATTTGTACTCAGTTCACGTTCTCGAAAACGGCTCCAACGATTTTGATAAAGATATCGACATGGGGGTTTACGGGGGCGAAATTTCGATCTAGCTAGGTCTCATGTCTGGGAAAATTCGTTTTTCCCGTATTTTTACGCAAAATTCTCGCACAACGGTTCGTAATTACGGGGCGGCTGTTTCCGTCTGAATAGGCTGATGGTTAGAGCGTTGGCCTACTACGCAACTACAGCTATAGACAGTATTTTTTTGTTTTTGTATAGGAATTCGATAAAAAATCGGTTTTGACCCCAGCGACGACGCTAAATAAAGTTTGTATGGATGTTGGGATGTTTTTTTCAGTCACGCCTAAATAGTTGAACGGATTCGAATGAAACTGTCACACAGGTAGTTGTTATCCTGGATTGGCACCTTTTTTATCCCAGTCAATTTGATAGTGTCCAGGGTAAAAACGATAAACGACTTACTTAAGAAGAGGAGGAAGAGGTACTTAATACGTTTGGATGTAGGGGGTTATCCCCGAAACTACCCATCTGATTTCTAAAATTCTTTCACCGATATTTAGAATAAAGTTTCAGGGTGGACATAGGTTATATTTTAACTTATACTTAAAACCGAAGCGAAGTGAGGGCGGGTTGCCATGCTTAATATTATAAACGCGAAAGTAGACATACTTTTGCGTCTGTCGGTCGGTAAAGCTTTCACGGTTAATCCGCTGAACTGATTTCGATGAAATTTGGTATGGAGAAAGCCTGAGTTTCGGGGAAGGACATAGGCTACTTTTTATCTCAGAAAATTGAACAGTTCCCGAGGGAGCAGTGATTCTACGTGGACGAAGTCGCGGGCAAAAGCTAGTGACACTATAAAAAGGAACTGATTTGACCCGTCAATCCATATTAATTAACGACACCATCGACTTCCTTTTGACAAAGGCAACTTTAGGCCCCTTACTAATAAACGTTGAGTAACGGCTGAGTAGTTATACAATGCTTTGTCCTTCTCTGTCATTGTGACATTTGAATTCGACAGATAAGGACAAAGCATTGTATAACTACTCAGCCGTTACTCAACGTTTATTAGTAAGGGGGTAGAAATATAACTAGTAATAAGTTTTATAAAAAAAAACATTTTTATTAACACACTTATGTTGCCGACTGTCCTTGTAACACTGATTATAAACTTGTTATAAAAAGACGAGTAAAACGAGTCCAAATACGACGGATCTACTATTAGCCATTGAAGTTCCTATGGCCACCTTCGGTCTCTATCATCATACCAGCTCAATGGTCATTATTGTATTGTCATCGGAATGACATACATAAGTATGCAAAATTTCAAGTCAATCCGACAACTGAAAGTAGGTTAAAATCGACTTCTAAGATTTGTTTACATTGTTAGTTACTTTGTTACTTAGTTACAAATGAAGCTAATATAAGTGTGTTAAAAATAACATGTGGAAAAGTTTGTCATACGTCTTAGTCTCAAATTTTGTTGTTGTTGCATATATCATAGCTTGCCAAAACCACGGAGTTTAAGGGTTTCATATTTTTTTTGTTATAGATCAAGGACAACGTACGTACGTCCTGTTAACCTGGTTGGTTTCACTTGTCAATAACTCTACTTTTAAATAGCTGTCAAAGTTTTATCGTGCAATGGACACGAACCTGAGTGGAGCTTTCACGGGAGACCGCTGATGTATCGCCGAGTTCTAATGCATTACTCCAACTTTAATTTCGTACGTTTTATTTACCACATACGCTGTTTATGACAAGTTTTATTAGCTTTGGCCATGCTATTTAACAGCTGTGAAATAGAAAAGGTCATTTAAATTTGCGCATTGCGTATATCGTGGGTTACATGTAGATATTTCCAGGATCTTTTAAAGGAAGAAAAAGGTTTAAACGTGGGCAAGAAGTGTATTTATTAACGCTAAGTTATGGTTGCCAGTTAAAGCCAAGTAGTTCCCAATCTTGACTACTCATAATATTTTTTTTTTAACAAAAAATAAAACCGTCTTCAAAAACCCACTACTTAAACACCTTTCAATAATGACCGGTATCCTTGGAATTGCCTATTTGATGCCAATATCCAAGCCGGTGTCAAGTACACAATAGCAATGTAACCTGATTGTTGCCACCGACTTCGATGTATTTCGGGTATTTGGCACCAAATAGGCGATTCCAAGGATACCGGTAATATTGAATGTTGTTTAGTGAGTTTTTGAAGCCGGTTTTATTTTTTGTTAAAACTTTTTTTTCTCTTTTTAGTGATGTACTTTATTTTTATGTGATTCAATTGAGCACATATACAGTTCATTAAGAAACAATTGTATTAATGCCAATTTCTCATCATCCTTAACAAAATTTCGCTGTCCAAGATACAGGGACGTTAATCGTTGAGGAGTTCTTTTGGTATTTCACCATCAGTTCCACATTGCCACATGCATTATGATGAGTAAAAGTAGCTTCATAATCTTAACAAAGAAGTCTCATCACTGTCCGTGAAACACTTATGATTAAGGAGTTCCGGTGACCGTCTCTGGTCTTCATCATCAGGTCCGCTTAACCAAACAGTGCTTTTAGGATGAAAATGTTTAGGTTCTTACAGAAAATATCAAAATCGTTTTATGTGTGCCTATTATTTTTGAGAAATCCCCTCGATTCCTCATGAACCCCATCTCCAGGACACGCCAATTGTATGGGACCACCACTGAAGTATCACTTTCCCAACTATAAAAGAATTATTGAAATCGGTTCAGTAGGTAAAAAGTTATGCGTGGACATACATTAAAAAATATATATACCAAATCTCATCCGCGCTTTGAATATTGCCTGAAGGCATAAGACAACAAAATTAAAAAAAAGATATTCAATCTTTAGTACGGCAAAACTAGAGATACATTTAAAATGCTTTTGCCCGCGACTCCGTCCGGTCCGCGTAGAAGTATTTTAACGAGAGCTCTCCAATTATCCAGGATAATTATCCATACTACTAACTTATTAGTAAGTCTATCGACCAGTCATAATATTCATAGACCGAAAAGTTTCAATTTTCATTTGAAGTAGCCTTATCTATCCACGGCTTGTATTTTGGAAACGTAAAATATGAGTATATCCGTCTCCAAGCTATAAAGCATTAAATACGCTATCGACAAAAATACAGTATTGAATTAAATAATTATAAGGAATTGACATAAGCGGCTGACGCAATTGATCGTTAGCTTACGTAATTTACATAACATAATATAACGTTTACAATTTTAGAAAAGCGTCAAAATTAGCGTTATGCATCTTAGCTAGGCCGCCTCTTTACTACATTTTGGAGATTCTAAATTTTAAAGATTGGCTTAAGCGTTGAACCGTTAAAAAGGAACAACGTACAAACATACACACTTTCCCAGTTAAAATATTAGCATAACAGCTTTCCACTCGCGACTTCGTCTGCGGAGAGTCAGTACTATCGTAAGTTAAAATATAGCATATTTCCACCCTGAAAGTCCATTCTAAATGTTGGTGATAGAATTTTTGAAATCGAATGAGTAGGTCCGAAGATTATCCCCTGCATCCAAACAAACAAAAAAACTAATTTACAAACCTTACCTCTTAATGATATTAGTGTATATTTAGATACAGATATACATATACCCACGTATATGCTTGTAATAACATCGTTAACGTGCCAGGTTATCTACAGAATTGACGCAAATACGATAATAAAGTAATTTTATTCAAATTAAATCTATTCACGGATGCTCCATATCTCATAATTACTCTACTAAAGTTATTTATTACGATTGTTGCATTTATACAATATTGCGACCTTTCCTTTGCGATAATGACAATATTTTAATTAATTTCTTATCTATAAGTAGGTACTTATTAGTCCTTACTAATTTAAATGCAAAAGTGTGTTTTTTTATTTGTTTATTCAATTTCACGGTTCCTCAGAAACTGGTCATTGGATGGTAATGCCCCTTGAATGCCTTTATGGTTGTGTTGTGAATAAATGTTTTTCGTTTCTTTCTTTCAAGATATATTTTATTGATTAATATTTACCATTGTTTTTTTTTCATACTTTCCGTGCGGTGTTCTTTGCTACAGAGATAGTTTATAACATAAAAACGTACAAAGAGCACTTGTTATCCCGGAAAATGGAAGCGTTCCTTAAGAATAGGCAACTTCCACCCTGTCAGAGGTGGCCAAGAGCTTGTAGAATATAAAGTGTGGTAAACTCCTGAACAAAATGCAGACAACTTGTGTTCCGTGCACCCCTAACTCTGGTCACTAGTAAACTTTTTATACGAACAATAACCGAAGTCATATTACATCGATTTACAAAAACTTTGCCGGCTTCAAACATAAACGATCACAATAAGAGTTAACAAGTTAGCTTGTAGATGGTTGTAGGGCTATCATACAACGTCATGCCATACTAAAAATATACTATCAAAAAAAGTCCTTAAAATAAACTCTAACATTTTGTTCATAAAGTCCACGAAAACGTTGTTTGCAAGTTTATTCATTTCACAGAGAAAATAGCAGCATGCTTGCCCTTCAGTATCACACTTGGGGGAGCTCTGAGCGATAAAAGTACTCATCCCAGCGATTCTCGGCGATCATCGGCAATCCTCGGCAATCCTCGGGGATTCTCGGCTTTCTAGATTACTTGGTAATGGTCACCTTAGCGCGATATTAATGATGAGCTCGTGACGAACTCGAGGATGGTTGAGCGCTTGTGGCTTGTTAAAATTATTCTTATTTTATTAGTCGACTCTGTCCCTTGCTAGACAAAGGTTTTCCTCCTGTCACTGGAATGGAGTACAAATATGTATACCAGATGGGAATGCAATATTAAGAATATTGTAAGAAGGTAATTATTCAGTCTAAGAGGTGATTTGATTTACGTAGACCTACCGAGTTTCAATTTGTTAGTTTAATCTCAGCAGCTTCAATCCATATTATGAATCTGGTCTGGCTGGCCCATTGATGGTAGGTGGGCTCTGACTCTGACGCCCACGCCCATGCACATTTGCGTCATCATTTGCCATCTCAAGACTGCAAATGTGTTGCCAACCCTGAGGGCCAAGATAAATCCCTCTAGGCTCAGGGCCGGATTTAGAGGTCTGGAGGCCCACAACAAAGGAGTGGAGGGCACTAAATATTTCCCAAAACTATTAAACCAATTTTTTAATTCTCATTGTGAAGGTTTGTCCACCCCTAAATCCAGCCCTATCTATGCTTGTTATTTCACCGGTTGTCTTACAGTACGGGTGAGATGACGGTAGTTATTCGGACGGACCCTGCACAAGATCCTACACCATTCAAGTGTGCCACTTACAGGCATTTTGGAAGCATTTAAAACTGTACAATCTGTGAAAATAAGAAAGGCGAACGTTAAAATAGCTTTAACTTTATACGTCAATTCTATAAGTACAGCCAAACAATTTGATCTAGGCCACTATGCAGCTATGGAACTATGTCAAAGTGACGTTATCTATAAAATTTTAAGCTTTTAAGATAAGTTTACTTTTAAATAGTTCCGGGCCTAGGAATCAAATTGGTTGACTAAACATAGGTATTTTTTTGATTTTGACAGTCGTTACCTTTCAAAAACAACTTGTCTCCCACGTATCTGACTTGTGTCGCGCACGCTACCAGTTCCTATAATGATGATAAATAATGCATCGTCCACCGTTTAGCGTTGTTAGTGCATTACAGCGCCGCCAGATGGCGGCGCAACTTAGTGCTAATGACGCAGACAGTGCGCTAGTAAATATTTTTTACGAGCCGGCCCTAGACTCCGCAGCGGCGTGAAATGTTTCACACGTAGTATTTTTAATGCTTTGAATATGTATTTTTATTGTCTATAGGTATATGTATTAACGTTTATGGCACTCGTAGAAACACTGCCTTGCAGTATAGATTTAGGTCTCTTGTCTGAATTTCTTGTAGCTAATTATATATACACTGGCCCGCAAAAATAAGTATCACACTTTTAAAATTTAATTTTTTTCTAAACTATAGAAGTTAGAGATTTAAAATAAAAAAACGTTTAATAGCAAATTTGATCAGCTTACTTTCTAATTATAACTAAAATAAACAGTAACATTTGCAACTTAAAAAAAAGATAAAACAACAAAATAGCCATTTTTAGTTATTTCGATTTTAAAAGTGTGATACTTAGTTTTGCGGGCCAGTGTAGTTAAATAAAAATTTATATTTTTGTCTAGTTTTTGGTAAAAAATGTGGCCCTCCAAACGTATCGGAATATTAAACGTATTTAAAGTTCTTTGATACTAACATCAATCCCCCATATGTTCCTTAAACACTCTGAAACACCCTCTAAAGATTGGCAGTGCAGCGCGATTTTCGCAGACATTACACCATAAACTGAGGAATTAAGAGTAAAGCAGCTGTGCGCTCGTACTCGTACGTGATCAACTTTAATGACAATTACTTTGTCGACAACTAAATACATTTTATTAACACGTTTTTTTACTCGTATCAATGTTATATGAACTTCGGCGAACTTGCGCATTCAGGGGACTAACTACTTATAAATGTTTTTGCCAAAAACTATTTTTGTAGAAGAGCTTTTTATCCGTTGCAGTTTTATTATTGTATTGTGTTTGTCCAGCTGACGTCACTGGAACTCTGAAAATTTGTGTAATTTAGATTTTTTGTGTAATTAAGGTTCAAGATAGTATAGAGAAATGTACTCGGACACAAACGGCAAGTTTATTATTTTTTGAAAAGGCAGCAGATTATGTTTTGGCGATGAAGGCTGTCACAATGGAGGTCCGCATATCCGCGTATGCGTATTATTATTAGTTTCGTCTGTACTAACTTTTGTTACAGTGTTTCATACTTTTACCCTTAATGTTTTGAGCAGGCGCTTTAAAATGCGTCCAAGCCACTATTTAGTCGTTCTTTATGGTAAGAGAATACGTTATAATTAGGTATTATTATGAGTAGACTATCTGTATGCAACTTCGAACCAGAAATTTCGGGAATGCTTCGGGAAGTGAAGTGTTATGTTACTTCTGTCTACACAGACACTTCTACTGTGCGTGTCTACATGAGCAGAGGAATGTGTATCTATTGCTGTCTTCTCTGTCTCCTAGCAGAAACTGCTCACTGCGTCCAGTTTATTGCTATTTTAGTGTTTTAGAGACAGTGAACCATTCGTAGGTTTTAAGTGCCTTGCAGTTTCATTCTTCTGGAGATAATTAGATTCGGCACGATTATACATTACCCACTTGAAACGTTTCTGAACGTTATTAGTAAATGAGATTGGACCACGTTTTAACGTTAAAGCGCGTTGTGAGTGATCGAGTTCTATTTTACGATTCGTTATAAAAAGTCCAAGGTGCAATAAAAACGATCATCGTGTCATTCCTGACAAATTGGACGGGAAAATTGCAGGTTCTCCAGATTTTAATGAGAAAGTTTCGTTCGTGACTCAGTAGTTTGGAAGATTACTTGAAAGTTTTTTAGAGAGTGAGAAGTTGGAAAAAATAGAAAATGTATTTTTATGTTCATTGTCAACACCTGAATTTTATGAGCCTTTCGTGTAACTTTGGTTGGTAATATCGGATAAAATCCAATCTAACAACTAAAATAAGTTGGTAGCGTAATATCGTTTTATTTTGAAATATACTGTCAGGCAGAATATTTTTAGTACCTATGTCTTATAAATTTTGCTAAGAATACGAGTATCAAAGAGACTAGTTTTCCCCAACTTAAAGGTCAAACTTTCATCGTACAAACTATTAATGTAGCGTATAAACACCTTATTACAAAAGTTTAATGATCATATAACTTATACGTATCACCACTCAACTTCATTGAAAGCAAACTTTTACGAGGCACAACTTTATGAGTCTACAAACAGTATGGATTATTTTACTTTTCAAATTCGCGTTTATGGCACACGTTATATGACCAATTCGTAGCAAAGAAATGTAAAGTATGTGCGAACGTGAACTTTAGGATCATATTTACATTTCATCGTGTGTAGATAAATAAAATCCATCTGAACGGCGATTTTGGGAATTAGGGAGGTTAAGACCTGTGGGTGATCCCAATATAAGTACCTAGTTGACGAATTCCACCAGGACTGCCTGACTTTGCCAGGGAAATTTACAACACATAAATTCTTAAGATATGTAATAGTTATGATGAAACATCGGACGAGCGACAACGTGGCGTGACAAAGAAATGAAAAGGCAAAATTCAGTCCCATGACGAAACACGGGCAGAAAGGGCCACGTTAAGTCTCCACGTCCAAATCACGTATATTTTGTTACTATTCTTTTACAGGTATCGATGTCTACCATCGTCTCCGTTGAGAGTAGGAATATGGAACATCAAACAGTTATATAGTAACTACTTCCAGTTTCTTAATAGCTATCAGCAATCTTCGTTTTTCTATGACACACGAGTGACAAATACGTACATATATAATGTCAGTTACGAGACTTGCGAGTGCAAGCGTGATAACGATAGCCACCCGAATGTTATTAAGAAGCGAAGTAATGTATGTATAATGACGGATCTTATGACACGAGTGCCGAAGTTAAGGCACAATACTAGAACACAAGGCGAATCTAAAGCACCTTCAGACAGTGTGCAAACGTAACTTGACCACGCGGTCAATAGTTTCAAAAAAACAGCGGTGTCGAGGGTGGTTTGAACTCCCAGTTATCGCACCCGCACTGGTCAACGATTTAATACGCCGTGCTGTTGTCAAAATAAGTCCGATTAGCAGTAATACAAAAATTTTATTAGATTACATTCCTTCGAAATGGGTTTTGTTTGAGTGACCATACTTTGTAAATATATGGTGAACTTAAACCAATTTGCAGTGTTACTTTAATTTCCTCTAATAAAAGCGCAATTAACAGACTAATATCGTGCAGTAGCAGCTCAAACGACCATTATAGCGGCTGTGGCAGAAGCAAGCAATAAGACGACCATTATTGCACTACAGTCGTCTACTATCTACCTACTACTAATAACATTTCCGAATGCAAAATAAACCTCAGGGCTTTGAATGTAGACTACAAGCTAAATTATTTATGAGTTCTACCTAAATAGAATAACTAAAATGATAAGGAAAAGACTGCAAGAAGATTGTGACTGAAATAAATTCGAAACGTAAACGAGCGGTGATAATCGTGAAAAAAATAAGGAAAACGTTACTCACCATCTGATGTTTGTCGAAATGAATCATTATAATTCAATTAATGTTCGAATACATAAAAACCCAGAATTACAGTCAAAATGTGTTATATCATTATCAGGCTAACTTTCCACTCAGGCAGAGACGGAGTGGGGGTGTTTCCATTAAATCGGAGCGGAGACGAGATGTGGATTTCTCCTCTCCGCTCCGCTCGTCTCCACCTCAATCGAAAGGCCGCCTTATGGTATGTGAGAAACCGAGCGGAAAAGTTACATAATTTCGATACAAACTTAGAAAATACCACTTTATAAGCATAATATATAGCGTGTCTGCGACACGCCTTTAAAACCGTTGGGCCTTACTAATTATCAAACAAAAAAGTAAGTATCTTAATTATTACCATGAGAAACATATTGGATGCCATGATCTCGAAATGTATCTCGGTATGGTTGTATGGGAATCTGCAAGCCGGGCACCTAATGTATTTACTGGTCAATGGTCATCCTTGACGCTGTCGGTAGTGAATGATAGCGTAGTCCATGTTATTATACAAAAAATATTGTTTCGCCTTAATTAAAACCAATTATATACGTATCATTATAATGTTTTTATTATCAGAGGTGAACCTCTGCAGACGAATCGGCAGGTTTTTTGTGTAAACATGTTCCAGATTATAGGTACCTTCTGTTGTTTCATGATTCTATTACTTTTCTCATTCTAGTATCAAAATTCATATGAATTTTGGATTCCAAACTTGGTTAAGCATGAGTAAAAAAATCAAAATATACGAAATAATCGGAGATCATTACTATTTCCTCGTAGGCATGAAGAATTATGGCCAGTAGACGTATTACGGTCGTGTTTATCTACGTGGATAAAAGTGGATGAAACACCTATCACTTTCTGACCGGTAATGCGTCAAAGTTTCTGTTTCTGTTTCAAAGTTAAAAAGTCAAACATATAATGCGCTAAAGTTAAAAGCCAAAATTAAATAAATAAATAAAGCGCGCGATATACGCAACTATAATATCGGGGCTGGACTACCTATAAGCACACTATAAGCAAGCAAAAACTAATATATACACGTCTGAAAGATTTTTTATGGTATGGAAAAGACGAACGACCACCACCTGCGGGCTTAACATGCAAGCACGAGATAAAATTTGACAGGCGCTGGTTAAATGAATATATCTATTCCATATTCTAACGTAAGAATTAACGCTTAAGGTTTAAAATAAAAGTGTCTTGTCCTGATTTTTATCACCTTTTATTACTACGCGACAATTGCGATTTTCACATTTTTTTAGCGATTTTTTTCAAGACGGGACACTTATTTTAAACCTTAAGCGTTAAGTCTTACATTAGAATATGGAATAGACGTAATAACTTCCCTAGCAACTGTCAAATTTTATCTCTTGCATGCATGCTAAGGGGCCTGGTGGTGGAGTTAAGGTGGACATTCACGGTCAGTTAAACTGATCAGTTAACTGACGTACATCCAGAAGCTGACCAGTTTAACTGACCGTAAATGTCCACCTTAAGGCAAGTGGCACCTGAATATCGAGGTTTCAAGTTCTATATTACCCCGTTATATTCTATTGATGACTGAAATGTCAATGTTCTTATCATTCTGATTAATATAGCTCAATGATTTTGTAAGCGTATAACCCGTAAACAACTTTATGGCCAATTTACTTCTTATTCAATGTTATGTTAAGAAATAATCGAAGAGCAAAAAATGGTAAATATTCATTCCAACAAACTGGTAAGTAATCTTCTAACACAACCATTACTCTAATCGACTCGAACGATGCGTTGCAATAATTATGGACGCGATACAACTACCATATAATTTACCAATTAGCGCGCCTATCACAATAGCTACACTATTATAAAACTGTACGAGCAACAGGGCCTCTAACGAGTCTTGAGACAGGCATCTCGGCCGAGATCAGTTTATTAACAGCCCTTAGGATCGTGGTCTTAAGATTGCAAATGTCTTTTTGGATGTCCTTGTTTTGCAGACACTCATTTCATCGAATGTGTCGTTTCACCGAATTTCATTTCATCGAAAGCTAATTTCTGCTGAAACCTTCTTGTTTTTAGGTTATCTTAAGGGTTACGTAGGTTAGGTTAGACCTGTGACCAAAAAATTATAACTCATGTACGTCTTTAAAAGCCTGTCGATGAAATGAAAATTCGGCGAAGTAAAACATTCTATGAAATAAACCATTTCTAATTCTATGAAGTAAACCGTATTTTTGTCTTAACGTATCAGTTGCCATCAGATGGCATGTACGCTCGTCTGCCTTCTCCAAGACGTACAAAAACAAGTATTTCTACATTGTCAGACACGTATGCAAACTTTATAATGATTGTGTGGCCTCTGATTTGGTTTAGCCGACGAGCGGTCGTGGTTATCGTAAATTATTTTAATAATAGCTGCCCCGAAGCGTCTAGGAAGTTTTTATCGGTTTTCTTACGTGAGAACTGAACATTATGATATAAGTTACAATTTAGTACAACACATTCACTACCCAGGTGCTCCGAATGGAGTCTAATTTACATGTAAATTATAGCGGTCGGCATGGAATACTGGTATCATGACACTGGGGGCTATTAGGGAAGTCACTCCCGCGGCTAAATGCTCGTACAGTTTTGATGACGTGTTATTATAGACAATTTTCGTTTTAATCACCCACCATCTCAATCCGGCTTTTAGTTTTTCATTACTCAAAAATGGTTTGATTTGAAATCTGAACATTCAAGCTATTTGTTTAATTATTCCAATCGAAAGATGTTAGCGGCTGGACACAGGCATTTCTGAAACAAAGTTGTTTACGTAAATAATTGTCTAGATTCTTATGGCAGTTTCATATTGATTTCTAAATTTCAAACTGTTCACAAAGTCTCAAAATAAGCCTACCTAGTACGTAATAGAAAAAAATATTACAAAAATTTAAAATAATAATAAAACATTATTTAGTCGGATGAGTTAATAATATTCATCTACATTTCTCCATCAGTACAATCCTTAATTACATATTGATGACCTATAGTAATTTAGAATGCACGTAGTTCAACCGTTAACTGCATCTGTATCAAAATACTAAATGCAATAAAAAACTTATCGCATTTTGATTAACCAATAACCTCAAAACTATTAGTCGCACATCAGACAGCGTTCGTCCGAATGCATTCAATTGGATGAAGCAGCTTGTTTGTAAAGAACTTATTCGGTCTGGAGCGACCATTAGGGTGATTGCCGTCACTGAAGCGCCGCTGCCGGCCCGAGTTAGCAAACCTCTCACAGGATTGAATTTTCCGCGACCGTGCAACTCTTCAGACATATAAGTTTTTTACTCAAGAATGTATACACGTTTGCATCCAAAATTGAAAGCGAACTTCCATGTCGAGACATTATAAAAGATTTCAATTCATCTAATATGAAACTGGCGAAACTACCAGTAATTTTCACTGTATATTTCTAGAATTTCATTCCAAATATCATATAGCTACGTCTAAATTTGTACCTAAAGGGAGCATTCGACAACATTTGGTCCCCGAGCTCTAGCAAAAGAGGTGTTTACATGCATTTTACGCCGGCGCACCCTTATCAAGTTGCTACATTTGCCCGCAGGCGTCGTCAACCTTCTCAAAATATTTACTTGTGCGCCGTTCTCGCTTTATGCTCTACTTTAACTGCAGGTGAAAATTGAAAAAGTTTACGTTACGACCTTTTTAACGTCGCGAAACGGAATTTCGACATTTAATTTGCTCACAACGACTCTAGCCGTTTGAATAAGTCACTGACGAAAGCGAAATGTTTATATAATTACAAATAAAATGTGCTCGCTGAAGAAAACAAGAGTCGTAATTTTATAAAACGCGCTTAGGTAGGAATCTAATATTTTTTTATTCACACTCTCTAATAAAATATTATTGGAATTTTTATTATATTGTTGAAATTATCATAGGTGCCTTATCAAATTATTTACTTCTGTACTATTTTTGGGAAATAAATATATTTGTATTGTATTTGTATTGTATTGTATTACTATACAAATATACTATACAAATTATGTACTTTGTATTACGAACCAACAAAAAAAACTAACCTTCGCATAGCTTGTTTCAGGTCTATCAAGTAAATTGGATACCAGCGGTCTATTCCACGTACCTATCTAGGTTTAGCTTTACACCGTAATTTGTCTAAGGAATACAATTGTTATCATATAGAAATATCGTTAAAATGGCACTTAGGAGTCGAGTGCATGTGCCCGATTACGAGCGAGATGGCGAGAGATAATGCGCCATTATAGTAGGACTGCCATGAGTTCTGTGAATAATTGGGACATACATAATTATATGAGAACTTTATGGTAAGAGATGAATCTCTAATGATTGGAAAGCAATTTTGAAAATAGAATAGAATAGAATAATTTATTCGGCTATTAAATAAAACACATATCTACACTTGACATTAAAAATACAAAAACAATAAAAAAAGCTACCACTGTTTTAAATAACAAAGCTACATTACTTTTAAAGCATTATTGAACAATTTATTTGATAATAAACTATTGTTTAGCACAAACTGTCTGAAAGGAAACTTGAAAAACAATCGCATCCGATTTTAATCATCAGTCGGATAGTGTAAAATTACACGACCTACCATCTAGGTAGCTATTAGTATGTAGGTATAAAGGACTAATATAAGAAGTATTTAACATTAACGTTGTGAAAGCCATGGTCAACAGAACTTTACGTTCCCCAGACGCCACGTCATTTTACGCCGCCGACACAATATGATTAGAGTGTAGAACAAATCACTCACGGGCGCGTCTGCGACAATCAGCTGTTGTGTATTGCCGACTGGATCGCTAGAAAGGTGAATGAAGGTTTCCCAGCAATCAGGACCATCCTCAGTTATCCACGACGCCTGGAGGCCCTATTCGCCGATGCCCGGGGCGGAGTCGCAGACGCACGGGCAGACGCGCGCCTCGTAAAAGTGAAATATTATCACCGCGTCCACTGAATTTCAACAATTGCCTTGGCTTCAAACTCTGATAAAGGCTTTATTTTATAACATGTTAAATATAAAACCTAACGTTATTCTGAATAATTTCAAAATTACATTTCCAATCTTAAAAAAATCTTGATATCGTTCTAAATATTTTAATTATTACTTGTTTCTACTCAAATACGAATTTAATAGAGTCACGAATATTTTACGATAAATAAAAACAGTTTTAAATAAAAGCCATCGTTGAAAAATATTAAATTAAAAAGTTTTAAAATGCTCCGTTAGCCGGGTCCATTGTGGTTCACCGAAAAATGTGTAGTCCGAATGTATCGTTATTCATAATCATCGCAAGTTCTTAAGTAAATTTTACTGAAACCTTTAAAGCAAACCTAACCAAACCGAACCTTATTTACCAGTTAGATATTTTAAAAATCTTGAAACAATAACAGTTTCAGTTGAAAATAATTTAGGGCTTGGTATGATTACTATGATTATAAATAACGATACATTCGGACTACATATTATGTGAACCTTGGCGCACCGCCGTTAGCCGACCCCTGCATTTTGGTTTGAAATTGCGGATGCATGAAAGACTCGCTGGCGCGGAGAGTCCTCGTCTCACCTGTAGCTCCCACAAACAATGCAATGAAGAGGCCTAAATGGAAATCTTTAAACACATTCGTTTGCCTTCTCCATGCCATGAAAAAAAAAAAGAATGAGGATCTTCCTAGTGGGACCTCTTTTTGTATTTTTGCTATATGAGCGTATCTTGGTTTTCTTAAATCCTGCGTTAACTTCTTCTAGTTCTTCTTCTTCAGCCAAACAAGGCTACAACAACGGGCGCCCTATGCCGTCAAGTTAATAACAGCTACCATATCGTAACAAAATAATTTAGAATATCAAGTCTATATCGAAAATTCAGGGCAGTAAATTAAGGACTAAATGATCAATGCCTATTCTAAATTTAATTAATACGCAATACTAGCGTTTTTCTCAAACGCTGTCTTGACGAATAAAAAAAAGATAATTGCGTCGCATCGTATCCCCGTGGCCCATTGTCACGAGCACATTTCTTTCAAGCAAATTAATTAGGAATTGCTTAACGACAAAATAAACGTAATTAAAACTTTTGGAATTAACTTGCGCCTGATTTCTTTTTTAATTTAAGATGACTTGCCTAATTTTGCCGAGCCACGGGGGCCGGGCACACCCTCGTCCTTTGTCGTGCTGCCGAGAAAGGATTTTAAAAGATTTACAAAAGGTTAGCTAAGATAGCTTTTATTGGAATAAATATTTTATTTTTTAAAGGCTTCTACAAAGCTTTGTTCAGTATTTGACAGTTCACTAGCGAAGTAAATTAGCGCATATTTAATTCAGCAAAGTTAAAATGGTGAAAAAACGTCTCGGTTCACAATCTTGATGAAGATGGATATTTTTTGTTTATTTCATTAGGATTTGTTGATTTCAGCAATACGACAGGAAACTGATAGCTCTGTCCTAGCCAAGCAAGATGCATTACGCTAACTTAACGATTTAAAAAAATCCAATTAATCAATTCCATTAATGGCGTCGATTTTTGAAAATCGTCAAGGCATTATGCTTCTTAGCCAGCCTTGCCATTATTAATTTTGTAACCAAAAATATTATAAACTGTTCTAAAAGCTATAACCGAAACTGCCTGATCCCCGTAAACCCTGACTCGAAAGGTCCTTCACCTGGCCCGTCTATTTTACACTGTCCACTGACTTTACGACTCATTACTTTCGCTGACCAGTCGACGTGACGATCAAAGTTACCGGCCGCTACAAAATACAGACGTGTCACATAAAAAAAGTATACGACGTATTTAAAGTATAGATCCAGGCGCATGAGCCGGGAGCTCAGGGGAAAACAGTATGCTGGTTCCGTATAGTTTCTTTTTATTGCCATTAAAGGCAAACAAGCGGCTCGATGGAAAGCAGCCACGGTCGTCCTCACCCAGTCAGCAATGCCAGGGGCACAGCCGGCGTAGATTACTTGATTACGTCGTTAATCGCGTTTCCTGCGGGAACTGTGTTATTTCCCGGAATAAAATGTACCTACTTACCTAACTTTCGGAAACAAATGACAATCACTTCGATCTGTTGCTCCATTGGTATGATAAAGGACAATCCAGAAACATAATTTCGTATTTACAATTAGTAGACACCGACTAGATTGTTTTAAGATGAGATGTTAATAAAATAGTTATATTTGTCCTCATTTATTCTTATCCAACTTAACTAATAATGTAATTTAGTTTACAGTCATGTTTTTTGCGAGTCCCTAAAATTTACAGCCAAAATACGAGTATGGAGGGTTCATCAGCAGCCCACATCAGAAGATTGCTAAACGATGGAGCGCGTTTTATTGCTCGTCACGGCCATAAACAGAGATCTGCGGCCAGCCGATAATGTTCCTTGTGTTTTCATCTAAATACACATTACCACTACTTGTTTTGGTACTTGTCAAAGTTTGTTTCGTTTGGGAATTAAATTATTATTAAGAATTATCTAATTTTAAGAGTAAAAAGTATCCCTTTGGTCCTGTATGCCTAGGAAAAGTTGGATTTCCCCGATTGTCGCTCAACACGTAACTAGTTAGAAAGGGATATCCAAGCGACCTCGTCTATTGATGACAAAAGAAACCTTGACATGCATTGACTTTCAGCTACGAGATTCTACGCCGTAGCACCTCCCTTAATAACTCGTAGCACGGGTACGCCGTTCTCTATAAAACGGAACCTTGAATAAAGTGTTTTCAGAAAAGAATAACCCACGAAATATATTATTGAATTTGCCGCTAGAGGCGCTATGCTAGTATAGCGTGAGGTCTCCGAAATGTCAAAGGGTCTGGCCGGAATGCCATAGTAAAATCACCCCTGGCTGAATATGAAATATTCTTATACACGTTTATTTGTCTTATTAATATAAGATATAATTTTACCGAATATTAACCCTTAACTGCTTGCGGTTTGCGAAAAAATTAAAAAACATAAAATTCAGTTTTTTTTTTTACCTAAACTACTAAACCGATTCACTTGTTATTTGGATATTTTATAAATATATTTAAAATACATTTAATAAAAAAAAATTAGATTCCTAAGGTTTTTTTAACTAGACAAATTTTGCTATTAAAGTTTTTTTTTTACTACTTGCGAGTTAGCTACACCTACCATATTTTGATATATTATATATAATTTTATATTCTATTACATATATTTTTTTCAAAAATATTCGTTTGGATCAACGTCATGTTTATTACTCATATACATACGTTGGGAACGCGGCTAGAGACGCAGCCGCGCGCCCGCAACGCAACTCGCTTCATGGGACCTCGTCGCGTTCAGACTTTTTCAGTTCAGTTCAGAGTTCAAAAAAAAAAAAACTGAAATCTATTTTTTTTCAATTTTTTCGCAAACCGCATGCAGTTAAGGGTTAATATTCGGTAAAATTATATCTTATAGTAAGACAAATAAACGTGCATAAGAATATTTCATATTCAGCCAGGGGCGATTTTACTATGGCATTCCGTCTCGCAAAGGATAGGGACAGATTCCGGCAACTGATAGCCAACCTTCACTAGTTGGAGAGGCACTTTAAGAAGAAGATTCCGGCCAAAGCCTTTCACTGTTTGTGGGTGGGCTTCGCGCGTTTATTTCTAATTAGAATAATGTTGTGAATATTTTGCAATACATTAAGACAAATAAGTATGAGTTACAAGTCGATAAATGTCAGTGTTTTAAAAGAAGAGCTAATAAAAAGCGGTGCATAATTAAGCGAGCTGAAAGATAAACTTATTAAGAAGTTAGTTTGTTTACTGTTTTTAGGTATATAAATAGGTACGAGTATATTTAGGGTCTGTTTCACCGTCGACAAGTAAAATCATCTGTCAGTTAAAGATAGCTCTCTCCTTGTCTATTTTCAAGTGGGAAATTTCTAAATTTATTTGACAGATATGCTTTTCTTGCCGATTGTGTGAAACAGGCGGTTAAGGTATTACACATGATTTAAATGTAAACAGTTTTCACGCCCGTAATAACAAACCTTAAAAAGTATACTGCAGGACTACTCTACAGTGGCGCCAACAGGTGAGCACCAAAACGATAGCCCTCATTACGTACAGTTGAAAATAATAAAACCATTATTACTTAACTTTTATAAGGCTACTAAATTACTAATCACAAATTGTGGTTCGTGCGACATAATTGCACAATATTTATTTACATTAGAAAATCATGACAAAACTAACGCATATATACAGGATGCCCCGCGATAAAGTGCATAAACGAATAAGGGTGAAACTACATGTGATTTTATCACGAAAAAAAAACATTAAACAATTTTTTTTTAATTTTGCATTGTTCACAATTTTTTTCCGTGATAAAATCACATGCAGTTTCACCCTTATTCGTTTGTGCACTTTATCGCGGGACACCCTGTATAAAAAATAAAGTTATTAAGCTAAAGAGAGCTCGCCATTAGTAACATGAACAGTCTATGTATGTGACAGTAAATCGGATGTTCTACTCTAGCTCCTAAACTCTGCCCTGCTAAGGTAAAAGGCATTGCAGTATTTTACACAAAACTACTGTAATAATTGCAACCTCATTACTGGGTAATAATAATAAGGTTGCAATTGCTACAGTAGTTTTGTGTAAAATACTGCCTTTTACCTTAGCAGGGCAGAACTATTGAACCGATTTTAATAAATTCGGCAAAAACGTGCGAGTGTCATAAGCTATATAAAAATTATAAGGGTGCGTCATACGAGTCGCCAGTCAGGATTTAGTTTTTGAGGTAATAAAAATAAAAATATAAAATTTCGTCATGTCTGGTCATGGAATTTGGGAAAATTTTTCCGGAACTCCTTAATTAATTATTTGCGATTGGTTAATTGTTTTTAAAACATGTAACATTCTGAATCTTTGTTGTGTTGGCTACTAAAAACCTACCCACAAAAACCTTGTCCCTTAAGTGTATCTTTACAATAATCTTTTACATATTGTTTTATTTTATGTATAGATACGTATTTCCTAAGGTACTTACCAAAGGTGTTAGGGAGCGCGCGGTCGAATACATAAAGACCTCGATATTACGCGCACGCACCAAAATGCAATAAAATGTTTTATGCACCCTGTAAGTCCAGATAAAACCCCCCCAACCCTGTGGCTATTTTATCACCCTTATTTTACGATTGTCAAATTTTCTATAAACTATGGCGGAGGCTCTAATATTTCTGAGCTGGTTATAAAAGAGTACGTCACGTGGAAACGTCCTCATAAAAATAGGATGGGATGTTTGTGGTGTTTCAATTTTTACGCACCGAGGTAGGCGCTCAATTATATTCAATACAATAATGATTTATGACGTACATTACATATATCAAAGCCAAGTATACCTTTAGGCCAGCTGGAGCTGACATGTTCAAGGGTGAACAAAGCTTCTAAATAAATAAAGAATATAAATAAATACAAACAAGTATACAAGTAAAGTAAGTAAGTAAGTAAGTATCCTAAGTTTATGTACGTACATATTTGTTAATTGTTTTGTGCAATAAAGAGTTTACATACATTACATACATATACCTTACATCTTTATTTAAAACCCAGCGTTGGTGGAAGAATCACCCTGTTTTTATAACATTTATAACCTTTCCTTAATTCACTAGATGGATACTCAAACAAACTGAGAAAACAAGATAAATACGAACTTATCCAATAAAAAATATGATGTCGTAGGTATGATTTACTACATCGATCTGTAAAAACATTAGTCTTCCTTTCAATTGCTAAATTTTGCGCGTGTTAACCCGTTCCCTTATCTATATGTACCTAAATAAAGTAAGGATTAACCACTGTCTGGACTCCGGTAAAGCACTCGTTGAAATTCGGGACCCGCTAATCCTACGAGAGATACGACTATTGTGTACGTCGTTACCATTCATTGGTTTACTCCGCAGTGTACCGGTTGATTGCGCCCCCTTGCCAATAAATGTGTGAATTTTAAAAGGACTTTTTTCGATTAAACTAATTACTTAGTTAAGTAGAGAAGGTAGGGAGAAGTGTTGAACTCTTTCCTCACATTGGCGGACGAGTGGGGATCTGATTGTCAGTGATCGGAATAGGTAGAGTATATTTACCTAAACTTGATGCATGTTCATTCAATAATGTGTTCCCATCTCACTCACGCATGAATGAACAAGTGTCAAGTTTAGGTAAATATAGGTACTCTACCTATTCCGATCACTGCTGATTAGTGAATAGGTACGTCAATCGAGCAACTGGCAGTGTGAATGTATTCGTTTAACGTTTTTGAAGTAAGTATTATGTAATTCCAGACTTCCCTAGAAAAATAATATAATAATAATACCTAAATAATTAATTATAATAGTACCTAACAGCCATGACTGCAAGTTGATTGGACTGAGGTCAGTTAGATCAGCTCAACTTTCCCGCGAATTTTTTGTCACGCAGCACGTCACCTTCTAATCTACAATGAAAGGGACGTCATGAACTACAAGCAACCAAAATAAACTGCTACCCATACAGCGGCTCAAAGTTGAACAAACCTTCATTATTTACCTCTCCGAAGGTTCGATATTTATTAACCATCAAAGCTAGAGCTGGCTTAGTTAATACGCGCATTAGGAAGACGAAGAGCTTCCGATAACCTCTCCGCCCATTCCGTCTCAGGGCTAGTCCGCACTGTGAAATTTCACCGCGCGGTTTTTTTCCGCAGAATCTATGACATATGGAAATTATATGAAGCTACACGCACATGCGAAAAATAGTCGCGCCAAATTAATAAGTTCGCGGATTAAAATCGCGCAGTGAAATTTCGCAGTGCGGACTTGCCCTTATAGTAGGTGAACAGGGTCGGGAAGCGATAATAAATAGTACACATGTATATGTAAACACGGTTTATAGTACTTAAATTCGAAAATAGGTACTTACGGCTTAGCAACGTTTCGCTTAAGTAAGCGTATTAGGTAAGTACCTAATAACAAATACAAATACAAAATTCTTTATTCATAAAAATACGATATAACGATTCCCAGATTTAACGAGATACGAACGTATGAATTCCGGTAGCAAAAGGGGCTTCCCATACAAATATTTTGGTACACATTGATACCAATATCGAATTACCTACGAGTTTTGCATCATTTTATGTAGGTAAGTAGGTATATCTACAGTCGAGTACAGAAAGATGTTTACACTTTTTTACCTTATTCCATTGTAATAAGGTCCAAAAGTGTATACATCTTTCTGTCCTCGACTGTACCCTAATTAACTGCCAATTTTTCTTGAAAACTGGTGATACCACCCACAGAGGCCAAAGTTTTGAAATGCTCATCTACTTAATCATCTTCATTAAAAACCTTCTTAGGTACCTACCTACATTACTCATTAATAATCTTCTTTCTCATATTTTTGCGCGTGCTACACGGTTTGAAACCAAGTGACCTTGGCAGAAGCGAGCAGCTACACGGTTTCAAACAAGCCCATTTGTTTGATATCTGCCAAGGGCGTTTAAGGTCAAGTAAAATTTGGTCAGTGTTAAAACCATTATCTACACGGTTTTAAACCGTGTAGCACGCGCTTTATTCTATAAGTACCTACCTACGTATAAGTATGCACCAATACTTAATTACTTACTTACCTACCTACCTACCAAGTAAATCGTTACTTATTTTATTTGTAGTTAGTGATAGGTACTTAATAAATATTTCATTTAGTAAATCGGAAAAAAAACTTATGCGCGTGCTACACGGTTTCAAACCCCAGTTTTAAACCAAGTGATCTTGGTAGAAGCGAGCGGCTAGGTACAGGGTTTCAAACAAGCCCATTTGTTTGACATTCTGCCAAGGGCGTTTAAGGTCATAGCGAAATTTTGTTTAACACCACTGTCTACACGGTTTCAAACTAAGTACCTGTTTTAAACCGTGTAGCCCACGCATAAAAGTAACTTACCTACTCAATAGTAGGTGCCTACTTAATTTAGGTGTAGGAGTTAAACCACAGATATAGATTTATGTTTACGAGTGAGTTTGTTTCGTCCGACGCCGAAAAGGTTCATTCGAGTGGATATCCGTTTTTACGTTGTCATGTTGCTCTTACTTTACTTGAAGGCGCTAATTTTTATTTGTAATTGTAACTCGTTTAGTTAATATCGAGAAAAGATCTAAAAGTGAAAATTCCAACTTAAATTTTATCTTAGGTCATGTGCTTCGAGCATATTAGTACGGGTGTATGTAATATGCTCCTCCAAAGGTGCAAAATTTCACAAATAATGTGAATAGTCGGCCAAATTAGCCACCTTAACACGTTCGGCGCCAGTGACGTTTTTTTTGCATTTGTTTTATCTTAAAAACGGTGTAGGTACCTACTTAATACATACAAGCGTCAAATCCTATAGAAAAACAATAAATACTAAAAACCAGCCATAGGTGTACAGAACCCTCATTGCGCGAGTCCGACTCGCATTCGACCGGTTTTTTTATTGCATAGGAAGATGAGTAAAAATAAGACCTTACGTAGGTAGTTTGTTCATGTTCATCTTGCGTCTTTACCTTTCAATTCGCCTTGCGTCTAGCGCACGCAATATTGATTGTCTTTAAGACGCATGCAGCTTATCGTCTACACCTGTGGGCTTGTTGCATGCAGCGTATACACACTCGCCTCGGTTAGCCGTCAAGATGGACGTGGAACTAGTAGCTATCAGTGCAGCATATTTAGTGTTAAGTGCAAGGAAAAAACGAAAAAAAGGAGAATCTGGACCGTTTTTACAACATAATTATGTTTTTGGCTCAGAGAAATCAACGCGTCGTTTCGTTTTATTTTATTTGTGTAATCTTTGGGCTTGTGGTCCCGCAAAACTTTATATGTTCGATAATCTTCAATAAAATCCAATGTTTTAACTTTATCTTCCGCCATTTTATTTGCTAAAAGGCACAAAATGTTGCACGTCAACCCAACGGTGACGGCACCAGCGTGCGTTACGGGCATGCGCTGCTGTCAAACCAGTTTGAGTGCATACGTTATTGCATGCGCTATGGTCGCAGAGGCATGCGTCAGAGGAAAACTCAAGATGAACATGAAAGCGCACTGGTTAACTTGTAAGCGTGTTAACATAGAATAGAATATAGAATAGAATAGAACATGTAGAAATTTCATTTAGAATTCGCTAGAGTAAACACGATGTCTATACTCTGAACGTCTAAATAACTAAATAAATGTTGATACTGATAACCTGAATTTTATTAATAAGTAGTATCCATCCAGATTCGTTTTACTGCGTAACTACGTTCATTACCTCGCATGCGTAATGTTATCCGCTTGAAGGGGCAAGAGGTAGGTTCGGCAAAATCTTATAGAATTTGCACGTAAATATTCCCAAATAACTAATGGAAGTATACAAGATTTTCTATTAGCTTCATATTTAATCAATTTGAAAATCGCCCTTCTATCAACTTTTTGAGACCAAAGAAAATTAAGTGCGTACCTACTCTTGACCCTAATGCTGCGCTGCTAAGGTAAAAGGCAGTTTCTTACATAAAACTACTGTAACAATGGCAACCTCATTACTGGGTAATAAGGTTGCAATTGCTACAGTAGTTTTGTGTAAAAAACTGCGTTTTACCTTAGCAGGGCAATGACTATATGGTGCTAAAAATGTTAAGAATAATGTAGAACAATAAAAAACAAATGTCATTTTTGAAGTTTTTATTTTATTTTTATAAAGATTTTATTGTTTATCGTAGGTATAGTGTCATTTGAGTCATTAATGTTATTGCTAATAGCTTTCCAATTTAGATAATGTGTAGTAGGCGATACGTATAACATATACATAACTTTAATATGGTGTAACACACGTCTGCCGGCTAGCCACAGAGGCGGCTGGCAGATGTCGTCAACTGCATACTGAAAACATTAGTAGTACACGGAAACTAGGACTAAGTAAAAAAATAATTAATTGTGCATTAACTAAAATAGGTAAATTATTAAAAATTAATCTAAAGTTCAAACTTAAGGTTAAAGCTGCTAAACATTAATTGTACCTATTCGACCCACAAGTAAATTGTATGGAAATATTAAAGATTTATTTGAACTATTTTGATTTACGTAAACTACAACATTTTGCGACACTCTAAAATAATTTCCATTGAATAACAGTCAAACAAAATTGGACTAAACAACAAGGAATTTGTACTTTGGGAAATGTGATATACAGAGAATCGACTAGGTCCTCATCAAAATGAATATTAAATACTTAATAAACATTGTATCCATAATATATAATATAAGCAATATAAAACGTAACATAATCGGAAATACTAGACAATAATATAATTCTGCTAAATAACTGAAATGATTCAGGTTGGTCATCAGCGTTGTAATGGAGTCATTGTGCTGACGCCCTGGTACAGAAGAGTTTAGAAACCAATGAAATCGACTAGAATCTGCGTTCACAAAATTATTTGGAGATCGTTGAATAGGCAAACCGTCCACTACAAAACTGACAACACAGAATACTCTAACAATAGTTAATTATAGTATAAATCGAATAGAATAAACTTCGCTAAGGTTTGTACCGAAAATGTATCTAGCGACGTTTTAAAATGATATGCTTGCGAACAGCAACACTTTGGTTATTAGAAGATCGGCGCACGCGCCACGAACTGAAACGAAATGCGCACTCGTCCCGCGCTCTAGTGCCCACTACACATTCTGCTATAGATCAGTGTTGGCCGCTTGTTCGGTAATCAGTTATCGATATCATATTAATAATAAATGTCACAACATCAAGCCGGTATAAAAAACACTAAGCCTACTAAAATTACTACCTGCGAAAACTCTTTTAAAGAGCAAACTTACCAACTAGGTTCGTAAAGTAACACATAGCCCGAGGGCGCAATATCAGGATCCGTATAAAATATAACGTTTTTTTTTGTCTCCCTCAGTTTTATTACAATTTTCTGAAACAAACTTACAATCTAGTCATGCTTTACCAACATTACAAAATAGACAATACAACGCTCACTATCGTTACAAATTAATAGCTTTTTAATATTTTAAAATTATTACAAAATGGAACTTTTCCTCTTGTTCCTCAGAACTTTCTTAAACTATCTTTTTTCCAATTCCGTAAGCATCGACTCCGAATATACAAAAATAATACGTTGAGACGTATCGATGTTTATATAAATATGCATTTCAATGGTATAATTTTTAAGTGAAATTTTTTAAAGCGACTTACAAGTTATTCAAGCACTTAAACTTTACTTATTAATAAACAATTGGCGTTTTCCTTCTGAGCTACTTTTCCCTGATCGTTACTATCCATATTCCACAAAATTGTAAGTAAACAAGGAGGTCGGCATAGAAACACGACATGACCTCACCCGATATAAGTAAGTAATGATTAATGTGTGTAGATAACTAGTGTACCTACACAAGAAATGAAGAAGGAAGGTTATCCATTCACCCGAACATTCAATACTATAAACGACAAGAAAATCTTTTAGAATATTAAGATGCTTTGGCTTTATTAATACGACACACCGTCTTTGCTTAAGAAATTGTGGTAATCAATGGCATCCGATCCAGTCGAAACGGCTGCCAGAGAGCGGGACCTTTTTAAAGCCAGAAACATACTTATAGTATTTCACGTTTTTGGGTCTCAATTAAGAAGACATATTAATGCGATTACTCGCAGAAACGGTGGACAACTTTTACAAAGCATCTGATCAAGTATAAAACGCACAGACAGTAAAAAACTTACTTCCTAAATATAAAACGACTCGTTCGTGCGCGTCCGAGAGCGAGGGTGGGTCGCGCCGCCCCTCCAGCTCGGCGCGTGCAGGCGGTCGAGTTACACAATACCATAACTATTATCGCTTGATACACGTACTACGAGCCCAAGTCTCGCGTTGTCTTACAAAAATACTACATCTACAGTTCCAGTAAAAAAACGTATATTATTTTAATAATGCTTATTTTACGCATTTTACATATTAATAGAAAAATGTTACCACTAAATTATTCGATATCGTTACGAAAGTACAAAAGTTTTCAGTTATTACAAATTATGACACTCATACCCTGATGCACCCCGCGCGTTACGTAGTAAAATGTTACTCTAATTGCCACGCAATAACTTAATTATTATCTTTAGCCAATTCGTCAGATTATCACCAATTGAAACGTCATTACAAAATTCAAGTTTTTGAAGATCGAATCAAGAAGCTTTATGATAAAGCTTACGCTTACATTTATGATTAATTTCGACTTTTCCGTACCTACTAAAGGCTACAAGGCCCGATTCCAAAATATCTGAATCTACTGACGGTAATATCACTTCCTCAATCACGTTGTCGCATTTTTGTTTCATAACAATTGTTTGATTTAAGTAATTGATTCAGTCTATTTTATTGCAGTTCCTTAAAGGGTTGGAGTCGGAGATAAGCAGTCTGTTGCTAGTTTCTAGAAACGTATGATCACATTAAATGGTCCAGGTTGAACTTGAAATGCGACTAGGCGTGATGACGAGTCCTATCTACACTACACAATTACGAAAGATTAATATGAACCACTACATTAGTGTAGAAAACATCGAGTATCAAAATATAATTAACACGTTGATTTGCTTTCACTAACCAATAACAGCCGTATACATGAGTCAGCCAATGGGTTCTGGGTTTTGAGCTTCGATTGGACGTCGGGAATGAATTTCATTTTGACAACAACTCGATGCGACATGAGTAGTCCATAAATCGTCAGTTGATTATCCATATCTATTGACTGTATGTTTTGTAAAATCCAATCCAACGTATAATTTCAAGTATAAAGCGTGTGCTAGATGGTTTGAAACCACGGTTTCAAACCAAGTGAGCTCGGTAGTTTGAAACCACTGTCTACATGGTTTCAAACTACCGAGGTCACTTGGTTTGAAACCGTCTAGCACACGCTTAAGACGCTTGCTTGAATTTATGTTCCTTTCGATATTCTATCATTAGTTAAACGATTTATTGGCAATTAGACATTCGAATGATTTATTTCGTTAAACGTTCATTTAGGCTTCACAGAACGTCACGATCTTGCCGTGACTTCTCAGCCAGCGATGGAATAAACTCGATCAATAGTTAGCCGGCCTACACCGAGTGCATACATAAAACTACATTTATATATCACGGAAAGATTTTAAGTTAATTCCACATACTTTACCTAAACGTAAATGCTACGCGAACGTAGCACGTATGACCAGAATGTACACGATCAACTAACAACTCGCTTGGCACGAGGGCGCATTAGCAATAAGTAGTATAATGTTAGAATTATGACAATGACTAAAATTAATGTTAAGTGTGACCACAAACACTCATCCCTTTCACACTTCTTCGTAAAGCAAACCCTAAAGCTTAAATGAGAACTACGAGGAAACCAGGCCGCGTAGACCTGGGCGAAGCGAGACAACAGATCAACGATATTATGCCGATGATGAAGTCCTACTTACAGTGCGCATCTACTACCTACGTTATGTATTTATTTGTATGATAGTTAATACATGTGTTAAAGTAATGAAAAATTAATACGAGATATAGTTTTTATAATAAGTAACAATTTTTGTTCCTAAATTTCAACCAACTAAAAACAAAATGTCTATACATAAATCAATGCAACTGTTAGACACTTATGTGAGGAAACATTGCGGTATATAAGGATTCACAGCAACTATTTAAAGATTATCTAGTTCAGAGGTACTTTTAATATGTATTTACTTTATAAAATTTGCAAAAGTAACAAATTGTTTCTTTGTACTTTTAAGCAATTCACTAAATTACACGACATTTAATTTAACATGAAGAAATTTAAATGACAGTGTCTAAATAAAATTGTCATTAATTACTAAATTTAACAAATATGTGCAAATAAACTAGGAAAATTTGCAACGTTGTGTAATTAAATAT
This sequence comes from Tortrix viridana, assembly GCA_963241965.1. NCBI lineage: Eukaryota > Metazoa > Arthropoda > Insecta > Lepidoptera > Tortricidae > Tortrix > Tortrix viridana. The sequence goes on along the minus strand of OY725179.1, from coordinate 5,906,212 downwards.
ATTAAAACTGAACAAGTAACTAAGTGACTAAAATGTGAATATTAAAACACTTTTCGATTAATTATGTACCTTTGATTGTAAGGAACTGGTAATACTACGCGCACGCACAGGTCTCGGTACACTACTGCACCACCTTCAACTATCAGATCGAACGCGATGTCCTCTCGGGTAAAATAGGAGAATCAAAATATTGAATTACACTAAAAGATTACGAATTCTACTTGATTATGAATACGAAGGAACTAACGTGTTTTGACAAACCATTTGCCAATTTCAAATATAAAGGTCAATTGTAGCTTAATAGTTTTGGTTATTTTCCGAAAATCATGGCAGCGGGTTCTGAATTAGAAAAAAAAACTAATGACTATAATCAAACAATATGTTTTTTAAACTTGGCCTTGAATCAGAGGGCCTCAACGTGACTGCTGACGGTTAAATTATATAACATTCAATTAAATGTATTAAAGAGACAAAGGTATGAGATAGCTTTGGTTTGTCAAGACGCATCATTAAATATTTTTTAATCAACACAACTTCACCATATTTTATATGATATTAATCTTGATTTGAACATTCGATTACGGTTTTTGGTGTTGTACTCTATGAACTGAATGTAGTACCGCATAATCTATATTTATTTTAAAATATTATGGGATATTCAATATTTCTTTAAAAATGAATTTCGATTTAGATGTTACGCTGATACAACTATAATTTTACTATTATAGTATCTAGAGAGGTAATGACAAAGATTTTAAATATCTATTATATAAACATCCTTGCTTAAATGGAGGACTATGATATATTAACGGATCTTAATGATTCCAAAATAGCATATTCTGAATTTGTACCGGAGAGGGATCCAGCGGCGGCGCGAGCGCACGCCGCGGTCTCTGATTATTCTTCTACGTAGATGGCTCTGTATTCACTATTAGACAATATGATATTATACTTTGTGCAGCCTTTGCTAACGCGCGCCCTGTAATGACGGTTCACTTTCTCATTTGTACATGGCCACCATCAGATGATCTGGTATCATTTTTAATATTTTCCTAAATATACCAACAACAGCTCGCTTTTATTTAATTTTCAAATACTTTATGGATACGATATTTTTTTTAACATACATTTAGTAAATGCACATTAAACTTTTAAATATAATTCTATATACGAACGAGCAAACTTCGATAAAATTAAAATTGTTTAACATATGAAACGTCATTACAGTGCCGCTGCTTTTGTTAAAATAATTAGGGATCTTTGATATTGTTGAAATTATGTACTATCAGTTTACGGCTAAACTAGAAATATGCAATAGTATAATGTATTACTAAACACTTTCGATAAGCAACTGCGTGTAGTTACATAAACGGCATTATTTACATCATCGATACACCGTGCGATGATAAAGTATTGATTCAATTAGGTGTTATATATAATCTTAGAGTAGATAACGTTTAAGCAAAGGACACTAATGTTAAAATATTTAGAAGGTACTACAACCACACAAGGCGAACTGGCAACTATAATCCATTGCGAGCTTCTCATGTCCAGCGCTCAAAAACAGAATGGCAAAGCCAAGGATTTTATACGAAAAACCACAGTCTATGAATTTAGGTCTGAACATCAATGCATCTGGAACTAATGGAGTTAGAAATTCATTATAATAATATGGTAGAGTAGGGTTATTCAAAAATAAAATCATTTGCCTTGATAACATGTAGATGAGCGCTTGCAATCATTTTAATTTTAAGTTATATTTGTAGGTATTGCCAATGGATATCTTCGTTTGAAGTATTAGGTAAGCATAGGCCGACCGTAGTTGACTGATAGCCAGCGGACATAGTTGCGGCCAGCTCGCCCCCACTCAAACCGTGCCGGATGAAGATGACGCTCATGAGGTGCAGTGATGCGGATGACGGCGGAATGATGCACATGAAAGGCGATGACTGATGCTACTTACTACGCAACAAGAACCCTATAATCAGTCCAATGAACAGCGATTAGTTTAGTAAAATGTAAATGGCAATTACGATTAAAAGATTTTAATGCATTTTTTTTACCTATAAAAAGTGTCAAGTCTTTTTAAGAATTATTGCCTAACATGTAGCGAACGAGTTCGCAGATATCACGATGTCCCAGAGTGTATTCCACTCACTCTATGCTCCGAAGCCTTGCTCGCCAGCGTCACGAGGCGGGCTGCGCGATCAGGCACGGATGGGGAGTGTGTGGAGAACACATGGTGAGAGCCCCTACGCCTCCAGATCCGCACCACTTGTTATCCTAAACACGCACTAGTACTACGTTTTATCACTTGTAATCAATCACTTTGCGAGTAATAAGTATCAAAGTATAAAAATCTTACCTAAAACGTTAACTTTAAACAGTTACTGAGTAAATGTGCACATCACTTATACGCTTAGTAAATTTTAAAGCGCTAGTCACTTACAAATTAAATAGACATTCATGATAATTATAAGAAAACCCTTAACCTAACCACGGAGTTAAACGAAAAAGATTACATATTTAACAACAAAAATAAATGAAATCGCGTCTTCGTTTGAATAAAATCCGTATAAAAAAGATGGCTCAATGATTAGTGGATTGCTTGAATGACAAATATTCTGGTTGTATAAAATGCAGTTATTTTCTGATATGGCACGAAGCAGAAACTTTAAACTTGGTAGGTAATATATTTGTCAGGCATGAATGGTTCTGGGCACTCCACCAATCACTGACACTAAAGCCGAAAAAAACTAAAACATAACTGTGTTAAGATACAAAACCTTATAGGTATATAATAATTATAATAGATATAGACAAGCTAATCATATTATTGGTGACACAGCAATGACTTATAGTTAAAATCCTCTATCATAATATGGATTAAAGTATGTGAAAATATAATTAATAAAGATGATATTAAGAGCATAACCTAACATGGCATCTTTATGAAGTCCTACAAAACCAAAGAGCCATTTTGGTGGGAAGAAATAAAAGATCGCAATAAACCTAAGAAAATATTGTATAACACTTAAGTTAGGTTTAAAATTTTGCTAAAATAAAACATAACTAATAAACTAAATTGAACTAAATAACACACCACTCATCGTCCCATCAGATAGGGTCGGTATCACTGTTATAGAAGGTAATCAATAATTTAAACACTCACCTTTCGCTCGATCAAAAGGAAGTAAATCCGTTCTGCGATTACAATTCCAATCGAAAAAAAAAAACAAGAAAATGCAATTTCTGGTGCCGCTACATCACTAATTGGTTCCGATAAAAATCAACGCCTAATCAACAAAGTGCAGAATAAAATTAAAATAAAATCAATATTTAGTACGACCTAAACCGAGGTATAAAATTATTTTCAATAATACCAACTTAATTTAACAGAAATTATTCCTAGCATCTAAGAAGACGCGTTTAAAAAAGTCTGTGAGGGTTTCACCGCAATACTAAAGAGTCCTGTAGACACAGCGAGGATTTACGCGATCTGGTTCAAGTAGTCGATGAAATCGTTGGAGAACAGCTGGAGAGACGAGGAGTCGGCGAGGGGGGTGCGGCGAGGAGCACCGCAGCCGCCAAGGACCGGACGCTCCACTGGTTTCGGCTGCAGAGCCGCTAGGTAGCGGTCGGCTAGGGTCTCGCCGAAGCTCATCGCGAGAGTCTCAGGGCTCAGGCCGAGTAGCGAGAGCGACTCGGTGATGCTCGCGAGAGTGGGCGCGGTGTACTTGGTAGTCGGTTCCTCGGGGGTGCCGGTCTCAGGCTGGCGCGTGGCCATACTCGTGTTGACGACGGGCCGGAGCGCGGGCGGCGAGGCGCGGCGCGGCGGCGACGGCGCCAGGCCCCACGGCTCTGTGGGGGTGCCGGGCGAGGCGCCCGGCACCGCCGTCTGTTATGGCCACTGCTGGAACACCGGGTACGCCCGCTTGGTGAAACAGTAAGCTAGCGGCTTGACGAAGTGCGTGTCGAGGACGCGGCAGTGCGGGCACGTCACGGGGTGCGAGTAGTCCGAGTAGTTCAGCCGCTGCTGTGGGTGCAGGAGCGGCTTGTAGCAGCTGTTGCACTGTGGGACAAATTACAATGGTTAGTTGGTTTTCTAACTTTTGAAATAACTAAGAATCAGTAATTACTATTTACTGATCTGAGTCCAATAATTTAAGTGTTTAGACGTTCGGCGTCATTAATGTTAATGCCTTGCTGGCTACAGCAAGCTATATATGTGACTATGTTAAATGATATATCAATTTGCTCAGTTCAGTCTTTCATTTGTTCCTTAGTCAAATGTAATGAAAACTTTTGGTAATTATATAACGAGCTACCAAAGTTAAAAAAAGACACAAAGTCAAATAGGACCTTCAAACGGCTTCTAAAAAACCATGTTACCAATAATATTTATTAAATGCATCTGTTTATATTCTAAGACATAGGTAATTAAATGTATAGAGGGAAGCTAAATAAATATAATATATTGAAACATTATATACATACAATTATTTCAAATAAAACTATAAAGTGGCATGTAACAAATATATTATAAAATGATTAAATAAATAAATAAAATAAAGAAATAGCATTACCATATATTAACAATTAAATAATAGAAACCATATAGATTTTAAAGGCATGTCATAAATATATTATGTACGTCCGTACGTACATTATAGTATAAGTAAATAACACATTTAATTAAATACATAATCTTTTACTTTACAAAAATTACGAACGGTATTCGAATAGTTAAAATAAATGGTTAAAAATATTAAAATAACCTAATATCGGCACTTAGGCACGCGCTAAAATCGAGTTAAAAATTATGATTAAAAATCAAATAAGCTATATAAGCTATATAATCCACGTTTAATAAAACATTATTAAAATTTTATTCTAAATTATATTATTAACATTACATGAAATAATAATCGATCTCAATTTATTTTTGTACAGAGTTATGGATTATAGACGTATTTGTAATAAGTCACTTCTATGCATGACATATCCGTGTTTCGGTTACCGCTAATTAGTGAGCACGGCGCGAGCGGCGCGGCGGCGCGTTCCTACTTGGGTATTTGGCGTTCTACCAGCGAAATTAATATTTATCACAAGATTTGTACCTAGCGACAATAAAATATGTTAATGTATGCGCTTGTAATTTTCATTTTATATATTAAGTTTTCTCATATAAGTGAATTTATGTAATTCTTTTGAGAAAATAAATATCTTTAAACCGAAAATAAATTATTCAGATTTTTTTAAAGTTAGAGTTACAATTTTACACAGACCCGATTAAAACTCATGATATCCAAAAATGTGGCTAGAACAGGCTCTTTAAAAGATATGAAACTGTAAAGTTTTACCTTCAATCTCTCAGCGCAGCATGGCGTGGCCATGAAGATATCATAAGAGTACATGGTGCCAAGGACCAGGGAGGCGCCGTCCCACTTCTGGCTGCAGAATCGGCAGCGGATGGTGCGCTCCGGGTCACAGCGCTCCAGGCAACCCATGCACACGCAGGTCAAGTATTGCGTCCGACCTTCCACTTTGACCTGACGACAAAAGCAACTTACAGTCTTTACAATAAAAAACAAATCATTTATCATTACTAATGGCAGATTTTACCATCCAAATACAGATTGTAAATAAAAAAATTGATTGATTAATCGACCGATATTGATATCTAGTATACATACTTATTGAAAATCTTCAAACCTCATATCGTCTGTTAAAGGGCCATCTTGCAGCAAAAAGATAAATCTAGATTTAAGCTTAAGCTCAGTTTAGTTGTGTCAAAAAATAATTGAAATATCAGTCTTAAATCCAGATTTAAGAATTTAAACTCTATTTAACTTTTTCCTACAAGTGGCCATAATTGTTGGTAAACTCCGCACTAAGGGAGGATTTTTGATGAGTAGGTAACTCAACTAAAATTTTAAATCTGAAAATCGAATTAAAAATGTGACACATTTTTCTTAAATACTATTGGTTACAATTTTGAACCATTAGTCGAGTTTTTTATTTAATTGCACTGCACCGTAAAGTACACATGGCGGAATGTATCCCCAATGGCATTCTCTACCAGCCAACCAGCAAACCAAACAGTAAAAAAACCGGTAAAGTGAGAGTTGGGACTCGCGCACCGAGGGTTCCGTATTTCCATACTTCAAAAATTTACCATTTTATGTACTTTAATTCGTATGTGTACTTTAATTCGTATGCAATAAGGTCAATTTTTACTTGCCTAAATAGGTATTAGAACAGATATTTAAACTGTTTTGTCAATTTAACTTACTAGCATTGCTATAATGGTTATTAAAGAACAGTGATTACTATGGAAACGCTCATTATAGAACAGTTTTCACGCTTTGGTTACGCTATGGGTGGCATTTTGATACTGTTATCGATGTATATTATTAACGGTTTATAGTACGCCAGTAGAAAAAAATATTTTAGCTCGCTGCTTGTGTTTATTAGATTATTTTAGATTTGTAAATAATATGAAATAGTACTCGCAGATGTGGCTATATTTATAATTCCGACTTGAATCAAATATGCAAGTATTCGTGAGGCGTGTTCCCTAATTCCTTGAACAAACAGCCGAGACGAGAAGTTACTTCGCCGTACGAGTTTCCAACGTACGTTATGTTATTCGTACACTTAAATAAACTCTGCGGGATCTTATTTAACTTTCCGAACTCTGTAACAAACACTCGAGTTAGGAAAACTTGGTATCTTTCCGTGTGACAAATAAGAATATCAAGACGACTGCTTAGAAATCCCTACAGTAAACAATGAAGGTTGCAGGAGTGTTTTGTTGTTACGCTCTCGTTGAATCCGGGCAGGCGATTTAAATGAATCCCTTCTCATTTGGGAACATTAACGGGGAGCAAATATCATTCGTTATTTTGCTGCACCGTTCTCGAGTAAAGTAAACTTTATCTATTTGCCTTAGCAAATCCTAAGATTAGTAGGAATAAATCACGCCACTATTATTATTTATATTCAAGCTCATGTAATGTTTTTTTAATATGTCTACGTTAAAACATTACCTAGTATTTAATATTAAGATTTAATGATGTTACGTTTAATAAACTGATGCCTCGTTTTCTATCGTCTTGACGACGTCTTGAACGGAATTGAAATATTTTCCCATGATGGAAAAAAGGTAAAGAGTTAACACTTTTAACTAATTGTCTAGCATTTTTTGCTCCTGTCATGTTTGTAATGTTTTGTTGTGTTGAATTCCAGACAAGCGTCCCCCTGATTCTACAACACACTCGTTCTTCTTCACACTAGTCATAATACTAAGATTAAAAACACTTTTGGAACTTTCATTCACACTCATAAAGTAGATTTTTTATAATTTTCAGGTGACCTAAAAGTAAAGGGAGCATCGGCCATAGAGTTGTTTTTTTCTTAATCTAGGGATATAATAGTTAACTGCTTACCTCGACGGCGCCACTAGTGTGTTGCTTAGGGCTGAGGAAGAAAGTCCCATCGACGAGCGGGTATCGGTCGAACACGTGCAGAGTTTCCTCGCAGAGAGCGCAGGTGACGCGTGGCTTGTGCTGGCCGGCTAGGGTCGACAGGATAAACAGTCGCGTGTCGTCGTTGCCATGGTTACCCTCGTCTTCGATCTGTAACAACCAGAATGATCTTGTAATGTAGGTGCTAAGGTGTCTGTTTACTAGGAAATTGTAAAATCTAGAGGAGAAAATCCTACGGCCTTAATCAATTGGAATACTTATAGAGTTCGTTCGAGAGTACCCTGTCACCTGCTAGAAATTGCTACCATCAGACGAGTGGAACTCTTTATATAACAAAGGCTACAATCAGACAAGTAAGACCTCTTTTTATGACTGGGGCTGAATGCAGTACTTCAATAGCATATCAGATTGAATAAATAAGCAGATGAATACCTACGTTCAATGCAAATCAGGTATCGCATAGAAAATCGGATTGGGATCCCGAGATATTTCAATAACAAGATAAAACTGTAAAATAGGAGAGGAATATCAGGGAATACGTGTTTCAGGTGTATGTGTACACACGAAAACAAGGACCAACCCTGACTCGCTCAGACGTTATTGTAATATCGCGATTTCAATATTTCATATCCCCACATTTACATATTACGATTAATGCATCCACCCACGACACTTACCGCAGCAACTCTCCCTCGTAATAACGCAAGTAAATGACTGCATAAAGTTGAATAATGAACGGCTGAAAGGCAATTACGCTGAATTCGGAGTCGAAGTCAAACAAAGGCTCGCGAGTACCGCGGAGATCGATTGCGAGCGAATTCGTTCACGTACTACCAATTTGTGAGAGCGGATGATAATGAAAGTTTAACGAGTTGCCGCTACAGTCTGCGTACTTGATTAAACATATTATGAACAGACAAAGCGTGCGTACGTACGTAACGCTCGATCAAACACGCATTTTCATTTTCAGCGAAGCTTCAGATTTACCTTTTGTTTGCAGTTTGGAAGGCGGCGGAAACAGCGCGTACATTTCAATATTGCTCGTCGGTGGAGCTGATCGGTTGTCGATGAATGCAGAACGCATCATTCACGGGCGCATTCTAGTGAGCATGTATTGATGTTAAACTATTATTCTATTATTAGAGGGCGACGTGACACCAGGAACATATAAACGTACCCGCCGGGAGCGTTGACCTGCGCAAACAAACTCTGTATGATTTGCAGTGCAGTACAGTGCAGTTTGCCAAGAGACGAGCGGGCGGGGCGGGCCATCCGGACACCGCCGCGATATCTTACTTCCCAACTCCGACACGAACATTCTGTTTACGACAAACATTTTATGTCATTCCGTATATTTGTTTCCGGGCGATAATGCGTTCCTCCATTTGTGAACTGTAATTCAGGCACCTGCCTGGAGTGATAAATATCTGGGCTCGACATCTGCTGGCGTTTGATTGATTCATACCCGCGAACAGCTGCTCGCTCAGCATGTGCTTTGGAAATTTCGTGATTGATAATACGAAACTGCAATAAAGTTACGCTAAAAGCACCTAAAAACAAAAGAGTTGTAGCGCGCGGCTAATGAAATGTCTATGAATTACCGAGTAAATTAAACCCGCGCAAAACGGCGCTAGAGACGTCGCCTAAGGACTAATGAGTGACAATTAAATTGTTAAGTGTCGCGCTCACGAAAGTTTAGTGAGGTTGCAGGGCGCGGCCGACGAACCCGCCGCTGCGAACTTACACAATTTACTTTTGTACTGCAAGATTGATGAGCACTCCGACGCAGACTATTTATTTACTCAATCCGATCACGCTTTGTCTCGCAATCGTCGCCTTTTACAGTCTACCATGAGTCGGCGAGGCAGTAAACTGGTACATAAAACCTCTGACGGCTTGAGGTAGTGGTACCTCGTATTACAATGTGGAGTATTCCTATCAGCGTTACTGAGTCGAGGCATACGAATAGCGCGAAAAGCAATTCTGCTCGGCTAACACGGACTGGGCTATTTAAGTGAAGTAGACGATCGTAGCTTCCTCTAATTACGTCGACTTTACGTAGTGTGGAGAAACTTGGCAGCCGGTAAACTCTCAATGGTGCCGAAACGTTCCCGCTAGAAGTCCTCATCGGTACTTCCGTGTAAAGCATTTTGGTTTACACTCGAGTTGAAAGTTTAATTAAAGCGGTAGAGTTCAGAATCAAATATTATTATAGCGCTAAACTTTCACAAGTTGGAATTGATTCCATGAAGAAATTTAAATTTAGTCGTCCTATTTGTTTCGATGTTCAAACAAAGTAACAAAAGAGAAGAGCCAGTTTAAACGAGGAGACGAGAGCAATAAGTGTACTTCAAACACTCGACGTCCCGCAGCAGAATGATGTACACACATTAAAAGTTTCCAAATTGAAGGTGACATCGTAATTAAAGAATCGTGCGGGATGCGGTTCCATGAGGGGCCGGAGCCAGGAGATACGAAAACGATAATTAGTGACAGATAAATGAAGAATGGGGACCGAAAGAGAGTGGTGTGATAAGAAAAAGGCCTAACCTAACGGTGAGTGGATACAGGCTGATTGTATGGACGGATGGTAAAGAATAATAAGTTTCTTTGTTTAAAAATAGCGAAGTAAAATCTTTTAAATGTCAGATGCTTAAAGCATACAAATGTCAAGCACATGCAGACCAGCCTGAATTAATACAATCCGAACCGTTCATGTTGCGATGACTCAAACGGCAGATAATTCCTCAGTCTTTTGTTCGGGTTTTCTCTTATGTTAAGTTACAACAAACAGTTGGAAGTTATTTACATTATCGCAAACATCGTTTCTCATTGTTTTCATTGTGCTAAGTAAAATGTTTGCAAACGAGCTTTTAATAAAAACAGCAGACGCCGACCTAAGGTTGAGTAACGACAATAAATCTGGATTGTTCCCAGGGGTGGCTTATTTTTAATTAGCCAAATGAAACTTTTCCTATTATATTCCGCAGTCGCTGGCACTCGGTAGCAAGTAGCTGGTACAGATAAAAATTAAATACAGAGAGCGAAACGAATAGAGGAGAGAGCGCCGGGAGGCCGCGCAAAAATGAGAAATCTCGCCGCAATCCAATTAGGCTTCGAGATACTCAATACTATACTCGTATCTATTCGTAAACATAATTCTATTACCGACTTCAATTTCTCAAGTCAATGACCCATTTGATGTATTCATTTATAAATTTCCCAGCCAAGCGAGGACTTAGTATGCAAAATACAAGTCGATGTCTTATAGGTTGTTGGGTGTTTGGAAACTTAGTCCGCCGTTGTTTCTTCTTTGTTATCTTTATAAAACATCGTATAAAATAAGGATTTAATGTCGCCGAATTTATCTAGAAAGTTCGCGTTGTCGTGGAGATGGGAGTATTTTAAAGTAAGTAACGGATGTTTTAACACTTGAATTTTTTTGATTTTATGGAAGTAAATATGTACTTACTAAAAAATTGTCTTACGTCATGAAGCTACAACCGCTTCACAATAGAAACCTTTGCAGATAACAGAATGCAGTATGCATCTCAGCTGTCTAATTTACATATATGTATTACAGTTTTTATTTTAATATTAATTTTTGAATGTTTCTTTCTTTACTTATTTACAAGACTTACGAGAAGCTTTAAAATTGTCACTCCAATTACCTAAGTTGACAGGACACGAGCAATTTTTCAGCAAAGTCGTCCCGAACAATAAGTCTGCGACGGTATTTTTGGAGCTCAATACGTTTATTTTGATTGTTACTTCGTCTTCCACTTCTTGTTTGTCATTGTTTTTAAGTCAGCTTTTTATAAATTCTATAAACACCATTTTCTTATCAAAAGTACTATTTTCCAAGACAACATTTTTCGCAAAGCTAAATACAAAATGCAAAGCTCTAGAATTATACATATTGAAGTATCCTTTCAAACACAAAATTCCAAAAGTATTTGCAGTTCCAATTCCACTTTGTATAATGACAGTTATAATTATCATTACCGTCCTTATTCTGCAGGTAAAACCTGTCTGAGTCTCATCAGTAACTGTCTGTCAAAGAGACTTGTCGGTTTCATGTAAATCTCGAGCATTTATTGCTCCCGCAACTTTGTAGTCGATACTCCCCTGAGCCAGGAATTCATAAAAGCCAACAATTTGTTAATCTTCACAAAGAGCTTCGAGGAATGAAAACAAGCCAGCGTTGAAATATCTGGCGTCCCTGCACAAAGCGCTGATGTTTATGGAATCCGTGTGCATTATTTGGAAAATATCAGGTGCGAAGGAACCCGAAAATGTTACCTCTCCTATGGATATTTTCGCGCGTGAATTAGTTCACGTTCTCGACATTTCATGACGCGTCGTCGAGCCAACAGTATTTGAAATTTTTTACATTAAAATTATTGTAGGTAAACTGTAGCAGACCGAGCGCACTTTGAAACATTTTTAAACAAATAACAGTCACTTGAGGTCAGGTTTGAAGGCAAAAGTATATATAACTTCTCATTACTTTATCGCTCTGTCTCAGAGAATATGAAACGGCAAGGAGATCGTTCGTGTCTCGTCACGACGGGAATAAAGTAAAATTTAAATTCAAATGGGTGTTAAAAATTCTCGAGTGCAAACCAAGTGGGTGTGCGGACGCTTTGATGCGATTTTGATGAGGTCCCGCCCGATACCGTCCTGACGACGACATTTTTTATTAAAAATGTTCTATGACAATACGACGATGTTTTCTCGATAAATGAGATGTCATAAATCCGTCAAAACAAATTGATTGCTCTCGGGCTAGATCTTCGAAATTCAGTTGTGCAAAGTTGAACGGAAATAAGAAGTGCCGTCATTCACGGAGTTTTGCCGCAGACGAGACGCGCTACCTAACTAAATACTTGGTACATGGGAAACTACTTATCTTAACTTCGTTTTATCGTTAGCCGGATTGTTATGTCAGTTAGTGCCCATTCAACTGGAGTCATTACTGCCACCTAGATAATGCGGTAGAACAGTCAACGGCTCTTTTATGAAGCAATAATCATTTACACCTATAAAAGGATGTGCGTTGAGCTTGAATTAAGTTTATAGAATATTTATCCGCTCATAAATAATTTAATTGCATCAGGCAGATAAAAGGCAAATTATTCAGACAGTATAGCTGTTGTCTAGTAATTGATAAAACAAATAAAACAATTAACATGTGCGTGAAAATACGTTTAAACGGTAATTAGCGATGCGCAAACTTAATTAATACGTCTGTTCCAAGTCGGTGCTAAAACCCGACGCACAATTATACATATCTAGATGTAGATCATATCTATTTGAGTCGGTGGTTATTTGAGCTATTAACTACTGCAATGATGGTTTCAAAGCGAATTCCAATCAATTCATGACCAAGCATGAACATTTGAAGAGCTGCAATGAATTGAAATACTTACTTACATAGTTCGGCAGCAGACTAGCTACTAACAGTCCACACACGGACAAACATTGTGAACAAAATGTTTGCCAGTTAATTCCAACATTCAAATTTGTTTTATGGTTGACCTTTGGGACTATTTCATCAATGAATAATGCTTTATTTTCAATGTGATTTTTATTGACAGCTATTTTCTCTGGTAGGATATGAATGTTTTTCGAGTGACTGCCTGACAGGCAACGTTCTAAAGATAAAAATAAGAAAATAATAACATTAAATAATTTGTATTAACATTTAGGCGTACCTAATTATAAATGTGTTGAGGATAATCCACCACTACATAACGGGCAAAAATTGGGATAATTCTAAGAAACCAACATCACGCGTCGGTACGTAGGTAGCAGCAGGCAACTAATTTCGATAACAAATTACAATTCAGCGAATTTTCATAGGAATAATTCGTGGTTTGTCACGGCTCTTAAACTAACGGAAGAATCAGAAATATTCGTCCGGTGTCTGAAGACACTAAGTACCTACCTATTGTACCTACAAGATGGGAACTACTACTGAATATGTTTCGATTTCGCCATAACACAATCATCACTGCTGTTGAACTGTTGCAGTAACTAATGTGGTGTCGATTATACCATGGTGTGGCCGGCCACGTGTGCCGGCGGCAGCTGAGTCAACACAGACGGATAATACCCAGCATGTCTGTCTTCGATGGTTTATCTTCGAGTATATCGTAGCACTCGAGTGACCGGCAACCGTGGCAACTCACACACTAAACTTAACCTGAATATGGAAAACATATTCCTATAGTGATATTATAGCTCGTTAAAAAAGACTAAGAAAACATGAAGGGCGCTGTTTGAAGTGAAAGAACAGGAACTGTGGCTTTTAATGTGCACCACTTGAGTTTATTGAAGTTCTACATGTCAAACTCTTTTGTGCCAAACTCAATCCAACACCAAATTGGATGAAATAAATGTACGCGAATGAAGTTGCAAGTATCCTAAAGTTTAACATATTTAAATGAAATTACTAGCAAAACAAGTAGCCAACATCAACCCCGGAAACAAGTACCTATAGCTTTAAGAAAACATGATCTTGCGGTCAGAGGTTAATGAAGACAGTACTAGCAAATTTCTCCGGCGCGATTACACTTATCAGCGCGCATAAAGCGACCATTTGCCATCCCGATAACCTTGCCTACTTATCGGTGTTTTGCAAAGTTGCTATCGGTGCAGCTAGTGACAATAACGAGACAAGATAAAACGAAAACGCGATAAATAACTGGTTAATTGCTAAATGTAGTCGTTAAACAATATATGATAATTGTTCAATAAATAAATAGTCTCGTTGTTATTTATATAGCGGAGCCACAGACTAGACTATCGGATCGGACTATACTGGCCATGTTACGGTGGGGACGCTGCATAATTCCGAAGCACTCGTAATACCGAATTGGATTAATACAAAATGTTATTTTTCGATTGAAGACTGTATTTTTTTAATAATGCTCATAGGTTTAACGCAATCTATCTTAAAGTAAATAAATTACGCATTTAACATGAAATGGCTCGAGAGTCGATTAACTTAGCCTATGGGACCGTTCAAGTATTAAGTAAGCACTATGGGGCAGTGGCGCAGGGCCCATATAACCCGATTCCCGCCGGGTTCCCTTGGAAATTCCTATGCATAATGTACTCAAACAAAACGCAAAACAATAAGTAACCCGATATACTATAGCCTTACCCGCCCGTTAGAATAACACGCGTAGTATACATACATTTTTCATAATAAGATGAATGAACAAAACGCAACGTCGCAATTTAAATTTACCACTAAGCGCGAAATCAAAAACTCCTTAATAAAGCCGATATCTACCGCATGACCGACCGCACGCACACATTCACTGTATTACTAGAAAGAAACGCATACAACAATATTCATGTACACATAAACACTCGCGAGTTACATTTTTCTGGGCTATCTCCCTCAAAACTCCATACAAGCCGAGGTCCCAGCGCATGACTCAACACTAACACATTCAAACATTTAAACTCACGCACTAAAACAAAACGGCCTTGGACATCATAACGTGATACTACAACATCGCATCTTGCCTCGCAACTCGCATTCACAAATCCGCCAAAACTGCCCGGCTTATTTCATTCAATTTTAAACTTTAAGTGCATGTCGTAAGCTTTATTTTCACTAAATACACCCAAAAAAATGTCTCTGATCGCATTCCCCCGACTCATTCGGCCGATTATACGGTTCTACGGTTGTCCTTATCTATTTTTGCAAAGTTTATGGAGACAAAACATAATCTACCGACTCTTTGAGCGCCGCCGTTGCCCGCCTAATAATTTGCATTGCGTCATTTTTTCATTCATTACATTACCTACTTTACTTTCGCGTCCGCCAAAACACACGGTGTTTTTTTTAAAATATTGTTAGTTGGTGTTAATTTGTGTTTTATGATACTTTACTGGTGAAATTTAGCTTGCTACGCTTGCTAGTGTATATGTGATTATTATTGTGATTGTGATATTCTTAAGATTTCGGCATATTTATCGGCGGGCAACGGTTTGTTTTGTGTTTTCGTACCTACCTAACCTTAAACTTCTTATTGGGTTTGCGTGTATTTATTGAGGTTATTGACGTGTTTCGTTTTATATGTTTGTCTGTACTTAAAGTACAAATGGCCGCATTAGTTCAAATAGAGTGTTGTCTTACATATTACTTACCTTCATAATTAACTAAAATGTTTTTCAAAGTTATCCTTTAAAAATAAGAAACATGTCATGTTTGGGGTTGGAACGTGCACGCTCGTAAATATAAATTGATTAAGGCGTAGGGAGAGATGGATTTTTCAATCACTTCCACTGTCCACAGCGCATTGTTATTAAATTATAAACATAAACTGGCTGATTAAAGTATCGGTTGTAAAGTTTTCTTCATTACTTTGATTTTGTTAGGTAGGTACTTGTAGGTACCTACTATTTTTTATTCGTAAGACACGAGCAAATTTTGATTTAGGCTTTGTTTTTATTGGTTTCTGTGTGCAGTGGATGTATTAATTTGGTTTATTTTGGTTTTGTTCTTAACAAAGGGCAGAGTTTTTCGTTTATATTTTTTGCTAAATATTACTGGGTTTTGATTTCTTAACGAGTCCGAAACATTTGGGTCGTTCCAGCTTATAATCGTGAGTTTTAGCCGTTCATCCATTAGGTATATTTAATAATTTCTCACGTTACTCCAAATGTTACAATTGAGTATCAGTCCACTAACATTTTATAAGTCTTCTGTAAATAATATATGATTGATTACCTACTACATTATATCTATTAAATTCTTTATGCTAAGCCTCAGGCATAAAAAACCATTACAACTAGGTATGCAAACAGTAAAAACCTGAGCATTAAATCTTTTTGTCAAAGACCGCGATGACACTTTCGCGGCACGAGAAAAAACCACCAACCAACTAGCGTATTTTTTATTAGAGTGAACTTGTCAAATATGAAAACGACTCTTAACATGCGCGGCGGTAAGCGGTCTTCGTTTTACTATTCTAAGCTTGTTAAAACAACTCGGCCTACTGGACGAAAACAGGAGGTGGACGGTAAACCGGCGAAGTTACCCTACGCCGTACGGATTTTTAGGGTTCCGTACCCAAAGGTGACACACGAACGGGACCCTATTACTACGCTGTCCGTCCATCCGTGCGTCTGTCCTAACTTTTAAGAGCTGTATCTTTTGAACCGTAATACATAGCGGGTTGTTTTTTGTTTTCAGAATATGTGTTATTACGGCGAATTTCCTAACAAACAAAAAAAAAAGATATGTAGTTAAATAATAATCCTCCATACATTTTTTTTAACGTACTTTCATTATTGTTGTCATCGTAAAAACGGTAAAACATACAAGTGCGCGAGTCCGACTCGCACTTGACCGGTTTTTTTGCTCCGAGTTGCCTAGTGGCGAGGGACCACGCTTCGCCACTGCTATGGGGGGGTGGGGGGATCTTTGTTTTGCTTATTTTGGATGACATGTGAGTCTAGTTAATAACTACCGATGACGTAATCATCATCTAGACTCCCCTACCCCCCCATGTCATCCAAAATAAGCAAAACAAAGACCCCCCCCACCCCCCCATAGTGCTTACGTAATACTTGAACGGCCCCTATGCTAAAAATTAAATTCCAAGATTTTAGGGTGTTCTCGTCTTCATCGATGTTTTTAGAATTGTATCTACTTATTTCTCTTAGCAACAATTCAAATGTAGAAAGAAAAACAAGGCACAAACGTGAAAAACAACGTCGAAGAGCGCAAGGAAAGGTTTTATTCAGATTCGTGGTAGCGAATGCATTAGACGCGAACGTCACGTCGGCATATGCAATTTCGCATCCTATTCGCGCCACAGTTAAATGCGCTGCCTTTCAGGTTATTTTTATTGCATTTTTATACTTGCTACATTAGAATCGGCATAATCGATTCCATGTCATTGGTATGGTAAATATAGGTAGGTACGGCTTGTTACTATCCGAACTAACTTGTAACTAGCCTTACATGGTTTAGAGCCCTTATATGAAATCAATCACATCAATAAATTCAAGTAAATTGTAAATAGATTTAAGGATTGATTTAACTTCAAGCCACCATAGAAACGCGTTAAGGTAAAACATCCAATTATTGGCATCCAAAATCCAGTTATTGGCACCTAGTGATTGAAGAATTAGCAATTATCACCTCTATTAACTTGAAATAAAGATTATGGTGCCAATAATCGGTAGAATGCCAATTTAACAATAGGACTGTTTACCCTGTAAAGTTAAATCAAATCACAAGATATCAATACCGTAAAAGTACAATACTAACGATAGAAATACAGTGTCAATGTGAAGCACATACCTACACCACTCTTCGAACCAATTTTTAAACATAAATGTCTCAGTTAATACCTATGATTATTTAGGCTCTCCTAGCTTCTAAGGAAGTTACTTTTAATTGTCTGCCATTTAAATATCATCTAAACGAGCGTAAGTTAAGATTTCCTAGCTACACTTGTTGCAAACTTACAATTAGATTGTAGTTATTAATGATTCGATAGAGGATCGTAATTGCATTCGCTATAATGCTTCATCGAGTCGGCCACTTTAATGTAGTCAAGCCATCATTTATTTCAGTCAACAACTTACAATACTCATACCTTAATGGTTTGGAGTTAAATCAACACGGCTCAAGTATAAAGATCAAAGGTATCAAGACTGTTAAATAACTAATAAAGTTTATACTAGTGTATATAGGGTAATTCCGGGGTAGATGGCCATAAGGTAGAGATGGCCCACCGAAATAATTCATGGAACTGTTGGCTAGATTGCACTAGTTACAGTTTAGTTTGCTTCGCGTCGCGCGAGGGAGCAAGGGTGAGTGCAACTTTTTGGCGAAAAAAAATCAAAAAGTAACTAAAATCCCTGTTATTAGTTTCGTCTAGTGTAAATATTTTTCAGAGGATTTGTATTTTAGGCTGTTGTGATATTAGTTTCGTAAAATAATGGTTATTTTTGGTTTTGTTGCGAAGTATACGAGTAACAGTTTGTCCTAAGCTTAAAATTACTCGCATCGAGTTGCGACTTGTTTTTTTTTTAGGTGTGGTCATCTCTCCCGGAAGAAAAGGAGAGATGGCCAGTGTTAGTCGGTAAATGATGGCCATATAAAAGGACGCAAAAAATAATGACTGCTCGACGCCTTAACAGAAGAAAAGCTATCCGAAGTCTACTGACAGGTAGTGACGATGCCCCATTAAAATGTTAGCATATAAAAATAAGAAAAAAAAGCTAAATGTTAAATGTCGCGGGTGTGGAGAAAATTATTCCGAAACTCTTTTGTTCGAGGACTGGCTTCTGTGGACAGTGTGCAAGTTTTGGGTACACGAAAATTGCACTGAATTTCAAGACATGTGCTCTAAATGTGGTGCAAAGAAAAAATAAGACCAAAAACAATGCTAAAATTAGAATTAAGGACAAGGCCATCTTACCTCTTATGCTATGGTCACCACACCCGGACAACTCGGGAGAGATAGCCAATCGTGAATCGAAAAAAAAAATTTTTTTTCAAGTGATGTCATTAGAAATTGTTATTTTTGTTTCTATAGTTCCAACGTTGATTGTTTAAAGTTTAATTCCAAAAAAAGGTCTCTATAATAATGTGTAAGGTTTTTATTTAACAGCATTTAAGAAAAACTATGGCCAACTACCCCGGAATCTGTATAAAATTAAACTTTTTTGCAGAATTTATTAACTAGGTTTTTTGATCAGATTTCAATAACAGCGATCAAAATCGCACTCATTTTTTAGTAGTCAAAGTAAAGTATGGCCACCTCCCGTATCCGTCATCATCCCAGCTCGATGGTACTATATAATTCGACCTAATTAATATAAGTTAAACGTTAAGTTAAAAGTTATCTCCCTAAATCTGGTAACGTACATAGTTTACTGCTACCTAGATAATGCGGTAGAACAGTCAACGGCTCTTTTATGAAGCAATAATCATTTACACCTATATAAGGATTAATTACAACTAAAGCTATTTTAAGTATATTAAAAAGGTAAACCTGAAATGATCCCAGTCTCAGAATCATATTACCGCGCAGCTTATTCCCCAGTTCCAAGGAGGACTCTAAGCTAAATGCGAACTGTCCAGCAAATTGGCGGAGCGACTACAATACTTATCTAATATACGGTCTGGTACAGGCAATCGGCTTTATAATAAACATCACAATACACACAAATTGCTTTGGCCTCAAACCTTGTGTCCCTCTTGTGAACTGACAATTTTGTATTGGTAATTTTAAAGAAAAATCTATTCTACCAGACCTGTAATCTATTCGCATTTGTCTACTTGAGGGATATTGTAGTTTTCACTTGATCCTTGTTTTTCTTTTGGCAAAAGAAGGTAATAAGAAAACAATTTTCTGTTTTTGGTTAGCCGGATCTCCCATCGTTCTCCTTAAGAAGATGCGGCCAACCAAAAACAGAAGGACTATAATATGAAATCAATCAATCAATCAATGTTAACTGTCAATGTTTATTGTGCAAGGAATGGTTTACAATATCTTCTCGATAATATCGAATAGAATATTGTAACATATTGCGCTAAGGGCATGTTCAATCCCGAAGACATGGTACGTTAAAAACCAAACCTGCGTTTGACATGGCACCTGTACATACGCCAACCAAGTATCCATTCCAGTGGGCCCACATGCCAATATTACCAATATTACCGTGTGCAATCAATCAGGTGGAAGACACCATCAGTAATAATGATAGTATTATTTTAGCTAGTGCACTGTGTGATTGAGATGCTTGAAGGCGGGATTTTTTACACAAATAACGTCCTTTCTTTGTTTAAAAAAAAAGTGCAAAACTGCCGTACTGGCTTTTGTAATTTCTTTGGGTTTACTAGATTAAAAATAAAAATAGGCTCCGCTTCGATAAAAAATCCTTTATCTGAACACACATGCAGGCAAACAGTTTGTTAAAGCATAAGATACGATAACCAAAGGTATTATGTGGCCGTCCAGATTAAAAGAGGCCTTATTAGAAGTGGCGTTTACTCGGTTCTCCATTTCGTCGTCATGTTAGTAATGGTAAGAATAACGTAAGCGCCATTCTCCACTAGGGCCTTATTGACTTGAACGGCCGCATATTATGTATGTTACGTGTAATGTAACTATGTACGTATTTTATCGGGGTCGTGGAGGCTAACGGCCGAACCAAGGCGAACTTATCGCTGCAACAAATAAAACATGTCATTCTACTCACGATAGTTACATAACGTTCAGGGCTCCCTTCCAATTGGTAACGCGTTTGCAGTCTATTTATTTTATTATTTTAAACAAGCATGTTACATTTCAAAACGGAGCATAGCATATGAGTACACGCCAAAAACATTGGGTAGGTACATAGTAAGTTGTATTATGAATTCATCGACAGTTGGAAAGATAATTTACAATACACAAAAGTGGGTATTTAACACGAAAATAATATCTTTGATTAAATCTTCCGACCTTGACTTATAGCCAAATTAATCCGGTAGAATGAGTATATATCTAGGTATGTACCTGCCCGAAAATTGTGTATTTATCCAGGTACCTACCGGTATATGGTGTATTTACCCACCACCAATCATAAGTATTATATGATATTTAATTGGGCGTCAGCCGCAAGAAATCCGCTACGCTCACGTAAACTTTGTTTTTATTTTCTACTATATATTCTTAACGATTGATAAAATGCAACCTCTGTCTAGTTTTATTGGTTTGATAGCTAACTCAGTTTATTTATCTACGGTCAGTCGAAAAAATTAGTCACTCGAAAAAATTAGTCAGTCGGAGGCGTGTTTATGACGTTATCGAAACTTGGCAACGTTTAGAAGTCATCATATATATCACAAGGATGCGGACTACCGCAACATCTCATATCGTACAGGTCACGTATTGTCGCAGTAAATATTTGTTGAGCGAGGCATTGTTAGGCATTTGCGCTTTGTTCATTTATCATTTGAAATGTGGATATTATGTTATCAAAGTATAAATACACGGCACATATAACGCCGAGAACTTGAGGTACTATAGAATACTGAGCCAAATTTGTATGTTTGACAGAAAGACTGGGAGTTATTGTCACAATCTAATACAAATAAGGAAACACTCGACAGTTTTATTAAGTTATCAGTTATAATTTTCATTTTTCCTACAATGAGTAATGTTTATATTTATTTACATTTATTATTAAAACTATTGTTTGAGGCAAACTATTGTTTAATTAAACATTTTAAATCCGTAGGAAAAAAACAAATAATTGATGCTATTATGGTAAGACTAGAGTAGGTATTCATACGTAAGTGGCCTAATCAGAGCGCATTAATACGAGTAACATTTTAGTGCGTGTAGGTACATTGGACGCCGGTTAAACTACCCGATTAATAATTTGTTAACGAATTGAGAGTCAATTTGTTAAGAAAAATAACACCCCAGGCAGCGAGTAGGCGGTATTTACCCAGCGAATGGCAGTGCACCTCACCTAGACTACTGATAACGATTTGAAACCGCTATAATATTGATGGCTCTAAAAATACTATCAGGCATCGCCCTTGCATTGCTCTTGCATTACTGCATTGTGCCTGTCCGGTTTTGTATCAATGCTATCACTATCACTAATATTAGTTGAATAAACATAACATGTATGAAGACTAGGAACTTAATCTAAACGTCGTAATACCTACTCGTAAACTAAGGCACATCATACGAACCTATTACAATTTTATTTTGTCTACAAATTAGATGGTAATGCAGTCCTGGAATCTTCAGGTTAGACAAATCAGGGAACTAAAGTTTAGAACGCAGAATTAATATTACAACTAAATTTGATTGAACCAATTTTATTCCTAAGTACAATCGCAAAACCTCCTATAACTAAGTCTAATCATGTATTTACTGGACGGCATGAAATAATGTCTACAGCAAGCTATAAACGTGTGAAACCTGCGGGCTTACTTGCCCAAATTGGGTTAAAGCCGCCGGCCTTCGTTTACTGAGTACTCGTTCCATTCCCAAATGAATCTATTATTGCCAGAATATGTAAATTAATGCAACAAATACCGTTAAGGATTTAAGATCTAGTTTGAAGGTGCTTGGATTAGGAACAAATTAATTTATAGTAGATGTCGTGGGATTCACATAATACTTGCCTATCTAAGTTTCCTTCTCTCTTAATCCCAAGTATTAACGTAGCGTGACTAAAGTGTATACAATTTATAGTTGTGGGCAGCGAATGCGTTCGGCTCCGACCTGTGAGATTTATCGCTTCTACCCGCTTGGCTACATACATTGTCCATCTCATATTTCACTACTCCGCTAATCGAAACGGCTGAAGTTTAAGTAACCCATTCTCGATTCCTATATATAGTCGAATGCTGTCTACAAGCAGTACGCACTATAAATTCCGCAATAACATTAACATTTACCTTTGGTACCTAAGCGTTAGATTTTAAGGAGCTCTTCAATGTAATTCAGACTTAAACGAGATCCGACTGTAACAAGATTAAAGCAAGTTTAAAATTTCATCGCGCCGTGTTGGCGCAGTCGTTGAGAGTACTCCAAGTACATATTTAAGGAGGCTCTTTTTTACTAGAGGCCGAGCTCCTAAGGGATGTTACAGGATTTAGCGCGTCCGCGAGGAAAAAGAAACGAAGGAACTGACAACTCCGTTTTGCGCTTAACCCCGTCCGAAAGTAAATCCGAGATATCCTCCCATCTTTTTATACCGTATTTATTTGTAGTACAAGTGCTTTTGAACAAAGTATGAAATGCCGTTGGGCGCAGGGCTCGGATACCGGTTAAACTTTCAAACCGTTTTTTTGTACGTGACGCAAAACCTTTTCATTTCGGTTTCGTTAATCCGGTTTTTTAATCCGGTTTAGTAATCTATATAGGTATAAAGTAATTTTCGAATTAACTGGTTTAGAGCTAAAAAATCGGTTAATCCTGACACACGATAAACATAACCGCCTTCACATCACAAGTCAAAAACAAGTTGCAACGCGATTGTTTACCGACTGACTTCACGCGACCCGCCGCTCGTGGATTAAACCGGTTAATTTAGGTTAAAATAAAGTTCTCAAAACGTTCGCGCTCCCTAGAACAGTTCGAAGCAAAACCGAAATAAACCGGTATTAACCGGTACTTTTTAAACCGGTTCCGAGCCCTAGTTGGGCGAACGTCGGGCGGGCAGCTACTATAGTCTGCCCGCCTGACGTATAGGTGTCCAGTTGCTAGTTAAGCAATTAATTACCTAGGTTTATACCCAAAAGTGGGTAGGTATTTATGTATATTTACCCGGGTATTTACCGTGTATACTATCACTATGTTATACTGGGCATATACTCAAGCATACCTTGTGATACAAGGTACTTACCCGCCGCCCATCTCTAGGCGTTGCAAATGTTGCTATAATTGTCACAGGCTCAAAAGCTGACGTTACAAAGTGTCAGTGTTGCAATTCGTAAGCAGTACGTTCGCATTGATCTCGATAATAGCTGAGGTCTATGACCTATAAGTAATTCAGAATGGGCGAACGGTGGGCAGCTCGATATGGCAGGTGCGTTATGTAAGCGCGGGCGCAGGGCGATAGCGAATGCCACTGCTGCGCTGCCAACATTGACTCGTTGCTATTCACGAGTCGAGCCAGTTCGCGACCAAAACGGATCGGTCCAATAGGGAACGCCAACTGGTGTATTTGTTTTCAGTTGCGTATTGTTTTTCCCACTGCCATAAAATACCAAGTATACGTTTATGTAAACAAAGATGAGAATACTTTTTGCAGTATTTAAAATCATACAACATTTATCTACCTTCTCGTTAATTAATTGTTATTTTAATGTACTGTCATAGTAACTTTAGTGTTTTAATAAAACTAGCGATATTGCATTTTTTATACGCTTAATTGCATTCCTTATAAGTTACAAAGCAGCAACCATGTTCTAAAGTTTACTGTATGTTAAGCAGATTTGCGCTCGTGCCTAGCCTCGCCTTTAACTTAAATTGGATGTCGTCCGGTGCACCTCCTTGCGAAATTTTACTCAAAAACAACGCTCAATTAAAGTCAATATTAACCGGATTACAACTAACGGCACAAAAGGTCAGCCGCGTAAAGGGCAAAAATTGCACCACATTCACGGTGCCGTCTAAACAAAACCCAGACAAATTTATAATGATATAGCCCATTACGCTGTCATAACAGTAACCCTTGATATAGCCGTAGCCGTCCAAAGAGGAGTTCAAAAGCAAACAATTTAAAACATAAATTAGATCGTGCAGTGTCTAAATACGGGAGGACATGGGAGGCAGCGGCTGCCGGGTGGTTAGGGACGATGGATAACGAAGCGAGAGGACTGCATCGGACTTGCGGGGCCCGCGAGCGAGAGCGGTGCACCAGAAGCACTGCACAGACATCGATCGATTAGCGACCTGCCTGGGCCGCCGCTCGCTGACACAGCCAATCTATCGACCTTTGTATTCCTATTTTATTTAAATTTATAACGGCCCTATTGATTTTCGAAATCGATGGCAATAAATTTCTCGCTTGTACGGCGTATTAAATCCATGTAAACAGCACAGGTGCGCGATCGGATTGCAAAGCACGTCGCCGGTGATCACTTATTTAACTCGGCGTCGTGATTCCATAGAAATGCAGCAGCGGACGTCGTATTTTTTATTTATAAAAATTTTCTTGACTAAGGTAATGGAATAATTTCGATGGAACTGATCAGTATTCAGAAAATATACCCGTCTTCTGATTTGCTCGGTCTGATCGGCTAGGCTATCCGATCTACAGATTAGAGCTTGATTGAATTTTATGATTAAAACTATATTTGCCTCGCTGGAAAATGGTCGCGTTGTTTAATTTCTAACCCAAGACTTAATTAAAAATACTTCATACATAATTATGTGAAATGTGGCTATATAACTTGATTCGTGAAATTTCCAAGAAATGGACTGTGACTTATAGATTTCCAAAATTAGTCCATTGCGCTCAACGAACACAATGACATCAGCTCTAAACCACAAAAGACACCTTTCCACAACATTAACGCCATTTGACTTAATTTTAATTCACGTCAATTTAATTTTATCCTGTAAAAGTTAACATTTTTGAATAGTCAAAATGGCAAACTTTTACATGTATGTGCCAACATTTGTTTTAAATTATGTTCTAGATAGTAGATTGTCGAGGCTAGATAGTAGCAGTAGCACAAAAACTATAACACGCTGTAGTTGCAGCCGAGTAAAACCACACGTTTATCTAACAAGTTTATCAGCTTCGTTGTCAAGTTTGAAAGTGGATATGAGATAGACAAGGTAGTTTACAAGCAAGGCAGGGCACAGGAAATGCAGGTAAGTGCAGTAACTTGTTGTAGAGGCAAAAACGCGGGAAAATACTGACAGAAGAAAATATCGTCAAGATAGGTCACACTTGGTTAGAACATTGTTTCGTTAATTGTTCCTT
The DNA here is from genome assembly GCA_963241965.1 of Tortrix viridana. Taxonomy (NCBI): domain Eukaryota; kingdom Metazoa; phylum Arthropoda; class Insecta; order Lepidoptera; family Tortricidae; genus Tortrix; species Tortrix viridana. The sequence continues at coordinate 5,880,233 of OY725179.1, read as the reverse complement.
CGTTATTTTGCAAGTAATAATAAACGGAAAACGGCACCTTACGATAAACCGTAGCTTGTAGATAAGAAATTAAACAGGACACATGTGCCTATTCAATAATACGACGTGTGTATAAAGAACATTCAAATAAATCGATCACGCTATAAAAGACAAAACAAGCGAAGTTTTTTTCTTTTACATGAAGCTAGAACTAAGGGGATTAAGCTAGGGAGTGTAAGTAATGTCGGAACGGTTGGGTGTTAGACTAAAGAACGAACAAAGCCTTGGTCTCGGCGACAATGTGCTTAGTTTCCAGATTAGAGCAATCCCGACACCTAAACACGGATTTTAGATAACATTCAAACTCCGACCGCACTGAATATAAATGAGAGTTTAGACGCCAGTCTTAGACCCTTGTGCATAATTACTTAGACTTACATACGCTCGGCTATATTAAGCCCCGATGAATTACTTTAATGGACACTTAAAAACAACTAGCGTGTAATTACATTCAGTTTCAGAAATTGCATGTTCAAAAATTACTTTTAATTCAATATAGCTCCGAGCCAAGACGTTTTAAATGCTAGTGGATTTCAAGTTCTCAACAAATAATTCAATAATGCCTATTTGTATGCAGGGAATCACTTTTATGTGACACCTGCAACACCAGTGGGATTTTTACTGAGTCACCGTTTTCATTCTTGTGTTTATTATTTCCTGGTACCGACCTAACTTTAGTCGTAACTCATTTGTGGGTTCGCGGGGAAGCCGGGAACGGCGCGGCGAGGGATTGCGTGCCGGTCCGGCACGCACCCCAGCTGTTTGCTTCTATTACGATTTCAATGTCAAGAACGATCAATACAGTCCCGGGGATGTAAAATTTCGGCTGTTTTCGGCGAGTTCCGGGACGAACGTTCGGGTATACTAACCTACCGTAATGTGCGTGTCTTACCGATCAATAGGCCCCGAGGAAGGTGCTGGCTGAATTTATAAATAGTCTTGAACTTCACCTCGCGGCCCGGATCGGAGAAAGTCGGGAAGAGGTCGTTAGTTTTGGGAGCGATCTGTTTTTGCGGATGGATTTTTTTTTGTTTCCTTTGTTGTAAGCAGTAACTACAATGTTCAAATAGATATTGCGTGACTGTTGTTATCAGATTTGGAGAGATCTTTAATAATGTAATCAGCTCACGCAAAATTTCAATATGCTGCAATAAATCGCATGACACCTAATAAGAGATAGCATTGTGGCGTTCCAAATGAATAATCGCGGCTGCATGAGCTGTGATCTCGCTCACAATACAGTATCTCATTATTTAAATGAGATGCACGAACCCCGACGGAGAAAGTTTGAAAATCCCGATAAAACACGTGACAATCGTCAGCTGATGTGCATATTTCACTAAGTTTTCATGTAAATCGCCGTCGACTGGGTACGTTGGCGCGGAGAAACCATTTCTTAAAGTAAGAGATTGGAAAAACAACTGCGGTGAATTTCTTTACCTAGACTGTAAAAGCACTTGGAAAGCCAATATCCCCGCGCTTTATACCTCATCAGCATGGATATCGCGCTTGCACTTCAAACTAGAAACATTCAATATTCAATCCCTAGTTTTTTTACGAGAAATCAGCCAACCGCTCTATGTAGGTACCTTCTTTAGTTCGCAACGTTTGAGCTCGGTGCATAAAGGTAAGTAGCTTAGTTCTGAAGCACATGTCGTTAATGTTTTATTTTTGTCGTCTTTCAAGAAAATCATTTCTGTTTTGCGGTAAAACATTTACGATATTCACCTTTTAAAAACAAGTGTATTTTTTAGTTGTAAAATGTTTCGTTCAGCAAAATCAGTGAATTAATTAATGTAGTTGATACTGTAAATTGACGAGATAAGTGTAGGATGAACCCGCTCGCAATTAGAGGGAGTAAAGGGAGGCGAGCGGTAATATAAGAGGACGAAAACGAGCGCTTCATTACGGGGAATGATGGCAATAACAATACGGCTAATGGTCCGCTTGCGACCGTCTCCGGTTCACAATTCCCGTTTTGCTCAAAAATATTTGCTCGCAACTTATTCATCCCTGGTACCCAGTGCAGTGATTGGTCTATTATTACGTTTTGTTTGTTAGAATTTTCATTGTTTTTATTTATTTGTTGCTTTAACAGATTGATTTTATGTCGAATAACATCTGTTTCAATTAATGTTCTGTTTGATTAGGTTTAAATAAACTTTGGTTTTATTCCTGTATTAGCAGTAAAAATATTTATTGATGTGTTATTTCAAACAAAAAAAAAATCATTATAATGATATCTCAAACGATAAAAACTCGGCGTATTTAAATTAATCATCAATTGCACAATAGAAAATAAATCCAATTAAAAGGGTTCATGGCAAAAATGATTCGAAGCGTCTTCCGATTAGCATAATGTGTACAATTTTATAGAATCAAGACAATTAAGGCGATTGGTTGAGTAATGCCGATAACAATGCTTTAATAATGCTATTATTTCTTTACTGTCGTACAGGTACTTGAGAATTCACTGCGCGAGTGTGACGAATCAGTGCCTACTCCTATTACCGAGTTATTTACGTACTCTAACACAAGCCCTGCAACGTGCGGATAGGTCACGTAAGCATCAACTCTTGTTTATGTTTAGTAGCCATAATACGGAGATGAACTTAGAACATTTAGAGCACATTTTGTGCTCGGCTGATACTTCTACAACTAGAAAACATTAAAGTAAACCATAGGAGCTTTATTTGATCAGCACGTCTACGTACCTACATGAATTTACATGCTAGTTCAGGCATGCGATGCGAATTTTTTTATCCCTTAGTACCTACGTTTCGTCTAGTCTTAAGTTATTAAGTACATTATAAACAAGTGTTTTGAATAGATTTATTTATTTATTTATTAAATATCAGTGCCTCTAGCTGTTATTAACCTGACAGTAAAGGCGGAGTTATTGTTAAAAAGCAATAAGTTTCGAAAGCAAGATGGACAGGAATAAGAGGTTCTTGGGGGGCGATTTTTGACTTTCGAGCGCTCGAAAGTTTCACCCGAAAGTGAGCAAATACGGTCATCATCAAAAACCGGTGAAACCGTATTTTTGAAAACGCATATAAGTAGTAATATTCTCGCCACAATTACAACTTCTAATTATGTCGTATTTTTATTTATATTTAAAATATATAAATATAATATATTATTTAAAAGCCGTGGTAGCCTATTGCTTTGACCTGCCGAGTGCCGACTCTTGAGCAGAGGAGGAGGAGGAGGAGGAGGAGGAGGAGGAGGAGGAGGAGGAGGAGAGGAGGAGGAGGAAGGAAAACATCGTGAGGAAACCTGCACACACCTGCAAAGCAATTTGACGGTGTGTGAGAAGTTCCCAATCCGCACTGGGCCCGCGTGGGAACTATAGCCCAAACCCTCTCATCGTGAGTGGAGGCCTGTGCCCAGCGTATATAGGCTGGATTATTATTATTATTTAAAATATGATTAAAGAAAAAACCGGTAATCGGCGGCTTTCTGCGTACAACGAAACACATTAATATTATTAAGTCAATCACTAGCTTTCGAGTGAGGGCTTCATGCGAAAATAATCGTGACATATTTTCGTGTGCTATTATTTTCTATCACTCGACTTTGATTTCGAGCACTCGAAAGTCAAAAATCGTTTAGTCTTAACATCATGCATGTTCACGCAACCAGTGCAGCCGGCTCCACTTATCTGCCAGGCTATTATAATGTGTTAGCGCAATACCGTACAGCCACACCCTGCAATTAGCCCTTTATTATGTGGATCGAAAACACATCGCAAATGGGACCACATAAGGTAAGATAGGTAAGCTCACAAACTTATTAGCAGTGATTATATTCTGGGCCGGCCACATCTGCGAGCAAGGAATGCCAATGCAGGTACTGGACGTAACAAATTACAATATGGCAGCATTAGTAGAGTTGTAGTTACGATTCTATGAGCTAGCTAGAGATTTGCAAGCGCTGCAGCGACGAGCATTGTAAGTGGGTCGTGCGCGTGCGTTGACCCTACGCCCGACTTCAGGGTTAACGCCGGGCACTCACGAACCGATCTCGCGACTTGCTTGCGATCTATGCTCTCCTTACTCTGACAACTAATCCTTACATAATTAATGATGTTTTAACAAACAAACTATAGTTCTAACGACACGTTCATATAAAGATAAAATCTCCTCAGTTATCCGCCATATTGGCTTGAAATCACAAACATGTTTTCTAAACATTTATGTACGCCTATAGCGATTATAATAGTAGATCTAGCGAGTTCGTTGACCGCTCTAGTTCTATTCTAGTTACAAAGTTACTAGAATACCTGACTGCAAAATGTTACTTGGAAATCGCATTACTACTGTTAGAATTGTAATAATTTGAATTCAATTGACTATTGCGTCGCATTCCCGCACAAACTCATATATCTCGTAGTAATTTAAAATAATTTTATTAACATTTATTTATAAAATATTTATAAAATCGCCGGGGCAATCAAAATTTTTAATGTAACCGACACAGGCGGCCACAAATTATTGTTCTTTTAACTAAGGCGTGCATTCAAGCTTGGATCGGACGACGCGTAATGTGAAGTGAAACCATGTGAACGCAGTTCTTTTATTTCTTGTTGTTATTGTACAAATGTTTTCGTATAAAACATTATGATGCAGGAGGTAATCGCAGAGCAGTTGCGATGCGAGCATTTCATACTTTATTGACGAGCGCGGTTGCCCGCGCGCAGGCGTGGGTGCGAAGCAGCGAACGTGGGCGACCCACCTCGTATTATGCCGAGCATCCATATTATAATAATAAACCTACATCATAATTAACTTTCCATATTAACAGCATAAGCAAGTTTATTTTGTTCTTACTCGGGTTACTTACAGCGAACTCTCAGCTTTCTCGAGTCATAATAGTTTCGAATTTCAGTCGTAACTAACTGACGTTTTACGATAGTTTGTGACTCGTAAAAGTTTCTCATCGCTGTAGCGGGAGCGAACGATACGCAAACAAGCGCGTTATCAGATCGAATGGACGCTTGCGGTACGACCACAAAAACCCGCTTCGGACCCCCTTCCTTATACGGCGATGTTCTGCAAGTGGATACTTGCGATAACATTATAAAAAGTTGATCGGAGGCACACGAAATGGTTTTGCAAGTTTACTGGATAAAGTTCGCACGGCGGTTTGCCTTTATATGGCCGAAAGTGCCTGGATGGTGTCGAAAGCTAGACATAACCCGACGAAACCAGAGTTCGAGCTGCTGTTTCGTCACGGCACGGATATAAGGGCTGGATGGAATTATTTATCAGTCATCTTCGAAGTGGAGTAATTGCCACCGATGTGTGGTTACTAAACGAGCGATAAGGCTTGTGGTAAGAAGTTATGTGTGGTATTGCTGATCGGCAACTTTTTACGAGGAAGGAAAGTTGCTATGTAAGACCCAGCCATCCAGCCCTATTGTATCTAATACATGACTACTTTCTCGTCTTATACCTCGTACGGTCTGTTGAGAAAACTAAGATGTTGTAGTATCGATGCATTTCACAGTGCCAGAGTGACGGCATCGTCTATCAATATTGTTTAACGCTTAACTACGAGTAACTTTGTGGCATGAATATTTATTATGCATTTATAATTTATTTAGGAGTAAATGATTCAATTAGGTACTTTACTAACGTCAAGCGGTAAGCCACAATAAAATAACACGTTGTGGTTTAATTTAATTAACAGAAGGGAGAAAAAATATGTTTATTTAGCATTTGAAAAAGATCAGAACGTACGGAATAACACAATCCAAAACTTAATAAAAATGTTCGCCGCTCACCTTACAAAAATAATTACAATAATACTTATGTAACTGTGTATTTTTGACAGCAGGCACTGAAAAAAGTCCGAATAATAAGCGTGTAATTCTTTACTCCTTATCAAAAAGCAGAAGAGATTCGCAAGCACCCAGTTAAGTGGGTGCCGTGGATTTTTCCACGACTTATTTATGTGCCAACAACTCCAATTGAAGTCCGTTTGGTATTGAAATCAGTGCAAACGGCGCTCAATGTTAAAAAAATAAACATTTTAATCCACATGGGGAAGCCTTGAGCGCAGTGTCTGGTTGCAGGCAGATTCAGTTACCGCTTCATACGCGACCGCGCCTCGTCTCGACCTGTGGTAGTATTCCCTTACACAGAAAGAAAAATTCGCTCAATCGAACCAGCTTATCTTGACACTTGAAAGATAATAATAATGTTTATTCAGTAAGTAGTTAGGCCGCACGGGCCCTTTACCACTTCAAAAATCTACCAGCGCTTCCCAAGCGGAGACCAGTGCGGAGAAAAGTTACAATTCATTTTTAGGCAGTCGTTTAATAAAAACGCAAAATCACAAATCGCATCTACTTTGATGCTTTTGCACACCGACAAGCCTAACTCATTGACACGAATATCTCCGGGATCTACCGTATGAATGTCGTAGAAGGGTGTTTATTACCTATTCATTTGACTCTCTGATCCACGGAAATCTTAACTTGATCCATCTGCCCATAAGTATTATGCAGCGTTAGGTACCTGCGTCCTTGGCAGAGCTGCAAAGCAAAGCACTAATAATATAATATAAATAAAGCATTTAATGTAAGACATTACATGCTTTTTTTTCACACTATATGTATAGTCAAGATGGTAATTAACACGTTCGGCGGCGGTACCCAAATTATGGAATGTACTAGAATGACACTAAATTTCTTCATACAAATTGAAACTACGGCTTAAGCAGTTCTGATTATATACATTGTTGGTTTGTCTCTACCCGAGTACAGTAACGGTTATAACCGTGCTACGGGAAGACCCGTACTGGCATGTAGAATGAAAGTTATACCATTGCCTATGTCAGTACGGTTATCACCGTAACTATAATTTGTATTTCACACATATGTTTGCCATATTCATTGGTTTTTGTAATCAAAAATTCAAGTAAATCCTTGGAGATGACCGTCTTGAAGACTTCTAAAGCGGTGGGCTTTTCTCCCAAGTTTACTCTAAATCCTGTTGTTGACTCGTCAAATCCGAAATCGGGGATCGGTGCTGTAATATCCGGCCACTCGTTATTACCTGAATCTGATTCAGCTACAGATGCAGGCTCATAATGTACATGCAGACCCTGATCATGTACATGACTGGTTCCTGGTTCTGAACTGGTTTGTGGAGCCGGCACACGAAATGTTTGATCTTGGTCTGTAGTGATACATCCGGGAATGTCCGTGCAACGATCGACAGACAAAGGCTGTGGCTCAGACTCTAATTCAATTTCAATTCTGATTTGTTCTTCGATGACATCCACTAACGACGCGAAGTCTTTCTGTTGTAGCTCATTGCCATTAGATAGCTCGCACTCACCATTCACGCTGAAATTTTCGTTGAAACTCGAAAGCACCGCTGATTCGACCATTTCTGGTTGTGACCTGTCGAAACTTGAACATACACGCTCACTGCATTCGTCGGCAATAGCAGAAGTCACTGTCCTGTCCATTTCATGTTGTGACCCCTCCCTATCATCACAATAGGTACTTGCCAGGTTCGAGTTAGCAGCTGAAGAAATTCCAATAGACTGGCCGGTTTCACTGTCATCGGAACTGGATATTTCGTCATAATCAGGTAGGTAGTCTTCGTCTGAACCGAACTCACCATCGTCGCTAAACGGTTCGTGTATAGGAGAAGATTCGGGGATAGATACTTCCTCTAGCAGCCGCCTGAGCCGCTCGTCGTCTTTCTCTCTGTCCATCTATAAAAAAAACAATAAAACTCACTTGTAGCTTATAAAAACAAATAAAATGATGCGATGCATTCAATAAAAACAAAGAATTTGGAAGCAAAAAACACGTAAAGTATACTTACTTTTCATAGCTGTGCGTAACATTACGCGCGTCCGACGTGAGCCGCGCGAAGCGAAGCACTGGCGCGGGCGCCGAACAAACTCGCATACAACGACAGCGGCAAGCGCCGTACTGCGTGTGTGTGTAAGCTTTTGCATCTGTGTGAGTCAGGGTCAAACTCGTGTTTGAGAATTATACTTTATTTTGGCGGTAGCCAAATGGTTGTTGTACCCCACATGACAGTAAAAAAAAATTATATAGCAATGGTATGGACTTTCGTCGGGAAGAACCGTAGTGACTTTTAGGAAGTCGTAAATAAATACTGCGTTAGCCGTACTGTCATATAACGTGCTACACGTTTTACGGTCATAGCCGGTACCGCCGCCGAACGTGTTAAAGAAAATAACGGTAAAGTTCCAACATCATATTTTTACTAAGGCCCGATGTATCAGGGGTCTGGTAAGGCCAGTTGGATCGATTGGCGAACTCCCTTTACTATGTATGTATATAGAGAATACCCCCCCGCATGCTCCGAATGACGCAGTTTAATTCCTTTTAAATGCAGACGAATTTTATGGCAGACAATGGAAGCCGGCCGGGCCACTCCTGTCTGCCTGTCAAAAGTTTGCTCGGCAGATTATGAGAAAAAAAAGGAACTCCTAGAATGAAACTTAAAATCCGTGCTTTCATGGCTGAATTTTTAAACCAGATATGAATGAAATTTAACTAAAAAATTCTAGATAACAATGGTATTAAATAGTACCAACCACAGAAAACGAAAGTACGGCGTTTGAGATAATTACTGAATAACATCCCTGTGTTTTTACTGCAAAGCCTCAAGTTCCTGCCGAGTCGCGTAACCTTCAAAGATTTTATGATGCGGTCGGGCTAGTTTCCGACTCGATCGCGACGAGATACCTCGTGCATGTGTGCACGGCCGATGTGAAAATTGCAAACCTGATAAATTCATAAGCCCGGCTTAAGGCTTTACGAGCTTCGGCATGGCGGCCAGTCCGCGCAATCAATATGCTGGTAGACAGCGCGCAGCCATAAATAGAAGAAGTGGTCGCGGCTTAATGATGCTGCCGCGAGAACGTGCTGCGTGGTATCAATCAACCGGCAGCTTACTATCTCCTACTAGTTATTAGAATCACCAGTAGGAACGCAGGAAGACGCCGAGAGATATTTATTTCACGGCGTAACTGTAACGAACTAGATTTTATTACCCCTTATAGCGCGCACGGTCACAAATTAGTTTCTAGAAATCGTAAGATCTCGCAGACTTGTTTAGGTGTAACGTATGGCCCTATTAAATTGGAGACCATATTACAGTAATATGTGACGCTGAGACTTATGAAGTTTTCCCTGGTGGAGACTTGTTGGAAATGGAGTGTAGTCACGCGACGCCGAGCGAAACGAGCCGGCTACATCTACAAGACAATACCGCGGTGTTATTTACGCGGTAGATAAGTGAAGAAAATGTTTTAAATTATCTCGCGTGCACGATCGGATCCACCGGTACAATGGCGGCGTGCGCGACACGAATCACTGCCGATGGAAGTCGTTAAAATGCAACCTAAATTGAAGCAAATACCGGCGTTAAATAAATTAAGCTTTAAAGGTAAGCTCGAGTGCGAGCAGTTTATTGCTGATCATAATCGCGTTATGAAAGAGCGTAGACACATTAATAATGGACGCTCTAACCATAGTAATAACAGTAACTAATGTAATTAAGTAAATCTTTAATCATACTGATTAAATCAAATATATGAAGATACCGGTATCGGCGTTAAAGCTGGTTTTTTTTTTACCTTTGAATAAAGTCGTCTTAAAGGAACTGCATTCTCTTCAACTATTCACAATTCATTCTTATAGCCCTTTTTAAAATCAACTTCTTTAAAGACTAATTCACCGTCACTTGAGCATATTATGTGCGAAAGATGCTCTTCCCTACCATTAGGGCCTTTATAGGAGGCTATAAGTGCATGCTTCCGCCAAAAAAGCGCAAAATTAAAGACTAATGTACCTAGGAACAAATTGGCTCGTTATCCCTGATCTCGACAAGATCAGACCTCGCGCGAGCTCATCTATAACAATTTGTACCTCTTAGAGAGCAAGCGAGCGTCCATTGAGCAAATTGTGCTTTCAACATTTATTCAATCGTCGTTTGTAAAAAATAACTACTTAAACAATAAATAAACGCTTGGTATAAATAGACGGCCCGCCGGGGGAATGACCGTCGCTTGACATACAACTGGCTCAAGGCCTGTGGAGATTAGATACCAGTACTGCATAACAAACAAACACATGACGGCGGACAATTGCAAAATCTCTCCCAGGACTTTAAAATATTAGTAAAATCACGTATTTATTAACCGACTTCAAAAAAAGAGGTTCTCAGTTCGTCGGAATCTTTTTTTATTAGAAGCGTAAAAGCGAGTAAGCGGCTAATCACCACTGTCCAAAACCACCTGAAAAATGTCATGTCTTTCTATTATTAAAAAATTGAGAGGGTAGATAGAAAAAAATAACAATTTGGGCATCCAGATCTGACGCCACGCATAGTGATATTTCACGAGAATGTTCTGTGGGAGATTGGTATACGACTTAGAACAACCTTAATATCTGACTCGTGATTCTGACTTACAATATTCACATAAGAAAAAAATATATTATCTTAAAATGAAAATGGTCTACAGCCCGGAGTGTACCCGGTGTTACCAATTCACACGTGGTGTTACGATCTTAATATAAGTAAAGGCTGTTAATTCAGACATTATATTTATGTTAATAACTGCATACAGTGGATAAGGCTTATTCCTGTAGGTATCACAAGCAGTAATTGGCTTTTCCACTACAAAAACTACATTGAAAATTCGCTAAAAATTCTGTCTCAACCGTAGCATGATAAAATTACAGAGAAGTTGCATTTATTCGGCAGGACGTCCCTCGCCTCCCTCCGACAGCATTTTATCGCGAAAAGTGTCAGCCTGTGTTTTTATGGCGCCGACAACAAAAGCAAACTTTCACCTCTGCAAACCTTTTCAGCAATGAAAATATTTTATTCCCGCACCTCTGCGACCAACGGACCTGCTTAAATTACGGACCTTTTCAAAATGTACATTGCCGTAATCACAAATCGTTTCTGTATATAAATACCTATATTAATCCACATTAGGTATTATATTTACTTGCTATCTTCCTATCTATACTTACCTACTGTTTATTAACCTACGATATTTACATTATTAGATAACATCAGCGTTTTTGTGCTTAAACATGACGCAACAGTCGATTCGTGATCAGTGCATTTGATTTTTTGCCTGCGAATTCTTCAACAAAAAAGGCGTCTGGACTTACCTTGATCTGATACGAGTTGACTTTGTACTTCGGAAGATGGTTGAAGGTAGAGAAGTCGAGTCTCCTGGAGAAGATACCATTGGCACCAGCACCAGCTCTGCAACAAGAATAAAATCATTCGGTTATGTTTCATTATACTACGCTGTCAGTCCGAGATGGGGGTTTACATGAAGTAGCGCTTAATGCGTATAGCTAACGTCACATAATTCTAAAACAAACATCCAGATTGGTGGGTCAAATTTGGGTAACACCGCGGAGCGTTCGAACCGCCCCGAATTTATGTCGCGAAAAAAATTACGTGTAACATTACAAACAGCTTTTACTTTCGGGGTATATTATGTTAGAACCTAAGGACTATTTTCATTGAGAGTAAACGGCAAATTTTTTCCGTGATATAAAAGCGGGGCGGTTCGAACACTCCGCGGCCTTACCCATTTACACCTGACTAGATCCCAAGTTACATTAGCGGGACATTGCCAAACCACATTTCGGCTAGCAAGAATTAGCATCTTGAAGTTTTCACCTCACTATTCTAATTTGGAATGGTTTTACTAGGCGAATACAAAGATGCCTGGCAAAAATCCAAACAGGCATAACACATAGGCATGTGACGGTCGTCAAGCTCTTTTCGTTTGAATTGGGTAAATTTCCGGGCGTTTCAACCGCCGTCATTAGTGTCACCAATATATTGACGAAATCTGTGACACTAGCAACTTCTGATGCTGATAGAAATTACATCCCCGGTTCTGCTTCTGTTCACGTCAGGAGTTGCTGGTAGGTGTCATTGATTTCGTCAATAATTGGTGACACTAATGACGGCGGTTGAAACGGCCGGAAATTTACCCAATTAGGTAAATTTAGCGCATCCAGGCTTTATATTTGTTATTTCTAAATTACAAAATTCGTTGCGGGAATTATTATTCAATTAAACATCTTATACTCGTAAATGTTAAGTTGGCCGGTTGGCCCGCGTTTACGCTACTCTTATTCATATAACACCAATAACATGAAGTCAAAGTCAAAGTCAAAATATTTATTCAGTTAATTGGCCACATACGGGCTCTTTTACACGTCAGTAATATAGAGTGAATCTACCAGCGCTTCGGACAAGACCATCATTGCGGAGAAGAAGCGCCGCAAGAAACTCCAGCAGAAGGTCATTTATCAGCAGAAGGTCAAATATAAAATACAATAATACTTAAAAGTAAGTTACATTACAAGGTAATGAAGTAACAAATATTAATTATTGGAACTAGCACAAATAAAAACATTACAAATGTAAGGTCAAATACATTACACTAAATGTAATGACTAGGAGAACAACACGACGAGGTCTCTTCGTCAAAAGCCATAACTGGAATAATTAACTGAACAAGTCCTTGCAGACGTGAACAGATCGGACCCCACAATACCCCACAATGAAAAGAGGTAAACGCCAGTCCCTGTAATATTACACCCTAAAAAGCCCAAAAGCCTAAAAAACCCACGGAACCCTAATAAGGGATATCTATTTTTAGGGTTCCGTAGCAAAAATGGCAATAACGGAACCCTCATAGTTTCATCAGTCATGCCCGTCCGTTCGCCGTACTTACTTTGAATGCACTGCATGTACCTACCCCGTAGCTACTTTGAATATTTTGTTCCTTACATTTAATCACGCAACAATGTTTTTCTAATTATATTCTTAATTTGTGTAGGTTTTGTACTTGTGTGCCCCCTCTCTTTATCTTTCAAAACGTATGTCCAACAAATATGAAAAAAATTACAAAGGTAACGCTTAATAAATACTTTAAAACAAAATCCTTATAACATAAAAAAATATATAATTATGTATGTTGTTATAAATTTTTAGATTAGGGGGACCGTTTAGGAAATATTGAACTCGAAAAGTGTCATTTTTGCTAGAGTTGCGTGTCCCGACCCCCTACAGCCAAAACTACAAGTACTAAAAATCTAGAAAATATCTTAAATGAAAGTACATACCTATAACTAATTTAAAAGGAAAACTATCACGACTAGGTAGACTTTATTGGTTGAGTTATAGACGACTAAAATGTTTATACCTACTGATAATCGGCTAAGATAACTTTGACCAGAAAATTAGGTGACATTTATGGGTTTTCCAAATAGTTTTGTGTATTTGTAGTAATGGCAACGGAACCCTACACTGAGCATGGCCCAACATTGTCTTGCCCGGTTTTATTTAAACGACTACTCAGCGTCGAAAATAAAAAATCAAATTAATTTTAAGTTCAGTTCAGTTTTTAAATGTCTTAAATTTAAAATGATTTGTCGAATCATCGGTGACGAGCCAGACAATAATAACGCTAGTATCGAGGCAGTATAATCGCTTAATTAAATTACTCGGATTTGCAGTGGACACGCAGACTTGCGGTGTTTACGACTAGCTATCGTGCTCCCGCTAAATACAACACTTTTAGTGCCAACAACTAGGGTTTGTATGTTGTTCGAACACGCAAATAGTCTCCAGTACTGGAAATCTTAACAATGCTATCTACTGCAAACTTAGCACTATAATGTTAATTTGCTAAAATTGCAATTATGTTACGCGCTACTTTGTATGCGTCATATAAACTTGAAAATCTAAACTGAAATGCGGAATCATTCTGTCCGTCAGTAGAAATCTGTAGTTAATCCCTAAAATATTGATAAATCATATGAGCCATTTGCAGGCTAAATTGGAGCCTGTTTAGGCGAAATATTTATTTGTTGCTGAATGCAGATTATTCCATTGCCATTTCGTCTTGAGATACTTTATAAACGTTCAGTGTTGCGAGGTGTCATAATTGCTGAGGACATTTTAATTTATTTTAACTCATAACAGTGGCTAACATAACGTTTCAGTCTAAAGAACCTGGTTTTAACTAAATGTTTTACTTTTATTTATTTACCTGCGTCTACCGGGACACCTTCCCTCCCTGTAGAACGGTAACAGTTGGTAGACCCATCATCAGTTAAACAAAGCCATTATTGTGTCCACGTGCCACAAATGCTTTAAAATTAGTGGCTAACTGGCAACCGATATTTTACTGTAATAGTGACTTTTTTTGTAGGTAATAAGATTTAAATTAAAACGAAGGCCATAATGGTTTTTGAACTTAACGATTCCAAGTGTTCTTGACTGCAGTTTCAAATCAAATGTTCAATATACCCTTCGTTTTAATGTGAACTTCCTTAGGTACCTAACACATAAAGACTCTTTTCATGTCACAGTGTGCGGTTTTTACTTCCTATTTCCAACATAAAGCGCGTCACACACGGAGCTATAATATATATGAATATATATTATAGCTGCGTGTGTGGACTCTGTCAACTAGTACGGAAAATATACCTAAAATATACGAAAATATATCGTAATATGCCTTGCTATAATATAGATTAATATACCAAAATATTATAGCTCCGTGTGTGACGCGCTTAATTTTTACGGCCACACTTTACAATAGAAAACAATGTCTTTGTTTGGCCCTTAAGTGGTCGGTCAGCTTCAATGATTTCAAGTGTCTATACCATCAACTATGGCAACTTTACCTAACCGTGGTAATTCCCCCGTCGCAATAACTCGACGCACGTGCAAGTCATTGCGACGGGGGAATTACCACGGTTAGGTAAAGTTGCCATAGTTGACGGTATAGTTAGAATCATCGAAGCTGACTGATAGTCCTTCTTTCTATTGGTGAAAACCGTACGAAAATCCGTACTGTACTTTTAAGATTAGCCCGGACAAACGGGGGACTTTATAATATGTAAGTATGTAGTAAGTAGTGAAGTTAGTTATTGATTCTAAAACTGTTTTAACTATTGCCGCTATTAGGTACCCGTCACTACCAGTTGGTTAAAAGGTATAATAGGTTAAAAGGTATAATAATAAATTAATTGGTATAATAATTCCCGAGAGGCGATCACTTGAGAAGACTGAAGTCAGTTTATAAATAAAATGACGGTGGCAGATCTAGTTAATAAACTAGTATTACTGAAACTTTAAAGTAAAATCAATTAAATAAATAAGTATTTTACGTCTAAAAAAACACGCGAACATTACAGCATTTACATAACGCAAAAACAACTTTAATCAGAGTAAACGGAGACCTAAATCGCCAAGTTTTTTGTGCTTATGGCGCCGTGCAAAACTAAAATAACGTCAAGGTCTAGAAAAAAAACTTGTTTTTCATTGCCAAGGCCACAGATAGCCGGTATCTCGGACGTGTCAACACCGCATTGTTTACTGCAAGCGGAGATAAAAAACCCGCCTGTGCTATAACAGTGTCGGTTTACGAGTGTTTTTTTTATTGCGAACATGATACGTATTTCCAGTGACTTTATTTATGTAGAATTCTATTAATTAAAATAATAATTTCAAGGATTTTATTTATAACTTTATAAGCGATTTAGAATAATTAACAAAAAACAGCAAACTTTTTGTTTGATGGTTTAAAAAAAAAAAATATTTATAAATAACCAGTATCATGCTGAGCCGGGACCATTTTGCGTCATCTGGCATTAGTGCAGTTTTTATTATTTTTTGCTCATGTTTTGTTATTTATGTTCTGGACTTTTGTTAGATGTATGTAAACAAACGTTTTTTCTTTCTTTCTTTCTTTCAAATATATTTACTACACCAACAAGTTACTGTTAACTGCGGTTAGGGGCCATCCATAAACGAATTTCATGATTTTCGACCCCCCCCAGTCCTTGTCACAGGTGTCATTTGTGAGACCCCTCTGAGACTCTAGTGTGACGTCACATATTTTGTATATGAAATAAATAGTTACTTAATTAATTAATAATTAAAAAACGTCACGCCGTCAATGAAATAATAACTAAGGTTTTAAAATGGTAAAGGTTTTAATGAGCCAAACCTACGTAGGATATAAACTACAAAACATTTTAAACAAAAGAAACCGCAGTGCAGCCATGAAACCAACGCCTGTTTTGCCTACTAAGCGATCAACTAAGAATAAATCGTGAGGAGTCTTTCAATCGATCAAACGTGTATACAAGTTAATATAAATTTTATTTCTTAAATCAGCAGAACGGTTCTTGTATTTTTTCGCTTGTCAATCAGTGCGTCTATATCGTAACAGACCAATTAGGGCCTGCGCAAACCGGCGGAGCGCAGCGCAGATCACTTTAAATTTATCAATGTACCTATATTCTTTCCTATTTTAATTACAATAAGGTATAAATTTAGAGCCGCAGCCGCAGAGTAGAAATCCCCCGTGATGCTCCGAGGTCGGTCTCAGAGCATTCAAATTTATACCTTATTGTAATTAAAATAGGAAAGAATATACATTGATAAATTTAAAGTGATCTGCACTGCGCTCCGCCGGTTTGCGCAGGCCCTTAGAAAGGGATATCCGAGCGACAAACATGCCGCAGACACCTTGTGCTAGCTGTCCTGGTAAGGTAGTAAATGGTATTAAGTAGCTGTTTACGTTCTTTATTATTATTACCACAATGAAAATACTGTCGATGCTACATTATAGCCAAATTATTGCGTTTTTTTTGTATACGCGTGTAAGCATAAATAGTCACAGAATATATAATATCTGTGAAATACATGTACAAAAGACCCTCTCCTTTGGTCTTTACGAAAGCCGCCTTTTTATTATTAGCCTAAGCTTTATGATTTATGGCTTCTCCAAGGTCGCCGACTCAAGCGCAAGCCGCATCGCCGATAGCAAGGGTCGTCAACGAGTATAAATTATTAATGACCTATTACCTATTTATCTCTTGCATTCACCATAGAGAGCAGTATATTAATATTATTTATTTCATTATTTACCTATAAAATAATTTTCACAATGTTGACAAATTTATTAGTGAGTGTTGCTGCAACCCGCTGTAATGCAAAATGATTTCGCTTTATTTTTAAACATTTTAATACAAATTCAAATAACGAGGCAGCCACTCACTGAATAGGCCCCTGTGCAGCGGCGCCTGGCATCTACTTGCTTTGCTTGTAGTGGAGATACTCCAGGAAATTTACGGACGATGGTGAAACGGAAATAATTTATAATAGCTGATTTTTCTTGTGTATCGGATATATTATATATAATTCTAGTAATTAGATAAAAACATAATCCAACTAATTATGAGTCAATAAGTTATTTAAAAAAAAATTATTAATTTAAAAAATTCCTGAAATTTTTGTTGCATATTTCCGTATTAAAAAATTGTAATTGGCTATAGTTTTCTTCATTCCTTGTTGATTACAATAAATATAAACGTTGCAAGCAAATCATACACAAAATTATACCGGAAGGTGGATTTTATGGTGGTAAATAATAATTCCTTCCAAAAAAATACAAATTGATCAGTGTATTTTAACATTTATAAAAAGTAGGTTTAAGTGTTAATGTATTTTACTAATATCATATGACCCATAGATGGTTGAAATAAATGAATAAATAAAATAAAATAAATAAATAGTTTTATGAAATTTTTATCAAAGCACTAGGTACTTATTACTAGCTTTTTCTATCATGTACTTTTCTGATTTAGTGGCTTTCCATGTAAATATTTTGTTATATTTCACCTTCTACTCATTATAGACAAAAATATTATTATGCTTAGACACAAAAATTACAATTACGATTTTTAATTTAAAAGAAAAAGGCATTTTTTGACAGTATATTTATATACCTACTTCCGGGTGGAAAGTTGTTGGATTCATGAATATAGTGTCTTAGAATATCTTATTAAAATGGAGTAAAAAAAATCAGGCTATTATAATTTATAATAGCCAGATTTTTTTTATTTAATAAATTAATGTTTTAAAAACCGTAACTTTCCTGGAGTAAGAACGTAATCGCGGGGTGAGCCGCGCCTGGTATAGTTGGAATCATTGAAGCTGACCGAATCTTATCTCGTAGACCCATCAGTAAAACAAAGCCATTGTGTCCACGTACCACAAATGCTTTGAAATGAAAGTGGCTAACTGCCACCGATATTTAATTTACTTTCAGGTAATAAGGTTTAAATTAAAACGAAGGCCATATTGGTTTTGATAACTTTACACTTGCAAGTGTTCAAGACTGCGGATTCAAATACAAAGTTATCAATATTAATATGCACTTCGTTTTAATGTGAACCTCCTTTCCTAAGACTAAAAGACGTTTTTCGTGTCACAGTGCGTTTGCAGTTACTACTTTCTATTTCAAACCCTATTTTTAAGGCCACAATAGATAACAATGGCTTTGTTTACCAGGTAAGAGGAGTCGGTTAGCTTCGATGATTCCAACTACCGTCTACTATGGCATCTTTACCTAACCGTGGGAATTCCCCCGTCGCAATAACTCGACGCACGTGCAAGTCATTGCGACGGGGGAATTTGACGGGGGGTTTATCTGGCACAATACTCCTTTTGGTGACGGAAACCCATGCAAACTGCATTCAAAAAGCCGCCTACCGACGGCTCTCGGCTCTTTAAAGAAAAAAAAAGTAACGTTGAATTGTTTTTTATTTTCGGAAGTATATTAGTGCTGGTCAATGTAGAAAAGATGTCGAAAATAGGTGCTAAAAGGCATTGCGTGACGTAATATAGTAGTCACTACCGAGACCGGAAGTGCGTTGTTCATACCAGACAGGTGACCTTGCGTTTTGTTTTCGTAAAAAACGATGACTAACCGTCGCCCTAGTTACCTACTCGCTACTCGTAACACAATCTTAATCGTTGTTAATTATTTAATCGTTTTTTGTTGCTCGCGCTTCGGTTCGTAATTTTGAGGCTTCCCTCATGATGTGTCATTGTCACAGAAAATTGTGTATTGTTTTGATTACTTTATTGTCGCGGGTGAGAGGTAAACTTGTCGTGTGAAAAACAAAATATCATGTTCACACCTTCGTAAAAGAGTGCATACCAAACAAACGTGTGTCAAAATTTTATAGTATCAAAGCTACTACCAAATAAAGACAAAATTGGGCGTCAAGGACAAATATATTAAGATGAGCATCAAGTAGAGCTCACCGCCGTGGTTATTAGATGTAACCTTTGCCCAGCAGTAGAAATATATTTCTATATTATAATATTTAAATGCCTAAATTTTTATTCATTAATTTCACAAAGTAATACTTTCAGCAATGTCATCGCTAATTTTAAACCATAGACAATAAAAAAAGAAATAAATGCTCTTGTTTACAACGAAGTTTGTCAACCGCAGTTTTAGACACGGAAAGCGTTTTACATTTGCAAAGTGAATGCAACATGGCGGTCTTGGCCTTGAATAAAAAAGATGTTTTGACGGTTTTATATCAGAAGTACGAGCGGCATACGCGCCACGTCACAGTCAAACGAAGAACAGTACGTATGTATTCTTAATTAAAAATAATACCTAAATAATATGAAGGGCACCAAAAACATAACAGTCCCGAATTAAGATTTTCTATACTTGCTTTGATATAATGAATCATTGATGATTAGGATAAAAAACGCGTTCGTTAGTGTTTCCGCCGCAGTGGGAACGAAATCTACAACCTCGGCACTGTACGCAACATTCATTAATTACTTTACAAATGGAATATCAAGCCAGCCAACATATTTTCTTTAAAAAAATCGGTCACGTGCGAGTCGGACTCGCAGGATTCCGTACACATTTGGCCTGTTTTTAGTAATTTTTCTATAGGATTTGTTCTATAATCATCATACCAAATTTTACGCTTGTATGTGTAACTTCCCATTTTTACGAAGACCAAATACAAAAAAACGTGGGAAAAAACCTTTCTTGTATGGGGACTCCCCTTATTACTTTTCTAATATTTGTTAGGAAATCCGCCGTTATATCACATATTCTGCAAAAAAATAAATAACGGACTATCTTTTACGGTTCAAAAGATACAGCTCTTTAAAGTTAAGACGGACGGACAGCGTAGGCTTAGTTAGTACTCGTAATAGGGTCACGTTAGGCAGTCTTCGAGTACGGGACCCTAAATAAACAAGATGCAATGAAGAACAACATAATCTGGAGCACAAAAATAATAGGGACACTATAAAGAACATCAGCATGCGTTTTTTTTGCTCGTGAGCATAGTCCTTAAAGCTGTTTCCGAGATCAGACTGCAGCAGCATAAGTCTGAGATTATGGAAATAACTTATGTTGAGCACGTTTCGCCTAAAACATGAGTGCAAGCGCACTTTTAACATCTGGAATCCGACAAAAATAACGATCATATACCAACAAACTTGACGCAAAATATTGTTCGACTCATCGTGTTCGATTGTGTGCACTCGACCGTCGCGATAAACGCTGCTGCGCGGGCGCGCCTCTATAGACCCATATTTACTTAGGACCTATACAGATAGATACGTATAAGGAGCGGTTTAATATGTGGTCGTTCATATTGAAAGCAACTTTATGACAGCTAGTGGTACCGCGCTTCTTATCATTGTCATTACAAGAATAACATGACAACATTAATCAGAACAGCGTAAACGCCAATCGCCTTAAGGATTCTTTTGTTTTGAACGGCCTTACATTACTCAGATTTATTCAGCGTCGTTTCTCAAGCGCTAAAAGCTGTTTGCATCAGTATGCAAGATTGTTCGTCTGTTTGGAGAAGTCTAAAAACATTTGCGTTCGGCAAATACGCGTTACATGGCCGACCGGGCCGTAAACACTAAGTATTACGAAAAAATATTAATAAGCTAAAATCCTGAGGTCAACTTTGGGAAGTTAACTGGCCTGTTTATTTTATTATTGTGTTAAATAGCGCTTGACCTCAAAGTGGCGATGTTCACGCTGCAATTAAATGCTTCAGCTGAGCAGAATATTTTTTAACTACTCCATTTAGGCTGTCTGGCTTTGATGAAGATTGTAATGAAATTATTCAAAATTCGTTTAGATTTTTTCTTACTTTCCTACGATAAACTTCTTCATAAAAATTGCTACTTATGTTGAAGGCGTGGATTAAGCCGCTGCAGCGTTGCAACGAAATTTCCTGGGACTAAAAATAATGCACACATCTATTGTGATTTGAAAGTAGACACTCAGTGGGAGTGAGGAACCGGTTCTGACTTTCTCATTCATGAGGCGACCCACGCCGCGGTCGCATGGCGAACCTGATCTATTCAATTTCACCCTTTAATGCACGTAAGTACGAGTAAAATGTTTCAATTTCCCCTAGAAAACTGTTTAAATCGCACGGACAATTAATAAAAAAATGTTTTTCTTATTAATTCTTCTGCGATGCTTTTTATTGCTGAAGCTTTTTTTATCTATAATTTCCTAAGATTAATCCGCTGTGAGACCGACAAAAAAAGAAGCGCTGCATATCCTCGTTAAAAATATGTCGTTTACGTTTTTTTATGGTGCACGGCATGTCTTGTATTTTTATTATCAAAACAAAATAATAAATAAAGTCCGCTAAAGGTGCCTTTGACTACGACTAATCATAAATATTCTCATTATAATTCGTAGCGTGTTTACGTGCCTAATGAATGGAACCATCCAAACCGTTCCATAACATTCTAACTTGTCATAATATTTGAACACACTCGTTATTTAATTTTGACCACAAAACAAATGACTAATAACTAACTTAAATTAGCAGCTTTGGCTTATTATTAGATAGACTTATAGCCTTTATATCACTTAAGCCCTACTTAAGCCCTTTAACATTTATTTTATGATCTTTTTTTTCCCAAGAAGTTTCCATATTTTCAACATTTTATAAACTATAGATAAATATACAAATGACGCGCAGTTTTGACGGTATATGTTTAATACATTTGAATAATTCAACCTATTTTGAATAAACCCCATTATTTCTTACCGAGCAACATTTGAAAGCGTGGGCGTTACTTGCTTTTGTACACTGACAAATCATTCACAAACATTGCATGTTAAATAGCATAATGTATGCTTACATACGAAGCACTTTAATTATCACTGAGCCGCAATAACACAGTGCTAAAATGTAAATCGTAAAAAACGAGATCGTAATCGTGCTTTACAACAGAATGTTGAAGGGTAATGAGTTTTATGGACGTTTAAAACAATTTACACATTGCATAAGGTCGCAAACACCTAATGGCAATCATTTTTTTGGTAATAAATGAGTCATCTATAAATTTAGTATTCATAAAACAATTTAAACTGTTCATACTGTGCGAATGTTTTACTGCGGCCTCAAGAAACAAACAAGTGATTAAAAATATGTTTAATAATTGTGATATAAAAGTTGGTCACGGCATAAACGCGGTAAAAAGAACTTATCATATCAATATATCGCAAATTAAAAACACAGCAACAAAGATCAAGCATACAGGTATAGTCGATTACACAAATAAGTATGATAAAAAAGTGAAATCAGGTTGAAAATTACCTAAGTAGGTACATTGCGAATCAACAACATAAATAATAAGACTACTAAATAAGGATCGAGTTAAAGTCGAGTAAACAAAGCTAACCTTGGCCTCCGCCGCACAATGATGGCCCCACTAAATTCTATTACACAATCGCTCGGTTATTTCGCTCACGATTTCGCCCAAAAAAGTACCGCCTTCGCCTTCAGAATTACGTATCGTGGTTTCCGAAAACAAAAAACGGCGTGATGTTATAGATGTTGTTTTTGTTTTAAAGGAAACTTGCGACTTAAAATGGCCTTGATATATATTTATGGTCCTGCTATATCCGTTACAAAAGTATGTACGATTGTAAATAAGGATTAGATATTTCAAATTAATTCACAAGTAGGTACCTATATTTGACGACGCAGTTAGCCTAGTTGGTAGTGACCCTGCCTACGAAGCTAGCGGTCCTGGGTTCGAATCCCGGTATGGACAAATATTTGTGTGATGAGCGCGAGTATTTGTTCCTGAGTCATGGATGTTTTCTATGTATTTAAGTATGTATTTCTCTATATAAGTATGTTTATCGTTGTCTAGTACCCATAGTACAAGCCTAGAGCTTAGTTTGGGACTAGGTCAATTTGTGTGAGATTGTCCCCTGATATTTATTTATACTCTTGTCTCGATTACATAATTGACAAACGTCCTTTTATTATAATTTTGCAACTGTTACACATAGGCATATTCGGCATGACACGAGAAGTTTTTATAATATTTTTAATTAACCATTCCTCTCCTCCGCATTCAATTGAAAAGAATTCGTTCTCGATCAAAATATACCGATCTAATTAAGGAAAATAAATAATTCGAAAACCGCGTAGCCTCCAATAAAATACGTTCGGAAAAAATTCCTTTGACTTAATTGAGTCGGTCAACGCATTGATCTCAACTTCATATCCATCAGCATATTTGGGGCCCCAAAAGTGCGCCGCGCCCGCATGGAATTCGAAAATTATATGATACCAAAAGTACCCCGAATAGAATTCGGTACATATTTGTGTTCCCTAAATTGCATTGGGAATGTAGGTGCGAAAATAATTTAAATTCTTTGCAGTTGTCTTTTACATTTGGCATGCTAATATGTATGTACAGTCAAGGACAGAAAGATGTATACACTTTTTCACCTTGTTCCATTGTAATAAGGTCCAAAAGTGTACATCAATCAATCAATCAAAAGTCATTTAATTCCACATAACATAAGGATATAGTACTTATATAACATTTATATTACACAAATGTCAATTTAAAAGAATTCATATTATACTATATTTATACTTATATTTATTAACAAATAAATAATAATCATAAAAAGTTGATACGGAGTCAAAGGTAATCCTCATGTTTTATTTAGAGCTTAAAATATGTTATTCACATTCATCAAGTACTACATATTACAATAGGAAAGTAGGCAGAAAACAGCGTCGTTTTTATTCTTATGCCCTTACTAATAAACGTTGAGTAACCGCTGAGTAGTTATACCATGCTTTGTCCTTATCTGTCATTGTGACATTTGAATTCGACAGATAAGGACAAAACATGGTATAACTACTCAGCGGTTACTCAACGTTTATTAGTAAGGGCATTAGGATACCTACCAAGATCATTCCTATTATACCGCTCGCTATTATACCCGCGTATTAATTATTTGCTACAAATTTAAACATTGGGCTTTAATACAAATGCGTAATCTAGTAACAACGTTTCCATCTTTCAAAAATCAATCCTTTTTACCAAAATGATATAAAAGTGACGCGGAAACAACTGCCGTAGTTTTTGGAAACACATCAGGTAATTCGGGCACACTCGCAAATACGGTTTAATTTTGAAAACTTGGGGAGCCCGTTGTCACGCATAAAATTGTTTGACCTAATGTATTGTTTGGTCGAAAATCTTTTTGCCTAACACCCGTTAGGCAGACCAAAGTCAAATTTTTGAGAAAAGAAGATAAAATTATAGCATGGCTTTTTTTTAATTCTTACTACAGAGAGGCTGTATAGGTTTCTGCTGCTGTACAGGAGTCCATAGATATAGTTCTTTTTTCAAATTACTTTTCTTCCCTATGCATCGCTTTCATTTCAACCCGCTTCTAAGATAAACAATGACCTACTTTCAGAGTATGAGACATGAAAAATAATGAAGCAATTAGTTGGATTGTACGGGGGTGCGCCCCGATAGCCCGCTATCTTCATTGTATTTAAAGGCCGATCGAGCCGATAGACCGTGGCGATCAATTTATTCTTCTCTCTATCGAATCGACCATGCCAACTTTGAAACACTAAATCTATATCCTCTATCCATCTCTTTACATGGCAACATCAAAAAAGAATGTCTTATAATAATAACTTCGAACTTTGATTTCAGGTGTACGGTGTACAGCCTAGATTCATTTAAATTATAGAAAACAGTCAGTTCAGAAAATTAACATTTAATCCAGTTTTTTTACGGTTTTTAAAAACATTCATTTATAATAGCTTAATTTTTTTTACCTAATTTTTATAAGGTATTCTAAGACACTATTATTCATGACTCTTATAAACTTTCCACCCGGAAGTGGGTATATAAGTATACTGACAAATAAATGCCTTTTTTATAAACGTCGAAATATATTGTACCGAAAATATTTAATAGAATTAGTATACTAAGACAAACTCCCAGAGTACACAAAAATGTATTAAAATCAAAGTTAAAGGGCTTCCTCCTTAATAACATGTTGCCATCAATGAGCTAATATTAATAATAGTACATTAGCGGATAGGGACTACCTTTATTTGCGAGCATGTTTAGCTGTCTGTTGTTTGATTTAAGTAAATCTCATAAACATTTGTTAGAGTTAAGTAAATAGGTTAAGTTTAAAAAAAAGCATAAAAAAAGAGCGTTTCTCGCCATCAAACGTAACAGTTTGGCGAGTTTTATTAAGGGTACTTAATGTAATTTTATTATGAAAAAAAAAAAAAAAAAAATGTGTCTAAGCATAATAATATTTTTGTCTAAGGTGAAATCTAACAAAATATTTACACGGAAGCCATTAAATCAGCAAAATACATGGCTCCAGTTATTTATATATATATATTTTTTACAATGAATAATTATTTACCACCTATAAAATCCACCTTCCGGTATTATTTAGTGTATGATTTGCTTGCAACGTTTTATATTTATTGTAATCAACAAGGAATGAAGAAAACTATAGCCGATTACGACTTTTAAATACGAAAATATACAAAATGACAACAATTATAAATATAAATGAGACATTCTTAATTATTTTTTGTGCGATTCATCTTAAATATAGATCAACTATTAAGTAAGCAATAAGAAAAAAATATATAACTATTTTTAACAAAATTATCAGGTTATTTTAATAAAAAAAAACTTATTGACTCATATTTAGTTGGATTATGTTGCTACCTAATTACCTAAGGTACTAAAATTATAATATATCCGATACACAACAAAAATCAGCTATTAAAAATTATTTCCGTTTCACCATACTAGCGTCCGTAAAATGACTGGAGTAATTGAAAAACATTGACTGTGTCCGTAGATTGTGCGGGTTTTTCAAAGAGATGAAAATCGAAATAGAACACAAAAATACAATAACTTTTGTGGAAAAATGGCGATGTCATGCATGCGCAAACAGGAACAACGACATATTAGACGTTGTAAATGTCAATAACGCATTACTACTCGCAATAAAACAAATACCTTCATTTTGCCTCCGGTAATATAATAACTATACATTACAATGTTGACTAGAACTTATGTGCGACCATTTACCTACGTAACGAAGCCGCAAATAAATTAGCTTGTTTGTTGTTCAATATGTCCCTCTAAAACTAGTCTATAACGAAAGAGACGCACGAGCAAAAAACTAGAAAATGCATGTTGTGATGTAAGATAATTTAAAATACATAGCGATTATCCTCGGAGATGAGGACAAACCGGTTTGATATACATAATGATAGATATTCACATTGTTACAAGATATTACCGGAAATTGCTACATTATTAAACAGATTAAATTAGACCTGTTTGAAATAATAAAAAAACTTATTGGCCCTCGTATGCAAATCAACATGAATGATCACACTTTAGGTTGACTTGATAATTCCTGATTTTCACACATGTAGTTTGTAAGCACGAAACACTTCATTTTTGTGTTACCTCGACGGTCCGGCCATATTGCAACGGCCGTAATCACGAGAACACTAAAGCGGAGGGTATATTTTTCAAACTACCCACATGTTTTATTGTTTTTCATACAACTACCCCACTGTGTGTCTCTAATGTCAGACTAAGCACGGGTAATTTGTAAGCCTACCCTCTTCAGCATTTTGTTTCTAGGGTATATAAACTTATTATAAGTATGATCTTCACTATGTTACTAAAAATGCTTTGGAGAACAAAATACCTACAAAAAGTCAATAGGCAATGTGCATGCATCAGTAATCTCTATCATTAACCACCCACCTAGACTACTTATGGTCAATTGCTTTGAATAACTCATTATGTTTTCGGTCGATATCAAACTGGCAGGTTAATTGAATAGAAACGAACAAAAAACAATCGAATAACTTCGAATCGTTTACGTCACTGGGTCTCTAAATAAGATGCATAACGATTACGCAAAGATTTTCGAAATCAATGAAAATATACCTATAGGATTGACGTAAGCCAGTAATCCATACATTTTGTGAGTTTTCGAAAATCTTTTAATTAGCGTAATGCAACTTGGCAAGGCCCCTTGAACTTTATATTATCAAATGGCACAGAAGCCATTAGTTATAGATCTCTAATACTTGGTATCTTATCCGAGTAAATGTCACAGAGAAATGCGCGCCGAGTCGGGTCAGCTCGTGATCGGAACATTATTGGAATCAATTGCAAGCGCTTCTGTCGGGTCTGGTTTAGATTTCATAAGGAAACCGACATTATTCTTTAGTTATATTAACAGTAATATATTTAAATTATTTGACTCTATTTCCTTAACAGGATATCTGGAAATATCTGGCACGCAAAAAGCGTGTTTTCTATAAACATCAGTTTTAATTCGTGTAACTCAGTTCAGCAGACAGACCGCATTAGTTATACTGGATAGGTTTATTACACTGGTAAAAAATCGTACCTTTAAAGTAATGTATTAATCTGATTCAATTTAAATACGTCTTCAACATGGTTGTACCACTTTAAACGACTAAGAATAGTTTTTTGTCCAGTGCAGACCACTCAGGAGTTGATAAGGCGCATATCCAGAACATAACTCATTGATAAGAGTTATTTATTAATTTTTAATGTCAAAACAAAATATATTATAATCAAACAATGTTTGATGATTTCAATGCGAGGTTATAAGTTATAAATGATATGGTAGACAATTGAACCATTGTTATTGCGGTAAGGTAGCGTTTGAACGATTGACATATTTTATTTGTTATCAAACGTGACTCCACACTGGTCGTTTGTCATAATTCTAATACAATAGTGCTAAACTATTGTGAAATACGATTCGTCACTCAAGAAACAACCCTGAGGCTAATCACTAAAAAAAAATGTTAACGAAAATTTGATACCTACCTACCTCTTGTGTATCAGAGGCACGACAATGATTTATCTAATATCTTATACTTAGAGTAAGCATTCATACATATATGTATACATACGATACGAGTATAACTATCACAGGTAACTAACTATAACAGTTGGTCAGATAAGTGGTATTTCAATTTTGACGCAACTTCCTATCAAAAATTAAAATGCCACGAAATCAACGACAATTTATAAACTATTTATTTATTGCCCATCTATAGACGCACCTACCTATTCATGTCCGACCGCTTGTTTCGATAAACAACTCTGAGTAATATCACTATTAACAGCGTCGCTGCAAATTAAATGCAAATGCTGTTTTAAATTAATGCCACTCAGTTTATCTGGAAGAATACAAGAGATAGTGTAATAAAACATGAGTTGAGCACTTCAGTGCGCGATAAAACAGCACATCTGTCACATCTTTCAGTTAATTTATGCAGAGATGGGCAAAATTTATTCGAATGACGAATAACGAATAAGAATAACCAAATTATTCGCGAATAACGAATGAAATTCTCGAATGATTATTCTTATTCGAATAAATTATTCGTCGAATTATTTATTTGCGAATAATTTTATTCGCGAATAATTTATTCGTCGAATGAATTGCCACGAATAATTATTATGTACTGGAATACCTGCTCCATTTTTCTCGAAAATTGATAACTAAACTGAAAGATGTTGTTTGTACATTCTAACAGAACGGACTAAGCAAATTTTCGCCTTACATAAGACATTCTTCTATTATTTATGTATGTATGTATGTATTATTTATGTTATGTGTGTGTACTCTTTATTGCACAAAACAATTAACAAATATGTACGTACATGAACTTAGGATTAACATGTACAATGGCGAACAATGGCATGGATGGATTATTTGTTTGGTCTACAAATATTTCTAATTCGTGTTAGTTATTTGAATGGAATAACCAAAAAACGTCAAATATTTTTCGTAAATTTATCCGAATATAATAACAAATAAGTTATTCGTTATTCGGAAAGTAGTCGAATGATTCATTCGCGGATAATTTATTCGCGAATAAATCATTCGCAAATAAATTATTCGACGAATAAATTATTCGCGAATAAAAATATTACGAATTATTTTTTATTCGAATAATTATTCGAATAAATATTTATTCGAATAATGCCCATCTCTGAATTTATGTATATAAATAAAAATGTACTGTATCATAGGCGACGCCTCATCGCTTAATTTTACGTTGCAAGATTACGTAAATGTACGTACAATTAACTGTTGTCGTGAATTCAAAACAAAACACTGCATTAGCTAATTTAGCTGTCACCTACCTCCCGCAACGTGTCACCCCCAGGCTATAAATAAATATTCGAATAAAAATCTTATAGCGAATGGCGATTACGATGTCCTATCCCGAGTCCTTTTTTATTTGAATGGCCATATTGTTATTATTTTTATCCTTGATAAAATGAAGGTGTTAAGCCGCCATTTAACCAATAAAAGGAATGGCACCGGCTCCCCTTATTACCTTATTTTAATATATTTTCGACATTCTTAAAATAACTCAAACACTAAAAGTTTATAATATTTTCTAACTCAATTGACGACATATTTTAACAAAGAGCGCGGTGTTAAGTTTATTTTTAGCAGTCCTTTATTTATCAGCGTTTTCAGGATGCAGCAACTATGAAACAATTGTATTGCGTCGCAGCGTGCGGTGCACTGCCCCAAGCGTTTGGTCACGTCACGTACCTATTGTAAGTAGGTACTCAACACCGTAGTTATTGAGTATGGTTAGTAGTATATTGCGTTTCATTTCAGTAACAATGTTTGAGTTATGGCTTTCTGAAGGTTAAAATTTTCCATTAAACTTGAGCTACGCAATTTTACTGCTTTGTTGTGAAGTATAAAGATAAGCGATAAAGGTTTTCTATTAATAGAAACGTTAATGGGTAAGGTTCAAAAAGTTGGACCCAATTAACAAATAGTTAAGCGTAGTTAACCATACAAACAACGAAGGCGAAAAAAGTTCCGTTGTGCGACGAAATGTCCTTACAATGTATGGCCACTTTCGTCGCACAACGGGAAGTTTCATAGAATATTCAATTGCGTGAGTTAGCATGCCCAAATTTTTGAACTCCACCCTAATAAGGATTTCACACCATTTGCTACCACGAAAGAACTGGGTACTATTTTTATACATTTTGTAGAATTCCTGATGGCTCCAGTAAGCTCGCGTTTACTTCAAACGTTTCGTTTTAATTTCTACACGGCACGTCTGATTGAAGAAAAAATACATATCTAGTATATACGAGTATGTATGTAGTGTGATAATGATCTATTTATACCATTTTAGTAAGGATTTTTTAATTTTGTTTAAAAATATTGCAGTATTTATAGGGTACCGTACCAAAATGGTAAAAAATGAACCCTTATGGTAGACTTCGTTGTCTGTCCGTCCGTCTGTATGTCACATTAGTTTTTTTCAGCAACTACAGATGCTATCAACTTGAACATTTGGCATAAGTAGTTTGCTAGCCCGCATCTGTTTTTAGTAAAATCAAATGTAAATTATTGAAAAGAGGTCTAGAATGGGGGGTTAAAAATGATAGCAAATGGGGTGTGATCTGAAAGGGCTTAATCTGCACATTTCAACATACTGTTTTTTATAATTTTCCGTGACGTACTTTTTGATTTATAGCCAAAAATTTACAAAAAATTACCGTTCCCGCGAAGTTTATAAACCAAAAAGTTTGAAAAATTCCTGACGCGTAGCTAATTATTTATATTTTACGGGAAAAACAAAATAAGGTGTTGAAAATTTATAGTTTGTAAGAAATAACTAAAAAACTTTATGTTAAATTTAGGCAAATCAAAATAGACCTTACTGCATAAAAATTAAGAAAACAAAAATCTATATTTACCAACCATATTATCTTAAATACGGAACCCTCGGTGCGCGAGTCCGACTCGCACTTGACCGGTTTTTTGTATTAATAGTACTTCTTATGTACCTACTATCTTATTAGCGTCTTAATTTATTCAAAATTACCTACTTCATAACTTTACGTAATTTTGAAAATTTTCAGTTGCATTGCATCTGAGCCATTTAAAGGCAAAGAACTACATTTTCTCAGGGACTGTAAGCGCACTGGGGCCCTAGACAAGATGCATTAGAAACGCTAACTTAACGATTTTCGAAAATCGACAAAGCGTATGAAATTGACATTAAAACCTGGTGACTCCTGTGTTTAAAAAAAACAAAGGAATAAAATATTTAAATAAAATAAAGAACCCACGCTAATGTGTGCTGTGAGTTATAAACTGCAATACTCAGAAGTACTGGCGGTGGTATCAGTCGACAGCCAACACGACGATTTTGCTGCTAACGTCACAACCAACTGCAGATAAGTACTCGTAACGCAACTGATAAAGCCTTACTATACTAACACACTCTATTTAATTAAAGCTACTTCTAACGCCAACTAAACGTTTATCCAAAACATTAGTCGCACTCATTGTGAGATTTAATTTGTCACATGCTTTTCTCCAGCGGCCTGTGACAGAGTTTAATTTAAAGGTTTTATTACGGAGAAACATTTCCCTCAAGTCGAAAGTCAGACAGAGCTCATAAAGCAAGCTCCTGTTGATGAAATATTGCGCGCCGCAGCCCCCTGGAGCATTCTGCTCGCCTGGCACCAAGCGATTTAAACTGCGCTTTATTAACGAAAACGGAGATAATTGAAATTTATTTCAGTTTCTTTACTCACAGTAAGTGTAACAATCGATTTGACCTTTATTAAAGGGACAATGAACGCGATAGGTTCCAGAGCTCGTTGAGCTACTGAACTTTACTTACAGTTTCCACACAGCATTACGTTCGTAATGACATTCGTCAGCTATTAATTATCTCATGCATTTAGAGCAGATTTTGCATGTGACTCAGGGAAAGGGTATAATTATGAAACGCAGGAAACGTAACATCGGCGACATAACAATATATTACGGGCGTTTGGTTTATGGGTTTATGTGCAAGAGAAGTGATCAGATGGCCTTTTCGTCTCGGTACGTCGGCACGGCAACGTCGCGTCTTATATTTAGCTCGGACGAACATAAAGCTTCGTTTACAAATTTAATTGCATCGACGATCGCCCGCCGCGGACGCAAATAGACTCGCGTCGCGCCCCTGAACCCTGTACTTTCTCCCGCTGCCATCCTTGCGCGGTGCAGACGAGAAAATATTTGTAAGTTTGCTTTTAAACGGGTTGCTAAGCCAAGAGTCGGCTGTATCGGACGGAGAGCATTTCATCGTGAGTAATGCTCTTGCCGGTCGCGGCGAGAGCCGTTTTAAAGGCCAGGCTACTTTCCAACTATCGTGAATTCTCGTAGGTATTCTAGGCGGTTTTATAGAATCAGTTCTAACAAAATGTTATTAACTTAACTCGCAGCTCGGTTTGTTACTCTAGTACCTAGTCCTCGAACTTGCATTCAAAGCTGACACATACATTATTATAACGATGGCCAGCCCCGTCTGGCGAACGCTGAACGCAGAACTTCCAAGAGTCATTTTGAAAATTAATGGCTAAATTATGCATAGTCCGGTCGGAATTGTCGCCGGTCCGCCGCTCGACTGCTTAATGAACTTAACTGAATCGCCGGCCAAGTACCTACGTGGCCAGACGATAAAATACAATCCAATAATATCTTTATTGGGGGCCACAGTCGAAACTGATAGCTATCTCGGTATTAACACAAATTGAAATGAATAAAAAAGCCAATAAAAGAGCTTTGAATTTGATTTTTAAACGTGCAATATCGTGAAGCGTGCCGCGTCCCTAAACGGTAGGTTTGGCTGACGTATTGTTCGCAATAGGGAATATGCATGATTTTTTTTTATCGCATTTCTTAACAAAATATGGAAATACCGTAAATGAGATGGCAAATAGAGAAATTAAAATTAAAATCGGGAAAAATACGGATAACATAAGCATTTAAAAACTACTAATTAGACAGAGAGATCTGACATGAACTGCACGCACTACAGCCATAATAAACTCCATGTTAAATTCTATTTTGCTAAGAGATTAGAAACAATGTTTAATGGCTTATATCTTGGTAATTTTTCTTTACTACTACTACATGAAATAATTTTTATTAAAGCAAAACAAAAATCATGCGCGTTCCCTATTGATCATTTTGTTGAAGGCAAAACCAGACGTCGCGTGAAACTGGCCGCGAGGGGAGCGCATGCACGCGGCGGGAACTGCATTTGTGCGTGCCCACACGCGTAACCGTACACAATGCACACGTAAATACATCTTCGGCCAACTCCACTATGCATAATCACGCAGATTTGCAAGTAAAATGACGCGACACGGCACTTTTTAAGCTTTGCAAATGTAAAAACGCGGCATTGTCTCGCGGAGCGAAGGTATGGTCGAAGTCGCGACGACGGGTCCCTTGTCCAAAAAATTTATACAAGGCCGAGCAATAACTACGTGACTAGACAGTTTATAAATGCTAGGGTTTTAGTTGCATTGTAAAGGGGTTCGAGGGATTCGGGTGCAATTTATGCAGGCATGCGCTGTTGCGTCGATCACGCCCTAAAAACGGAGTAAACGAGCCGTGCCGCGCGGCAATGGCATGGGAAAGGAAACCGCTGTCTGCGACGAGACCGCACTTGTACAAATGATGAACACTAAACAGATACTGTTGTTATGATACGAAAAAAGGAAACGAGCACACAATCTATCGAATTGCAAATAATTGAAGCCCTTAGACAGTTTCATGATCTCAACCTCCAGATCGGATCACAACATAGAGAATACCTACTGCTGCATGATGTTAATAGCGAGTAGGACGGATCCTATACAAGGTATCACAAATCGAAACGAATTATCCCATCAAGTAGTAAGCAGAAAGAATCTTGGTGTAGGTACCTGCCAAGTATTAAATAGGGTTCTGAACACTATAGCTCTAGCCAAAACAATTGATTTAAATCGCCCGCACTTGCATTGTGATGTCGATTCAGAAATATTTGCGCTGCCAGCGGTTCTGCACGTCGCCATTGTCGCATAAGATGGGATCAAAAGCAAATAAAATCGAGACGAGTGAAGCAGACTGCTATAGTGACTTGTAGCCTATAAGACAACTGCTATTAATGTTGTTGTTATATCTATAAATAACAAATAAAGAACAGCAAGAGCAGCAAGATGAACAGGTAGTCCGTAAGAGAAGATTTGAAAGCCAGTATTTATATTTAAAAAAAAGTGGAGATAGGAAGGCTCTTAGGTTCATGGATATTTTAAATCACTTCAGACTCTAAAAGCTATGAAAACATTAGTAACCCTGAGAAATAATAACTAAGAATATTATACTAATATTATAATTTCACCGGCTATTGCATTTTCTATCATTAAACAGTCACAAAATAGTTTTAAAACTTAACATTTTAATAAAAAACCACAAGAGCAATGTCGTATCGCATTCCCAGACGCTACCAGGCCCATAGGCCTGTTAATTGAACGGAGTCCGAGTTACGAGTATTACGATACCCTTTCGAGGCCTCCCCTCGTATCGGCCTAGTCGCGCTTCGACGCCAACTGACTCAGATGCGGTCGCGCCTTGCTTAAGGAGATGTTACGGCTTCTATAAATCGTTTTGTCTTTTTAGACAAAGCTAAAAAGCTTTTAGACATGAATTTGTCAGGTAAAGTGGAAACGTCACACAATTAAAATGTCTTGCCATACATTGCCGTTGTGTCTTATAAGTTCAAAAGACTATCAGAGGCGGCCTCGGAATAATAATGCTGAATGCAAATATTGTTCACGTTAAAGATCAAAAAGGCCGGCAGGAAGCCGATAAGACTCAAGTGCAACTAAGAAGACGATTATACGACTGCTAAAGTAACCGAGCTAATTCCTAATGGGTTCTCAAGATCAGACGTCTCTAGGAGTCTTTAAAGGGCTTTGAAAAGGATGAAATTAAGCGAAAAGTTTATGTGAAAGGATCGTTTCATTTAGCAAAAGAGCGTAATGGGTTTAATTAAGACTTCGGTGCAGAATACAAGTAGAATAGCGTTATAATGTAATTGGAAGAAACTTTAAATTAACTGAGAGGTTATGGGCCCATAACCTCTGTGGAGTCGTTCAGAAATAGAAACCGGTATTTTATATTTTGTTGAGTTACGAGGGACATAGTATAGCGTAAGTGGTTTCACATAACTCAGTTAATTTGTTTCCCGTCTGAGTTTGTACTCACTTAACACATGGGCCTTAAGCGAACATAATAAACGTCTTGTGCCGTGGGCTCGTCTCAAGGCCAATCCGAACGTGATCCGAGTGCGTTTTGTGTTTAAAAATTCTCATCCAGCTTCCTGCAATAATATTAATTATTCTAGACAACGTAAAGTTTATTTTTCTTTTAACTCGCTTTGGATCATAAAGATTTCTAACTGATATCTTTGCGACACGCCCACCTATTACGCGTAGTTTTGGTCATAATTGATGGCTTCACAAATAGACCGCACGTTTTCCTATCATGCTACAGATTATAAAAATGAGAACGAATATTTTATTGTTTTCGCTGTTTCCGATAACTGTGGCGGTCCTTGGGGAGACCTATGTCCATTGCAGCAATGTCTTACGTCCTGCCTGATGATTGTTTTTAAACTTGTCAAATAGTTAAATGGATAATTTACGTATGGTGGATTTGAATGCAGCAGTTAAAACAATCAAGATCGTTAAACGAGTAACAGGATACTTTGATGTGATGACTCGATTGAATACGAATGATTTTAAAACACACGGACAATGTTGCATTCTAACATGTACATTGTCTGCGAGTATCTACACTTAAGGACAAAAATATTGTATCGAACGATATTTTGAAAATATTTATTTATTGACAGTTAAGTCGTGTAATATTTTTGAAACTGGTCGCTATTATATTATTGTGCTTGCTTAGACACATATTAGTTATAACGACGATGCTTATTGACATCCTGTGTCATGTCATTAGTAGACGAATACTTTGTACGTTCTTTTATAAATTCATAGAGGATCGCCTAACGCGTTGGTACACACGGCGCGAGGGTGCGACGTCGAATGTAAATAGCCTTATTTTCAAATTGTAATTTTCATCGCTAAGTTTCTTTAAAAAAATGTCTGGCAGAAAACTTTTATTAAAAACTTCATTTTAATTTTACTTTGCAAGTGACTAGCTCATTAAAAACTTTTCTGATGCTATAAAGGAAGTTTAGTTTGAATTGTTATAATCAACAATAGATAATTTGATAATGACGGCTATAAACACTGACCGTCATCTCAACAGATGCACGGACGCATTTAAACCGGCTCATTATAGTTTTATTACGCAGAACGTGTTTAACATTCGATATTTAAAAAACTGGTTTTAATTGTTGTTTAATACTTACAAGTTTTACCGCTCTCGTATTCGGACATGTTATTTATTTTACAAACGATCTTATAAAACGAAGGCATTTATATAAACTTCGAAAACATTGTTACTACACTTGAGAGCAGTTAAAACGGGTCATAATTAAATTTACTTTTTAGGGTTCCGTACACGAAGAGTGCCTAACGGGACACTATTACTAAGCCTACGCTGTCCGTCCGTCCGTCATAACTTTAAAGAGCCGTATCTTATGATATCTTTGGAATCGTAATAGATAGCCCGTTGATTTTTTGGCATAATGTGATCGGCGGATTTCCTGACAAATAATAAAAAAAGTCAAAAATTAAAACAATAAGTCAAAAAACATTCTTTTTCAACTTTTTTTTGTATTTTTTCTATAGTAAAAACGGTAATAGGACAAGCGTCAAATTTGGCATGACTATAGAACAAACAAACCCTATAGAATAACAACAAATACTAAAAACCGGTGTACGGAACCCTAGTGCGCGAGTCCGAATCGGACTTGACCGGCTTTTTATTATGACCTGTCTCAAACGTATCAAGAATAATTAAGATTCAAGACTATGTAGGTGTAAGAATTAATCGGCCAATTGCTCCTCGCATTAAAACGGGCCATATCAAGTAAAATCCTTGAGGTTGTTTTTCGTGCCATCTTTATGGGTCAAGTCAACAAATATACGGTCGGAGTCAGTGCGATCTTCGCCCACGTGCTAATCAAGACTGACACTGTAAAATACCTTGCCGGCCACACCCACGCCGGATTCTTATTGTTCTAAAACGTCGCTTGCAGTTTTATTTTGCTTGTTTTGATAATACGAATGGACAAACAGATTCAAATGACATTTGGCACCTAGGAAATGTTTGTTGATGCAAAATAATCCAATAATGGCAAATACCACGCTGTCTGCATAATTAGTAGATTTCAAACCTTCAAAACATAAGAAAGCTACCTAGTTTTTCACGATGGCTTTTTTATGGTCAAGTACTTGACCTTAAAACCTACCTACATCTCAAGATATTTAGTTTATTATTGTTTGCGCGTTACCTCCATATTATACCTACGTTAAGCGGACATAATTAAGTGCTTTATTGATAAAATTATCTTGTATGCACAACTGTAAATATGCGATAGCAATAAGTTATGTAACGCTTGTTTATTTCAGATTACAGTGTGTACAAAGAGTACATTGAAAAGTTACACGTCAGGCCACGGAAAAGTGGTGTTTAAAAAAATGCAAGAACCAGTTCAATAAGCGCCGTAACAAGAATCAGTAGGTTATTCTATAAACAACCCTCTGACGAGGTCGTCGATGAACATTTAATAAACGGTTTTTTCCTTTATTTACCTTAGTACGAAGCTGTTTGGCGAACGGAACCTGCATCTTAGGTCATAAGATATGCATGAATTGTTCTTAGGTACACCCTGATGGAACAAGCTCACAAGAGCGTTTTTATTGTAAAAAAAATGTTAGAGGCAACAATACAACAAAAAGTTAAAATGGTAGCAAAAAATAACGTCCACATCGATACTTGCAGATGCGTTCGACTACGGTGATAATTTTATACCTAGTATCGACCTAGACTAACGTGTTTACATAGCCAAGTGTTTATTAGGAACGCTTATCGATTTCGAACTTACGTCAAACCAAGTCTTAATGACTGTAGCAGACGAATTTTGCCGCGTTTTTATTATTACTTTATTACTCAACCAGGATTATCATAGGTGTGTAGTTTAACAATATAACGGTAGGTTTTATGTACTTATTGCACATAAAAGAAACCGCAACAATTTGGGCAGCTGCCTCAATTTTGGGAAAACGCACTTCGCCAGGAAACGGAAGCCAGCTGTGCAACGAAGCACGGTTAATGCACCAAATTGCATTTTTACGGCTCCGCCATTTTCGTATCTGTTACCACTGTTGCCAGGCAGTTGCCATTGCCCCTGTGGGATTTTGGCTGTAAGCCTGCCATAAAAAGCTTTTTTTATATGATTTTCGCTAGTCGAACTAATTGTAGTGTTTTGGCTGGTGTATTCGTTTTATGAGCACGACTTGTATTTAAACGGTTTGGCATGTGAGGTGTTTCATAATTACATATAACGATTGTTTTTTTTATGATACAATTGTAATCTCTGACAAGAATCGTCGGATGTTAATGGTTCTTAACTTTAATTATAACAAAAAATAACGATACATAGTACCTTCGGGTTAAATTGTAACATAAGTAAACAAATAAGGGCCTGCGCAAACCGGCGGAGCGCAGCGCAGATCACTTTAAATTTATCAATGTATATTCTTTTCTATTTTAATTACAATAAGGTATAAATTTAGAGCCGCAGCCGCAGAGTGGAAATCCCCCGTGATGCTCCGAGGTCGGTCTCAGAGCATTCAAATTTATACCTTATTGTAATTAAAATAGGGAAGAATATACATTGATAAATTTAAAGTGATCTGCGCTGCGCTCCGCCGGTTTGCGCAGGCCCTAAGTTAACGTAAAAAATAATTAGCAGACTTCACTTTTATGATATAAAGCAAAACAAAATTGTAATGTATTTTTTTATGACGAAAAATTGACAGCATAAATCTGTATAAAGAGTTAGTATAGGTACCTACCTACTCCATAAATGCGAAAAAAAAGGTGGTCCGTCAGTGTTTGATGCGTAACAGCTAAACCGAGTTTGATGAAATTTGTTAACCCCTATGGAAGGACACGAGACACTTTAACCTAAGAATTTTTGGAAGTTCGCGAGGGAAAAAAACAAACGAGTTTTAGGGCTAGCCCGCACTGCGAAATTTCACCGCGCGATTTTTTCCGCGCGATTTTAATCTGCAAACTTGGACTGCAAATATGGATAGGTATTTATTTATTTTGGCTCGGTTTTTTTTCGCGTGTGCGTGTAGCTCATATAATTTCCATATGCCACAGAATTGTGCGAGAATATTCACGCATCACAGAGAAAAATATTTAACCAAACCATTTGGGTTAATTCAGAAATAACCATAATTTGATAAGGCGTTATTAAAGTTTTGTTGATTTAACAAACTGTTTGTCTGTAAGGAATAAAACAGTTAATGTTATTTAACTTGTCTGATTTGGTTAGGTATTGCCTTAGTTTTGTAGTCCCTTTTTATAAGCTACACGTAGACGAAGTTTGGTTTCATTTAACAAACTTTCCATTTTAATCCTTTTTCTCAGGGCAGTGAAATTTCCCAGTGCGGGCTAGCCCTTATAGTGTGGAGAAGGCGAGGACACAGGCCACCGGTAAGCGGGATCTAGAGACACTTAGGCATTTGCAATCTCAAGAATGCAACTCTAAGGGCCGTAAATCTCAACTGTGTTCCTCGTCTCAAGACACGTCAAAGTAAACGTCAATCCATAGAAAACTGTAATTTTTGACCAGGGACCGGTCCGCTATCCCCTTCAAGGGGTTTTTTTGAAGAGGTTTTGATAAGGTTTTACTAACCAAACCCGTTTAGCGTTAAAAGCCATTCAATTTGCTTTTTAAGCGCTATCCCGAAAAAATAACCCATTCATTGGATTTGAAGGTACTTTCCTATGACAGCGTCCTAACGGCTTACTTCAAACCCTTTCGTGTAAGTAAGATTTATGAAAGGGGTTTTCAGGTTTCAAACCGAGTGTTACCTCTGTCTTATAATGCATAAAGTAGCTTTTCGTTCGTTAGCGAACGGTCGCTTTGACGTATCCGCGCCGCCGTTAATGCTTACGATATTATTACTGCGGGCCTTAATATAAGCTCATAAGGTTAAAAATTATATGGCATGGGTTCCAGTGGTGGCAGGCGCTTTACAAGATTACACTATGCATGTGCGATTCGCAAGAAAGTTGGTTAAATGAACAGGAAAGCAGTTGAAAGGGAAAACCATATAGGCTAAGCGCTTTAAAAGCTGATAACTATGTAAAAAATAAAAGGGTTACCCCTTCGAAAGGGCTAGTCAAATGTAAGGGATACCAGTTGAATCAGTACGCAAGTCCATTGGATACACAATGTAGGAGAAACGCCGTTCAAAGGCTTAAGCCGAGGAACGGCTTCTCGGTCCCTGTTTTTGACGCATCTTGTGACGGGCATCTCAGCCAAGATCAGTTTATTAATACGGCCTTTAAACTGCAAATGCGTTGCCAACCTCGACGTCTTAAGAGGACTAAGATTTAATGAGTCTATGCTCGACAAGTTGAGTTTTATAGCTACCTAAGGAATGGTACCTATTAAGTACTAAGTCGGTATGTTTTTCAATGATTTAAGTCCAAAATAACATCAAAAATGTCCCCAACAAACCATAACCGCGAATGTCCAATGTTCGTCCTTTGCAAACAATGGGAGCCCTCCGAACCGGCTGCAACCAGTTTGTAGTCGCTTGGGACCCCACAATAGTGCAGGTAACATTTTTTGTACACTCAATAACATACTAGTGAAAAGTTACCTACTAGTTAGGTATGTTTATTTCGTTTATTTATGGATGAATTAAACGGATTGCGATTTTTAAATGACGAATGAAGACGTTGACAAGGTAGAAAGTACCTATCTTCCTAGGATCCGATGTACTTTCCCTGGGATCAAGTAAGATACCTCCCTTTTGCTGTGACTATGACAGAATTGAAGAAAAGGACAATCAAACTTTCGCAATTGCACGGAAGCAAAGTAGGTAGAGTACCTACCTAATAAAATATTTAATTACAACAAAAAAAATCTGATTAGGTAAGTAGGTACCGACTAAATAATAAAAATAATAGTAGATACCTATTTTAATATTAATTAGGAAGACGATAACAAATTCCTGGACCTAGGTATAAATCTAAGATCAGAACTTTATGTAAGGTACCTAAAAGTTAAGTAGATAGATAGACTACCTACGCGAAGTTCTAAATCTAATACCTACACGCATAGGTAACGCGGAGTAACGGAAACAGGTAAGTAATAGGTACCTACCTACCTGTGTCACAGAATATTATGCTATTTACTTACATGCCTTGCTTGGATTAATCTGTAGTGTTAAACTAAAAATACTTAAGTATCAAGTACGTAAGTAGGTAGGTACCATACCATACCGTGCCCATTGCACGTTATCATGTCAAGATAACTTGTCTCGACACGCTGCATATGTTTAATGACAATATATTAGATTACATCGCTATTTACAATGAGTTTTATGATTAATTTTAGTTAGTTGAGTTTTATGATAACAAATCAATAGGTAGGTAGGTAGGTAACTTCCACGTAATGTTTCGACGTAATAATAATCGGAAATGAATGAATTGGTTGTAGAATTGTAGGAAGGTCCTACCTGCTTTTTGATAACAAAACGAACTGCAAATCAGCCTGCACTGCGATTTTTTTCCGCGTGATTATTTCCTCCGCGATTTTAATCCGCGAACTTATATGGAAATAGGTATGGCGCGGTTATTTTGCCACGGCAAAGCCACTGGAAAAAAAATCGCGCCATATTTCCATATTATAGGTACCTACTTAAGTACCTACCTAAGTTCGCGGATTAAAATCGCGCGGTGAAATTTCGCAGTGCGGGCTAGCCCTTATAACAGGTACCTGGGTCGGTAGGTACCTAGTGATATAATAAGCTAGAATAAGTAACTACACTTACTTTGATTGAGTAAATAAAAAAAACAATTCAAATAAAATTTCAAGTAGGTAAGTAGGTAGGCACCTACAACATAAATATCACAAGTGTTGGTAAGTAGTTACCTACCCTGTTATTTTTTTACGCACCGGAATTTAATGGGAATTATTTTCGAAAAAAATAATACCTACAGTGTAAACTCTATAATTATAGCGAACTTCTATTTAACGAAAAACTCCTTAAAACGTTTACATTGTTAAGTAGATATTGAAACTATACAGCGTAACGACAAAAACCTATGTCAATAGCGAAACAATGCGTCATTATTTAGACCCTATTATCATTACTTTCACAGACCTTCAAACAAGAGTCGTAAATATTTCGTACGCACAAATTCCTAGAAATGTGTTCATTTGTTTGTTGGAACTGCCTAGCACGTGTTTACTCACTGTACTTCCCTAC
Organism: Tortrix viridana; assembly: GCA_963241965.1. Classification (NCBI taxonomy): domain Eukaryota; kingdom Metazoa; phylum Arthropoda; class Insecta; order Lepidoptera; family Tortricidae; genus Tortrix; species Tortrix viridana. The sequence goes on along the minus strand of OY725179.1, from coordinate 5,837,580 downwards.
GTCCGTGTTGTTATGGATTGTCTAGCTAGTCTATGTTATTAGAACTTATAATATTCTTAGTGAAGAATAAAATAAAGACTGTGTATTGACATTTCTTTGTAAAATTATAATATTAATTTAACTCTCCGTTTAACGAAAATTCTTTATTACGCAATAAAATATCCGGTTCGTTCAATATCGCTGTAGGTACCTATAGTTTACATTGTAATTAAAAGTGCAGCGTCTTACCTAATCCTGTCAGACACGATTTCGATCTTGGAGTTTCTCTTTGCTGGTGTAAGCGCGTGTTGCGGCTGATGCGTGGGGCTGGCGGAAGGTTCCGAAGGTGCGGATGGTGGAGAACAGGAGCCAGAGCTGGACAAACTAAAGGCCCTAGCGCGTCCGTCTGCCGCGCGCCCCGGCCGGGCCCGCCGCCGCCTCTTCTTCTCTTCCTCAACCCTGACAACCCCAGGCGGTGCCCAATCTAAATCCTTTTTCAGATGTCCTCGCCCGCAGCGGCATCCGCAAGCTTTAAAAGCCAGATCATAACCCTTCTTCGTCCATAGATTTTGATGCCGTTGGCGCTCAGACCAGGATCGCGCTCGGCCACAAGATTTTAAGTAGGCTAGGACTCCGACTTCCCATTGCTCGAAACAAGCGCGGTGCATGTACCGGCCGGCGCCGCAAGCGTCGTTATTGCATAGCACGCGGACAGCGTCTTCAACTCTGACTGGTTCGCGGGGTCGCAAGCATTCGCCGGGCACGCAGCACGCTCGGGTGTCGGACTCCTCGCGCTCCCCAGCGGCGCCCTGCCGGCGCGGTGCCATGACGAACGAAAACGAACGCGGAGCGTCACACGAGACACAGGCTCGTCGGAGCGCGCGCGGCCGACTAATGCGAGAACGAAAGCGAAATTTCAAGAGCGCAGCAACGCCGCGCCGCGGGGCTGACCTTGCGGCGCGGGGTGCAGCTAGGCGGGGCGACGCGGGGTGGGGAGAAAGTGCTGCACATTCACTTTCGCGCGGCGGCACTGCGGGCATTGGCGGCGGGCGCTGCTGCGTCGGCCAACGAGGTGCTTCGGTGCGACACTACCACTGTTGTACTTTCGACTGCTCAATGTCCGCGAATCCGTACGAGTGTAATTCGCTTCCCGCGATTACCCATCTTTTTCTTCTAAGGGCTGGTTAAAAAATGGTAGCAGGCAGTTCGCCTAGCTCTGATTTATCCTACATTAGGTAGGTACCTACCTACTTAATACACATCAAAAAAAACAATATTCAACAGTTTAGAACTTTAGAAAGTAAATTAGACGCGTAGGTATTAATTAAGTTGGCAACTTGAGAACTAATTTGTACTAAATTATTTATACTTAATATAAGGTTCGCAAAAGGGTGAATTTCAAAAAAAACGTTAGGTACGTAACGCAATGTAAACAAAAAGGAATATTCACTGTTTTGTTACACAAAAGATAATTTTGTAACATAAGTAGAAGAAATTATAAAGATGTAGGTGTATGTTGTTCTTACTTACCTATTCATATGGATGAATAAAACATACGAATTTGGTAATAATTTACTTTAATAGGTAGGTACCTACCTACTCCCAGTTTAAAAAAAACAACAGCATCTTTCATCCGTGTAAAACTTCTAGAATTTCTTCATGTACCTAGGTAATTTTTGGCGATAATTTTGTTGTCTTTCTTCTGATCTCATAGTCCCTGAGCCCACTCCAAAATTGCCTACGTCATATGACATCACGATAAAATGCATGGCACACGGTCGGAAAAGTTGTGCTGAGCGAGGATCAAAAGATTATCGCACCTAAAATTGGCCGGAAGTTTGAGAAAATCCTTCACTTCCGGTCAAAATTTCAAGGTTATATTTACGTCATGTGAAATCACTATGACACCCCTGGCATCATTTAACCCTTTAATCGTAGAGAGAGTCATTCTATAAAAAATAAAAAACATGAAAACCTTATTTTTTTGAAGTTTGAAAAAAAATCCAAATGGATTAGTAAATAAAAAGAAACTGTAGGTAACGACAGTCAAAGTCATACATATAAGTATATACCTACCTACATTCCCAAGATGCCATAAATAACTACACACCTCTATTGATACTAATAGTGTAAGTATACATATTTGAACGCGATATGAGATAAAAAAGAATAGTTTTAAATAAAAATTAAAAAAAAAATTAACATAAAATTAAAACCGTCTTCAAAAACCCAATAACAAGGGTTAAATAAAGACCGGCCTCCTAGGAGTCCTACGAATTGCCTATTTGGTACCTAATAGGTACATTTTTTTAAATGTATGTTTACCGATTTTAAACATACATAAAAAAAATACGAACGGTGGAACATAGAACCTCCTCCTATTTTGAAGTCGTCGTTTAAAAACACAGAAATATGTACAAACCCTAACATAAGTCCTTTGTGTAACGTAACAAAGTGTCACACAAAAGAAGTCAAATTCGACGCCATAATGCTTTTCACCACGTGGACCAAAGAACTACGAGAGAATTCTTTGAATCGTATAGATGTGCTATGCTTTAAGCGTGTGCTAGACGGTTTCAAACCGTCTAGCACACGCTTCATTAACGTACAGTTGTCAAACTATGTAAAAGTAGTAGCGCAAAACAATAATCGTACCTACATGCATAAACCTCATTACAAAACGAATTCTTAAATCACTTGGTCACTGGTTTTATTGCTCACTGTCAAAAAAAACATGGCTTCTCCATTTGTTTTAGTTGGTAATAGTGTAAAATGTTGCCATACAAAAAAACATTATGGATGCGTTAATCCATTTGAATAGTACCTAACTACCTCCCTAGAATGACGTAACGTAACACAGCTGGTGTCACCAAAAGGAACAAAATTTGTATTATAATTTTGGTATGATATTTTGTTATATACCTATATTAGTTTTTATTCGCCTGAAAACCTCTTTTCTAGAAATTTCATTTAATCCATATTAAAAAGTACATGAATATTTTTTGCTAAATCTTTCTAATCGGAAGTTTCGATTTCTTGTTTCAACTTTAGTGTCGTGGAGACTCATGAATTTTGTATACTTACCTACTGTAAAACTAAACAAAATATGGTGAAATATATATGTATTACAGTAGATACGAAAACGCATTTAAGTTCCATATTTACCTTGTCAATTTTTTTATACTTTCTAATCCATCCATGGAGACTTTTTATTTTTATGGAATGTAGGTAGGTATTACATTTTTAGCCTGGCTAGCTAGAAAAAACTTAATAAGTGTGCATCACATAATTTGGTATTATGAATTAACCTTTGTCTTTAATACTAAGTAGGTATTTATTCGCAGATAACGTAAACCCACCTGCCGCGATAATCCGCCATGCCATGAGTCACTGTCTGCAGCGCTGTCTGGCTGAGGAGACAGCGCTGACCGCTGTTCAGTAGGTATTGGGCTTAGACCATAATGCTGGGGCCACACCAACGGAAACGCCGATAAAAATCAACGTCTATCGCCTTATGCATATTACGCATAAGGCGATCGACGACGTTGATTTTTATCGGCGTTTCCCGTTAGTATAGCCCCAGCATAATACCAGGACCGGCCTAATCCTACGGCCACACTTCGGCAATTCGGCGAAGCTTCGCGTTATAGGCCTACCACACGCACAAGCTTCACCACAGTTTTGCCTGCGCAGGCCGGTTTGTACACGGAACACGGAGCGTGTGGTTGGTAAAACTCTATAGACACGAAGTGTTCAGTTTTGGCCTGCGCAGGCAAAACTGTGGTGAAGCTTGTGCGTGTGGTAGGCCCATAAGATCAATGGTCTTGCACGTTTCCATTAGTCCGCCGTCCCAGGCCTAAAAATGTGTATCATATAACTAGCCTAGGAGACATGTATAGTGCCGTAGACCTATACCTACAGAAGCCCAATATCCATTTCTTACGCGTCAACTAGGAAGCTCTTGGAAGTTACGAGGTCCGAAAAAACCGAAAATTTGCAAAAAAATGTATCACATTACTAAGTTACGACAGTACTATCACGTGATACCCGGTACCACCAATAACCCAAAAAACCATTTCTTACGAAGTTTTCAGGAAGCCAAGTGCGAAATCAGAAGGGTCAAAGTTTTGATTTTTTGCCAAAAAATGTATCATATTACCAAGTCACGAGAGTACTATCCGGAGTTAGAGGAGGATCTAAATAAATAGAAAAACCATTTCTTACGGCGATGCTAGGAAGCTTTCTTGAAAATCAGAAGCTTTTTGTTCAGTATGAACACTCATCGCCCAAGTAATTATATTAAGTTATAGCCGTATAGATTCATGTTCGCGGGTTGTTTCAGACTTATTAGAAATATTTTGATAAGATTATTACTATTTGAGTCTATAAACAATGAAAATCGATTGAAAATTTAGAAAATTGAAATGTTTTTGGTGAGTAACAACCCTATGTAAAATAATGAGAAAGTACATGTATTAGACACACCCAATAAATAAAATGTAATGAAAGAGGTTAATAAACAACATATTTATTTATGTTTAATAAAAAAGTAAACGAAATTTAATAATTACAAAGTAAACGAACTTACCTGAAGGGAAGTTATATTAATTGTGTGAGCTGCACTGCAGTCTCGAAGTCTTAAATATAAGAAACAAACAACGTAACGAAAACTGATAACTACCTAAAAGAAGAAAAATTAAAATGTTAAAGTGACCCATTTTAAAACGTATGAAATGCGTCTGAAATACATTATATTTATTTCACCAGTGTTCCACTTTGTTATGAAATACACCTACTTTAAATTCTTCTAATTCATTTTCTTATCATAATATGTGCCTTCAATTTTAGCTTACAAATTGTTCAATGTAGGTATCACCATATTCACAATGCAAAAACCGACAACGGTAACTAAACTGACAGACGGCGTTATAATCAGTCTTATTACCAATTATAGTATCAATTTTTTATTACCACAAAACAATCATAAAAGAGGTGCTTATTCCCAACAGAAACTGCATAATATTAAGTAAATCCTGTCATACGTCATACCAAGAGTCACGTGATCTACCAGTGACGCGATTGGTTTAAAAACGAAACGGACAGAAACGCTAGTTAGCGATGGGCATCTTGGCTAAGGGCCACCGTGAATGTCCACCTTAAGCTGTTTTCATTTGTCATTTCGAACTGTTTCGCATGCAAGTTTGTTGACTTCCAGGTTTCAATACCATAGACCATATCCATACGAAGCGGCAGGTTTTACAGAAGACGAAAGAATATAACCAGCAATTATGCTTAACGTTTGTGAACTATGTGAAAACCTTGATGCAATCGGGACATGGGGTATACTGCAATCTCTCTAGCGGTATCAAATATGACGTTTCACTGGTAAAGGTACCTTATGGCGGTGGCCACACCACGTACCTTCACCTGCGAAACGTCACAAATTGACTATTGGGACATTAAAGTGTTGAAGGGTTTGTAAGAAAATGCCACCATGCCAATTGCCAGTCCGTCTTCTTAACCTCTTCTTACAATGCAATGTGGCCAGCTCACTGTCAATTGAGATTTGAAACTCGCTGAGTTTTGTAGCCAACTTTGGTTATTCTGTGGATCTCCTCATTTCTGATTCGATCTTGCAGAGATACTCCCAGCATAGCCCTTTCTATTACCTTGAGCCTTCTTATGAGACCCATTGTTAAGGACCACGTCTTTGTTTCGAGTGTTTTGTAAGTCATCTCTGGCAATAGGTACACACTGGTCAAAGACTTTTTCTTGAGAATCTACTGTAATTGGGACGAGAAGATGCTGCGTAGGAAGGTACCGAACGCTGCCCAGCCGAGATGGATATGACGGTTGACCTCTTTCTAAAATAAATATTATTATCAACAACTTCGAGTGTAAAGTTCCGAACTTACGGAAGAATGGGTACAACACGGAAGTTAGACATGATTTTTATTTTTTCCGTATTTACTTGTAGAAGAGAGGCTAATAAAGTCCATTACCGCGTTGTAGAACATTAGTTAAGCTGTTTGTCGCTGGTAACGCTGCCCGTACATAGTCGCCTTAGTTGTCTTTACTTGCTGCGTGCTGTAGCTAAGTATCGCTTGTCACTACACCAGCCCCCCTTTGAGACCGGTGGTTGATAGTGGTGACGTGCAGTCTATGCGTAGAATGGCCGCTTGCAAGTGCCAGTTGATGTCTCCAGAAGTGCTCAGAGCCGCGTTGGTGAGCGTAGCAGGAGAAGAGGAGTGAAGTGGAGTATACAGTGAATCGTGTAGGGTAGACGCTGAGAGTCGCGCTGAGACGCAGTGATTCACGCTTAGACGCAGTGAGTCGCGTCGAGGTACGCAGTGAGTTGCGTTAAGACGCAGTGAGTCGCGTCGTGATACGCAGTGAGTCTCGTAGTGTAACGCAGTCACGTTATCGAGTAAGAGTTGTATGCACACTGTAGACATCAGGCATAGATATAAGACAGTATGCTAGTGGTGCATAGTGCGGGTTATCTGGCTTGCTTTAAAACTGCGTCATGGTTTTTGAAGGTCATCAAGGTTGCGTAATTTGTCCATTGTCGGGGTCACCAATGTAGATGTAATCTATCTGTTTAGTTTTAAAGTATCTCCTAAGTGCCATACGATAAATAAATTATCACGTCGGGGCCACCAATGTAGAAGAGAGGCTAATAGAGAGATCTCTTTCTAGGCGGTTGTTTTGCCTGGGGATCGAAGTCCATTAGAATGAAGTTGAAAGTTGTATATATGCAACTTGACTAGGACAACTTCGATACTGCGTTGTTGAACATTAATTAAGCTGTTTGCCGCTGGTGGTGCTGCCCGAATTTAGTCGCCTTAGTTGTATTCTACTTGCTGCGTGCTGTAGCTAGATGTCGTTATTTGAGACCCACTTGTTGAGAAACTAATGAGGCCATCAAGCATTGTGTCCAGAACCAGATCGTCCAGGAGCTCAGCCATGGCTATAATATCGTTGGCAAATCGAAGGTGCACTCACCAGGTAGTCGCTGTCGATACGTATACCAAGTAAGTAAGCTTGAAAAGGTTTCCAACGCAGCAATGAACAGATTTAACACCTTACTGTCTCACTCCGCGTTGCAGATGTATAGGTTCTAGTTTTGGTTAAGAACACGGACTGGCATGCACCAATGCAAACACCATGTACTAAGGTCAATTTGATACCGCCAGAGAGATTGCAGTATAGCCCATGTCTCGATTGCATAAAGGCTGTCTCATAGTCCACAAACGCCGGTAACACACCTCCGCCGCGGAACTGTAGTAGCGAAACTCTGGCAACGAAATAAAGTTAAATTTCGTATTAAATATCATGATTCCGCTACAGTTTCGCGGTTTCGCGGCGGAGGTGTACTACCGGCGAAATGGCTTAGTATAATGGCTGGTTATACTCCTCCGTGTTCTGTATAACCTGCCGTATGTTTTACCGTTGCTACCGTGCTGTTGTATGTTTTACCGTTTTTACGATATAACAAAAATAAAAATATGTTGAAAAAAATCGTTCCTTGTATGGGGACCCCCTTTATTATTTAACTTTATTGCTATATTTTTATTTGTTAGTAAATCCGCCGTAATCACACATATTCTGAAAAAAAAAACAACCCGCTATCTATTACGGTTCAAAAGATACAGCTCTTTATATAGACATACAGACAGACAGTATAGACAGTATAGACAGACAGACGGACGGACGGACAGCGTAGGCATATTAACTGGATCCCGTTGGGCGCCCTTCGAGTACGAAACCGTAAAAATTGATACGTAAGACTGATGTGCTTGGGTGCGTCTAATACTTGTACTTCTCATTCCTCTGCATAGGGTTCTTACTGACCAAAAACATTGAAATTTTCTAAATTTACAAATGATTTTCAATGTTTATATACTCAAATAGTAATATTCTTATCAAAATATTCCTAATTAGTCTGAAACAATCCGCGAACGTGAATTTATACGACTATAACTTAATATTAATTACTTGGGCGATGGGTGTTCATACTGAACAAAAAGCTTCTGATTTTCAAGAAAGCTTCCTAGCATCGCCGTAAGAAATGGTTTTTCTATTTATTTAGATCCTCCTCTAACTCCGGATAGTACTCTCGTGACTTAGTAATATGATACATTTTTTTGCAAAAAATCAAAACTTTGACCCTTCTGATTTCGCACTTGGCTTCCTGAAAACTTCGTTGCGACTCGAAACAGACGACTCTGCGCACGTGTTCATGGGAATTCAAATTCTTGAGGGTCGAGTAGGTGCCTACAGTCGGTTTTAATATACATAGGTAATTTGATAGATGAAGAAAAAAACTTGACAATATTATTATATATTATTTACTTTATGGTGATGCTCAGTTATTTCAGTCAAAAATGTACATTTTCTATTTCGTTTTTTTATTGCAATAAAACATAATATTTAGGGATTTTTATCAAGTGTTAGTGCAAGTTTATGTCGCAACGTTGCTTTTATTTAAACAATTAGTATGACTCTTAATCAATAAAAAATTAAGAACTTTTTTCAAGAATCGTGTAGGGTAGACGCTGAGAGTCGCGCTGAGACGCAGTGATTCACGCTTAGACGCAGTGAGTCGCGTCGAGGTACGCAGTGAGTTGCGTTAAGACGCAGTGAGTCGCGTCGTGATACGCAGTGAGTCTCGTAGTGTAACGCAGTCACGTTATCGAGTAAGAGTTGTATGCACACTGTAGACATCAGGCATAGATATAAGACAGTATGCTAGTGGTGCATAGTGCGGGTTATCTGGCTTGCTTTAAAACTGCGTCATGGTTTTTGAAGGTCATCAAGGTTGCGTAATTTGTCCATTGTCGGGGTCACCAATGTAGATGTAATCTATCTGTTTAGTTTTAAAGTATCTCCTAAGTGCCATACGATAAATAAATTATCACGTCGGGGCCACCAATGTAGAAGAGAGGCTAATAGAGAGATCTCTTTCTAGGCGGTTGTTTTGCCTGGGGATCGAAGTCCATTAGAATGAAGTTGAAAGTTGTATATATGCAACTTGACTAGGACAACTTCGATACTGCGTTGTTGAACATTAATTAAGCTGTTTGCCGCTGGTGGTGCTGCCCGAATTTAGTCGCCTTAGTTGTATTCTACTTGCTGCGTGCTGTAGCTAGATGTCGTTATTTGAGACCCACTTGTTGAGAAACTAATGAGGCCATCAAGCATTGTGTCCAGAACCAGATCGTCCAGGAGCTCAGCCATGGCTATAATATCGTTGGCAAATCGAAGGTGCACTCACCAGGTAGTCGCTGTCGATACGTATACCAAGTAAGTAAGCTTGAAAAGGTTTCCAACGCAGCAATGAACAGATTTAACACCTTACTGTCTCACTCCGCGTTGCAGATGTATAGGTTCTAGTTTTGGTTAAGAACACGGACTGGCATGCACCAATGCAAACACCATGTACTAAGGTCAATTTGATACCGCCAGAGAGATTGCAGTATAGCCCATGTCTCGATTGCATAAAGGCTGTCTCATAGTCCACAAACGCCGGTAACACACCTCCGCCGCGGAACTGTAGTAGCGAAACTCTGGCAACGAAATAAAGTTAAATTTCGTATTAAATATCATGATTCCGCTACAGTTTCGCGGTTTCGCGGCGGAGGTGTACTACCGGCGAAATGGCTTAGTATAATGGCTGGTTATACTCCTCCGTGTTCTGTATAACCTGCCGTATGTTTTACCGTTGCTACCGTGCTGTTGTATGTTTTACCGTTTTTACGATATAACAAAAATAAAAATATGTTGAAAAAAATCGTTCCTTGTATGGGGACCCCCTTTATTATTTAACTTTATTGCTATATTTTTATTTGTTAGTAAATCCGCCGTAATCACACATATTCTGAAAAAAAAAACAACCCGCTATCTATTACGGTTCAAAAGATACAGCTCTTTATATAGACATACAGACAGACAGTATAGACAGTATAGACAGACAGACGGACGGACGGACAGCGTAGGCATATTAACTGGATCCCGTTGGGCGCCCTTCGAGTACGAAACCGTAAAAATTGATACGTAAGACTGATGTGCTTGGGTGCGTCTAATACTTGTACTTCTCATTCCTCTGCATAGGGTTCTTACTGACCAAAAACATTGAAATTTTCTAAATTTACAAATGATTTTCAATGTTTATATACTCAAATAGTAATATTCTTATCAAAATATTCCTAATTAGTCTGAAACAATCCGCGAACGTGAATTTATACGACTATAACTTAATATTAATTACTTGGGCGATGGGTGTTCATACTGAACAAAAAGCTTCTGATTTTCAAGAAAGCTTCCTAGCATCGCCGTAAGAAATGGTTTTTCTATTTATTTAGATCCTCCTCTAACTCCGGATAGTACTCTCGTGACTTAGTAATATGATACATTTTTTTGCAAAAAATCAAAACTTTGACCCTTCTGATTTCGCACTTGGCTTCCTGAAAACTTCGTAAGAAATGGTTTTTTGGGTTATTGGTGGTACCGGGTATCACGTGATAGTACTGTCGTAACTTAGTAATGTGATACATTTTTTTGCAAATTTTCGGTTTTTTCAGACCTCATAACTTCCAAGAGCTTCCTAGTTGACGCGTAAGAAATGGATATTGGGCTTCTGTAGGTATAGGTCTACGGCACTATACATGTCTCCTAGGCTAGTTATATGATACACATTTTTAGGCCTGGGACGGCGGACTACATAGCCAACCCGTAAAAAGTGAAACACAAAATGGATTCATGTAGGCGTTAATCAACGCGTACTTAATACCCACCACAACACGCACACAGGTAAACAAATAATGTTGCTAGCGGGTTGCATTTCCCCGAAAACATAGGAATTACTATTATAAATAATGTTTGTTAAAATATAGCATTTAACTGTCGACTAGGGTACATTAGTATTCTGTAACGTACCCAATGATTTCAAAAGGAAGGATGCGCCCCATCGAACATTTGGCATAAACCTACTTAATACAAGGAATTACTAGCGAGCGCCATCTATCATAACTCTTACGGACTACGTGGCCGCAAATGGCGCGAAAGAGAGCCGCGTTGCATAGGTAACTTCGCGTCGCTACATTGATTGAGTCGAGTCGTCATTGAACGCCAGTATGGGCTTGATATTATGGCTTTAAAAAGGGTTTATTTAATTGTTTGACATGCAATAAAAATAATGTAAGGTTACCAAGGTTCCAGGTTAGGTTAGGTGTTACGTTACCGATATTCCATGTTTACTTTGGTATAATAATTTTTGCAGCCTTTTACTACACAAGCAGTCATTTTTATTACGAGCGAACGACGTCTGCCAATGACGGTCTCCCGCGGACTACTGAATCGCGTTGGTGTCAAAATGTTCATTTTGACACCAACGCGCTGGTGCCATTTTGTCGCGCCGTAGGCCCGGTCCCTATAGGCCTACCACACGCGCAAGCTTCACCACAGTTTTGCCTGCGCAGGCCGGTTTGTACACGGAACACGGAGCGTGTGGTTGGCAAAACTCTATAGACACGAAGTGTTCAGTTTTGGCTTGCGCAGGTAAAACTGTGGTGAAGCTTGCGCGTGTGGTAGGCCCATTACGCTAGTAATATATAAGTCAATGAACGTACCATAATATTCTATCCATTAAATTAAATTAGTTTATAAATTATACATTAGATTTAGTACTTATACCTACTGCCCGGTAATTCAAATTGTCCATATACAAATGTCAATCGTAGGAACAGGAAATTGTACAGAAATTGGAAGTTGTTTAAAAATTATTTGGTAATTTGCGAGGTTAAATTACCCGACTGGTTGATATTAGAATTCAGGGGAAAATATTCCGTTATACTGGCAACATTGCCGTGTATGTAATGGCGGCGTCTGCTGGCTCGGCGAGTCGGCGAGTTCTGTCTGACCGCCAAGCGAGCATCGCTGGGCGAGTATAGCTCTTGTCGCCGAGCGGCGACTGCGGCGTGCGAGTTCTCGTTCTCGCCGGCAGTGTGAACAGCCAGCGAGCAACAATTAATATATGTGTCTCTTTTATTCACACGGGATCTATAATCTTTTGTTCATTTCTTGAGCGAGAAAATAGCCGATAGCTAAACGCTCACTAGCCTGCGGTGGTAAAAGTACCAAAATCGCTGTAGGTATGAGTGCCTATAACTATTGAGGAGATCCCTCGATTCCTCACGGATCCTCAGTACATTCAAACAAAAAAATAATTTTTCAAATTGGTCCACAATTTACGGAGAAATTGGTAAACATACATAAAAAAGACATACATACAGCCGAACGTAGAACCTCCATCTTTTTTGAAGTCGGTTGACACGAGAGAACATCGTTTTTACTCCCAAGGTCCCAAGCCGTGATTCCTACGCGAGAAGGAGATAAAATTTAAACTTCAATTCGGGAATACCATAGTAGATGGGTAAATTAAAAAAAAATGCTAAAAAAACCGCTTTTACCTGTGTGTAACGCAAATTAGTCATACAAACGCGACGACGACGCGGTTAGCCTAGTTGGTAGTGACCCTGCCTACGAAGCTAGCGGTCCCGGGTTCGAATCCCGGTATGGACAAATATTTGTGTGATGAGCGCGAGTATTTGTTTCTGAGTCATGGATGTTTTCTATGTATTTAAGTATATATTTCTCTATATAAGTATGTATACCGTTGCCTGGTACCCATAGTACAAGCCTAGAGCTTAGTTTGGGACTAGGTCAATTTGTGTGAGATTGTCCCCTGATATTTATTTATTTATTATTTATTATTAAATCATATAAGTAGTTAACTTTCGTTAGGTACTCAAAGGAAATTATTAACGGATTTTTAATTAAGGCCTTAGTAACTGTCGAATCCTTAACTACGTAATTTTTTTTTATTCTCCCGGAGGTACCTGTCCTGACCTACTTGCATTTTTCATCATAGTTGTAGATTCTTGGGGTTTATTTTATCCATTTAGTTTGGGTATCGGGTCTGATTCTGACTAGTTGTATTTGTTTAGTTATATTTAAATAAATCTTAGTGTAATGTCATAAGTCATAAATCATTTCAATGTAAGTACTTACCTCGGCGATAAATGCAAACTTTAAATTCGTATTACTACGATGTTCTTTTGTTGTCATTATGCTCGCCCCTAACTTTTAACACCTGTAATATAAAAGGTCCTATGTGCATCAAAGTGTTGATAAGCTTACGTCATTTTACAAGCGTAAACAAACCTGCTTTGTAAAAATGAATCGGGTTTAGACGACTCTGCGCACGTGTTCATGGGAATTCAAATTCTTGAGGGTCGAGTAGGTGCCTACAGTCGGTTTTAATATACATAGGTAATTTGATAGATGAAGAAAAAAACTTGACAATATTATTATATATTATTTACTTTATGGTGATGCTCAGTTATTTCAGTCAAAAATGTACATTTTCTATTTCGTTTTTTTATTGCAATAAAACATAATATTTAGGGATTTTTATCAAGTGTTAGTGCAAGTTTATGTCGCAACGTTGCTTTTATTTAAACAATTAGTATGACTCTTAATCAATAAAAAATTAAGAACTTTTTTCATAAATTTTAAGTAGGTAAAGTACGACATACACTCATTGAGTACATACACCAGGAGATGCCTTAGGCGCAATTTACTAACCACAAAAGTCTGTCGTTTTTTGGGGGAGGCGAGGTAATACTGAACATCATTATGCCATCTAGCATTCAATAGCAAAACAAGTCTTAAAACTAAATTAGGACACATTCCAGTTATAGTAGATAGCGCTAATTACACCGGTGTGAAGTTAGCGGCCTATGTTAACCTGACCAAATTCGGGAGTCGTATTTATTGCAAAAATACTAAATAAATACGAGTACCTAATTTGGTCGGGTTAACATAGGCTTAGGCCGCTATCTTCACAGCGACCTGTGATAAGGGTGTAACCAATTCGACATCAAGGCATTACTAGTATCGACGTTTCTTTGACGGAGTTGTCAACTTTAATGGTTTCTAGAAGATTTTTTCGTTCAAAACAAAACACTTAATTTTTTAATACTTTTTTCTACGAAACCAATAACTTCTAAAAACTATTATAGGATTTTTTTCTAAAAACTATTATATGATTTTTTTGCCCTTCGGGTATTTTCATATTCTTCTCATCAAAACACGTAGAAATATTTTTTTATTCACGGATTTTTTCCATACTTACCGTACGGGTTCAGTCAGGTGTTTAGTTGTGGAAGCGTAACAGACAGATAGACACACTGATTGGTGTAAACTTAAATAGATTTAAACAACTAATAAGGGGTCATTCAAGTATTACGAAAGCACTAAATTTATTGGGTATTTGATTTGCTTATTTTTGATGAGACGGGGGGATTTGAATGACGATTACGCAAGCAATACTTATTTATACTGGGTGTTTTTTTATTCGTCTGCAAAATTTTGGGGGTTAAATCAGTAAGTCATACTGATCAACTTTCACTATGGGACGAAACCCGAAATCGCGAAAAAAAATTGATCATCCCATACATTTTGGCTAGTCAGCTGACGATGTTTTGTATGGGAGGGTCAAATTTTTTTTCGCGATTTCGGGGTTGGTCCCATAGTGAAAGTTGGTCAGTATGACTTACTGATTTAAGCCCCAAAATTTTGTAGACGAATAAAAAACACCCAGTATAATTCCTGTAATTTTAATACTTGAACGGCCCGTAACTAATTTAGGAGACAATGAAATTAAATTGTTATATTAATAAATTGGTTTGTTACATAGCTTTCTTAATTAATAAATCAGTGATGTTTTTTAATAAATTTAATTACCTAACAAAATTAATTTAATTTGATTTTTTTGACCTTCCCTCCTCTCCCCTTCGTGACACCGTAAGTGACACTAAACGACTACCACCCCCTCAATTCGCTTCACGTGATTTATGGACGACCCAAAAACCAAAAGATAAATTTTAATATGTTTCACCGCCCCATATTATTAGTAGTACGTCTACTAGACAGGAGATGGCGTTTATAACAACTTTCTTAATGTTCTAGAATCGTCTGTTTATATTATTGCATAAAATCGATTCATTAAATAAATACACAAAATACTTAAGAAAATAAACTAATAAACTAACATCTCGTCCAGTGGAGTTCCCGTAACGAGATTTACAAAAGCGCAACGCGCAACTCGGCATATTTTACGAGAAAACCTTATTTTCGTCTCAAATACGGATACGTCTTTCCCACGTCTTTCCTCGCGGGCACGTCATACTAGACTGAACCAGTAAATAACAAAGTACTGTATGGACTGAACAACATGTTACCTCGAGGTAACAGGTTACGCATCACTCTTTTGCTCGCAATGTCCCGTCTATTACTAGTAGGATTTAATGTCTCTGACAATCACACATGCAAAAGATAGCAACCGAAGACATAGTTTGACCTTTTCTTATTTATAGCATTATTAATGAGTTAAAAAGTTTAAAAAAGACAAAGGCTTTCTTTCCTTTTTTTGAAGGACTTCGTCCACAGATTGTATACGAGTTACCGAGTGATTTTACGCAAGCCGTTTATAAATCGATCAGGGAATCGATATATTGGTGTGCAAAAAATAATACACAAAAACACTTTTAATTTATCGAAATTCATGGTGAAAAATAACTAAATAACATAATAAATGCAGGTAACTATAATGTTACGCCATCTTTATTCGAATTTGATGCGTTTTGATTGACAACAGGGTATTTTCTTGGAGCTTCTTACTCTTCGATCTCTCTTTGATTTTGATAATCCGAAATAATCGACTAAATGGGTAGTTTTTATAAACGTGCAAGGTACTCGTAATTTGATCTTATACCTCGATAGAGGGGAAAGTCTGGGTAAGGCCCGTCCTGGTATAAATGGTCTAAGGACACACTTTGATAAAGCGCGCCGTGAGTCATCGTTTGCGCAGACACGAACAGACAAAACCGATGATGTCCGCGAGCAAAGAATCTTCTATGCGCACAATTTACACCGTACACATTAGTATAAAAATTAAATAAAAGATTTATAAAACCCCCGGCACAAAAATAAAACTGTAAAAAGTAAATAAATAATATAGCCCTTAAAGGTTAATGTCAGTAGTAATATTTTGATTCAAGCGTCGTCACGTCGTCGGGGGACCGGTAATAGCCTGTATTGTTTGTATTTTATTTACTTCGCGGCCATATTATTTATTTACTTTTTGGAGTTTTATTTTTGTGCCGGGGGTTTTTTAAATTTTCAATTAAATTTTTATTTCATGCTTTTAAAACTTTATGTGACACGTTACCATCGACACTATTCCCCAATTCACGCAAATATACTTTCCGGAAGGAGACACGAAATTGCGACACGAGATCTTTTGCTAAATTTTTTGTTCAGTGCCTAAAAAAACCTCTGAGCGAAATCTTCCGACGAAGACAACGCGCTCCGAGCATTAGGGCTTGTTCATATTATTCCAGTAACGCATTCCAGTAGAAGTACATGCGACGTTACAATAGCTCTCGCCTCAAACGTGAAAACCATACTCGTCAATGAACTTCTACTGGAATCATTCACTGGAATAAATGTGAAGCGGGCATTATGTACGCCACTGGACGGACTTCGTCAATCCAAATCTAAGACTCAAAAATCGGTAGATTCTTACGAAAATTCAGTAGATCTGTAGATATATCCTGAATTCCGTAGATCTCCTAAAAATCAGGAGTCCACAAACATGGCGACTAACCTGCCGGCCAATCACAGGCACAGGATGGCGGTGCGTGGATCATACTGATTGGTCAATTACATTTCCCACGCTTTTAAAATTTGTCTACTGCGCAGGTACATCGGTAAGCCGTATCAAGTGTCGTACTGTATGTTCGCGATCTTAAAAAGGTATAAGTATGTACATACTTTACGGAATGTAGGTAGATACGTAGTTCTTACCTGTAGTGAGGGTAAAAGCTATAGGTAATTATGTCATCTGTTTTAACAATTAAATTATTTATTATTTATGAGTACCACCTGTCGTGCTGATAAGTTATCAAAATTTGGTATCAGTTGGTATATAATTATCTTGACTCACGTCCTGCTGCAATAAATTTTTGTACACAATAAATTTTTATGCATGCATATCTTTAAAAAAATACAAGGAGGTAACTAATGATAACTTAAGGTAATATTTCATAAGTTAAAATCCATGTGCATGTGCGTGTGTGTGTGTATAGGTTGGTTTATTATTTCTAACCCCCTTACTAATAAACGTTGAATAACGGCTGAGTAGTTATACAATGCTTTGTCCTTATCTGTCGAATTCAAATGTCACAATGACAGATAAGGACAAAGCATTGTATAACTACTCAGCCGTTACTCAACGTTTATTAGTAAGGGGGTAAGGATTTAAATTTAAAAGTACCTATAATGATACAAAGTTATGTTTTCGTCTTGTGTTGTAATTTTATGGTAGGTAGGTACTTAGTAAATATATCGATATAATCGATATCGATATATTATCGGTAGTTAGATATGCGATAAATCTTAATAAATCAGCCTAAATTAAATTTCTCTGACGCTCTTACCTTTTCTCCCCTATCATACCACGCCGTCATCAATTTTTTCACCGACAGTACAATCCCTAATCGCTCTGAACGAAACCAAAACCGGTCCAAGGAGTGCCGGAGGGAAGAGGAACGTGTGACCCAGTTCCCTCAGCCCTTGCCAGGTGACTGCAGTAAGGGGAGCCCTACCACGTGCAAACAAGAGCCAAATTACATCTTTACCAACTTAACAATTCTGCTAGCAATCCAAGAAATGTTCTAAGCTTACTGTATTTGAAGGCCCGTAAGGTTCAAAAATTAGGGTAGCATTACTTGAGGGACGGTTAAATGTTAAGTTGGCAAAGGAACTGCGTTTCAGTCAAACGAATATCAAAGCAATAATATCTTTTGTTAGTTTCTGAAGTCCGCACATCTGTGTGACCTACATGAATAGCCATTGAAGTACCTATTGAATATAATGATGCGTTAAAATCGTATAATGAATTCGATCAGGTTATTTTGTGTGAAATAAATCAGCACACGCTAAGACAAAGAATGTGTCACGCCTACTGAAACAAATATTGCAAGTTGCAAGGTATTGTAAAATTACAATAAACGATCACTATCTAAATATACCAGCTTTGAAGCTAATAGATTATGCATATACATATACCAGCAAGCACTTTAAGAGGATTGTGAGTTGACAGCTTTCCATACAAACAGCGATAACGTTTTCCACCAAATGTTAACCGATTTCGACCAAATTTTTGATATGTGGTCAAAAACTATGTCCATGCGTTTAGTTTTTTTTTAATATTTATTAATTATAAAAAGTTTATGGCCGAAATTACTTTTGTATGAAAACAATAAAACGGGAATAAATTGAATTTTTTTGTTATAATGGAAAAACCGATACGTACGGACAGTTTTTGTTCCAATTGACCACATATCAAAAATTGATCGAAATCGGTTAACATTTAGGGGGTGGAAAACGTTATCGCCGTTTGTATGGAAAGCCGTCAACACACAACCTTCTTAGATTCGGTCTGTCCTAATTTTGCCACTCGTCTTACAACTGCCTTAAATTATTGCGACAGTTTCATACATATAGCTACTTATTTCACTTTCTAATAAACCAGAAAATAAAGTATACCTAATATTCTTTACTATGTGCAATCTGCTTTAAATAATTAAACAAAGAGGTTTAATGACGTACTATTATTATTTAGTTTTTTCAACGCTTCAAACAATATTGTTTAACCCAACTTGTATTTTAAAACCTATCTAACTAACTTAAGTATATAAGTACCTTGCTCGTGGAATAACCGTTTTTCTTTGAATTCTTAACTTAGTAAAAACTTAAGTTAAACACGATGAACATTCATTTAGACAAAGGTTAACTGGAAAAGTTCCATTTTTATACTCATATACACTGGCCCGCAAAACTAAGTATCACACTTTTAACATGTAAATTTTTTCTAAACTATAAAAGTTAGAGATTTAAATTAAAAAACGTTTTATAGCAAATTTTATCAGCTTTCTTTCCAACTATAACTAAAATAAACAGTAACATTTTCAACTTAAAGAAAAGATAAATCAATAAAATAGCCATTTATAGTTATTGCAATTTTAAAAGTGTGATACTT
The DNA here is from genome assembly GCA_963241965.1 of Tortrix viridana. Taxonomy (NCBI): domain Eukaryota; kingdom Metazoa; phylum Arthropoda; class Insecta; order Lepidoptera; family Tortricidae; genus Tortrix; species Tortrix viridana. Next base: position 5,818,433 of record OY725179.1, on the reverse strand, counting down.
AGTTTTGCGGGCCAGTGTACATTTAGGATAACATTTCTTTTGCTTTCTTTTGAATGTGGTTAAACTCGCATACTAAAGCATAATAAGTATAATCAAAAACTAAAACCCGACTGCAAAAAGAAACTGCTGAAACCCCTAGTTTTTTTCTTTAATTTCTAGCCGCCATGTTTAAAACAAAATAGCCTATAACCATCGCACAATAAAGACGGTTCATGAGGAACGACGCTAGAGTGGAACATATTTACATATATATATGAACTTAGGGTGTCAAAGTCAATTACCCTTCCTTTGTTTCGCCGTAGTCAGGTAAAAAGCGTCAGAGTTAGTACATAGCCGTCAAAGCGTCAGTTAGTACTAACCCCTTTCGGGTTATTTAGTTTAGTCTCGGTGAGTCTTTTTTCCGTGTAACAACATTACCGTAAACTGATACTTCTAAGCGCTTTAAAGCTTCGTGAAGCTTATCCAAAGTTTAGAAAGCTTACTGTCTCCTTTTGGACCCCTTAGCTGAAGCGTAGCGAAGCGCAAACGATTGTTCCGGAGTTGACAATAAATTGTTCCTTCTGTCTGTCTGTCGGTGAGGATTAGAGTGATATGAGGAAATTATCGCCAGATTGGCTCAGTGGGGTAAATGAAAACGGCGAGACTAGTGGTCGCGGATTCGATTCTTGCCAGGGTAAAATTATATCAACGAGGGCCCTTATAACTACGGGGAATTTCAAAAAAATAGCACACCTTTCACTTTTTCTTCAGATTTGGGGAAAAAATTGCACGTTGATTGGGACCACCATTCTGAACAAGAAAAATAGAATTCCTTATATGTCCCCAAAAAGATGTGTGGAATTGTCCGTTTTGTTACCTAAATCCAATACATTTCTTGGTAACAAAACGGACAATTCCATACATCTTTTTGGGGACATATCAGGAATTTCTATTTTTCTTGTTCAGAATAGTGGTCCCAACCAACGTGCAATTTTTTCCCCAAATCTGAAGAAAAAGTGAAAGGTGTGCTATTTTTTTGAAACTCCCCACCTACTAAATATTAATATAAATACAATTTTCTTGCAAGAACAAGAAAAAACACAAAACATGTCAGGAGGTGTTATTCGTCTCACCCACATCGACCGAGTCGAAGAAAACCGGCGAATTTACGTCGTTCGTCATTTATGCGTAAATTACTATTAACTGCCTGTATTTTCACTTAGTCGGCGGTTTTAAGCGACTAAATGAAAATGCAGGCAGCCGAATGTCATTTACACACCTTGACGGACGACGTAAATTCGCCGGTTTTCTTCGACTCTGTACTCTCAGTAGAAAGCATTAGGGTGGATTTCAGTGCGTTTCAACTGCCCTCATCACAGTTTTCAATATATTGACGAAATCGATGACACATACCAGCAACTTCTGATGTAAACAGAAGCAGAACCGGTGCTAGTTTCTATAAGCATCAGAAGTTGCTGTAGGTGTCATCGATTTCGTCAATATATTGAAAACGGTGATGACGGGGGCCGGTTGAAACGCCCTGAAATACACCCGTTAACAGAATAACATACCAGGGTTGTGATCAGAGGTTCTGTTTTATTTAGTCCAACAAGAGATACCATAGCTTCAACAATATAATAACGATATAGAAGCTAGATGGGCTAAAACAAAGTGGAATAGAGGCCCTGAACAAAAAGAAGCAGCGTACAATACAAACATTTTTAGCCTAGAAGATTTCATCACTACTACTAACTTAAAGGTATTTCTGTTTCTACCTTTGCAGCTTGTACTGGACAAAGGTGATGCATTCAAAGCTTACATATGTACATACACATTGTACCGAGGGCTTGTGAAACATACAGCCCCCATTTCCTTTACTCGGGCGGATGCAATGTGTCGAACAAAGAAAAAACATTTTGGTCAAGAACACGACACCGTCCGCGCTTTAAATAATGGGGTTCCGTATATGTGATGCAATAAAACGGTTCGTTTAAATTCAATCGATGGCCACAGATGTGTGAGGGTTTTTTCGAAATTTAAATAATTTCGGTCCGTTTTACTGGATTACACATATTTACTTGCCTACTTGTTTATTATAATAATTAAAATAAGTGTGTTTAACCGATGTATGAATCTTTATCAAAAGGTTGCAAGTTTCATTAAATATCAACCACCTATCCTATCGCTAACATCAATGCTATTATAGCTTCAGTGGGACATGAAAAACTTCTTTGAACGCGTCAAAATAGAAACCATAAATATGTATGCAATGCACCTGATATGCGTTGAATTACATAAGTACATAACCGTTTATGTCAATTGCATACATTCTATGATTTCCATTGTCGCTACCGACGACTCGAAAGTAGCTTAAGGAGTTTTAGGAGCCTAAAAGAGACCTAAAACCCCTCAGAACCCTAAAAGTTTTTATTTGACCCACATCTAAGGCATAATTGTCGAGTAATAAATTGCTTAATTATTACTTTTATAGGTCAGTGCATACAAGCAGGTGCATCCAACCACACCTGCTATGTGGGGTTGTTCAAGGTCTGCAGAAATGCCCGTTTTTGTTGCGCGAGCGCGCTCATTTGTTTCGTAACACGCGTTTGCGCAGAAAGAAATGAGGAAGGGGTGAATTAAAACATATTTGGCGCGTAAAATTACGAATGTTTTCCAAAAAGTTTTGACAACTGCGTGTTTATAACCCGTGAGCGGAATAGGTAGAGTATATTTACCTAAACTTGAAGCATGTTGATTCAATAATATGTTCCCATCTCACTCACGCATGAATGAACAAGCGTCAAGTTTAGGTACATATACTCTACCTATTCAGATCACTGTTTATAACCCTTTACACACGAACCTGTAGCATCCTGCGTGGCCTCGAGACATTTGACATTGACACGATTGATAATTTTACCCAATGATTTTTACCCGGCTAAGCGAAGCCAAAAGAAGGGTATAATTATTTAACAGTATGTATGTATGTAAGTATATTGTGTATGTATATGTCTTCTTTTTATGTGACCATAAATCGCATGTTTCACTCTAGCTTCCAAACTATTGGATCGATACTAATAAATGGGGTGACATATGATTCGTCAAACATTACCTATAAGGGTGCGTCATCTACATAGTCGACAGTCGGGTTTTAGTTTTTGAGGTAAGATTAGGTTATTAATGTTATTATATTTAAATTCGGTTTGCGTCTCCGCCATAATCTAGCTAGACCGAAGGTTGCCGAAGGACACGGTCTCTTTTTCACTTTGTCTTGAATTATTATCAAATTAAATTGGTAATATTATTGTAGCTCTTATTTTAACTTGATGGTAGTTAACTTGACCTTAACCTAAACAATAATGACACAATAGTTGAAGACAAAGTGAAATAGCGATATATGATATGATAATGTATATGAAGCCAAAAAGAGTCATAAGTAGTTAATCTTCCCTATTTATAAAAAAAAAGCATTGTTAAAAAACCTTTTCAAAGTAAATTATTCAGCAAATTTACTTTACGAACAATTTAAAAAACAACAATTTCAAACTTGTTTTCTAGCCTTTAAAACCCAAGTGAAACTATTCTTGTAACTTGTAAACAACAAGTATTTTTTTTATCTGCGAAAGGTCAGAGGAATGAAGGTTGCCTTGAATTGACGTGGCACGGTATCCCATGCAAAATCATTTGATCAATGCACCGACGCATATTAAACTGTGGTAAGTGCAAATACTGCCACCATATCGTGATCTCTAGTTTTGAGCTGCTGTAGGAAGTGAAAGATCAAGATATGGTGGCGGTATTTGCCCTTACTGCAGCTTTAGTTAGTCGGTGCCTTCAGGCATCCTGTGAGTGAAACCGGTGGACCTTGGTCTCACAAGGGACCCTCTTCGATACGTGGCGGGCTAACCTTGAGTTATTTTTAAACCACGCTGCTCGCGAGCCCGCCAAACCAGCTCTTCCGAGTATTACATAATGCGAAATTATAGTTCGCCTTTTTGTTCGCCGTGTGGCCCTGTCATTTTGGTTTTATGCCCTTTGTTTTGGCTCGCATATATTTTATTTCTTTTCACCGAATTGTAAAAGGAAGAGGCAATGAAGGGTTAGCGTTTTTGTAGTTCGTGCGTTGTTTATGACGCGTTGTAATGACGGGTCAGGCGCAGTGCAGCTGCGTGTTCTAAGTTCTGTGATCCTCTCGGGTGGCCTCTCGCACCAAACCTTTACTCGATACGGCGTTAGTACTTGTGCTAACTAGCTATCTAGATTCTAAACTATAAATAGTGCTATACGGACTGAAGCCGCCATTTTCTCTTAAAAACCAAATGCGAAAGTTAAGTTGCTTCCTTTTTATGAGTGGCAGTTATTTATGCTTTCTATGTTACATTGAAAGAATAAATAACTGCCACTCGTACGTTTTAGGTAAGAAGTTTGTTAACATGATAAATACTCGTAGACTTGGTGAATCTTCTTGAACAGGCGGGATCTTCTTGGGTGTACGAGTCTCGTAGTAGTTTATTTTGGCAAGGAAGAGTTTAACGTGATGACAGGTGGAACTAGAAATGCGCACCCACATTATTAAACATTAGTTTTTGGGTTAAATTAGACCATGTTGCCGTTGTCACTGCCCTCTTTTTTTCAAACTTTTATTTGCAGCCAATAAAACAATTATTTAACTAGAACAAAACTGACGTGTCTGCGTCAGAACGAACGGGATTAATGCTTGTTATATATTTGTAAATAAGCGTCCACACACGATGCAAATAAAACATAAACCTATCACTCGTCTCTCAAGTTTTATCGCAGAGAGATGGTAGTTCTTTATCTAATGCCTCTACACGATATAGCTTGAGGACGATCTTATGATGGACATTACTTATCCCTGTGTTATACTGAAGCCCCTGATCGTAATGTCACACCTACACTGGGGTCCTAGTAAAAAGTGGTATAAGTCAACTTAACTCGTAATAAAAAAGGCTATTAATCATATACAGAGTACACTAGACTTATACCCTTTATCACCTAGATTTTAGAAGACTTACCCTTTTTCACTAGGACCCCAGTTATTTATATCTATTTTTGTGGTAAACTCTGTTTCCACCCGACTGGTGCGATACCTTTGTTTGCTACGAGTTAAGGTAGGATCACAAAGTGGAACAGCATAAGCGAACGATCGCCATATTGATCACCAAGCAGTGATGTGACTAGAATAGCTGATCCCCAGTGACAGCTGTGTACCTACCATACCATAACCAATGCTCTTATGGTAAAGAAAAAACATTGTAAGGAAACGCATTACGCAAACTGAATACCTAGGCAGAGTGAAACGTCTGGAAAAAAAAACATTTTTTTTTTTTTTGGTCCAAGTATTTATTTTTCAACGTAGTCCTCATGTAACTCAATACACTTGGTCCATCGTTTTTCTAGCTTTTCGATTCCCTCCGTATAGTACGATTTCTCCAACCCTTCAAAATACGCATTGGTTTCTGCGATGATTTCTTCGTTGGAACCAAATCTTTTTCCACCAAGCCATTTCTTCAAGTTTGGTAGAAGAAAATAGTCGCAGGGGGCCAAATCTGGAGAATCAGGCGGATGCGGGAGCAATTCGTAACGCAACTCGTGGATTTTAGCCATAGCAACTGCACAAGTGTGGACCCGTGCGTTGTCTTGGTGAAAAATGATTTTCTTTTTCGCCAAATGGGGTCGTTTTTCCATTAAAACTTCATGAAAACGCTGTAACAAGTTGGCATAATATTCGCCGTTAATCGTTTTACCTTTCTGAAGGTAATCAATATATGTATATTACACCACGAGCATCCCAGAAGACAGTAGCCATAACTTTATTCGCCGATAAAACTGCTTTGGCCTTCTTTGGTGCAGGTTCACCTGAAGCAATCCATTGTTTGGACTGCTCCTTGGTTTCTGGTGTATGATGATGAATCCAGGTTTCGTCAACAGTTATGAAACGACGCAAGAAGTCCTTTTCATTACGCCTAAACTTCGCCAAACATGCCTCTGACAGGGTCACCATAGTGCCTTTATGATCCACTGTGAGCAATCGCGGCACCCAACGGGCGGAGAGCTTCTTCATATCCAAATAAGTGTGAAGGATATTACGAACCCATTCGTCTCAAATGCTTACAATATCAGCTATCTCACGGACCTTTATTCTTCGGTCGTTCAATACGATGGATTTTGGTGATCATCTCTTGTACGGCCACAACGAAAATCCGTAAACCACTTGTGAATAATTTTAATCGATGGAGCAGAGTTCCCGTAATATTTGTCTAATTTTTTTTTGTATCCGTGATTTTTTCTTTTTCATAGCTGTCAAAAAAAAACTAGCCGTGTGAACTGGCTGAAAATATACGACGTACCTCCAAAAAGGCTGCATTTCAAATTGACATTAATGAATTTGTGAAAAAAATACCTTTAATATGATTTTTACCAGACTTCTCACTCTGTCCTGTTAGAAGATAATTTATACAACAGATCCTACAGGTTGGAGATGTTTTCAAGAAGGCCCACCTGGGTATGATAAGACATGAGATGAGCTTCTTCTGATTCGACGATAGAGTTCGTGACGGATTCACGCGCGATATTCACAGCGTACCTATCTACAATGTGAATCCACCTTTAGCTCGACGCCGCCATTACTACGCTTGCTTGCCTTCAGCCCCTCTTTATTATGTTGTTTGTTCACTGAAAGAAATTGGAAGCTTTAATAAAAAGATACTTTAGAAATACCTCGAGACCTGTTTAACCCGTTTCACGCCATTCAACGCCTCATCTTGTTCTTATTATAAGTTAATTTCACGAATATCGCCATATCAGTTAATTGTTTCATTTTGTTTTATAATATAATTTTAAATTGAGTTGGCAAAACGTTGGGATTTTGTTATCAGTTTGATTTAAATATATTTGCATTAAAATAGTTTTTGCGTTACGTCAGAGAGCAAAGAATAAATAACTGATGTGTCAGAGTTTATTTTCAGACATTTATCTGTTTATAAAATACAAGATTTTTTTTAGTAAAAAATACGTTTCAAGTGGGTAGCAGTTATTGTTTTGTTTGGTAACTTGTTTGAGCAGGTTTTTAAGTTATGCGAGTAACATTTTATACAATAGTAAAAAATCTAAAATAAACTCTAAAATTTTACATTTTGTTTAGATTTTACCATTGGTTACATTATAATTAAGTAACAATTATTTTACTACCTGCCCATTACTTTAGAAGTCTAGTAAACTCAATGTTTTTAGAAATACTTAGTTTATTTGTTTATCAGCCATATACATAAATGAAATATATTTCTGTATATATTTTCTAGCATGTAAATAAGCTTTTCCCAACCATCATTTCTTAACCCGATCCGATTCATAGCAAAACCATTTAAAACATCGCATGTTCAAAGCAAATCTTAAACTATCAAAGCAAGGCCACTAACCTTTTCAGTATAGTGGAATTTAAAAACCATTCCAAATTGCCAATTAACTTCTCCTTATTCAACCAAAACGAGTTATGCTTTGAATCCCGACTATGTTTCCATATCGATAAATCCACGATGTTTTTCTACTGGGCACGTTTCTTGGAACGGTGGGCTTCTTAAGTTTCATCGGCGGTTGCGCAACTTTGACCAAACAGAACAATGTAGGAGACTGTTGACCTGAACTTAATCAATTCGCGGAAATTCTGAGGACAGCTCTATTTCGTTATCTCTCTTGTTGTTTGTTATATTCAATTAATAAGCGAGAGGTTATGTCTTTTTTGTACCTAATTAATTGGTTGGTCGTTGTTTTATTATTGAAAAAATGCGGATATTATAACCTAATAGCAGGTTGCTATCGCTACCATCATATTAGGCCTAAATCACATCTATCAAGACCAATCAAGAATTAATTCTGCTTTCGCATGCGTATAGTTAACTCATCGAATTCCTTGACTCGCTCAATTCCGTGGTAGGTAGCAGTTTTATAATCCGCCATAGACCCTGGTCGAATCTGGGACTTAAAAATACGTCCTTTATTTATTTTCCTTACGGCTGCACTCAGAGACGTCAATTGAGTTTTAAGTTTCATTAAAATAGCTGCTGTCACTCTCTTTGCTATAGCAATAAAATATGACGCAGCAACTTTAATGAAACTTTAAAATTAATTGACGTCTCTGAGTGCGGCAGTTTGCCTATTTAAAAGGATTAGGTCGTACTTCAGTTCCTAGATTCTATTAGTAGGATTATAGAACTGCTACCACGGAATTGAGCGAGTCACGGAATTAGATGAGTTTACCTACGCATCTTTATACAACCTAACCTAGCCGCAGGTATTTTTGGAAAACTTAAAAATTTGTTTGACTTAGCTGAAAACCAGTTTAGGACCTATAATAATTAGGACTCGCGATGCATAGGAAGAAGAATGTTAGGTCTTAAGATGGAATTCCTTCGCATTGTTGTATTTCAGTGCAGGCACGGGAAAGCCCGTGAAAAGGTTGGAATAGTGACTTTTCACCTTAGTTTTTAGTTCAAAACTAAATGTTAATGTGACCGCTAAGCCCATTTATCGTCAGGTGGCCTGTCGCTGGTTTGCCTTTTCAATATATAAAAAACTTTTTTTTTTTTATTTATATTCCGGCCTTTACACAAAAAAAAACTTATAAAACGTCACAAATATTACTTACCTACGGTCCTTTACAAACCATACTGTTATGAGGCTAAAGAAATAAGAATGTTTTCTTTGACTTAATTACGCTCATATCCCAACAGTACAATTATTTTCAGTAAGTCACAGTAATTTATTTTTGTTTGTTCTTTTAAAGTTGTGATGTTTTTTGTTGTAGTATATTAACAATTGAGTGAAGATTTATTGGTAAAATATCATAGGCAGTATATTTTTTTTAATAATTATAAGTTTTTTTTGTATCGGTAATACAAGTTGCACAAATATTTATTAAATTCAATATCGCCTTAAGTTGCGTGTGGTCACTTGCTTAATAACCTTGGCTAATGAGAAAGGGACAGGAAGAGAATAGGACATTAGATCAACGATTAGACTAACGTTTGTGCAAACAGAGTGCTGGTTAAGTATTTAAACGCGCAATTAAATACAAGGGTTTTAAAATTGTTTCTGAAAAAAAAAAGCACCTTATTTTTGAATAAGGTTAATTGCAAAAAATATTTATGGTCAAAAGCTACATACACACTGAAAAGCTTTTACTGTCCCATAATAATATCATATCCTAAGCAGTGTATGAATATGGCATCTTTGTCTCTTTTTATTAGAGGATTCGCTTTTATGTTCTCACGCTGTACGGCCACATGTTTTTCATTGCGTTTTTTTTCTTAATGACTTACAACATCGTTTGACTATAAATTAGATCAATTTTTGACTCCACTCGTGTTGGCAATAAAGCAAGATTTGTTTACTTTTTGCCGATTATTATTACAGTTTTATTACATTAATGCTTTGATAAAAAATAATGGGCGTAGAGAGGATGTAGGACATTAAAAATACATCTTTTAAATCCAAATTAGAACTATGTAAGTACAGTTAGCATTAAATAGATAGGAGCAGCTAAAGTGGCCAAATATATCGCAACACATCTTTATTAATATAGGAATAGTGATGTGTTGCGATATATCTGGCCAATTTGGCTGCTCCTATCGATTTGATGCCGACTGTACTAGGCTGTGCCTCAGCGGCACCCTCCGCATAGAAAACGTTTATTGCTATTCCTTCGAAAACTGCCCAATTTTCCGAGATAAAAAGTAGCCAATGCCCGTCTCTGGGCTATAAGCTATCTCTACCAAATTTCGCGTCTAACAGTTGAGGCGTTGAGCCGTGAAGACGGAACCAACAAACAACACACTTTTAGAGCCCCAAAATCTAGGTAAGTATAAACCATTCAAACAGCTCAATCTTAGGGAAATGGCTCCGCAATAAAAAATAAAGTAATTCAAACAGGAACAATAAAAAAATCCTAATTGAAAATTAGCGACATAAAAACACAAATAAACAGTAACGAAATTGAAAGGATCGGTATTAAAGGCGGGACTAAAAAGTGATTAAAATGCTATAACATTTTTTTATTGGATTTCTTTTGCTGCATCGCTCATAATCACTAAAAAAAAAATGTAAAAAATAATGGCGTAGTAAAGTTTACATTTGAATAGAAAACGTAACATATCAAAAATGGCCGGTGATCCGTGTTTTATGAGTTTGTCGTAAACGAGTACTTATCGTAAGGATGAAGGGGCCCCTCAGTTCCTGTTCACGTTAAATGCCGTCGACTCCCTTGGCGTACTTAGGTTGCATACAATTGGTAGTTGGTGGCCGTGAGTGTGTTAAGGTTAGGGGAACATCGTCATCGCACGATTGTGTTTTGAAGATCGATTCAATACGCTGAGATGCATCGAAATAAATGTGTTGAAGTGTTCGTAAGTGCGTGAGCGAATAAAAACACATGATATGGGCGCCATTATTTTGATGACGCGGTTAGCCTAGTGGTAGTACCAGTCCCGATAAGACCAAATATTTGTGTGATGAGCGTGAGTATGTGTTCCTAAGTCATGGATGTTGTCTATGTATTTCAGTATACAGGTATTCCTCTATATAAGTATGTTTATCGTTGCCTAGTACTCATATTATATAAGCCTATAGAGCTTAGTTTGGGACTAGGTCAATTTGTGTAAGTTTTTCCCCTGATATTTGTTTATTTACGTAAAACTGTCACAGTTATAGTACAAGTAAACTAGATTTTCCCCGCAACTTCACCGGCGTAAAACTCATTTATAGTATTTTCCTCGGGAATTACCAAATTCCGAAATCAAAAGTACCCTAAGGCTTTATCTGTCTGTCTGTTTGTAACCATCTTTACGAATAAACAGCTGAAACCGAACCTGATGAAATTTAATATTAAAATAAGTACCTAAGCTTGGGTTTCAGGGAAGGACATACCTACCTATGTACAATAGGTACTTTTCAAATCCCAAAAACGTTAAAAGTTACTAAACGAGATCTATGCGAAAGAAATCGCGGGAAAAGCTTGTACATAATACGTTCACTTCGCAGGATAAGCTTTGCGTCATTGAAGCAAATTCCAAATGAAATCTTTTACAAATCTGAAATTTGATTTCTTTAAGGAGTCATAAATATTAAATCTCCCTCAAGACACCCGATGCCTTTTCACGTACCTAATAAGGTTTTCTTGTGTCGAAGTCAACCAAAGAAAATACAGGTGGACTCACAATGGGGTCCCCCGGGTCCCTCTTTTTGACTGTTATAATAAGAAAAAAATCCTCTTTCTTTAGCGAATTACTTTACGAATAAATAAATGAAGGATCAGATTGAATTAGAAGAGTATTCGTAATAAAAAAATATGTTCATTCATGAAAGTTGTTGGGTAAAACTACGAGGAAGTGACGGAGATTTGAGCATAGACGATGTTAAAACAGATTGGTCACGCGGCATTTTTTTTTTTTAATTTGTTTAAAGGCGATTATTTATTTATTTAATTAATCATGTTTGATAGTGAAAAATATTTATTTTTCCAGTTTAACGGTTTGATATTGTGTTTGTGCTTTTAATGAAAACTGAGACGAACAAATTTAATTACACAAATAAAAACACAGAAAGAGAACAATAGAGGCTTTGTTTCATTTTGATGCCAATAAAATGATATTTCTCAGTGATGTAATTATTAAAGTTCAAGTATTTCAAGTTACTAAGATATTTAGATATTTTGGATAATTTTATATTTCCGAAAAGATAAGAAGAACCTGTCTTCTTATCTTTTCGGAAATATAAAATTATCCACCTGGATCCACCTGGATTTAACATTCCATATCACATTTCTATTTGTCAATACAACCAAGTGTCTAACCTATATAGAATTTTACGAAAAGCTGTAGTACTATTACAATCGCTATCTTAACCAACTGCACGCCTTCTGAATTTCAGTTGGATCCAAAAAAACACAATTTTTACGTTATAAAAACACGCATAAAAGCCGGCATATACAGTTTTTTCAAGTTTATTACGCAAGTAGGTATCTGAATTATGGTCGGTAACCACAAAACCTTTATTGCTCTCAACTCGTCTGATTGTCAGTCAGGACACGAAATATTACGTAATATTTGCAAAGTGAAAGTCCGAATACACGGGTTCTTTGTGTGAAGTGAATCATCTGTGGGTTTACTTATCTGTGTCGACGACAACGGGGCGGCGATATGGGCTGCAAAGAGATCGTATTTCTTTTTGATGTCACGACTGATGTGATATTAACGAATTCCCCTGAAAACATGGAACTCGTAAAAGTAAAAGATTTTGCGACTTTCCCGACAAAAAAATGTGATAGTCCAGTGATAATAATATGTAATCTCATAACCCTACAGTTGGCAGATACCTACAACAGTCTTTATGGTTCAAATCTCGCATAGGGTAAAATATGAGAACATGCGAATGTTTTTTTATTACTGGGAAGAAGAAGGCGAACAAATATTTATATTTGATCCACCGACCATCAATCAATAATAATAATAATAAAAACTTTATTTAGCAAAACAGTACAATGTATAGCTACGTACGTTATTTGATACATTCAGGGTGTTTATGGTACTTATTTATAGCCATTGTAATATTACTGATTGGTGTTTAAACAGAACAATGTGAGTAAGTTTCCTCTGTCCCCCGTACTTGTAATAACTGTATCTACAAGAGATAAGGAATTTTGCAAAACCTATCTTCGATTGGAACAAGGAATAACGTAAAACTAATTCTACGCGTAAGAATAGGTAAGTTTTCCCAGACGCCTCATTACTATAAAAAAACTATAACCCTAAAATTTCCCAGCTACTTTTATATCCCCGCAAACTTAATACGTTTTATACCAACGCATTATATTTTGAAGAACCACAAAAATCATGTTTTCGCCTCGGTACACACCCTTGTTTTATGTTTAATACGGGTTTCTTCACTTTTTACGACCATCGGTGATGGGCACTTCGAGTTTCCGAGTAACTGTGCCTTTAAACCAAAGATCGCATGTGACTTGGTAATTAAAGTATACGTAATTCGTCTGCTGAATGGCAATCCATCATGAGGAAACATCTCGTGCCTGGAGACCGTATATTTGAAAGACCAAGAGTTAGAAACCTTTTTAGTACCTTTCTAGCACGTAGGTATAGAAAGTAGTGTATTCATTGACCGAGCGAGCGAAGCGAGCGAAGCGTCTCCGTTTCATTTCAGCTTGGGCAAAAATGCTTTCGTATGTCCGGCTGTCCAGCTGTTCTCCTCTACAGGTCGCATTTCTCAACCGATTCTCAAGAAATTATATGAGCAGGTTTTTTTGTTCATTCAGTTTTTCGAAACTTTTCAAAATGGCGGAGATAGGGGGTTTTTGCGATTACCAACTTGCGGTGTTGGTGAACTGACCGTGACCTATGTGGATGTATGGGGATAACAGTTATCCAACGGCAAAGTTAAGTTTGTCGCGAGGTCTACACAGAGCCTCTAGTTTAAAAAACTTATCTACAAACACCATAAGTATTAGAATATTTAAATTTTTTTGTTGCTATCTTAGATAATTTACAGTACCTACCTCAGGATCATTATTTTAGTCGCGTGTATGTATATATGTATGTGGCCAATTCTTGCAAGAAATACTTTCAAAATGTCATTGTATGAAATGCAATACATAATGTCTTATTTAAATAATTCACAACAGACAAATTTACATTTCAATTCAACGATTGTCCTCACCAGTAATTATATGCGTTTAAATTGCACACTTGCACCAAAATTAAGGCATATTTCAAAAGCAGTTTTAGTGCCGTGAAGTAAGAATTGCTCTAGCTAAAACACGCCAGGTGTAAGGAGGCGTCGAACGCCACCGCCTCCATTTTATTTCTCACATCTAATTGCCATTATATACATAAGTTCATTCCTAACCTTGCAAGAAACATTTGTATGTATGATCATATTTAAAGTTATTTTTAAACAAGCTCGGTTTCTACAGAAACCTGTGTCATCAAAAGCAAGAAACGTTGCTTACTTATTTTAATATATACTTCAGGCGCCGGGTCAATGAGTGTTGTTTATTAATAAATAATAAAGTAAAATATTCTTAATTAAAAATAAGAAACATTCAGTTTGCTTGGGCTATTTACTTACATACGAGTGTATGTATCGAGTAAGTACTTATAGCGCTTTCAAGAGATATTTTAAGACAATAACACTTCAAAATCGAAGAGGCAACCGAATGGTGAGTGGTATCTGGGTCTTGAAGTGATACCAACCCCAAACATTCAAAAATAAGGGTTTTTTGGCGACTTTGAAGGGTTGTTTCTCAGAAACTGCCCAGCAGGATCGGATGGCATTTTTTTACAACATATGGTAGTACCAATAAATAAGCTCACCAATTTTGGAGCGGTTGCGTTATAACTTTTTTTCTCAATTCGCTATACCTATAGTGCGAAAATGGCCCGCGTCTTTTGGATGAGGAATAAATTGTTATATAAATAGGGTATTCTAGATTATAGGCGCCTCGTATGAATCTGTAAAGCTCATCAAAGACTAACAGTCCGCCGTCGCCTGAAAACTGTTAGTCTGTGTTGCTCTTAAGTTTTAGTCTCTAGAATCTCTGTAACTCAGGCAGGACTATAGGTAAGTGTTAGTAGTGACCCTGCCGACGAAGCTAGCGGTCTAGCCTAGTGTAAGCACTAGGCTAGACCAACGCGGACATGCATGAAGACCAATTGGTCTTCATGCATGTTCAGTTCGACCAAAATGTCCGGTGATCTTGATCCGTTGGAACGCTTGGGGGTGTTTTCTCTCAAAACACTAGTTTTTCAATTCGTCGCCATCGGTCTAAAGTTGCCCCGCGCCACAATACAAAGCGACCAGTAGAAAATCTTCGAACAAAGGTACATCGTGCGGTTTATAAATGTGTTTGCGCACCATACACGTCCGCGCCACAAGCCTGTGCTGTGTGTTACGCACCGCTTAAATGTTAATACGCTCTAACGGGACAACTTGGGCGCGCCGGTTGATAAATATTTCGTCAACGAATGTAAGTCTCATCTTTAGAACCTGCACGCAAGAGCGGTAAATGACAAGTGTGAATTCACTTCCCGTTTGTCTGTATTCGCTAATTGTGTCAACATGCGCTCGCCAGCCCTAAGTGCTTGGCATTTGTGCAATCAAAAGAAATTAACGCGTTCCGTACCACAAACTGACATTTGTATGGAATATGACAACGCAAGGCGTGTCAGAGGTCCCCAATTACGCTCTTGCAAAATCAATTGGCTTGGATAAAGTGTTGCTTTAATGATAAACAATATAACGCTTACGTAAAGTGATTGTTTTTGTTCGTAGTCGTAATTTATGTTTGCTTTATACATACAACTAAATGTATTTAGATCTCTTTTTACCCAACTGTAAAAGAAGGATGCTTATGATTTTCCGCTGTAAATAATGTATGTTACATACATACTTACAAAGGGCATAAATCCGTGTCTGTTTATATTTTTAAATGCAAGGTATCGTACTTAGGGTCACGGTTTACGATATAAACGTTTGTTTATCGTTGTAGTTTGTCACTTCACCTCTTCTATTTCTTTGCAAAGCAAGATTAGGACAGATTTATTAGGTACTAGCGACCCGCCCCGGCGTCGCACGGATAGCAGAGCATAGCATCTAAACCTTAATGATCGAATTATACCTTCCTCATGAATCACTCCGTCCATTTGTGAAAACCGTATGAAAATCCGTTCAGTAGTTTTTGAGTTTATCGCATTGAGACAGACAGACGCGGCGGGAGGGGGGGGGGGACGACGACTTTGTTTTATAATATGAAGTGATAGTGGTTTATGGCACGGAAAAGGTAAATCTGGTGGTAACGCTCTTGAGAACCTTCAATATTTCCAATCCCTTGATTACAAATGCTTTGCTACCACTGAAGACTAGCTAGATTGCTTCTATCATTTCAGGCTATGTCTTCTTTCACACAGAAATATAACGGTGCGAACAACTGCTTTGCCACAGCACACATCAGCGGACCAGTACTATAAAGTACCTATGTAGTATATGTAAGTAGTTTTTAATATGGTACCTAGTAGAGCAGCTTCGAATGGTGTAGGCGCGTTTTATCATGCTTATTCTTAAAAACCAATATGACGACGTGGCGACTTTAAAAATATATCCAGGGTGGCACTTGTATGGATGTCACTAAAACAATTAAATATTTCTCTTCACGCCTCGGATGTGAATGAGTTTTTCAGATATAGCTCCTTATGTCACCGTGAACGTTTTAAATTAAAACGGATTGTAAATCTTGTCGCGATACAGACGGGTACAATTGGAAACACCTACTACACAGTACACAGAAAGTCGCAGTATTAATCTGTGAAGTGACGAGAAAATAGCTGCGTAGCCTATTTTTCAACTGTGTTTCCAACTCAAAACTACTACATATCTGCGATAAAAAGTAGCTACATTTAATAAAATGGAAAGCCTGATTTCGTATCTGCAACAACTTTTGGTGTGTATGTTTGACGATTGATATTTTTTTTGTATTTTTTGTTCATGCAATGTAAGAATTCTTAGGTTTGATTTCCTTTAGTCTAGTGTCTATAAACAATAGCTTCAAATAATAACAAATATGCATATTTCATTCCATGACGGCGCGCTTTATTTACTCGTATAAGAGTTCCTGTTATTGCAGTCCGACTATTATCAGATCAGCTCTTGTACACTATTATTATAGAAATTCCATATATTATATTCCAAATTTCAGCCCATTACAATAAAATAAACTGGTCCCA
Source organism: Tortrix viridana (assembly GCA_963241965.1). NCBI lineage: Eukaryota > Metazoa > Arthropoda > Insecta > Lepidoptera > Tortricidae > Tortrix > Tortrix viridana. Next base: position 5,801,649 of record OY725179.1, on the reverse strand, counting down.
ATTTGACTTTCAATATTTACTAAACTTTAACTGAAAAAATCTGAGGTAAAAAATACATTCTAAACAAACGACCGCCGCTTCAAAGGTTACACGTTTGTAACGCTAGGAAAGAAATGTTAAAAAGAAAAAGAAACCAGATAAAAGAGATCTGTGTTCTGCGGCTCTCTCCGTCGGGGGCTGCGTTCTATTCCTGAGACTGACAACACCGCTCCAGGACACAATCTTTGTTGAGGACATTACAGATTGTAATTACACCAATTTAAATCCGCGCCAAAACCCTCATCTTCATCAATTAGGACGTACATCGTTAACTCAATGCGAAGCAGACAAAAATAAACTTTAGTTTTTGATTTATGGGTGTCTTTATTGAAATCAACGTCGCACATATGTGTTACTCCTACTCGTTTAGATTAGAAGTTATGATGTACCAAAAGAATAAGAGGTTTTAGTTGGAACATTTTATGACTTTAAATAAGTCTTTCACACCCTAAAAGTGGAAGATCTTTTTGATGAACGCTTTAACGGAAACGATAAAAACGTTATGTAATACGAGGTGATCGAACAGTGTTGGCTTTGTTCGGTTAGAACTCTCTAGAAATCTGAAAGTTATGTTAACTACCTGGCGCAAACTTTAGTAACTTTTCAGGCGAGCAATTTTACTTGAGTACCTGGATGCATCTGTTTTGCATATCGCCTGGTCGGTCATCAATAGCTGCATCATGCTGAGTTAAGCTCATTATACTCAATTCGTTTCTTTTATCAAGCCGACGCTTATTTGTCTCTCACGAGAGGATGTTGATCATCGTCTCCAGCAAACAAACACAAGCTGTGAATCCATTTCGTCACTCCGCACATCGTCAACATTCGAATCGGTCTCTGACGCAACTCTCCTTGCAGACAAAGAAACCACCGAAAAATAATATTTTCTCAGTTAGGGATTACGCGACACGCCTGTCATGATCCGAGATTTACACCGTATCTGTCAAGTTGTAGACAAAGACGCCTTGTGGCGTTCAGGGGAATGATGTCATACAACAGGAGTGAACTCCTCTAATTAATAGACCGACTTTTACGACCAACCGTGGTAATATCAGCGATCAGTTTTCAAAGAAAAATAAAAAATACGACAGCAAAGTTTATGACCCGTTCTTTATGTGAAACCGAAGTATAAATTACGGCGAGCTGCTTTGTTAGCGTCAAAATAAACTCTAGGCAAAAATTCAGTTCAAAGGCATGACTCAAAGTGGATTAGACCGCCTTTCTATTGTGGATGGTTCGTTTATTTTTTGTTGTTTCATCAAGCTTGTCCGAGTTCGAATTAGCGTTCCTCTGTATATACGAGCAAAATAAACGTAGAGCTTTGTTTTTTGTCTTTGACTTATACAACATTCATTCTCTCTAACAATCTGTAAATACCTAAAAACACGAATAAAGTTTTAAACCTTAACTACTTATGAAGGTTTAAATTACATCTTGTAATATATCATCCCGCTAGACGACCGGTTGCTAGTTCAGTACCTATCTTTTGAATCTACGAGTCGAGATCGTGCACGAAAATCCTATGTCACAGTTTGCTTTATATCAAGATGGCGTTGACAAAATCGTGGCCAACGGATTACGTGTCAATGCAAGTAGGTATTTTATTAACTAAATTGAAATGAGATTAAATTGTGATGTTGTTTTGCTTTGTAAAGTTAAATGAGATAAACTTGTTCAGGTTTTAAAGGTCGCAATTTAAATCAGGTAAACACATTCAAAGATACAAATGTAAGAAATAACTATACTATTACTATAACTATACGCATATATAGAATAAACTTTGTTAAAATGTTTATACGAACAGCAAAGATAGATCAGACGAGTCCATCAACAGTTTAACAGTTACACAAGGTAAGGATTTTGGGATGGCTCATACAATCAAATTAAGAATAAAATTAACACTGTAGTATGAAGTCTGGCACTTTTCAATGCCTTCATTAGTAACAAAAACTTGAGATTATTCTTCACTCAATTGCTAATCCGATTAAAAAAATATGATAAAACGAAAACTTTACAAATTCTCATGCAATTATTTTAACTTTACTATTCAAACTTTCAAAATTCGTTTCGCAAATCTACAAATACTTTGACAAATAATAAGTTTTCAGATACAAAAGTTAAAAAGTACCAGAGCTTAATAAAACACACTAGTGGTTGCTGTTTTGTCGTATGTAAATATATCATCCTTATCTTGAGGTCAGCATATACTCGTAAATAACGTTTACCTCGAGATCCCATTGATGAAATATTAAAATAGGTAAATACTTATTTTTATCGAGAAATTACCAAGAAAAATGCTCACCTTTATAAACCTCTAACAAAATCTTCAAATCAATTTAGATTTTCGTTCTAGCTTCAGTACCCACCTGAACTTTAAAAAGTTCTCGCCCAATATTAAGGAACTAAAATCCATTTAGGGGTTGTTGAGGGAAAATAAATCAGAGACGGCGCGTCCGTTCGTCGAACTCTGAAGTTGGGAACAATCGGAGCGGAGATGTAAATTAAATCGAGTGGCTGGAGGCTGGGCCTCGGCTGGGACCGAGCGCTGGAATACTGTAAACAGATCATTTAGAGAGTATTTTGAAAAGTTATTTGCCAACATCTTCCGAACAGGCCGAACAAAAAAAGTTTAGTCTAAAAGTGTGCCGTGTTTTTTCTGTGCTTTGCCTTCTTTTCATAACTGTTGGAAAGGTATAAAATTTTTTAGTTTTCTGTGTGCCAACACAGACCATTGATTTTGGCCATTCGCATTGGTATCATTAAATGCAAATCCATATGAAATTTCCCAAATTACTATAATGAAATGTCTATTTATTGTCTTCGCTGTATTGTATAAAGTCGGTTTCTATTACGCTCTTTTTCTTTTATTCCCTACATAAAACTACAAATAGGTATAAATAGAAATTTCGGAATGTTTCGTGTTCGTGGTCATTCACGTTCACTGACTCTAATTCCAATAAGTAAGCAACCACCCGACGTACTAACAGGTTTACTATGAAATGAAACTGATCACATATTTAAGGCACGTAAACATGACAAACATATCATAGATCAAATGTAACCTGCCTCAGTTAGGAAGCAGAACAGCGCACGATTTAGCTTCCTATAAAATCAATAATGATGTTTTGCGTTTGATCACGTCTCGCGTAACGTGAGCGCTACGATTTAGGTACTTCACGTTGGACTTGTACCAATATTTTGTATTAGCATTTATTTACCTGGAACCCGTTTATGTATTCCTATTATTGCTGTTCCTATTGGATGGTTAAATTCTTCATCATAAAAAGTGACCTATCCCTACAATCGCTACAATCTCTTCCTGACTCCATTTAATTTATAATTAGGATATTCTCGATTGCGTTTGAAAAAAAAACAGTTTTTTTTCGGAATAATCAAAAATATCAACATGTAGAATTCGGTCACCACTATTTATTTAGGAACAATAGTTATAATGTCTCTACGGTTATACGGGAATCACTTGTAGGACACGGTTGGATGTAGGTACATACTAGTAAAGTCAACCTAACAAAGACAAAATTGACGTACGAATTCATGGTCTCTCGTCACCATCATGTCAGCCGAAACACGTTCACTGCTGGACAACGTCCTTCCCTAAACATCGCTGTGAATTACGTCTTACCTTGTGTCGGAGGTCTTTCAACAATGCGCCTTCTAATACGTGGTCGCCACTCTAGAACATTTCTGCCTCAAGGGCCAGGGTCACGTGTATGTCTTACATCTGTGTCCGAAACTACCGGAGGATGATCAGTAATTTCCTCTGAAAACACGGTGCACTACTGCAATCGCTAATACACATGACAAGCATGGAGATAATGGCAACACTCCCCAAAGTAGCTAACAAAATGATAGACCCTAAAGATTTCATTTTCTGCAAACAAATGCCACCCTGTTGTGTGAAACATCTGATTCTTAGTCCTAAGTTATCTGTAACGGGACTCTCTTAACATCTACCCAACGAGTTCTTTTTCTTTTCTAACAAGTTTCTAGGAGTCCTGAACGTTTGTCACGTGGAGTGGACTGGAATCTCTAGTTACAAACTTCTAGATAATATGAAGCTACTTGTACGTGTTCGTATGGTGCGTGGAAATTACTAAGTTTCAACGATTCTTTTAACGAGAGACTACTTGGAAAATTTATGGTATATAAGTCGCTAATAAATAAGAACGGGGAACATCAATTTGGCCTCGTGTGTTGTTACTTGTTTTTTTTTCTTTGTACAAAAACGAATATTTCGTCGAAATAAAAAGAAAATTTTGAAGTAAAAACTGAAAATACAAAGTGTACCATAAAACCTATTCATTTGAATTAAGATAATTATTAAACCGTAGATTGAAAAGAGGTATTAGAGGGTAGAGTCGAGGTTAAATTTAATTTGCTTATAGCTTGTAGGTAAATATGTCTAGAATTGTAAAATCATAATATTTATAAGAAACATTGCGGTATTTGCGGTTTTTCTGTTGAATTTTTCTACAGAGTTATAAAATTGTAGCTATTTATGATCATTCGTTAAAGACTATTTATTTAAATCAATTGTAATGTTTGTAATGAAGTGTTAGGTCTCATACGTACACGGGTAATTTTTTGGACAGTAATTGCCCGTCAACATTAGTTGTCTTACTTAATAATTCAGTGATTTCCGTGAGATAGAACGAGACACCAATAGATTTCTGACTAAAAATTGCCGAGAAAAATTGCCCGTGTAAGTACACCATTATTTACTGTTGTGCCGGTACTTCACTTGGCTGATATTTATCAAATATTGTAGTTGCATCTCTTTCATTCAATATTTCAAAAATGTAAGAGATACAAGATCAATATTTGGCAAGTATGGCCAAGTGAAACGCCGCCATTAGCTTTACACTGCCGCATTTAATTTCACAAATAAGTAATCAACACATAGGTACATAAATAGTCAAGCTATGTCGAGTTTCCAGATTTTCACTAGAATATGAACAGGGATAGAAGTCATGATACGACTTTGAAAATTAAAAAGAGATGTAACATTTTACCTGCAAACTGCTGCAGATTAATTAGGTACAAGGAGTTAAGACTTAAATATATTTACTGTGTTAGACCGCAGTAATTTATTCCCTCTATTACAATTTGATTGCAGTTCTAACAATGTAATTTAAGTTTGTATGTTCTTGATCGTGTGTCAATGTCAGAATAATGAAATTAAACTCAGGCGACCCGTCGAACTATCCAAACTCAGAAATTGCTTGCCACTTGGGGATGAACAGTTTAGTAACTACAACGTTTGAGCAAGCAACATGTTCACAATGAAGTGTAAACTAAATTATAAAACTGGGAAAATCGCAATATTTTAGGATCGCCGTTCTGCTTAAAGCGCGCGGTTGTTTTATGCGCTAAACGCAGCGCAAAACGCATTGCGGTTGACGCGCACTATTTCATTACGTATAAAGTGAATCATCGTATGTATTGTTTATTGCGTTGAACGCAGCGGCAATCGCAGCCTGAGATGTATGGCGCAACGCAGTGCATTTGCCGCAGTGCGTCTTCCGCAGCGTTTAACGCATAAAACAACCGCGCGCTTAAGTGTAAAATCGACAAAATGTATGGAATTGACATAAGGCCGGTTGAAGGGACTGATCGATAGCTTACATCAATCCTATACAGTTTGACAGTTTTCGAAAAGCGGTAAAGTTAGCGCTATGCATCTTGGATAGGCCAGTAGAAGTGACATTTAGGACAGTTATAGAATTTTGTCGTGACGTTTTTATCTAGTGATCTCATTGCAAAAGCTTGCTTTGCGTTTAACTCAAGAAAACTTTTTTTAAGATGAGGATAAAAAAATGTTGTTTCGGCCTTATCTAAAGGTTCCAAAAATCTTAGTTGCTGGCCGTTTGATGAACTGTTAATACTTGTCAAGTTCGCAACAGTCCCAAAAGAGTATGGTTTAAACATTTGCAACAAAATTACTACTACTAGGACTAGATGTACCTAATGGTATGAATTAGTATACAATTATTTCTTTGACTCGCCAAATTCCAGGCAGGGAAAGGGACACAGCTAAATTGACTGCTATTACTCTGTCCCTTATAAGGGACCTTTCCTAGGGTAATCCTTTTCTAGGGTTCCGTACCAAAATCGTAAAAAAGGAACCCTTAAACTGAAACTTCGTTGTCTGTCTGTCCGTATGTAGGTATGTCACAGCAGTTTTTCTCAGCAACTACACAAGCTATCAACTTGAAATTTCATAGTTGTATAACTTGCTTGCCCATATCTGTTTTCAGTAAAAAAATATGAAATTAATTTTAAAAACAATTGAAAAGGGGTCTAGAATGGGGGGTTGAAAAATGAAAGTGATTTGATTACAGCAAGTGGGATTTCATATGAAAGGGCTCAATCTGCACATTTCAAAATATTTTTTTTTTTAATTTTCCGTAACGAATTTTTTGACTATATTTTTGGTTATAACCAAAAATGTTCAAAAAACGACCGTTCCGAAGTTTATGAAACTTATCTCCGAAGTTTATGAACCGAAAAATCTGAAAAAATTTTAACTTAATGTTTATAGTTTTAGAGAAATTGACAAAAAACTTAAATATCTGTACCAAAATCTAGGCAAGTCAAAATGGATACAATTAAAAAGGTATATTTCAGAAGTACGGACTTAAATACGGAACCCTCGGTGCGCGAGTCCAACAACTTGACTGGTTTTTTAATTTCTAAACTAGAATTAAAAATCTGATGTAAATACTACCCACAAATACACTTAGCCTAGCAAGTAACTTCGGATTTGATTTCTCTCGGCACGGAATGTACCATCCCCGCCACGAGGCCGGCGGAGCTAGATGCGGAGCCCATTTGGGAAAATTGGCTGCCAACTACAACGTTACCTGGGGCGTGTGCTGGGAAACGGGCTAGATCTTTAAAGGTAGGCTTTCACTGTTAACCCTTACAAAAATTGCGACGGCGCGGTTAGCCTAGGGTAACCGGCCTGCTTACGAAGCTAGCCGTCCGCGTCCCGGGTTCAAATCCCAGTATGGACAAATAATTGTGTCATGAGCGTGTGTGTATTTTACCATGTCATGGATGTTTTCTATGTATTTAAGTATGTATTTCCCTATATAAGTATGTTTATCGTTGCCTAATATCCACAGTACAAGCATAGAGCTTAGTTTGGGACTATGTAATTTTTTGTGAGATTGTCCTGTGATAGGTACTAAAAAAAATACCCAAGGGCATTCTGTGATATAGGTAACTTTAACAAAAATTTTATTGTACCATTTATGTAAAAAAATAGCATACGTTATTAATCCGTTATTGTGTACCTACTTTTTAAAATAACTTTAAGGATGTTTAGTGACAATACTAGGAACAAAGACAATATTAGGAAAAATAATTTTAGTGACAATACGCGGTTATATGTCATAATATAGTAGTGGTTTTGGTTTGTTTATATTTTTGTGTTACCTACCGAATACAATGTACCTATTTACTAGATTTTACTTATGATATAGATATATTGGTAGTAGCGTAGTACGTACGTGGTAAATCTTATTTAATCTGTGGTAGCGTGAAGACAAACAATTACACTGTTGCATTTATAATATTAGAAAGGAAGTTAGGATTGTAGTAACGATGTAATTTCATTAAATATATTAAATTGTAAATTAATGACCTAACTTCATCTAACCTCAAAAACGAAAATCCGACGGGCGACTAGTAACACGCCCCCTTATTTTGACAAATCACATGACACTTTATTAAAATCGGTCGAATTGTTTAGGAGCTAGAGTGGAACACCCGGTTTTCGGTCACATACATACATATGCACATACATTCATACATAGACTGTTAAGGGTAATTCTCCGAGCGTTTCAACCGCTCTCATTCTCCTGGTCGCATTAATGTCGATATTCCTGTAGCTTTGGATGCCATTTTGGGTTATCTTGTAGAGTGCCCTGACTTCTACAAAATAACTGAAAATTATATCCTAATCTATAGGGAATTCGACATAAATGCGACCAGGAGAATGAGAGCAGTTGAAACGATCGGAGAATTATCCTTAACCACACTACCCTTATTTTTATTTCACGCAGTTGGTTAAAAACTTGGTCAGCATTAAGTTAACATATACTCCCAGCCTTAGCTCAATCCGGAGAAAGTTTATACATGGCAAGCATTACTGAAATTAGAGGCATATTACATACCGTTATTTGCTTTGAACATTATGCTAGTTCCGGCGGACTACCCGATATGAATTTAACTTAGAGGCTCTGAGACATGGGTAGGTACCTAAATACGTTGGGAAATAAAGGAAAATTATATAAAATAAGTTCAGGTAGGTAAGTACCTAAGTATTATAGATTTTTAGCTATCTTTTCCAGAAATAGAACTCCTGTCTGTAACTCACTAAATCAAATAATAAACAAAAAATACTGCGACTATTTAATTATAGTTATTTAAGATTGCAAAGGGTACAGTCATTTACTATCCATCTATCTAAACATTATTAAGAAAACTGTGTTGCAAAACTAACCTTGCACTAAAGAGTAGTGGAAAACATGTTTTCCTGCTCTTCTTAAAACTGACCACACTTTCCAAATGCTCAATCTCATTCAGTGCCGTCATATATAATATGTCACTAAAATATCAGCGTATTCTTCGTTGGTGTATGAAGCCATGTCAATAAATTAATGTCGATAACAACAATTATTATGAGCGTAACCTTATTAAGGGATACACATTAAAGAAAACTAAATGATCAATCTTTAGTCAGAATAATACTCCCGCGCACTTTTTTTAATTGTTGTGTTGTTTCAAACTCCAGGGAAATAAGCAAAAAAGTTGGTCAACACAGTTTCATTAGGTATTTTTAATTTTACATGATTGTTTAATGCTTCGTTAGTTTTCGAAATAGTAGTTGATGTGAACAGCCATTTCAGAGACTAATGTCGGATTTCACCAACCACTAAACAAACGATTAGAGTGTTAACAGCTGTCAAAATGTATGAACTAACAGTCGATTAACATTTGACATCGTATGGTGAAATTGGTACTAACCCTTTTATTTATCAACGAATTGAAAGGTTTTTTTTGGAGATATTTTGAGGATATCTGAAGATCTGAGGAATTTTATTGCGTCATAAAGTTGACAACGTTTTTTTCCTGTCCTTGACACTTATGAATCACGCATAATGCCATATTCAATTTATAAATACAATTAAGACAATATTATAATGAATTAAAATTAAAATGGATCCTATTTGTTAATAAAATTAGTAGGTATCGTTCTAAATTAAAATTTGTTATTCAATCAAAATTACAATCCATTTTTTTTGTCGTCTCTCACTTACACAATGTCAAATAGAAACCATGTTTTAACTAGATGGAAGCATATAGCTTCATTATAGATGGCAAATTCTTTTGTTGTCTGACCAACGTCCGTGCGCCGTGCAAACAGACTGTTTGCTCACAGCCATCACATTCGCTACCAACAATTCGAAATAGGGTCTATATTCTATGAGAATCAGACAGCCTGGCAATGTAAGCATGGCCTACATAACTTATAGCTTATTGTGCATTACCATATAATAGATAATAATGATTATATTCAAACGAACCTAATGGTTCGAGACGAAAAAGCAGTCACAAAGTGCATGTGAGGCGTGAATTGCACTATTGCACCCACTCTGAAGGCCAATTTAGGGTAAGGAGGACTCATTATTCCTAAACAATATGCAACTAGTCTCCCACTTGGTTAGTTAACTATCCACCATTAAATTTGGACAAACGGTTTTACATTTAGATAGGAGGCACACAAGTAAGAGAGTTGCACGATGGTCAACAAGCCCAACGCTCGCAATACAAGAGTAAGATGATGATGGGTAATGGCGACATAATATAATGAAATAAACTCACGATTATAACCCGGAGCGATCCAACAGGTCTCGGACTCATGGGAGTCCTTTATCAGGAGGAGAGGATGTTTATCCATTATAATATATGCCGCACCTCACGTTAGTTTAAATGTTATTAATGGGGTCGTAGCAGGAGACTAAGAGGGCCAAAGATGGTTCTCAACCAGGGCGATGGAGCTGAAGGTTTCTGGATCGACGCTCCATCCAACGTGACTCCAATCTTTTCCCCACAAAACCTAACCTACAGCTTGACGCTTTTTATTGTTGTTTCTTAAAGTTATCCTTCCTTCCTTCCTCCTTCCTTTGAATATGTTATGCTCCGTGACATATTCCACTAACAAAAATTTCCGGACTTCCTCGACATTCCTAGTCACAGAGGATCATGTTCAGCACTATAGAATGATTGCAGGTGTTTCGCCGTCACTGAGTAAAGGTAAATGGTGAGTGTAAAAGAGAGAGAGAGAGTAAAAACGGGGTAGAAGAGAAGGTTCGCGGGGATTCGATATTCTCAGTTGCCGCAAGAAGTTCTATGAATTGATTTAAACTTATATCGATGTTCCTGTGAGGGAAAGTAGCCTGGTCTTTACTATTACTCAGCAATTGGCTACATCACGGCTACTGTAATAAACAGAAAACATAAATTAGATTTATATCGGAGAAAATAATTACAAAAGTAACCACACGAAGGCTTTTGAGCCTTTCTCTGAGTATAAATAAATCATGACTATTCAAATGATAGAAAATTCTACCTTTCACGCCGACGATCGTGGCTTCGACTTCGATGAATGCTGTGGTATTCTCTTACGAAGTAATTTCGTTCGATCGAACTAGTCTGACTTGACCACTGCATGCTTTACAATTGTGCGGCGATTCGTGTCTGCCATATTGGTTTGCCCGAAGATACCTAGAATACGCTTAATCGACGCCTGACGGCAATTTACTAGGTATAACTTGATCCGTGTTCCCGTAGATATTCTATAGCGTGACCTCACGCCTCATACGACGCCCACGACACAGTACGATTTTGGCGATTCCACGCTCATATCTACACAGTTCTGACAAGGTGTATCTATTTATTTATTTAATCTTTATTGCACGACAATACAAATTTGAGTACAAAAGGTGAACTTAATGCGTAATGGCATTCTCTACCAGTTCACCTTTGGGCAAACAGAAAATTAACCCCCCTCCCCCCTTATCGCCCCAGGGCTAAAGTTATCCCAGTTCGTTTAATCAATCTCGCTATTTCTAAAGAGAATAACCCCATCGGTTATCAATCGCTCTGAAAGAACCTTTAATCTATGTAATTGCTCCCTATAATACAAAACATTCTGCAGCCCCAAATTCCTCCAACTGCCCAGTCTAACCCTTATTATAAGTGCATAAGAATTGATTCATATCGATTTTGCATTACCGTCCGCAAATAAGGAGCCGGTTTTTCTTTAAAGTACGACGCCTGTGGTTTTGTTTATAGCATAGAGTACGGATAGTAAAACTGATACGACTAAGTGGTATTGGCCGCGCGTTTTAACTGTTTCGTGTTATTTTAATGAAACGTTTTCCTTACAAAGATAACTATACGACTATAACCTAGCTAATAAACTAGATCTATACTATACTGGATATTATTGTTATAAGTTATAACTTTATAGGCACACATCTGCATTTTTGGGATAAATATTATAAATCAGATTCATTTCGACGTAATTGGGTGTTATTCAAAAAAAGTTATTTTGTTAAGAGTTGTGTTAGTAATTTACCTAACTGAAAGCTTGTTCTTTTTATTTAAAAACAAAATATTACGGGACTATCTCACACAAATCGGCCTAATCCCAAACTCATCTCTTGGCTTCTTTCAAGGCCCTAAGGGTACCTGACAACGACCAACATACAGAGAAATAAATACTTATGTATATAAGTATACTCAGGAACGAATCCTCGTGCTCATCACACAAATATCTGCCCGTACCGGGGGTTGAATCCAGGACTGCTACCTTCGTAGGCAGGGTCACTACCAACTATGTTAACCGCGTCGTCAAAGTTAGTGTTATTTGTCATTCCTTATTTTAAATCATAAATATTCGTCCCTCTTTCATCAAACTTCTAATATTACATAATAATATTGCCGTTACAAAACAAATGAAATCCCATTATTTTTGGGGCGTGACCCGCTGACTCACATCCCAATTCAACTAGGGGATAGGGGAGGTTAGTGACGTCATCTCACGAGATGACATCACCATTCTCCCGATTAGAGTCAAAATAGCGTAAGTGCTATAAGCGAAAGAAAAGTACACCCTTTTCGGTTACTTATAAGGTAGATACTGCAATAGGTCCTTATAATATAGATGCGCCTGTTTTCCAGGAAAGCCGCTAACGAAGAGATTGCTGCGTAATACAGAAGAGGCGTTGTCTTTAAGTGGCAGTTACTTAATTGTCCGTAAACCATTTCGCTAAAAGGTTAAGCGAACGGTTGGATTTACATTTACGGTTACTAAGTATGTGATGGCTTATGTAAAAAAAACAAATATAGTTTTAAATGTGTTCTTTATCATGTCAAATTGAACGTTTTTGTAAAGGGTAATTGGTAGACAGTTCATTTGTTACCGAGGAATAGGAGGAATAGAAAAAAGCTTATGCGAACGCGGAATACTAATTTAAATGCAATTTATTGATTTGAAATGCTCGCTGACGCGTTGTCGATCTTTGATAATAAAATAAAATACGCCTATTATAAATACTCTCTTTTCAAGTTAGGTACTTCTTGAAGGTGCCTAAGTCGTAGCGGTATGGAAATGCCATCGCAATTTATTAACTAACAAAACTGTCGTACGTGGGATATGTTCTGCGAAAAGCACAAAGTGGCAGACTGCCATCCATCGAAGGGGTGAAGATTTAACGTCTTTTTATAAGGTGTGAGCTGTGGTCTGGGCCAATACGCTATTTCATTATCATAAGTAAAAAAACCGGTCAAGTGCGAGTCAGACTCGCGCACCGAGGGTTCCGTATTTAAGTCCGTACTTTGTACCGTGTACTTTAATTCGTATGCAATAAGGTCCATTTTGACTTGCCTAAATTTTTGTACAGATCTTTAAAGTTTTTTGTCAAAGTCGCGAAAACTATAAATTTTTGAACACTTGGTTTAATTTTTCCGTAAAATATAAGTTAGGAATTTTTCAGATTTTTCGGTTCATAAACTTCGAAGATAAGGAGGGTAACGGTAATTTTTTTTTTAAATTTTGTTATAAATCACAAAGTACGTCACGGAAAATTATAAAAAATATAGTTTTAAAATGTGCAGATTAAGCCCTTTCATATGATATGACACCCAGCTTGCTATAATCAAATCATTTTATTTTGTACCCCCATTCTACACCTCTTTTCAATTATATATACTTTTAATAAAATCAGATGCGGGCAAACAAGTTATACAACTATGCCTAATTTCAAGTTGATAGCTTGTGTAGTTGCTGAGAAAAACTGCTGTGACATACAGACAGACAACGAAGTCTCACCATAAGGGTTCCTTTTTTACCATTTTGGTACGGAACCCTCAAAACATAAATATTAATTATTTTCTCCTCCCAAACACGGTTTATATTATTATTACTATTATGAAGAGTTAATGCTGCCATTTATTTACAAACAAAAGTAAAGAGAATATTCAGTCTTATAAATGGTGTTGAAAATAATGTCACACTATTAACATTATACCTACAAAACCAGTATGTGCTTTAACCGCTTCAGGCTCATAAAATGGTTTTAACGCTTAGGTATTACATTTAAGCAAGTTTGCGACACTCGGGGCGAAATTTAATAGCTATTGCGTCAAAGACAACCCGCAGATTTTAAAATCAAATAACAATACAATAAATGTTTATAACCAACAAGCAAACGGTTCCAACTTTGCATTAATATCTTGTCCCAATCCCAGTTTACCGGAGTTATATTAACTATTATTGTAACTGTTATTACTTGCGATTAAGGATGAAAACTAACCTCCTGGCATAATATAACAGCTTTATGGCAAATACAATGGCAATGAAGCATAAAGTTAACATTATACAACCCTTTGTAAACTTGAAACTAATATAATTATGACACAAACAACAATGAGCTGGACTTTAATAACATAGTTTACGAACCTATCGACTTAAAAGCCGGGGAGAAATAAAAATGAGTATGTAGTTACAGTGTTCCTATTGTGATGATAACAATACTTTAATGGTATGACTACACACATGAGATGTAATAACCAATAGGGATGGGGACTGACCGGTCAAATCAGCTACCTACCTCTTTTTTATGAACATAGCTTATAAATATTTAACTTTGCATAATTTTAAAAACTGTATCACTACGTGAATGCAATAAAATATTTTGAAATTGAATATACAAAGTACTACTAGCCTATGTCATCACAGTATGTGGTTTTTTATAATTAAAAATACAAAAGAACATTAAGAAAAGCCCATTATTTTCGTGTAAGTACTATCTTGGGGAGGTTTGCGTGGTCAGTTTAAAATTATTAATCTGTACTTGACTATTTCTTTTCAGTGTACTCGTAAATATTATGATGAACATAATTTGCTCTACCTAAGTACTTACTGATTTCTTGACTGAGTTTTTTTTTTATTCAATTTCATATTGTACTTACTCAGTTAATTTGCTAAATGCTTTAATTTTCTTATGAGAAATGTCTAAAGTAATTATGCAAAAGAACATTACACATTTATTACGAAAATTTATCAATAATTTTAAGATCGGAAGAAAAAAATAGGTACGTTAAGCGCACCTTTAGTCGTAAATCTAGCTAATGCACGTTAGATCTTCAGTACCGATAAACGACACCAATTCAAAGGGAATCCAAATAAAAGCACCCTTTTCCAACAGCCAATTCTCTTATGGATCCCGTCCAAGTACATAAAAGTGTATTTTAAAATGGATTTTTGAGTGCCCAAAACTTTGATGGCCAAATCAAAGTGTTCGAATTTACTGGCACGTCAAGCGGAGGGTGGGTTTATATTATTTTTACTTTTATAGTTAGTGCAGATAAAATGGCATATGTATTTGTGTTTATACGCCCGCCTAAGTACGTCTTCGCTTTAGTGTGGAAGTTATAAAACGCCTTACGGTCTGCTGGCGGCAACGAGCAGGTTTATTTGGTTTTGGATCCTTACATTTTTACAAGTAACCGTAGGATCAGAATAAAATTAAATATGAATTTTGCAGTAGAGGTAACATTCGTTTTTGGGCGTGTTGTGGTCATGATTTATAAAATTATATTTTATAATAAATAATAATAAATACCATTGGATTATCTCCGCATTTTGACCTAGTCCCAAACTAAGCTCTAAGTTTGTAGGAGTATTTGTACTAGACAACGATAAACGTCATGGAGAAATAAATACTCAGAACCAAATATGTTCTTGTGACGTCCAGTTGTGACTCAGAACTTAATTTAAAAAAAAGAGACATAATTAAATTCAACCTACGGAAAAGAAATAAAATAATTAGTTCCTTTACTAAATTAAAAATTGTGAGTTCGGGTAACCATCATACGGCAATTAAAATATACCTACAACAGGATACCACTAATACATTAAAATATTGTAAAAGAGGACACGTTTTGTAATCAGTTAAACATTATTTTGATGTTAAAATTTTATTAAATGACTTAAAATAATTTTTTGATAGTTACTTTCTTCTAGTTTATAGTAGTGACATGTAATAATATTCGTAATAATATTTCTTGACATTTAAATAATATGTAATTGTATTGACATTGCAGTGCCCTCTGCAGGGTTTAGTTGGAGCGTTTAATTTATTATAACATCTTTGTAAGTACAACATAAGGCAATAAAGTATACGACTATGACTAATTATATAACTTAAAGACTCTTGAGCAAAGTATGCTAGTGTCGATCATAATACATCGTAGATTTTGTAGCATTTTTAGGGCCCCTTCCCACTTAGCGTCTTTCGAGCGTCGTCGGCGTATTAAATTGTTTAAACAAAGAAGTAGATCATGAATATAAAATTAAAATTAAAGTAGTTTAGAACTTTGTGTGTGATTTGACTAGATACTTATATTCTTAAGATATCTACCCTCATAAAAATAATTAGGTAGGTACCTATGTTGTCATTGATTTCGTTATTTATTTCATTTATTATATTCTTAACGTAATGGTAACTGTTATATGTTTAAAAGCCGATTCTCGCTATGCGATTCTCGCTCGATATGTTCTCGCAAAAGAAATAATTTCAATTTTTTTTTCAATTAAGCATTTCGAAAGCAACATCAGTGTTGGATCATAAGGCCACACATGAACATTTCCAATAACATTTTGTTCACACTAAATATCAATTCCCACTAAAACTCCAACTTTTCAATGTCCACACTACAATCGCTTTCAATAAAACTGGCATCAAATTGTACTTTATATCGATACAGGTTCAATGGATAACTTTCAATATCTCAGCATATATCTTAGAGGATTTCTTATTTCTATTCGTCTGCCGAATCGCTACGGAATGGTCGTATTAATTTCCTTTTATGTGTAGGGGCACACACTGCAGTGTAAGCGATTTACGTCTGCCTTAGCTTTCTTTATGCCTCTATAAAGTACAGTCGACCCTAAATGTAATATCTTGTTTTAATTGTCCTCCTAGCACCTGATGTCAAAGTAATTGGGTGGGTCCCTTGTTTTGGGAATAAAGCTTAGCTTGATGGGATATTTGAAAAAGTCGTTTTTTTTTCAAACTCTATTTCTTTATAGGTAGGTTTCATTTAATGGGTGCTTTGCGTGTCGTAAAGTCACCACAATTCCTCCTTACAATTATAATTTGCAATTTTGTATATCCTCGTGATTTGACCTTACTCATTCACTAGGTTACCTGGAAGAGGTCCCTTATAAGGACAAGCTCACCTTTGTATGTTTTATTTTATAAGGCTTATTTTATCAAGCATTTATTTGTATAATTTTTGAACAACGCCCATTAATTTGTATTTTGGTTTTAAAATACTTCTGCAAAAACACAATAAAACAAAACCTAACAAGAGCACTCTAACGAAATGGCTATATCTACTCGTATACCATGCCATGACCCATACCACGATTAGCATGAGACCGAGATGCTTCTATCACTAGCTCGATGAGTAGTAATATTTGTTGAACTGCCTATTTAATTACTTATTTATTTATTTATTCACAGTACATCTACACACACACACACACACACACACACACACACACACACACACACACACACACACACACACACACACACACACACACACACACACACACACACACACACACACACACATGCACGCATGCACGCACGCACGCACGCACGCACGCACGCACGCACGCACGCATGCACGCACGCACGCACGCACAGCATAACATTAAGTATAGTAAATTCTCCCAATTAAGTATGTACACTTTCGTTCATTAATGTAATTAATAATGTATCAGTAAACTGCTCTGTATGATCACTGACTTTCTACAATAACCACTGCTTGTTGCTGTACTGGGCCCTGGAACACAGGGACTGCTGGCTCAGGGCCCAGAGTCGCTATTTTTGTATAGTTTAGTTGTACAATAAATATTTTTCATTGTCATCATACTTAATAAAGAGTTAACCTACATATACCTAATAACAAGTACGAAAACATACTGTTTTTATGACAGGAAATCTTTGCCAAGGAAAAAAAGCTCGCGTGAAAATCATTTTGAACTTCACCCTACAAAATTATATTAGCTGAACTCGATAGCAGTGCAAATATACACGGCAAGTCGCAAATGCTGCCAATAGCTACACAACAGCCATCAGACTCCAATATCGCCCAGATACGTCTTTGATGTAGGTTATTAAATAAACTTCCGCCGTGTGCCCTTTACGGGTCCCGAGTTTGTTCAGATATCGTAAAATAAGCTCGTTTTAAAACTGTGATCTGAAATGAAAAATGTTAAGTACATTATCTACATATTGTTCGACTTATTTTTTACAATATTACTAAAACAAACACTATAACAATAATAATAGTCATCCACGCCGATTCCGGCTACGGCGTCTACTTCTGCTACCAATACTTAATCCATGGCGTGCTCGGATATGGCTAATGAACAGTGATCGGAATAGGTAGAGTATATTTACCTAAACTTCATCAAGTTGCATCCATGTGTGTGTTTCCATCTCACTCACGCATGAATGAACAATGCGTCAAGTTTAGGTAAATATACTCTACCTATTCCGATCACTGCTAATTAATGTACAACAATAAGGTACATACAATTTCCATTTCCTCCAACAAGAAGTTTTATGCGTTTCAATTTTATTTATTTAAACTTTGTTTCACAATAAAATAAATGCTTTTAGGCTTAACTTTATGTAGGTTAGGTACACCTACCTACAGATTAGCTTTTGGCCGCGACTCCGTCCGGGTAGAAGTCGTTCGCTTTTCACTCGGGAACTATAAATTTTTCCAGGATGAAAAGTAGTCTGAGTGCCAATCCAGGAAAAGGATTATCTGTGTGCCAAATTTCATCCAAATCTGTTTAGCCATTTAGGCGTGATTCAAACACAAACATTCATACAAACCTTCACATTTTTTTATTAAGTAGGATAGGATTTGGGATGTCTTCGTGATGTTTCGGAGATTTCTCCTGCTGGGCTAATTTGAAGATTGCCAGAAAATTTCATCAAAATCGGTTCAGCCGTGTTGGAGTCTATAGGGAGCATACATACATACTAACCTGTGGACCAAGTACACCAAACGCTCGTTCAACGCGCTGAGAGTACAGTACAACAACGCTTTTCATGTTTTGCTGAAATTACCGCGGTTCTGCAGTGCAAGAGGCATGTACACTGAGTATAGCTGAGTCGGGAGTGCTGGACTTTTTAGCCGTGCTTAGACTTCTTAGGAGCAGATTACGAGCTTCAGAAAATGAGATACTGTCGATGGTATGGTATCTGACGATTTCAGCGACGCATCAAAAACATTGGCTCTTCTTGCACCGATCAGCCAATCGACTTTGTAAATGTTACTGTCGTGTAGGTATGTGTCATGTTTTGTTATTACTATTTACTCTTATTTTATTGATTTTACTTTTTATTTTTATTAATCCTTCACGCTTTTGTCTGTTTTGTAATGGATTTTTTTTGTCAGACAATAAACGATTTATTATTATTATACCCACATGCACGTACATCGATTTTTAGGGTTCCGTAGTTAAACTACGAACCCTTATAGTTTCGCCGAAAAACAGGTAAAATAAAATCTTGAAAAAATTTTTTTTTAATGTCACTACCTATCTCCTCTACACATAAAGTGGGGATGTTTTTTTTCTCTCGTTTACGTCTCGTATAGTGTGGGGTTACGTTGGATAGGTATTTCAAAAATATAGTGGGTTTGTGAAAACAACTTTTTGATTAAGAGATCCGTTTGTGAAATATTCAGCTTTAACGTGCTAATTTTTGTTAGAGTAGAGCGTCCCCCCTACAGCCAAAACTACAACACTAAAAATCTGAGAGATATCTTAAATGAAAGCACATATAACAAATTTTAAAGGAAAACTATCACGACTAAGTATACAACATTGGTTCTCGAGTTTGTACTTGTAGTAATGGCGACGGAACCCTACACTGAGCATGATCCGACACGCTCTTGCCCGGTTTTATATTTATAGATTTGACAGATAATCGCAAAGTGTTAAAAGATTAGCAAATTTTTTAAATTTGTAATCTACTATCCGAGGAAGTAGAGTCGATAATCCATTAACCTTACAAGGTTGTTACAATCTGCTATTACTACATACTCGTTATCATAATTTGCGTATAATCACTCAATGATATTGTCTTCTTTAAGTGGAAAAGCTCAGTTCAAAAAATAAAGGCTATACCTAATAAGTACATTACCAGTTTGACAGTAGACGTTCGGGTCCGCATCAGGATCTCCGCATCGACATGTGACATGAGAAATGAAGTCAAAACGGCATCTTGAGACCAACCACTGAGAGAAGCCAATCATGTTACAGCGAGATTCCATGATGAATTGAAGCCTGTCAGTATGAGTCTCCTGATAATACATTTCAATTGCGAATTACAATACCAATGGTGATCCGCAAGGTCATCAAGGCAAGGTGATCATTATAATGATTGTGTTCGTGAATTTGCCTTCATGCATTATTCTACGCTGAATATTTACTCGATAATCAAGGTAAGCAGAGTTTAGCGATGTACATAAGTCGTTTTCGACCAGACCCAACACGGATTAAACCTAAATTATTGTTTTTGTTGGAGGAATTGCAAAAAGACATAAGTATGTACCTACAGTCACACCACGGGATTGTTGAGCCACTTGCTCACATTCTTAATTCGGTCGGGTTGTCAAATCGTCAAATTCCAATAGTAATTATCAGTGTGCGATTTAACAACCCGACCGAATTAAGAATGTTAGCAAGTGGCTCAACAATCCCGTGGTGTGACAGTACATCCTTGTCTTTTTGTGATTTCTGGAACGCTTTAACGGCTAAACCGCTGAACCGATTTCGATGAAATTTGGTACGGATATAGCCCGAGTTCCAGGGAAGGACATAAGCTACTTTTTACCCCGGAAAATTTGACAGTTCCTGAGGGAGCAGCGATAAACGACTTCTACGAGGACGGAGTCGCGGGCAAAAGCTATAATAATATTATAAAGAGGTACTTAATAAGTTTGGATGTAGGGGGTAATCTCCGAAACTACCCATCTGATTTATTAAATTCTTTCACCAGTATTTAGAGTGAAGTTTCAGGGTGGACATAGGCTATATTTTAACTTATAACCGGAGCGAAGCGAGGGCGGGCGGGATTTCGATTAAATTTGATATGGAGATAGCCTGAGTTCCGAGGAAGGACATAGGCTACTTTTTATCCCGGAAAATTTAACAGTTCCCGAGGGAGCAGTGATAAACGACTTTTACGCGGACGAAGTCGCGGGCAAATGCTAGTTTTTAATAAACTGCTAAAACAATTAAAACCCCATGTAGGTATGCACGTTGGTCACCTGGGGCCCTAGCCAAGACGCAATACGCTAACTTAACTAATATACAAATACCGTACAAAAACTAATACTATTCTGTTAACTAACAAAATAAAAATACTAAGAAGCAATAAGTGTGTGCTAAATAATCAACAGGTTTTTCGAAATCCTAAAAATAAATATTTTTTACATAATATAAAAAGCCAATAAATAACTAAAAAGTAATAGAACTACCAATTAAAATTATTTCCATAATAACATGATATAAGGTCTCTAGTCTCTACATCAAAAACAACATTGTTGATATATAGTTATCGCGTTACCCCGCCTTACATTTAATAGGGACTCCGCAATTTTACAGCAAATCAAACCAAACCCACCACAAAAATAAACTTGAAAGGTAATTTGGTTGTTAGCGTTTAGACAGCGGGGAGGTCATTACCGGCCCGCTGGCGCAATATAGTCGTGCGGGCCGACACCAACCTAACACGAGCGACTTATTTTCAAAAAGTTTTTCTATATGCTGCTGACTAGCTGTCAACAATTAAAAATTACTGTCGAATTTTTTATTTTAGTAAACTGCCAAGAACGAGTAATTCATTAGTAAGATTTCATTAACGAACTTAATCAAAATAAAAAAATCAAAATCAAAATATTTATTCAGTAAATTGGCCACATACGGGCTCTTTTACACGTCGGTAATAAAGAGTGAATATACCAGCGCTTCGGACAAGACCATCATTGCGGAGAAGAAGCGCCGCAAGAAACTCCAGCAGAAGGTAATTTTTTCAATCATAAAATACAACAATACTTAAAAGTAAGTTACAGTTACAGTAAAGTAAGTTTATTACAAGGTAATAAAGTAACAAATATGAATTATTAGAACTAGCACAAATAAAAACATGACAAATGTAAGGTCAAATCAATGATATACCTACTTACTGAGACTATTCCATCAACTATGGTTTATCCCATTATTATGGTTTATTCTTGAAGTTATGACGGCTTTTATATTCTAGACATTACCAGCCGTCCACACATTACATTATCCAACATTTGGTTAAAAACATCAGATATTTTTCTATTACTGGAGGCATTAGAGCTTGTCAGATATTTTTGAGACGCTGTTGCTGATGGATATTGTTGTTGGTGACTGTATCACGTATATATTGTTGCAAACCCATGCGGCTGGTTTGTACCCGTCTGATAACTCTGACGGTAAATAATGATTCCTATTTCCCTCACTTCCGAAAAGCCGACGCAAACTTAAGTGAAAATTTGTTCGGAAATGTTCGAGCTAAGTTTTATTTATCGAGTAAATTAACGGTAAATGTATACCCGGTATGGGCAAATATTTTTGTGATGAGCGCGAGTATTTGTTCCTGTTCTTGAGTCATGGATGTTTTCTATATATTTACTTAAGTATGTGTTTCTCTATATAAGTACATATGTATATTGTTGCCTGGTACCCATAGTACAAGTCTAGAGATTAGTTTGGGACTAGGTCAAATTGTGTGAGATTATTCCTGATATTTATTTGTTTTATTTATTTATTTAAATTGTGAAGGTGCTCGTAATGGTAATGACGTACCTAAGTGACAGTTAGACGGAACTATTCATTGGTTTTGTATGAAACTTATTAAAATGTACTTTAAACTACTTGCACTATTTATCTATTCTGTGCTTGTATTTTAATATTCTTTTTAAAGGCAGGCTGGTTTCCGCAACTCGACGTCTAGCGCCTATTTTACATGTGGGTGGGATTCCTTTACTAAGTCTAGCCATCCCAACTCCTCGAGGAAGCCCACCAGACCTTTGATGTCGATGGTTACCTCGGGGAGATACCCCATCGGACCGAGGTGTTTAGCTCTGTATTTCGCCACCTCGGTGCAGTGTAGTATGACGTGGGCGGCTGTTTCTTCTGTCTCCATGCACGCACGGCACAGAGGACTGTCTGTAACACCTAAATTAAAAAGATGTTTGTTAAATGCTCCATGACCGTTTAAGACACTAGTTACCGTCCTCAGTTGAGATTTGCTAAGACGACTAAGAGAGTCGACTGTTGATGGTGGGCAGTGCTTCCCTCGCCTGCCTGCATTTATCGTGACTCACCCAGTATTCATTGTGTAATCTCTTGGTACGGTTGAGCAGCAGGGAACGAACATTGCTAAAGGGTGTTGGGATGATCGGTTCGGGGCCCATAGCTATCATTTCCGATCCTCGTCGGGCCAGTTCGTCCGCAGCATCAATACCTTGGGATCCACTCTGGCCCTTAATCCATTGAAGGGTTAGTTGATTGTATTGACTTACCTCTATTAGTCGTCTGTAACATTCGTAGATTATCCCTGATGTGACAGTGTGACTCTTCTGGGTTTATTCTGTGCTTAAATGCGCTTTAAAAAAAGAATAGAAATCGTTTCATCAGGTTGCGAGTTAAAAAGGAAAGAGTTACGAAGCCACATAGTCAGACAAGAATGGGCGTTAAAATTATAACAGCCCTTATTTTTCTCGAACGTTAAAAAGACATAATAAGGTCCTTTGCAACACAATAAAAGCCCTACCTATTACCACGTAAAAGTCACCAATCCGATTGAGCATCATTTGTTTCTATTGTTTCATTTTGTCTACTTCAATTAATTCATGAATACATTCGCATTTTTACCTCCAACCGAACTTTGTCTCCTGATTGAGTAACAGAGCCGCAATCATTAACAACGTCCAGCAAACAACGTCTCTCATTCTGCCCTTTGTAGGCAAAAAGGCGTAAGGTACAAAAAGCCCCATACGAGATTAAGCCCTTCATGATAAAGAATAAAGAAGAATTTGTAACAGATGATTAACAGCTTATGAATCTTTCTTTCTAACGAGGGTGCATTCGTTGTCATGTGATTTACGTTCACGTTCGATGCACAGACGACATCCATTTGTATCAATACGGGCTTTCAAAACCTTTTAACGTAAGTATTCAGGGGGCACTAAATACTGCACGAAAACATTGCGAATGACAATTTGCTGTTGACTCTCGTTTACGCGAAATGGATTCGAGTGGGTATTCGATTTTATGACGATTTCATTCGGGACAAATGAAAACGTCACACGAATAGTGACGTAATTTATTATTAGCCGTTTTGTTTCGATGGAAAGAATGAGTAAAGGTAAAATAAGTATAAAATAAAATTAACATGACAAAGTTATCCGTTTTTGAGAACTTAACAAAAAGATTTAAAAAATCGTGTTAAAATTTAGACAAGTTAACATTTGGACCTTTTTGCATACGAAGGTAGTAAGGTCTGTTCGAAATGTATTGATTGCTATATTTTTTTTAAGTCTAAATTGTAACGGAGATCCAATAGTTACCTTGGGGATACATAACCTAAACTAACATTGAAATATTTAAGCAAACAATCCCTTTTCCTGGGGTTAAAATGTGAAAAAATCCACGCAATAAATCTAGCTCCGGCGAGGTGATCGGCAAATAGCGGCGACGTCACAGAAAACAGCTACTCGCCCATAAATAATATTTGGAAGCCATCGATAACTAGTCTGACACCCCAGTCGAGAAATAATCTATGAATTTTCGCGAAATTTCTAGAATCGAGGCTTGAGCTTGATCGATTATCAATACTTTAAAATAGTGACTTGCTTTAAAAACTGGAAATGTTCGCGTCACAAAAATAACTATAGGTAGGTACCGTATGTATGTTCATTGATAATTAAATTGTTTTCCCGGGTAAATTTAATATTATACATAAACGAATAGGTACAATAAAACTGTGTTTACTTTTTTCAGTAGCAGAATAGAGTACGAAGACCTCACACAAAACACACACATCACAAAGTGCCTATACAAAAGTTTTTATACATAGTCTCATCTGCGTCAACTGCTTTATCGTAATCAAGTACAAACAAAACTGCCGTACTGTTAAAAAAATCTTCTTTTAGAGCTGATAGATAACCTTTGCTTGCCTTCGACGATTTTAAAATGAATTATAACTGACCACGGGCGCCGAATACAGACTTTTAAATATGAAAAAACATAGAAATCGGTTCACCCGTTTTCGCCCTAGGTAGTGACAGACTGACTGACACAGACATATACGTCATTTACCCAGTTTTTTTGGGTTGGATGTTAAAAACATTAAAATTGCTTAAAGATATTCTCAACAGTGAGACAATTTGGACGTGTACACAGAGCATCAAAAGAACCTGAATCTACATTAACAATTTAAGCAGCAAAAGTAAACTGACACCCAAAGTACGGTCCAAAAGGTAAGCATCCTCAGACATACTAGATACAAGTCTCGTCGGAATTATTCACGTAAGCTTTTGAGACAGCAGGAGAGGCCACAACCTCTCCAATGCTATCGCCAATTTATCATGGACTCTCTAGAGCCTGCTTGGGGGGATATTACGGGAGATGGGAGGTTTGCCTCTTTTTTAAATTGACATTTATAGAATGTATCATTTTACGGAATAATTGAACGTTAGGTACCTACAGTCACACTACGGGATTGTTGAGCCACGTGCTAACATTCTTAATTTGCTCGGATTGTCAAATCGTACAGTCGAGGACAGAAAATGTTTACAATTTTGGACCTTATTACAATGGAACAAGGTGAAAAAAGTGTTAACATCTTTCTGTCCTCGACTGTACACGGTATATTACTATTGAATTTGGCGATTTGACAGCCCGACCGAATTAAGAATGTTAGCAAGTTGCTCAACAATCCCGTGGTGTGACTGTACGTTCAAGATTGCTATAACCAACAATAGATTTTGGTTAAATGTACTTATTGGTTCTTGAGACGGTTATTGGTATTTCAAGCGTCTCTTGTATTTAAAATTTGTGAGGCGAAAATAACATTTGAAAGTAATCTCTTCTAAATTGATGAATTCATTTTAATTACTTTTAATTTTTAGCAGTGTTAGTTTTATTAATTTTTACTTTAACGAATGCACAATTTTAGTTTTATTTTTAGTTTAAATTTGTCACATTTATTGTTGTAATTTCTTTCACATTCTTGTTATGTTTGAACTTAATAAGTACATTTATAGAAAGGCATCTTTTTAAAATAAGTGATATTTTGTGATATAAATATGATGAATGCAGCGTTATTTACGTAAGTTTTCCCCGTTTGACGAAAGCTTGTGCCAATTCATATCTAATGAATTTATTAAGTACTCTATCGAGTTATCGAAGTATCGTCGGTATCATACGAGTAGATAGTGGTCATTAAAAATACCCCGTTTTCAAAATACTGAAACGTAACAACACGAACACATGCGACCGAATCCTTGAAAATAGTAAGTATTCTTTTGACATTCTGTAGTAGTGAGTAGTGACTCGACATTTATCGCTTATTCTGAACATACACCCCCTTTCGGTCTCTGTCCGAGCGTTCGATTGAATACGTGCTTCTGTTACTTCTCAACGATTTGTTACTGAATTTGTGAAGAAATGCTAAATAAACAGAATATACTGAAGAAAATAACGAGTATTCTTATGTAGGTACTAAACTAGATTTGCTTATTGTTAGATTTAGTCTAGATATTTTTGAACAACGACCTAGCTAATGAAAACCACAGTAGGTATAAACCTACTTAAACTAATGTATATTAAAAAAAATTTAAAAAAGAAGTCTTCCAAAACCCACTGAAAAGGGTTAAATAACGACCTGCCTCGTAGGAATTGCCTATTTGGTGCCTAGGTAGGTACATTACATTTTATTATATCCAATCCGGTGTCAAGTAGATATACACAATAGCAATGTCACATGATTCTTGCCACCGACTTCGATATATTTCATGTAACAATCAGCCGGTCATTATTTAACCCTTTTCAGTGGGTTTTTGAAGACAGTATTTTTTTGTATTTTTTTTTGCTTTTCAGTGTTTTACCTATTTGATTAACTAAAACACATCTATAAGTACATGACATTAAGAAACAATAGCCTAATCTGGGGGCACGGCAGTGCCCCCGCCAAGTCGAGCAAAAAAAAGGCACGGCCGTACCATCCTTTTCCCTACCAATTTCTCGTCACCCTTAATAAAATGTCGCTGTCCAAGTTACAGGGCCGTTAATCATTGAAGAGTTTTCCGGCACTTTACCATCAGTTGCACTTTACCACGTGCATTATGATGAGTAAGAGTAGCTTCATATTCTTAATAAATAAATCTCATTGCTGCCCGTGAATAACTAGGAGTTCCGAGGGTCATCTCTGGTCTTCATCATTAGTTCCTCTTCACAAAAAGATGCTTTTAGAATGCGAATTCTTAAGGCCTGTACTAAATACTGTTGATATTGTATATCTATAGATTTTGTATTTAAAAATGGGTACTTGGCCTTTTGGCGCCAGCTCCTTGGTCTAAGGAGGCCATCTCAAAGGTTTTCTTTGCATAAAAAGCAATGATAGAAATGCTGATCTGCATATAATAGTTTACAACCATGACAAATATGTACCGACATTTGATATGCTCATTATACCAACATCCAGATGAAACTCAGGAAAGCTTAGGTGAACGCTCACGGCCCGAACGACAACCGCCTGCTGCAAGGTCAGATACAAAATCATTCACTGTTATTTGAGTTTTATACCAACCAACAAGTCCAGAAACGTTCAATATTTATACGAACGTAACGACCGCGTAATCAAATGTTCTGGGGGGCCGAATACAATTAGCGACGAGACATGAAAGTTAATGTTGTTAATCGTTAAGCGAATTGTAAGGAAATTGCGTCCCACTTGGAGACAAATTGGTTGATTGGGAACTGGGCTTAGCGTGGCGTTTTTGTGTCACATTGAGGATGTAGGTATATCTAGGGGTAGTCAAGATAATTACGCTAACTTAACGACTTTCGAAATCTAAGAAAATGTATAGGGTTGACGTGTGCTAAAGATCAGTCTCGTCAGCCGCTTATGTGAATTCCATACATTTTGTCGGTTTTCGAAAATGTTAGCTTAATGCATCTTGGCTAGACCCTCTATTGTATACAGGGTGAACAATAAAAATTGGTAAAGCAGCGATCACACCCTAACCCTAACGAGAGGGACGCCGCAATTCGTTGGAATGAGATGGAGATATCTCTACACGTATCTAACGTATTGCGGCGTCCCTCTCGTTAGGGTTAGGGAAAGGGTGGTGTAATAGGGCTATAAGAAAGGGAAGTGTAAAACCAAGAAATAGAGTTTTTTCTTAGAAACCATGTCCTATCAAATGTCTGAACCTGCCAAATAAATTTAATTTCATTCTTTCTTTCTATCACTTGTTTTCCTTAAACTAGAAAATAATATTTTTTCGAATTATGATTTAGAAAGAGAAAAATGCTCCAATTATTCCCAGTGTGACGCGCCGTTACGTTTTTAAGGGTTCCAAAGGGTACCAAACAGGGCTTTTTGTCTAAGCCTTATGATATATATATTTATATATATACTACTCTAAGTAAGTATAAAAGTTCCAATTCGGATCTTTCATATCCTTTACCGTGGCACCCGTCATATTTGTTTCATTTTGCCGTAAATTGGCGCGGCCATTCTGTGCGGAATTTCCGTTAAGTGTTATCGCGAATGCCATGTAGTTAATAATTTTAACGAACTTTCTTCCACGCGGCCGTCCCGACCGTTATTGAATGCCAACCTTGTCTATTCATGAATGCATCTTGCAAGTATGAGCAAGCGAGGAATACTAGGAATAGTTAAAACGGTTCTATTTAGGCGCGAAATATGACACCGTTGAATGACTCCTGCCACTTCGCATGAGTTCGCATGAGTCCGGGCCCCGTAGCCAAGTAGTTCTAAAATTTAAATTGGTATTTTTTTTCTATTTCTGTAAATAACTTTCTCGATTCTAAGAAAACAAGAGAATAGACTTCTGGCAAAACTGTCGCTCTGTATCCACAGTGTTATCACGTGTTATTATGAGATTAGGTAGAAATATTTACTGCTGGCTAAAGGAAGCAGTATAAGGAAAAGGTCTTATTATGCCCTTCTCTTCGACCCTGAGCTAATCGTATTGAGTCTTTCTTCTACTCCTCCGCATACTCCTCTTTATTTCTTACGAGGGAACAGTTTATTAATAATATTATTATTATTATATTATTTCTGGGCCAAGATTTCATCCATACATCGAGCAGATGTTCTATCAGTATAAAGATGCAAACCAAAAATAAACACTCACTACAAAATAAAAAATGTTTTTCAATGGGAACTCTTTGTTTGAATTGGTAATAAGTACTTAATAATAACTAGCTATATTTAGCGCAGTGATATTACTAGCAACTATTAAGACATATTTTATTCTCTTATTTTTATGTTTTACGCGATTTTCTTTTATAAGTTATAAACTTTAGTTATTAGTCTTTGGTTTAATCGGTTTAGTATTCGTCATCACGTGTTTTAAAATTATATTTATTTTTCAGTAATATTTGAGCCCTCTTCTTCGACATATTTAAAATACTGCGTAACTTCAGTGCAATAATGATCCTAAGCGGTAAATTTTATTAACTGTTGAATTATTTCATAACACTTTGAAATATTTCGATGCTGCGGGTAGCATCATAATATAAAACCATTAAATGTTAAAAAAAAACTGAATTGAATCAGATTAATAATCTGGTTACGAATAAATAACGTTGATCGAAAGTCAAAGTGACGTTTCACTTTATATTGTATGGAGTATGAATGTGTTGGTTGGTTGGTTTTAATTAAGTTTTTTTCGATTTGGTTAATAATATTGATGCCTCGGGGCCAAACAACCTAGTGATAACACAAAGTCTATCAAATTATAGTCAGAGCTAGTCTTGTCTGCGATTAGCTCTGCTAGATGCGTTAAATTTATAGTTTCGTTTATTTATCGTCGAAAATAGCAGCAATCTGCATTTCGACGTAGATTGAAAAAATGGCTTGTTGAAAAATGTTTTTGCCGCGTAAATGTTTTTTAGAATTATAAATAAGTAAATTTGCATATTTTGCATGCCTGGAAAGACAGATTTTAGTGGTACTTTGTATGTTTTATTTACCTAAAATCGTGTAAAATTATATAATTTATATTTTAATTTTAATTTCTTCACCAGACGCTAGTCTCTCTGGCCCGCTCCGCTTCCTCCTTCTGTGAGATGACAGATTCGTAGAAGGAGGCTACCGCCATCCAGGCCTCACGACTGCCTAACATGGCATCGACCAAGCTCGGTAGCGAGAGTTCCCCCGCCCACGATGTCAGTGTGACGCACATTATCGTTCAGTGCGCCACACTTGTGGTATATTGGCGTGCGTTCTCTGATGGCTACTTGGTGCAGGTACTTCCCAAAGCAACCATGCCCGGTTAGCACCCAGCGAGCACAAGCCTAAACGAGAGCACGCCACGCCGCCTCGCTATCCGCCTCTCTAGATGGGGCCTGATCGCCTCCACTGTAAGGGATCCAGCTACGGGGGCTTCCAAGGCCACCACCCACCTCCTCACTTCCTTCTGCTGGGTGAGCTCCCAGACGCTCCTTACCTCCAGAGCGTTAGGGCGGTCGCCCAGCCTCCTCTTCTCGGCCCGGTACTCGTATACCCTAGTGAGCACCACTGCCGCAAGCTCCCACGGGGGGTCCGCCGCCAACAGCGACGCCGCTGTCCAGGACACCGTCCGTAGCCTCTGATGACTCTCACCGATATGACTCTCTGCAGACGTCACAAGAGCGTCTTTTTCTGGACGGTGAGAGCGTCCGATCAGAGACCGTCGGTCCACCTTGTGGGAGGCCTACCAACACTTAATTATAACAGGATTATCTAGCAGCCTAACAGGTCCATGGCGGTTTTGACGAGCGAGGGAAAATAATATTATCTTTAATCTGGTAAACCCAGGTACTTGTGTTCCAATACAGTGAGTCATCTGATCACTGACTCCATATTTTACTTAATATACTTGGCTGCCTTAGCGGTGTAAAGTCAGCATCAATATCATCATTAATATTGACTTTAGCCGAGTTAGTCATTTCTGCTGTGTGTAATTTATTATTTTTACTACTCGTAATCATTCTCACTCTACATACTTCATTGCTCAAGCAAGTTACGTTAATCATTCATGGTAGGTACAAGCATTTATTAAACTTAACATTTATTTACTTATCAATATATTTATGTAGTTGAAATCCTATCTTACTTATTTAATTTTACAATTATTCCTATTCTTATAATTCTTATTATTCAATTTAATACACTCGTTCGTTATAATATTTCATATTGCATTTTAGGAACCTGCCCTGTCTTTACTCTAGGTACTCCCAACGAGCGCTGGCTCCCATGCCAGAAATATGCTAATTGGTAGAATACTAAACCATTAAATATTAATAAGTAGGTAAGTATTAATATTTAATGGTTTAGTACCTAGGGTAGGTAAGGGTCCAAACACTGTTTTAAGACAATAATTCTGGAATTAATCTGAAGTTTTTAGCTCAAATAAAAGTTCACAAAGGCCACAAAGTCAAGGGACTACGCTATGACGTATCGAATTCCTAGACATCAAGGAGAATTTGGTACCTTATAACGATAACTAAGATTAAAGCCTCCTCTGTGTAGGTATTCGAATTTTTATTTCGGCTATCGCGCTTAGATAAATCTGATAGTAGGTACGAGTATTTGTTCAACGCGATCTCTTTCTAACAACACCGTACTGCTTATTCGAAGTGTCAATATATTTTGCAGCACTCAGTAATGATCATGCGGACGGTACAAAAAACAAGATAATGTTGTTCCTATAAATGTGTTCAAGTTAACCTCACAGACCAGTGTGGCAAGGCAGAGGCACGAACCTCGCCGTGTTTGCTCTCGCTTACTCAATAAAATATAATTATAGTGATATATTTTTTTATAAAGTGAACAAGGAAAATGAAGTTGTTTATATGTTTTGCGTTCTTGTGGAGTTACGCGTGTAAGTGATATCTAAGCCTTATAGTAGTTGCAATAAGAATGGATGACGGTTGATTTGGAACCGGTTGTTTTGAATCGTAAGCTTGTTATGCATTAAATATGTGTTAAAGGTCAGATTTAAGACGAATATTGGTTAATTAACCATCATTCGTTTTATATACGTAGTTAATAAAAATATCGTCATATTTAAAATTATTGCTTTACCTACACGTTGATAGCGAAAAAACTTTACATCATACTAGGGACCCGCTCCGGCTTCGGACGGGTGCAATTTTCCAAATAAAGTGTTTCATACAAACCTTGTCCTGACAATTAAGAACACAACAAAAAAGAATAGGTAAATCGGTCGAGTCATTTTCAAGTGATGATCTTTCATACATGCATGGCAATCGATGCTTATTTTAGAGGTATAGGAATCTATACCTCTATATTCTATAATAAGAATCAACAACTTCGAGGAGACATATAACAATATTAATCCAATATCTTCCAATATTATTCCAATCCTGACAATAATATTAATTCGCTTGAGCCTTGCCTTTGCGTACGTGAATGCAAGCATGTATAACTACAAAATGAAACGCCACGCGTCGTCCCGGTATGCATATATATTTTTTAATTATTTCAATGTCTCCTCTAAGTCATTATGGCATAAGTAGCACTCCTCTAGTGCCATATCCGAAGCGTTTATACGACTGGAGGCTTTCAGGTCCCTTCTGGACAGAGCCCGCGCTGATAGAATTAGACCAGCTTGACTGGCTTAGAGTTTGCTGACCCCTAGAAACGCGGTCGCAATGGAGGACCCAACGGGGGACTCTTCAGAAGGGAGCTGATAGGAGCCCATATAGAGAGAGAATATTGAATATGCTCACGAAATAAGTAATAATCGTAATTATAATAACAAATAAATCGGTGGTAGTTGGCACTTTGACAGTGACCCCGCCGGACTTATCATTTGAGTTGTTGCGGTCACCTTAAGAACGAGATAAAGAAGTTATTAATTAGTTGCTAAAGTGTTTATTATTACCTCCTAAACCGTATTTTTTGCATATTTATGATATTTACTTAAAAACTTAGATAGTCTTTACATGGCTAAATTATTCGATTATAACACATCCTACACTCTATTTTAAACGTAGTAACTACTCGTAATTGATAGCAAAATCGCGATGTTAGCCCGGACATCCTGTGTAGAATGCTTAGGCACTTTAGAATATTGTCTCTCTTAATAATATTAGCCATTCAAAAGCGAAAACGAATAAACTGTGCACATCTACTGAGATAACTAAGCGTTGAGAGGTTATCGAATTATAAAAACACTTGTTTTATTTCCTTATACATATACCTAATATCAAAAGAAAACAGTGATTTTATCAGTAACTAGCCTTTGGCTCCATATTCATCCGCGTGGAATATGTTAGTCTTTATTCCCTTGGGGCCTATTTTTCGGACCAAAAGTTTAATCATATCATGTACTAAATTTTATCCGAAACTCTTTATATCTAGATGATTGAGATACATTCAAACATCTGAACATCCGCACCAACTTTGCATTTATTGTATTAGTAAAGAGAAAGGTATCCTACCTTACAAAGAGATTTAGCTGTTGGTAGAATTAATAAACTTATGTTCATCAGTAATTATATGTTTCAAACAAAAAAAAAAGTTAGGTACATTAAAATCAGTTCATCTGTTTAGGAGCTACAATGCCACAGACAGCTATACACAGATACTCAAATACACAGACACACACGTTAAACTTATAACACCCTCGGTTTTGCATCGGTTAAAAATTGACTCGCCCCGTCGAGCTTTCGTATACCTAGTTAAAAAAAAACTATATTGTTATTATTATTACATAACTCACCCTATATATTTAACTATTTATTTACCAACTCTTTTCCAGACTCCGAGACTTGTATAACACCCCAAGGGTTGAAGAGTGACTGCGTCTCACTATACGACTGTTCTTCGCTCTTGTCGGCGTTTGAGCAGCGCCCTCTGACTAACGACGTGGTCAGTTATTTAAGGCGTTCTTCGTGCGGCTTCGATGGATATGTGCCGAGAGTGTGCTGCGGTCCACTGCCTTCGCGAGGACCATCCTCAACGGTATGAGTGTTTTTTTTAAACGGGTTATGGACCTAAGAACGGTTTGTTATTCCGAATTCCATCAAATATGAATATGTTTGAATTTGTTTGTATTATGTTATGACCAGCTATGTTATTCTGTTAAAACAACGTCATTCAGTTCTACTCAGTCGATGAATATCCGGCGAATTTACGTCATCCGTCAAGGTGGGTAAATGACATTCAACTGCCTGCACTTTCATTTAGTCGCTAGTTTGACAGCTGGTCGTCTGTGAAACCAGCGACTAAATGAATGTGCAGGCAGTTGAATGTCATTTACCCGCTTTGACGGACGATGTAAATTCGCCGGCTATTCATCGACTGAGTAAAACTGGTTGACGTTTGTGTTAACAGAATAACATAGCAGGAGTAATATGTTTACCTTATAGAGTAAACGACGAATAGAAGGAATTAAGCTAAGCTCATAAAAATCAAGACATAAAAAATATTTTATATAAACCTAAGTATGTATCTGCTACAAGATTCTTAATAGTACTTAATAGTGAATCTTCGTTTTTCTGTAAAACACAAATGACAAATATACTGACAGTTGCAAATACAAGTGTATTTAATAGCGATAGCCAGCCGAACGCTATATAAAGCCGAGAGTACTGTACTGGATTGTCAAATGTTCTATTTTTAAATATTGCAGCAAAGACCACGACCACGGCCGTCACAGCCAGCCAGCTTCAACAGCCAAGTTGCACCGGTTTCGAACGAAGACTCTTCACCAGCTCCGAGCAACGATTGCGGCATTGACACCAATGGGGACAGAATCTATGGAGGCCAGTTCACCGACCTCGACGAGTTCCCGTGGATGGCTTTGCTGGGATACCGAACTGGTAAGTACAATTTTGAAAAATAATTATGAGGAACCTAGTGAACTAACTCCCTTTCACATGGTTATAACGTTCAAGGGGTGGTGGCGCATCTCTTGTTTTTTCAGTTATACCTAAATTATAATTTCGCCACTTACTTTCTCTCTCTCTCTTATCTTCTTAACTTTGGATGAGGGACATGAGAATACACATTATGTTTAGCCAACATTATTTGAAAAGCATGCGTCTCGATATTAGAATATCCATTTAGAAATTGCATCGGTCACCACCCTTATATTTATAGATAGAAGGCAAAACACTCTGCAAAGCGCAAATATCCAATTTTTTAAGTTCTCTGCAAACATTCCTCGCCAAATTAATCATGCGTAAATGAAAAGGGCGTAATAATGACCGAATGAGTAACTTTAAAATTGCAACGTGATCGGGTACCCCTTGGGTTTTCTGCGATCTTGCGTTACGAATAGACATAATAATATCCAAAAATACCACACGGTTAAGAACCTACAAATACAAAGTGTTCAGTTGCCTAACGCGGTACAAGGTTACGTTAACAATATAGAAACAACATACCGGTTTCGACTATCTTATGTTGAACATCGTTGCATTTTAGGTCTGGTTTATACTCACCTATAACAAAGTAAGACGAAGCAAAGCATTCATTTTTATAGTTTACCACTTCTAAACATTAATTAAACTACCTATAAACTAAACTACTAAATGGATGTTGAACACAAACGGTTTTCTTGCAGAAATGTCCTTTCAATTAATTTTTAGATCGATTTTTAGTACCGCTGATATTAAAAATGGTAATAATTTTATTTCAGCCAATGGCTCTATTACTTACCAGTGCGGGGGAGTACTGATCAACCATCGCTATGTGCTAACGGCTGCGCATTGCGTCACAGGCGCTATCAACAGAGATGTTGGCACGCTGTAAGTATTACATTAGATCAATTGCCAATAAAAAAATATCATCATATCAGTATTCTGGAAGACATTTAACATTAGCCAACTTATACGGCTAGCACATCTTCTGTTTTCACGTTTGTCGCTCAGTGCGTCTCTTTCATTATCGACTGTTTAGAGGTGGATTACCAGGCGACGAACAAGTCGCGTTCAAGATATTCTAACCGCATTAAGGATAGCCACAACGGCTCCTCCGATGCCTCAGATTCTGTGATTGGATGTGTCCTTCAACAGATTTGTTATTAAAAAAAAATGCTTCCTTCCCACTCTGTACCTTCGTCGAACAAATTCTTTCATGTAGGAGTATTAGTGTAAGATTATAGTCTAGTGTTCAAGATGTCATTTATACATCTTCTGTTATTTCTAGTGCAACAGTGCGTCTAGGAGAATACGATGTGCAAAGTGAAGTGGACTGCGTAGAGGAAGACTGCGCAGATCCTCCGCAAGATATCCCGGTTCAAGACGCTTACCCACACGAGGGATATTCGGATAGAAACAAAAACAGGAAGGACGACATTGCTTTAGTACGATTGGCGCAAAGGGCTAAATATACATGTAAGTATCCATTACTTTTTAGGGTTCCGTACCCGAAGGGCGCCCAACGGGGCCCTATTAATATGCCTACGCTGTCCGTCCATACGTCTGTCTGTGAATCAAAAAAAAAGTTTGTTGGATAAGCATGTTTCACATTCGACTTTCGGTTAC
The DNA here is from genome assembly GCA_963241965.1 of Tortrix viridana. Lineage (NCBI taxonomy): Eukaryota > Metazoa > Arthropoda > Insecta > Lepidoptera > Tortricidae > Tortrix > Tortrix viridana. Next base: position 5,765,129 of record OY725179.1, on the reverse strand, counting down.
CATAGTGTGAGACAACCGCCTGTTTCAAAATCGTCAAGTACGAGTAAGGTGGACATTCACGGTCAGTTAAACTGACGTACATCCAAAAACTGACCGTGAATGTGAAATCTCAAGTTGAAATTATACGAACTCAAGGTCAGCTTCTGGATTTACGTTGGTTAACTGATCAGTTGAACTGGCCGCGAATGTCCACCGTGATTCCACTCAAACGTGTTTATTGTAAATCCTCTATGATTACATTAAATTACAGTAGGTAATTTTTTGTTTTTTTTTGTTTTTTACAGTCTATGTGAAGCCCGTTTGCATGCCCGACGGGCGCGCGCGGCTGGCGGTCGGCCACGATGTGTTTGTGGCTGGATGGGGAAAAACCTTAAGCGGTATGGTTATTATTGATTTTGTTGATGCCGCGTTTCCACGAAATGGGTAGTTTTAACGTGACGAGTACAATTTTTGTCATCATGATCCACTCTAGCTCCTAAACGAATTGCTCGATTTTAATAAATTGAAAAATCATTAGATTCGACAAAAACGTGCGAGTGTAAAAATTGTAAAGGTGCGTGACTTACTAGTCGCCAATCTGGTTTTAGTTTGTAACTTTTGAATTAAGTAGGTATATGTAGTGCTAGGTGAAAATAAGAAATGCCTGTAGTCTCTACATTCCGTTGCTGAGCAGACAGTTATTGAGGACCACATTTTTTCTTTATCAACAATCAAAAATGCGTTACTTATTATTTTTTTGTCATCTAACATTAATTACTACCAAGCATTACATTTGCCTTTGCAGTATGAATAGGTACATTTTTAAACATTTAAACTTTCTACGTATTTCTTTTGTTTTCTTTTATAATAATAAGATTAGGAGTTGCTTAAGTTATTTTTTTTATTACAGGTTCTAACAGCCCCGTCAAGTTAAAACTCAAATTGCCGGTGTTCGAAAAACGAGACTGCGCTGAAAAGTATCGCACTTTAGGAGCTGAACTAACTGACAACCAGATTTGCGCTGGAGGGGTATTCACGGAAGATGCATGCAGAGGGGACTCTGGAGGTCCTCTCATGAGAGCAAGGAATCAGGGGGTTTGGGAGTCCGTCGCAGTGGTATCCTTTGGCTATGGATGTGGAAGGGATGGGTGGCCTGGAGTGTACACTTCTACTGCCAACTATCTAGACTGGATAAGCGCAAAATTACGGGCGACGAATGTTTAGTCAATAAGCAGAAATTTACAATGGAATGAATCTGGGAAAGAAGGAAATTTTTGATGCTAATGTTCCTGTAGCTTTGACGCTGTTAAAAAAATTAAGAACGAGTATGCGAAAAGGAGGTTTGTACTTTAATAGATAAAGTAAACGTTGTGATTTAATTATATAGATATGATATTTTGATATTTTTTATTAAGTGTATTGTAAGTTTTTGTGTGTCAGTACCTACTCTGGGCTACTAAACCTTTTAAATAAAATATTTAATGAATATAACCACTTTATGCAGTGTTTAGTGATTGAGCGTGCTAAAATTTTTACAATGAACATAATTTTTATTCTACATTTTATTGAAAGGTTAACAGAGTTAGGTACCATTTAAAAATCTAGTTAGCGGTTTTTAATATTTTTTCTGTTTTATTCACACAATATACACACAAACAAAACATAACGTTCAGGAAAAAAACACAAATAATTAAATACTACTAGACTAAAACTAAATACCTAGTTATATTTTGTATCTTCTTAATAAGTAGGTGCGTACAGTTTGTAAATTAAAAATGACGATGTAATAATTATACCTTTATAACATAATGAATAAAACATGATGACATAAAATTGAAGAATTATTTTAATTTTTGACCTTACTGAATCTGTATTTATTTAAGTGGAACCTAACAAAACTAAAAAAGTAATTGTATTGAAAAACTCGTTTTGCATAACGTGTTTTCTCGTCTCGGTGACAACCGACGACTAGTATGCAAATTATACTTAATTGCAGATTGCAGCGATCCTACGTCAACGGACAGGAAAAAATACAGTCAACACCTAAAAATAGTTCGCGCTACTCTTCAATTCTTGACAATCTGGTAGTAACCTGCATATTTAGGTAATAATAAGTGTATGTATTCTTATAAACTGTTGTGAGTTCACGTTAAAACTTGCCAAGTTCCAGTCAGTGAAAGAGATAGAGCTATAGAAGTCATATATTTTTGCCCTCTTACTGCCCGGAACGGAACGAATGGAGGAGGAACTGAAAAACATAACTCGCACCATTGGTGGAAGAAAGACGTAAATTTTAGTAACTCGTTTTTGCCATTATTTCTCTTCTGATAAAGGATTAAAAAATTCATAACCTCAGAAAGTTTCAGATTTTTAGAAACAAATTTAAGAAAGTTATCGCAAAAATAAACCAACAGTACGACTTTATTTTATAAAAATCTTCGTTGGCAAAAACTATGTAAGTAATAGTTACGAAACTCGAAAATATGAAAAAAAGTGTAAATAGACTTGCATATTTATTCCACGCTAATGCGTCATTAACTTCGGAAGTATGTGGAAATAAGTAGTTCTACTCGGAAAACAATTTCATACATTTTTTGTGTTAGTCAAGTTACGCACTTAATCCTCGAGACCTAAAATTCTTATCTTTAATTGCGCAATTACATATTGGCATAAGTATAACTTACACGTCATTTTTTTGCGGGATTTATAAAACTTTTCTGGCGTAAATTCACATAAGTTTTTGTTTCACTAAAATAATTATGAATTTATTTTGAATTCGTAGGTACATAGTCAAACGTAATTTTTATGTGTATCGGTTGTTTAATAACAATTACTTAACTATACATACAGAATAAGTTATCGAACGTTTTAAATCGTTTCTAAATATACGCAATTTTGCCGCGCGGTAAGTATCAACAAACTGAGTGGGATGGCGCTATCTACTCTCGCGTCTCGCGTAGTTTTGGGCCCTATCTCACCGGGACACCATGGTCGCGCCACCCGGTCGCCGCCACCAACAAAATGTATACAGGTCTATGGAGGGTCTCTCACCTAGTCATTTCAAAATGGATTACAATCGACCTTCGCCTAATGCGCGTGCTATACGGTTTTAAACCAAGTGACCTTGGTGGAAGTGTGCTGCTGCGCGGTTTCGGGCGGGTCCATTTAAGTAAGGGATATCAGTTGAAACAAAATCTCAAGACCGAGCTCAGTGGCGTGCCATGGGAGAGGCCTATGTCCTACAATGGACGGAAGTGGACTGATGATAATGATGAATAAGGCTCCTGTTCTGTGTACTGACTGGTTGATATTTACAGATGACCGTAGAAGCATATTAAAGGAATATAATCCTACACTCCGTATATCTGCGAAGTTATTTAATGATATGTGCTAAAGTCTCTGCACTAGGATCTCGTAAGTAGCATGTGACTTTGATTACTGGCAAGCAAAATAACGGGTTATTTTGTAAATAATTTTAGTACAAAGTGATCCTGATATTTTTGCTGATGTCAGGATAGGAGTACGGAGAGTGGTGAGACAAAAAGACTGGCAATACAGCATTCCTGAATTAAAAAAAAGCCTGCGAAAACATAACAACTGAGTTATCGTTAAGTAACTAAACCTTGACCTCTGAATCAAAAGCGGTGAACTCTATAAAATTAGCAGATACGATCAAAATAGTCTGCCGCCACGTAACTGAGACTATTGAATACGCCTCGTTTGGAATGAATGTAATTTACGTGCGTAATTGTAATTTAAATAAAATATATGCGCATAATAAAATATAAGCAAAAGTTAAAAATTATGCTTTTAAATGTAAAAAACTTGTTTCCTTTGTTAATATTGCGTCAATGGTTTTGTTTGCATGCAATAAATTAATAAAATTGAGATGAACTTAACAATAAATAAAGTACGAGTAATTCAAAACTCAAGTGAAATAATCCCTTTGTCTTTGTCTAATATCCAATTAGAGTAACTATATCGTCTACCATATTTATAACAACATACTTCTTGAATCTGTGTATTCTAACAAATCGGTAATTTTTAATACTGTCTGAAATATATTTAATTAAGGGACTATATGAATTTTCATCAACACTCCGAGGAATGCTCATTTAACCCTTACACGTGGCCACTCAACAGAAATGGGAATTGTGATCCCAAAAGTCATCAAGCATTCCCACTTCAGTGAAACAAAGAAATTCAATTAGAACGACGTATCATTTGCATATAGGTGTCACTAGCGATCAAATTAAGTGGGGCGCTGACAATTCTATGCGCATAATTTAATCATTAACCCTCTCTATGTTATTGGCGCCTGGTATATGGAAGTTTTAAACTACCTCGGATCGTGTGAGTTGTGTTTTGGTGTGTTATTTTATTTTTAAACAGGATAAGGGACTATAAAATGTTTGTAACAGGAAATACAATAATAGTACGAGTAGTAACCACTACAATTATTTGCAGTAATTGAATAATTTAATTATTATTGTTGCCGATATACTTCGAAACAAAATAATATTGTACGAAGCATACTTTTTACCCCAGTGAATCTGAAAACAAATAATACAAATACGGTATAATGAAATACATGTTGTTCTTATGTTATGTGCGCCTAGTAGTAAAACGTTTTAAACAATCAAAATTATTTAGTAAAAAATCTTATCATTAAATTGCCTCAGACAAATTGTATACAGTCAAGTCAATTTATAATTTTAAATCAGCTAAATCAATCTCAGGTTCAAGTTTACTCAAAGCTTTTACTGTAAACACCATTCCCCCGTGTTTTCGTCTACAATCCCGCTGAGTTATTGGTTGCGAAGCAGAGATGAAGCATTTTATTTCCCGTGTGCATGAACGCTTAAGAAATCCAAGTGAAAAATATTTAGTTTCTTTGTAATCTAGTCTAGGAGATAAAGTATGGGGAAACATCCATTTGAGACACGCGAGACCTGGAATACAAAATATTTTTTAGCAACGGATTGTTCTAAAATATTTTTTTTAGTCTTCATTTGAGAAATTATACAAAACAAAATCTAATACTCGTAAATGCTGATATAAAAAAATATTCGTACTTAATAGATATGGAACATAGAATAGACAAAGCTTCAATTAAAATGTTCCCGAAATTATACTCATTGTACCTAATTAAAATAATTAATTCACTGAAAACTTATCACAATTTTTAATTAATTGTGCGAGGAAATCCAGTTCTTAATACGATTTTATCCTAAAATCATCTTAAATGGTACTAAGTATGCGTTTTTAAAACACATTACACATAAAATAAAAAGATAAACACCAGTTTTTGGCCAATTATGGCAAAAATAATATTCAGACGCCAGCGGCAAGTGTTTGAGAGCCGATAGAAAACTGGCGTCGAATCAATAACCCATTTTCCATACCACGAGTACCAACACCTACGAAAACACGATAAACTTTGTTAAAAAAACAAGTCGTTTTTCACCGTGAGTGTATTCATTTTCCCGACAGATAACGAATACGCGAAGGGGAAACTCCAATCGGAATCTAAAAATTACGACAGTTTAAAAGTAGGTGTCATTTACATAAAACTACTATATCGGAAATGATGAACAGCCTTACGCGCCCCATTTGTTTGTTCATATGAAATTGATATATTTCGCTCGAGTGCTCGTTTACCGAGAATGCCGAGATTCAACTTCAATGTTAACTAAAGGAGTTACTAAAGCAATGATAATAAGGAATACGCTTGAAAGATGAAGATACTTTATCTACAATTGTGCAATGATTCATCGTTTTGGAGAAAAAAAATTTGAGAAAAAATTTGCTAGGACAGCAATGGGACTTCCAAAATAATCTAGTAATAATTAAAAATTATATATTTAGGTACTTACAGTTTTGATCCTTATTTTACGAGATAATTTTACCTATCCGGTTCGTAGGACATATATATCCTCCTGAGGCCTAAAGTCCTACATAAAGGACAATTGTCAATTTGACTTTGAACTTTTGTTGACTGACATAAGATTCTGTTTCGAACTAGCGAAATTTTGACGTAGGCTTCAGGAGGATATGATAATTATGACGTAGGTAAGTAATGTTTTCGTAGACCTTGTTGTTTGTAGACCTCAATAAGTAAAACTCATTTTTTTGTTTATTATTAGAGTTTAATTTGGGACTAGGTCAACTTGTGTGAGATTGTCGCCTGTTTTCCTATCTTATTTTAAAATTCACTAGTGTGGCTAGTTTAACAGACATTAAAGATACCTATTTAAAGTATACCTTTTTTGAATAAATCGGTATCATTTATCCCATTTATCTAACTAACGAAGCAGATCTTGTTTGAATATTCAGTGAGATCAACAACATTGTTGATGGTTGAAAAATTTAATGATAGCAAGGATTGTTTATATTCTGTAAACGTTTCTAATTAGTAATCCAACGTTAAATAAGTACTCAACTCATTCTGAAAAACATTTTTACCCCACGATTGTATGCACGCAATACTCTTGTCAAACAATGATACACACCACACGCAATCAGTGAACCACATCCTACACAAAACAATCATAGATCAACGACAGAAAAACAAGCGTGTCTAAAATCGATCATTATCACAAAGTGTATAAATAGCATGATTCTGGTTTCATCCTATTATTTCCCGTTAGAAAGAAGTGACTTTAAATTATAATGATTCGTAACATCGCAGTGCAAATATTTTGTATGTTCTTGATGTGTTTTGGGATAGCTAATGGATCTGTAAGTAATGTTCATGAATTTCCTAGAAATTAATTGAGTCATCCTTGTTCTGAAAAAGTTCTTATAACGAGCTAGTAGCAAAAGAGTTCGGTATACTTTTGATGTTACTTTTAATTATCTTAGTATCTCCTAATTGCCTAAAATACCAAACGTCGTCCTTTCGTTTTTTAAGCACCACCCATACCCATATCATGCAATCTCATTCCAATCTCAAAACCACACGACTTAAAATTTATGTATGTAAACTCTTTATTGCACAAAACAATTAGCAAATAAGTACGTATATAAACTTAGGCTCCTCTTAGTCCTCGCTGGACTCGGTATTTTGCTTATTTTACAGAAGTGCTATGCGGCCGAGTTTTCAGATGACGCTTGGTCATGTCCAGACTTTGATAACCAGGTTCTCCAATGCGATCCTCTTCAGGTGGGCATGGTTGAAGGGAAGGAGGCGGAGTTAGGCTTGAATGGGTTCATCAAAGTATCGAAAGCAATTGAACAAGGAGCTCAGGTAGGCTATTATAAATTATTATTGGTTTTTAACCGACTTCAAAAAAGGAGGAGGTTCTATGTTCTGCTGTACGATGGGCGTTCAATAAGTTTTGATAATCGGTATTAAATATGGGAGATATGTAAATGGTTTTTTAATGGGAATAGGCACACATTCTATGTTTGCAAACTTTCATTAACGTCATTCAATTGTTTTATTTTAACCCTATAAAAATAATTTTACTTTTGGAGGTCAAATTTTGTACTTTCAGGTACCTTCACTAAGTCATCATCAGGTCGTGATTTATATGTAGTTGTTTTTGAAAATTAGTGTATGACAAGTAGTAGTCGAAAGTTAGGGCTAAATAAAATTGGGAGCGGTTATCAGTTCAGAACTTTGGTCGGAGAGCAGCACCCTTGTGAATTAGAAGGCTCTGAAGCATAATTTCTGCCACAAATTCGTATTTTTTTCAGGTTTTCTTTTAATTTTTTCCATAACTATGATAGAATAATGTTATATAACTCTCATAGATCATTTGAGTTCAATTGCTTAAAGCTAATGTCACAGTATTTATTTGTAGGCCTCAATAATTTTGAAAAAGGCCGAAAAAGCCACCCTAAATTTTGGTGACAGAACAGGCGATAAAAAAATCAACTGCAAAGATCACTTGTTTATCCTTTAAATCATAATGATAAACCAAGGTATGAAACCTTTCAATTACAATATTTTATATAAGTGCATCAGTAGGTACTTTCTCCACAAAGCTTCAAATAATTACAAAACTAACTCTTATTTTTGCAGTCTTGTTAAATCGATCATACAGATGTTTTTTGTTTAGCTTTCTGAGAAAAACAAATGAAAAATGTATATTTTTTTCTCTAATTTAAGGTTGATTAGTGCCATGGTATAGTCCATATTAAAAGAATATCAATATGATGATGGTTCATACCGATTCTCAAAACTTATTGAATGCCCCTCGTATGTATGTTTTTTTTTATGTGGTCAATTGTAGACCGATTTTGAAAATGATTTTTTTGTTTGAAAGGTATTAAGGTGGTCCCATTATCACTAAGTCAGAATCTGATGATGGAATCCATGAGAAATCGACAGAACTCTTCCAAAGTTATAGGCACACAAAAGTTATAGGTACAGCGATTTTGGTATTACATGTAAGACCTTAAGAATTTGCATTCCAATAGCACCTTTAGGTGAAGAGGAACTGATGATGAAGTCCAGAGATGACCACCCGGAACTCCTTAGTCGTAAGTGATTGACGCCAGCAATGAGATTTCTTTATTAAGAATATGAAGCTACTTTTAAACTCATTATAGAGCATGTGGTGAAGTGTAACTAACGGATAAATATTGTTTTTACAAAAAATAAAACCGTCTTCAAAAATCCACTGAAAAGGTTTAAAGACCGGCCTCTTAGGAATCGCCTATTTAATGCCTCAGTTAAAACATCTTTGCATGGCTTTTGTATACTTATAATAGTTAAGTATAATGTAACTCTATGTCCTTTGCTTCTTTATTGCTCTCAAGAAATGTTAAGAACAAGTATGTCTTCAGGGAAAGTGCTATAAAATATCAATATTTTTAAGCAATACGTATTTATAAAATCTTTAAATTGATTCTGAAAATTACTGTAACTTATTGAAGGACAAGTTAAATTCGATTCTGAATACTTTACAAAGATCTTGCCACAATATTAAGTAATTACTGCAATCAAATGTAATGAAAGACGTAAATTACGCTGTATATTGGCAGGTTAATATGTAGCCTGTCGATCTTTCAGATGACCGTCGAGATATTTAAGATACTGGACATTGGCAAGGAATTTTTGTACCGCATGCAAGGGGACATTTGCGCGAATCTTAAAAACCCCGATACCCCGTGGTATCCCATGGTTGATTCAATGAAAATCACTGCATGCCCCATAGAACCGGTAAGTCCTCAGGAATTGTAAACGCTATTACTCGTACTGCCCTTTATTATTTCAGTTGGTTGTGGTGCAACCTGTCGTAGGTCCCGCTACGGGTAAACTTTGCTTGATAAGTATGATCTGATAGGAGTTAGGTCGGTACTGTACTGGCCACCATGTAGCAGAAGGCGCAATATAACTTGATTTCCCAGGAGTTGGATCGACGAGAACATCGCAAGAATCGTTTGAATGAGATACGTCAGCAAGTTATTTAGTCTCAATAACCTCTACTCGTAATTACAATATTTTATGTTAATTATTATCTATTCAACTGATTTCGGCTAGAAGCCTGTCTCTAGATACGTCAGAAATTACAGTTTTCTATGACTTGACGTTTCAATTCAGTTTTTTGCAATAACGGCTTCTGTACATATGTGGACAATTCTGCCAATATCAGGGTTTGAGACTACAGGTATTCGGTTCTTGAAAATGCTGTTTAAACCAGTGGGAGATCTGTGGCAAGAGTGTGAGCCGCCATTCGCGTCTATCACGCCGCCGCGCTCCTCAACACTGCTCAGCACAAAAAACGCAAAGAAACAATCGGCACGTGCCACCAACACTCCTGCCACAGAACTCGACTTAACGTTTACTAAACTTTGTCGTGTCTTAAAATGGGCATGTCAGTCAAGATTCGTTTTAAATACCGCCCGTATTCTATCTGTGCCACAGAACTTGGCACGCTCTTGGCCGGTTTATGCTTTAATGACAAGTACAAATATCAAATTGTTTCAGAAAACATACGCTATTAAAGACATGAGATTGGATTTAAATAGTTCTAAAGATGCAATAACTCATGAAATGTGTGGAGAGTATGCTCTCCAAATTGCGATAGAAGAAACTTTAGAAGTATTATCGTGTTGGGAGATGGCTGTGACTTTGTCCGAGTATGATTGTGAATGATATAGAAGATTTAAAAAAATTAAAGCTTTCAATATACGATTGCTGTTGTCATTTTTAATCAAGTTGTTTTATTGGATAGGTCCCTAAAATATTTAGCTCTTTTGAACCGTGGTGGATTTTGAATAGGACTTTCTTCGTCGACATATAAGTTAGTCTTGACATTTTATCTACCAATTTAATATTTCCCAAGTTCTAGATAAAATCAGGGATTTACAGTATATAATTTTATCGATTATCTTCAGTAACACAGGAGAAGGTAGTTGTATCGGGTTTATATCAAATTTAGTTATATTGTTAATAATATCACGATTAAACTCTATTAATTAGTATTTATTTAATATTATGAAAACTTTATTCATCTATTCGGTGGTTGTTTCACCGGCAGATTAACCCTCTTATGATTTTGATTTATTTGTTTATATAAATGCGATTCTACTAGTAACACCAGTTTTGATGGCTAGCCATGTTTTCCTATATACATATATAAAATAAAGGCTTTATCTAACATGTGATGTATAAGATAATATAATATTCTAACATAACAAAGGAGTAAAATTATCCCATTTTATCATTAAACTGTACCTACTACACTTATTCAAAAAGTTCCGAAAGCTTAGGATAGTAATGCGAAATCGCATTATCAATTTGTTAGCAAAAACCAACAAACTATTCGGCAAATTGAGAAAGCGTGTCCGATGGCTCTTGAGTTAAGTTGACGAAAAAGGGAAAATCAAAGCGACCCTCGACGCTCTACGGACAGACACCAAACTTGTCATCTGCAGTCACTTGTATTAAGAGTTTTGATTTTGTTGACGACGTCAGCCTCAATATTTGTAATGATACAAACGCATGACATGACAACATCACAAAATTCCCAAAGTTTTCGCACGTGTTAAATCACAAACGAAATCTTTGATAAAACATCTCGAAAAGGTCGCGTGAAGTGGTCAAAAAAGCCGCACGCACATCAAAAAAATGTGATAACTAGCGTAAGGGAGTCGACGAGGGCTCTTGAGACGTCCCAATAATCCAGGAGCAATAAAGTTGTCGGGATCTGAATCGGCAGTGCTAACGACGCACTTTCACGTTTGAAATCTGAAGTAAACACCCGAGGTGAAGGTAAAAATCACTTGAGCTACGCGGTGTTTGAGAGTAGTGGTAAATATAACATTATAATGATTTAGAACAATTTTCACGCGCACATGTCACGGCGCTTCCTTGAAATGTATGGTACTCTACATAATCAAACGTTAGGCTTAAGTGATTTAGTTATAAGGTGTTACTAGACTACGAGTTCAAAGGAAATTGTTTACCTATTACGTATTTCCACTATCTTTGCTTTGTAAAGCGCCTTTGTGTGTTTGCTTCAGCAATTTACTGAAGTGTTTTTTCCTCTGTAGCATAGGAGATTAGTGTCATCCATCTTTTTTCTATTTGTATATTTAAAAGCGAAATGCCGCAAAAAGTAATTAAGTAAAAAACGGATCCCCCATTTGTCCGAAACTAAATTTAAATGTGTACAATAAAGTCCGGTTTTATATGGCAACATTGAATGTGGAACCCCATAGGAAACAGGCATTTAGGAAAAAAGTTAATGGTCCTTAAAGCTTGGACGCTGTCCTGTAATTACGAATTAAAAAGTTCGCCCACAGGACGCCAGTTTTTTCTCATTTATTTGAATGAGAAGGAGATAATATTGCGCCCCAAATCTCTATGCATCCCCAAAGGAATCCCTCTACTACTGTACAAAACATAAGGACGCTAATCCTGTTTTGCAAAACATAATTACTTTGAACGCTATCTCCTCATGCGGGATATGTTTTTACCCTGTTTCTATTCGTAAATGCGACAGAAAATTAACTTTTACGATATAGGTACGTATTTTTGCAAGGGTTTTAAATGCGAAACAAAATTGGTTTACTTTCATTACTTTGAGTACCTTTCTGAAGGATCGGCATCATTTGTGTTGTGAACGTCTACGTTTATAATGTAACTTTGCGGAGGATTTTTAATGCAATGATAAATTGCGCATGTACCTATACGATTTTTTTTTATTAGTTGTTTTCTAGGAATGACATACATTTTATAATACTTTTCTTAATTTTTATATTGATTTTCTTTCACAGGTTTGGATGGTGATTATTATATTGATTTTGATCTAAATAGTTCATTTATCGTTTCAAATATAATATTATCTGCTTTCCTTTAAAAGTAAATAAAATATTAGTTACAATTATTTATCCTCCCTAAAAAAGACAGTGAATAATTGCTTCTTTTTATTGCGGCGCATAGTAAAAATCGACAGTAAACCAACATCGACCGCAAGTGGCATAAAAATCTGAATTACAATGCGCAATAAAATGTATTATTGTGAGAATCCCGATTAGAGGGGGTTCTTATTGTAAGAGAATTATTTTGTTTTACGACAGAAAAATAATAAGCGTCACATTTATGAGCTACAATAAAAGGATGGGGCGCAATTGTTTCTCGCCGTGGTATGCTGTGATTAGATACCGTCGGGGATTTTCTTTTATGATGGAGCACAATATTTCTGTCACTTAGTAACGGTGACAAATATCCTTCATAAAGAACTTTTTGCGCAAAAATAGTTTTATCCTTCTTTGTGTATTTTACTATTAACGGCGACTACCAGAGGAAGCTGAATAATTTTCGATTTCATAAGTTTGAAAATAAGGTAAAGTACTTTATAAACGTATCAGAGTTATAAAGTAAGTAATATAATCATTTTGGTGTAATGATATTTATAGGAAAATCAACAGCAACCAATAAATGAGATTATGCCCATAGATAGACACCACCACACCTACCTATCCGTGGATATACTTTGACCCTGTAGGACCTTTTGTTTTTGTAAGTTTTTCAAAATGTGCATGTTTTCTATCGATGTTTTTTTACTAAATCATCGTTTATCACAGACAGAGTTCAAGTACCTACCGTACTAAGTTAGTTAGAAACTCTTTCGTAGGTAAACGGCGCAGCCACAGGAATCGAGATCAGTAGAGTATTTCTGTTTTGACGATTGATGTAAGCTGCCAATCTACTTCCATACATTTTTCTAACGTAACGTAAACGGTAACATTCAACGAATGCAACTTGTCTAGCCCTATAAGCCATCATCGCTCTACGCTGTTACCATATTATCTTGACCACCTTATTTTCATGTATCATCAAATCAGTATACTATGAAAAATTATGATAGCTATTCCAAAAGCGCTGCTAATTTGGCAAAACAAAGTGGTATCGCAGTCGACAAGATCAATGGTAGCCCTCGGCTCGGATGTATTTACGGTCTACTGCACTGTAAATTCCCCGATATCGCGTATCGCCTGCGGCTTCGCCCATGCTACAAACACAGGGGACACTTTATAGCAGTGTAATAGCCGTATTGACAGAGGTTTCGAGGTACAGATTCTGATGCCTTAACATACGACATCGGGTTTGGTCGGATAAGTTCGTATTCAACTTGCTTTCTCCATTTATATACTGAAGCGGATTGAGAAAGGATAAATACGAGCTTTTCTGTGCCAATGTACTTTTTTTCACCCATTCGAACGATTCGGGGCAGCTCTTGTAAAACGCTGTTAGTAGTGATATTATTTAAAAACTGTTCACTGTGGTGCTTTGTTCACTGAACATGCAATACCATTATTGTCTTAAAAAAACCTTTTGAATAAACTTGTGCATTATTTTTATTTGCGTCATTAACATAATAAATTCCCAAGCCAAGCCAAAAATTACCATTGGAACACGCAGTTAAAATAATATTGTAATAATATCGCGAAGCGTTAACGCGTAAACGTTACTTATTATAAGAACAACATACCCCTGAACGTTTTTACAGTCTGTTGACATAAGAACGTATTACTAAAACTACTATATCAACAGATAATTGCTATGTTTTCAGAGTTATTTTGAAATAATCATTTAAACTATCGTTGAATGTGTTTTTTTGCAAATAATAATATGGCGTTAAATGAGAGGATCAACTCTCAACCATATAAGAGTTAGCTAAACGTTCACTAACTTTTTACCTGAAACGATACACAAAACTTCAATTAACCCTGGTTTAAACCGCCTTAAAAAAAAAGTTTCTGTGTTTTTGGCCCGTATGTATGTTTTTTTATGATCTGAAACATGACAAAAAATCTCTCTTTACTTTCACCGTTTGTAGCACAACCTACAGTAATTATTTTTTTTTAAAACGAAGCCAGCCGCTGTCGTATGTTCATCGTGTTTTACTATAAAGGTAAGTTTCTTGTACTCATTACAATGACAGATAAGTATACAGATATATTTCTAGTTTCGTTACAATTTTAATATCTCGAAAAACAATAAGCTTAGCTTACAAAACATTATTGCGATCCTAAAAGCACGTTATTAACATTTTATTACCAGTCATTTCAGCCGAAATGAAATTAAAGTTTGCTAATGAAGACAAGTGAAATATTCAGAAAAGCACAAATAGCACCGAACTTACAGGACGTAATTAATTGGAAAAAATGTGCAGACGAAACAAAATGTCGAAATGTCAAAGGAATGCTCGATGCTCGACGAAGTACCAATGCTGGTTGTTAAGATTGCAGCAATGTTTCACTAATTGTTAGTAAGACGCTCAACCGTTCCCCTTTGTTAACTAAATTAAATTAATAGCTGGGAAATATTTAAATAGGAACCCGAACGAGGAATCGGCAAGCCTTGGAGTCTGTCTAGACCATAGTTGAGACGCGTCTAGAACGTACTTTGTGCAGTTAATTCCTCGCGTAATTAGGATCGGATTTCTATATTAACGTATCCTTTAGATGTTGAAGTTAGTCTATACGAAACCGCGAAATGTTGCAAATTTATGGTATATTGTTCGTTTCGCGGAGTCGGGAATAAATAAAAGTAGACGATAGACTTCCATTGCTAAATTATAGCTCAAAATACTGCTGCAATGGTCCCGCGCGGCTAAAATTTTTCTAATCAAAACAATTTGCCAGATGCCAAGCAGGTAAAACTAGTTACACAGCAATCACTGCTAACTTTGTTTCTAAGCGATATACTGTTATAATACAAAAAGGTCGCAGCTACAAACAAATTACGTACAAAATAACACTTCATGCAAATATCCTTCTAATTTCAAATGCAACAGCAATTAATTCTGACTTGTATCGTTTTTGTAAAGGAAATATACTACACACATTTACAACACCAGTCACAGTTGACACTTTGAGTGCCAGGTTCTCAGATTTTGGTACTAAATGGATCAAATAGTTAGTTTTTGGCACTGAGTGTAAAGCTCGTAAAATCCAATTACGTTAACGTCTCTGCTAACTTTTAATTCGCCGTCAAACTGAATCTGAGCGCTTTATGGCCCGCCGTTACAGGATTAGCGGGCTCGGAACTTTGTTGCCAGTCGGTCGTTTTATGTACGACTAGGATTTAGTGTTTATTGGTAACATATTTTTAGGTTTACATGGAACTTGTCGATCATGTGTTAAAACGGATTGAGATAAGAATTTTGACGGATAAGTTCGTATCTCGGTTATTCCCATATTTAGCTTGTAGGTACTCATCGATATACCTACTGAAACTAAGGTAGCGCACACGAGACAATACGACGTTCAGTGGTTTATTGACTACATCTTTATTAAACTTATTTGAGTTGTAAATCACAAAATGTATTGGTGTTCGGTCATAGTCGTCTCCTTTCAATGCTGACAGAAAATGTAATATTTCATTTGAATGAAAATGCTTCAAATAAACTAGAATCGACAGAGAGATCTGATAGTTCAGTACCTGTCTCTGCATATCATGGAACGATTTCCGTTTGAGTAGACTTTACCTTTAAGTAAGGAAAGGGCTGGCTTTGCACAAAGCACAAAGAATCTTATCGTCGGAATCCCAAAACCTTAATCAAAAGACATTCCCATTGTGTCTGAAAAAGAGTACTGATTGGTCGACCAAACCAAAGCACTATAGCACCATGTAAATACCTAAAGGGAATTTTTATCAAACAAATATAATCTGTCTAACAATTCATAATCAATGCATTTTTAGTGAAAAACGCCATGTGGTCAAAGATGATATATATTTACAACTGGCGACACGCCCCGGCTTTGCACGGGTGCAATTTTCTAAAAAAAATATTTCGTACGAATCTTTTTCTTACTAAATATTATTAACACAACAAAAATCTACCAAATCGGTCAAGCCGTTCTCAAGTGATGCTCCGCCATACAGGCGGCAATTGATTTTTATTTGTTTTCCACCACGATCTGTCTTAAGTATAGGTATCTACTGGCATCCAGCACTGTACATTTAGGGCCAGTTTCACAATCGACAAGTAAATTTATCTGCCAGTTAAAGTTAGCGTTCTCCTTATCTATTTTCAAGTGTAAGACTAGGCTAAGTTTATTAGTTAAGTGTCAGGTATGCTTTACTTGACGACTGTGAAATAGGTGGATGGTGTAAATACGTACATTTTATTCTTTTATTTTTGAAACAAAACAAATCATCCACCGAGTCGAGCCATGTCTGCTTATCAGATTGTCCACCTGGCGAAATCAGACAGTCGCAATCCAAACTTTTACAGCCAAAACCACCGTAGAATACAAATTGTTTCACTAACGTCGTAAAACACAAACGGTAGCTAGCAGCATATTCCTTGGAGATATATTGCTTTAGTGTTAGTACTAAGACTAGTATTACAGTCAGGTCGGAAAGCGTACCTATATGGACGACATGATAAAGTTTCGGTATTGGATTGTCATGAAAACGTATATTTAAGCGAACTACCTACAATTGATATACTCAAGCTGCAAAACTACCTGGACAAAAAACGTAAGTCAAGATAAAGTAGATGTGAACAATGGTTTCACTGCACATTCACGAAACAGTCGGTATTTCCCTGTCGATGAATTCATGTAGCCAGACCGCACAATTGCATTTAAAGACCAAAAATGCGGTATGAGAAAAAAAAAACGTTTGAAATTTACTTATTTTTTTCAAGGCGATCATAATCAAATTACTAAGATCTCTTAAGTATCTCATCAAATTCGCTTAAAATAAGTATCTTAATACGTTGGATTTCGGAGAAACGCCTCTACGACTTGTATTTCAAATAAATTTATAAAAATACCGCATGAAACAAAAAAGAAAAATACAAATGATATTTATAATATTATATAGAAGTAGACTTAATAACATCAACACATACGACAGTTGGCTAACTTAGAAATTTAATATCCACGAGACCTTATCGAGTTTAATTAAAGTGGAGTATTTTATCATCAGCTTATTGCGAGACGTCGCTTAATATAATAAAATATTATGTCGCTACTTTATAGTAAGATATTAGTTATGTTTAGTGCATGTAAAATGTTTTTTTGTAATCTCAGGTAGCCAAAGGTATAATGGGAATAGTAAAAACTTACCAAAATTGTATAGGGACATCAGATAACTGCTCTGAACGAATTAATTCATTTAAATTGGAATCAATATAATATATAATTTATCTCTTCAATATTTTTTTCCCTACCGGCAGGCACCCATCAGCCATCTAGCAGCGCATCTAGAAGCGTTTTCCTGACTTTCAACCTGTGTGCCGTTCTGCCGGTATACGAGCTTCGTAAAAAACAAGACGCGGCACTTGGGGAAAGGCCTGGGCAAATGGACAACAGAGCGCTGCAAAGATCTTAATAAATCTTAAGATCTCGGAAAAAGTCGATTACTTAGACTAGCGTAAGAGAGCGAATGAGACAGATCCCTTAAAGGGATAAGTTCGCCTTTGAACATTCTTGTTTAAAATGGACTGTATTTTTTTTTATTTTTAAATAAAGTATTTAAGTACATAGAAAAAGTATGGCTTGGTGGTCTCATAGATCTATTGCATGAAGACCTGTGACGTAATTTCCTACCGTACCTAAATAAGTCCATCGGATCGTCTGGCCAATATGGTAAGAAATTAAATTTACATCTTCAATATTGTGATAAAATTAATTTTAATTCCTTACCATATCTGCCAGACGGTCAGGTAGGAAATTACGTCACAGGTCTTCAATGTTATGACATACAATAGATGTATGAAACGCCACTTAGCCATACTTTTTAAACCAAGGTGTAGTGTTAGTAAAGTCAGGGCTTAGGGGCTTGGCTTTTCCTGGGATCTGATAACTTTTTTTACAGCGAAAGCATTACCTATGAACTTTTGAGTCTTGGCCGCCAGTTTTACATAAAATGATTTTGGTGGGATCCTCTTAAGAGGTAAAAAAAAGAAGAAAGAAAAACATTTATTCCTGACAAATATAATATAAACAAAGGACAGAGAAATACAAAAAAAATAATATAGGTCACGAAATGGTTCCAACTCAGCGTAATGCTGGCTAAAGTCAGCGCTGGTCTTCCGTTGGAAACATCACGTGAAACCACGGATGGTAACATTTTTATCCGCATAGAATACTTAAAGTTAAAGTGCATCATTGCTAGGACGGTGTAGATTCTACTTAAAGAATTCCAACGCTTAAATTTTTCGAGAAAATACACTAATGGGTAATAAATTTCAAGATAAATATCATTTATATCATAAAGTACTTTAAGCTCACAAAAAAGTGACCTCGGCACCCTCGAAAATAAAATCTTTTTGGATAAGTAAAATGTAAGATGTCCTTTCAGATGTAATGCAAAGGTTTCTGATTGGCAAGTAGGTACTTCGTATCGTATGTGAACTTAATCCCGTCGAAGAATTGAAGAATGGTTTCCTCAAAGATACGTTGAAAAAGTTGGAGGGTCCCGCTCAGTAATATATTATGTATGATGTTTTCAGTGTCCAAGAGGTTATTATTAAATTTATTGGAGTATTAGCTGAAACACACGCACGCCCATCTACAATTACTTGCTCGGTACAAAAGTCAAATAGCTGTTATCAAAGTGATTTTTTATTCTCATTCGATGACTGAATTTTTCCAAAATGGCCGACTCTCGCTGATTTCTAGACAAGATCACTGCATGACTTAATTCTTTTTTTTATAACTTCGGAGTATAATTATCAGTGAGATTTAAACATCATTCAAAAACAGATTATACTCGTACTTAATTACTTTTCTGTTGGTGTTCTTAATATAGTTTCGTCTTCCTTCCTTGTGTACTGCCGTAATTGTTATCTCACTTGCGCACATTGGACGTATAGACGTCCAATCCATAGACTTAGTAGCGTATAGACGCTACTAAGTTTATGGATTGACGCATCCGCTACAGCGGAACCCAAAAAAGTCGTATACTAAGGTGTTCCTTTGAAAGCGTTCCGGTGTATTTTCGTAGAGCTGAAAAGTTTCGCAATAGCAGCCGGCTCAAGTTTAAACTCCGAGGAAAAGGGCGATCATCTGCGGGGCTGCAGGCTACAGCGTACATTTACAAATATACTACTCGTATATTTGATAAATTTTACGTGTCTCTGATTCTTTATTGGCCCCTTTGGTAGTGCCGTCTAGTGTGTCGGTCTTGGGTTTGAATCATAGGGCTTTGTGTGTAGTCTTATGTAAGTATAAGAGATACTTTATCCACCGCGATAAAAGCGACTATAATAGGCGGTTTATAATTTCATGATATGGCTTAGCACGCACTGCGATTTTTCACAAGCGGTTTCAGAACCGGAAAAAATGTAACGTACGGCATGCTTTATAAGCGCACGCACTTGCAATTTATGTTAGCGGTCATTATTAACTTCTTATTTTGCTATATCAATCTGATTAAACAAATGCAACTTCAAAAAGTAAAATAACCCAACAACATCAAGTTTTATTTTGTCGTTATTTTGACATCTCGGCGCAAAGTGGCTAACTTTTTTTCTTTATTCTGCATCATCGTCTAATAAAAGGCACGTTGGAGAAATATGTTGTCACTGCATAAACTTTATGACTTTAGTTTCGCTCAGTCGTCTAGAAATGCGAGAACTTTCCCCAACATGATGAAGCAGTTTTCAAGTACGTTTTTGTCATATGCCACTCGTAGCGCAATAAAAATGAACTGTCTATGATGACGGTAAATAAAGTTCACCCTTTTCCTTAATGTATGCAATATTTTTACATACATATACAAAAACTGAAGTATACCTAGATTACATATCTTTTTCAATACTTACACGTCATTTCGCTTTTGTTTGGTTATCTGTATGACCTAGACCAATTCACATTACGTACTTACGAGTATAACTATTTCTTCGTACGTTTGCAGACGTTTGTGTATAAGTATTTAAAAATTAATAACAATCAAAATATTATCCCAGCTGATATTCAATCTCATACAAGTTAGTTGCTGATCTTATAAGTTTAGTACGCACAGCTGTATTAAACAGTTGGAAAAATCATTAACAGGTACCCCATAATTATGGTAGATCTTTGACAAACAAGTGGTTTGCTTAAAGGGCGCTTTCGCAGACTAGCGTTTTATTCTGCGCGTATAAGCTCGTTTCAGCGTACGCGCATTCACGTGCGCTAATTTTGCGCTTAAAAAAACCGAACGCGCTTATTACTGCGTGTTCGCTCGAATCGGTGGAGCAGTCAGTAGCGCGCCGGGGGAGGCGTCTTTCGCGACTCGCGCTTATAGGAGCTTATAAGCGTGTCAACGCTCGTACGACTCTCGCGCGTGACTTTAGGTGCGCCTATACGCGCCTACACGCACTTCCAAAAACCAGCATACACGCGCGTTTAAAACGCTGGTCTGAAACCGCTCAAAGTAGTAGGGGCATATTTTAAAAATAAATCATCCAAAAGACGGACGTTATAAATTCGACAAACAATCGTCCCATTTATGAATAGAGCCTGAATCGCATTCAGCTGCGACATTAAATAAAGCAATTACGTGAATTTATTTCCAATTTGCCAAGCAAATATTATTGAAACCAATTTCGATAGTGCGTTATATCACTTGAACGAGATTTTCGAACAAAGGCTATAATTTTTCGATTCTTTCTCGAATTTGAATACTCGGCTTATATTCGCCAGCCAGTTTGTCAATTTTGTTATCCCCTACGTTCGACGCGGATAAATTACAAGTAATTTTTACTCGGAAATTATACTTTCTATTGCATATTAATAATTTCTTTGCCGAAACAAGGAAATATTCTACTTATTGTAAAGTCGAAGCATTAATTGATACGATAGGTGAGTAATTATCGTAGTTTAAAATAAAATCTTATTTAGGTACTTAACAAAATATCACTTGAGTTTACATACGCGTTAGTAATCATCTAATCATCTACAACTAGATGGGAATAGAATCTGACATTCAAACTCGCATCAGCATTGTAACGTTGGTCTCGTTCTTTAAATAATTTATTGATAGCTTTGTCACCACACTTTGACTGCTTCCCACAAAATATTAAGAAGAAAAACAAAAACAAGAAACGATTAATGTTCAAACACAGTAAAGTATGGGACGAAATTTATTTTTATTGAAACACTTTCACAAAAACGATTCATTTGACATTTCAATTTATTTAAGCAAAAAGTCAATAGCGTCAAGTATTAATTTGACAAATCTAAAGAGCCGTGCCTCCCTCCAACCCAAAGCACAATCCATTCGAATCTATGCAATTTCCAATTTCGCATCGATGGAAGTGATTTAAGTATTTCCCGTATCATTTGTTTCTCCCGATTCCAATATAGCATTTTTTATTTTGTTAAATTGCTTTCCTTTGTACCGTTATCCCCTTCATATAAACACATGAGCTCCTAACACAGATACGTTTTTAAAGATTGACGTTTATTTGTTTTAGCTTACGGCGAAATTGCTCGTCTTTAGGTTTTATTTATTAAGTTTTATGTGAGGTTTTGCGGGAGTTTTCGCTTTATCCCTCCACTGAGTTTCGTATATCTTGAGATTTTGTTTGGAGTACATTATATTCTGGTTGGCAGATTTGAGGCCGTTATTTATAAGTCGTCAGTTTCTCATGTCTTGAATTATTGGTCAATTAGGGGCTCTATTCTATTTGTTTCAGCCCATCTAGCAAACATATTGCTGGCGTTAGTAGTTGTTGATGACAGTAGCACTTGCTGTTAAGTGAGAGTTACCATATCTTTATAGAAGAAAGTGGAATAGAAGCCATGTCATAAGAAAAGTAGTCCAAAATTAATTCCAGATTCCAGTTAATATTTCAAGTAATATTTCAGTTAATTATCTGAGATGATTTTAAGAACACTACGGCCTTTTATTTATTTATTTATTTATCGTATGGCTTACTAATTACACTTATATCATAGCTTAAATTTACACTTCCTAAGGTATTCTGCTACTTTGTATTCTACGGCCCTTTAGCTTTTGTTTCTAATAATAATGCTTTAGAAACATCAATGTACTTTGTAAGGGCGTAAGTTGTATGAAGTGCTCACCAGTTTTATGCTAAAAATAAATATTCATCCCAGAATGTTTCGTAAAAAACTTTAAGAAACGCCCATAGCGTTCAATAATCATAACTTCATGTGGAATCTTTTTGACAACGACCGTGTGGCCGATACATTTCATCTTTTGTATATATATATCGACGCTTGAAAGGAGAAATGGGATAAGCGACACGGAGCAAACTTTAC
Source organism: Tortrix viridana (assembly GCA_963241965.1). Lineage (NCBI taxonomy): Eukaryota > Metazoa > Arthropoda > Insecta > Lepidoptera > Tortricidae > Tortrix > Tortrix viridana. The sequence continues at coordinate 5,742,458 of OY725179.1, read as the reverse complement.
AGGAGAGCCAAAAAACCGCGCAAATTTTCGAAAAAAAATCATCAAAATATTTCTACAAGACCAATTTTTGAATTAAACCTATATAAATGAACATATTATTGTTTTCTATATGATGTTTTGATTATTTTGCCCAAAAATGCATTAGTTTCGATTTTAGTGTCGCTTACGCAATTTGGTCTTTAAAATGGTTTCAGGTAAAATTGTCTAAACAAAATGTTGAGCGAGAAATAAATTCGGTAAAAGAGTCTGACCAAAAAAATATACTAAAACATATTCAAGTAAAATTATCTAACTAGAAATAATGCGAATTTGATGGTGAGGTAGAAAACTCTATATTTATTCTAGGTGTAAAAATATATTTAGGATAAATTATCTGACTGCTTTTGGACGGGCAACTTGAAAACGTAAAAGCGGTTTAAGCTAAAATAAAACCTTAATTCACTTCTGGGAAAAATTAGTGACCCGTTTAATAATATACCTTTTTATAAAGTATTTGATTCGAAAAAAGGCATGTACTCGTTGTTTTCATTGATTTCAGCAAGGCTTTTGATATGCTAAACTATGAAACGCTGTACGATAAACTAGAGCAAAATGGTATACAGGGTCCTCTTGTTGAATGGTTTAAAAATTATCACACAAACAGATATACGCGAGTCAAAATTAATAACGCTTACAGTGACGATATAAAAACGGAAAAAGGAACAGCACAGGGGTCAATTATCGGGCCAACCGAGTACCTGTTGTACGTTAATGAAATGTGCAACTTAATAACGGAGGGCTCTGTGTACCAGTTTGCGGACGATACATGCATCATCACAGCTGACATAGACGTAACGACGGCGGAGCGCGCAATGCAATCTAACTTTAATACCTTGTGTAAATGGGCGCATGATGTTGGACTAGTGATTAATTCACAAAAAACAAAATTAATGCACATTCGTTCGGCCCACCATAGCACCGCCAACTACGACGCCGCCATCGTCGCCCATCGACATGTCTGCCTACACAACAACAACACCAGCGCGTGTAATTGCGAGACAATTGAAGTGGTCACGGAACATACGTATCTGGGCCTAATCATAGATTACAGATTTAACTGGGGTTCTCATGTAAACCATGTATGCGATAAGCTCAGAGCCATATTGAGCAGGCTGACAATTTTAAAATATAAATTACCCTACAATATGCTAAGACTGTTATACCTGGCCCTAGCTGACTCTGTGATCGGTTATGCATTGTGTTCCTATGGAAGAACGTATAGAACGTATTTAGATAAAATATATAATCTACAATTAAGATTATTAAAAACTATTGTACCAAAACATATTAAAACTAAGTATAAAACAGATTACGCACAGTTATTCAAATATTGTAAATTATTACCTGTACAAAGTAAGTCAAAACTAGCGTTACTTAAAGAAGAATACGCTAATGTTCATAAACTAAAAATTACGAAACGATGTACTAGTTTAAAACTAAGAAAGTTACGAAATCAGGGTTACTTTAATTTACCCAAATTTAAAAATACTTATGGCACTAGAATGCATAGTTACTTATTACCCAAAATTATCAATGATTTGCCAGAGGATGTGCGAAATAGCTATCTAAAAAACAATAAAATACACAAAGTTAAAGCACATTTCTTGAAAGCAATATGACGATCCCTATGAACATAGTCGGATCTGCAAAGCAGCCGCTTAGCAGATCCGACTATGTTCATAGGGACAGTCGAATAGATACCTACTAGCTTCATAATTATGAGTAATTTTGTAAGCCTATAATTGTAATTTAATATAATTTATAATTATAATTTAATATAAGGTAATTTAATATAATTTAAGCACAAATGTCTGAACTCCCCATCGGCACATAAACCTTCTCTAGGTTTCGCATAGATGGGCTCGAAATAAGACTTTTGTATCTTCTCTTTTTTTAGTCAATAAATTAAAAAAAAAATTAAAAAAAAATAAGAGATAATTGAAAGAAAAGACTGACTGTTGAGTTTCTTGCGGCGCTTCTTCTCAACAGTGGTCTCATCTTGGGGAGCGCTGGTAGACTCAGACATGTAAAAGTGTCTACAGGGCCTACTTACAAAATAAGGATTTTAATTTTAATTTTCCATCTTGAAGGATCTCGCATTTCTAATTCAGCAGTAAGCGAGATTGGAAAATCATGGAAGATCTCGGAATAGCGACATTAGAAGCCTTAGTTAAATCCCTTGATTGATGGACTTTCTATCTATGCGACGACCGCGTATGACTTAGACAACATCTCCTAGCGTAGCGATTTAGGTAGATGGCGTTTGCACGGTCTAGTCGCGTCCGAGAATAATGCGTAACCGACACTTTTTTATTGGATGTTGGCAATAACCGACTTCATAAATTCAATTAGATAGGGATAAGTGACATGAGTATTCAAAACTTATTGCAGGTAAAAAAGGATAAGCGACAAAGATTTTATAAACTGCAAATAAGTAAATAAGGATAAGCGACAAAGGTTTATAAACTGCAATTAGGTAAATAAATATAAGCGGCAATACTTCAGATAAGGTTGATCAGGTTATTTGATCTAAGCTAATTTATATCTTTCTGAAGGTAGTAGGTAAAAAGTCACAATGGAAAATAAAATGGAATATACAGTCAAGTAAAAAAAGACAAACGACAAATCACTGGTTAGACGCGACAAAGCAAAACTATCCAAGTGTAGTGTTATTTATCCTGACAAATGAGTAAAAAAATCTTAGCTTAATTTAATCAAAACACATTTTATCTAACCTCCATCATCTAAAAATGAGTCAAAAATTACGTCGTTTAGTAACAAAATTTGTCCGTGTTTCTCAAAATCACCGATGGGATAAGCGACAAAAAAGTCGTCAGATGAACACGAGACCTAGCTCATTCGATGCGGAAAAATCAGCCGATTCCAACGATATATATAACTCAATATCACCAAAAATGTCGCTTATCCCATTTCTCCTTTCAAGCGTCGATATATATATAAAACACATCCAGTTGAATCGAGATAATAACATGTTTATCAAAAAGACAGAACCCCACAAAATTGTATAAGAGTACAAATCTTACCTTAATTTATTTTTGATTGCTCACCCGTCATTTCTACGTCATACTCCTGTCGGCAGCCATGCAAAAAATCATTTGTTACATGCTGACAATAAATAAATTAAATGACACAAAAAGTGCTCAGTGCGCGATTTTTCCTGCCCTCATTTCGGTCCTAAAGCAATAATCAAAGGAATATGAGGGGAGTGAAATGTCTACATATGCGAGATGCGATTAAAGAAGATTGAGGAAATCGGTTTGGGGCGTGCTTCATGATCACTTCGATTGTTTTTATTTATACTTTGAGTATTCCGTCAAAAATCTATAAGTTAACAGTAATGGGCTTAAAAACTAGTTTAAGTGCTGAAAATGAACCTTATTAGTTTTATACCTGTGCATAGCTTAGCGAAAATTAATGCAATTTCTTAAGGTCTTGCAGGTAATACCAAAATTGCTGTATGTGTGCCGATAACTTTTGAGGAGTTCCCTCGATTTCTCATGGATCCAATCATCAGATTCTGATTTGGTGACAATGGGACCACCTCGGAAGTATACCCTTTCAAACAAAAAAATAATTTTCAAAATTGGTCCACAATTGACGGAGTAATCGCGTAACAAACATACAAAAAAAAAAAAGCAACATACAGACGAATTGAGAACCTCCTCCTTTTTTGAAGTTGGTTAGCTTATAAATGCAAGTTTACTCGGCCATTATTAAATATTCCTAGGTAATAATGTCATTTAATTATGTTATGACTTACCTTAAATTTATCCGCCCACTTTACACACAAACTGGACTGCTTACAGCTTTTGGCATCAAATGCTATGATGAAATCAAAACAAGGGTAGCGTGTCTCCGCCTTAACGCTGGTTCTTATCCTCCTAATAAGAAAAAAGACCGTAAATATGTGATCGCATTTCCATTGCTTGGTGACCCTATTGATATTTGTAGAAGGTTGAATCTCTTTTTGGAATAAAAACAGTTAAGTCCTTTTGGTTCAGGAAGGCAGAACAGCTGTCACGCACGAGATAATCTCAGGAAATCAAAGATCGGCAGATTGGGGCTTGGGTTCCGCATTTGTTATATTTGTGGTTTAGAAAGGTAATTACAGAAGTAGAAAGGAGAACATGATGAATATGATGATGGTTAATATGACTTTTTTTCTATAGTGTTTATCAAACCACCATACTTAAATAGTCTTAAAAGCTAAACACTATAAGAATTTTACACTAAATATTGATAAATTTAATTTTATGTTTAAAATAACAGTTTTATCCACCAATTGTTTAATGAACTTTCATTAGCTTTTCAATAAATTCATATTGTTTCCACAACGTTGTTGTGGAACATTGCGTATCTCTAAAAGTCCCGTTTTGTTCCCCACTAGCAGTACCAGGCTCACGTGATAATGTAGAAAGTAATTTTATATTAAATCTTTGCCAAAACATAAAAGAGAGATTTCCGAGAGCGTCTTTCTTCCGCCCGACGAGAGCGCAGCATAAATTAGTTTTCCACGGAGATTGTTTGTGTACATGCTTTTTATTTTTTAAAAGGTTAATATTTATGAGTTTTTTGTGTAGGTACGCTGTGAACTGTGCTTTTGTTTAGTTGGTAAACAAGTGTAAATAATTTTTATTGCATTACACCCATATGAATGTTAAATGTTGACATGATAATTATTATAACGCCGTGGTTTATTACTGTTTAGTTATAATTTAAATAAATGAATTATGAATTATTATTATTATTATCGTACAACCTCTATGACGCGTTCAGAAACTGTAGGTTATAAATAGCTTTACATCAGTCAGTGGTGTTGCTGTCGCAGTGTCAAATCTTATCTGTGGTTGTAATGTAAAGTTCACTTTACGTGTTCGCTGCCGATATTGTTTCGGTTTTCGAATTTCGAATTTATTCGAATCAATTTGATTCGGCGACAATTTCTCATGTCACTCGAGATGAAGAATCAATAAAGATGAAATGTCAACAACATAATTAGGTACCGATACATGTATATCATTATTTTTTTTATCATAGAAGATTTACAATATGAGTGTAGATATAGTGTTGTACGCGACTTGGCACCGTCACATAAACTACTATACCTTTAACACCAAAGCTAAAATTCTCTCTTAAAAATACATTATTCATAAAATGTTGGCTAGAAGAAGAATATTTAGAAAGAAGACATTGGTTAAAGAGCATGATAATTAAATTTTACTTGCACCTTGCAGTTATAACAAGCGTTTTTAAGAAATTTTCTGATAAATTCTTAAATACAGCGATTATGGTTTTTAAAACACTTTACTTTATGATTGAATTAACTAATATCCTACGCTTGTACAAAGCTCTTTATTCCAACAAAAAATCTCTCTTTAGCCAGTTTTTCATCAAAATACCGGTAGCATGCAATAGGTATATACATTGGAAAAAGATGAGTTCGCGTGAGAACTTTAGTAGATGGTTACTAATTAATTAAAAGCTTAGGACAAGCCATTATGAGCGGTATGCTAATAGACGGGTCTACAGCAGTCCTCAAAGGGGCAGCGTTAAATTTTGGAGCGACAAAGCGGGTATTATGTTTTTAGGAGCCTCGGTCTTTCGCGCGGAAGCCATGGTATGTGATATTCTGACTGCTGTCTAGACACTGCCTTTTACTACGTAACAAATCACTAGGGCCTCTATTGCACTTAGTTTTAAACTATTTTCTTTCGAAATTATATTGCTTTTTTACAATAAGGACGCTTTTGATGAAAAGTTAAAGATAAAAAAAGATAAAAGGTATTTATTCAGTAAGTAGGCCGCACGGGCACTTTTACACAATAATAATAATACATACCTACCAATTTAAGACCAAATAAGTTTTTCTTTTAATCACTATTTAATTTAAGGTCATTTTTACTTTATCTAGTTAAATTAGTACGGTTTAAGAAACCCAATTAACTACTTTTTTACTATTTCACTTACACATGATTTAAATACCAATGTACGAGTCAATTTGGTCTAAAACATGATTATTGGCGTGCACATGCAGTTTTGATAGTGCAGCTCGGCTGTAACGAAGTGTCGTATCGGCTATGATTGTCAGTGCATTTGAGGTGCATGCGGCTGGGGACGGCATTTCTAGTTGCTGCAAGTGACAAGCGGACAGCGTTGATTGCAAAAATAGTTTATAAACCATTCTGGTCATTATCACACGCGTGTGCGCTTTTTGTGGATTAGGTACCACGCGCGATAGTTATGTGTGACCAGCTTATTGTGGAGGAATTTCCAGACCGCTACGAGTTAGGGACTTTCAAGAAACGAGTGTACACTTTTCTCAAAGGCCAGCGACGCACCTGTTATTCCTTTTCTGGTGTTACGGTGTCATAGGCGGCGGTGATAACTATCCATTAGGTGAGCCACTGGCTCGTCTACCTCCTTTAGCATTAAAATAACACCAAATTTCTACAATGATAATTATAATTATTAACATGCACATGCAATTTAGACCGTCTATCAGGCGTTTGTCTTTTGTTATTTATAATACACCATTTTAAGGTTTGAAATTCAACATCGCATGTTTTGCCCGCGCGCGAGCGGCGTGGTTCCCCGCTACCTCCCATGACATAAGCGGCGCGTGCGGCGGGCGGCGGAGCGAACGTGCGAGTTAAATTGAGCACTCCTCCACCCAGACTCTCATTTCCTCCATCCTCCATTGTGCGCCATTCACAATACAAAACATTTTTTTACGAATTTCGACAAAAAGTGCTTTGAATTTTTTCCAATCTTCGCCTCTATTCAGACTGTGAAAACTTATTGTCTGTTATTTCGTTTATTAACTTTCATTTGTAGTCAGGCAATTTGCATATAATTAATAGTTCATTATAATTGTAGTCAAATAACTGCATTTAAAATCTTCATCTTCAATGCTTTTATTCCACAAAAATACGTAAGTAGTCTCGTGTAGGTTACATTGAAAAAAAAAGTACTACAATGCGACAAGATTTTTTATACGAGTGGTACAAGGTTGTATTGTATGGTTTTACGTCATAGGTCATATCTAGAATTATTGCCTTTCTAATATCGCCTTATCAACCTTGGACGTCTTTTGGCTGACGATGATGATGATGATGATGATGAATTATTCATAGTTCAAATAGCGGCATCTTCTACAAACATAACATTTGTATAATCAGCAGCAGCAACTCCTTAATTAATATAAAAAATCAAATGCGCTTTAGCTATTGAATTAAAGATACCTCCTTTCGGCATACGAGCCCTCCTGCATGCTAAGGCCAATAAACCCTTTCATGGTTTTTGTTTCGCTGGTGGGTAATTCTTCAAGCGTTTCAACCCCTCTCATTCACATGGTCATGGTAGAGTAGAATAGCATTTACAGTTATTTTGTAGAATTCAGAGCACTCTACAAGGTAACCGAAAATAGCATCCAAAGCTACAGGAATTTCGACATAATGCGACCACGGGAATGAGAGCGGTTGAAACGCTCGAAGAATTACCCTGGTCCTGTGTAACAAGTAACTTTTTTTAAATTAATATTGTCGTGTTAAAGTTACTAGAAAGACAAGCTTTAACAATATGACAATGTTTTTTTTAACCCCCCACCGCAAAATTCAGGGGGAGTTTAACGTCTGTATCTGAGTATGAGTCAGTGTAACTGTATATCTGTGTATCTAAGTACATATTGTTTATTTGTGTATCTGTGTATCTATCTGTGGCATCGTACCGCTTAAACGGATGAACTGATTTTGATTTAGTGTTTTTGTTTGAAAGGTGACTTGAATGAGAGTGTTTTTGGCTAAGTTTGGTAAAAATCCTACGGATTAAGAGTTACGAGCTTTATAAGAAGGGATCCCAATTTTATCGGGGGTTTTTGTTTCATCCTGATTTTGCTGTACACCGTGCCTTGGCCGTGTCTCTTTTTGGTCCCTTTAAGGCTACCTTTCTATAGAAGCGGAGACGAGCGGTGCGGAGAGGAGCGGAGCTGTGAAAAGAGATGAGTGGCGTACTATACAAATTTGATACAGTCGTCTCCGCTTGACTGTTTCCATTGATGCGGAGCGGAAACGAGATGTGGATTACGACCAATATGATTGGTCGATTCCTACACAACTCCTCTCCGCTCCGCTCGTCTCCGATTCTATGGAAAGGCAGCCTAAGACCAGGATTATCTGATATACTGTATTTTATCTTAGCCTATTTAGCATTCCCAGCGTCACTTCACTTTAAAAACAGTAAAATCATTCATTGTCTGACCCAAAGATAACCTGAAATACATCGCTGCATTATAAAAAATCATTCCTAAGTATAATTAAGTCCCAACATTAAAGGGCAACTTCTTAATTTTATTGCCTTGATAATTACGAGAATGATAACTCTTTAGAAACAAGCGTAACTCATTTGACTAACTTCATAGAGATTTGTGTTGGAAATTGCCGTATTATACTAATTTATCGTCCTAAGAAGACCTTAATGGTCGCAGTCTAGGGACTTATAATATCAGTCAGTAAAAACATACTGTGAATTCATTAATTTTCGGCTTAAAGGCTTAAGTACTTACGATTTTATACCTGTCCGTTTTGGGGAGATAAAATGTTGGATGTTTAAATTTCAAACTCTTTTAGCCAAGCTACAATAAAATATTTTGTTAGCTACAAAATCTCAATTTATCTTGTCAATTCGGTATCAAATTTTCACGAGTATGACACAAAGGTTGCCCACGTAGAAGATGAAGAACAGGAGGATGGGTAGGTACCTAGGCTATCAACAACGTGGAGTCCAGTCATCAAGTACCTAAGTGCAAGCGAGAAAGTGTGTCTTCGGATAAATCGTCGGATATTGTTAGTGATGTGTGTCGGTATGTTGAACATTCGAATAAACAAAAACTAGACCAAGTGCGGGTAGGTCAAAAATTCCTGCACGCCAAGCAGACACCCTCTACTTCTCGTGATCACGGCTGCTGTAACACAGTCGAAACGTCGAGGTAAATGTTATTTATTACGCGATTAAGTCCCGTTTAGTATTAGTATGTATAAAGAATCGAATCCATTGACATCACAATATTAGATAGATTTCACTGTCATAAGACCATCCATCCAGCCTGGTAATTAGTGCAGCTGTTTCATATATTATAACATTGAAATGAAACAGCAGTTCTAATACAACACAGAACTTTTGGCTAAAAGAACGCAATGATCGGGTTAACAAAAGCCAGACCGAGCAAATATTTTTGATAAATGAGCAAACTCTTTGCCGCAAGAAAATTAATTGGAATGGGGGAGTGAATTCTAAGCAAACTTCAGGTCTCTTCGAAGAATAAAGGAGCTTGTATTCAAAGGGATGGGTCAAGGTTAGGGTTAGGGTTCATATAAAATATGTGAATTTTATGTTAGGTCTAATTAATGGCATTTAATTTGAAAATCCATTATTGAGTATATATGCCTCTCTTAACATAATTTTATTATGACCAATGTTTAAATGTGTTAGTTAATCATGTACCTATATTCACGAAAGTAACGACTAAAAATAAATTATAAATAATACCTTATTTTTGACCTTTAAGCAGAACATAATCGTATCACTACATCCATTAATATTATAAATGCAAAAGTTTGTGAGTGTGTGTGTATGTGTATTAATTAGTATGTTTTTTAGGTCTTCACGCTGTAAAGGCAGAACGGATTTGAATGAAATTTAATATGATGGAGATGCTAAAGTACCATGAATCAGCACAGATAGAGTACATTTTAAAAACTTTAATAACTAAAAAATAATTGAATATAATTAAGGCAACCTAATTTGTCCGTTAACCCTAAAAGGTTGCGGTACATATCGCGTGTTCACTTACGCCATTGTACTGTTAAGTTGGCGATCTATCTTCGGGTCCTAAAGCCCTGTACAGATTACTTGCGTGATCGTGACGCGTGCCACGCCTCAGTGGGCTACAGCAGCACACAAATAATATGGCGCGTGACGAAGTGCTTACGCGGTTGACCCAGAGTCTATTATCGCATAATCCGCACGCCATATTAATTGTGTCCTGCTTTACGCTTGTGTACGACGTCTGATCGTCCTTGTCAGATGCATTCCGTCTGTGATATGCCTTTTACTGCTACGGATGGTATTTAGTACATGCTTATTGGACACTTGTTTTTAGGGTAAAAATGGTATATTATAACTTCGTCATGTCTGTCTGTTAACTTATCTTTTGTTCAACTCAAAGTCGGATTATATCATGATTAAAATTATTCTGCCAATGAGCTCAGAACTGTTAAAATAGCCAAAAATATATATTTTAAGAAAGATAACTGAGACCTAAATTTACGTTAAGCAACCTATTATTTTTTCTAAAATTTTCGTCCTAATGTATCGCGCGCTCGTTTTACTAAACAGGTTTACTTACAGTCAAATTAGACAACTTTTCTGCTCCGTCATTACACATTTTCCTAAATCCATCCATCAATTTCTCTTACTTTCGATTTACCTTAAAAACCCTAGCTTGAATGTTTATCGTAAACTTAGAAATGTTTAGTGATAAAATTTCCACATATCTAAAAGATCTTAAATCCCTATAACTCTTAAAGAGACATACGTCTGTTTTGTGTGGATTTTACCAAAGAAATCGCGACTGGGATCGAAGAAGCAGCAGGGACGCGCGTCGAATGGCAAGTACAGGTGCTAGATCTAATAAATCAACTCTTCGATCAGGGTTATCGACTTCTGCTGGGGCGACCAAGCAAACGCAGTTTAAAGTTTATTTAGTTTAACTATACTGGTATACAAATACAAATCATTTATTTCGGACTACGTACATCAATAGTGCTAGTAAGTACAGTATTTTTAGTAATAGGGTTAGTGATATACATTATTATTAACTATTCAACTGTCCGGGCCGGGTCCGCACATGAAGACTGATGCAGTGCTTCACGTACGTACACTCTACGGTATCAGTAGTAGTAGTAGGTTATGGAATTAAAGGCAAGATTAAAAAAAAATCATTTTAGGAATCTTTTGCATTGAAATGTTTTGTAAAATTTGAAATATTCTCTACAATTGCCCATATATTATCAGTAGCTACCTTAGTTAGATTAGGTTGTATAAATGGGCACTTATTTTAATCCGGTTTTAATACATTACAGTGGTCTACGTACGTGCTAATAAGAGAAAAAGACGGAAGAAAGAAATAGTTAAAGAAAAAGGTCGTTTATTAATAGTGAATGAGAAAAGAAATAACACGTAGTTTAATATTTTATTATTATACGACTGATAGCTACGACTACATGGATGTAAGGATTTCTTTTTTATATTGTTTTTATTAAAACCGATGATAAGATTTTTGTAACACTGCGAAGCTAATCCTTAAAGTTCACGAATCACAGCCTCCCTACCCTTGGCAATGTGAGCTTTCACGTTTATAATTACAAAGCTCAGACCAAATGTAATTTAATTCAGATTAATTTCAGATCGATTCCAGACGGCGGTTTAGGGTTACGTAGGTAATGAAAACTAAAACATGCAGTGAAATACTGTCTTACAATACCGAAGTGATATAGCCAATTTCAAGTCTTTAGTTACACTGGACACATGTACTAAAGTGTCAATCTCTGACCGTTATTTTACACCTCAGCAACTCACAGTGACACTCCGAATACTAGTAATTCGTGAGTTTCAAACAATAGGACTGATTTTTATTTTCTTTAGATAACAATAGCACGCCAGTAGAGACTATCGTTCTGAACAGTAAAAAATAAATTCCCGATGTGACTCCCACAAATTTCTGCAAGTTGTGCGTTTTGTTACCAAAATCCAGAACATTTCTCGGGATTTATTACGAATTCTTTTTTACCTACTGCCAACGTGATTTGGAAAAAAGACTGTATTGTTTTAAACTTCCGAATTACAGCATAGCCAGTTATACCACGCTTGGCAATTAAAATACAACTTTCTAATAAATACATACAATCATTTACTTTGCACCCGCTTTGTGTAGTGTACAATAAATTTAAAATAAATAAATGAATAAAATAATATACCTACACAATTTTTATGAAGTCTCACGAAACATTAAACTAACTTGAAGTCTCGTATATATATTATGTTATGACTAGCATCACACTATTCCATTAGTTTATGGACGTTTCGAGACGAAAATTTACACTTTACTGCCAATTTTAACGAATTGGACTCACAGTCAACCTTTTTACGATTGACTCAAAGCAAGTTTAATAGTTCTCGGGAAATAAAATACCTAAGTTAAGATGCAGAAGGAATACAACATCAGAATTTAAAAGCTGTACTTAAATAGTTTATGGAGTGCATCCAGTCTGGCCAACCTGACGAATCAAGTTATTCAGCGTCTGATTTTAGTATACTTATCTTTTTTAGTTAGTCTTAGGTTGGTTTCGAGGTTTCTATCAAGTACCTAAATATATGATAAAACTGACCAGACATCTTAAAAATTAACAATACAGACAAAGACGTGGGTACTTAAATTTATCAATTTCACAGGAGGGCTCCAGATAAAACCTGTTTGGTTTAGGTTGGTTGGCAAAACTTTACATCAAAAGTGTTTAATAAAGTTACATTTTCTATGTACGCGTAGATTTTACTTTCTGCCGTTCCCCTCATTTTCTTCTCAATGGGTATCGATTTTTGAAAAAAAAAAATATTACGACAAGAGAACGTCAATGTACGTAATAGTAAATTTCGATGCTAGTGCGGAAAGTATGTCATTACTTCACGAGTACCGAGAATAGCAAGACTCGGGACGAGTGAAGAATGAAATTTCCGCACGTGTATCGAACGACGTTTTTTAACACAGTTGCGAAAAAATAAATCAATTTCAAACTCTGAGTCACTCATTTTATAAGCAACTTTTTGAAAACTTAAGATTGGTGATGGTGAACAAATTCGTTGTAAGTTCGATCTTTCGCAGTGAACATTTTTGACATTATGAAGAGCTGTTTTTTTTAGCTTTTATTCGACTAGAATAGATTTTGTTATTATTATTGAACCCACTTCAATGAAAGTATTTTTTTCAAATGCATTTTCTATAAGGCATAAACAATTGTAAATATAAAACATTGTACTATTATTACCTAAGTATTGTTATTTATGATTATTTGTGTATCGTATATTTATAAAAACAATATAGAATGTTGCCTTTGGAAACTTGAAAAATGCTTGCAGTAAGAAAAAACGCATGGCTTAAAGGACTTAGCATCCAGGCCATAATCATTAAAAAAAAAGAAAAAACGCCTCTTCATAATGTCAAAAATTTTGACAGGCGTTTCGGCAGCTATTCCATTCCATTCATACAACTTATTAAGAACGGTTTTTCAATATTCAATATTAAAAAATAAACGCGTTATAATGATGAAAAGGTAAGTAATAAAATATGAAATATGTATATTTTTCGTATTCTTACATTAACAGTAGGTTTTTATGTTGATTACGATATTTAAAGGAAACTAATATTAACACTCATCAATAAGTAGCATGAATTGGAACAAGTTTAAATTTAAAAAAATTGGAAAAGTAAAAAGCACTAGTTCGCGAAAACCAACTTTCCGCACGATATACAGCTACGAAAAGTACCACTTTTTGAGCAACTGTGTTAAAAAAGTGTTTACGTTTAGAAAGCCCTTGTGTTATCTATCTATGTAAAATAACAGTTATAAATGAAAGTTAAGTAGTTATGGCTATGATTTACCGCCCGTTTGACAATCGTCAAATAAAGCATATCGGGTTATATACAGATTTAGGTTCAACATTGTCCCTTCTGTTCCTAGTAGTTAACGACTTGGGAGTTTTTAACTCATATTATTTCGACACAGGCCAAAACTACACCGGGCTACCATTACGCGGATATATCTTAAACCAAAAAAAAATGTTTCAAAGTCCGTAAAGAATGGGAGAGACAACTTTTGTTTCTGCGGTTGTGTGTGACCCATCTGGCCGACCAATTTAGTCCATCCCCTTTCTTACACTTGAAAATAAACAAGGAGAAAGCTAACTTTACCTGGCAGATAAATTTACTTGTCGATTGTTAAACAGGCCCTTAGTGACGCAAATTATAATGACAATGACTATAGCACTGCAGTTTTATAAGTAAACAACAAAGCACAGATAGGTAACAGGTAAGAAGTGCTTTGTTTTTTACTGTTGGTAATCTTAGGTGATTTGGACAGTTGGTTTTGGGGTTGCTTCTAATTAAATAATTAGAAGCAACCCCAAAACCAACTGTCCAAATCACCTAAGATTACCAAACTTTAATTAGCAACCCGTTTATCTAAGAGATAGCCATTTTGTTAATTACAGCCAATAGCTTCCAACTCTTTACGAGCGTCACGGTCCCGATAACAGTCCTAACTGTCGAATAAAAAGGATTACGCCTAATCCGTGTTTAATAAAAATGTTAATCATGATGAGCTATGCAAATTTGGTAGGGTGCAAAATTGACACGGCGGAATAAAGCGTCGTAGTCATACTTCTTCTTCATGTTCTACTAAACTAATGGAGTTTGGCAGTTAGCTCCGCATAAGCTTGACCAACTGGCTTGAGGGTCGTGAGTTTCAATTCTGCTTGGGGAATTCTTAAAGTGAGAACAATTTTTTGTACCAGAGTCATGAATGTTTGATTATAGCTTTAAGTATGTATGTTTCATACATAATTTATCTATTAGTCTACGTCTAGATTACGTATTAGTAACTTTTTGTTGATATTGAATACTTAAATAGGTATTAGATATTTATCCTTGAGGAAAGTACTTCCAGCTTCTTAATAACGTTCGGTTGGCTATCGTTATCACGCTTGTCACAGAAAAACGAAGATTGCCGATAGCTATTAAGAAACTGGAAGTACTGTACAATAAAAATGTTCATAAAGATAACCTTTGTAAAACTGACACCGCAGAACAAGGCGTTGTAGTTATACTTTTTCTTTAGATCACCACAGATGAATCACTGACCTCTATTGTATCAACTCTTACTTAATTCAAATTAGTCATTTAGGAAAGTCTTCTATTTCACAAGGCTTCTTATTTCTTTGTAAATTGCTTTAGCCTAGCGTTTTCATATGTGTTTACGAGCGCGTCAATTTTGTTATAAATAATTGATGGATTAGCTTTACCACTACGATCAAAGACCGTAACATTTAAGTATTGCATATCACCTTTACAGTTACGGCCACGATAACGGGTCTAATTGTCGAATAAAAAAGGATTACACCTAATCTTTGCTTAATAAAAATGTTAATCGTGAGATTCGTTTCGCTATGCAAATGTTATGGCGCCCGTTCACGATTCACGGCGCGGGAGCGGGGCAGTCATATTTAAACACTTGAAAAGTCTGCTTTGGCGGTATTGGGTGCATTAGTACCATTTTTAACCGACTTAAAAAAAGTATGAGGTTATCAATTCGACTGTATGTTTTTATTTTTTATTTTTATTATGGTACAAAGGAAGAATGGTAAAATTAAACCGGAAAACTACTCTGTTCTTAATATATTTAGAAATATTACAATTTTTTAGAGCGACAGTATTAACATTTATGCCCTTACTAATAAACGTTGAGTAACCGCTGAGTAGTTATACCATGCTTTGTCCTTATCTGTCGAATTCAAATGTCACAATGACAGATAAGGACAAAGCATGGTATAACTACTCAGCGGTTACTCAACGTTTATTAGTAAGGGCATTAATCGCGAGATTGTTGTAGGTACCTACTAAACTTCAAATTCTTCGGTTTATAGAGCCTTTTCTTTTTTTATTGATAATGGGTTTGCTCTTGACTAACTCTTTCCCTTAGAGGATGAAGATTCAGTCTACGATGTAGCGAGCTCACCCAGAAGATGCCTATTCACTCAAGCTTTAAATAGGTTCAGATTGTATGCACTCGGAAATACAGACGCCGGAAGCGCATTCCACTCTTGCCTTGTTGAAATTGTATCATTATTATTGTATGATAAAGGCAATCAAGCACAATAGTTACCTGCGGCCCGAGGCACGATATCTAACGCTAACGATAACGATTCTCTAAAATCGACAAAATTGACATCAGCGCTGGCGCGGCTGATCGTTATAATAATAATAAATAAACATCAATCCCGTACATTTTCTTTCTTTGATTTCGAAGATCGTTAAGTTATTTACGTCTTGGCGAGGGCCCTTGAATAGTAAGTGAGCTCCGTGGTCCAACATAGCCATTTGCAATTTTAGGATTGTAAAAACGTTGCCAACTCTGAGAACTAGGACAAAATGCTATATACCCTTACGTAGAATTATAGCAGTGCAAGAAAGACACAGCGTCCACCGTCCCTCGAAACAAACGCTAGACTAAGCCGGGCATAACCTTACAAAATATACAAATGTTATTAAACACCTAATCCTCCGTTAAACGCTCATATATTTTCCCTAGACACGCTAAAAAGGGACGATAAAAAATGTCAATTATTAGTAAAGTTGCCTAAGGTAGAGAAAATAAACGAAGGTATCATTAGGGAGAGTCCTTGGGATTATAAAAGGGCTGGAACGGGCGCGTAATTTTTAAACCGCGGTTTTACGATCTGCATACGTTACTTTTACTTACTAGTGATGTTCCGTGCTAAGAAGAAAGTGAAGTTATCGATAGAAAATAAAAGTCGATCAAAATTGATAAAAAGATGGAATTTTTACTTTTAGTGTCGGTTAGTGACGGATGTGTAATTTTTTCAACATAATTATCATGATTCAACTTTAATTTTCTTACGCTACGGGTGTACTACCTGAACACGCTACACTCGTATTTTGTCAGATAATATCTGAATTACACATTTCTTACACTGTTTATATCTATGAATATGTAGGATCACTACATATTAACAACTAAACACATAAGAACTAAATCCTTGATTTATCAAATCAAGGATTTAGTTCTTTAATTTTCAAAATAATATTAATTAATCATAAATTAATCATAATTAAATGTTAAAAAAACTCACTTGACTGTCGAAGAAGGAGGGAAATGTTTTTGTTATTGATTTTTTTTTCGTGAATACCTTCCCCTACTTCATACAGAGTACCTACTACATCAAATTGCTAATATCGATACTTTTCACCTGCTGCTGTACTCCCATCATTATTTCTGTGTCTGAAACCGAAATTTATTTAACAAAGCACGCTCCCACAAGTCGGATTATTGTAAATAAGTATTACGCCCGACACCCAAATTAATCCTGGCCACTTTCTAACGAATTGCGAAAAACTTCCCGAACTTTTACGAAAAACCGTTGAAATATCGTTTTCGACGCCCCTGGATTATTATTTGTATCAATAGAATGTTTGGGAGTATTTGCCTGTTCAAATATAAGTTCGCGGCGAGGGGCTCACTTTAAAAAGGTGTTTGAGTTTACTAATGAGATTGCTGGCACTGAACAAAGGGAGCACATAAATTCCGACGCTCGACTTTAACATATTAAACAAGTTTCCCGCGAACTTCGTAAAAATGCGCAAAACGAATGCGCTATCTAGTTAGGCATTTTTATTAAATCAACTCCACTTGAATTAAGTCGTTCGGAATGTACTGTTTATTTAAGTCAATGTTATTCGAAAACCATTATAAATTCTCGATAAACATGTTATTTTTCTAAATTAAACATCACTTAACGTTTATTTCGCATTTCAAAGTCGTTTAGCGATTGATATTGTATAAAATAAATATTGGAACGTTTAAATTGAAACTGCTTGGATCAAACTTTCGGAATATATTACTGGGATGCTAATTTCTTCTACTAATTACGGAAAAATGGGAACGTTGCTAGAACTTAGTCTAATGAAATTCAGCAAACGCATCGTAATCAATGGTGAAAGCTATCTCGTTAATAGAGTGCTGGAATAATTTGAATATATTGCGACCGATGGCTGTGTTGCAGCGGGTTTGGTATAAATCAGAGGATTAGAACACGGAACGGGTAAATGGATGCTGGCAACGGAGATAATACATGATAACCCCAATACGGTGAGGGCGATAACAGCGGGGGCAGCAAAAATGTTTGTTATTTATGACGCACAATCATTACTTTGCAATGTCAATGAATAAAGTATTAGGTAATGCTTTAGCCATAAAAACAGACTGGTCGGTCCCATTTGGTATACAGTTCGACTTTAAAATTATTAAATTGAGTATACCCTGAGATACACGTATCTTTATCACTTGTGTTTTGTGGTTTGGTCGTATGTGACCTTTAATTTTTATTTTCAGTTATATGCTAAAATTATAAAGAGGTTTAAATGTTAATTTGTTTGTAGGAGGTAGGTAATCTCTAGAACTACAGAGGCCTTAGCCAAGATGCCCATCGCTAACTAGCGTTTCTATTCGTTTAGTTTTTAAACCAATCGCGTCATTGGTAGATCACGTCATACGGAGAGTCACGTGATCTACCAGTGACGCCATTGGTTTAAAAACGAAACGAATAGAAACGCTAGTTAGCGATGGGCATCTTGGCTAAGGGCTCTGATCCGATTCTGTTTTTTTTTACTAATAGAAAGTTACATATTTCCAGAGTGACATAAGCAACAATTTATCCCGGAAATTCAACACAGACGAGTTCGCATTACGTAATTAGGATTTTTAAATGTTATATATCATTAGGTATTTTTTAATGCAGAAACAAACCGCTTTCTTAATATTTTAATTTATTTCAATGGGATCTTTACAGTAGTTCCGATTGTTTGGGATCGGTTAAGACAATATTTTTTTGTACATTATGATATATCGTAAATATGTGAATACGAACATAGAGGTATTTTGCAAGGGATTGTCAGGGTGTCCGTCGCATGCGCAAAAAAGTACTAAGCGCAAGTTAAATACCCTTTGTGACAACTCGCCGGACTCAGCGCTCATTATTCAGGCGCAATTCGATTATTTTCCCATTTCACAAAATATCCATATCGTCCCCGGCTTTCGTTTTAATTGAAAACGCTTTTTGGACGTCACGCCAGCGATCCCTGTTTAATTTATTTAGAATCACATTGCATCTAGGTACTTTGTTGCTAAGTGCATGTTACAATAATGGCTTTTATTATGTATGGGGTATAAGTTACATTTGACAACGGACAGGAGAACCACTTAAAAACCACGACTTAAAAATATTGGCGAAAATTTATATAGAATGTAAACTACTAAATTCCGAAAGCATGTCAGATCAAATGTCTCATTAAAATAAAGCTAAATTAAAAAATATAAATGAATTGAATTTTAATTTGTTATTTCCAACTGTTATAGAAAAACCCATTGTTTTTGTATGCAAGATCGTAAAAGTCATTACTTAGCCATAGAACACGTAAATATATAGTACGTACGTATACATATGTATTCTACGTATATTCACGTACGTATATTCTAACAAAAATACAAAGCATGATATAAAAAGCTACTCTACTTTGATGGCGCCCAATCCTTTTATTAAGGCCGGTGGTACACAACAGACGTCAGTTAATATCCCGTCCGAAAATGATTACTCCGCACGCACAGTTAACCGTCGTTATGGCCGGCTTATTCCCCATTCCGTGGGTATTAGTCTCCACCAATTTCTGTAATTTATTAAGAGAGCCCACTGGCCTTTGGTGGCTTCTTTCTCGCTCGAGGCAGGAAAGAAATATAAGCAGTTAGCCCTCGGTGATCAAAGACCTTTCCGCCGGAGTGATCCCTAATATTTCACTCATAATTGGTTTATTCTAAGCTGCCAGCATTTCCGTGTGTGGCTCTTTGATCCGTGTATTAAGTTGTAGCCGCAGATATATGGCGTACATTATTTGCGAATATAGGTACTTAAGTCGCTTTAGTATTGCGGTCTTTGCGTGTATTCGTTCACCAACACAACAATAATTAAAAGAAAAATTTACGCACACAGACACTGAACTTGTGTGTGATTTAATGTCAATTCCGATTGTCATCTATTTTGTACGACCTTACACGTACGTTCAAAAATGCAAGGCTGTAGCGGATTTTTGAACTTGAAAGATTTACTGAATGGTCGATGTTGGGTGAGGGTCTGTTTAGGGTATTTTTACAGGAAAAGTTTTTCACTTTGATAATTGATATAATATTTTCATATAGACATCTTCAATGTTATGTATATTTTTAATTACAATGTTGTTCAGTTGTTACTTTTCCAATACTATTTCACATAATCAGTTTTCTGCAACGCTAGCTTAAGTATTATCATTGTAATAAGTTGATAGAGTTTCTGGTGGCGCTCCTTCTGAACAGTGATCTTGTAGACTCGACATGTGAAAGTGCCTACAGGATCTAATACCTCATAGTCATAAAAATAAAGATAAGTAAAGTCACTAATTATAAGTTTCCTTTATGATCAAACCCAGTTTTAAAGCTCACGTAGACCAAATATAACTTTCTGATTTAGCACTGTTCTGAGTTACATAGTATAAGTTAATTAACAGGTCGAGTAAATTTGATAAGTATATACTAGTACACTTGATAAAAAATATTTGAATTTTCCGCAAGCTACTAAGGGTCGATTCCACCAACGTATAGTATAAGTCTTATTCTAACAATAAGAATAAATCGTTAATTACTCGAGAGTAAGCCCATTTTATGTTTCACCAACATTTAACCTAAGAATAAAATCTCTATACTAGAGTAAAATCTTATACCGCCGATTTCGGCCGGGTAAACTGTTATTCGTAGATTAGTACTGTCACTGTCAAGTCAATTCTTAGACAACCTTTAAAAATGGCACGTCGTTTGAGTGTAGTATTAAACGAAACCGATAGTGATGATGATGAATATATATTTCCTCGATCACGACCACTAGATCTACTAGTAATGTTTTTTCGGATGCCATCCAATTAGCGGATCGCTTTCTGTTCTCATTTGCCATTGTAATCGATCAAAATATGCACAGAACCAAACGAAAACTAATAAAACAGGATCAAAACACAGTCAGCCGGCACACAACACAAACAAAATCAACGGGCACGATCGCTGTTTAAAAACGTCAAGTTGTTACCCAAACAAATTAAAAAAATATGCAGCACCATTGCTCAAGCATAGGACAGACTGTCTATCATAATTGGGTGCGTAACCTATTCATTCCTTTCGTTCGTTCAACTTCACAGAGTAACTATGCGAGAGTAAAATATCCATAGACTAGCACGGTGAAACGAAATTGAAGTTAACCATCGATTAAATCGTTAGAGCAAAATTATACCGTGGTAGCTTATCTCGTGTAAATTCAATGTTGGTGAAATTGACCCTAAGACAGGAGATACAAAGTTATAATGATATGAATATTATATTACACGCGCAGACAATAAACGCCAAGTTGTAACGCCGCAGTAATAATATCGTTTGGCAAGACAAATAGCCAAGACTAATAGCAAAGTAATATTTATATTACTTATATTAATCAACTTGTAAGTTAATTGTCACCGAGTTTCCCAAGGATGATTTACGTTTATTAAGTTTCTTCCAATAAATACGACATTTGAGAGACTGTTTTTGCTTACTTGTCCCTTCCCCTGACCGGAAACTGTCTGCCCTTTGTCCGCCATTACCGGTCCACAAAGTTACCGTCAAAACAGTATAAAACTTTACGTCCACATAAAATACATTCTCATTTACTTTATGCTAAAATATTCCCTCTCAAATTTTCGCTATAAAATTGTTATTTCAAAGTGAAAGATAAATCTTGGTTTCACTAATAAATCATGAAACTTATAGTTTTAACTGCTTTTGAACAATGTAGTGCTATACGAATATTAAAATTTCAAAGGGAAAATGTAATAGCAATTTTTGAAGTCTTTGATCATTTGGAATTTAAAGGCTCATTACATCTTACCTTAAATACGAACTTTGTAATTACTGAGGCTCAGAAATCAGTCCAGATGCAAGGTTTGCGAAAGAATAATAGAAGTACATCATACTGGTTGTCCGAAGATCTTATAGAATGAGGAACAGAGAGCTGCGCAGCGTTCCAGAACTGATATTTCGCCATTATTTTCGCGTTATTTTGATAGTCCGCCATTTGTACTTGTTTTTGTGCAATAAAGATTAAATAAATAAATAAATAAATATTTCCGATGCCAGCAAATGGGCCAAAAATGCCAGTGAGTATAAAAAATATACCTTCATTTGCACTTCCGATTTTAGAAAAAAGAAGCCAGGTTGGGAGGGTGCATGAAACTATGCAATTAGTACTAATTTCTTAATGTGTGTCCAATTTTCCTTTCAATGTGTGTAATTGGCGAGAGCGCGCTCTGCACCCGCGCAGGAACGAGAGGAGAGACATCGAGGAGGCCTGTCCCAGCAGTAGGATTCAAAAGACTTATAAATAAAAAAACGAGAGCTGTCGTGGGACACCCGGTTGGAACGAAGTTCTTGTGCTATATTATGTATTAAATAATTTCGGGAGTGCTCGGGTATCCTCGGGTATCCTCGGCAAGTATCGTGTCGGACACTTTTTTCGGCCTAGCTCTCACTCGCCAAGCGTCTTAAATCATAAATCGTGATCATTTATTTAAACTCATTCTGTTACAATAATGTATTGAGCGTAAGATCTAATCAAAATCCAACTTGTTCTTAACTCTATCATGATCATGACTAATTCCAGCCATTAAACTTTCCAACTTGCCAATAAAACTACCTACTTTAAGCGCGTAAAATATTAATCAAAAACCTTCAGCTCCATAAGTATTTAATTCATTGAAATCATATTCTTACGCATTCAATTATTTACGAACCTTGTTAATAGCGTCTGCGGCTGACTGTACTATAATAGATTAATCCCGAGGTAGTTAGGATAGTTTTCATTAAGAGCTATTTCGCATTTTATCCTCGACTATTGTGGATTGGAAGCATTTGTGAAAAGCACGAGTTTTCCCCGCTCTTTGTGCTTTATTGCTCTGATTAATGCCGCTGGAAATGTTCAGTTTATGGGGATGGCTTGTTCGAGTTTGTACGGAGATCTCCCGTGATTACGGTTCTTGTTTTGGAAACGAATTGATTGACTAATTAGTGAATCGAAAAGTTTAATGATGTTTATGTTTGATAAAGCCGCAGACAAAGCATATTGCGTGATGAAAGTGAGCTAGTTATTATACATTTTCAATTTTGGGACAATGACTTAGTTTATTAGAAAACTCAAAAATAGTAATGAGGGTGCGGCTGGAGGCTCGGCCGGCTATATCACATCAAAGCCGGGTCATCTCAAACTAGTTTCTAATTCTGAAATTAATTCTGCACTATTCATTACAGGGGTCTATAGTTTGTTTAAGTATTAGCGGAAATAATTACGCGTCCCACTCTAATTGGGGTAAAAACCCCTTGTTTAAAACGGACAAGATCTGTGGGGGACGTCATTGTTCCCCTGGACTCTAACTGACCGGGAAAATCTGAAATTACCCTGGAGATGGCAGTCCGACTTGATTTGTTCTATTGTTGGTACTAAGGTTCGTAAGGGAGCTGCGTGTTTTTGTTTAGTTAAAATTGTCTGTAGTAAGCATGTCTGTTAGGTATGGTAAAAATATATTGTACAAGATTCTATTGCTTAATTTGTAGCTTTTAAAAACTTGCATTTTCTTGACAGACGTATATAATTTTAATATAAAATTTTCAAAGGAGTAATTATAACTCCTACAATTTTTGTACTTATAACATCGCTGCTATTAAGTTACTGTAATTATTTAAAAATATTTCTCGCAAGTTTAATTAGAGAAAATTTTAATCTCTCATTAAATTTGATTTTAAGATCAAAAAATTCAAAGCGGATGTAATGAATAATATGATATCTAGGTAAATAACATTGCTATTAAATAATTATTAATTCAAAATCGTTTATTTCGGACTATACATTAATTATAATTAAGACGTTTACATACGACTGATTGCCATTGTAATTTACCTCAAATTTAACTTTTAATTAATATTACTTCATCTTGAACTTACACGTTTCAGGTATTACTAATTTGATATACTTAGTCATTTTCTAGATTGTTCCACTCGAGTCTGGCTAACATAACTGGTCACAGTATGCATATGTCATAGACTAGAAAAATAAATATATAACCGCCATTTCGGATTTTCCTTTGACTTAAGATTATAATTGTATCGGAATGTATTTCACATCGAAATAATTTATTGACTCTTCGTATCACGTGATCTACCAGTGAAGCGATTGATTTAAAAAAGAAACGATAGTTAGCGTAATGCATCTGGCTAAGGACTAAGGTGGCCTAGCTCAGATGCATAACGCTAACTTTAACGCTTTTCGAAAACTGTCAAAATGTAGAGGGATTGACGTAAGCTAACGATCAGTCGCGTCAGCCGCTTATGTCAATTCCATACATTTTCCAAAATTGCTAAGTTAGCGTAATTCATCTTAGCTAAGAGCCCCAGATCTTTGGCAGGAGTTATTAGATGAAAATGGTGTAATTTAAAATGTTTATTGGGTTACATAATATATGTTCCATAGCAGTCGTGGTTGGAACCTCCTTGTAAAGTATTATGCATAGATTCTATTTAAAGGTCTTATTGTTTCAGTTAAATCTACATACTATGTACTCTCAAGTATTTTTTTTTTTTTTTTTCACTTATTGTTTTAATACAAAATCAACGACAAGCCCAGATTCCTTTTAATAATCACATACTGTGACAGTAAATACTGTACAGTCCGCATATACTCACCGTCCATTAGTTTGTAATGGCAAATGGCTTCCCGTAATCATATTAGGCCACTTACTGAAAGCCATACCGTGTCAAGTTAACGTCAGTAACCAGAGCACAAAATTTAAAGGTCTCTGCCCTTCTAAGTGAATTTAGGCTTAAAATCTCGTATAGATAAATGGACGTGGCCAATAATTGCTTTTGGTAAACACCAGTCTGGCATCAGAGGTTCCATTAGGGTTCCTCTAACTGGCTCGTGGACGTAATTGCATTGTTTTATGAGAACAAAAGGTGAGTTTGCCTGTAATTAATTTGGTCGGACATGTTAATATGGTTTCAAGTTTTCTGTGCGGCGTTGGGAGTTATTCGTTTATTAGGTTTACAATGTTTTGTTTATACTTTATAGGAGAGTTTTTGGTGCTATGGTGAAATTGTAGTACACTAAATAATGGAACTACGCTAAGGATAATTTTTATACAATAAATTGATCTTAAGTAGTAGAAGACACAAGATAAACACATTAAGATTTGCTATCTGGTCTAAAAGCAAAGTCTTAAAGAGCATCAGACAATACACAGACAATAATTTTCCTACAAAGAAAACCATAACACTGTAATGAAATACATCTTTATGTCCCTGACAAAATCACTTGTTTTTTTTTAACTGCCAGATTAGACCGAGAGGTATGCTGCCGTTTTTTAATTAATAACAAAATATTATAAAGTGCCCGATTGGAGTCTATCTAATAGCTTTGCCTATTAATAAAGCGGTATCAGACTAGTAATTAATATTGTCTCACACGACATGTTTCGTGTGCTTGAATTTCATACAAGATATATTACTTTACTCCTCATTTATTTTCGAAATTTGCTTGTAATGATGTTGGCTTATCTTGACAACAAACACTGTATTATTATATTCTTGGAAAACTGGTTGGAGTATCATTATAGCTTATAGAATATAATAGACAAAAGTTTGTTCACTTAAATGAGTTACCTATGCTATGAATATAAAATACATTAAAAACAAAAATAATGAAAGAAGGTAATGAATAATGTATAATAATATGTTCTTATATAAAACATATCTACATTAATTTATAGTCCTGGCATATCCGTGTTAGCACCGGCTCTGCATGTGCGCAAGCATGGCATATAAAAGAGATGATTAATTAATTTACTAGACGTCGTCGCAAGGATTTTATCGATGTAGTTTTTATGAAAACTCAAAGAACCAAGTATATACGTGTGATACGCTGTCACAGGAATCATCCTAGATTGGCACGGAAATAATGGGATGCTGACATAAATTGACATAAATTGACAGTAGGTATTACATTTATTTTTCCAATTACAATATTTCTAACTTTTACTTTTAAACAACTCGTGTGTTCACTCTGTGGTTTAGAGGCAACTTGTCCGTGTACTTTTTTTATATGTTTTGTTTGTATATAACGTTTAATGATGATAAAAAAGCGGTATCCTGTCATTTTACCAAAAAACGTTTCACAAACTGATTCATTTCACAAACATATAATTTGGCAAAACGCTTTTTTTTCGTAACTGTACATATTTCAGGATTTATTTCAGGACCATCGTGTAAGAACCCTATAGGTTAGGTTAGTTTTATAAAAATCCTGAAATATTTACAATTTCAGAAAAAATGCGGTTTACCAAATGATGTTTGTGGCATGAATCAGTTTTTTGGTAAAACATTAGTGAACCTATAAACGCAAACACTTTTTCGTCTTTATAATGATGCGATAGAAAAGCCTTAATACGGCATATTATATAGGCTTAATTTACCGTTTCTTTTCACCAATAAACAACTAAGCGTTCTCAATAGTCCGGCTATACACAAATTGTAAGGATATTACACGTAGACTTCACAAAGTGACCAAAATACGTTGCACCCTGGCTCCCATTATCGTTCACAGCATTTACACAATGTCAGGGTTTCAGACAATCTGGCTCTGTACGCCCGTGTCATACAGTGGCTATAGAACGTAATATTAAATAAGGCACTTGTCCAATACCAGCGGCCGGTGTTCGTCAAATCGCCCCCCAGAGTATACAGGCTGGTTTTTTTAGCCTTTTTGTTATTGTTCGCATTTGTTTTAAGAGCAAAAGTTTGCCGTCATGAATAATTTATTAAGTTAGGTTTAAGTTTAATTTTATGCATGATTTGATATGAAAGGTTGAGCCTTTAAAATTAATTTTCGCAAATATTGTTATATATGTTATATATTTTATAATTATAAAGCTGTTGTGGTATTAATAATTAAACACCTGTCGCTGACGTACGTCGGATCATTGATTGCAATTTCAATTTGATTTTATATCAGATTTGAATTTGCCTGAGTAATTTCACAAGGGTTGAACGTTGATATTGTTTTACACAAAACAAACCACAATCTATAGTAAAAAAAAATAGGAAAAATAGTAAGAACACGTTATAGAATATTACACAGAAGCCGCAATAGTAAAATTATCCTTTTCTTTTTTATTTTGCACGCACAGTGTTTTATTTTTTTAAACACAGCCGGCGGGCCGCGCCTGTTTTTTTTTGGCGCGTTGTGGAAATGAAACTCACGGGTAGCCTCGACATCACAATACCTACTAATAAACAATTGATCACGCGACTGGTAAATGCTAATATTAATGAGGAGAACGAATATTCGTTATAATATAGCGAGTTAGTATCACCCGTAGTTTTTTTCTTATAACTTTCCAGGATAATAAAGTTGTCATAAATCACTTTTATTATTCAAAGTGTTATTGTGATAAAATCTTTGAAAGTTATTTTCAAATTCAACTAAATAGATTCCTCTCACCCTGTATCTCTGTGATGAAAATCATATCGCCAAATGTCGTACCACATCACACGTCAGAGAGCCCACAATGAGCGTCCACTGTACCCAACGACGTCGTACAAAAATCATTTCGAGGGGACACGAGTAACTATGTAATAATGTATTAGGTTTATTTGCGGATTTGGTTGTCTGGCATATTTAGTGTCGTTTGTGGAGGGATATAATTGGATATTAAATAAGTGCGAAAAGAATAGGAATTTGTGATTGTTTGTTTCTATTGTTTTTGTCTGACTTTGTTCAACGTTATGATCTACATAGTGATTGATAAATCGACGCATTTTTATTACATAACAGAGTTCTGACATTATTTTTAATTTTGTCCCTAAAATATTTGTTTAGGCGGTTTCGGAAATTAAAAGTTTTAATGAAGTTTTCTAAAACTCTTGTGAAAGTACCTATTTCATTTCAAAGCGTTTTAATTAATAAGTAGACCAAAATTATTAAATAGAAAAATCCAACAATAAACTCAATCTATGAGCAACGGAGCAAAAGCATCGGTTTTCCTATTATTTAGGCCCCAAACGCAACAGATAGCGAACACATCGATGAAATGACAGAACCAACTGCGACTTAACCCTCGCGAACTAAGGCATTAGACACGCTTCATTGGCTTCTCAAGTGCTGATGGAACTGATTGGCCGGCTTTGCCTTAACAATAGCCTTTACAACAAGAAATAACAGCATTAAGAACCAAACAACCCAAAAGAAAAGCAACCCACTCAAAGCGAAAGACAGTTGGGATTTGTTTGGATACATATTGGCGCTTAGTGCGGTGTTGTGGAAGGGATCAATGCATCTGCTTAGTCGGATTTCATGTTTCATTGATTGGCATTGTTAAGAGTCAACGCTGGGGTTAGTCGAGCCCTCTCGAATGTTTTTCGAAAATGAGACAATTATGTGATAAGAGCTCTTCTTTTTGTGTTGAAAGAATCTATTTTGGGGTTTTGTAGATAAAATTTGTTGGATATTGAGCAATCTATTGTGTTCGTGACGTTTCATGATGTTTGGGGAAACGTTGAAAATGTTTTTTCTAAATATTTACGATAGGAGTTTTTTTTCAGTTCGGCTTATAGACAAAGGTCTTGTTCGAAGTCTAACCTTTAATCAAATCACTCACTATAAATCGAATACCTTCATAATATTAATTTTGTATGTTATTTAATTTTATGTATGTATTAAGTAAATGAAAACGTGTGTGAAAATGTAATCAACCTGTCCTCTTAAATAGTTCTTTCATTTATAACACGTTTGTGCTTTAATTTTTTTTGTTGAGCTCTTGCCTAGTAGCCGTACTTAATCTTATTACAAAGTCTCGTAATAAATTTTACGATACTTACATTTTCTTCTATTACAATATCTATACAGTCAGACTTTACACGGTAAATATTATTATTTGTCTTCATACATATCTCCCAATATAATATTCATTAATTTCAGTGACTACAGTACCATATTCATAGCTTATTTATTTTACAATGGTTCACAATAATCTTTCTAATGTCATCGACATAGAGTTCGATACCCTTTGCCGCAGTAAACGGGGAATGTCATAGTCAATTTAATAATAAAGCTAATAGCTCAATTGGGAATGAGTCCTAAGTAACCTTAGCATCGACCAGAATAATGTCATTTTAGCAGTAAAATATTAATTTCCATATTAACATTTTTATTTTACTTCTTACCAAATATTTCGAATACATAGCTTAGCAAAAAACTTTAGTACTTATTGAATAAGGAATTAGTAAGTTAACTTTTGTGAATACCAGCTCCTTTTAACTGGATACGACCATTGAGAAGAGCTGCAAGAACCTCAACAGTAGTAATTAATAAACCAAATTATTAATTAATTGAAACAATCACCTACTAAACCTAGCATTACATGAAACTCTATACGACTCAACAGACACCTGACAATAATAGGGATCAAGCAAGATCCTCAGTGCCCACACTGTGGCAAAGAGGAAATTAGCCAACACGTCCTAGCCGAGTGTGTAATGTACTCGTCACTGAGATACCGCACATTCGACAGAGGCCGTACGTCCAGAGGACGTACTGTCGACAGAGGCATTAAGAAGCATCAACCTACAGGACGTACTTTTGTTCTGTAGGAAAACAAGAAGATGGGATCCATGCTGGATGGGAGCGTCGCCGGACCAGTAACCTACGGCTCAACCAAGGGGAACAGGGAGGAATGATCGTAGGAACGATCGACCGCCCGCCTGCTCCGGCCGGGCGTCCCCACCCATCATCATCATCATGAAACTCTATACGAACGTAACTGTAACGTTAGTTTTACTTCTATTTTTCCCTTCTAACCCTCAAAGGTGTTTTTAACATTTTCAGCGCCATGTCAAGTACAAAAGCCGTCAATCACGCGTCAATGACAGCTAAAAAATTCAATGGGCGTAGTCGAGTCTGAGTCGTAGGATTTTACTATCGTGAGAACTGTAATTTTCTAACTTTGCGGTCAACATTTTTTTTTATAAAACTTTAACCCATAATCTTAGGCGCTTTTCGGGTTTTTCTTGATCGGCCTTTCTCTTTGCCTTTGCTCGTATTCTTATCTTATAAACACGTGTATGGGTGGTTTTTTTAAATTATTGAAACCGATATCAATGAGGCTCTTCTTAACCCGCCTATTCTCTGTTGGTCGTATCATTAGCTTTTGATCGAATTTTCATCCCATTTAGGTCGATATTTTATGAAAAAAGCTTATTAAGTTTGTGCGGAGTTAAAGTTTAATCAGTGATGCGAATATATCAGTTAAGGTTGTGGTCCGTTTTGACGGATAGGCTATAAATGGAATAGCCTATATCATTTTCTTCTTAACATTCGAAGTCATTGTATTGTTTTAATGAATGCATAAGTTATCACCATAAAAGCACTAAAATAGTGAGGTCATCGATAAAATACTTGTCTGACAAATACAAATAATAAAAATAAAATCAACTGGATCAAAATACCAAATTAATGAAATTGTCATCTTAAAATTGACAATTCATTTGAATATAAATGTAAAGGCTGTTTTTTTTGTTAATTCAAATTTTTCCTTCTAATTTTATAAAATATAATCAACATACTTAAACCACCTTACACCACATATGAAATTACTCACCTAAGGGGGCAATTACGAGGGGGATTAATTGTGTGGTTTGTTGCCTAGTGACGTCCCGAATGCTCTAATCCGATTAAGATAATTGCTCAAAATCCTCAACGACGAGAAGATAATCCGTAAGAGCGTGAAGCGTGTACATGTGTAGGATAACCGTCCTTTGTTTCATGGAGGTACAGAACAAAGTAACATAACTCCCTAGTGTTCAAAACTATCTCAACATGATTTTGGCCAAGAAAGAAATAACTCGTTATTATTATTGACCCAAAAGTGAGTTTTTATCGGGGTGTAAAAAAAACTCGATTTTGGCCAGTGGTATAGGTAATGAAAAATATACTATTTACTTAAAAAATCGGTCCTGTTCTAGCCTTTAACGAAACTTGCACGGCAGACCTAAACATAAAGAATAATACATACCTAATTATGCGCCGGATTTCATCTGCGAGGAATTAATTTATTCCTTAAAAACGACATTTCCGAAACGTAAAAATAAGTTTTGTTTTAATTTAGGACTATCTATGTGACTATATTATTTTGTAATGTCCTAATGACTATGCTAAAATAAGTAAAGGTTTTAAAGTGCTAGATTATAACACAAGCAAAGATTATTACATTAAAGAATCCCATATTTTAAAGTGGATGAAATAAAAAAGACATCAAGAACCACCAAAACAGCCTCAGCTGATCAGTTAGAAAATTATCTATTTTTTACACACTCAAAGAGAACCTAGACTCAAAGAATTGGCAAAGAAAACGTAGTTTAACAAAGAGACGCTTTTAATCCTAGGAGTCCAGATGCTGTTGTCCTTTAATCCACTGTAGATAATCCAGAATACTTTTCCAGTAATCGAACTTGGAGTTTCCTTTCGATTGAGAACTTTGTTTACGAATGCTGAGACAGCATTGTATTAAGGCAGGGGTATAATAACTTAGTTTAAGTTTTAATCTAATGATTAAAACTTAAACTAAGTTATACGTTAAGTTAACGTTAAACTTTATACGTTTTAATAATTTTGCTCATGTTAAAAAAATATAGCAAAAATGAGAAAAGGCGGAAATACGTTCATAAAAATTGTGGAGAAATTTCGTCAAAGCATCGCGCTACCTGCTGTTACCATTATGAAAAACTGGAAACTTTATCCATTCATAGCTGAACATTTCATGTATCGCGAGCTTGCATACAAAAATGTCTAAAGTAGGTACTTTTAAAATACCTTATACATGCACATTTTAGCCATGTTTCAAAATATATTACAATTGTTTAACTGCTGAAAAATATCATAATTTTACGTCAGGTATATTCCTGTATTCGAGATATGATCTTTGCCTTTTTTTTAAATATCTTGTGTACCCCTGACTTAAAACAAGACTCCGTTGCAGACACCTGGCAGAGAAAACTAATTGGCAATCAGCCGGTTGGCTACCCCTGGTCTGCGAAAGCCTGAGAACCGATCGCAGCAATCTGATCAAGAAATCAAACTGTCAGTAACATTTGCTTAGGAAAACAGTTAAGAGTTGAGATAATCTATGAGAGTTTGACTTGATTAAAGTCAAAGTCAATAAATAGATCAATTAGTGTAAGCCACACAATTTGTCTTAATTAACTATTAATTATACATTATAATTAACTTTAGTACCTACGGTTCCGTTTTTTATTTGTTGATGAGGGAAGGATATACTACTCTGTCAAGAAAGTACCGGGAAAAGATCAATAATACACAAACTGTTTGTTAATCATCCAAATTTATTTTATCACCTTCAAAGTATGCTCCTTCAGAAACGATACACTTACGCCAACGAATAATCCAATCATCAAAACATTTTTTAAACGCTGTTTCCGGAATTGAATTCAGTTCTCGGCGCGAATTCTCCTTTATGTCTTCTTCGTTTCGGTTTCGGTTCAGTTGGAAGGCGCCACTCCGAAGCTTGTTGACTAGTTTGCATGTCAAACTCGTAAACCCACGTCTCGTCACCAGTAACAATGCGTTTCATGAATGTTGGGTCGGAATTGACTCGTTCTAGCATGTCCTCAGCGACTCTCATGCGATTGAGTTTTTGGAGAAAATTCAGGTCTTTTGGGACTAGCCGAGCGGTAACATGTTTCATACCCAAATGATTAGTTAAAATAGTACGGATCGACTCGTGAGATACAGAAAGTTCGGCGGCTATCTCTCTCAAAGTTGAATGAGGATTTTCAGTCACTATTTCCTTCACTTTTGCGATGTTAACTTCAGTTGCAGACGTTGATGGCCTACCAGAGCGAGGCAAATCTTCCATCACATCTCGACCGCTTTTGAACGCTTTGTACCACTCATAAACACGTGTTTTTGATAAAGTCGAATCACCGTAAGCCTTCTGTAACATTTTCAGTGACTCCGAACACGAAATTCCATTGGCGATGCAAAATTTAAGACAAACTCTTTGTTCAATGTTTTTGTCCATTATGAAATTCGCAATACACACTAGATATGATATAACTAAAAACAGCACTGTATTTAATATAAATAACAGATGCAACTCAAACTCCGCGCCAAAATAGAAAACAGTTGTGCCAATCTAACAACAACAAAAAAAACAAAAATTTGAATTTGGAACCATAAACAAATCATCCATTCCCGATACTTTGTTGACTGAAGGTATAACATTATGTAGATGATACTATAACCCATTTTATGATATTATTAGGAAACATAAATTTTGACTTTTTTAAGTTGATAAATAAATTAATAAATAAATATCAGGGGACAATCTCACACAAATTGACCTAGTCCCAAACTAAGCTCTAGGTTTGTACAGTCACCACACGGGATTGTTGAGCCACTATAGAACCCTCTCACAGAAAGTCGACGGAAAATTTTGAAGCAATTTTTTTTGAGTGACTTGACGTTGTCATTATGACAGGGTTCTATGGTGGCTCAACAATCCCGTGTGGTGACTGTACTATGGGTACGAGACAACGATAAACATACTTATATAGAGAAATACATACTTAAATATATAGAAAACATCCATGACTCAGGAACAAATACTCGCGCTCATCACACAAATATTTGTCCATACCGGGATTCGAACCCAGGACCGCTAGCTTCGTAGGCAGGGTCACTACCAACTAGGCTAACTGCGTCGTCAAAAAATCCATGAGACTTTTGACCCCTTATAACATCCTAGCCTTTGCGTTACCGCAGCGTTCCAAAGTTAGCTTCCAAATTTTACAAGGATATCCAACATTTTTGCCCTCGATAAATATTCAACCAGCCTAACTAAAACAACGCAGAGCATAATTTTGTACGCTGTTCCATTACCATCTCATTGAATATTTAAACAGTAAATAAGCAGTATAGTACACTATATACAGTACGCTTCGATTAGCACGTCTTGTTTGAGCTTAATTAAGAACACGTTGGTTTGAAATGAGCGTCGACTTAAGATCAAAGGACCCAGTGCAAATATTTACCGGAGTGTATTGAAAGAAGTCATTGCCACGGAGGTGCCCTGGTATAAGCCCTTCAGTGCCACAGTTGTAGTTTGCCATACTGAATATAGTCGATTTCGTGATTTTGGCATTGAATTCGTTATTGCGCGACACACGCTTTATGTAAAGCAGTAATATTATAACCATTATAAAGGGTTTTGTCTTTAGAATAATGAAAACCACAAGTGTTTAAGTTATGGTACCTATTCTACTTATTAGTAAAATAGACGTTGTTTATGTTTAATATAAATTTACTTAGCTCAATAAGTTATTAAAAACGCAAGATTTTATTGCTTACATCGTTATGACAAGAACCTTTTAAATACTTAGTAAAACAGGCAATGACAAATTGGATGGATTTTTTTGGAAACAAATGATTAAAATTGAGATCAGGTATTACGTTTATAAAGTTGTAAAGATGGAGAAGTTTTTAGAAAAGTCTATATTTAAGTATGTTAGTTACAGCCAATGATATTTTAAGATTAAACGGCACGCTGAAAATTTGCTAATTAGGAAACCTGAACTCAGTAGGTACACGGAATAGATGTTTAAATCACGCGGTGTCAAGAGTATAATGGTAAAACTAACACAACAACATATTATATTCCATAACAAAATTAACGCACACTCTATCAGGCTTGTGTAGTGAGGTCACCATTGTAACAGCTGATACTTCTTATCAGATCATTAATGTAACGATGCTATAAACCTTGACATTTACAATAAATGAATATTACAATGCATTATCGTAAATTCCACACCATTAACCCTAAGCCTAGATCTAGATAATGAATAGAAACCCTAGTATATAAGCAGAACGTTTTTCCAATAAAGAAACAGTAATCTCCACGGCTCTTGAGTTGTCATTTCAACCTAGCAAGCCCTACATTTCACTTGTGATAGATTGAATGTTATGTAGTTTCAAATATCATCTACAGGGTGAAATTTGAGATGATCAGAATTAACTTAATCTAGCTCTTTTAATGATTACCTATTGTTTCTCATTAATACAGTAACATTATATAATGTTTTATACTTTTTTTAAGAAATCTAATGACTTTCAACTCTTTACTACGAGCTTGGTCACATTGGTCACTCTACATTACTGTAGTACTTAAAGAATGTAATAATAAATTTAATCTTGACTTTGTCAAATGTGACAATGTAATTTTTTCCTTTACCTAATACGCTAGGTTCTGCATCTAATATGTTTTGATACTTGTTTCCTTTTTGTTCTAAAGTCTACTTCAGAGCTGCAAAGATACACAACACATCAATAATGGCGTCGCGACCGACAAAATCACATCCTGTGTTATGTTGATTTAGGATGCGCTACCGGCGGTTCTCGAATGCAATTTGTATGGAGTTTAGAGCGCGTGGTTGTTTTTGCGGTAAACGCAGCGCAAAACGCGTTGAGCTTGACGCGCACTATTTTATTACATTCAAAGCAAATACTGTGCATTGTTTTTACGTTTAACACCACGATAATTGCAGCCTGAGATGTAAGCCGCAACGAAGTGTTTGCCGCGGGGCGTCTTCCGCAGCGTTTACCACATAAATCACGCGGTTTACGGAAACCATGAAGATCATTGTAATGTCAAACAGGAATTTTCCCTCTTTGACAGTAAAATGATATTTGTGTATCACTATACTTATCTTAAACAAAAACATTTTTTACAATGTTTCACACAATAAATCAGAAGCCAGACTAAACAAAGTAAAGTTTCGCCGACCGCCGAGCAAATGTTACATGGAATTCCCACTTTCAAACACACTGTAGCTAAACAATGTAACAAGTCAAGTAGTAAGGGTACAATCTGCCGAAACGTCGCAATAGTCGCAATATACCGCGAAGCCCGGCGGCCACAAGTTCCAATAAGTAATTAAAATCCTCAGACGGAGATTACGCCCCGTCACAAAAGGAGTGTTTGCTCTGTCCGCCTTGGCACACTTCAAATTTCTGCTACCCTGGTACTTCCATTGTTATTTGGTTGAAGTAAATACTTGAAAGTCTTGGTTAAATCTTTTCCTGGAAATATTTAGTATATGGTTGTTCATCATACTAATGTCGGATTTCACCAACCCCTTTACAGACGATTAGAGTGTTAACAGCTGTTAAAATGTATGCATGTATTTAAACTAACAGTCGTTTAACATTTAACATCATATGGTGAAATTAGTACTAACGATGTTAAAAGTTAATCGACTGTAGTCGTCGTCACTCTAATCGTCTGTTAAGTGGTTGGTGAAATTCGACATTAAAGTAACATGACTGACCACCTCACACACGAATTGACTTAGTCCCAAACTAAGCTCTAGGCTTGTACTAAGGGTACTAGGCGACGATAAAGATACTTAAATACTGAAATACATATATATAGAAAACATCCATGCTCAGGAACAACTTCTTGCGCTCATCACACAAATAATTATTTGCCCATACCGGGATTCGACCCGTGATCGCTAGCGTCGTAGGCAGGGTCACTACCAAATCAAACCGCGTAGTCATTATTGTAAAATTTTTAAAATTTATATTTATAAAATTTATATTTATAAAATTTATATTTATAAAATTTATAAAATTTATGTTGAACAACTTGGAAGTCTTGGAGAAATGTATTTCGGTTGTTTTTTTTTTTTAACTTTATGGTTTTATATCAATAATAAAACAAGAGTATGTACGAGTAAACCTTGGAAACTTATGAAAACAGTCATCTCCTCTTTTCGTATTTAATAATTTAATTTAAAAACACAAACTCTCACAAGCGAAAGTGAGTGTGATAATGAGAGACAGCACAACTTTGTAAAATACGAAGGTAGAGTTACTAAAAAACATTTTGTAATGAAATGAAAATATTTATTTGCAAGAATGCATTTTCTTCGTACATTGATTGAGTGGTACACATAAAGACTAAAGAAATTAACATCGTTTACAATCCTCGCAAATAAAAGACAATTTCACTGGGCAAAATGAATACGAATAGCATTTACACATAAAAACTTGAAAATAAAATGACAAAATACCCAACAGGGAATAGCGGGCGCGGTTAGCCAGCAATCACAGAAAACGGATTACACCAGATAATGTCGCTGAATACACGGAATGTCATTAAAGGTTTATTTACACGCTTCTGTTTAAATTTACTTCTGTTTGGACCATTTTTATGAAGAACCGTGCAAATAGCCGGGCACAAACATTAATCTGGCTCGTACAACACAAGATGTAAAGGGACTACGAAAGTCAATATTTTCTTAGGGGACAAAACGCCGCGCTCCGCCAATTAGAGCGTGATGTGATTTAAAAAATAAACTTCATTTCTCTAAGTAATCCGGACCACTTCCGCGGTTTTGTGACAAGTGAGGGTCTATACAAGTGTTAGGGGGTTGTATACATACAGGATGAGACTTTTTACGTATGATTCAAAGTCTACATACTAATAAAATCAGATAATTGTTTAACTTTCATATGCCAAAGTAAACTTGAAGTTGTTTTTTATACAATATGAGAGCAGTCTGTTCGTCTATTCGTTTTTTTTGTTGTTAAAACGTGCTATTTTACCGCCTGATGATTTCCAATTATATTTACAATAACAGAAACAAAACTGTACATTTATTTTCCATTTAATTACGAAACAAAATAAATCAGTTATTAAATCGTTCAACCCTTTAATATATCACGGGACAACGCAAATAATTCAATTAAGGAAGTCGTTAAGCAATCGATGCGTGGCGTTATTAAATTCGCTGTAGTTTAAAATGTGGTTCGGTTAACTATAATTTATGGGCGGCGCGGCGGATTTATAGCCGCGTAAGGGTTGACGCGCGTACTGTTGAAACACAGGATGCTCTGTTATGAGTAGTTGTAAGACTACAACTTCTATAAGAAACATTCTATATTTTTAGGTTTAATACATGCAGCAAATTATTATAAGTAGTTAAATTTTTTCGTCTCTTTATATACTTGCATAGTTTAAAGTGCTTTTAATTACATACGAGTTAAAAAAATATAGTAAGAACATTATTTTTTGGATTATAATAAAACAATAGTAACATATTTATGTACACAACCAAATGGATAAAGTTTTAAACGCAAATCTACGTAGACTTTTAATGATATAATTTAAAATGAAATGCGCTCTGTCCTTAGCTTACTAGTTCTCGTAATAAATAACAGGTTATTCAAAGCTCATGAGCACCAGTAAAAAATCTCATTTGATAAAATTAAAACGAGAAACCCTCTAGCCGCAACACAGCCTGTACATTAGCCCCAAAGATTGGATGAAGTTCAAATTTAAATTAATTTTGCGGATTATTAATCTGAGATGAACTCCGTTTTTACCTCGCCAGCGAAATCTCCGCCGATTCGGCATTAAAACTAAGGAATGGTTTATAATTAATATTCATTCTCTGAAAGCGTTAGAAATTGAATTTAAAGTTGTAACGACTTTGATTATAAAATTAGAAAGCATCAAGTCATATATACAATTCTTGGATGCATTTTACGTGTCGGCTTTTAGCTTAAAATAGTAAAAAACTACATTAAAAGCAGCAGTTACAATAAAAACTGTTGCTTACTTAAAAACCAAGGAGTAAAAACATTAAAATTTCAGTTTTATAAAACACAAGCTTTTAAAAACAGTTCGCTTCGCACAAGTGTTACTGTAGAAAATGCGAATTTGTACGTCAAAATTAAAATTACATCTCTTAAGTGCCAAAGCTTTATAAGTGGCCCGTTCGTCTCACCGATTACGCGTTTGGTGACTACAGCTAACTGCAGTTGTTGGAGTTAGCGGCTCACAGCGGATCTGCTTAAGCCCGGAATGAGTGTTAAAAGATTTATATCAGCAGATAAAAGCGATGCCAAGTCTTAAGCCGAACTTAAGACCAGGAAATTAAGACATTAGCAAGCTCTCGTTATCACGCAGCGAAACTGAAACGCTTAAGCAAATGAAATCATTTTAAATTGAACTAACACCTTAATCTTGTTAGTTTTGTGCTCTCACTGATTTGAATTCAGGATTCAGCAGACCGTTTGTAATGTGGAGCGCTTTATCAGTATTGAAAATATCGAGCGATTTTAACTTTAAGACATTGAAGATTTAAAATGTCGAATATTACCAATGTCAGCATCCAGATATCGAAGGTTGTTTGCGTTTACCGACTACGAGGGATTATACTTATTAAATCCTACGAGACGTTATTATTGTCGGGGATCGCGCAGATCGAGAAACGGTATTACTTTTCCATTAGTACTAGGTTATTGTTTAGCCTTTTTCTTTCCAATATCCCGGGATGAAATGGAAATTGTATTTTTGTGCAATGTAAAATAGAAAGGCAAATATTAATATAAATTTTTCGTTATTTAAAGACTTTTATGGCGAAGTTTTATGTCTGGTGGGTCGCTTATTATTTTATTTTGATTTTGTATCTTTAAGAAATATTACTAATA
The DNA here is from genome assembly GCA_963241965.1 of Tortrix viridana. Taxonomy (NCBI): domain Eukaryota; kingdom Metazoa; phylum Arthropoda; class Insecta; order Lepidoptera; family Tortricidae; genus Tortrix; species Tortrix viridana. The sequence continues at coordinate 5,702,834 of OY725179.1, read as the reverse complement.
ACCATCTCAAATATTATGAATAGTAATCTCGTAGTATCTGACTTCAATCGGAATACAAAAGAAAAATTGGCTAATACATTTTTGACAGACGATTGTTCCAGTCAACCTTCTTATTGAAAGTGTTTCGGCAGAACAATCCATCCGTGACATGTATGTTGATTATAAAGAATGCACTATTAGCGGGACCTAATAGCTCTTCAAGCAACGTTAAACCAACTTCCTAGGTTAGCAAAACGTCTACCAAATCACGTATCTACTTAATAATGTAGATATACAAACCCCGCGAGCGTCTAACGTAAATTTCTCATCCGAAACGTAACGCAAACCACTAACGCGCAAGACTAATTCGATTTAACCCAAGGCTCATAGTAACGCCGTAAATCTCAGATGTGATTTACGGTAATTTAATTTTGAAACGTTTTCGCGTATCACGCTAGTCTAAACGTTACTTAATTACGTTCAAAGACGTTCCAAAACCTGTGCGATTATTTATACACGAGACAGGTTAGATTCCGTTCCACAATTGCTGAGATCGGGGTTTCAAAACGAATATTATAGTGGCTGTGGATAATTTTGAACATGTTGCTTTCATTGTTTGAATTATATATGTGGTTAAAGGGCTTGGTATGTATTAGACTTTGTCATCATATTTGTTTTTACCTGATTTTTGTTATTTATCTATGTTTGTATCAGTAGTATCTACTTTTTGTAACCTGTGACTAAACGGCTTAACAAATTTTGTCTTAGGGTGTATTTTGTTTTTAACATGAATAGTTAAACGAATATGTCAAGATATGGACTGTCAGGTTTTTAAGGTTGTTTTTGATAGATCACTATGCTCACTAGGAATTGGGGATCGTAGTGTTACAGGATGTTCTCAGATGACGCTATTATTCATCCTCCGGTAGTTCCGTGGTTTCAGGACTCATGTCCATATTAGCACAGTGCATATTACTTAGCACAGGTCCGATTGTGATGAAGATCTTTCGGGAAGACTTAAGTCAAGTTGCGAACGTGTTTTGGCTGACATGATAATGATGATGATCACAACATGCTGCGCTCCTATTCGAAATTGTCAAACCAGTGGTTCCTAAATTTTTCTATACCACCGCACCCTAAAAAATGGCGCCTCCATTTGTCTTATTGAATTTAAAAAAATACGTTAGTTCACAAACCTTATTTATAATATTTATTGTTTCATGTTCAATACTACTGCAAGATGTTGAGGTAACAATTTGTGAGGAGGTATAGGTACATGGCACCCTGTTAGGGTAGGTATTACGATGTAGTATGGCAATTGGCCACTTTAAGTGTTTAGCAGTGACGTTATGGTTTACTGCTACATAAATGCATATTGCTTGCCTCATAAATACCCATGCACTGACCCTGATCGCGAACTGCCAACAACAACGAGTACAATAGCACAATAATATTTAATAACTATATACGAATGTTTGTTAAACCCTTTTAAGATGATAAAATTCTACGTATATAATCGTAATTCTTATATCATTTTATTTTATGCCATAGTTTGATTGTTAATTTGGTTATTTTAGATCTACCATATTTGCAATTAAACATAAGGCAAGCCTTATTTACTAAATATTACTTATGATTAAGATATTTAGAGCTACCATATCGTAAGATAATTTGCGAAATCGTTTAGTAAGTCAATGTGGAATAATACTCCCTGAAATCTGCTTCGTATCTTAACTCCTTCTGCTCTATTGTTCAATTGTATCATTTTTAATAAGCAACATTCCCCTACGCGTAACTTTACTAAACATTCATCTCGAGTCACAATCTTAAAGTTAGATTGTTAACTAGCGTCTCAGACGTCTTTTCGAAGTCCCGTCTACAGGCTGATCCATTTTGTATGAACCGAGCGTTCAGATTAACTTGGTTTAATTATAGTCTACGCAAACACAGTAAAGCGGAGTGTGTAATCACCTTCGGTAATTAGGTGGCATACGGAAAGGGGTGCGTATTAAGATAAAGGAGATTTGAGTTGGATTTGAGACCGGTTTTACGGTTGGCACATGCTTCCGGTTAGCGTCTTGATTACCAGATGTAAGGAATGGAATGAATTGACGACGCTGTAAGCCTAGTTGGTAGTGACCCTGCCTGCGAAGCTAGTGGTCCCGGTTTTGATTCCCAGGCAGATATTTGTACAATGAGCGCGAGTATTTGTTCCTGAGTTTTTAATGTTTTTCAGTAGTATTTCTCTATATAACTAAAGTATGTTTATCGCGCCGCGATGCGTCATCTAGTAATCATAGTACAAATCTAGAGCTTAGTTTGGGACTAGATCAATTTGTGTGAGGTTGTATCTTGATATTTATTTATATAATACACGTACCTATTTTTGCCTGCGACTTTTTCCTCCCAGAAGCGTTTATCGTTTGTGCTCCGGAATCTATCAGTTCTTCCTGGAAAAACAGTATTTTACGTTCTAGTGTACGTGATGACATAGATGATTTAGTATAAAATACGATAATCATCGCCACTCTACATTAGTAGCAAATTCATGCCTGCTTTAAAAAGAAACTTACGCAATACAGATTCTTACACACCCAACGCCATTACCTTAATATTCGTAAAACAAAATATTTGATTTCAGACCCCCACTTACATTAAACGTAAAACAACATTACTAATTAACTCGTGTGTGGTACGTACGCCGTTATTGAATTAACGGCCTCGCGGCTTTTGAGAGAAAATTAACTACAAATCAACGTCGTGCAATTTCATTAAGTATTAACAAACTTTCTTAACACATGTTCTTGACTCGCGCAATGATTTCGCGATGTTATGGGGACGTACAGGATTGAACGCACTTGGTGTTTGGGAATTTTATTCTAACGACGAACGGTTAAGTTGGATTATTGCATCGCAATCCAATAATTAATATGTTGAAGCCAAACTGGGACTGAGGAGTGATCCATGAGAAAAATTCCAAGAAAAAGTTAATAGAAATAATTTATACTTTCTGATACATTACATATTCAATGCGATTTTAAAGTCTAAATATTTTTAAGACCACTGCTAGAACATTCTTTGTACGAGTTAAGTAATTTTTAAAAGTCGAATTATTTCTTATGTCCTTTACTAGCTTTATAATCATAAATAAACCATAATACAACAAACCTTAATAACATAATACGCGATAAAGATAATAAAAGATAAAATATATTTATTCAGTATGTAGGAGGAGGAGACCACTGCTGAGAAGAAGCGCCGCAAGAAACTCAACTTAGTAATTTTTTAAATAGACCTTACTTATGAAAAATAAAACTGTAAAAAAAAACATAATATGTCTGGGTAGTTCTGCAGGAGAATTGTCAGAATTATTACGAGAATTATATATATTTATATGTTTATTAATTATATATATGTTTTGTTACATAAACCGTGTCCTCTAGACAAGATACAGCATTTACATGATTTTATAAGTTATTTATGAGGTAGTGAGCTATTAGTTAATTTTCTGGTTTAGGCCAAGCATTTTTGTCCGTTAGAAAGTCCTCGACCCTACGCTTTAGACATCAACGACTTTCGACGACGATCGAAATTAATAATTTATTCATAAATTTTTAGGTTGTTTCATTCCATCATTACTGTAAGTACTTACAAACTTCTGTACATAAAAACTTTACACACATTAATAACGAACGATAATAATTTAACAAAACCAAACACAACCAAAAACTCTGCCTATAAAAGAGAACACAAAGCAACATGGCCGCCAAAAAATTAATAGGCACGAGGGGACCCAGTTTCAAGGTTAAATTAAAAGTCTACAGCTCGATACCTACGCAGAGAACCCTTGTACAATATATTTAAATACGATATAATATGATTATCAGCCTGTCCCCCTAACACAGACAAAATCAATAGCGTCTGCATAAGGGTACACGCGAAGTGCTCAGATGCATCGCATTGCGGATGCGGTGCCAGACTCGCGCCGTATTTTTATTTTATTGTTTTTTAATTCAAATTGATTGCGTTGCTAGCGTATCAAATGTGAAAAAAAAAAACAGTAAAGTTATTATTTAAGACGTGGTTAAGTAAATGTGTTTATTTAGCCCGCGTCTTTGTCATTAGATAAATGTTCTGTGTGTGTGTTGTGTGTGTGTTCGCGGGAAACCGCTGGATGACAGCAGCAGAGGACCGATCGTCGTGGAAAACCTTGGGGAAGGCCTTTGTCCAGCAGTGGACGTCTTGCGGCTGATAATGTTGATGATGATGATGAAATGTTCTACAAAAATAACTCCATTAGTGGTAAAACTATTTTCGAGTGGTGCAGAAAAAAAAATGATTTCAATAGCGAGAATAGCGTCATACCTAACACATGAAACAAACTTCAGCAAGTTTAATTAAAAAACATGGGCTACTTACAAAATTGAGATATTCACAGCATATTTAATCTGAACAGTATTCATTTTCAATGCAGTTGCGGTGAAGTACACTGGTTTCATTATTACGTCACAGCATCGTAACACTATACGATGCTATGACCTCCCGGACTCCCAAACTTGTTTCAATTCTAAGCTGCATGTGTAAATTTCCTGTGTTCCTTTGTCGGGTATTACGGCTGTGTGCCCGTCTACGGCTATAAGTATCGACGGTGATTGTCCGCCGTGTTTACGCGCAGCGGCACGCGCGGCGGGAGGCTGGCGGTTGTTTTACCTTTCATGCAGCCGCATGTTTCCAGGTCTATACCAGCATGTAGCTAGGTTACATTTGTTTAACTATAAAAACAAAAACCGTAAATTACTAAAACGCTACTAACCCACAAAAATAATGAAAGTAAAATGTTAAATTAACTTATAAAAAGTAGTTGCTCAGTTTGTTGAATCCAGATTAATCCTGTTTATCTTTATACTCATTATTAAGTATGTAAACGAGTTGTTCGCTTGAAACGAAGGCTAATGTAGATTTAGCTCGAAACGTCCCGCTGTGGCAATTCTTCTAAAGGAATAGCGCTCTTGAGACTCGCTTCTTTTCTTAGTTTCATAAGTTAATTTAAATAAAATACACTTTTGTGTACGCTATTTTATCTCTGCGAAGGAGCATACAAGGTTGCTAACTAACCATTTGTACGTTGGAATTTATAAGTAAAATGCATTGAGGAACGTTGATGGCTTTTTTATATCAAGTATACTTACACGAATACAGCTAGGAATACATTTTAAGAACAAAAGGAATTTGCAATTTATATCAAATCAGGGATGACAAATTTTTAAAATTAAATATGATAATTGGTAATCTCTGTTATTTTTTTCATCGTCTAAACTATTACTATTTCTAGTACCAACATTTGTAAGTATTGGAAATCGCCGGACCATGTTACAGATCAGATCAGACTCTTTAAAAATTCGGGCCTCTCTAATTTAAAATCTCTTCAAAGTTATACAATTCAATTTCTGTCAATTATTAAGTTTGAAAATTTAAATTATTTATTGGTAAAAAAGTTTCCAGTTCTATCGAGAGCTTATTGAAAGTAGAAACTAATTTAGGAATTGCAATGGATTTATCTATAAAGTGAACCCATCGATAAAAACTTTTAGATATTTCCCAAAGTTCTGACTAAACAAGTGCATAGTTAATGGAGTTTTTGAAACTTTCAGACGAGACTAAACATGTTAATACTTGATGGGAAAATATTAGTAATAATGCTGCTTTATAATAATTAATGAGATTGTTAGGTATTTACTATTTTGATAAGTTTCTTTCTTTATTATGTTTTGAACTTTATATAACAAATTGGGGACGGACGTTTACCCAAGTTTACCACCTCTAGGTAATTCTGGTGCTTAATGTGGTGGTTGCCAATTGAGAATACGTAGTTCTACCTGTCACTACGTCCAACTCTTTTTTTCCAACCTACACGTCAATTAAATTAACAACAAAGACGTTACCTTTAATAATATTTCTAATTTAGACGTAGTTTACTTTACACCAAATAAACTAAAAACATATCGCTATAGCATATGACGTAAAAAAATTGCGAATACACCTCAAAAACCTTTGATCTTAAACATGGGCGACGTAAATTCCTCATGCATAAGGTAGACAGTCATCTTGGAAGATAATCTGGTATGATTTATGCTCTTATGCTGGTATGGTGATGCGCTGAGCTCGCCTTCAGCGCGGCTCTGGAATGATGAATGACTTGCATATGCCAAATGCGTATTGTCATAGCTTTTAATATTGTGAAGAAACGACAGATTGTGTTATTTATTTAGTATACGTATACTTGGTGGTTTTTAGGCTACACACTACACAAGTGTCATTTGTATTGCCAGTAATCGTTTATTTAAAACACAAGAGATTATTAGACAGATATTAGATTAAAAATAAAATTGTTTTAATTAGATTTTAATTTATATAAGTATAATAACGAATTGAATTAAAATCTTTTATAATAAAAAGCAGATAAATAAAAGGCAGTTAAAATACAGCCCCCCAGCCTATATTGGAAAACCTACTTTTTATTAAAATTTTCAGTGTTATAGAAAAAAACGTGTCGCTCGGCCAACAACCAACCGGTCTAGAACAAAATGATAATTCGGTCTGTAAAACAAAATGATAAAATGGTAGATGGCCCTAGTGGGCCATTTAACTTCACATTGGAATCGGAATGAAATCAATTAGCTTTTTTTAATTCCTAATCAAGCAATAATGGTAAATAAAACTTAACTTAGTATATTGTTATAGATAATTTAAAAATATATGCACTTTGATTTCATATATCAAAGATCACGAATATCTCACATTGAAATTCTCATCGTAAACACCAACTTTATGACGATCGTACCTAACCTTTTATCGAAATTACTTTTCGGGTATAAAATATATGCAAACGGCAATATAAAATAATGATAAAATTGATTGAAGTCTGATTTGTCGCTCGATACTTACATGTTAAATGCATTACCCCAATGAGAAATGGAAAGTGTTTATAAATCAAAGAACTAAGGAAATCATAAAATATAATACATTAAGAGTTATTGGAATTCGATAAGTAAATATTCTTTTTAATACGAATGCATTATTTCGCGTTGAAAGATTTTTTATGGCTTGACGGAGGCAAACGCGCGCACATGCCAACTGATGGGTAGGGTGGATTTCAGGGCGTTTCAATCGGCCGTCATCACCGTTTTCAATATATTGACGAAAGCAATGACACATACGAGCATTTTCTGATTTAAACAGAAGCAGAAGCGGGGGTAGTTTCTATTAGCATCAGAAGTTGCTGTGGGTGTCATTGATTTCGTCAATATATTGAAAACGGTGATGACGGGCGGTTGAAACGACTTGAAATCCACCCAGAAGCAAAGTTCAAGGCCCATGGCCAGAACCTCAATGAAAATGTTGAACACTTTAGTATCTATGACAAACTTTAAACTGAACATATGACATGCACGATTGGTCCAATGACATTTATAAGTTTGTTTAGTTGTAATTTTATTATTAGTTGTAATTTTTATTAGGTGACTGGACATTTACATTTTATAAGATTGCAAATGCGGGGCCAAGATGCTATGCCTTGATCTATTGTAGTCACGTCATCGACTCACTTGCTCCTATACCGATAAACAGCGTGAAACACTGCTAGTACGACGAGAAAAGCGGGTAATGGATACTTAATCATCATTTGTTTAAACTGTCTTAAAATAATTAACCCTGGTTAAATCGAGCAATTGTTAATGTGCAGCGACTGAGATCAGGCAAAGGGATTGTAATTATATACATTCTAGCCTTTAAATTGTATGCATGTGGACTTGTTTTTAAGTTATTGTTATTTTAAATGTATATCGCATGTGTATTGTTGGCCAGCCAATTTAAATAAATAAATAAATATGGATGGATTTAAGTTTTCTTCTACGTCACATACAGATCATTTTGATGACGACGGGGGTTAGTACTTTTGTTTACCGTTACTACGTCATAAGTAGCTTTAACTCATGTTTGAGTTGATTGACGACGCGGTTAGCCTAGTTGGTAGTGACCCTGCCTACGAAGCTAGCGGTCCCGGGTTCGAATCCCGGTATGGACAAATATTTGTGTGATGAGCGCGAGTATTTGTTTCTGAGTCATGGATGTTTTCTATGTATTTAAGTATGTACTTCTCTAGGACTAGACTAGGACTAGGTCAATTTGTGTGAAATTGTCCCCTGATATTATTATTATTATTTTTTATTTTTTTTATTTAGGAATTTGTTCAAGGCTTGGTTGAAGTAACTCAATCATTTAGCTCATACAAAAAATGGTACGGTCACTGCGGCCACAAAATGTTGAAACCCTATTTTAGCGGATTTGGTGCGAAAAAGTCGTGATCGGAATTGCGGTGTCGTTGTTATGAAATCTGTTGTATATTTTCAGGAAAATATACAAATCCTGTAATCGTTTTTGGCATGTTGTTACAGACGGGAAGTAGCGAAAATCGGATAAATTTCCATACGGGCGTCCCCGTGCTCTATTATAGAGGCTTTGTGATCTTGATGTATGTTTTCCTTACATTACGCAGGTGATTTTCGTGAAATTTGACGCGAATGCAGGCGACAAGAGGGGAGTAAACTATTCCAAGCCGTATTATGCCGGCATTCAGGCGAGACGAAGATTGATGTTGCTTTTTTATACAATCGGCCTAGGTGCAATACGTAAATAAATCTAGTTAAAGTAAGTACTTAGTGACTTTTGTACTACAGCATAAAAAAAAGTGATGATCTTTGGGGACGGCTGATTCTCAGGAGTGGAATTTTTGATAATACTAAAGTCAATGAAACGGATTCTTACCACGGTACCTTTAATTTAGCAAAGTTCATTACAGTGAACATTCGTTTTTTTATGTTTTTTGTGACATATTTTTTATGCTGTTTTAAAATGTAAAGAAATATGAATACCCGACTTTTTTATTTTCATCAAATTAAGGTTAATATTTGGAGAGTTCCCGATATTTCGACAGAGTTGCAATAGTCACGATTTCGGGATAACTGAAGTTTAAATGATTTTGGCTGGTATGATGATGATGCTGATAAATACAGGTAATTTAGTTTGATCTAAGTGACAAATGACATTTAGACAGTAGAGATCCTATTTTCAAACATTAACGCCTTCGATTTTTGTCCTCGGTAAGAACAAAATTCGTATTTTTTTAGCCTTATATTATGTTTCTTATGTATTTACTACTGTAGTAAATAAACAGACATTTTCTACAGTAGTGTTATGTTATGTAGTTGGGTCTATATTGTCTTCCATAAAGTTTTAGTTCCGTTTTTAAGATTCCATAACGTTTTTAGTCATAAATATTGTTAGTCATAATATTGATTGTCATAATATTCGAGGGTATAATTTGTATTTCCGATTATTCCTGGTCATATTTGTCGAAAGTCATAAAAACTTTATTCATAACTTTTTAAATCATAATGTATTACGCCTCATAATGTTAAAGGTAATAATATTGCTTGACGTAGTGATTATAAGGTCCAAACTTGTTTATCATAAAAGTAAAATACATAAAATGTAAGTTTCGCCTACTATATTAGATAAAAAATATGTTCGGTTCTGGCGCTTCGCCGGCCGCTGCCGCGGCACGCTCGCTTCGCTCGCTCGGCTCGCGCGCTGTAGGGTCGCAGTTCTACCTAACACTCCTCCTCGCTTCGCTCGTCGTAGTACCAAACGGAGGCCTTCCTTGTATGTCTACATCATATTCATAATATCAATTTGAAATTAAAAAAGAAAGAACATTTGGAGTCATAAAAATTACATAATAATATGTACTGAGGCAATGAAACGGTATGAATAATAATAATTAGTAGTTTTAAATATATGTTTTAAAAAAATTCTGTTTAATCATCAATATGCCTTTTAATGTTATAGATATAATTTTTATGACTTATGATAATTATAATCCTTAACATTATGGACTATTCACTTTAGCATTATTAAGCGTTATGCTTTACAATTTTTATGACTATCGATAGTTATGAGCATAAATAGTATGACAATCAATTTCTGACTTTCAAAATTCGATATAACAACTTTATGGGTAACAAAGGGATCCCTATGTAGTTACTAGTTCCCAAGTTCGGAGTGAACATTTACGAGTAGCTAGCGTACACAACAAAGTTTATATGATTTATAGGGAGAAAAGATAAAGGAAGGATGTCCCGATAAATTTTACGCCTTTTGCTTGACTGACTCGTATCCAAAACCATTTTCTTCTTCGCTGATAATATTTCAGTTTATTTCGCAACTTACTGTATGTTGTTAAAGGTAAAGTTGTCGTTTAAGCCATTGTGATACCTACAATTAGAAAAGCAGTTACAATACGGTATGTTGTTTAAAATATAACCGTTTTTTCAAAATAACACACATATATGTATATATGACATTTAGATATTTTATATGTAAGACTCTCGCAGTCGGTAGTATTTACGGCTTTACCTTTATATCGGCAGCATCTATTAAAAGCACACAGTCATATTTTGCTGTTTGGCTATAGGCAAGTATATTTTACACATTTCAGCCTCACTCTTGTTATAAGGTATTTTTAGATATAGTATTGGATAATGGACATAAACATATTACCTTAGGCATAGAGCTATATTTATAGTGTAGCTTTTGTTTAACAAAAACATAGTTATATATTTATGTATAACAATTGCGCAGCGCTTGATATATATGTTTCCAAATTATTTTACAGTACGTCGTAGTAACATTAAAGCTCCTTATTCAGCAATATTGTTATGCCCGTTGTAACAAATGTCCGTTCATAAGGAAAGGAAAGACAGCCACGTGTGGGTAATCACCAATCTCCCTACAATTATGATTTACTCCCGTCGATAGTAAAGATACTAGTATCCATTATGCGAAATTGACGCCGCGTCGGCTGCCCATATCGCTACTATAGCGCTGTAAGACAGGTATAAGCCATTAGGGGACAATAAAACACCGTTATCGGACCATTATATCCTCGTAAAATAACAGTTAGTCGTATAATGTGATGGATGTAATATCTGTGTTATTTTGTCGAGATTTTGTGAAAATATTGGGGTGAATATTTTCGTATTGCGCCGTACGGTTTGACTAAACTTACACGAGGAAAGTACTTATGGGATAAAGGGATAGAGTATCTACGCTTTTGAAAGCTTCACTTACTCTATATTATAAGCTTCTTGCACATTTGCACAGATTATCATCAGATCTTTTATGCGCCACTTCTAGACATAAGTCTTTTCCCATTATAAAACACGGCTTTATAAACTTAAGACGCTCTATCAATTAATTTTAACAAAATCCGTCATTTTTCTACCGATTTTGTTTACATTATGGCTCAGGTATTACATACATCGGTAAGTAAAACCCTATCAAAAAAGTAACCGTGCAATTTCCCAAAATATCGACAAGAAACCCCAACAAAAACCTTGTAACGTAACATTTTCAGCGCGTACATTATGAAGTGATAACATCACGCTCGCAAAGCTTTCCAATGAAGTATTACACGGCGGTTGAATGGGAGAACGCCAGTTTGTATTCAACTCAGCCCCCTGTATTCGGTATTGAGCCATCCATAATGGATATTGAAGTGTATCACGACACGAGCCTTGCTAACCAATATTTTAAAATTATGCGCCAAAGGTTACGCGCAACTGGAACGGAATGGCTGGCCCCTGAGGAATAGCCTCGTAAATTTGAACCGTGAGTTTTTGGTTCCAATTTTGAATAGAGATTGCCAATATTAATTCAAAGTTCAACCATTGTACTATCCTGACGATAAATGTGAATGATTATGAGGATTTTTGGATGTTAATTGTATCAATGTTTGATTTTTAATCACGCCTTAACGGCTGAACAGATAAAAAGATAAAAGATATTTATTCAGTAGGCCGCACGGGCACTTTTACACGTCAAAATCTACCAGCGCTTCCCAAGAGGAGACCACTGCTGAGAAGAAGCGCCGCAAGAAACTCAACAGTTAGTCATTTTTTAAATGAAAATATAACAATGTCACTACTTATTCTAGCATTATATAAAACTGTAAAAATAATATTAAATATCTGCGTAGTTTTGCAGGAAAACATGTCAGAATGACTACGAGAAAATTTATATATATATCACAGAAAACAGTTTTGACATGTCTTCCTACATAAACCGTGTCCCCTAGACAAGATACAGCGTTTACATGATTTTTATGAGGTATGTACGAGTAGTAGGTAAGCTATTGACAATTAAACATTAGTTAATTTTCTGGTTTAGGCCAAGCATTTTTGTCCGTTAGATAGTCCTCGACCCTATAGTACGCCTTTGACATCAACGACTTTTTCAAGTAATTTTTAAGTGCTGGAAGGGGTAACTCTAAAACTACGTCGGGTAATTTATTATAAAAATGAATGCATTGACCTACAAATGATTTATATACTTTACGGACACGAAACTTTTTTATGGCAATTTTATTTTTATTCCTAGTATTTATATTATGTATATCAGAATTTTTTACGAAAGAGTCTAGGTTCTTAATAACATACATAATATTTTCATAAATATATTGGGATGCTACTGTTAAAATATTAATTTGTTTAAAAAGTTCTCTTAATGAATCACGGGAATTTAAGTTATATATAGAGCGAATGGCCCTTTTTTGTAACACAAATATAGTTTGTATGTCAGCTGCTTTTCCCCAAACCAGAATACCGTATGACATAACACTATGAAAATAACTATGATAAACTAAGCGAGCTGTCTCAACATTGGTAAGTTGTCTAATTTTCCTAACGGCGTAAGCGGCATTACTTAATTTGCCTTGATTTAGATTAAATTTGGCACACAAGTAGTCCTTATCCTGTTTTAGAACATAAAATGTCTGTAGGAATTTAAACGAGTTCTACGCTGATGAAGTCCCAAACAGACGCTACATGTAAATAAAAGCAATTACAATTTGTAATTTCTGTGAATACAGATTTTAGGTTAAATACAGGGTGTTCAATTTATAAATATTATAGTCGTTAGTTGTGAATTGCTACCATACTCACTCGCATCCGGCAGTATAATATTTTTTGTTATTTTTGTGTTTTTTTAGAAACACGAATTAGCCCAGAGTTCCTATAACCATGCTGTTTTTATACCTATAATATGGGCGTGTATAGGTACCTGAATATTATAACGATATGGGTTAAGACAACGTGAGGCCTTAGAAATAACTGTTTGTATACGTTTTCATTTGTATCAATAACATTATAATTAAACTAAGATGATCTAGATCTAGTATAAACATAAAATAGGTTCTAAAATGAACGGTCCGAATGCCCTAAAAACCAGATTCTGACATAAACGTTAAGGCTCTCTCATATCAACCCATACAAGATTGCACTCGTAAAAAATCATCTTATGATTTAAAATCCAAATCGAATATGTACTAGTGGATATTTTATTTTATATTACTTTATTGGAGCCGATGGGAATAAAGCCGGGATAAAATTTCAATTGCCAGCCTCGCAGACAGCAGTGGCGTGTCTCAGTTTATTTATTGTGTTAAACCCAAGTACTGGGGTCAATAAAGGATGCTCAACATCTGGAAATGACTCGAGATTCAGAAATAAATATGAGGTTAAAATACTACCGTAATCCGTAAATGAGCGTTTCTAAGAAAGTATGTACATTTAATTCAACTCCTCGATTTAAAAAAAATTGGTAGGTAGGTTGGATAAATGAAACTAAGCAATAATTTCCCAAAATGTTCCATAAAAAATGCACAAATTTTTCATTTTACCAAAGCTTGGTAACGAAATAGGAAGTTTCTATACATTTTTTTGAACATTTTGGGAATTTATGTTAAAATTGCATAGTTTCATGCACGCAATCTATCTACGAATTTTTTTTTAAATCGGAGCTTGTTTTTGTAAATCCTTAAAATTGCACAAACTTTTTTAGAAATGCTCAAATGCGAATTGGAATAATAGTTACCAGATAGAGTTGGATTATTTTTAGTTCCTAGATCCACTTAATACTCGCTTAAATTAATAAGGTCGTCCAAATCGAAAGGGCCCTTATGGTGGCGGGCGCTCACTCTGTTATAGTTTTCATTGCCTTGTCATTAGTATAACAGCCGTGTGAAAAAAGGCGTAACCCCCTGCTGCGATAAGGTCCCTTTCGATTTGGACGACAACATATTAAGAACTGTGGGCTTCGAAGAGTTGCCTTTTATTTAACGACTTTCGAAAATAGACAAAATTTATGGAATTTTTATAGATGACCGACCCACGAATGGCCGCTAACGTCAATGCTCTACATTAACTTTGAAAATTGTCTCAGCTTAGATAGTAAAGTTTTTATTAAAAACCAGTATGTCAAGTAATCAATTTACAGTTTAGTATGTTTAGGGATTATAAAAATAAATGCAAACAGAATCTATTAAAAATATATAATATATCAATACGAACCATCAGCGGTATAGCAGCATAGAGAATATAAAGGACCAAGTTTCATAAAACATACCACACTACTGCGGCCCTAGACAAGATAAACACTAACTATAACGATGTTCGAAATCTGTTAAAATGGGGATTGACGTAAGTTGCTAAACTATCGCGTCGGCCGCTAATGTCAGTTCCATACATTTTTCTAACGTAACGTAACCGTTCACCGAATGCAACTAGTCTTGCCCTATAGAGGTTATTGCCATCAAACGTTATAGCCCTTCTAGCACTCATCCATCTCGAGCCGGTATAAACCCCGTCGCTTCCACTCGAAAAATTTCAATCGCACCTCGCCGCAGACTGGGAGAGGTCACAATGAATCCTAAAACCGTGCAAACACCCAAACCCAGCACAATGAGATACGGGTTTAGCTTTCTAATTAGTTTTATTTACTTAAATCCTTCATAAAATACCCAAAAACCTTTAGTTTAATTAAATTTTGAGGTGTCAGCAAATTGGTAATATTACTGCTTAAGCTATCGTAAAATTAAATGCTGAGAAAGATGAAGTTAAACCTAAAACCCAACTACGAAAAAAAATGTGAAACCAATCAAACCTTTTCGAAATCTATGCATTAACAATTCAATTGACCCCAAACTCCATACATGTAAGACACGCAAACCACTAAGGCGAACCCAACGACGTGTCATTTGACAAAATACCTACAGGGTGTCCCGCGATAAAGTGCACAAACGAATAAGGGTGAAACTACATGTGATTTTATCACGATAAAAAATAAAATTAAACCATTTTTTTTTATTTTGCATAGAGTTTACAATAATTACTTTTGTAAACCTCATACATTTAATAAAATTAAACCATTTTTTTTTATTTTGCATAGAGTTTACAATAATTACTTTTGTAAACCTCATACATTTTTTTTTCATTTATTTTTTTAGTTTTTCTGTGATAAAATCACATGTAGTTTCACCCTTATTCGTTTGTGCACTTTATCGCGGGACACCCTGTATAATGGATAGTCTAGAAACTACGAGGGAACAAATGAACATACTCAGACTGCTACAATCATAACCCTCCTTTTTGCTTCACCGTATCCGCGTAAAAATTAAGGATCCAATGAGAATTGTGTTCCCCCAAATGTAAAATAAACACCAATAAAAAATTGACCGCGGTGATACGGTATATAACGGAGGCAATACATTTTTTATCAGTGATCATAAATTTAGGCTTACAAGCTGAAATCGCTGTTGGACCCTCAGACTGCTGCGAGTCTGTGACGCGTGTTAGGAGATAAACCCGACCTTTGTGACTTTATTACTGGGAAAATGTTTTCGTTTTATTTTCATTTAGCTAAATAAACAGGATTCCGTTTAGATTATTGAAAACATTATTGATATGAGTATTTGAATCTGAATTGTTCAGAGAATGGTTGTGTTAACGGTAGAAGGTTTGCTTTGTTATTTTTTCGTTTATTTTATTTAGCAGTTCATGATAATTATTATGATATAATAATTT
Source organism: Tortrix viridana (assembly GCA_963241965.1). Taxonomy (NCBI): domain Eukaryota; kingdom Metazoa; phylum Arthropoda; class Insecta; order Lepidoptera; family Tortricidae; genus Tortrix; species Tortrix viridana. The sequence continues at coordinate 5,686,878 of OY725179.1, read as the reverse complement.
AAGTTTGTAAGATAAATATAGCTTTTAATGAGTATTATGATTCATGTCTAAACTAATGAAATAAGTTGACGCAGTTTTTATGCTATGCGGGTTTAAACCTAAGTATTAAATAAACGGTTTCTTTGCTACGAGTATTTAAGGTATTTGCATTTTTTTTTTGGTGTTATACATTAATTATCTCCACCAGAACATGATTACTTGGCAAAATTAACTAGCATGCACGACGACAAACTTAAAATGCGACGTTATGAAGCTGCATACCAGTCACATCAACTTAGGATAATATTAATGCACCCGTTAGCTTAAGTGCTTTCACGTATATAAGCTCAGTGACGTCTAGGTACTCTTCAATTTATATTCCACAAAATTCCTGCTATATTTTGCCCGTAAAATATCTTAATCAACATTTTTTAATGAACCCGACAGCTAAAGGGAAAGTATGATATTTATATTCAGACAGTATTCAGGTTTTATGATCTTCGAGCTTTGCTTTGGGTACAAATACTTCATGTTGTAGAATTTTAGGATATTATATTTTCAGTCCCAAATTGTAAGATATTTGAAATTTAAAAGTCGTATGTCCAGGTATCCTTTTACTTATTTAGTAAGAGATATACGTTTTTATTATTATATTAATAATTTGCAATAATGTTGCATTTTTCTTTTAGTTTTGTTTTATGTCTTCATTTTAAACACCATGTGATTATCATATTGATTAATAAATACTTAGCTCCACCATTGGTATTTGTTGTTGTTTAATAAAGGTTATTAGTCTATATATTAGTTTATAGAACTGTATTAATTCATTCTATAAACGCTGTGTTACAGCGACGGCCCGGCGGTGTCCCTCAAATGCCACAAACCACATTGTGAATGACAATGCAATTTGCCGAATGCAGACAGTAGTTCTATGCACAATAAAACTTCGAATCTTTTTACCAGTTAACAATACCATTTAATTCAGCTTTTGGTTGGGAAAGAAGCAATAAAGGTTTTTAGGCAACATTTACATTTTTAGATAACTTTTAGTCTAAAATTCAGGGTTTACTTGTAACCTTAGTAAGATAATAGTAGTTTATGTGACTGGTGCATAATGCCTAATTATGTACAGTTACATACACAATTTTATCTACATAACTACATATTATAAGCTCTCTATGATGTGTTCAGGAACCGCATGTTACGGCCGGCATAGCGGCATTGATCAAATATTAGAACGTCAAAAATGGCGGCAACCGTAGTTTTATTTTTAATTCAGAGACAATCTAGAGTCAGCCTCTACTATCATATCGTTCGATATCAAGTAACATGCGTGATTTGTCAAAATTGTATGTAATTGACATTTCATTTCGAATTAAATGTCATCTTGAGTGATATTAGAATTGAGGTCAAATAAAATTGTTTTGTTTTTCAAAGATGTTCCAAATTTGAAACTCATAACTTTATCAAATTTTTTATCGTAATTAGAACATTATGTTACTGCTACAGATAAGAAAATTATCATAGAAAAATTGATTGTTAATTGTCTTAATCGCTATTACTATTATTATTAAGTGTAGATAAGATATAGATTGAATATCGGAGACCATCTGATCGCCGTTAGTGTTCATGTCAAAGCGGTTGACTAATTTAATATTTATGGTTATTGGTCTGGCCGCAGGAAATGGGTCGGAGAATCAAGCTCCTGTAATTTATTACAAGGAATGATAAATCAACTGTTTCCTTACCTATGCCCTTACTAATAAACGTTGAGTAACCGCTGAGTAGTTATACCATGCTTTGTCCTTATCTGTCATTGTGACATTTGAATTCGACAGATAAGGACAAAGCATGGTATAACTACTCAGCGGTTACTCAACGTTTATTAGTAAGGGCACTATTGTCAGTCGGTATGCTTCCATGATACTTGGAAGGTCGCTAATTTGGTGGACGGGTAGACCTTATGCAACAGAAAATAGAAAGAAAGTGAAAAATCTTTGAAGGCCTTTTGAAGGAAGTAATCAATTTTAAATCTAGTTATCTACCCCGAAATAGATACACTTAAGATAAAACTTTTTTTTAATAATAAAAATACTTTTGTATATTTTGGAACCTACTCATAGTGTTGTCGGAATCTAATATGCTTAAGAATTTTACCAAAACTACTCACATTATTTGGGTTTTAATGTCAACATTTTTAAAATGAACTTTTTTTTTAACCAAAACCGCAAATTTATCATGATTAACCAAATCAACTTCCACAAATTCCTCCTAAATCTCAGGTACTTAACATGAATTGAAAAATCAAACCGTTAATTCCAAACCCAAACACTAAGTTCTTCATCGCCCGAGCTAAATGAAACACAAACATTATTACACCGTAAGCCTTAAGGGCCTCGAAAATCCCTAGACACGTGCCCAGAAATCTCTGGATGTAATATCGTGCGGTGTGAAGATTTAAACCCCTTTGCGAATCTGACTAAGGCGTTCCTTTACCAGCTTCATTTGAACTTTTTCCGAAGCCGTATACCGTCTATTGAGGCAGAAATAGATATGTAGAATAGTTTCTTTGTGCTTTTGGAGCGGAAAAGTAAATTAAAATGCTACAAAGGACACGGACGGATCTTATTTGAAATATCTTTAGATACTTATACTTACTTCAAACATACTCAATCAAACCAGATTTGTTTCTTTTTTGCATAGCAGCCGCGGCGCTCCTTTGTTCTCGAACCACTCATATTGCACTTTTCACATTGTTTTTAACATTTTTCAAACTATGATATAGTTAGGAACACATAACCATGCACCACTGCACTGATAGCCATTTTAAACACTTCGATGGCCATCTCCCAGGATAATAAAATTGGGGATTAGACAAAAATAATCATTGATCTCTGGACAAGGTCTGTATTTTAAGTTCTAGGTTTCTTTCTAGGTTAGCAAAGGACGTGAGTTGCAATAGACAGCACGGAATGGACTATGGTGCAACGTTGCTCCAGTGGCCTACTGCAGCCGCGCGCATCTGACCCCGAACGACGGCGAAAGTAAATCAATAAGTTCTTCTTGACACTCCTGGTATCCTAGTAGCTGGCAAGTAATAACGTGGCCAGTGGCCTGTTTAAGAGAAAAAAAATAAAAAGATTTTAAAAGCTTCAAAGTGTTTTAGGTATGAATTTAATTCATTCGACAACGCGTAAACACCTGAATAACTTTAAGGATTCTGTATTCTCGAAAAAAAATGAGATTTTTTTGCGTGGATGCTTGGACTAACACATAAAAACGATCGTTTCTTATTTATTATATTTCATATAGAAATAATAATTTCACCACGACATTAATTTATACAATGTAAATCTACAAGTATGTATCTTTACACAGCGCGATCATAAACAAACAACAAATTAACACTATTAACTCGCAAATTGCAAACTTTATATCCAATATCTTACTCAAGTTCCACAAAACCCCACCTGCAGCTAATAATGCTGTGCTGTTGTTTTGATACACAAAGCAGGTCCGATTTCGTCGCACAGATCGAATCCGTCTGCAAAGTTTGAATGCTCCCCTGTAAACTTTAAAATGCCCGTGTATAGAGGGATTTATTGAATGAACCTACAGGAGCGTGAAGACATCAAATCAGTTGATTCGAAGCATATATTCAGTGCAGAATATTTTAGCTTCCAATGTGAATTCGTATGAGCGGCAATTTTCTGATTGCCTCGTGAAAGCATTTGTTTTATGTATAGCTTTATGAATTATGCTTATTTCAGTTAAAAATCCATGTATTGAAGGGCGCTCAATTTGTACATAGACGAGTCTATGCTTTATCAAAACCCCCTTACATGCGTCTAGAAAAAGTGTGTAAAAGTGATGGATCTGTCACAAATCTCTTTTTTTTTTAAATGACGTTAATATCAACTTTACAGAAGAAGAAATACGCATCATTCATTCATGTTTACGAATAACAACATCCAATAAGGCACTCTCAATCCAAGCCCCCGTCATTGTTCCTTTACCCGAATATTTCGATTCGTTGCCTCAATTATTTTCTTATCGTGTCTTAAACAAAGATTAATCAACGGAATCTCGTTATGATTTTCTTAATACAAATTAACAATTAATAAAAGGCTCAAATTTGATGACTATGAACCGTGAAATTGGATAAGACTGTACCGCCCAAGCGTATCTTGATTGGCATGTTCTTAGATTTTAAGCTCCTTTTTATAACGTTTATTTAATTATTATTTTTGTTTAAATTGATGGTTGAGTTAAACCCTTTTAAGCAGTTATTTTTAGGAAATTAGAAACATTTGAAATTAAGATATTCAGAACCTAAAAATTAATTGGTTTTTCGACGATTTTAACGGTAAACTTTCTGCAATTTCACCTTTTAGTTTTAGTTCTAATTAAAGGTAAATCGAAATAGGTGAGCATTACTAAACATTTTGGCTACTGTAAGGATTAAAAAAATGGCGATAAGGCGAGTTACACAAACAAAGCAATAATCAAAATGTATCACGGCATAATTGTATGGAAAAGTTCTTTTTTATCTCGGAAATTCATACGGTTTTGACAGAAAAAAAAGGAACTGTCAGTCTCAAATCTAGATTTTAGACTAAAACTAGACTAAATTAGAGAAAAAAAATGGACCCTCCCATAAAAAACATTATCAGCTGACTAGCCAAAATGTATGGGAGGGTCGATTTTTTTTTCGCGTTTTCGGGGTTGCTTGGTCCCATTGTGAAAGTTGGTCAGTATGACTTACTGATTTAACCCCCAAAAATTGACCAACTACCTAGTTCCATCAATGGAACTAGTGGGAATAGACCAGAATGAATGCCAATGCCGTAGGTAATCTTTATGTAAGGTAACATACATAAAATAAAATAAAGATTATAATTATTATTTTGTAGTACCTATAATAATTCTGTATAGCTACTAACCATTTCACACCATCGATTATACCCTCAGCGGCTCGACACATTACTATAATGGAGCTGTCATGTCGCCATACCTACATCTTTGAGATGTCCACACACCGTCGACCCGCTTCTCCATAACCAACTAGGTACCTTCACAGTTCTATGTACGCTGGTTCTTTAGCAGCAGGAGTCCATGTATCTCAGACCCGCTGCTTCATAACCATATAATGTCGTTCATAGTTCAGTGTATATTGGTTCTTCAATAGCAGAAGTGCCGTCAGTAGCAGGTGATAACCGGGAGGAGTAATTAGAAACTGACGTGCCTGTTAATAAGTGAGGTAAGTTTGACTCCCCGTTTAGTAACTGCTGTTTGGGAGAGCTATGACTTTTATAAAACTTTTTGCAAAATAATGTTTTTTTTTTTGTGAGTGTCATACAACTTTCTAAGGGTAAAGGTATAAAACGGTATTTAGGTATTAAGTTTGCTGTAAATCGAATGAGCTATATAATTTGGTATAATATACGAGTACCTGTTAAATGGCATTTAATCCCTAATATTAGTCACGGTATTTAGATTTTTTTAGGGTAATCCTACCGTTGGCTTTATTTACATTAACCTTAAAATAATCACTTTTACAGACATTGCTAAATGTGCTTACATTTTTTTTAATTACCTTAGACAAACAAGCAGACGGTCCACCTGATGGGCGTCACTAATGCGTTGCCGGTCTCGAAGAAATAGAATGAAACCCTTTTTAAAAAGCCCCATATTGTAGCGCATTAGGAAAATATCAGCGGGAAGTTTAATCCAAGTTCTAATAGTACGCGCTAGAAACGTTCTTGGAGAACCGGCGCGTTGTTGAGCGCAGTGGCTCAAGGAAATGGGAATGAACGTCCCGCCGATGACGAGAAGTGCGATGGTAGAACGAAGCCGTTGGCACCAGTCTAAACAGTTTCTCGGAACACTCCCCACTGTACAGACGATATAAGACGCCGAGAGATGCAAAGTCTCTCCGGAGGCTAAGCGTTTCTAAACGGTCTGAAAGTTGGGATCGTTGAAAATGCGGACGGCACGCTCTGCTCTCTCGATTGTTTTATCTACGAGTAAGATAAAAATGCGTAAAAATTCAAATTTATTTATTAATTCTTTATTTTTTGCTTTATTTTTATTTTAATTTTCTAGTTATTCGTATAATATTTGAAACTGCTGTTTTAGTAGTTAATTTAACAAATTAAATACATTGAAAAACACGAACAGTGAAATATTTTCCAAAAAGAGAAACTTACACTACAATTCATCGCAAGAAACGTCGACCCAAATTAATCTAATATGGTCTGAACTCTTGTTGTTTTTACTTGGACATGTAAACTTCAACATTAGCTAACCGTTTGTATCAATTTCGTGAGGTCGCCGGTCACGGCCCGGTCCGGCGAATGATTAAACCGCAGACGGACGGCTCTAATTAACTTTGCGCCACGTACCGAAAGTTGAGCAGCTGCTGCTAACTAATATCTTCGGCGTTATGGCGCCCTGGTACCCAAAAAGTTGTGGTGTTTAGAAATTATGATTTTTGCTATATGACAAAGGAATGTTGTTATTTATAAGTAAATTATAACAATTTATTGCACAACTTAATCTATGTCATACATATCTAAACTAAGTCACTAAAAACTAAAGATGCTGCCATCTCGGCACCGTTCCTCGTTGAGTTGCTAAACTAAAATAAAACTACATATCTCACACAAATTGACCTAGTACAGTCACGAACATTAATTTGGGACCCACTTTAGGTCCAAAGTCAATCTGACATTCTACAGCAATAAGGTGGTTTCTTCTAAGTTACAAATGACTTGGCATCTGTAATGATATTGACAACTTCAAGCAATATTTTGTTTGAAATGGGTCCCAAATTAACTTTCGAGTACCAAACAAGCTCCTAGGCTTGTACTAAGGGTACTAGACAACGATAAATATATTTAATTATAGAAACCCATACTTAAATACATAAAAAACACTCATGACTCAGGAACAAATACTCGCACGCATCACACAGATACTTGCCCATACCGGGATTCGAACCTGGCACCGCTAGCTTCTTAGGAAGGGTCACTACAAACTAGGCTAACCGCGTCGTCAAACTGAACAACAAGTAAACATAAATAAATAAATAATAAATAAATATCGGGGAAAATCTTACACAAATTGACCTAGTCCCAAACTAAGTTCTAGGCTTGTAGTATGGGTACCAGGCAACGATATAAAGATAATAAAGTAAAAATAAATATGTAGGTACAGTAAGTAAATCAGTCTAAATTAAAGTACTACATAATATGTTTATTCGTCGTACTCGTTTAAACTACAATGAATCAAAGCAAGATGAAATAAAATGCTTTTTTATGTACACTTTATTTGTCGATTCCTATAACACTACAGAACCAATTTGAATCAAAAAGCTGCCCCATAGTCCCCTTGAAGCACGAAACACTTGAGATGCGGCGCCCCTCGGTCAACGAGGCTCTGAATTATACTCAGCGACTAAATCGTCTGCGCTGCCTATCTGCTTGATTTGGAGATGTCTGTTGTTGTACTGTAGGCAGAAGAGGTGTAGCATTTTGTCGATTGATTCCTATGTCTCTTCAAGATGATTCCTATTTTTCCTATCTTTCTTTGGTAAGGATGAGATAGGAGATGTGGCTATCCATATTACGGCAGCATTCCTGGACCGCTACGATTTGGGGACCTTCAAGAGACGAGCATACTCTTTTCTCATAGGTCGGCCACGGATCTACGATTCCACTTCTGGAGTTGCAGGTGTTCATGGACAGCGCTGATCACTTTACCCGGTGACCCGCTAGCTCGTTTGCCTCCATCAGCATAAAAAAAAGTTTTTTTCTCCATAAATATGATCTTAGAAATTTTTAATGCAAACTAGGACTCACATAAATAATATTTAAACTATATTTGTTAAGTACTTAATATTAATCAGCGTTTTGTCCATCAAAATCATGTTAAATCGACAAAAGACAAACAATTCTTAGAAACGTCATTAAGTCGCTTAAATTTCACGCACCGAATTACCCCAAAGAAGTAACAGAATGACAGCCTCGTTAGACTCTCTTGACTCGCCTTATTCTCCCGACGGTACGCGGTGCACTCGAAAAGTTAATAATTCCAACCCGTTCCCCATTCATATTCATATTTATTTCGTTTCACCTATTCGCTCGGGCCCAAATTTAAATTTAAATCCTTTATTTTAACAAGACACGCGGCATAACTTAAGTAAACTCACCATTGAGATAAATTGTTCGACGGCTCGGAAACAAATCTTCATTGTGCTTAACGCGATTCGGAATGAGCAACATAATGTATACTTAATACGCAGAAAATCTCATATTAATGTAAATTACGTTTTCATTGTTAAAGTTTCTTTGTTTTGTATAGCGCTTTTTGGTACAAATAATTCACAATGATTTTGTTAAGCTTAAGTAATTTTTTGCTATTTAGCTAGGATTAAGCTAAAATATAATATTCTATAGTTACAGAGAAGTCAAGATTAGGTCATAGGTTAGTAGCCTGAACATCAGCTCGTCAATTTGTCGTCGATTGCTCGTCGACTGACATTTGGCAGAGAATCAGTCGAGAGAACGTCGACCGATTCCTAATTACCAATACCTCCTCCATTTTTTACCTTCATTATCTTACCACCTACAATGTTGTCATCAGAAACAAAACCTAACGCATAGTTTGCAGTTTCAAAGTTTCTACGAATAGATAATATGGGTGAAAATAAGGTGTTATTCTTTCATATACCCATCTTGATGAAGTTTGACGTTAACTTATCAATTTCACACGTGCCAAAAATTCCGTCGTCTTAAGAAGTGAGCATCGTCTGCATCCATTATTAAATACTGACCAAACTCTAACGTTACCAATACTATCCTCGAATAGCAATGGGACATCTGCATTGGCGGCGAATATCTCAAGCCGCAGAGACAAGAATGCAATCACCAGGGTTGATTAATAATTCTAGACTGGTCTGAGGACATAAAGTCTGCGGTTGGAGGAGTCCTCGCCATTAGTATCCCGTATTAATACTGCCCACATTCACGCGAGATGTAAGGCTGGAGATGTAGCGACAGCGGAGAAGTTTGCTTCTTCCCTTAAACTTTGTAGCATTATCTTTATTTTTATGCTAGAGGTAAACGATCCAGCGGGTCACCTGATTGAAAGTGTTCTCCGCCGCCCATGGTCACCCACCAGAAGAGGAATCGCAGATGCGTCGCCGCCCGTTGAGAAAATATACCTATGTTATGTGTATTCGTCTCATGAAGTTTTCGTCATAGTTTATTTTGACCGATAATCATTTTGCATCTGTCATGGTAGAACCAAAAGAGTAAAGCAACCTTAACCACATAGCCTAGCCACATAGCATTTTGCGAAAGCTAGTACTATGAACCGACTCCAAATTATTGAGTTCCGTTGACTTTCCATGGATCTCATGACCAGATCTTGAGGAAATTTTAATGGAACCACCCTTGAGATATTACCTATCCAACAAAAAATAATTTATAAAAACGGGCCAAATTTTTTTAAGGTATTGCGTAACATACACACATAAAAGTACAAATTTAATTGAGAACTTCCTCCTATTTTGAAGTCGGTAAAAAATTAATATAACGCCACAAGCTGTACGACAGCTTAACGTCAATTTGCAACCAATTCTTTGTTTTCTGATGTCGTAAAGGTACGCAAAATACCTAAAGTGACTAATATTTTAAATATCACTTCTTGTGCCAACGAGCTAGTGAGAAGGGAACTCTCCTTACATATTAAATTAACTGACTAGACGATTGTTCTTGGAAATAATATCGAAACTACGAGGCTTTCGTTAATTAAAGTCTTATTGTTAGAATATTTATTCTTTAAGTACACTGACTTTGGGAGTGCGACTGGCATCTTCTGATTGCATATTTTCTTATGAATTAAAATATAAACGCAAAACTTTTTAATTTATTGGATGCTATAGATTTTTTTTAAATTGATGATTTCTTGTTTCTTCTGGCTTCTTTATTGTAGTTTTATTGTTGATTATAGTTGTTTTGTTGTTGTTGTAGTAGTAGCTCTTACTATCAACTGAATAAGAGCTATCATATTGTCAACAATATGATACCAGTGCGATTTAAAAAATGTTTTCTAATCAGTGATTATCGACCATTTTATGATCTATAGTCCCCGGACTCACCGGATAACATTAAAGAACCGACCCCCGAACAAAATCGCTCACGTCATAGTGCTTGTATAAGATCGAATGCTACAGTAGTTGTGATGTAGTTGCGATAACAATGAGTAGTTGCGATTGTCATCTATCTATACAAACCACACTAATATTATAAATGCGCAAGTTTGTGCGTTTATCGCGGACTTCATTAAATGACATTCGTAGTTGGGTCCTACTTTCGAATCACTTGAATACATGGGAGATACGACGAAACAAATAAAAGTTTTTACGCAGTTGATATTTTTATCTCGAATGTAAGTTTATTCATCTCGAGTGCGACGGTAAATAGGGGACCAGATATTAAAATAAAAACATAAATTAAGTCATCTATGGCAAAATTGGCGGGGATACCGCTTACATACTTGTCATATCGCAGGCGTCGCCGCCAGTTAGGTAACCCTACTAAATTAAAAATGTATAAATAGAAAATTGATAAACAATTACGGGTGTCACATACTTTAGTCGGATTATTGTTGTATTATACTGAGGACGCACATTGATCAAGAGTGACTCACACAGACAAACCATCAAAACGGTACGCTTTTAAAAGCTGATAAATATAGTTTTTAACAAATGGCATTTGTAACAAGAGCGAAGAGTATGATGACATCATACGTTTTATACTCTATACTGTCCTTATTTTATCTGAGTTGAAAATCGACGCCGCGCTAGCGATAGCAATAGCGATAGCGATAGTGATAGCGATGGCAATAGCGATGGCGATGTTAATAGCGATAGAGATAACGATAGTGATAGCGGTAGCCATTGCGATAGCGATAGCGATGGCGATGGCGATAGTGATAGCGATGGCGACAGCGATGTCCATAGTTATAGTGATAGCCATAGCGATAACGATAGCCATGGCGATGGCGATAATGATAGAGATAACTATAGCGATAGCGGTCGCCGTGGCGATATCGATAGCGATAGCAATGGCGATAGCGATGACGATAGCGATGGTGATAGCGATGCCAATGGTGATGGCCATGGCGATAGCTATGGCGATAGCGATGGCCATAGCGATGGCATAGAAAAGCAAAGGGGAGTCTCATGTGGGGAACTCACGACCATCGAATTATTAGTCCGAGCTACCGCTACGCCAACTGCTGTTTGGCGTTCGCACCGTAAATACGGTACCTACACGGTGCGAGATTCAACATTTTTATTTTCATTTCTAGCCGAGCCCTGCATGTTGAGCGAAATCGGTGATGACGAGTAGGGAATGCCCCCTTAAGACAACATAAAGCATAAACATAAACTCCATCAAAAGACTTGTCTTACTTATAAGTACGTACGACGAAAAAAACAAAGCATTCACATTTATTTTTGAGAAGCATTAATCATTAGTCACGATTAAAACTAGCGATTGATGATTTGTGGCTTTAGTCATAGTTATGACTAATATCTTCAATCATGATTAAATCTTCGATTAGATTGGTCATGATTAAATTAGTCATGATTGATCAACTGATTGACGAAATTAGTTGATTTGCCCCACACTGATTCTTACACACACGTAACGCAAGGCTGGAGTGATTTACTTTTTCCCACCTTTTACTTTTAAGGATTTTGTAGTCACACTCGGCTCTTAGCCTTACTATATGTGGAAGGCAAAGTTGCCTTATTGTATTTTAGAAGTTCGCTAGTGTTCCGCGCAATATGCGGCTCTCACTTTAAACTCAAGGAAGTACACGTTATGTACGAACCGAAAATTTAATTTTAAAGTTCACTGAGACATTCCGAAACCACCTTTATGGTAATAAATAAATAATATGACGACGCGTTTAGCTTAGTTGGTAGTGACCCTGCCTACGAAGCTAGCGGTCCCGGGTTCAAATCCCGGGTATGGGCAAATATTTGTGTGATGAGCGCGAGTATTTGTTCTTGAGTCATGGATGTTTTCTGTGTATTTAAGTATATATTTCTCTATATAAGTATATTTATCGTTGTCTAGTACCCATAGTACAAGCCTAGAGCTTAGTTTGGGACTAGGTCAATTTGTGTGAGATTGTCCCTGATATTTATTTATTTATATTTGTTTAATATAATAATATACCTATATCTATGTATTAACCTTTGTGGTAGTTGTTATCTACTTGAAATGCAAAAAAATATTTTACGATATCACTTAGCCATTGTCGAATAGACTAGAGACTGATACATGATCAATCACAACTATCACAATTTTTCGTATTTCTTCGTCAAATTTTCAATCCATTAGTGTTTTCTTAGTGTTAGACATTAAAGCGGTTGCAGACCAAGAGGTGATTTTTGTGATCTGCTCACAAGTATAAATAATTTAATTAACACAGCTGCTTAGCTCGCATGAGCTAAACTAAACTAACTTAGCTTAGCTCTTGGTCTGCAACCCGCTTGAAGTTAATTATGTTCCAAACTCCCACTCGGGGCGTTCTTTTTATATTTTTTGTACACAGTTTTTCTTATCGTTACCATCAGATAAACGCGGTGGTTTCTATGTAGAACAATGATAAACAATAACCAACAAGCAGTAGTAGTAGGTAGTAGTCAGCCTAATCAGGTGTAGTTATGGGTTATTTAAACTTTTTATCCAAATTATTAAGTTTAGATTAAACTTCTGCAATGTGGGCGTGATTAACTCAATATCGTTGCGGTTTTGATGTTTTCACTGACTTTGGCTTGCGTGATTTATATTAGAGAATTCCTTAGAGGGTCTGCGAGCCAATCCATGTCGACCTAAACGAAATGCCTTGCTCTCCAAACTTATGTTATAAATCTAAATCTTGTTTATTGATGTTCAATTTATAAAGTTAGAACAAGTATACAAGTTTAGATTACAAAAACGGATTAAAATACAAAGTAAAAAAACAGGCTATTCTTAGCCAAACGAAGAGTAAGATTAACGGTCTGTGTATTATAATTATAATTAAATTATCGGATGTTCCACTCTAGCTCCAAAACTATTAACCGATTTCAATAAAATGAGTTATCATATTATGATTCGTCAGGAACGTGGATCTGTCATCACTATCACTACTACATATTATACATTATCCGCCACCACGCTGATTTTGTGTTGGTTCGGGCTAATCTCAGGAACTAATTAGGGACGGTATGCATTTTCATACGGTTTTCGGGCAATTCTTCGAGCGTTTCAACCGCCGTCATTCCCGTGACCGCCTTGATGTCGAAATTCTTGAAGCTTTGAAAGCATTTTCAGTTAAATTTTGTAGAAGTCAGGGCTCTACTCTCTACAAGAAAACCGAAAATAACATACAAAGCTACAGGAATTTCGACGTTAATGCGGCCACGGGAATGACGGCGGTTGAAACGCTCGAAGAATTACCTCGCCAATAGAAAGAGGGATTGTCTAGGAAGATTACAGGCTATTATTTATTAATTTAGTGCTACGCGTGCGATGCCGGGGCGCGTCGCTAGTAAGATATACAAATATAAACATCACAATAGTCGCCAGTGGGGTTATTTTTTATTTTACTTCTATAACCCATGATGATACGCGCTCTTGTACGAGAAAAAGCAAACTGAATAAAGGGTCCGAAACGAAAATATGTTTAAAAACCAATTGCCAAAACAAACTTAGCTCCATAAGGCTTCTTTTCTGTATCTGGAAAAACGAAATTAGATTTACAAATAAAATCTCTCCTAAACTTCAAATAAAATGCAATTTTATGAAATACAATCTCGAATTGTAAATAATATATTATGTGATAGAATGAAAGTCGTATTTCGTTTCTATTCATTTTTGACGTACATAGACCGGCTTCCAAGTTGGCCTTTAGCGTTTTACTATAAAACGTTTTTAAACCAAGGAGAATAAATGTTATATTTCATCGAACCGTAGAAAATATTTCCAGAAGAAACGTAGTCGAATGTACGTGTACTGCAAAGGTACAATCACCGAAACGCGTAGAATCTGTTAAAGTAGTTTAGGAGTAATATCGTGCGTGACGTAGGGGATGTCACTTCTAAGGAAACACACGAGGTGATATTCGAAACGTGTCTGCAGCGTTTAGTTTATTTGGCTAGCACAAGTTGTATTTGCTCACTTGTGCTCAATCATTATAGATAGACAGAAAGGGAGATACGATCGACCAAGTCGTGGTAGCCCCTCGTTATGAACCAGTGCTGAATATATTGGGATTTAACTGGCCTTTCTCGCCATCCAAGCGTGTTTGTTATCACAGGATACATTCGTCTACTCGTCCCAGTTATATCTTGGTCAACTAGGCTAACCGCTCACTACCAATAGTGACTATGCTTACGAACGACCCCCGGCAACGTTCAAAATATTTGTGTGACAAGCACGAATTGTTTTCCTGAATTTGATAATTATGATTTATATAAAAGTAAGTTACGCATATTCAATACGCCTTATTCGATATACTTACTTAAATTATCAATTAGCTAGAGGTTTTTTAACTTCTTGCCATTTAGCTTCCTTGGTTGCCGTGAGAGTGAGAAAACCAGTGTAGTTCTCTCATAGACTGATGGAAAAAAAGAAAACAAATTTTGTTCGCCTGTTTCAACAAATAAATGCAGCGTCCCCGATTCTCAAACCGCTCCGTATATTATCACGTCCAGATTGCGAACGTGCGATGCGTGTGTCGGAACAGCTCGTGCGGTAAACTCTGCTATGCAGCCTTTGTGTTGCTTGATACGATATTGTGCCTCGAATCACGTCACTATAGCTTTAGTTGATAAACTGCATAAGTATATTTTTTATCTATTTTATGTTTTTTGTAGGTTTCTTAAATTTGATGCGATTTAAACAGAATGTATGTGTTGCGACAAATACTTAAATAAATTGAAATACGAGTACCTAGTATTATATACAGCAAAACAAAATTGACACAAAATAGTGTTTTTTCAATAATTAATACGGCTTTAAGTTGTTTCATTAGTAATTTTATTTAAAGACAACATATAAGAATTTTAAACAACTTAAAATTGACACTGATAATACCTTAGTTTTTATCACCCATTATTTGAAGATCTCCCAAGTTATTTTCATTTAACATTTCAACTCATAATATTCCTAATTGCCAAATTAAAAGTTCAATTCGCATTGCAGTGTTTTTACATCACTATCGTGTGGAATGAGTGTCGTCGGTAGTAAATCGCCACTCGAAGACAATATTAAAATGCCACATCAAGAACGCCTCTAATTAAATTATTCACCAGATATTTCGCATGGTCGTAAAATAGACCCCTTCAGTCGCGTTATTATTACCATTTTGAAATGAAACGAAGTTGATTTTGATGTTTGGTCAGTGGTTATGTTGTGTCAATATTATACGGCTTATTAAATTGGCATCACACTCTATAAATGCGAAAGTTTGTTAGTGTGTGGGTGAGTCATTATGTTTGTGACTCCTTCACGCTGATACGACTTGGCTGATTTGGAATAAATTTGGTATAGAGATAGCTAGTATCCTTAATTACATATCGGCTACCTTTTATCCCAAAAAAACACGGTTTCCGTGAAATTATCAAGGCGAAAAAATCCCTATCAGCTGTCATATCAGACTTCACGATCTTGTTTCTGATATCATTCTTCACACCATCCATCTCTTTTTTGGTCTCCCCCTTGCAATATAGCCCTTAACATTCGTGCATAAAACTTTCTTCGTGACAATAATTTTTGTATTAAAATGTCGGTACTTTGTTTTACACACTTACCTACGTGTGTGTTTGTTGGTTGTCAGACGTCTGGCCACACACGCCCCACAGCCACAGCCAAACAATTTAAACAGGAATAAAACTAGAAAAAAATATTGTATCAATTCAAAAGCAGAACGAAAGTAAACGGTGAAAATGTACACAGGAGGCACGAGTAATGAATGCTCAGGAGAATAATAAGCCAACAAAAGAAAACCGTTATTTGTTTTCTGTATTCTTTCCCCGGTGGAGACGGATCACGTCATTATTCTGTGGATTTCTTTTCCTCCGTGTAGTAATTAAAGATAAATATAATATAAAACGCTCCACTTGAGGATCGCATTGGCTTTTGTCTCGCTAAATGGACTCCTGTTGATAGATTGTCATCTATTGTTATCTTAATCTCGCTCGAGGACGGAATAAATGATTTATGAGAGAGAACAATAGACGAGCGCAACGAGAAAAAACGTAATAAGGTAAATATTACTTTAGCGTTACACGATACTGTAAAATAAATAATTGGCCAGATATTTAAAGGTTTTAAGACACTCAAGAATAATTATGTACTGTTTTTTATACTTGTCTATAGCACCGTTACTGTTAATTTCTTTGTTTATTTTTTAATCGTTAAATTGGGCAACAAATCTTCCAGATTTTAGGTAGATTAGTTTTGGAAAGCCGGTTTAAGACATAAAACAAGTCAGTTTCTGAGAAATTTTGATAAGAAAATTACCACAAGTAGAGATTTGAAAAACACCTATTATTTCCGACCGTATTCTTTATTCACAAAGTCATGTCCTCTTTTAACTTTGCTAGAAAACGGAATTGAAGACAATAATGCATTACGTACTGAAAATGATTGGAAATAATATGGTTTTATGAGAACCAAGTAGTCAACAAAATGGAATAGAGCTCTTTATCATTTATGTTTATCAAATACTTGACATCTATTGGCTGTTATGAGTCAAAAACATTTACTGTAAAAATAAAACTAAAATTATAACAAGTCTCAAACTGTTATTTCTTACCTTAAATCTCGAATTTCTCCATTGTTCATGTTTTAATTCAAACACTTTTTCATAACTGAACAAAATGTAATTCCAACTTCGACGCTAAAAATACACCATTACATTTAAGCAGCTTACAACAGTAAGAGCTTACGAAAATGAAATTCAAATAAAACCGTTTATTCCCGAAGAAAACGTATAATAAGAGAAAGTCAAGTACCCGTCACATTGACGTAAAATAAGCAATTTCCTTTTGTATCAACGAAGGTGTTCGCTGTTTATGACCTCTGGTTTACGATTTGTTTGCGCATGCCCCCAGGCGAAGTGGTTTTATAATCGAATTCTGAAACTAGCAAACGGGTCTGGCTAACATAAACACTATCTCAATGTCTATCTTAATATTAAGTAAATTTTCTTCATTAAAAACTTCAAACGTCTGTAATAAGGGTAGTATGATATGACCAGCTAGCGCTACGAACATAACTATACCTGCTAGCTAGAGTGCTAAAACTGCCGCAAATCCATAGTTCAGCGTAGGGGATAAAAAGGTTAAGGCAGAATTATTATCCTAAAGGCATACTGTAGCATAGTCAGGGTTGGAAACGCTGCAATCAAAATGCCCATGAGCAATAGGGTTCACTTACCACTAGTTGACATGCTAGATCTTTGCCCCTCTATTCTAGAAATAATATATTGGCGAATTGCAACATATCTTCACATACACATATACCTTCACGTCAGTCTCCCAATGGGGTAGGCGGAGACAATGGATATCTTCACATGTAATATAGTCTTTAAAAGCACTTCGACTGTTTCGATGGCCCCAACCTCGCCTAGTACAAACTTATCCATGTAAAGTATTTAAGTTCCTATGTGTATCATAACATCAGTTGTCTTTGTCTTGGTACTCACACGTAGTACATTTAGAAACTAGATTATTGTATGTGCACTGTTCCAAATATATGAACAATTCTACTTTATCTCTAGAAAAAATATTCAACTTTTCCAACAAGTATTTTTATTTCACCAAAGATTACCAGTTCGTAGCACTATAGAATAGGTAAATCAAAATAGTACGAGCGCCGACGTAAACACTGTAATTTTAGTCAGGGCACATTCAGTTTCCTTTTAAAAAAAGTGCACGGAACGTGCTGAGAATCTTTGGCAAGGGACGAGCAACCGGACGCAATGGGCAGCGAATATTTTAACAGGTTCAGTGCCAGGCTCACATATTTCTATACAAAATTTACCTGATATTAAATCCTGGGCCGTAAATGTGACAACTGGCAAAGCCAACTATTCTGGCTACGTCAGATGATAAGTCGGCATGACAGCGTTTGAGACAAAATAATGTATTTTTAAGCAGACTAGTTTTAGTAGTTTTTAAACTTTTTGTCTCTGGAACTTCGAACCTCGCAGACCGATAAATTCTAACTAATAATAAATTTAAATGATTCACGATTTTTTGCACTTGACATGTTTTTTACGGGATATTGACCCCAATTACCTTTTGCTGTTCTTACGCAGTTGTGTGCATCACAATCACGGGCATTCTGACTAAAAATATTTAGGCACAAAAGTGTATTGTTTCTTTGTATGTGTTTTGCACAAATCTATTCAAATAGCTCTGTGGTCTTTTGCTTTAAAAGGGATATTTTTTATGCACACGACTATTCATGTGCATAAAAATGCATTCGTGTAATACATAAGTATATTATATTGAAATTGAAACCGTAGACAGAACTCTATCCAAGCTCTCGAAGAGAACAAGAACTTTTCTAAATCCACTGAAAACCTATGTCATCAAGTCATCATATAACGCGGAAAACATACCAAGCAGATACCCTGTGAAATACAGTTTCCTATTTTTCTCATATTGTTAAATATAAAGCGGTGCAACCGTGCAGGCTGGCATTGTGAGTAACGGCAGGCTTTCCACTATTCACGGGCCATTGCCACCGTGAAATAAGATTTCGATTAACGTTATAGTTTAAGGAGTTGACCGGGACATTCATTTAAACAATAAGGTTGAAGGTGGAAACATTGTATTGAATAGTAGGGTATATTTTGAAAGCGAGTTAGAATAGAAATATAAAAAAAAGTTGTTTAAGTGCTGATTAATTAAATTTCAGTGGAAGCTGTTATGGGAAACTCTTATTGGAAACCTGTTTTTCCAAAAATGTCATGGCAATAACTATAATTAAATTGAGTAATTATTATTTAAACGGAGAATTATTAGTCATACTTGTAGCTCTTGAATTTTACGTTTACAGTAATTTCTGGTGTTTCTATAGTTGACATGTTATGGCATATACATAATATTTTCTGTGTTTTATTAAGTTGCAGGCTTTCAGTCCAAAGAGCGCTGAAAAAATGTTTTGTAGCCTTCAAACTAAGAGTGTCCAACAATTAAGAAAAACTTTTCAAGGTATTTATAAAATAATTTTAGATTTTTGTTAAATTCTTTTAAGTTATACCGGGGCTAAGACAAAAAAAATCAAAAGGCCCGGAGAGGCTATAGACCTTTATTCCGTAAGATTAGATCTAGAGAAAAGCGATAACCAATCAATCTAATTACATATAAAAGCTAATAATACTATTTATTCTCTACCAGTTCAAAAATAATATTATCCTGGAGCCCACTGAACCAATGAGTCTGGTGTTAGTATTCACAAAGCGCCGCAGCTTCAGGCTTGGCCGCATCTGCTCTTCTGCAATTATCGACGCCCCGTCAATCTGAGGGCGTGGAATATTCGAGACGCATTGTTTTTGGATTGCTGGCTTTTGAAAGGGTGAGATTAAAATATGGCGGCCTTTGTTACTGCAGATTAGATAGGTGTGAACTAACAATTTGTATTTCAATTATTTATAATGTATTTGAAAGCATGTGTTTACGCGAATTATTTAATGGTTATGTTCACGTTCATGTTAGGTGTATCATAGAAAATATGACACGTTCAGAATAAACTAAATGCTTATTTTTGACGAAAAAAGATCAACCTAATTAATTACGTTTGGTATAGTTAAGTAATGGTAGTTAATATTAGGTTGGAAACCAAATTTTCAACCTTTTATTACATGATACAATAAATAATTGTCCTGTAGATACAAGAAAAAAATATGAAAATATGCTAATAATGGAATTAAGATCACCTAACAAAGAAGACAAATTATACAAGGCACAATAATTTTATTAAAATTCCCCTGTTAGCTTATGATTTTAAAAATAAACTAAGCACACATTTAAAAATGTCAACTGCTACTGCAATTAGTAAAAATCCTGGCGCGTTTTTCCTCTGTTCTGTCACGGGATATTTATGAGGGGCCGGCAGTTTTAATACCTTTTCATTAACAATTTTAAGGTTCACTTTATTGGAGTCGTAAATAACTGCCAAATGCTGGACTGTCGTGGATGTAATTTGGAAAAATCGGTCAAGTGAATGTTTGTGTTCGAGCAAAAAAGGGTGTTTGTAGCCTTTGTCTGGGTGTTTATCTTTATTTCGATTTTTTTTTAATTAGTTTCAATAAGTATGTTGACGCCGAACTTGAACTCAATTATTTAATATTAAAAAACAAATTAATATATATCGTAGTTAACCGAAGCTAGGGGTAATTTAAATTTAAATGAAGGTTTTTCGGTTAAAATTAATTTTGAATTAGCGAGTTACGAAAAGAAATATCGTTTTTGTTACTAATCTGAAATATGTGACTGTCTATTTTCACATCAAAACATTATATATGTACATTTGCATTAATAAATATGTGAACCGATAAAACCCATTTTATAATAAAAATCTTACAAAAGTAAATTTAAACTGTTAAAATACGGAAATTTAATTAAAGCGTCATTTCGTTCCCCGATATCTCACCTGTCTGAGACCGCAGGATTGTCCTTAAATTATTAATTAACCCATTCAATACTAGCCTTCCTCGATTCCATACAAAATAAACTCGATATGGTGCTCTTGGCATTGAACACGTAAACCGACCGGCCTTTCGATTGCGAGGGATGCAAAAAATAAATCACGTAAGTAATGAAATCAGCGGTGTTACTCCTCCGCAAAGAAGAGTTCAATAGAAAACTGGTATAACATGACCCCTATTTACGCTAATGTCGCGGGGCAACATGTGCCTACAAATGTGGTAGGTTCTGGTAGGAATAAATTCGAAACTTCGTGCTCTCTTCGTGATTTCAGGTGTATTTATGTATCAATTCATTTATTTATTAAGCTAGATTATTAGTATGTATGTGTATCAATATGAATTTCATTGTGACCTACTACTACACGGCATGGCGGATTTTAAAATGCGAGGTATCGTTGGATTGGTCTGTATCAAAAGAATCGGTATCAAAAGAAGGTCATAGACTGGATCTTAGCCTATCAAAATGCGGGGTTTAGAAGTTTGTTAATTTCAATTCTGTGTTTATATCAAACTAAGACTTCTGCTATTTAATTTCTTGATGCAGCAGAGGTTAAACATTTGTATTCTAAAAAACCAGTTGGGTTATCAAAGCTTGCGTTTTGTTTCACTTGTTTCAGCAGTGGTAGGCTCGGCACACTCCGCACTTTAGGTGCGAAGCTACGGTACATCCGCTTGCGTCAGCGGGGGTGACTTCTGTATGGGTTGCGTGCAAATTAATGCGAATTGTGCGGTAAAAAGAGACGCAACATGACGACAACTGGGACGTTATACCTACGATGACGTATTATGAACTTAACGCCTTCTGTACTTGTACTATTAATAATATTCTGCGGCAGCGGTTTATTCTCTTATAAAGCCTGTTAGTTTCTCCACGAACGTAATCGAGGTCGCAATAGGCATGAGCATGTTCGTTCCCTGTAATTATACAGGTCGATGGGTTAAGCATAAAACCAATGACAACGCGGTTAGCTTAATTGGTAGTGACCCCGCCTACGAAGCTAGCGGTCCTGAGTTCGAATCTCTGTATGGGCAAATATATAAATATACCATTTCCTATGCATTTGTGTATTTAGATATTTCTCTATATGGATAAGTATGTTTATCGTTGCCTAATACCCCAACCACAAGCCTAGAGCTTAGTTTGAGACTAGGTCAATTCGCGTGAGATTGTTTTTTTTTATAAATAAATATCAGAGACAATCTCACACAAATTGACCTAGTCCCAAACTAAGCTCTAGGCTTATAAATAAGGGTACAAGGCGTCGATATACATACTTATATCGAGAAATACATACTTAAATATATAGAAAACATCTATGACTCGTGCTCATCACACAAACATTTGCCCATACCGGGATTCGAGCCCGGGACCGCTAGCTTCGTAGGCAGGGTCACTACCAACCAGGCTAACCGCATCTTGATATTTATTTATTTATTATTTATTTATTGCATGTTCGTCATCGAGCTCACGGACGAATTATTAAAGAGAATAGCATCCCTAAACGGGATTCGAGCTCGAACAAACGGATGCAACTGCAATGGGTTCCGTCGAGCGCGAAATCGTCATTAATAGCGTACTCACGCACGTAAATACCAACGGGAGCCAGTCGATTGATGTACGTACGTTATTCGTTTCGTGTAGATTTCGATTTCGTATTCGTTTTCGATTTGTTACCTACGAGTTTGCGAATAAATCTCACGTTAATTGGGAAGTCTACAAAAAGTATTTCGAATTTCTACCTAAAGGCTTCGTCTAACAGCCGGCTTGGCGCGGCGCGACAGTAGCGTGGCGCGTTCTTAGCGTGGAAATTAACAAAGAGTTTTATGCAGGCCGTCACACATAGTCATGTCGCGCTGGTAATTATTTGTATCCAAATGGTTATTATAAATATACCATAATCACGGCACATGTAATTACACCATGTATGGGAACACCATTAAAGAGACACATGTCCAGCAGTAACACAAATATCCTGATGGCGATGATTATGACAAATCATATTAAAGAAGTCCAATCACAAAATAACAAAAAAATACCACCACTACAATATCGTTTTCAATGTCACAAATATAATTTAAAAAAAAACCTAATCAATCTCAACATCCCGCCAATTTACCCATAATTAATTCGCGAATGTAACAGAATCATAAATCGATGCTCGAGTACATTTCGCTCCCCTTCGAAATCCCAAACATATAAGCAAGTATAAAAACATTTGACCTTGGGGATAGGTCCCCCGTAACCTAGCAACGAGGTACCTAGCAGATCCCCTAGCCAGTCTGATCTGCTATCATACCTATAGGTCTCCTACAGGACTGTGGGTTGTGAAGTTATAATTCTTTGGATGCGGATGAAATTAAATTACAGTGAAAACAAATGCCAACCGTGAAATAAGTAAGGTTTATGAAACGTTTATACGACAAATAGATTGTATATGTCGTATAATTTATCTTCGCGAAAAAAAACAGGATTTTCTCAAAATAATGCATAATCGCGTCCAGACAATTTACGCGATCATCTAAATAATCCAGTATATCGATTTTTAATGCCCGGAGGTTAGGCTAGAGTAAATACTCTAGGATTTTAGAAAACCACCGTTATGGTCACTCAACCGTTTCTAGAGAGCTCTTTTCCAATATTTTAGCCCATATTGCTTCTATGTCGTAATTATATTCTACTCTTATTGTCTAGTGATTATGAGCTACCATAACGTGAACAATAATTATTTTTAATCAAGTACGATGTATATGCTACGATGTAGAAGGGCTAAGAAGAATTATTCTGTCCACTAATAGGTAAGCTATTTTCAAGAAGCGAAGTGGTTGACAAGTGATTATCTTGGGAATTACTATTCAATTTATTCATTAGATCATTAGATTACTGATCATTAGATTATTCAAAAAGTAAAATCGATGCAAAACTGATGGCGTCACGTCACACATATTTTTGAACGTTCGCGTTGAGGGCACATATTGAAATTAAAAAGGTCTTAACACTCTCAACGCGATAAAAACTAACGAAAGGTACTCCTGATTTTATCTTTAACATGCGATGACGTCACCTCCGTAGCTTTATAAGTGCATGGCAATGCGTCACCGGCCCCCGCCTAGCAACAGCCGATACAATCGCACTGATGAATACTTTCACGCACACACACACGCTGGATTAAAACGAAATTTGATCACGAGTGTACAATGTGTGCGTCGTTGGATATAGAGGTGTGAGTGGGTCTGTGTGTTTCTAGTTTATGAAATGTATGACTTCTTTTGATTGAAGGGTTGCAAAATAAAAAACTACTTTTATAATAGTAGGTCATGTTAATTAATACGGTAGCTTAGTTTAACGAAGTTTCTAAGTTCTTCATAGTTATTATTATTGCAATTTTACACTTTTTTGTTTGGTTAGGTTCGTGTATCTGGGAAAGTTTTTTTGCCGTGTTTAGTGTTAAAATAACAGCCAGTATCAGACAAACCCATTAATAAATAAATAATAATAATCCAGCCTATATATGTACGTCCCACTACTGGGCACAGGCCTCCACTCATAATGAGAGGGTTTGAAACCCATTATTCCGAATTAACTAACTGACAACGAAGGTTAAAAACGTAAGACCTTGACTATAGTGCTATTCTGATATTATCATCAACACTCACTTCCAAACACGTTCCTATTAACCCATTCAGCGCCACTCACGACACGTTGTCGTTGTTCGTAGAGAGTTTTCGCTACATACGAAATAGGTAGGTAGGCATTTATTTCATATTGGAAATTGCATTATTCTATGTCATATAATAACAATGAATTCACAATAAGAACGTCAGTATTAAAAAAATCGTAGCACTGCTGGCGCTGAATGGGTTTAAATAAAAAATAATCTCTCGGTATGTTTAAGGCTAATAGCTGTATTTCACCAATGCTTATATTTTTATCTGCAATTTTACCTTAAAGCTGGCATTTGACCATAAGTATTTGATTTTATACTTACCCAAACAAAGTAGCTAAAGTTCTACTGCAACTGGCTGCCTGATTGAAACAAAACAAACACGCAGACGACACTATAAAATTTATTACGTTGTTGCCTTTAAAGGTTACGCAGCAGTAGTTACGCCGTAGACCGCTCTACGTTCTGTAGCACCTACTACGATACTGCTACAAAAATATTGAAGCATTTGTATACGTTTTTGTTATCCTAGTACTTTTTATCATGAAAGACTGTTTATTTTTACGAAAACAACTTTTGAGTTGAACTATATTTTTATTTATTTATATAAGAGCGTGTACTATCAAGTTAGGACGTCTGAATTAAAATTTTAGCCACTTCTTATCAATTAACATGATTCTAGTATGTATTTCTAAATAATTTTCTAAAAATATTTTTGTAAAGTGACTATAAATGGAAATAACTAACCAAAGTTCAACTAAATTACTTGATTTTTTGGGATCTTGAATGTAATTTTACGCATTTGAAAGCTTCCCATTAAAAATCGATACCTACCTATTATCGACTTTTTTAATTTTTAATATTTTGTTATAGTTTTATGGTTAAATATTTACACCGAAACGCCGTAATTGATATTTTAGTGAGTTTTTTAAAAACATTTACTAATTACTTCAATAAATCGCTTACAGATTTTTACATTCGACAGTTATTACAGACGATGCCATTGACTGAATTGTAAAGAATAGCTCTATAACAATGCATTTTTTCTTAGAGCTACATGAACTGTCACACTAGACAAATATTCCCCTACATCTATACGACTCAACGTACACGTACATATGTGTGCAAAGATCATCAGTGACACAGTGAACCGTCGCGCGGCGGCACACTTACCTCCTGTATTCTGCCCTCGCATTTTTGTCCTTACTCTCCCTCTGACACACTTGATGTCTTTCCCCTAGTAATTACTCCCCACCCTAAAGCTATACCTAGATTTTAAAGCGTCTAGATATATCTAGGTGTATAGTACTCGGGGGATTTGCGAGGGGAATACTAAAAGGGCTGGATGCAGCTATAAATTGTGTTAGGGTATACCTATATCGCGGGCAGGGGACGATGTTTGTCTTCATTTTGTTCTCATAGCGAGTTTTATAATTTAACTAGCTCGCTAGCAAGCGCTTGCCTCGTTAGATATAAATAATGCTGGAGGAGCTGAGGAGTAGTGAAGAGATTTTTGCAGGAATTAAGAGGAAAGGTAGCTTACTTTTGCTCGACGCTCTAATTGTAATTTGTATGGACGTTTATCTGATAGATTTTAAGTTAGTACGACGATATACCTTTATTAATGTAGAAAAAGGTATATTTTTCACTTACTTGTACTTTGTAATACATAATATATTACGGCTAAAACTTATAAAAATATAAAATATCGGTAGGCCGCTTTGACACTGGAGGTAGACCAGCCTAAGACGGACCGAACCTTACCCTTTTTTTTGTAATTATTGGAAATGCGTAACGCATTGTCCCCACACCGAACCAGCCTAACATGACCATAGTAAAAATCGAATGGTTTTCAAGATTTGCAAGTTTAAAGTTATTTTTCAGTACAAACTTTAAACTGACATATCTCGAAAACGGGTAGCTATCACTTTATCGAAACTCCTTTCATCGAACGTATCATTTCATCGAATATCATTTCATCGGAAGCTAATTTCCACGTGCAGAAGCTATAACTTTTTGATGGTATCAGGTCTAACATAACCTAACCTACGTAACCCATGCTTAAGATAACCTGAAAACAATAAGGTTTCAGCAGATAATAATATACCCTCGAAAACCATGCGACTTTTACTGAGGTCATGTAAGGCTGGTTCGGTCGGTCTTGGGCTGGTCTTCCTCCAGTGTCAATGTGGCCTACCGATATTGGGACACCCTGTATATACAAAGTACAAGTGAAATATTTGTTCGACAGTTTTTGCTATTTGCCGTTAATTACTGTCTTTAGTTACTACTAAAGAAAGAATAACAGCAAATAGCAAAGATTGCCGAACAAATATTTCGTAAAAAGAAATCAGTAAACATATTCATTGATATTTACATGCTCTTTACTTCAAAAGCATTTTCCTATCAAACATTTCACTTTCAATAAAGTAGATGAACGCCAGACTATTCAGATTTAACATCAAAATCCCAAGATAGCGAGACGAATGACATGCCGCAATATGCATATTGCTTTCAGCTTTAAAGCCACAAAAAACACATAAATGTTGTCCCCCGGTGTTTGCGATCGTTAAAAGATATCGTCATCGCGCTTCGCCGAGCTTAATGAATATTCCAGTCAACCAAATAAATTGGAAGTCGCCTAAAAAGAGTACCCATTAAAAGTAATCGAACATCCAGCCTCAAATTAACTTCGACGAAAGTTTACCCTCAAAATAATTAAGGATTCGCCACAATTATCACTGGAAAATCAAACTTCCCTTTGATCGCTGTTCACATTTTACCCATTATAAATAAAACCGTACGTACACAGTGTTACGTCTCAAATTTAGACGACAATTTGTGTTCAGATAATTTTGAAAAGGGAAAATTTTAATAACCAAAAGGGCGTACCGGAAAGTTGCGCTTTTACCTTTTTGTGAACTCGCCAATGGGTCCCTTCTGATAATTGTAATTATTTACCTATTGCGAATAAAGTTTCTGGTACACTGCCTTAATTGCGTGCCGAATAAAGTACCATTTGTAAAGGCAATGCCGCGATACGAATAAAACCCGAGTCACCGCTTTTAAAAGTGGATAAAATTATTGGGAGAAGGCACTGGATTTTAATTTTCGAAGAAGAGTCGACGTTAAGTTAAATCATTCTGCACGAGATGATTCTCAAGGGTTCCACGGCTTTACTGAATATTGTTGATTTCAACACGACGATGAAAGTAATGCGATGTCGTTACACTCTTTTTGTGACTCGGTTCGGGACTTTAATCGAATTTTTATCATTTTTCAGGTTTCTAGTGGTTTCCGCTTCAGGTATTTAATCTGTTATGGTCCGTTAACTGCAAGAACTAAACGTTTTAAAGCAGACCAAGTTGTTATATTATTTCAATCGACTAGGGAAGTGTTTGTGTTTTCTATGCTATAGGAAATGCTTGATGGAAAGTAATCACGCCGCCCATGGACATCCAGTCCAGCAGCAGAATTGCAGGTTCTATGTCCTTTCGGTACTTGAAAAAAGAGGACTGAAACTTGCATAGTTAAGTAACGATTAGGTAAATAAAATATGGGTTCCTCCATTTTATCTAAGTGCATGTATAACGACCAGGTCTAACTTAAACCATATACATTTTCTAGGAATAGCTGCCATTTCTTAAACGCCGGATTTACGAAATAAACGTAATTTTTAATCAAAGTCAAATTTACTAATTTTTTTTAGTACCGTGCGTGTAATAAAACATCAGTGTACATATCAAATATCGATACAAGCTTAATCCTATCACCGTTAAGGTTCCTTTTCACGTCAGTCATTTTAAAAATAACAACCAAAGGGTTCCCAATTTTGCGCCAAAGATTCTCTACATTCCGCCGAGTTTACTTATTCCCGTACAGAGTTGACCCCATATCGAGTTCGATTTAAAGCCATCCATCAGGGCGGCAATCTGGCGTGGTATCCACGGAGTTGTCGTGCACGGCATTATTTAGTATTGCATGAAATAG
This sequence comes from Tortrix viridana, assembly GCA_963241965.1. Classification (NCBI taxonomy): domain Eukaryota; kingdom Metazoa; phylum Arthropoda; class Insecta; order Lepidoptera; family Tortricidae; genus Tortrix; species Tortrix viridana. The sequence goes on along the minus strand of OY725179.1, from coordinate 5,658,457 downwards.
AGCCGTCATACTTTGAAGAGTTTTCGATGGCTCTATCAATCACAGATGTAACGATAGCCTATCGCAGTCAACAGTGTAAAAACAGTACGAGAGACCATTATTTATCATTCTCATCAAGAAAATTAACTAATGCTCATTAAGAGTCTAGTTTTTTTATTTAAGAGACACGTTCTTGTCGATGGAGTTATCGCCAACAGCTCCGGTCTTCCGGCAACTGCTTGAATTTTTGGAACGACGCAAACTAAAACTCGTTTATTTGGTCAAAGTAAACAAATTTCTTCTTGTACTTCCCCTGCCTCTATTATCTTCTATAGAGGCAGGTAAATTCTGTTAAACTCGCGTATAGTCCAAAGGTTGTTTTGAGAGCTTTTACATCGTACTCTCTACGATGTTTTTTTAAGGAACGGTCATGTCGCATCTGGTATCCCATTATAATTTATCTTCTTATTAAAGCCTCCTTTGCTTTAGTAGAAGCCTATTATTCAAAGAACGTAGTTGAAGCTGTATTATTATTTCTTTTCAAACCTCTTCTAATTTGTTTTAATATATTATTATCGTAAACGCTTGTTGTACTAAATCTGTGTACTGTGGTCCTTGTCAAATCTTATCTGCGAGTGCGCCAGCGGAGCGCGTAATAGCTATTTACCTGCGACTTTCCACGGATTATCTCTCATTCGATTTTGATTCTTTCTAAGATACGGAGCTTAGGGTCGATGGGATCGAGCAGGATTATGACGTCATCGATAAGATTGTGTTTGTAAAAGTTAAAATATGAGTATAATTTCGCTACGAATAACCAACATTATTAAAACGAAACATTGTATTTATAAATAAAATGTTTCGTTTTAATAATGCTGATTATGTTGGGTCTTATAAGACAGGTTCTGAACTGGATGAAGCACTAGGAAAACCATAACATTCGACTCGACTTGTTCGAGTTGTAAAAAATGTACCTAGCTCGTTTCTTTTCTATGACAAAGAAAAGCAAAGTGACAACTTTAACTTTCAGATTAATTATGTTTGGGAATTTGAGTTAGTTAGCTTCTTAACTTGATACTCTTGATGAAACTAGCTCTTGTCCGCGCCCTTGACTGCGCAGAATTTTTTATCACTATAACTTCAGCGAGTTTGTTTATTTGTTTGTTTGTTACGCTTTCACGGATACCTGAAACCGATTTTAATAAAATTTCGTATGGAGATAGTTTGAATACTGGAGGAGGACATGGGAGATTTTTTATCCTGGAAAATTGGACAGTTTCCGAAGGAGCAGTGGCGACATTGACATCTACGCGGACGAACTCACAAGCAAAAGCTAGTCTTCTATAAGTAAATAATTACAAGTATAAGAACATTTAGACAAATATTTTTCATTATTGTCTTCGTTATTAAAGGAAATATGTGCAATTTTGACCGTTCCTATTAAAATGTGAAACAAAACGAAGTATAGACAAATCCAAATAACAATCACAGACTGGCACGATCAAGTTAGAGACAAAATAATGAAAAAATATATACGCGTTCAAAATACGAGTGCAGGTTGTGTACGCCGGAATACAAATGAAGGTCCGCTCCATATGAATCGTGGTAATTAACAATGAAACGTGTAACATGCCGACTGAGTTATATCGGGACAGCTAATTGCACCTAGTGAAACCTCGTTCCTGTACTATTCTCTGAAATAAACGACACAACGTAGGTTGTTCCATGAAATAACTAACTTATTTTAATTATTGAACGGCGAGCCTAAGATGTTCCGTTAGAGCATTAACAGTCGGAGGTTTTGTTGACAAAGCAGTTTGGTCGAAGCGCGTAGCAATAACACTGGACGTGAATAAAGAACAAGTCTTAATAAAAAAACTTGCATGCAAAATATTTAAACAAAACCAATAAGTATAAATTACGCTCATAACTGAATCAGGTTAGGAATAGGTTATCATGATCTTACATGATAACCTAATCTAACCTCATAAACTAAAACCCGACTGGTGACTAGTATAACGCACCCTCATAATTTTTATAGGTATAACCTACGACACTCGTGCGTTTTCGACGAATCATAGGCGTCCATTAGACGATAGGTTTTGCGTCAGTCAATTCAATCAGTCATCACTGATGGTGCATGATGCAAAAATCAAAATATCTGGATAATGATCATGCAAACATCAGTCATCAGTAATCCGTCAGTCACAGCAGAGGCTGTGGCAAAACCGACAGCAAAACGTACCGTCTTGGAATTAATAAATTAGGTGTCAGGCGTCTATACGCCTGACACCTAATTTATTAATTCCAAGGATAGGTCCAAGAAACTAGAGTGGAACATCCGATTTTCGGTCACATACATACACTTTTAACCACATTACCCTCTGTTTTGCTCCGCGCAGTCGGGTAAAAAATATTTACGTCAAGGCATGTTGTTTCACATGGTTTAACTGTTAGGAACGAGTATTAAACTAAAACCCTTTCTTCCAGTATGTATATCACACACCACACAATTATTCACACCCATAGTTAAAACACAAGCTGTAAAGTTATCAGCAAGACTCGGACCTCGGGAACAAGTGGGACCCTAATGGGTCCAAGGGGACTCCTTTAATGGCCACTCGTAAATTGGGCAAAATAATTAAAATCGCACTCGTCCAGACCAAAACACCGCCATTAGGCAGGAATCCGATGCGTAAAAGGGTTCCGATAAATAAAATAGAGGTTCAAAGCGGACTGTCCCGACACCTAATTTTAGTGTGAAATGTTTTACGTTCTAAAGAGCTGTTAAATTTTGCAAGGGAAGTGTTAGCGTGAAAATATTAGGGTAAGTTTCAGTTTAAATGCAACCGTTACTATTTTATTTTGTGATAATATTTCTGAAGCTATTTTGTAAATTAAAGCAGTAATTTAAATAGCATATAGCTATTCATAAAGCCTCGCTTTTAAAAATGACCGCGACACCCGAGTAAGGTCGTATGAGATTTATCAGCTTTTTATTTTTCGGAGCGAAGCGAGGGCGGGTCGCTAGTTTGTTATCACAATAAAATTAAGACTGCTATTTTTGAAATAAACTAAACATGAAAAGTCGATTAACTACGTTAATGAAAAAAATGACTTATTAAAGTTTAGGCAATTATTTTTCATTTTCCATTTTCAAAGAACCCTTCATGTTGATAAAAGTCACAACATATCGCAAAAAATATCCATAAGTCAATCACTCCTATTTCCTATTTCAGTTACTATCAATCACCTTATCTAACTTTACCACATTTAGCTAAAACTCAAATTTCCGCCACTTTTTTCGCAAATGGCATTTCCGAAGGGCGTTACCACAAACTCCTCCATTTGGGAGTTGGTCGTATAGGATTGCAAGCGCACCCGGGTGTAAACACAACCGGGTCGTAAATATCTTCAATCAGGTCGCACTCAGCCGGATTAAATTCAAATGTCGTTACCAATGGTGACGCGTTTTCAAAATGGAGTCTTAAATTGCTTAGATCTCCGATAACAGAGTTACCACAAAAATTGTTGCCGTGTTAAATCCTAATCGACTGTTAGTGAGTGTATTTCGTCAACTAAGTATTAAACCTTTTTACTGCCGCACTCAGAGACGTCAATTAATTTTTAAGTTTGATTAAAGTTGCTGCGTCTTATTTTATTGCTATAGCAAAGAAAGTGACAGCAGCAACTTGAATCAAACTTAAAAATTAATTGACGTCTCTGAGTGCGGCAGTTAGTGTAATAGTTGTTATTGTTAATAAAATCACAGATATACTTAAAGTAAATAGACTGTTGCTGTTTCGTTTGACGGTTTTGAATAGGAAAAAAGTTTCTGTAATTATTTTAGTAATTTTGTTCCATTTTTAAGAAACAAAATAAATTGTAGCGTGGTGGTCCAAGTTCATCTTTCTATTTATGGCGCTTGGCTCAAAATAAAAATTGGTTCTCCCTCAACATTCAATTAGATATTGTTTTAGAACGATCAAGTTTCTAAAATATTATAAAAGTGTGTGCGTTTAATTTTTACACAGTAATTATAAATAGATCGTGTATTTTCCTACGCGCTTCTTCATTTTCACCTTAATCGTGCACTATAATTCAATAGAGATCATAAATTAAGCTAGAAGTACTTTTCGAGCGGCCGTACGTACAATAAGGGGGAATTAATTTGTTTTTCTTACAATGGAGTGTCTAGACAATCTCATAACTCAAGTTTCACTTAGGACTTCTAATGGCTGAGACTACTAAATAATACATTACAAACACAAATAAACAATTTTCGTATTTTATAACTGGTATTATCTGCGAGCGTGGCTCGGGTTATTAAGAAGTTAATTTAAAGATGAGACATTGGTAGCCCTAAAATAACCTTTAAAATAAAATTAATAAAAGAACTACAGATTGGTCGTCAAATAATTATTAAAACTATAATTTTACATTTTATTTAATATTTACGTATTTAATACCAACATATATTAAAAAACCGCATCTACCTGTCCGTCCAAACTCTACATCGCTACTAGCTAAAATATTGTCAAGTCACCGGTAAATATTAATTTAGTTATACAGATATCATTAAAACATTATAAAACAAAAATAAATCATTTTGAATTTGGCATTCATCTATCATTCTATAAACTACTATTATACAAGTGATAAAAAACAATGTAGTTTTACGATTTTAACCGCACTGCGTCGTAATCCGGTGAATGCCGGTGATGTTTTACCCGGAAGCCGGTCCGCTGGGTTTACAGCCAAAGTTCGGTTTTTTTAGAAGGGGCGACACAAAAAGTATCTTTTTATAGTCCACTTATAAGTACCACCCTTTGTTCCCATATTGTCCTCTTCGGATTTAACGTGGAGAACGCTTAAAAAGGTGAGTACTTTCGACGGTTCGTTACGGGTTTCAATGGGACTGGAAGAGATCTCTTGCCGTGAGGACTAGAATTAAGTTACAATAACTACTATTTCACCCACGACGGAACGGAGAAGGGATGGGAAGGGACGTTTAGGGTGAGAGGTTGTTTTTTATAAGACAAATAGCATATATTGTTAGGTATGTCTAGCTCGAGTATACAAAATGAATACTAAATAGTCGCATAAAATTAAGATAAATGTAGCATACAAATTATTTAGTTTATTTAAAAGTAATTTTTAAAATATACAAATGTTTAAATAATAATTCTAAATCCCGATTTTCAAAATTCCGAACGTAATATTTAGATTTTTTTTATAATGCTTATAGAGGTTTTAAATAACCTAACAACAATAACCTAATCACAATTAAACTACCTATGTATTTATTTGATATAAAATAGCTTCAGCTTAATGTAGCTCTTTGAAAAATAATATTTCGTTCAGTTAATAAAATAATGGAGGTAGATACACATTTAGACTTACATTTACTATTTAATTTTATAAAACGTAAAGTTAAAATTAATGACCTAACAAAAACCGTTCCAAATCAGACGTTACAACGCAATTTTGAATAATTCAAATAGCGAAAACAATATTTTGTGGCGCATAATCATTAATATTCGTGTTAAAACTGAGCTTAATGGCACTTTTACGTCTTATTAAAGGGTTATAAAGTTTTATGCGGCGATAGAACTTGGCTTAGTATTTAATTAAAAACGCCTTGTGAATAATCATGATGCGATTTTAATATGGTTCGTACGCGACGATATTAAACGTCGTATACTTATTTGTTTGGACGTGAGCGATTTTACAATGCCGTTTTTAACGTTAAAATGTACTAAAGCACCCTTGTAACTAGGTATAGTAAATTTAATATCGAATAATTTTACATTTTATTGCTAGTTTTTGTTGGTAACTCTTTACAGTTAAAAGTTGCCGTGAAATATTTGAACATTCTTATCGAAGTAAAATTGCTTTTGCTTTAAGATTTCAATACATATTTACTGTAATTAAATGACAAGAATTCTAATTTGAAAGGGTTTAAATTAATTAGAAACTTGTAGATGCCTCCAAAAAAAATATTGACTACTAGCTTTACTTGCGACTCCGTCCGCCTAGAAGTCGATTATTGCTTTTTCCTCGGGAATTATCGTATTTTCCGGGATAAAAAGGATCCTATATGTCAATGCAGCATAAGGATTACGTGTGTGCTGATGTTCATACAAATCCGTTCAGCCGTTTAACATCCAATCATCCATACTTATTCACAAAGATATGGTTACTATAGCTACCGTATTTTAGGGTTCCGTACCAAAATGGTAAAAAAGGAACCCTTATGGTGAGACTTTGTTGTCACAGCAGTTTTTCTCAGCAACTTTCAACAGCTATCAACTTGAAATTTGGTATAGTTGCATAACTTGCTTGCCCGCATCTGTTTTTAGTAAAAAAATATTAAATTAATTTTATAAATAATTGAAAAGGGGTCTAGAATGGGGGTTGAAAAATTAAAGTGATTTGATTATAGCAAATGGGATGTCATATGAAAAGACTCAATCTGCGCATTTTAAAACATTTTTTTTTTAATTTTCCGTGACGTAGGTACTTTTTAAGTTATAAACAAAAATGTTTAAAAAGGACCGTTACACTCAGTTTGTAAACCGAAAAAACTGAAAAATTCCTAACTCATAGATAATTACTTATATTTTAATAAAAAAATAAAACGAAGTGTTCAAAATAGTGTTCGTGAAATGGACAAAAAACTTTAAAGATCTGTAGGTTACTAAAATTTAGGCAAGTCAATATGGACCTTATTGCATTCAATTAAAGTACATAAAAAGGTATATTTTGAAGTACGGACTTAAACACGGAACCCTCGATGCGCGAGTCCGACTCGCACTTGACCGGTTTTTTTAATTATTAAGCTGTAGTAACTCTAAAACCACCATTTTTCAAGATTCAAGGTCGCTGATTTCTTATAACAGCATGTAAGTAGTCAAGAATTAGCTGTTTCCTTGAGATTCGTGTTTGCACTCGCTTTAGCGGCTAAAGAGTTGAGAAAAGAGTTAAGCGGTACTCAAAGTGGTAAGTGCTCTTCATTAAGGGCAAACACAGCTTGAACACGTACGAAACAGATTTGCGCCCAGCTGCGCGACAAAATGTCTAAGTGACAGATTCACGCTTTTTCTAAATTTTTATGATTCTAGTAGCTTAGATGAGTTATGTTTTTAAAAATCCTTTGAAGAACTAACTTAATGGTATATAGACGTAAAAAATATATAGTTTGTTTTAATAAAAATTGATAAATAGATTGTATTGCTTATCTAAGATTCTTTATATTAGAAGGTAAAAAAAAAATACACTTTTTATAAGTGGGTAGGTATAAGTGCGAGAGTGACGCATGGTTTATCCACACTTTATCCACCGTTTATAGGCGTCGGCGATACTGGTGCTGGAGGGTCAGGACATGTGGTAAGTTCTATCCCCAGAAATTACACAGATTCATAGCCAACAGCGATTAGAGAGTACGCGGACGGAGTCGTGGGCAATAGTTAGTTTTAACATGTGACATTTTATCTATACCAATAGGTACGAATAAACTTACTTATTTTTAAGCTTACTCAATTACTCAAACCTTTTAGTTCTAGAAAAAATATGCGTCGTAAAAACTTCGTTTTTAATATTGGATTTGAAGCATATTAAAAACACGCAAGCGCGATTAGCAAGCAACAGACTATTAAACTACGCGGATGGCGCCTTTAACGACGTCTACCGTTCCCTTATTATCTATTTACAACCCCCATTTTATTATTGGGGTTAAGATAGAGCGTAAAAGCTGGAGTGGAGGGGGCGGGGCAGCGGACAGCCGTTAAGGGATGGGTTTACGACCATCAAACGATGCTTTGCGAGTCTGTGAGTGCGTAGTTGGAAGTGTTACTGTGTATTCTTGAAATTTACATGTTTTTTTTACATTATTCAAAGTTATGTACTATTGCCCCCCGCGTAGAAATCGTTAATATCTATTTGCTCTGCTCAAGAATGACCAATATGCATAACGCTAGGAAGATGACTATTTTTTTTTCTTTGTCGAACAGGTAGACTATCAAAAAATATTGGACACGTATTTGGGTCAATCAACTATTTTTTGTCCCTCGTTGCCATGGTGACGTCTCTTGGACAACTGTTTAAAACTATGATTTTTAAATATATAAATTCACCAAACATCAGTTTCTGTGGGCATTACAAGCCCGTTATTTTATAGGTTTTCATTTAAGCATATTAGAAGTGTATATTAATACAATTTTTCTAAGAAACTCTATCACAGTTGTCCAGGAGACAAGGGGACAGAATAACAACAAGAAAAAGTTGATTCACCCATTTTTTCTTTTTTCACATAATCAATAAATTACGGAGATATATTGAGTTGAAATATCGCATGACGTCACGTCTTGGTACAATTTTTACACAGAAGCGACGTCACGAGCCCCCACTCCCAAACTTTGACGCGCTTTATCATTCTTTACCCAATCATCATGCCTATTTAACAGTTTTCGAAAATCGACAAAATGTATGGTATTGACATAAGCGGCTGACGCGACCGATCGTTGGCTTACGTCAATCCTATACATTTGACAGCTTTAGATAAGCGCTAAAGTTAGCGCTATGCACCTTTGCTAGGCCACTTGAAGCTGACCTATTTTTCCGGGACAAAAAGTACTTATGTCCGTGGCCGGGGTATAAACTACCTCTTTTAATTCACGCCGATCAGTTGCGGTGTTGAAAAGAGAAAACGGAACACAAACAAACACACACATCTCACACATCACATTTATAATAATAGTAAGGATGAGAAACTGTAGTTTAAATAAAATACCTTGACTCCTTTTTAAATATATTCCAAAAACCATACTGTTTGTAAAAATAATGCGTAAGCAATATGTTCAATGAGTTATATATACAGGGTGACCTCGAATTGGTAATACAAATTCAAAGTACTACAGAGAGCTTCCCTAAACCAATCGCTTCTACGAGGTCTCACGCTTAATTTTAAAACATAAGTACTTTTTTTTAAGTTTTCTAATTATCCCATTTTTTTTTGCTTAAATTGGTTACCCTACCATTACCTTTAAAATGAAAGAGGTTTAAAGTATTTCAAATGAACACTTTCCTCTTTGGTTCGTTATCTGACACATCATTTATGATAATAGCGTATCTTGATTAGTAAATTGTCACTTCTCTTGTCAAAGAAAGTAAGAATTTTCGTATTTAATTAAGATAGTAATTAAACAAAATGCCCCGAGCTTATCCTTATACGAATATTCAGCGAATGGATATGTTATCTTTTTATTTTACGTCACGAAGTACCGTACGAACTCAAGCATTGTTTCATGAACGACACCCTGACTGCCCAACTCCTACTCGTGTTCTAATAAACTCCATTGTCCAAAACTTAAGAGATTTTGGACAGTTTACTGTCCCAGTGCACGCTCAAGCTCCGGGCCGGCGGCCGCGGTACTCGCAGACGTTTCGGAGACGAGTTCTCGATTATTTTAGCCACCACCCAGAGGCGAGCTCAAGGGACGCTGCCGCAAGATTCGGAACGAGCCAATGGTTTATTTGGCGATTACTGAATGCTGAAGGAAAGTATCCGTTTAAATTCCAAAGGGTGCAGGATATCATATTAGCCGATTATCCTAGAAGAATGCAATTTTGTCGTTGGCTGCTGCAAAATCTACACTTGAACATTTTATGGACCGACGAGGCCGATTTACGATTTACAAGAGTAGGCATGTTCAACGTTCACAATGAACACTGGTGGTCTGATCGTGAAGCAAATCCTCACGTAACTCGCAGGGACTCCTACCAGACACGTTTCTCGGTAAATGTTTGGGCAGGAATACTGAACGACTGTTTGATTGGTCCTCATTTCATTGACGGAAATTTAAATGGACCGAAATATGAAGAATTCCTGAGAAATGTGTTACCGGTATTGCTACGAGAGGTGCCGCAGCAAAATTTGGAGGCTCTGTATTACCAGCAGGATGGGGCACCAGCTCATTTTTCCCTGCGTGTGCGAAGCTACTTGGACCAAGAGTTCCCTGGGAGATGGATTGGACGCTGTGGCCCAGTCGCTTGGGCTCCTAGAAGCCCTGATCTCACACCTCTCGACTTCTTTTTGTGGGGCGAAATAAAAAGGAGAGTGTACGCACGGGAAACAGATACTGTGGGTGAACTTCGCCAAAAGATAGTTGAGGCATTTAATAATGTAAAAACCAATGAATTTGTTCTCCACAAATTGAAAGACAATCATAGGCGACGGGCAGAGTTATGTATCCAAGAAGGCGGGGGTCATTTTGAGCACATTTTAAAAGTTGTTTAAGTTTTACAATTTTGTATTTTGTACTGTACGTTATTCAACAATAAATTATTTTTAATAATTCACTCATTATTCAGTTATTCACTTTATCAGATAATTTATTAGGGTACCTACTTAAAACTAAAGGGTTGGATGGATATCAGCACCTAGTTTATTAATAACATCGAGTGATAGATACAGGAATGGAAATTGAGACACATTTTGTTCCTTGTCGCTTTGGGTGGCAGTGCGTCACGTTGAATGTCCACTGTCATTATCTCCGTCGTTGTTGTGACAGAGTACAAAATGGTGCGAGAATCAATTTCCTTGTCTGTACGACAGATATGCATGACGTCATGTAGGTTAACCACACTTGGGATTTTAAATTATTTTTATTATTTTGTTTTGTTAGAAAATTAACGATAATTAAGGAAAGCTAACTTTAACAACTGAGTTAATGCAATACACTATTAGTGATTAACTGAATCATAATCAAGTATTTTGTATTACCAATTCGAGGTCACCCTGTATAACTCATGGCAAAATTATATTTTTGTGGAAGAGCTAGAAAACCTTAAGGGGGTGGATTCGTTTCTTGTTTAAAGGACAGAAAAAGTCGTAAGTATAACTTTGGCTTTCTCTATTCTGAAACATCTTAGTATTATTTTATTATGGATTGTTAAGCCTAGAGCTTAGTTTGGGACTAGGTCAATTTGTGTGAGATTGTCCTCTGATATTTATTTATTGTTCTCTGTGGTATATGTAACTATTAATTAATTTAAGTAAAATTATTGTTACAAGGTGGTCGAAAATGTGACAAAGGTGTATTAAAATAAGCATTGGTAGCTTCTTAAAAGAGTGTGAAAAGGTGTCTTGGTTCCATAGCCTAACCAGACGTTAGAGTCGTGCCTAACTAAAATCCAATATTACAAAAATTTACTTGATATCGTTACTAGGTTCGATATACAATTGATCTCTCTAATAAGACAATAGTTAAGGTTTGATACAAGCCTACACGAAACCAATTACCATGGTTATAACATAAACTAAATTCTCCTACATAAAGCTATCCATAATTGTACATCATCTAATAACGAGAATAAAATAGTGTCTGTCCTATTACAATGCGGCGCTCGTATAGCGTAATCGAGTTAGTGCGGTGCGCCCGGCGTTGCTCATTACGGATCCTACCTACCGAGCGTGCACGGACACGTACGGTGGGAAAGATGTAAGGCTGCTGGAAAAGATAGAGGATTTTATTCTTGTTTAATCCGAATCTGAGAAAAATGCACAAACAAGTGTAAGCTCAAAACAAGATGTAAATTTTTCGGTTTTTTCTCGGAGTATATTATGACCTGCCCATTTACATTTACGTTTCTTTAATTGCTTTATCACATCCTCTATTTTAGTAATTTTTCGTATTTCTGTTGCTCTCTTTCTGTCTTTAAGCCTAAAAGTTAAGGATGCTTCGTTCCATACTTCTCTGGCTGAATGAACCCAATAAATTAAATTAATTACATGAACCAAAGCTAAAACGTGAAATTTGTGAAGAATTACCTCACTTAAATCTTAGTTGATGTGTAAAACATACTTATTAGGCTCAAATGGCAGACGCATATTCAATCACTGTAAAATTCCACCAATTTCTTCTAGTTCAGTAGCCAAGAATTTTGTTCGGCATGACGGTTCAAAATCATGGATCTAGTATTCAACTGCTAATGAAAATGCTATAGAAACTTTGAAATATAAATACTAAATTCCGGAAATTGTATTTTATGGATTGGAATCGAACCCGGTAAACGAGCACGCGTGCGTCATTTTTGCTTCGAAATAACCAGCTTTCACTGTCTTTAAAGTCTTTTATCCTTTATTTCAGAATTCACCAACCACTTAACAGTCGATTAGAGTGTTAACAGCTGTCAAAATGTATGAGCTAACAGTCGATTAACATTTAACATCGTATGGTGTTGGTACTTAGTTTCAGATAACGCTTAAAATACCTAAAACCAATGTCATGGAAATTAGACCCCCACTTATTTAGTTAGATTTATTACAATTTATTCGTACAATGCTTTTTGATTATTCGTATTATCTCCAAAAGGCACTAATCATTTCTAGTCGCTATATCGCTTCGTGAAAACGCGTCAGCAGTTTTCGCGAATGTAAGATAATTCCGATCGCCTTTGGAATTATCCGTAAGATTGTTAGCCACGATGATCGTGGATTTTCTCTATTTAATTTCGCCGATGCGACGTTCCTCTACAATAAGCATGTTTGAAAATACAGAAAAGAGAATGATGTAATATATTTCATAGAAAACATGGAGTTATTACATTTCTGAGAGCACTACCATCAACATTTTTGACGGATTTATGAAAGAAATGAAAAAATTACAATGTTACATATAATTATTTATAACAATATAGTTTTCTTTTCTGATTTCAGCAACAGAACTATAATTTATTTTAACAGTTTTCATAATTAAATGACTAACAGTCGTTGATTAAGACTTAAAATTCCGCTAAGTAGTGTAATGATTTCCTGTATTAAATATTAAGAATTTTACATAGTTATCATCATCATACAAAGTTTTATTGATGACGAACATCTCCCTGATCCAAAAATCATCAATAATAATCACTTAGAATTGTTAAATCGCTATAGGGATGCATTTACATACGTGTTTAAAGTTTTTGGGTGTCTCCCAATAAAAGAATTTCGCATTACAAAGACCCCTGAATTCAGTTAACCGAAACTATTTCCCCAAGTCTTATTGGCGGGTAAAAATCCAAATCCCTAACTCCAACAACAACTGTTGCCAAAAGACTTTCCGTGTTACCTACTTTTCTATTAAGGATTATAGAAACTCGTTTCCTCGTGACAATCGGACGGACAACCGTTTCGAATTCCCGTCGTTGTCCACGCAGTCATTAAGTTTTTGTCTCCCCTCTCGGCTTATGTCAAAAGAGACACACATTAATTTCAGTGACGTGCTCTGTTATTGTTCAGATTTATTTGTTTCCGACAGAACTAGGAAATGCTATTATAATGGTTTCTTGACAGTTTGTGTATCCGTGACGTCACTGTGATATCATTTGTTGTAAGTGTCTCGACATAGTTTTATTTATTTCTTGGACCAACACAGCAGTTATTAAAAATAAAATTAATGCCACACGTCTCTACCCTTCTATATGTTTATAAGATGGAATGTGAGCTGCGATTGTCATATTTATGTTCACGCTTACAATGAGGTTAGAATGAGACTAATTTATTGTGCTCTGTTGGCTGTTAATGTCTTAAGAGTTCAAAGAGCTAATCTATCTCCAACACACACGAGTGAGACAGAGTGCCACGTCCTGGAACCATTTTGTAGTTCTGTCTACATTTTGCGTAGAGTAGGTACGTAAAAATAAAAATACTCAGTGTTAAAAAAACGCATAACTATATGGCTTTCAAACCAACATAACTACAATCAACATGGAGTGGCGGAGGAGTCGCCGTGAATTAGAAGCAAGTAAAGGTAATCGGATTCTAAAACAAATGTAATGTCACGCCGCCACCCGTGCCTTATCACTAGACTTTCACTGATTAGAAAATACATTCAGAACTACAATATCGATTCATTTTTTGTCTGAACACAAAAGGTAAAGTGCATTGCTCTCGACAGAAGAACGATATTTCGAAGATTACGAACTCATTTGCAAGTTGTCGAAAACTTAACAATAGAGAACGAAAATTTCATATTTGACAGCGTATCAGATAACTTTGCAAAACAATGTAGTAATTGTGCGCTTTTCATAAACTGAAAAGAGAAGAGTTAATTAACGACATTGTTTTAAACACGTTTTAAGGTTTAATCTTTTCCACTGTTTTTAAAAATAAATAATTATTTAAGTATAAGTTTCGTTTTTGGATGCTCAAGACTAATAATAATAAATACTAGAAAGTATTTCTGAAAATAGTACACATTGGAGCGGTATTTTAAGACTATTTGATTGAGCTTTAGTAGGCACCAATTTCACCAAACGATGTTAAATGTAAATCGACTGTTAGTTCATACATTTTGACAGCTGTTAACACTCTAATTGTCTGTTAAGTTTGTTGGTGAAATTCTACATTAACCTACCATTTCGAGACTGTTTTTATTTAACCCTATCTTTAGTTTCGAGACAGTCACTTAAGTTTCCTTCCTTCTGGAGATTTTTCTTAAGAAATACCTTTACGCTTTTTGTAGCCTTCTCCACAACTCAACACATTTTTTTATACTAAAAAACCGTTTTATTTTACACTTCTTGTTTTCTTTTTAAAACAAACACATACAATAAGTCGATCACACAAGTCCGTAAACAGCGACCTAAGTTGCCGCCCTTAAGTAAATCAAATCAGACAATCAAGTGGAAAAATCCATGTTTCCAGTACAAACAATCAGCTCGAGTTACCAGTGACGAGGGCCGTCTATTTGATCCTTCAAGCCTCTCTAGGGACTTTACTATTTGTTTTAAAGCTTTATTACTGAGTAATGTGTACATAGGTCAGCCCTCTAAAAATTTCCTGGCTCTCAGCTGTGTTGACCAATATCTTTAATGTGAAAGTAGACCCGCTTTTATTTAAATTGACTGCCGAATGTGGAAGCCGGGATCCCTCGTCGACTTGAATTTAAAATTTAAATTATGTTAAACTTTGAATCCACAAAATTCAAGTTTTAATTTATTATTTTCGATACAATAAATATGACCCTTATTATGCGGAATTGGATCTTAGTACTATTTTTATTAGCTTTACCGCCTGTTTCACAATCGTCAAGTAAATCATATCTGTCAAATAAATTTAGCCCTTTCCCATTCAAACACTGGGTACCTAACAGACAAGGAGAGGGCTATCTGTAACTGATGAATTTACTTATCGATTGTGAAACGGGCCCTTAGTTTATTATTATGACAATAACAAAATTAAACAACATACTCGTAATAAATGCAATTAAAATAGTACTGCAATTATTAACACTTTGAATACTGCCCAAAATTAACCCACAGAGAATAAGCAACAAATTGTAATTCAATTCAGAGTTCCAAAACATTTTATCGGCGATATATATCACTGTTCACAGCCACACCAAATAAATTAAAACACTCGTAAAGCGAGTTATCTATTGTGTCCACCTAAATATATTCACCGCCTGATACAAAAAACTTGTTCGCTCCCAACGAGGGTCCGTAACCCCTGGAAAAAGGTGTCAATTTTTGAAAGATCGCACCACGTCATGAATATTATATGAAGGAATCCAGTTAAGGGTATTTTGCGATAATGTTCGACGGTCGTTTGGAGGCTGTCAGCCTATGTCATTTCACATGGATTGGCCCTTTGTTAAAAGTAACACGTACTGTGTCATCGGCTGTGGGCATATCGTGTGGAAAATTTGCCTTTTCGATTATGGCAGAGTGATTCCGCTTTTTTTCGTAAAATGTGAGCGGTTTTGGAATGTGATTTTATCCCATGTTACTAAGATATAGTTAATATAACATCATGAACTCTGTGAGCTGTACACCTCGCGACAAACTTTACTTTGCCGTTGAATAACTGTTATCTCTATACATCGACATAGGTCGCGGTCAGTTCTATATGCGACCTGTAGAAGAAAACAGCGGGACATATGTATGAAAGCATTTTTGCCCAAGCGGAAACGGAGACGCCTCGCTCGCTCGGTCAGGTAGATAGGCTTTGTATTTATTTAAGTACTATATTTTGTCAGTGACTCCGTATATCGCTTTTCTCTTAGGAGCTGTCACATTTTCAGAATAAAAAGTACCGTATTGTACACATTATTAGTACATTATTGCCTAGGCGCGGAAATTAAGGGATTGCTTGACGAGGTGGTTAGCAGGCCGAGCAATAGCGAGGCCTGCTAAAATACGAGTCAGGCAATCCCCCCGTTTCCGCCGAGGCATATATAATGCTTTTCTCAAACATGTGAGGAAATCATACAAATATATTTGTAAAAAGTAAAATTAATATTAAAAGTGATGTTAGTCATATTAGGACAATTTGTAAACGAAATTGTTATGGGTTTTCCATGAACATTTATGTTTGTCTGTTGAATTTGAGATGTTGATATTTCAGGGCTTGTGGTAGACAAATAGACGTAACTTAGGGAAAAGGATCTAATTCAACCATTTCACACTTGTAGAATTTGACATAATATTGACAGCAATAGAATTCAAATTTAATTACAGTGAAGTGCCGAGGACTTGATGTTTGTAGTTTTTACACAACAACAGTAAGTTCTACGTTTAAATTTCAATAACTTTTTGTTTTTAAATTTTTTTCTAACCGTAGACTATTTTAAAGAAAATTAAAAAGAAGAAAACACACGCACTGTGCTACGAAAACGAGCAGTTGCCTTGGCTGTATGAGATTTATTTCTTGGTCCTTTCTATTCTGTATGCATTGGACAGCACTTTAAAAAAAATATCGCAGCAGACAAAAATGGGTTTTCATACGTTTATTTTACTCCTAGGAAGAAAATTAGGCCCTTCGCGTCTTCGTTTTTCAAAAGAAATGCCATCCTTTCTGAGCATGTTTGAGAAAAATCTATTTCTGTAGATGGTACCAAACTTAACGTTGATTGGTTGAAGCGTTAAGCAGTGAAGAGAGAACATACAAATAAACACACTTTCACCCATACATAAAATTCATAAGACTAAGGATTGTCATAAAATAATGGTACAACAGTGAAAATGTTAATTGTAGAACTGAAATAAAGTGTAGTTTGGTTTTGATTTTCTTTTCAGAAGTAGTCGTTTTGTTAGTATGGCATATTTTCAACTTGCAACCCCCCGAAGTGATAATGTAGCTTTATGGCGCGGCAATATTTCTGTTAACTCACAAGAGCAATAAATTGTAGATTTGTGCTCAAACTCCATACAACGTTGCTTTTCGGAAGGAAATCGTATGAAATAAGTTTTCTATACGACTGTGAAAGCTGTCTACTGTAAATTATTAGCTAACGGTAAATACTTTGTTTTGTACCTATTGTTACATAATATTTTATAATGAACATCTTTGCTTACCTTTGTTTTTAGCACAAGAAAGGAAAACTTAAAGACCACAGATAAGTGGGCTCTGAAGCACATAGAAATTTACAGTATCATGTTGCAATATGCGTTGCCAACCCCGAAGACAAAATGAAAGGCTTTAAAATAATTAATTAAAAATTAATTAAAATTTCAAAAATGTTTACGGATTTAATGCTTAGTGCATAAATATAAGATTTGTCTTAGTTTTAATTTTATGTTATACCTACTTATAGTTATATACGTATGCATAATCAAAATATGCAGTTATGAATATAATGACAAGAACAAAATATAAAAAAAATCTACATTTCACTTCAAAAAACAAAATTGGAATTTGACTCGTAAGTCATTACTAATTTAAAACAACTTTATGTAATTTTGCTCAAGTTAAGTTTACATTAGACATGTTTAATGCCAAATGAGTTTTTCTTTGTAAGTCTACAAAGAAAAACTCATTTCAGGTCTAAATTTCATCAATGTATTAGAATTTTCCTAAGTTAAATTTTAATTACCGATTTAAGCTACTTCTTCAATATTAACAAGACGCCTGTAAAATATTCTTGTTTCATTCCACTTTGTACGATATTTTACACCCCATTTTGTTCAGAGAAAACAATTTTCGTGTCAAACACAGCGCTGCTTTTAACAATGACGTGTACGTCAAATGTCAAACTCGGAGGCATGCGCGCGATTGTGCAAGTATTTGTAAAGTCCTTAAAAATATTTTCATTCAGGCGAGTGGGTACAATTTTGATGCCAAGAACTGAATATCATATTTATTTTGTATGGAAATATTAGAAGCTGGCACTGAAACTTTAATTTGGTTTCCTTTTCCTAGTACTACATCTACTAAGCATGTTACCCGTAAGCATTAGAGGTAGCTGTACACTTGTACAGTACCCTAAAAGCAAATGTTGAGCTCTTGGATACATGCCATAATACCTGTATTGAATTTTAAGCTGAACATAGAATGACAAGTACGATTTAACCAATACCATATATTAGCCCCCTTACTAATAAACGTTGAGTAACGGCTGAGTAGTTATACAATGCTTTGTCCTTATCTGTCGAATTCAAATGTCACAATGACAGATAAGGACAAAGCATTGTATAACTACTCAGCCGTTACTCAACGTTTATTAGTAAGGGGGTAGTGTGTAGAACAACAAGGTTGGTTCTAATGGTAAGCATCAACATTTTTACAGTCAGAATGTACGTTGTCATGATATTTAAAATTAATCACTAAATGCAAATTCCGTTTATAATTTCTACTTATAGTAGACCGTTCGACAATCCCTAAATAAATTCCCTTTCAACTATAAAGCGACAAAATGTAATGGGGGATCGTATTATTTTCCACCGCACCGCTCAAAATTCATTAAACCGTGTTCTTAGTCAAATGTAATAATTTATTTAAGCAAAAATCCCTAAAAGTAATATCCACTGAGGCGTATTTAAACGCCAAAGCGGAGATGTAAAACGCGCTCTTACCGTATAAGGGTATAAAATATTCAGCATATCTCTCGCAGCATTATGTCATTTACGGCGTTACCTTTCACGGAGTATTTACACAAAAGAAGAGCGAATCAAAAATGATAATTACATGCAAATCTGGGGATCGTTTGAGAGCTCTCCGAGCAGCTTGTCTTCATTTAATGATGAGATAGGAAGCGTATTTTTCAAGGAATAAAAAGTGGGGTGTTTCTAATAAGTAAGCTCTACGGATCATCGCAATCCTTATATCAAAGAAAAATTAACTTTTAAGATACATTTTTTGATCGACTGTACTTTTTCTTGTTATGTGTGACGTTTTTTTACACGAAAGCCCTTAAAATGGGAATGTATCGTTTTCAGGGTGAAAATTTGTTTACGCCGATCTAACTCGATCAAACCCAATGATCTGCGTTTATTAGCGGTCCATAAATACAGAAACCTAAAATTATAATTTTAAGCCTACACCATCACATTATGAACGCAAGAAAATAAGCTGTAAGTAAATTCTGAGGACAACCAGTAGCTCTTAGACGCCATAACATTGCATTGGTATCTGATTCACTAAGAAGGACTTAAATTTTTACCTACTTAAAATTATACTCATACCAAAATTAAGTATTTTTTATACCTACATACCCAGACTGATTAAAATTCACATTTAATATTTGGCCTACACGTCCTCACAAACCGGTAAAATTTAAAAACCGTATAAAAACACAGATTATTTAAAAAAATCACTTCAAAAACCTAAATACAATAGAATTCCACTTCTCCAATACGAACATTTCTTAAGAAATAAACTGTTCAGAAAAGGATATTGCATTACTTTGGCAATGAAGCGAAATTAATTTAATATCCCGCAGTACATCGCCGAACAAAATATGAGTCGTTTCAGCAAACCCTAACTCATTTGCGCCAAAGTTCTGCGTTGCTGGCGATACAGCGGTATTATTCTGTTACGCCGCGAAAGCAAGTTCGCTCAATTGAACTGGTCTAATTTGACCCGCGCATGCTTGGGAAATGAGCAACCATTCGTGTCTGTAACGTTGGTGCAGCCTGACCTCAAATAAACCAGCGTAAAATACACGAATTGCCTCACTGTCCTAGCTAGTTCAGAGGTCTAGTTAAGCAAGTTCATTTAAGTAAACTCTCCTTCCCTTTTGAGAATAACACCACAGAACTCAAGTCATTATTTCGCATTCCAGACGAGCAAACATTTGCAAAGACGAAGTTGGTTCATTATAGTTTTTATTTTCCGTTTTATGATGTCGAATGTGATTGAGTCTAAACAAGAAGAATGAATTTGCTGAACTTGCACCGACAACCAATAAAACGTTCCGATCAATGGTGGAGTGGATAAGTTAGGAATGGCGAAGCAAAAATCGCTCCCTCAAATGTTTGGTCTAGACGAGTTATTAAGAATTTATTTTCATAGAATTTGTAAATGTATTCTGAGATGGATCTGGTTATCGAGGACTTTGTGCTTCGCAAATTGATGTTATTCAATCTTGATGATGTATTCAGCCAATTGAAACTTCATTAATCTTCGATTGGACTAAGAAATAAACTTATTTACGGCTTTCTATAAATAAAGTTTATATCAATAAATAAAGGTTATATCATATAAATAGTAATGCTCCAAGAAGCTTTTTTTCTTAAGTAGTGTATAAGCGTAGAAATTTTAAAAGCGTTAAAATTTTTGCTAGCTATTCTCTTTGTTTTCTTGCTAGGAAATGAATATCGAAAACTCCGTTAATTAATGTATGTTAGGCTGAGCGTCATCTTCATCTGTCGTCAGTCACTAAAAAACGCTTTAATGAGGTTTTACGGTTTTATAGAATATATAGGTATAGAATACTGAGCTAATCATCTTTATACACAAACAATAAGGCTTCTTATGATAAGTGAATAAACTACTACTGAAGTATCTAACTTCACCTTAGACTTTGTGTCGTTCACCATCAAGCGAGATAAAGATCACCATCGTTTTCTCAGTCCTTAACAGTAAATAAGACACCTTTAATACTTAGGAAAGCATATTCTTATAATTAAAATGACTAAAACTCAATTAATAATTTCTTAAAAGAACATTCTGCTCTCATTAAGAAAAACCTCTTCAATTATTTGAATGACCGTCTCAAGGTTCAGAGCAATTATAGTAATGACACATTAATAGTCATGAAGGTTGAAAGGGCTAAGATATTAACTTACCCCCTTTGTCTTGGTTATCAAGGAGTAATCAGTATTAATGGAGACACCCTGAGAATTTATAGAATCTTTTGGAGCGGCTGCACCGAATTTATGATAATTACTGTGTGAGTTACATTCATTTGGTTAGGTGACCGTTATGAGCTGGTTTGACTTGATGACTCTATGAAGCTTAAAGAGTTTAAAAAAATGACGTCCAAGGAAGATTAGATTGTTACGTTTGAGGAAAAAAAAGCAGATTGTTGAAGATGGGGTTATACTCAGACGAGATACGATGAATTTCAAACGGGTAACAAGTGTGCTGATAATTCGTTTTTAATTTTAACTCCTTCACCCCGTAGATAAAGGTCAATCAATTAAAGAAAGAAAAGTAGTTGATTTGAATATATTCAAAAATGGCAACGTGAGACCAATAGGTATCTATTTAATACGAGTGATTTTTTCGTGGTGTGTTCTTCTATCACGTCAATAATAATTGCCTTAAAATTAAAATCGGTTACTTTTTATCGTGAAATTCATGGGATCAGTGTATAATATTCTTGATTAGTTTTTTTAATATGAGTACATACTTTTCGAAATACGAGTAAGTACATACTTGTTTAATCTTACTTACACGTGGTCAAACAAACTCGTAGACAGTCGGAATAGTTTTAAAAAACTGTTTGTTCACTCTTTTGTTTTCTCTTTGCGTTCGTAGAATCAAAGGAGATTCGATTTGGAGGGCTTCTACGTCAACCCGTAACAAATAAACAAAAAGTCTGCTAAGTGCACCGAGTATCGTGGAATTTGGGTTCCGTATAGTCCCATTTAAATATTTCGCTTGGTAAAATATGGCCGCCGGAGCTGTTGTCAGTTAAATAGTGAATAGTTCGGGAAAGGGTTTGTATTTTTTTTTGTTTATTTGTCATGTCAAGCGTCTTTAATATTGACCACTATAACTGCCCACAAAGGCGCAGAAGAGTAGTGGAGGGTGGAAATTTTGCAACGAAGCCTGGTTCGGAGTTCAGACTGTAAAGACACGGAGGCGACATCAAGGCAATTCGTTGCCTCCTGTACATATATACCGTTCTCGCATCGGCTTATTTAGTCACCAAAAGCGTTGTCTTACAACCACTACAAAACGTAAAAGCCTTAATATAACCTACATAAATATAAAACGTAAGACATACATCAAACGTTTGCATTTTTAGACTTAAACTTTATAATATGGCATTGAAGTTACAACCAACGCGAACAAGATAACTTTCCAAAACAACGGTGTTTTGAAAAATTCCATTAGGCACCAAATAAACAATTTCAAGAGGCTGGTGATTAATTTCGCTATTTAGTGGGATTTTGAAGACGGTTTTATTTTTGTTAAAATATAAATACCAAAAACCTTACTCAGGAACGCTAAAAAGCCTCTAAAATGTAGTTGTCTGTAAAACACGGTCCGTGTAACATATGCAGCGCAGGTAAGGGTCCTGCCTAACGAACAGCACGTCGCAGGAATACTTGATCATGTCAACTGGAATTTTCTTCTAGTTTGTTGTTTGGGCACCCGCCACAGCGAGAATCTCGAGAAACTGTGTTGTTTTAAAATATCACAGAAGTCGTATTATAAACTGTTAAATCCTGTCAATTTCCAGGCAGTGAAAGCGACAGAGATATTTGACTTATATAGATCTATCCCTTTCACTCAGGTTTTAAGAGCTCATAATACGGCCTAAGAGGTTGCTATTATGGCACAGAGAAGAAAAACATGTGGTCAGGGCTAGCACAAGTGGTCCACGTTGTTTGTCGCTCAGATCTCTCTTTCTAATGATAAATATGAATGATAAAGATACACTGAGCTGAGCGATATGACATGAGTGAGAACGGAACATACAAGATGCGTTAGGCGCTCTGTACACCAGGCCTCTATTTCAAATCTGATGTGTCTAACAGATGCCAGGAGACAATTCGGTGTTCGTCGCGTTAGCGTGAAGTTGTAAGTGTAGAATAAAATTTTGTCAATAAATAATTTATTTCTATTTTATGTTTCTATTCTATTAAAACTGCTAAATTACACATACGTTCGTTACAATTTCCAGGATAGTGTCTTATATCTTATGAAGATTTTCATTCGCTTTCGGACAGTGTTATTTAGTGTTTTTCAAAGTTCAGAGTACCCATGGATTTAATAGGATGCTATTTACGTAATGCCCTTTATGTCCATTACTGAACTGAAACTTCAGCATCCTTTATAATCTGCCATACTACTAATATTGTCTTAAGTCCTTTGTCTTGTAGCCATCAATATCCACAAATGGTTTTGGTACGGTGCACAGTAGAACAGTTTCCAAATCCTCTTAAGTACTACGTGCCTCCCACAGAACGTATTTGGGGGATTTTATTATTTTAGATCTTGATTTGATTGTGTAATAACATTTTTAATATTTAGTTTGCATTTTTTTCTTCCTTGAATGTAATTAATACAAAATTGCTAGAAGTCATGTAGGTATCTGGACAATCATTGATGCATTTGAAGAATGAACCTAACCTCTTGAAGAATGAACAGTAAATCAAATCGAGCAATATTCTCTTCAATATCATTTCATTAAACTCTATGAATAACAAACCCAGTCAAAATGAATATTGGCATAAAAATGAATAATGACATAAGACAGTGAATAATTTCAGCAGCAAACGCTTAATTTGCACACCGTACTAATGATGACGTCCCCTCAAAGCCCCAGAGGTCACTTCCTCTTATAGTTAATTATAATAACTAAAGGGCTCACGTGGCCGGACCCGAAGGCCACTTTGTGCACTCGCTTATTAAGACCCTTTCTTAATAACGTCGTCTAACTTATTGTTTATGATTAAAATTATAATCTTGGACAAAACATAAAGTCCACCTTTGTCTAAAATATTATTCACGTTTTTAAATAATATATTGTTATGTGTGACATCAGGGGTACTAACAATGAAAAAATACTTATATTCCGCAGTTTCCAAAACTAAAGAAGAAGTTAAATCAATAAGATATAGTGTAATGTAAACAATAATAATTATGTCGCATCACTCGCCTATTGGCAATAGCTAAACTAATAGATTTCCCTCCAACAATACGGAAAGCAATTGACGCATAAAGTAATAACCTGTTCCAGATAGCTGAGACCCTTCATTTCTGTTGCCAAACTCGATTACATCCTCCGACAGCCAAGCACCTTACACTACAAAACAAACCAGCCACGATAGACCTGTTTAAACTAACCAAGCACCTTCAATGTACAAATGATGAGCAACACAACACAGTTCAAGATATAACGGATACGCTTATATTGCGTATCTCTAACAATGTATTTGAAAATGTAGATTAGGTATTGCCTCTTATGCAACGCATGATAGGAGATGCTAAAATCAATTATTTTGAAGTTATAGTTGAAAGTGATGTTGTTAAGAAGCAATTAATTTCAAATTAAGCCTAAATAGGAGTAAAATTACAAAGCGTTTCCGAATAGTTATACTGGCAAGAAACAATACAATAAAGTGATCAGACCAAATCAGACCAGTTTTTACATTTTTGTTGCTTTTAAAGACAATAAATAGACGTAATTAAAACGATGAACTTCAGATGTTTCGAGTCCCTTAAAAAAATTATTCTCCAATAAATAAAATAAATTAACACACATTTCCAATATCAATAAATGTTGTAAGCAATGTAAAAATTTAAAGAATGCGTCGAAATTAACTATTCCAAATAAGTATATACATACATTTCTGCCACCTTTAGAGTTTTCATAATCAATAACTTAACATTAAAATATGTCTCTTAATTGTCTTTTGCGCAAGAATGTTTATATTTCGTCGGTAAACTTTTAATGCATGCTCGTTTCGCAGTGAATGGAAGGAGAGGGGGGGCATAGGGAGGCAAACTTGCCCCGTCGATTCCAGATGCTTGAAGAACTAATTTAACTGCCTTCGGTCCCCTACTGCCACTCCAATAAATTCTAAACTATATCTAAATAATTCCCGCAATACTATTTCGCGGTCGCAATTTTAAATTCACAACGGAGAGAAATATCTTGAAACTTTTGCGCTGGAGTATTAATATTTTGCGCTTTTTTCCATCTGGCATATTGCGGTTTTTGTTTGTAATCTTAAGTTTTTGACAAAAAATAACTTATGGGTACAAAGTTTTTAAGAATTTGTGTAAATAAAAAACCGAAGAGGTGACCGCAGCAATTTTGCATCTAATAAGAAACTATATTGCAACTAACGAAAGATTTGGCAGAGACCTACTTGTGGTACGAAGTTAGAAATGAGTTGATAGATTTGTCAGATCTTCTTTGAGTACCTATGGAATGGAGTGAATTGAGTACTTCTTGTTACTTGTGATCACTTACCAGTTAAACCTTGATAACAATATTTGTAACAATTCAATAGCCCGAATTAGTAAAGACCTAACAACAAATGCAACGGACTTAAGCTAGCTTATCACAGAATTATATGGGGCTTTTAAAAAAATGTGTCATTAAATTTCTTCGAGACCTGCAACGCATTGGTGACCCGTCTGGGTGTTGCAAGTCCATAGGCGGCGGTGACCAATTTCCATCAGGTGGGCTATCTGCCTGTTTGTCTGTAGATGGCAATAATAAAAAAAATCAGAGCCCTCACAACGATAAAACCATTACTTTAAAGTTCTTGAACTAATGTTAAGAAAGAAGGATACTTTAAAAAAAAGTAATAATTATTAAAATAAGATTATGAAATTTGGTACATTTCGTACCAGTCTTCTGGATTCCAACACAAAAACGGTCCATTGCAGTTTCTGACTGTAAATCTCAAGCTCTTTGCAGCTAGTTAAACCATTTCCCTATTCTAGAATATGGACCTCCCAACCGCCATGAATCCTAATGAATGGGGCGTCATAAGACCATGATATCTGGAGTCCGTGTCAGTGATCCTAATTAGACGGTCGACTTCGCGCAATGCATGTTAACGACTGACATTTGCATTTGCCGCGCATTTTGACAATGGTGTTAGGGGGCGGTTCCTGTAGGCGAGCGAAGGCGAATTTCACGGGTAGATTCGACGTTGCGTGAGAGTAGGATAAAACATCGCGATGAATTAAACGATCCAAAATAATATTATTCAGGTGATATCAAATATACTAGATACCGATGCCAGTTTTGAGTTGCTTTTTTCATTTTGCCCCAATAGGTAAACGGGTAGAATTCTTGCAATTTATAATATTCTAAAACTAATATTTTTATGAAAGTTTATAATGGGTCTATATGAACTAACTAAAAGTCTTTTAATGTACTTACACGATGACAATCTTGAATTAGTGAGTTAAATTACTTTACTAATTAATAGATATTTTATCAAAACTCCAGCATAATTACCTGTACTCGTATTTCGCTTCGTAGTTAAGCTAACAAAAAGTACAGTGGTTTTAGTCTGCAAACGTTATTAACATCAGCCGAAATCATAGAAAATGTACAGGATTAACGAATACTGCCGCACTATTTCATAGATTTTGTTTGGTGTTTTAGCTTTCCTTGAATTCAACTTATTTAGGCCCACCGCTTCAAACACTCACTTGTTCATGTTCATGTATTTGTTATACAGTGAAACGCATTTGCGACACCACCAAAATAATAAAAGGACTCTCCCAACGTCCCAACTATCTACGACAAAGAGTAAACAAGTTTCAAAACCGAACATTCGTCGCAACTAAACCCCCTTTTACCCAAATGGGGGTAGGGTAACTGTCAAAATCACCACGTGATCATTACACCGGGGAACGAGACGGAAAATGAACGAACGGATAATTGGCCCCGGAATGAATTTGTGTAACGCGATATTTTGATGAGGTGCGGATGACGCGCTGCTCGCTGATTGTCTGTGCATGACATTCTATATTCTCTGTCTCAGTAAATATAATATAATTTGGTTCAAATATTGATTGGTCTTATTTTGAGACGTGAGATGGGAAGCATTTGTTTCTTGAGAATTTAATGGGTTACAGTTAGTGGTGTGTTGATAACGGCCCTGGCGACGACTTTGTGCGCCGTCATGGCGCGTCAGTAGTGGCAAATTTCAACAAAAACTACATTCAGTGACACAAAGCTGAGCGGAGACCATTTTGGCCGTAATTTAAAAATTGTATCTAGTCTAAGAAATTGATATTGTTTGTATGTAAGGTGAATTTTTTTATCATTAGGTACTTACCAAATAAATTATTTTTCATTTCATTATTCATTTCAAATGCATAGAGAGAGATGAAGCATACCACGTAGCGTAGTTGGTAGTGACCCTGCCTATGAAGCTAGCAGTCCCGGGTTCGAATCTCGGTATGGGCAAATAATTGTATTATAAGCGCGAGTATTTGTTCCTGAGTCATGGATATTTTCTATGTATTTAAGCATGTATTTATCTATATAAGTATGTTTATCGTTGTCTAGTACAGTACAAGCCTAGAGCTTAGTTTGGGA
Organism: Tortrix viridana; assembly: GCA_963241965.1. Taxonomy (NCBI): domain Eukaryota; kingdom Metazoa; phylum Arthropoda; class Insecta; order Lepidoptera; family Tortricidae; genus Tortrix; species Tortrix viridana. The sequence continues at coordinate 5,630,966 of OY725179.1, read as the reverse complement.
CTAAAACAATTCGTGTGAGATTGTCCCCTGATATTTATTATTATTATTATTTAGTTGCATGCATTCCCTAGACTTATTATCCTCCCTAACAATAATGCCGTAGCCCAAGACATATTAAATTGTTACGACCTGCAAACTATAACCTATAACAATCTAAAGGAATATAAGCGTCGTCTGGCGCTCCAGAGCCTGTTTTATTACCTGCTTATAATATTCCTATTCCTTTATACTGAAGTCTCCGAAATTGCATTCGATTCCTTTGGGATAGCACCGCGTGCGTACAAAACGGCTGACGTTAAAAACTCGATGTTTTCAGAGTTTTTTGAACCGTTACTGAGAGGCCTATATTATTATATCTGGGTAAGATAAGATAAAAATGGAGTAATTTACATTTAAACACTCTTAAGTTCTGTTTTAGTTTTAATTTTAAGCAACGACAGCGAAAGAATCTCAAGAATTTTCAAAATACGCAACTTATAATTTACTTGAATTTCTTCATAGTAAATTCCAATAAAAAGGGTTTTACTATTTTGCTTTGCCGAATTTTCATTTCATTTCCACGTGCAGGAGTTATAATTTTTTTGCGGTCACTAGTCCAACCTAACCTAAGTAACCAATGTTTAAGATAACCAGAAAACAATAAGGTATCAGCAGAAATTAGCTTTCGATGAAATGAAATTCAGTAAAACGACATATTCGATACAAAGTTTATCGATTAAACTTCATATTACCCTTCTTGGTTATTCAGTTGGCAGAATGTACAGGCTTCTTTCTGACTGTTTTTCTTCCCTGTATGAACATTGGCAGCGAGGTAGAGTACCGTTACAGCGACTAATACCATACTACCCACAACCAGCTGATTTGTACGACCATACCGATTTCCACCTTAAATACTTAGATAAAGCGAGGGCATCCCCTTGGTATATGCCAATTTAATTAAAAAGCTAATTTTAATTAATCTATAATTATGAACCGAACCACGCAGTCCAAATGAATGCTCACATAAATAACATAGAAATTCCAGTAAAATATCTATTCAACATAATTAATTACTCGACAACCACACAGTATACCCAATGTTTATTAAAAACAGCGGGGGTTTTCATTATACCATACTTATGCATGTCGAAAGTATTTTAAAAAGGCTTTTGTGCTACCCTTTCGCCGACGCGAGTTTCGCAAAATGCTCTTTTATACTTGAAGAGGATGTGCGTTTCGTAATGTCGAAACCACGCCGCACAACACAGTTTAAAAACAGTAACCATCAGTCTAGTTTAGACGTTGAGGCGATATTTGCGGGAGTTATATGGGCAGTACATGCTGAAGAATCATGAAATTATGCTGTCTCATTGTGAGGGGGCATAAGTAAAAGTGTACAATAAAAATATTAGGGACTTACTACTACTAACTTTTCGTCAGTCAGTGGTGTTTCTGTCGCGGTGTCAAATCGTTATATATAGTGGTTGTAATGAAAAGGTCACTTTACGTGTTCGCTGCCGATACTGTTATGATTTTCGAATTTCAAATTTATTCGAATCACGATACAATTGATTCAGCGACAATTTCTTATGTCACGAGATGAAGCATCAAATAAGACAAAATGTCAACAACATAATTACCTATAAATGTATATATCTTTTTTTACCTAGAGGATTTACAATACGAGTGCAGATAAAGTAGCTATTATACGCGACTATGCGTAATTAGCATTACGCAGCCGTCATGTACCTAAACTTAGTAGTTTAATAAACTAATCTTGGCTGAGATGCCCGTTACAAGATGCGTCAAAAATTACAGTTTTCTTTGGAATGACGTTTACTTTGACGTGTCTTGAGACGAGCATCACAGTCTAGATGAGTTTATTAATACGGCCGTAACTCAGTAAGAATAAATAAGCTTAATTACATAATAATATGTTTGTTATTCTTATTTCTTGAAATACTTAGAAAAGTATCGTCCTCAGTAACGCACATTACTACTTATTTTCCACTAGCATTGCACCGACAAGAAACTTCTTAAATTGTGAAACTTTCCTATGGGAAATTATTGGTAATTTCAAATAATATTCTTAATTTTTGTAAAAAAAAACATTCAGAATGCTTTCAAATGTTTTCGAGATCTTTCTCAATACTCTCTTTGAAATATTTATAATATTTTGGGAACGTTCTGCAACTTTCACATTGCTATTTCCGATGATGCTGCTCCAAAAGAAATAAACTTAATTACTGTATACTGTGTCGAGGACTACCAAAACAGATCTTTAAACAATGCATGTTTTGTTAACACGACGCTCTCTGACGAGGGTGCGCTCATAAAGGTATCTTTCGCACACCACTCGACGTTTCATACTCATTTGAATAATCTAAATGTGATTTCATTTTCTCAGTCAATTGAAGGTACCATTTTCAAATACAATGAAAATTATCTTCTCACTTTTTTTGATGATACTTTGAGTAAAAAACTTTTAGTCGTTGCAAATGTAGGAAGAGGCGCCGGGGATGATATGCTAACAGCTCTAAGACTTAACTTAGTAATTAGTAGGTAATCAAAAAAAGTGCAAATTAAATCACTCTACATAAAAGAAATTGCATTTAAATGTAGTTAGTCTCTTCAAGCCTAAAAATAAAATTATTTAATTATTAAATATTTTCCAATTCTCTGTTTCACAATCGACAAGTACATTTATCTGCCAGTTGTTAATGTTAGCCCTCTCCTTGATTTTCAAGTGTAATAAAGGGAAAATGTAAGATTTATCTGTCAGATATCCTTCTCTTGGCAATTGTGAAACAGGCTCTTAGTCTCTTAGTAATAATGAACTTAACATGCTAATATCGAAATACTGTTTATCTTCACCTCTTTAATCCCATCTTAAGAACGGTCAAACTATTTCACACACATAACACGGAATACATAACTTTATGGTACAAGTTCTTATCCCAAAACTTCGGGCATACCCAATCAAAGAGGTTTATGATATTATAGTCAAATTTACATCGTAAACAGTAACGGGGTCTATCAAAATTCCCCAATAGTTTCGCCTTTAAGGATTACCTTTTGTAAACTGAAATGGGACGCAATCATCATCCAGTACCAGGATTACATGAGGGCGAAGGATTATTACACATCTTATAGATTAACAGAAAGACTGGACAGTCTATTGTATTCACTGCTGGCAACCTAGTGCCTTAAACGTGTAGGTATGTGCGTTTTTGCAGTATGCTAGCTTCACATACAATACAAGATGTGGCACCTGTGTAATAATCTAGGCAAAGAGATGGCAGTGAATAAACGCAAATTAGTTCTAAACGTAACAGTAATAGTGCGAGGAACATGCTAAAACTAAAAATAATAAATTCTAACACCCTTGCAAATTAAAACATTGCTCTTGCCTTGTATGTTTTTTTGAACTCTCCAGTTTTATTTTAATCTTTGTTTATATTGGCGCTTCTGCACTTGTTAATCTTCCTCAACTATGTCTTATTATGCCGCGGCCTGAGGGCACAGTCCCCTTTGGTCCTCCGCAAATATTCTATATAATCATTCGCTTTTAATTATTATTGCCGTAGTGGCGAAGTTTTGTTTGATGTATTGATTAAAACAGTGTTTGTTGAAGTGCCGGTGGTCGAGTCAATAGATACAGTGATCTCAGGGGCGGTTGGGGATAGAAATTCTGCGTTGATTGATATGACAACCAAACGTCGGGTCAAAGGAGTTGGGAAATTAATTTGGAATTATTTTGAATCTACGCATTTATATACTATCCTCTGTTACAAACTCATGATACTTCTTCTCAAGATACTTAAGTAGTTAGGTACAGAGTATGGTCAACACGCGAGCTGACAACAGATAACATAGTTCAATTGCACCATTAGAATGCTGTATAGACGTTTTCGATGATAAATTACCTTTCCGAAAGACCAAATACCTTTCCGAAAGACTCAGAAATTCCAACCGGATTTGCTTTAACAGTTTTAATAAGTTGTACATCCATCATCGAATATAAATTTTGAAACAAATCCTAAAGTTTCATAAGTAGTAAACACCCAATACTCGTTACATTGAAAATTCCATATTCCAAACATAAACACACGGCCAACATTGTCGCCCGACCTACACCCGACAAACTTTATGAGCACATAAACATAAAAAACTCATCGGTACCGCGGGAGAAAAATATGAAAATAGTCTAATATACGCGCATGTGTGGGAATAAAAGTTTTTCCATTTAGCAGTACATTGTCGCGGATAGTATTTCCCTATAGAAGTCATAAACATGATGGTAAGTGCCTACTGGGCGGAGCGGGCAGCCAACCTCCCTGCAGTGAAAGTTCAATTTTACTCCCGTCTGTGCGAACTAAAGAATAATAAAATATTGTAATGCAGTAAAATTTGCAGTGTTTTATAATTGCTCTGATTTTACTGATTTGGAAATTAAAGCCTGTCGTAACAACGCGTAGTTTTCTTTTATTGCCTATATGCCATTTATCATACAATAATAATCATTGTCATCATCATGTCAGCCGAAAGAAGTTTTCTAAGTTTTAACATTATTGTGAAATAACTACAAGTCAGACAAGTTGATCAACACTTTACATGCTGTGTATTATCAACTTTTATTTGCAGAAGCAAAAAATGTTAATTCAAGACCGGTTTCAAACTCTTAAATTAAACTTAGCTCTTCCCTGTCCATTAACAAGTTCTGATTAAGAGTTTAAATTTTAAAAACGCTTTATATCTTGAAACGAAGTCTGCTTCCCGTAAATAAATTATAAACGAATTGCGTGTCTTCAATCTAGTTAAAACGAACAGACGAATTTAATATAAAAACATGAAAAACAACAGGTAAAAAATAATTGCTTTTATAGTCCTCATAGCATAAACATTCCGCTAGATTCAGGAGAGCCGCAAAATTGAAAGCAATTTTTATTAATTACGTTTGTTGGGAATATTTGGAGGTAACGGGCGTGCTGTTTGGGGCGTGGATGGGCTCAAGGCAAAGCCGGTCAAATAAAGTTACAGCCGAAACGCTCTGTAATGAGAGTTGATTGGATTATTCCTGGCTTACTCGGCATAATAACAGGCTCAATAATACCCAAAAATGCACGTGGGCTCATATTAAATAACTCACTCAATACAGCGTCCAATTTAGAAGTCTGAATAGTCCGTAATAAGGGTACGGTAATGCCGGGGCTAGAGTTTATGGTTCTGCTCATTATGCTAAATGTTATGAGTTTTAGGAGTATTTTTCAAGCGGTCTGCTTGCGGTTTATTGTGATGCTTTTAAATATTAGATATATGGTTACGACACGGGTTATCTCGTTTAGGATTTAATCATAGGTCGTATTATTGTAATTTATAAGCAATATTTTTAAGCCGTGTACAAATTACAATATTAATATACAGTGATACTTATGGTGAATTCAATAAAACATAAATCAAGTTAACTAGTATAATATAATAATAATAATCCAGCCTATATACGTCCCACTGCTGGGCACAGCCTCCACTCACAATGAGAGGGTTTGCGCTATAGTTCCCACGCAGGCCCAGTGCGGATTGGGAACTTCGCACACACCGTCGAAAAATGGAGTTTTACTCATAAATCGTTTTATTTTTTACGTTTTTTTTATGTTTTAAAGTACCTACCTATTTTTTTTTTAAAGTTGTTATTTTCCAAGTTTTTATTATGAGTATTTTTTCCTAATGTACAAAAATATCCCATGATTGCATGTGTGCGGAATTTATATTATTTAATTATTTAATTTTAATAAAATCCAAACCTTCCTTAAAAACTTTAACCTAAAGAACACACACACTTTAACATTACTAAATAGGATTAAAAACACAGAATATTATATTATTTCAAAAACTTTAAAGTGTGAACAGAATTCTTAATCATAAACCATTCAATAAAGCTCACCTCCAGACTTATCTCAAGATGTATCACTTTGTTCGTAGCGCAGGTGTCGCTTAAACGCAATCCGTGTAGTTTGTCGCTGGTAATGCACCCCGCTCCACTTACACCTGCAGCAATTTATATTGAATGCATGCGCGTTACTTCTTGCACTCAAATAATCTTAGCATGCGCCGTTGACGCCGATACAAGGTTGAAAATGGTAAGATTTGAAAGGTTAAAAATGCACAAGTCGTTTACACTTTGTACAATGACTAAATCAAGCCTAAAACCTGAAGTGATAATCAGAACGAGTGTTTTATTCGCTTAATAAGCGAGGCAAAGTGTTTTTAGTTAGATGGTAAAAAGTGCTTAGTTCATTTTTTATTATTACTTTTATTTATTTATTTATTTTAAAATTCACTCTATCACTAAAGAATACTACACATTACTTTCAGTTGTACTCCCTGAATATCGCCTTCATCATGAATGATAGCAATTTGTCATTGAGACAAAAAATAATTAAAATATTCTCTTACATTGATAACAACGCTAAAGCACTAAATAAAACGATATTCTTAATACAATCACATTTTCGGCTAAGGTTTATACGTGGCTAAGGTGTATTAAAATAAAAAAATAAATCAAAGCGTCTTTACTTATACTACGAATTTTAAAGCCTTTCTAACGCTCACCATTTACAACGATAAAACTAAAACGGATATTTTTTACAAACAGCGCGCCATTGTAAACAACAGGCGTCTCGGTACATTAATATAGAAACAGATATTCACCACGTCGTAGCTTTATATCTTTTGTTTCCGTTTTGCAAAATTTCACCCCATAACATTATGTTGATGGCCGCAATAACGCTTGAAATATTTAGGAATATAGAAACAAACGAGGCGAGATTTGATAAATAGGGATATCGCGCCGGATTGACCGAGGAATAAAGATTAGCTAGCGCACCGCGAACTGAACATTTCTCTTTTCTTTTCCCTCAATTTGTTCGGGTTTCGTGTTATTCCATATCGCCTTTGTCTTGTTTTACGGTAAACCACATGATTATAATAGTCTAGGAAGTAAAACAGTAGGGAATCACCGTAATAGACAAACAATTTTATATTAGCTGTCCGGCCAAAACTCAACGTCTTTCGGCTGTTAGACTTGAAAAACCGTAGTCTGGGAAAGCTCCTGAACACGTTAAAACTAGTTCCTTCCCTAAGGATATTAAGCCGTTTTTGTCGCTGCCTCCCCGTTATAACTAATTTAATCAATAGAAGCTACCATCTGACAAGCCATAGAAAGAGTTACATTAAGTACAATAGAATTGTGCGCCTTTAATTAATAAATTAACAAAAATCGCCCGGCACGCTGACCAGAGTACATTGATCTTTAATTTCTATCAATAACTGCAAATATAATACTTTTACTTAATAACATTACACCTACGGTCCTGTAGTAACAAACAGCTCGGAAACGAGACTTGTTTCTTTTGTTACCGCTGCTTTGTCAGTTTGTAAAAAGTTTGAAACTACTTCTTTTACAAATTGAACAAGGCGAGATTAATTTTTAGTGCCCGAGATTTTAATGTATAGATATCACGTGATTTTAACTGAGGAAATAACAGAAAAAAGGTAGTCTGTAAATAAAACAATCGTTCGCAAGGAAAACTTCGTGTCATAAAATATGTGAAACTAATGCAGTAAAAACATTTTGCGCACTTCCCAAAAAAAATCCATGAAAAATACTCTAAATTTTTTATTATATCTAATAAGACATATGAAATAAATTGTTCACATCCTGCTAAAGCCCCCATAACTTTGACAGACTCCTATCAAATCTGCAACGCCTGGAGGGCCCCGGACCATTAACAATGGATTGGGACCCGGATTATACAGCTGTCCGGGCGAAGCGCCCTTACGAGTGCCCGTTTGGCAATTTGTTGACCACTGGGACATACGGACGGAAGGAATGACAAACTACATCATTAAGGGCTGACTTTAAATTCTCCAGATAACACTATCTGTCAGAATTTTTTAGCCCTTTCCTTTTCTTTCATATGTTAAACATGGACAGCGATCATTTTAACTGTCATATTATTATAATTTTACCTGGGGATTGGAAAAATTGAACCTAAGGTGTATTTACGAGCGTTTATTTTTAACTTGTCTAGGCCAAACTCATTCCATCTCCCCTTCAATTAAACGTAAATCTGCGGCATTGTATAAGTATTAAATCATGCTTCGTTTTAAGCCTCATCATCGTCGTTTGAGCCAAAAGACGTCAACTACAGTTGTAACTGTGCATATATTTTTCTCTTAACGCCGAGTGAAAATTTGTCTTCGCTTTAGTCGGAAACAGACAACTTTTCTAGCTTGAATGCAATGTTTGCTTTGCAATATCTCCAGTTAAATAGTATTTAAGGTTGTTGGTGTGCGCCAACGTCCAGACACAGTGCCTGCTGCTGTGTGCACCATTCGCGAAATATTTAGTTGTTTTCTATCCTCTGATGCTGTGTGTACCGGTCAGTTGTCTACACTACTATCGCCGCTGGTCAGGTCAATATGGAGATCCCTAATTAGCTGGAGCATCCTCTAACAACGCCCAATTAAAACAAATTCGTAGTTACGATAATAAACAGATAAACTTGCGCTTTTGTTACACTTACTCATTTTGTTTGAAGGGGATCGTAATTTGAAGGGAATGTTACAGTGTGAAAATGATATTCGTATTCATTAATTACTTGAAGTTTTTAATTGTATATTGTTCTGTTTTGCTTATATTTTAAAACAAAGCTAGCAAAGTCATAACTTTTTGAATAAAGAAAGCTATCCCCATGTTATGGTCGCCTAATCGCGGTGGATAAATGTGGATAAAGCAACCGTCACTCTCGCACTAAACTTACGTACTTGTTCAGAAAGTAACATTGTTTTATCCACATTTTATCCATATCGCTATAATCACTGTTAAACCGACCGCCAATAACTGGTAATATGCGCCTTACATTAAAACTGATATAATACTCACACGTATTTTTTTGTACTGAAGTTATTTACAAAGTGACACGTTTATTATTGCTCGCCAGTGTGTTAAATTTTACGAATAGAGTTTTTATAGCGTTAGCAAATAACTGATTATCTTTTGCATGTGTAAAATATCCTCCAATTTACGTTTAATATTATATTAAAAGCAGTGGATGGTTTTAATTTGATTCGTTAAAGTATGTGTAATTTGCGTTGTTGTGTCCAAAAATGCCTAACTGCAGGCACAAACGGCTAAATCAATTTCAATGATTTTTTTACATTTGAACGCTAATATTCTGATGTTGTGGTGGTTTTTAGGGTCCCGTACCCCAAGGGTACCTAACGGGATCCGGCTACGCTTTCCGTCGTCCGTTAAATATAGCTCGTTCAAAAGTAAAATGATAAGGGTAGTTCCCATACAAGAAACTTTTTTTTTCCACGTTTCTTTTAATTGTTCTGTCGTAAAAACAGTAATACATACAAGCGCCTTTGGTATGATTATAGAACAACCCCTATAGAAAAACAACAAATATTAAAAACCGGCCAAATGTGTACGGAACCCTCAGTGCGCGAGTCCGACTGATACTTGACCGGTTTTTCATTTTAACTAAATGTTTACTCTTGAGCGTCAGAGCTATTCAGCTTTAGCAACAATTCGTGCAATAAACTGCGTAGTAACAATATTTTAGCAACTATTGCCGGCAACTCCAGCAAATTGATGCGGAGTCACGTCAATCGCCTCGCCGCGATTTCCCACAGGACGCTATCTAATTACCAATGCGATGCCCATAAATATTCCAATGATTTCGAATTTACATAATGCCTATAGTTCAAGGGACTGTGTAATGACTTCTGAGGTCTTCTGTTGAACTTGTGTCTCGGCGTTGTTGATGTTGAGGAATTGTTTGGGCCGGTACAGTCGAGGACAGAAAGATGTTTACACTTTTGGACCTTATTATAATGGAACAAGGTGAAAAAGTGTAAACATCTTTCTGTCCTCGACTTTACAAACGCGTTTAACATTCCTCTTATTTTAATTCGGGCGATCATAATTGTCAATTTCTTACTATAGAATATAGAATTTTCTTATAATTTTAAGTGTGAGTATTAATGTAGAATTTTTGAAACACTACATGTTATTATAGTCCATATCATCCGAGATTATGTAAATGCTTCAATCCGTCATGCTTACGAAATATTTTAAATTTGTAGACGTTTTTCATTATAACAAACAAGCTTGATTTTAATTAGAATATGTTTCTACGTATATAAGTATTTTAAACCCTCTTTGAGACCCTATTTTCCATCATGATTGTTTTTTGCCCAAAACAATCATGTACGTTACCAACCGTAACCTTATTTCGGGACAAACAAAGCAGAACTATATCAAACGTCAATATGCAGACGACATCAAACAACTACAAAGCGAAGACTCAATTACGTCGTTCTTTAGTTGCCGTCCCTTATTACGACCACGAAATGAGGCAATTTTGTGGACAAAAGGATGCCCCTAAACGCACGAGGACGGTCGCTGACGGCGATTCAAAAGTTTCCAGTTGAAGGCCTGACGTGGCCACCCTAGCAGTCCGAGCTTATTGAATAAAGTCCTGTCCGTAGGATGACCACACGTTTATTGTTCTGTCCGAGCATTGATTAGGGTGTGCATTGTAGCAGGTATTTCGAATATTTCGGGTATAATTTAATTATCTGTGGAGTTCATGATTGAAATAGTTTATAGTGAGATATTGGGATGAAAATGAGAGAAGATCGCTTGATGAGGTTGATTAACATTTCATAGACATGTTATCAATAATGCCATTTCATTTTTATGACAAATCAGTTTTATTGAAGAAGAAGACATGTTTTGAATTTTATTATAAGTACCTTATTATCCTGATTAACATTAAGTTTAAATTTGTAAAATATTATTTGATAAATTATCTTAATAGAAGGTATACGAAGACGATGTCAAGGATAGGGCAAAGTGGAGAAGTAAAATAAAAAAGCTGACGCGTATCGATCCATATAACAATAAATGTTATATTATTAGGTAATACAACGCTCAATGAATATAATGCATTTCTGATATAAAAACATATGACATACTCTTGGAGCATATAAAGTATCAAACAATTCATATAACAACATTTCAACTAACATACCGAAGGTATAATTATGATATAATATAAGCATTTTTATTGTAATATAGGTACCTACTCATTTAATATTATAACGTATTATAAGTATAATTTCAAAGCCTTTAGGTTTAAGTCTCTTTAAAGATAGGTTAGGTTATGTTAGTGTTGCGTCAGGTCCGGAGGGCCAAACAATCCAGAAATAGGAGCCCCGCTCAGCGGGGCTTCGTCGACCCGCTCTCAGCTCTGTCGGTCTGGTTGGCGTAATGGAACGAAACCATATTTCGTTTCGTATTATACTATGTACTGTACTGACCTTTACAGTTTACAAGATGAAGTAAGTAGTCTTACGGCCGTTTCTAGTATTGTAACTTTGGATAGATTTGGTTAATTCGAGTTTAAACTCAATAAATTTGTCATTCGTCCCTGATTTTGCCTGACTGTCATAAATTGACTCTCGAGAATACAGGCATAATATCCAGTTAGGTATGTACCTAAGTCCTTAGTTGAGCTACTTGAGCTGCATCGAAGTACGAGTCGATCGGGATACGCACAAACATGCAGTATATTTGCACTGACGAGCCAAGTTACGTTATTTAAGATATAAACACGGCGGGGGCGGGATTTCTTTTCGTAGTGGATCGCTACGGACAAAGAAACTGCTACGAGCTTCTAAATACACTGCTAATTTGTACATATTGATAAGAAGCGCGATAAAAGTGACAGGTTACTTGTTTTTTTTTTCACACCAACAGCAGCAGGAATTATGCATGATTTGTTTTATAGCATTTCTTAACAAAATATGAAAATACCGTAAAAGAGGTGACAAAAAGTGAAATTAAAATTAAAATCTGCCAATAAATACGGATAATATAAGCAATTAAAAACTACGAATTAGACAGAGAGACCGACATGAGTTGTGACGTCAGCGTGCACTACGGCCATATAAACTCCATGTTAAATTCTGTTTAGCTAGAAAGAGATTGAAATAAATCTGTAATGGTTTATATCTTGGTTATTTTTATAGTTTTTATTTGTTTTTATATAAGCAAAAAAATCATGCATATTTCGTATTGTTTGGACCCTTAGGGTACAGAACCCTTGGAAGTAAATGTTTTTACGCATGTTAAAACGTACATGTTTAGGTTGTTTTAGGTGACCAAGTACCTACCTTTAATTATTCTAAAGGTTCAATTTTTACAAAAATTAACTTGAAAAACAACAATTAAAGAACAACTAACACGTAAGACGTCGATTTGTTCCCACAAAATAAAACAAGACAAAAAAATAAATCACTTCTCTGTTTCTCTGCAAGGGGAGTATTACCTAAGTTGTCGACAAATTTCACCGCCGACCGCATCTCGCTGGGGATATTGGTCGATTAATTATAACAGAGCGTTTTTGACATAACACGAATAGTTGCTTTATTGAGTCTCTTGCGGTTGGCTTTGATATTTATGGGTCCAAGTGATTTAATAGGAGCACATACTTTAGCAAATAGATGATAGGTTTGAGGTTTTATTAATTTAGTAGTTTTAGGTACGGGTTGTTTTATCAGAGCGGATAGGTATATAAAGTTAATAAAGTACTTATTAATATACTTATAAATGCGATCTCCTAAAAGTTAGCATAAATCTAAAAAGTTAAACAATGTCACTAGTTTCCTACATTATTCCTAGTTTAATTGTAAATTCCTAACACTAAGTATGTATTGTAATTTATAAGGTTTATAATGGGCTTTGAATAGATCAAATAACCCTCTCCACTTTATTTAAACTTAGGACTTCAATAAATACTGGGTATTAAATTGTTGTTTCCAGTTTGTATTAAGAAATAAAATTATAAAATTAAATGAAACATTATATAAATATGTGCTAACCCTGATAAGATTTCATAGGTGTTTTTTATAAACTGTCATAGCCAATGTATCATTGCACAAAAGACAGTCAATCTGCTATTTATAAAACACCACTAGCGTTTTTTAACTCGTTAAATTAATTGAAAAGCGGAACGTCATTCAATTTATGATGGTCCTATAACTTGACAAATATAGACATGCTACACTTGCGTCCTTGAAATTATTTTAATAAATTTCACAGTTTTTGCTTGTGCAGAAGACTTTTATCAATATTTTCAGAATAAAAAGTACTTTGCGTCCGTCTCCGATATATTTAAAATAATTACCACCGATAACTATTTTACATCGATTAGTTAAGGCGTTGAACTCGGAAGAAGAAACGAACACAAACAAACAACCCTTCACGTGTACAATATTAGTAAAGATTTCCCTCTTGCTGTAATCCTGGTATTAGTGCAAAAAATACTCAATTACGTTCTCCATGTATAATATGTCGGAGATGGATAGCTTGATTAGCTGTCTTACAAAACAGCTGAAATACGTTTAGTGATTTTTCCTAATTAATTAATTAAAGAATTGCGAACACGTTTTGCATTTATCAATGCAGCGATAATAGCGATATACGATTTGAGGTTATGTATTTTTCTACATAGGTTAGGTTAGGTCAGAGTTGCAACAAGGCGCGGGGCGCCTAAACTACGCGGATAGAAGCTCCATCGAACTTTGTTGTAGTCGTTTTATTCTGCCTTACGTCTAAACTACGGTAGCAGTTTTGTTAAACGTAGCGCAATGGCAATCTAGCTGAACGCTGTTCAGCTGTTCTACATAATCGTGCTAGTTTGTAAAACCACTAACAATTCCGTAAACAGCTGATCCGACCATCCATCTGCGACATATTCTTGAAATATCTAATAAATTTACCTTCACTTTCGTAATATCAGTATGGATAACGTATTTATTGTCGCCGGTCACTTACCTTGCCTCCCCGTCTGCTGCAATTCATTACCTTAATGTGCACAATCTGTGCAGTGCTTGACATTATAACTCACGATTCGGAACAGGGCACTACGCGACTATACCATATATGGAAATACTATAGAAAAGGTCGTTAAATTGATTTACTACCACCACAGCCACGGCCACTACCACTATCTTTTTCTTTAACCTATATACCGCCAAGCAGCAGTGTTCGCATTGTGTTCCGGTGTGGGCATTTGCAGTCCTAGGAATGTAGTCTTGAGATGGTCATCTTAAGATTGCAAACTATGGCTCTCAGATACTACTTACAATCAGGTGACCTGAGAAACAGTAAAAATACTACGAACAAACGTTCGAAACGTCGTATTTACACAGACGCACGCCTCAACGAGACCCCTAAGCGGACATGGCAGTGCTGTTCACTAACAGCACTGCCATGTCCGCTTAGGGGTCTTGTTGCCACCACTCCCGCCACTGCGGGTGTCGCGTCAAGACGAATGGTTTCGCTTTGCATTTTATTATCTCTTTAAAAAGAGGCCACGAGTGGTATTGCGTGGTATACGGCTGTTTGAACTCGGCTTCTTCAAAACCGGAGCTTAGAGTAGCCACCATCTTGAACTTTTTAGTTATTCAACCGATTGCTTCCAAAATCGATATCTGGGGATTTTTGTTGTCTCTGAAAATGAATTCGTTGACAGAATGAGAAAAAGTAGCCACGATCTTGAACTTAAAAAACGTATAGAAAATCCTATCAGGATCCCGATCGATTTTGGAAGCAATCAGTCGAATGAGTAACTAAAAACTTCAAGGTGGTGGATACAATTTCTCAATCTGTTAACATATTCGTTGTCACAGACCACACAGATCTCCAAATATCGATTTTGATTGAACTAACTAGCTGAGATACACTAAATAAAAACCTTTTTCAATTTTACAAAAAATAAGAGGACAGCCCTAACGCTCGGGAATATGCATGAATTATATTTTTTTGCTGTAATAAAAAAGTCATTCATGTTACAAACAGTAGAGAAAAGTTATTTGTCGAATAACTATAAAATAAATTAAAATAAATAAATAAAAAAAATAAAAAAAAATCTATGGAGTTATTATATCTCTTTCTAACAAAACAGAATTTGACAAGAAGTTTATATGGCCGTAGTGCACGCTGACGTCACAGTTTATGTCGGATCTCTCTGCCTAATTTATAGGTCAATTTTAATTTTAATTTCACTTTTTGCCATCCCTTTTAAGGTATTTTCATATTTTGTTAAGAAATAAAAATGATAATAAAAAAAATTCATGCATATTCCCTACTGGAGAGTAGGTATTTATCTCGAAAAGTAAGCCTAGTTTCTCTACTGCTTTAGCTATATATATATATATATGTATATATACTGCGCCTGTGTGCTCGTTTTCCTTCTCAATACTATAATAACCTAACCTCAAAAACTAAAACCCGACTGGCGACTAGTATGACGCACCCTTATAATTTTATATACACTCGCACGTTTTTGACGAATCATATGACACCCCACTTAATAAAATCGCTCCCTTAGTTTAGGAGCTAGAGTGTAACATCCAATTTTCGGTCACATACATACATAGACTGTTTACCATTTCACCATTTCTTTTGCTTCGCGCAGTTGGGTAAAAAAGATACCTAGTTACATGGGCGACCAGCGACTTGATCGACTTGATCGCGGCTGCATCGCTTCAAAAAGTCGCCGTGAGCGGTAGCTCGTCTATAGAACGATACGACGACGTAGAACGGTTACCACCGTTCGTGATATAGAAGTTCGTGAAGAAGTAGTTCGTGAAGGCCATATATTATTTTAGGTTATTTTTTATCGTTGGTTTTACACACATCACGCAGATGGCTGTCACGACCATCAGTGGAAATAAATTACAGTCGTAAATTCGATGGCCCCACCGAATAAACGTGCATGTGAAAAAAGCTAATTTTACAGGAAAAAATAAAAACGTTAGAACTGTGATTACGAGCAAATGGGACAGAATTGGTATACAACATGTACATAAAATAGATAGATTTTAAAATAATCTTTCTATTAACTTTATAATTCATTAAGTATAAATGCTAGTTTTCAAGAAAATTGAGAAAAAGCATGTTATTTTTTTATTCTAGTGTAGATAAGCGCAGATAGTACGTGCTTTAAACGTTTACACGTTTTTTCGTGTTATAAGGTCCGACTATTTTAAATGTAATGCAATGTTGCGTTATTTTTTGCGAAGAATCCAGACTACTGCTGTGATGGGTACTAAGCTCTCGCATGCTTTTTTAGGAAGAAATACACTATTGTTAATATCAGTTTTAAACAGTAACACGCTTACTTGTGCAAGATTGCGTAAGATAATTTTGTGCAAATATTCTTAACAATAACTAAGGCGTTCTTGTTAATGTTTTGTAACTAAAACTGTCTTCTTTTTTACTATTTAAACTTAATATACCTTTTGTTTTTTTGTGAATTTAATAAAAATTTGGTTAAAAATGGATTTTTAAAGTAAACACATACAGTAAACACGGGTTACTTTAGCCCTGGGGGGTAACATTGCCCACCCAATAAAAATACTTTACTTTTTTATTTTTATCAAAATAGATTATACGGACTTTCACTACGTATTCTAAAGAAAGTATTTATTACTTAAAATTGCAAAATATACGAAGAAAAGCTGGAAATATAGGGGCTAAAGTTAAAGTTACCCGTGTTTACGGTAAAAAATTGTAAAAAATTGTAAAAAATTGTAAAAAATTTAGAACTGGTGTCAGATTTAAGCACCGAAACGTTTTTTGGCAGCTCTTAAAAGAATAAGCGCTAGACGAAGCCTACCCCTACACATCTACAGTGTCAACGGTATCAATTTTATTATTGCGGCAAAGGTGCTGGCACAAGAAAAAGGAAAAGCTCTTAAACGTTACATCAACACCGAGATCATGGATACACTGGGCCAGCTCAAACATTGAATGGAACTTTACCGCGTCCGCATAGCCTACAGATAATGGAGAGTGGGAGATTGCAGTTAAGACCACCTACGACAAGTGATTGGTGAACAAAAACGAACTTAAAGAGTATTTACTCCACCCTCCTGGCATAAATAGAGAACTGTCTCAACTCCAGACCTTTAATAGTACACCTCTAACAAAGGGCATAGGTGACTTGGATTACCTCACTCCGGGGCATTTCTCCCTTTTCGCCAGATACAGAACCACGTAACCTTCGAACACGGTGGCAACTAACCGGAAAACTGGCTGAATACCTGCAAACACTACAGACCCGGAGTAATAGACCACTGTCAAAAGAGTCTTGAAAGTCGTAGACATGGTCTTAGTGAAAGAGGATAACATACCTCCGGCGAAATGGTTACTAGGAAGAGTTACGGACACCCATCATGCAAGTATTCAAATTTAAATGGGCACCAACGGTGGTGCTATTATATTAATACAACTACACAGCACAACACAACTACAACATGACTTGAGAAAATTGGAACATTATAACGACCTAATTATCGACTGAAAATGGATCACACGCTAAAAGAACAAGACGTGGTCTTATTAACGGCGTGGGTTAAGTAGCAAACTCACTTTCTGGCGTACCGGACGAGAGATTTCCCCAACAATATGACAGAGATATCCAACTTACCCGCAACAATGAAAATCATACTACAGTTGTAGGTATAAAAATCACACGTCGAAAATAGAAGGTGAATATAGACTTCTACAAAGATATGAGCAAGTCATGAATCAACAATTCACGGCTATTAACAAACACTTAGCAGAATCAGACAAGATTGACTGCCAAGATAACAGTATACGACTGCCACAGCACTCGCCCCAGGGATGGACATGGACAACCTGCGGCGTCCACAACAAAGGCTACTACTGGACTTGATAAATGATGCCAACCTTCTAAAGCCGGAACAATTCGAGGAACGACTAAATAAATCGCTGGACAACTTCCTAGCGAATTATCACTACCCTGCGTCAATTCTGTATTCCAATTCCGCAAATCGTCTCGGAAACCACTCAGCGAGTCGCCGTAACATCGGAATACTTAGCAGTCAACCTCGAAAAGGAAAGACGTGACGCCACTCTTGTTACAGGGCACAGGAATCATTACGATAGAAACGGGAGCACCATGTTATCCATTCTCATACAACTTCCACCATCTTCATCGCATTTATCGTGGTTTGCACGATCGCCACCAGCACCTATCTGTATTGGAATATACCTTCTACATCTGGCGCAGACTTCGGCACACCGCTGGCTGGTGAAGGCGTTGCTCCGGAACAAGGATCCAATGAAAACATTTCATTTCGTTACTTTTCTCAACCGCGGGTCTCCGACAGCGTCAAAGAGGTGATTGTGCGTGATCCAAAACGTCTGGATAAGATAACCTCACCGTAATAATCTTAAATTTTCTTTCACTTTCTTAAATTTGGCACCATGTACGAGCACGCTCGATACTTTAGAATTAAGCCGACAATGCACCTAGTGCGCGTTGCAAACGTTTACTAGCTAGTCTTGATATCACGCGCCACTCCCTGTCCCTCTCTTTCTTCAACTAAGCAGCCATTGCTGTTTTAATAACAGGTGCAAAGAAAGTCTAAGCTCATCAAACGAAATTTGACGCGTAGAATATTATCAGTGAATATTCGTATTTTGAATTATTACAATATTACGTAGAGAAATTCTATGCTGCAACCGTTATTACACAATGTGAGTGTTATTTTATTAAATAGCAAACAGTTGTTACTATAATTTTTATAGCGACTTTATACTGCAAGAAGCGATACTCTCAAAATTCATATCGTTCATAACACCAAAAAGCGTGCATCAGAATAATACACAAATATAAAATTTAGTAAAGTTTTAAACAAAAATGTTTTAGACTCACGCACGTTTGTTCGTGTTTAGGCGATGGATTGTAATTTGTGTAACAAGTGAGAATAACACTATTCGTGTGGTCTCGCTGATTATATTTTCCGTAGAATAAAAATATTTTCTTTAATAAATCGGAAAATAATAAGCGTGGCCCCTTCAAAAAAATAGGGGGGGTGTATTACAACATGGGGAATCCAAATCGGCAAAAAAATTTTTTTACTGTATTAACCTTTGCACGTTTATTCGGTGGGGCCATCGAATTATGCTGCCTACTTACCTGCTGAATTTATCTAGTAGGTATTTTTATAACCACGAAGCATATTGTTTTATTACAAGCATGTCCACATTATTTTGTCGTAGGTATTATTAAGAATGCTATCAGTTATGTTCTTGGGTTATAAAAATGACTCAATTACATTTTAGATTGAAATATCTTAACTACCTCCTAACTCCTTTAAAAACATTCGAATTAGAAATTTTTGAGCACGTTGTATGTATGCAATGATATATTTACTAGTTTTTACCCGTGACTTTGTCTGCGTAGAAGTCGAATTACCGCTGCTCCCTCGGGAACTGTCAAATTTTCCAGGATAAAAAGAATTCTATGTCTACCCCGGGATTCAAACTAACTCCATACCTAATTAAACCGAAATCGGTTTTGCGGTTTAGCCGAGAAAGAGTAACAAACAAACAAACAAATCCAAAAACTCACTTTCGCATTTATAATATTTCATATGGTGACTACATAAAGATATTATACCTTATTTTTACTATCTAAAAAATAACCTATTTTTGCATTACAGTAACTAGCCAGGACTCAATACTCTACATAGGTAATTTTATTAGTTAAGTAATTTAGGCACAAAAATTATGGTTATTATAATCACGAGCAAAAACCGGGATCAAGTTTTTAATGAAACCTACACAGTGACCCGTTCATTTTTCCCGGCACTGCAGCACTGTAGCAGTGTTTCTTACGTTTAAGAAACTGATTTTAAAAACCAAACCAAAGCTATTTAGTCAGTAAAATGCTTACATGGCACTTACAACGTAGTAGGAAACTAAGAGAGAAAGTTAGAATGGCTCGCGTACCTCATACAAGAAAATAAAGAGTATACCGAAAGAAGATAAATCATTTCGCACTGAAAATACTGTGCACTGCTTTGGAAGTAATTTTTGTCTATCACGTACTGTTTTTTCACGTACTACGAGTATTTATTAATATGAACAATATAAGGGTAGATTAAAAAAGGTTATCGGTATGTACCTTAAAAACAAGACTTAATAGAAATAAAATACATCCACTGCTTACATACTATAGCTAATAGGAAACTAATAACAATCAGTTTTTCGGGTACCAAAATCATGTCACGCAGTGTAATTTGTATAGAATTATATATAAATAACCCAACTTAACCTTTATACTTTTTATCGTTTAACGTTTAAATAAAATACCAATATTGGGAACATATTTCGTAGAATACGGACCCCTGCAACATAAGGTCTAACGAGTTGGAATTTGGGATTTTGTGGAAATATCTTTGCACCAAACTAACGATACCGTCACGCCCCGTTTAGTTTACAGGAGGTAAGTAACAAAGAAATATAAATGGATATGTAGATTATAATACTACCCAATTATAACTGTTTTCTATCCACGATAAGGCGTGCCTTGCTAGGCAAATAAAGTTTATAGTAATTTTGGGTAAATCTTTTATTATTGTTTTTTTTTGTTTTTGTATATAAATCGATGAAAATTCGGTTTCAACCCGAGCGACGACGCTCGATCTCCCAGGTACTAGCTCTTAAATCGGGTAGACTCGCATAAGAGCGTATGAAAGCGAGTGGGAGTAGTACATATCCTGAAGGTTGTTTTGAGACCATGATAATTAAGTTTACTTAGGGGCGTATTAATAAACTGATCTTGGCTGAGTTGCCCGTCACAAGATGCGTCAAAAACGTCAGTTTTCTATGGATTGACATCTACTTTGACGTATTTTGAGACGGGCATCACAGTTGAGATAAGTGTATTAATACGGGTCTTGCTTTACCTACCCAAAAACATCGCGTAAAAGCTCAACTAGCTGACCACTACGCTGTGTCAGAGATAGGACCTTATTAAAGTTTAAAGGTTGCCATTATTCATGGCGGTCTCGGTTGATTCCCCGCAGTAATAGACGCAATAAATTCGCTCTATTTTATTGGCTATTAAAATACTTAATGGAACAGTTTCGTATACTATCCTGCCTCTTTGTTGTCGATGTAGTTTTATCATAACGCGTTATGTTGGACGCGTGTGTAATAACCCTGTATGTACTATAGCTTGTTCTTGAAACAAAAGTGGTAATTGGTTATTCAATGTTTTATTTTAGGTGGATAAAGAGGGGCTCATTTAGATTAAAAAATACTATGTATAAAATAAACGAAGATTAATTTATAACATTTAAGGTGTTTTCCTCAAAAACAACTTTTGGCAAAGTTCCTAGGAAAGTTCGCTTTTCAGTTATGCGAGTTAGTACTGGTACATCATTAGCAATTTCGTTGACTTTTTCTATCTTTTTTATGTCTCATTCAGCAGCCGACAAACCAATAAAGTTATTATTAAGCTACAGTCACAAAAACATTTATTTTTAGAAAATCAAGTTTATCTGTTTACTTGTGTAATGAACACGAATGTCTTTAAATGTTTTCTCTTTATTTATGTTTTTTTTTTCATAAGTATGTACGAATATATCGTTCTCTAATGCCAAAAGAATGAGCCTAAAGCTTAGTTGGACTGGGTCAATTTGTGTAAAATTTACCCTGTTTTTTTATGTCAGTAGCTGGGTCGCGAGTTCATTGTATATGCTCACATACACATGTGTATACAAGCGCTCAACCAAACCGACCTTTCATACAACTATTTGGTGACAACAGATTGTCTCTACCACTGCAAAATAGCTTCTGTCTCTCGTTACGGGTATAATTAGCCCACGGCAACCTCGTTCCAAATATTCGATAACGAAATTCGTTAATTTTGTTTGACTTCCAACAAGATTACTTTTAAACAACGCCATTTCACGCCTATTTATTTTTATTTCAATGCTTTAAATTAGTTTTGTTGTACAGTCGAGGACAGAAAAATGTTTACAATTTTCAATTCAGTTTAATGTGACGTCACATAGCCTATAACCAGCGGACCATCAAAACGCTTCCAACGATACCCCATTTGTCAGATTATGATTAGTAGCTTAGAACATATATACAAACATACATACATACCGGTCAAAATCATAACCCTCCTTTTTGCTTCGCCTTAGTGGGGTAAAAAATAACACATTCCATCCTTTTTTTGTTTTATTGCTGTTATTTAATCCTTTTTTTAACGAACATTTACCTAATCATTATTGACAACTGCCACAGTCTATGGTCGAAACAAAAATAAGAGCAAAACTTATGCAAAAGTCGATTCGGTATAAGTTTTGTCGTGCTCATTTTTCCTGCTGATTGTGTACCTATCTAGTATACATATATTCGCAAGGATCACAATTGGGAGATAATAGGCAAGATCTTGAAGAAAGGGATGCAAGTACCTACTTCAAAACCTTAAGCTCCAAAACATGTCAATTGAGAACCACTGACTCATACAGCGTAATAAACTTAATTAAATCCATTCATAGGCTCACAATCCGTTGATTTCCTGGCACGCAATGAGATTTCCATCAAATTAAACGACTTTGCACAACTATTTATAAAGATTCCGGGGGGCGCTCCTCTATTCAGGTGAAATTTGACGTGTGGAAGGACTTTTATAGGGTTGCCACGACGACTAGTAATATAAAATTGTTTTTATTCATAGAATTAAGGTAACGTCAGAGGTATTAGCCTAGAATAGAGGAAACAAGAAAGCGTAAAAAACTTGCTACGATACTAACCCATCTGTCACAAAACACACCTGCATTGCATATAGACGAGCTTGACGAGCACTCTCTCTCTCTCTCTCTCTCTCTCTCTCTTTATTTAAGAGCCAAGCTCTTGTCGGTGGAGTAATCGCCAACCGTTCCGGTCTTCTGTCAACTGCTTGACTTTTTGGTACGACACGCCTTTAACCTTCTCTTTTTTTTGCTCAAAGTAATTTCTCCTTGGTCTTCCCCTGCCTCTTCTTCCTTCTATCTTTCCTTCTATGATGTTTTTAAGGAAAAGGTCGTGTCGTAGCACGTGTCCTATCATGATTCCTCTTCTATTTTCAATTGTTGACAGCAAGTTCCTCTTTTCTTTTATTCTGTTCAGCACTTGTTCATTCGATATCCTTTCCGTCCAACTTATCCCCCCCATTCTTCTCCAGCACCACATTTCAAAAGCCTCTAATCTCTCTCTATCTCTTTGTATCAGTGTCCACGTTTCACTAGCGTATAAGGCTATGCTCCAGATGTACAATATAATGAAATGTTTTTTAATGCCGAGCACAAACAACCATATTTTTACCTACGACGGAACGGTGACTGTCTGTATATGAGTTTAGGGTGAGAGGTTATTTGTTTGTGTGTGGACTCTAATGTTGCCATTTATCTCGAAAACGGTTCAACGATTAAGATGCGGTTTTCTGTAAAGGGTTAGTAATTCATTAATAAAAGACGATTTAAGAAAGACGTTTTGCATTTGTCCACTTTAGGCCGCGGCCAAGAACACGCAAAATAGCAAAATGGTAGGTGAAAGAGACTTTTATTCTCTCACATTAAAACTAAATTAGTATGGCAAGCAATAATAATTCTTTTACATATAAGGTAGAAGGTTAAGGTACATATCATATCCTTTACTAGGATTACGATTCTTCACAGATAAATTTGCGGAGACAACCCTACAGATCGAATAAAACGCGCCTCAGCCCATTGTGCGATCGAGGAGCGAACACATCTACCTCATAACCTTCGCCCCGACCATTATTCTTTGTGACGTCTTCATTTTCTGAGGAAACTAAACATATACAATGAGTTGGTATAACCTCTAGTATGAATATATTTAAAATAAGATGCCTACAAGAAAGATGTAGGTACTGGTATTAATTAACATATTATTATTTATAAGCATTGAGGCTTTCTATGTTAGGTCCTTAGGGTGGGCAGGGCAAAGCAAATATAATCTTCTAAGCCCTTTTGCCTCAGGTAGCCTGTGTACTCTTTTATTTTTATTGTGTGCAGAAAATTCACATCCAGATATTTATCAGATGAGAATGATTATTTTGTCGAAGTAACCTCTCTTTATAGTTTTTTCTTTGATACACGAACGTATCCTATTGCGTGTAAATAAGAATACACATAAAAGACTCGAACTCGACCCCGGCATTATATTTCCAATTTACGCAGACCCCTTTCAGTTCAATGCATCTGTCTAGGTCTCTTAAAGGTGGGGTCAAAATGAATAGGTCTTCGAAATTTTGTCGTTCGTTCCTCACAATCGAGCACGTAAATACGTATTTTATATGGATTCCAAACGCATTCCACAAATGAACACAATTTGAAGATGAATTCGATTCGGTCCGCGATTTGAATGAGACCGTGTACGATGCTGATGCTGTAATATTTCGTGCATAATGGAAAAAGATAGAGCAGATCGATCGGTATCATTTATTTGGTCTTCTTCGTTTTAAATTCGTACTTTAGATATCATTGCATCGAAATCGTTCCTTTCTTGAAACGTTATGTATGAGTACCTCTGTGAATTATTTTATGCAGATAAGCCCTTTCGGATACAAGTTGTAAGACCTTGTAAGACATTTTGTGGCTCTGCTCAATGGTATGATGAAATTCGGCATAAGTAAGTGTACTAAATCTACAAGGATTAATTTTAATGCCGAAGCTGGGTCCCGAAAACAGAACCTCTCCGAAACCGTGGCAACCATTCTTACCTGTGAGCTACTTCAGCTCCTAGCCTAAGAATTGATTATTTTATTTGCGGATTTGCATCCATATTTGTATCCATTGCATTTATTATGACCAATACTTATTGTCAATATTAAAAATACGGATAGATTTGGTTTATTGCCACTACAAATGAGTCAGATTTAAACCTGAAGTAACCAAATTTTGAAGTAACCATCTGTCCGTGTTCTAAATATTGAAAAGAAGCATAAGTCGTTACGAAACTTCTGAGAGATAGCTAACGTTACCATTAATTAGAAGATTATTAATAATTATGCCAATCACTGACTTTTTTATAGGAACTAAACGCTCCTAAACTGACTTATTCCAATTTAATACTACGTACTTACTTCAGCCAGAACATGGGCCGAATATTGACAGAAATGGGTCAAGGAGCACTCAAACGTAGCAATTGCTTTATAATTTGCCGGTATTGTTCGCGAACCGGAGCCACTCCACAATGCTTCGCGTCCTTTGATGCATGACTAATATGGGATTAATCCGATGAGAGTATGTCATCCACTCCATGCTAATGCACGGCTTTTGTGGGGCTTTGCTTTCCCTTTGCTTATTTGCCATGGCTGAGCGAAATATTGGCACGGCTTTACTTAAGAATTGTTTGAAGATTTTGTATGTTTGTTTCTAATTTGCTGAGTGCATTATGGTTAGAGTTAATGTTTTGTGCTTATTGAGTTTTCGCATAAAGAAGTTTGGATAAAGAAGTTTTTCTTATTAAATTTAAAACTATAATTCAGGTGTATAGTCCTACCAAAAGAATAAAAAATCTTCAAATGGGGCACTAGTGTATAACGAGAGTTGTAATGAAAAGGTAGTTCATATTATATAGTTTTTTTAAATGACAACCGTAAGTGTGACTATTATGAGGTGTCAAAATCTGCCAAGTTTAAGGCAATTAGAGGTACACTAATAGTAGCAGTTATATTTTTTCTGTCGCTTTCGCTCCCTGTAACTTTTCTTTTTCTCTCCCTCTCGTCCTCTGTTTGAACTCAAACATACTCCTAGAGTGAATATAGCCATTAAGTTCATTGCTTTAGTTAAGATTTCATGGAGCACTTACTTAAAAACTATCAACTTAACTGTTGAAAATTTACCTTTCTCATTTCTGAATAGAAATCGCTTAGCTACTGCAGCTAAGCGATTTCTATTCAGAAATGAGAAAGGTAAATTGTAATTGTAGGTAATTTAGAAAATAAATCGTAAAAATTTAAAGAGGAAGTGGCTTCTAATCAGGTTTGACAACTAACTGTTAGTCTTTGATCTTGTTCAAAGCCTTCTCTTGACAGTTCCTATAATTGAAGCGTGGTCTTCTTTACTACCGACGACTGAAAGCAGACTTTGTTAAGGGCATTACTTTTATTAGTCAGATCAATGATAATATGTAACTGAAGTTGATTCCTGGATCGTACCATGTAATACGCTTTCACTAATTACAAGGAATTCACAAGCATGTTTTACATTTTGGTTCATTTGTAGGTTTTCCATTCTCGTTAACTGACCATGGCGCCAGAGGAAGAAAACTTTCAAAAGGGATTAGACTTTTTAGGTTTAATAGCGTCTCGAATCTTCATTTATCCTTTTTACGGAAGGCCAAAACGTGTCTTCTTCTATTTCTATTTTGTATGTTTCCTGATCATTTTTGTAACTGTCCAACAGTTCGTGTACCTGTGCGTTTCAGGATTAAAAAGTTTCCTAGACATCGTCGTCGTTGCACCAAATATCGGAGTGTGTGTAATGGCAGCAACAAAGTATATTAAAGTGCACCTAAATAAGCGACTCTACAGTTCTATTTTTAACCATTTTCGCACTGATATGTGGGAAGTAGTCTCTGATAATTTGGACTGCAAAAGAATTCTCATGAAGTATCAGAAAGTGATGCGATTTATAACGCTTTGGTTTGTTTACTACGTCGTTCCTTTAATATCAATTGTAGCATCGTTTCCACTTCTAATCATGTATTATGATAATAAGGTTCTTGGGAAGGAGCTCGAGTATCGTTACCCCTTGGAAGCATGGTACCCCTTCGACAAAGTAAAGTGGTATTACGCTGCATACACATGGGAATGCTTTGCAACAGGCCTCGTTGTTTGTATTTACACATTTTCCGATCTGCTAAATGTTTCGTATATAGGGTATATTTGCCTGGAGTTAAGGCTAATTGGCACTCATTTAATGGATCTCATTGAAGAGGAAGATATCAGATGCTTGAAAGAATCACGAAATGTTCCAGCAACTCACGATAAAATAAGACGGAAATTAAGAATGATTATTATAAAACACAACTTTCTAGCAAAGTAAAAAATATATTAATATTTTGGCACTCATGTCTTACCTTCTGGATAATGGGTAAATTTTGATTGTTTTTGCTTTCAGTATTTCATCGGATTTAGACGGTGTACTAGGCGACATTATGCTTGTTAATTATACTTTCGGATCTGCTTTTATTTGTTTAACCGCATTTACTTTTATGGTAAGCGAGCTATATCCAACCATATACTATTTATTACCTAAATCAATATTTTTTCGACCAAGGATCATTTTGATTGTTTTGTTGTTAGCAAGGGCCAACGATTCTAAATTACAAACTTAAATAATTACCTTAAATGTACTTGTACAATAGCTTTTTCTATTTATTATCAATAGAGCTGATAACCTATGTTCTCATAAGTAACTGATGGTCCACAAATTGTGGAAAAGAGCATTAAGTTAGCGAAAAGCTGATTTCTCGAATTTTAGTAAGGAACTAACAGAATTTGCTTTATGCTTATTTGTCTCACTTCTTGAGGAGTTTTGTCATTATTATCTCCTCAAGAAATTCAGATAAGCGACAAATAAGCATAAAAAAGTGTGCATTGCTTTTAAAGCCTCCTAATATTGAAACTCTTTTAATTGCGTTATTATGTTTGGACCCGCCGCGGAACGCTCCTTAGGCTCTCACGGACCACTTGTGATCCGCGGACCGTCAGTTAGGTGGGAACCACTGATCTAAATTATGTCATTTATTTCAAATCAAATCTAAGTTACCAACACAAGTCTAAAGAGGTTATTAAGGTTAGTTTACTTGCTTTGGCGTTAAAAAGCTTTTTTACTAAGCTGGCCGCCATTACAGTGACTGTAAGTATCATAATATGATTTTTTATAATACTGTTATTTTAGGAAAAACATACATTCTTTTTTATGTGGTTTGTTAGTTGAAACATCAGTAGTCTAATGCTAAAAAATACTTTCAGGTTGCCAATGAACTATACACCACCTTACGTTGTTTTTTCTTCTTCATATCTTTAATTATATCGATGTTGAACCAGTGCATTATAGGACAAGTTATAAGCGACCATGTACGTATATCTTAGACGTAATTCTACTAAAATGCTAGTTTTATAATACCGAAGATAATCCCTTTTGATTTGATAATGCATTATTACTAAGATCAAATTCGAAACTTTTGGTAACGTGAAAAGTGTCAAAGGAATAGGTACCAAAGGTACCAGCTTCCGTTTTTGATACCACCTCTTGATTTAAAATAGGAGGTGGGTCAAGTAGGGCATGGATTTATTATGTCTTTATCATCTTATTGGGAAATTACTAAATACATTTATGGATCTCAGAAAAGAATAGCATTTCCCATTTTTGTTACTAAGATTATTTTGTTTCTGGTAACGAAATTGAACATTTTCTTACATATTTATTGAGAGAGGAGAGTTAAGTACCTAAATGATTAGTTTTAATACTCTGTTATCTTTAGAGTGAACAACTCGCAGAGGCGTTGTATTACTCCAAGTGGACATATGGCGATCGGCAAACGAGGCAGTTGGTGCTTATGCTGATCATGCGCTTGCAGAGACCGTTCCAATTGACTGCGAAAGGATTCATCGTCATGAACCTCGACACGTTTACTGCTGTAAGTAGAATAGAATAGAAGCCTTTATTTCAGGCAACAAGACCCATAGTAAAAATACCTTCAGAGTAACATACATAAAAATTTAAGACTAACAACGAGGTGACAAAACAGCGTGGCCCTGATTTGCCATAGTTGACGTCGTGGTCGCTGTACCGACTAATACCGTGCCTATATTTTATATCGCCTAAACAACGTCTTTACCGATTATTTTATCCTATTCTTGACCTGATGATTATGGAGATGATGATGATGATGATGATGACGACGATGATGATGATAATGATTATGATGATGAAGAAAAATGAAATATCAGCGTTTGCCCTTCCTTCTTTTTCTTTCTTAAGACACATTTAAAATAAAACAACGTATTCACATTGACGAGTAGCACAGACTAACTTTTATTTTAAAACAATAGAACAAACAAACACGTCTACCGACAATGCACGACAGATGGCAGCACTAGTAACATGTTGTGTTGATATTAGACCTTTAACACCCCCACTATATCTAACAATATGAGTATACAAAAATATTACAATCTTTGAATACCTAATGCATCCAAAAACTTATAATGTTTCACAACACATAAATCCTTCGTGAATACATCAGCTGGCATCTCAGCTGTAGGCAAATACTTCACATTTACAATTTTATTTAATACACATTCTCTACAAAAGTGAAACTTAATGTCTATGTGTTTTGTACGCTTGTGAAACATTGGATTCATAGTTAGCTTTTGTGCACTCTGATTATCATTGAACAAATCAATGGTATACAAATTTTGTGTAATTTCATATAGTAAATTTCTCAAATAAACAGCTTCTTTACATGCTTCTGTAATAGCCATATATTCGGCCTCACTACTAGACAAGGCTACAGTAGTTTGTTTTTTAGTTTCCCAAGAAATTACACAACCAGATAAAGTGAAACAATATCCTGTATATGACTTCCTATCTATAACATTTGCACCCCAATCTGCATCTACATATCCTTCTAATATTGAATTTCCATCAGCAGTGTACTTCAAACCGTAATTTTTAGTAAATTTTAAATATCTCAATAGACGCTTTACATATGCACAATGTTCTCTAGAATAGCAATTGTTAAATTGACTCAAAAATCCAACTGTATAAGTAATATCGGGTCTGGTTAGAACTGCTAAGTACATTAGACAACCAATAACTTGCTGATATGGAAATTTTCCAACATAGTTTTCCCCCTTAGATACATGCAACTTAGTTTTCATAGGAGTCTGAATGGGTTTACAATGACTCATGTCAAATTTTTGTAACACCTGATCAATATAATCAGACTGGTTCAATGTGATAGTTTTCTCAGATTTATTAACACTTACATTGACACCAAGACACTTTCTGATTTCACCTAAATCTTTAAGTTTGAAATGGCTAGCTAATACATTTTTCAAATATTCTGTTTCTTTACAATCATTTGAAAAAATAAAAAAATCATCCACAAAAAGTGTAACAATAGTCCTCAAATTATTTCTAATTTTTGTGTACATACATGGTTCTATCTTAGATCTCCTATAACCAATATTTAACAAACATTCATCTACTTTCCTGTACCATGCTCTCGAAGATTGTTTAAGCCCGTAGATTGCTTTTTTTTAATTTAAGCACTTGACCCTCATGGGTCTGCTCGGAAAATCCTTCTGGCAACTGCATAAAAATGGTTTCATCAAGAGCACCATTCAGGAAGGCTGTAGTTACATCAAGGTGAGTTATGTCAAATCCTAACTTAACTGACAATGCAAATAGTAACCTCAATGTAGTATGCCTTACAACAGGAGAAAATGTTTCTGTATAGTCTATACCTTCAATTTGTGAAAAACCTTTAGCAACTAAATGTGCACGGAACCGAACCTTGTTATCATTTTCATATTTTTTACGAAGCACCCACTTGCACTGTACAACCCTACCATCTTGTGGACTATCACATAATTCCCACGCATCATTATCTTTGAAACACTGTAGTTCTTCTTGCATAGCCAACATCCACTGTTTCTTTTCTGGTCCGTTTAAAGCATCATGCAGTGTCAAACCTGCCCCATCATCATAGGTTTCAGAGCTTGTACAAAGATTCGACATACCATATCTCTCTGGTGGTTTCCGTGTTCGTATGGGTCTGTTCATGAAATCTTCATTTTCACACTGAAGTGTGCTCTCTGAGTCTTCATAATCACTTGGAACATATGTTTTATCATTGTCATCATCATAGGAATAATCATTTTCAATATTGGAGTTATCTTCAAGACTAGATGTTGATTCAAAACTTGTTACCTTCTGACCTTGTTGTTCTGGTTTAACCTCATCCCCCACTGAAGCAACATTCTGGTCTTGCACTTGAATCATACATTCAGAATTGATTTCTGGCTCAATAATGACCACATCTCTACTTGTAAACACAGTCCTTGTTTCTGGATTATAGACTCTGTATTCCTTTATGTTATCTGGGTATCCTGTAAGAATACATTTCACAGATTTCTTATTCCATTTCTTACGCTTTTGTTTAGCAACATGTACCATGACAGTACTACCAAATATCCTAATATGACTGATATCTGGTTTTGTGCCACTTCATAGTTCATATGGCGTTCTATAATCCAATGCAGCAGCCACAGTACGATTCTGCAGGTACACTGCCGTATTGGTGGCCTCACCCCAAAACTCTTTTCCCAGGTTTGCATCAAACAGTAGACATCTCGCTTTTTCTACGACTGTGCGATTGAATCTCTCACATAAACCATTTTGTTCTGGGGTGTATGGGTTGCTTTTCTGGTGGATAATACCAGCACTGTTTAGGTAATCTTCAAATTCCTTATTGCAATACTCTAAACCGTTATCGCTTCTTATCCCTTTTATTGTTCTTTTTGTTTGATTTTCCACCTGTGCTTTGAATATCTTGAAATACTTCAGAGCCTCATTTTTGTGCTTCAGAAAATAAACAAATGTTATGCGACTGTAATCATCGACAAATAACAAGAAATACCTTGCTCCTCCTATCGATGTAGTCTCCATAGGGCCACAAATGTCTGTGTGCACTAAATCTAGCAAGTTACTGCTTCTCTGACCACTGCCTTTAAATGGTAAGCGACACTGTTTACCTTCACAACATGTTGTACAAGAAGCCTTGCTTATTTCTACTTTTTCATCTAATAACATTCCCATGACAGCATTTTTCATTTTATTTAAGTATTCCTTGTTGACATGTCCTAATCTGCGATCCATGTTACTCCTGACACAGCTGATGCAGCCAAATACTCCTGGGATACCAAGTTTACTTTGTATACCCCATTGACCAATACTGCTGTAGCGACTAACTGTTGCTTTTTATTGTAAACACAACAGCCTTTATCTGTGAAAGATACACTGTTTCCATTTTTAATTAGTTGACTGACTGATAGTAGGTTAGTAGTCAGAGATGGTATACAGCATACGTCTTCTATCACGATGTCGTACTCGCAATCATCAGTTGAAGTCGTTATTTTAACATTGCCAGAACATAATACTGTCATCTTCTCACTATTAGCTACGACAATTCCTTTATTTTGTTCATATCTGGCATTCATAACCCAACTTTTGTTTGCTGTTAGGTGTACACTTGCCCCGGAGTCGATATACCAATCATTTTTGTTGAAATTCGCACTTAAAAATACTGCACTAAATGCGTTTGATTGCATTCTTTCTTTATTTTTCTTATTTGCTGAATTATTTTCGTTACTCATGCACTGATTTTTGTAATGGCCGACTTGTTTACACCGGTAGCATTTCACCGCCTTGGTGTTTGACTTCGACGAAACAGTAGTACTACTACCAACATCACAATTTTTCTTGGCCATAGACAAATTATTCTTATTTTGCTTTGCATGATTTGAATGACTGACGAAAGCACCGTTCATTTCACTCTCGTTGTAATCTACCGACTCCATGTCTAATAATTTTGTCTTGATATTGTCTGCCGTAATGGAAATGCCCGAATGTTAGATTGCCATGATCATTGGAGCAAAACGATCAGGCAATCCAGCCAACAACAATGATCCTGTCCATTGATCATTTATTTCAAATCCCGTTCCACTTAATTTCTGCGCTGTATCGATAATCTGCGTCACATATGACGTCATCGAACTGCAATTATCTCGCCGGATTGAAATCAAATTTCTCAACAGACTTATTCTCCGTGAAAAGCCACTATCATCAAATAATTGCTTTAGTTTATTCCACAATTCTTCAGACGATTTAACAGTTTTGACGTGGACATACAACGACGGGTCAATGGTCATAATCAATTTGGCTTTTGTTTTTTCGTTATCCGCGCTTGCTATTTCTTTTCCCGGTTCTGGCTTGATACAATGCTTCATGCCTTCGAGAACTAAGAAATTTTCTGCAGCGAAACACCACTCCGAATAATTATCGCGTCCCTTTAGTTTCGGCACATTGATAAGGTAGTTGGCAGCCATTTTGACGAACAGTTTCTACACTTATACACTGCGATAATTAATACTATCAGTCAGTTCACAGCTAAATCGCACTGAATACTGTCTTTTAACACTTGCTTTACTGCAAAATCCTTGTTAAAACGACTCATTACCGCGATTTTATGAGCGTTTAGCCCATAACCTAAAATAAAACAACGTATTCACATTGACGAGTAGCACAGACTAACTTTTATTTTAAAACAATAGAACAAACAAACACGTCTACCGACAATGCACGACAGATGGCAGCACTAGTAACATATTGTGTTGATATTAGACCTTTAACAACATTAGACATGAAAATTTGTGCATCAAATCTCTTCCAGAACCAAAAGACGGAAATAAGAGTACTTGTTTCCCAATAAGCAACTAACGATAAATTATTTAAGACGTGTTAAACATTGTATGTCAAGTGTCAATAAATAAACCAAACAAATTAATTATTCGCACTAAACTTTTCTTTTCAGATTTGCAGCACATCATATCAATTTTTCAACTTGTTGCGTACCATGTACAATCCTTAAGTAAATGTAGCTATCGTACATATTAGTAAAGAAAGTTTGTTATGTGTATTTTAACATTGCGTGGGTTTTTACCAACTTCAAAAAAAAGAGGAGGTTATCAATTCGATTGTATTTTTTTAATGTATGACCATATTAGTTTAAAAAATCATACTTCAGGGGTGGTCCCATAGAAAAGTTGACGTGATCTATTGATGGGATCCGTGAGGAATCGAGGGAACTCCTCAAAAGTTATAGGCACACATACAACGATGTTGGTATTTTCTGTAAGAACTTTAGTAGGTATTTTCGTCCTAAAGACACCTATTGGTGAAGTGGAACTGATGATGAAGACCAGAGATTACCACCGTAACTCCTTAATCATAAGTGTTTTAAGGGCAGCGATGGGATTTCTTTGTTACGATTATGAAGCTACTTTTTAACCGACTTCTTTTTTTATGTATGTTCAACGATTTCTCCGTAGACAGATTTAGAAAATTCTTGATTTGTTTGAAAGGATATACTCTCGAGGTCCTGCCGTCCGATCACTAAAAGGCCGTTAAGTAGCATTTTGTCAATTTTGAGTTTTATATTTAGCGCGAAAGAGATTTTTTTTCTCTATCGACTAGTGAAGGCCAATATTTTTTATCATTTATAGATTCAGAGATATGGGGATCCCGTACCCGGCTAAGTAAAGGTTTTTTTGGATCTGTCAATACTTAAAAACAGTTAAGTTACGTCACGACACTAGAGCACGTTTAAAGGCACATAACTGTGTGGATAAAAGCTACAACTGATTCTCAGTGCAAACTTAAAACACGGTTACTGCAACCAACTTCACTATAAAACAGTTATCTTACTCTAGCTGTGATTTACCAATTTATTTTATGCAAGCTTCGTCGGGGGCTACAATTTAATAAAAACCGTTATCTAAATGCTAATTCTCTAAAACATCGTTAAAGGTTTTTAACCGTTGCGTCGTAGTAGAACACATAGGTGTAACAAACATTTACAACGCTTAAAGACAGTCACCGCTTTCAAGTTTTGACAATCCATTAAAAACAATCAATGGATGCAATACTATAAAACGGCAAAGTGACATTACAACGCTAAAAAACGGCAAACTTCAGAGTCTCAAAGAGTCAACCGCGCGCCCGCGCAGTTGTCGCCATAACGTTAGGAGGGCAGGACGCGCGATGTTTCGGGTCGAGTTCTTGCCAAAAATGACTTCGAAGGCAAGGTAAGAGTTTTAGCTAGCAATTTGTATTAGAATAGTAAGTTTTATTTAGGTTTGTTGTTAGTTTGTTTATAAATTTTATTTTTTAGATTATTTAACTTCACATTACTATGTATGAAGGTAGGTATGTACGATTATGTTTACTTAGTTTAAATGTTGCAAACAAGTTTTGAACCAGTTCCCAGTGTTAGATTGAGCTGTAATTTGGTATACTTATGCGATTTTGATGACAATACGGTATCTTGGAACTGGTCTAGAGCCAGACGATGGCAACATTAGCTCCGTTGTACTTGACGTAGACCCATCGAATTTGGACTCATTATAAAAAATACAGCCAGGAAATACGTGTATAGACATAAAAAAATTCACTAAGACTTATTTAACGTAAATTTGAAGTAGATAATTAACAATTTTTTTAAACGCTATTACTATTGTTGTACTACTATTGTCAATTCTATGTGGTTTTTTGTTTCGTGTTGAGTACCCCCGTGATTGGCGTGGCTACATTAAAAATCTGACTATCTGATTCTGTCCGGGAAAAGCCCTGTGTTATAAAAAACAAACTTTTTATGTCTATTGCTGATCTGTAACCAAGATACACCACATATTAAAAAATATAAATATATTATTATATTTTTTTTTCTTAGGCTCCGCGGTTCTAGAATAAATTAAGATTCTAGATCTTTGCATGGATCAATCAAGTTCAGAAAAAGAAAACAAACCTCCATTGCAACAGCCCGAATCCACGCCACTATCAACTAACAAACAGACAAATGAAAAGTTATGGAGTAAAAATGGCCCCGGAAATGATCCGCTATCAGAAGTGAACCTTGTGGACTCTCTATATTCTGTAGAATACAGTTTGATAACTTAAATTTTTGATAACTTTGGAGAGATGACTCTAATCCTGTATTTACAGATGTTTTACATCTTTAGATACAGGATTAGAGTCATTAAAGTTAATTAAAGCTTGTAGTGCAGCTTTGCCTTTGAATAGGGAAGACTTGGCTCCTGCGGTTTAGATTCCAAATCGCTATCTTCCAGACCCCGAATCATGCAATAAAACTAAAATGACTGACCAAGAAGCATCTATTCTTGAGACAAATCAATCGCTTCTCGATTTGGTCTGTCATGAAAATATTGAACGGATGTCTACGTGTTCATTGTCGTCATTTGAAGCATTATTGGATTATCATGATTTTTCAAAAGATAAGCACCAAGCCAATTCGCCGCAAGCCTCACTACATAGTTTAACAGGAGACTTTTCTTCAGACGATTCCGTCAAGGATAAAGACTACAGTCCAAGTGAGGAATCTGAGGATAATGGCTATGAGCCAAGTTTCAAGAGACCCAAGCAATGCAGTTCTAATATCGAATCTAGTAATACTCACATTTGCCAAGCTAATATCACTGGGCAGTCAGAAGTTTCTTCAAATACCCAGCAGCCAGAACTTTGTCCTAATACAGCACAGCCCGATTATTATACAGTACAGCCAGAACTTGGATTTAATACAACACAGCCAGAATTTGACCCTAGTATAAGTCTGCTACTACGGAAAATCAAACACATAATAAAAAATAAAAAAGGGAGAACCAGCGTAAAAGACAGAAAATTACAGCAAAAACAACAAAAATTCAACAAAATTTACAGCAGTTGCTCGTACGAAGATCAACAAATATTATTGGGACTTATCTTGGCAAGAAAGAAGAGTATTTATACAAAATAGCACCGCAGTAGCAATTCCTAAAAGAAAAATGATATGACTCCACGTCATAAAATGCAATTCTGGCATGAAATGCCTGTATGTACAACAGAGAGGCATGCGTCGGTGAGGTCAGCTTTGTAAAGCTAGATATTTTTTCTATATTTTAGTTTTTACAGTTTTGTATTCTTTATTTTCTAGTGATAATATTCAAGAAAACACACCCGTAGCAAGGTGCTACGTCGTGATTTGCTTAATTGTTTAATTGATCTCATATTAAGTATCTACCTAACCTTTGGTAACTGCTGATCTCTTTTTAACAAATTAGATTTATTATAGTTATTACCTTGTAATTATTTCTCGAATGGCTTTAGAAAAGATTTTTATTTTTTTAGATACTAAAATAGTCATCAGAGTTGACTTTAATTTAAAGTAGGTATTTAACTTAACAGATATGTTAAGTAATTGTAGATTTATTTTGATAAAAATATTTGTATTAGTATACAGTTCCTATTATGAGTATAATTATTACAGGGTATCTTTTTAATTAGGATTTTAAGAAGTTATTGCCTTAACGGTTTTTAGAGGACATTATTTTGTTACCAATTTTATTCGAATATTGGCCTAATTTTATAGATTTGTTTGTAACAATTATAGAAATAAAAGTTTTATCAACGAAAAAGTGTATTATTACCAATAATTACTAAATATTCTACTTTAATAATAAATTTCACTTACTTCTATAGCAATAATAAACATGTTTGACCATAGTTCTTGTTATTGTTACAACGAAGGAAGTGAGACCTAACCGTCTATTTACCTCAATGCGTTCAGTTTACGATAGAGTATTTCTACACTAAAACACAGTTAGCGTAGATTGGATTTTATAAAACCCTTTTTTATGTAGTTGCGTTTGTATATTGCTTTCTAAGGACACAATGATAAAGACAGTATAAGGTCATTAACGCTTTTGTTCAAAGTTTTAATGATAGTAACTTATACTAGTTACAATTCAAGAAAAAGGTTAAGTGACTTAACCGTTGTTTAGCTGTGATATTGTTTATAACTGTGGTCTGTAATACCACAGTCCTCCAGTAACCATATATTACAACACAAAAAAGCGGCTACAATTCAGCAAGCCGTCTTTAAGAGTTGTTTATATATATTTTTTTAATAGAAAAATGCTAGGCTAAAACATAAAAACCTATAGAAAAAAAAATACCATGAACCTATTAATATACTTCCTACACTGGTGGAAAGAGCAAAAATAGACAAATAACTATCAATTACAAAAAACGTAATAAGTCTTTAAAATATTTAGAAAATTAAGTTATCACCTTTTTTGCTCATATCTCAAAAAGTGGTTTTTTCACTTAACGGCCTTTTAGTGATCGGACGGCAGAGGTGGTCCCATTGTCACCAAGTCAGAATCTGATGACGGAATCCATGAGTGCTCAAGAGTTATTTGCACTCATACAGCGATTTTGGTATTAAATGAAAGACCTTGAGAATTTGCAAAAGCACGTCTTGGTAAAGAGGATCTGATGATGAAGACCAGAGATCTGATGACCACCAAAACTCCTTAGTCATAAAGTGATTGACGCCAGCAATAAGATTTCTTTATTAAGAATGTGAATCTACCTTTATCATGTAATGCATGCAATCTTATTGTAATGCATGTGGTACACTTGCAACTGATGGTAAAGTACCAGGAGAACTCCTGAATGATTAACGGCCCTGCAATGCCCTGCATCTAGGACAGCGCAATTTTGATACGGGTGATGAGAAATTGGTATTACGCTATTGTTTCTTAATGTGATGTATATGTGCTTTAGTTTATCACATAGAAATATTAGGTGCATCTCTAAAAAAAGAAAAAAAAACAATAAAATAAAACCGTCTTCAAAAACCCACTAAAAAGGGTTAAATGAAATAAAGACCAGCCTCCTAGACATTGCCTATTTAGTGCCTATTATGTACATCAAATATATAGTGAAATCGGTGGTAAGAATCATGTGTCATCATTGCTATTATGGATACCTATGTACTTGACACCGGCTTGAATATTATGATATTAAAGACTTTTTTTTTTATTAAATGCTGCACTGCAAAGTCCCTGCGGTTTGTCCTACTCCCCGAAATGGGATAAATATAGACACCAGATTGTTATTCCACTTGTTTTCATAGTTTAACTTGTGTAAATAAAAGAAAATGCCGACTAGATGTGTTTCATTTACCAAACACTTTCGATACGACTTCTGAATTCTTCTGTGACATAAACTTCATTTGTAATTAATTTTGCTTGACTTCCTAAATTCAAAAAACTGCAACCATCTAAAAAATAGGTAGATGTTGATTGGTTAGTAGATCGAAACTGACATTGACTAATACAATAATAAAATTGGAGTACGCCAAAAGAATTAGACCTCATTAACTCGTTTCAAAACTATCTACATCTACCCCTTCAGCTGTATCCGTAATCAGTGGCGCGTGCCCGGCGAGCTCTGCCCGTTGTTGCCATATTCATTCATAATGAATTAACGGCGGATTTTATTTGTCTCGCTTTAACCTATTGAAGGGTAATTCTCCGAGCGTTTCAACCGCTCTCATTCTCCTAGTCGCATTAATGTCGAAATTCCTGTAGCTTTGGATGCTATTTTGGGTTATCTTGTAGAGTGCCCTGACTTCTACAAAATAACTGAAAATGCTATCCTAATCTACAGGAAATTCGACATTAATGCGACCAGGAGAATGAGAGCGGTTGAAACGCTCGGAGAATTACCCTGAAACGTATTGTCAATAAAACAAGACGGCTAGCAAATTGTCATTTTAATGCGTAACGACAGGTGAAAAAACGGAGAAGGCCCGCGGAGCTTTCGCATACGTGGCGAAAGAAGCAATATTTTTCTCCACAGCCGAGGGGGTGTGTTTAATTGGGCCTTCACTACACGAATATCTAGACCTCTAAATGTCTAGTCCCTAGGGACGGGACATTCTATAGGTAAAAAAATAAAAGTAAAACCCTGCCCTCTTAATGACCGGACGAAAAATAGTGATATTATTCGGTCATACTCCAGATTTTGTGTTCTCGGTCTAATTAACGCGTCGCTTTTTCCCACTTGCTTTTTGATAAACTTTATACTAAATGTGTTTTGTACTAAATATATCGACCATTCAAACTTTAATATTTATTGGGCACTTCAATATTATAATCGGTTAATTAACTTGAAAGGTTTTATTATTGTGTGACGCATTAATTTTAAAAGGTACGCGTTAATTAGAATTATTTGCTTTTGCGTGATGCGCGAATTAGAAAAGCGACGCGTTTATTAGATTAATTTGCTTGCCTAATAATTATTTTTTAGGAAATTAGACAGTATTTATTATATAAGGCAAATTAGAAATAAAAAGCTTTTAATGTACCAAAACCCTTTTTTGACAGATATGCTTTACTTGACTTGTGAAACAGGCGGTTAGACTAAGGGCCTTTTTCACAATCGACAAATTCATCTGTCAGTTAAAGATAGCCCTCTCCTTGTATATTTTCAAGTGTAAGAAAGGGAAAGGGCTAAGTTTATTTGACAGATATGCTTTACTTGATGATTGTGAAACAGGCGGTAGTAAAAATGTAATATACATATACAGGGTGTTAGGTAATGAGTGGATAAACCGTGAACTGCTGATAGGGGGCACTTAGGTCGTTCTAATAATGATAAATGAGGTTTAGTAAAAGTGCCACGGTTTTCGAGATATTTGGACTTTTTTAATTTTTTAGGAAATTGACACCCTTATTCGATTTTTTGGTTGTGGTTAGTGTACTAAGATGTTTTTTTTTATTTTCTTTTTAGCTTATTATTGTTAAATAGTTGTGTTATGCGATAAACATTACCATTTTGGCGTAACTACCGCGGTTTAATTAAAAAAAAATCGCAAACTTGAATTTTGCATCTTCGATAGAACATTTACCAAATTTTGAGCTCTTGCGGTGAAAAAAAAAATTACTATCACATGGTAGCCAATGAGCTAAAAAACATGCCCATTTAATAGAGATTTTAAAACAGTAAACATCTTTTTATTTAAATATTAGAATAAAAAACAACATCAGTTTTCCGCAATCGATTCGATTATTTCCTATGATTATTTCATATTAAATTTGTGCTCCACAATTCCAAAGCGTACCTAATTATGACAAACTTTTCATTGCGAAAATAAAAATACTGGCCACTAATTTTGTGAAACTTTTTATTGAAAAAAGTAAAGATTTGTGATCCGAGCGAAGCTTTACAACCTTTTTGTTGTAATAATAACGATACCGGGCACTAACTACTTTTTTAATGCCATTTATTCGAAATTTAAAAAATATCCCGACAGTTTTTTATTCTTTTAATAAGCTTAATAACATGCCTATTTAATAGAGATTTAATAACAGTAAACATTTATTGGTTTTGATAAATAAAACTTAAAAAAGTAGGTATTGGAGTAGCAAGGAAGCCGGTTTTTCTAATGAATGATTTAACTAATGCTATCTGTGAAATAAAAAAACATAAAAAGGAAATGTTTTAATAAAGTTAAGTTAAATAATGTGCTCAAATTGACGTCCACCAGCCCTAATGCAAGCTCTACATCGTCGGATAAAGGAACGCCTGACGAATCTGGTGTATCCAGAGTTCCCTATTTCTTGAGCAGCAATTCTTATTCGCTCTCGTAACCCAGAAAGACTCGTAATTGGACGGCTGTACACTTTCTCTTTGAGACAACCGCAATAAAAAAATCTAAGGGGTTCAAATCCGGTGAACGCGGAGGCCATAGTATTGGGCCTAACCGGCCAATCCATCGTTCTGGGAATGCGGCAGTTAAGTACTGTCGCACTCGTGCTGCGTAATGTGCGGGACAACCGTCTTGTTGTAACCACATTACTTGCCTTAGTGCAAGCGGCACATCTTCCAGAAGGATAGGTAGATCATTTTGAAGAAACTCCAAGTAATTATCTCCATTTAGAGTAGATGGCAGCTCGAAGGGGCCGATCACTTCGCCATTCAAGATACCGGTCCACAAATTTACCTAAAATTAATATTTGTAATAGATAGGGGATTCATCGCGGTAAAAAGCATAATTAATTAAACCTTGACGTTTTTATCGTATTACAACAACCGTGAATACCGTGATCATGAGAAGACTTACCTTAAATTGGTACTGAGATCTATCCTATCTCATTAAGTGAGGATTATCTAACTGCCAACTGTGCAGATTGTGTAGATTCATGTAGCCATCTTGACGGCAAGATGATTCGTCCGACCACAGTATCTTGTTAAAAAAGTCTGGGTCTTCACGCATCCGACGCAGCATCACTCGACAAAAAGTTACTCTTAAGGGATAATCTCTAGGCAATAAAACTTGCACACGTTGGACGTGAAATGGGTGTAATTGGTGTACTTTTAATGTAGTATGCACTTTTCATACAGATAAACCCAGGTAATTTGCCATATCACGCACGGATAGAGAAGGATCTGCTTCAACTAGGTCCAAAACATTCTCGTCATCTCCTCGGGTGGGTCTTCCTCCACTTGTTCCACCCACACCCTGACCAAGAATTCTGCCTTCAGTGAACGCATTATGTACTCGATTAAAAATCCGGTAGTCTGGATGGCTAAATTTCGAATAAATGGCATTAAAAAAAGTACTGCCCAGTATTGTTATTATTGCAACAAAAGGGTGTAATGCTTCGCTCGGATCACAAATCGTTACTTTTTTTCAATAAAAGGTTTCACAAAATTAGTGGCCAGTATTTTTATTTTCGCAAGGAAAAGTTTGTCATAATTAGGTACGCTTTGGAATTGTGGAGCACAAATTTAATATGAAATAATCACAGGAAATAATCGAATCGATTGCGGAAAACTGATGTTGTTTTTTATTCTAATATTTAAATAAAAAGATGTTTACTGTTTTAAAATCTCTATTAAATGGGCATGTTTTTTAGCTCATTGGCTACCATGTGATAGTAATTTTTTTTTTCACCGCAAGAGCTCAAAATTTGGTAAATGTTCGATCGAAGATGCAAAATTAAAGTTTGCGATTTTTTTTAAATTAAACCACGGTAGTTACGCCAAAATGGTAATGTTTATCGGATAACACAACTATTAAACAATAATAAGCTAAAAATAAAATAAAAAAAAAACATTTTAGTACACTAACCACGACCAAAAAATCGAGTAAGGGTGTCAATTTCCTAAAAAATTAAAAAAGTCCAAATATCTCGAAAACCGTGGCACTTTTACTAAACCTCATTTATCATTATTAGAACGACCTAAGTGCCCCCTATCAGCAGTTCACGGTTTATCCACTCATTACCTAACACCCTGTATATGTTATTTATTAACGACCCCCAAAAGTTGGGAGTTTAAGTTGGGTTTAAGAAGATTGTTCATGATTTCTGTATTTCATTAAAAACTGGTTATCTTTTTGACCGCAACAATATAGGATACCTACTCAAGCCCGACTATTGGACTACCTACTTACAAAATAAAAATCACAGCTGTAGACTCTTTAGATTTTATTTTTTACATTAAGTAAGAGTAGGTATTTAAGAGGGTGTAAGTAAAATTTAACAAAAACTTAATAACTTTCGAACATTAAAATCGCTTAATATATATGGGGTGAAATGGAAAGGTCTTGGTGTTCTCTATCGACCAGCTTCGTTTGAACCTCTACTCAAGTTATACCTTGTAGAAAGCAAAAATCAAAACATATACTTTTGTCTAATTAAGGCCTTGTACCTACTCGAGAAAAAGACAATCATGTTTACTCTCGTATGTTTCATTAGTACATAAACACATTAAACTAAGTTACGTACGTTCCTTAAAAAATTGCAGAACCCTAGGGATCAATACATACTTAGTATAAAATGAAGTCGCTCTCCGCGTCTGTCTGTCCCTATATGTATGCTTAGATCTTTAAAACTACGCAACAAATTTTGATGCGGTATTCACCATCAGTTAGATAAATCTTCACGGAATGTTAATGTATATAATAGAACCGGAGCGAAGCGAGGGCGGGTCGCTAGGTATTCTACAAAAAAAATCTCGTCTACCATACGACTGTTGTTTCTTTTTTGTTGTTACTCCAATACTGTCG
This sequence comes from Tortrix viridana, assembly GCA_963241965.1. Taxonomy (NCBI): domain Eukaryota; kingdom Metazoa; phylum Arthropoda; class Insecta; order Lepidoptera; family Tortricidae; genus Tortrix; species Tortrix viridana. The sequence continues at coordinate 5,587,297 of OY725179.1, read as the reverse complement.
CAGTGCGACAATGTAAATGAAGAAAACGGAAACAACTGGTGTGAGGAGGATATTTAATCATGGTGTTTTAATTTATAAATTGAAGGCACCTGTAACAATGCATATAAGGATCTCAATATAAAAATATAATTTGTAGACACATACTGCCGCACTCAGAGACGTCAATAAATTTTTAAGTTTCATTAAAGTAGCTGCGTCTTATTCTATTGCTATAGCAAAGAAAGTGACAGCAGCTACTTTAATGAAACTTAAAAATTTATTGACGTGAGTGCGGCCGTAAGACTTACCGCCTGTTTCACAATCGTCAAGTAAAGCATATCTGATACCTTAAGTTTAGCCCTTTCCCTTTCTTACACTTGAAAATAGACAAGGAGAGGGCTAACTTTACCTGGCAGGTAAGTTTACTTGTCGATTGTAAAACAGGCCCTTAAACTTACAATTTGTGCCTTCCGGATAATATGGTTGCTTGGAATTAATGCTCCATTGACATTGTAATATAAAAATAATAGGATGTGCACTTTATTGCACTTTAAAATGTAGAACTGTTATACTTAATCAACTTGATCTTGATCAGTAAATGAGGAGCTTGAGGCGTGTGTTTTGCTCTGCTGAGCTGAGAATGAATTTTATATAGAGAAACAATGCATGAGCAGAATTTAGAAAATTTTATATATTGGTGAATTTAGTTTTATTTTAAAGAAAACATTAAAATTAGTAAATGGTTGAAGAATAGAAATGGTTAACAAAGGCTAAGGTAGCCATACATACCTACCTACCATACTTATTCACTCTCCACCGAGATCAGTTTATTAACCGACTTCAAAAAAGGATGAGGTTCTCAATTCGACAGTATGTTGTTTTTTTTTTTCTGCTGACCTCGACGAACTTCCTACTAGCCTCCGGTAAAAAACCGACTTGCCTCGTTTTACTACGTTTTTGTATATTTAAACTGCCTACCACCGTCATCATCATATTAGCCGAAAAACGTCTACAGCCTTCAGCAAAGCAACCTTCACAAGATCGTCGGTCTTCCTTGTAAGAGGCCAAAACTGCTTGCCGGTACAGTACGACACACTTGATCTGGCTTACTGATGTACCGGCGCAGTAGAAAATATGCCTGTACCTAAATCCCATGTTATAGCGGTCTACGACCGCGGACTCTCTGGAAGCGAACAAGTCTACTTCGGGAACGCCACACTTTCTGAACACGGCCTCCGAGGCCGGGGGCAACAAGTGCCATTCCGGCACTGGTTGATTTCTTGATAGGCTGTCGGCTATGCCGTTATACCTCCCCGGGAGATAGGCCGCCGAGAGTGTGGCATCTAGCTGTGACATCAGCTCCAGAAGCTTCGTCGTCAGCTTTAGTAAGGCTAGGGAACGCGTTCCTCCCTCGTTTCGGATGTAAGCTAGGAGGGTCATATTCTCTGACTGAACTAAAATGTGTGCATGTCATAACCCCTGTTGGTGTCGTACTATTGCTCCGTACACAGCGAACAACTCCTTTAGATTTGAGTGCCATGCTCTTTGATTTCTTGTCCAACTTCCAGTTAGGTATTTCTCGTTGAGGAGAGCACCCAAGCCTGTATCCGCTGCATCTGTTGATAAAAAATGTGTCACTTCTCTTCGGTGCATTGTCACTGAGCTCTTGTCTATGGCTCTCTGTCACCAGTCTAGTTCCACTTTAATCGTGTGGGGAAGGGGCTTCCTATCTCTTGGTCTGCACCATGTTAGTTTTTTTTTTAAACCTCTGGGTCTGGCGGCAGTGCAATCGACCCCTCGGTGTTGTTAAGCTTGCAAAGTTTAGCAGACCTAGAATACTCTGTATTTCTCTGAGGGAAGACCGATTCCTCAGTAGTATCTTGTTGATGCTTTCCTTCACCTTTTATACCTTTGATGTGGGTAGGGCCCTGGTTACTTGCCGGGTGTTCCACATCAGGCCCAAATATTCTAGATGTTGCGTAGGTCCCAGAACTGATTTTTGATCATTTACCTGCCAGCCTAAACTTTCTAGGGTCTTGAGAGTGTCCGAGACCTGATCTGATAACTTGTTCTTGTCCTGATTGGCAAGGATATAGTCGTCCAGGTATACACTAAGAGTCTTATACCTCTTCCTCGTAGGAGCTCTGCAATCCAATTTGATACCGCTGCAAAAGTCCGGGGGGATGAAGACAGGCCAAATGGTAGCGCTATCAACTGTAGTACCTCTTGATTGTAATAGACTCTTAAGAAACAACGATGGAACTCTGCAATTGGTAAGTGGCTGTTGTAGGTCTATTTTTGCCATCCAGTCGTTCTTCTGTAAGAAATCTGCTACATCCAACTGGGAAACCAGTTGAAAATGTTTGGTGGCTACATACTGGTTGAGGTCCCTCAGGTCGAATATGGGTCGCATGCTTCCATCCGATTTCTTTATTAAAAACATCTTTGACAGGAAGCTGGAATTTAAATCTTGTGGTACCTCTAACACTGCCTTCTCTTTCAAGTCCTTGATAACTGCAGATATCTCGGGGAAGTTTTTCGTTGTAAATCTGTTCAGTACACTACTTGTTAAATGATGGAGGGGTGGCTTCTTCCTGAAGGGTATGCGTCCTCTTGTTACAATATTTACAATGAATTGATTTGCACCCAGATCCCTCCATGCCTGTGCACTTTGTGTTAGACATCCTCCCCGAAAAGTCTGCTTCTGTACATAGTCACTTATGTTTATTATCCTGGTTGGTAAAGTCCTTCTTGGCAGAGAAGTTGCTTCGGTTGTTGCGAAAATTAGTCCGATTCCTGGCTCTATTGTCTGGTCCTGGGTTCCTACTATCTTGTCCATGATTCTTATTCTTATATGCCTGGGGTCTTCTGTCCTGTCTGTTATTTGATGAGCGATCTCGAATCTGTCCTTTATATAAGGTTTGTTAAGCCATGTCTGAAAGCCTCCAAGAGATTGTATGAGAGGCTGCAATGCATCCCTGCTGAACAGATACTCGGTACTTGGAGAAATGTCTCTTAATGCCGTTTTCAGGTTAATATTATTTATTTCTTTTAAAATTCTCTCTCTCCTTATCTCAATACACTCTCCCCGTCTCCCACAAATTATCTTCATCTTCTTCTCTGAGCACTTGTGGATAGAGGAGCCCGTGTCTAAGAGAGAAGTTACTTTATCAAATAAAGAGGTTGGATTTAATTCCCTGGGGCTCCTTGCTGCCCAATTGATGAGCTCTTGAAGGCCCTCTCTCAACAGTTCCGTATTTTCAATTTCCGCATTTGTTAGCCCGGCTAACATGTTTTCAGCCGACGCTAAATAATCTCTGTTGGCTTTGAAATGTGTAAAATCTCTGTAGAATAGACTTGTATCTCAAGCCTTTCCAGGCTTGAGAGTTAAAATGCTGGAGCTTAGTAACCTTCTCGAGGCGCTCCTTATTAGCAGGACGGGTCACTTTCTTGTCGTCACACTCCGTTTGTAACTCATCTATTTGAAAGGTATTTGTAACCTGCACTGCTGGTTGTGCACTGCAAGGGTTAACCAGGTACTAATCCGTCGTTGATGTGCTGTGTTTCTCTACTGTACTGTAAGAGGTAGGTATTTGATTGTTTTGAGAAAAAGCCGTTAAATATTGAGGCAACTGTGTCAAATACCCTGATATGAAATTCACTTGATGAACTAGAGAATCTACTCGTGGGTCAGTGGGTATATTACGTCTATCGCACGTTTATTAGGGTAGGTAGGTTTATTAGGGGGGAGCGATGAGGAGCCTTCGTCATCTTCCGAAGATGACGAGGACTCACTCTGACGATTGATGCCACTCGATCGTCGTCGTCATGATCGGCATTCTCCATCCAAAGCAATGTCATCCTCCGACCGGTAACTAACAATAGTAATAACACTGTTACCTTCGTCATCCTCGCCCCGCGTGCTCATCTTTTGGATAAATAAACACTTCACTATCCACAGAAAGCACTTTAGTAACAATAAAAACACTTATTGCTCACTTATTCACTTTGTTTACATTTATTTTTACCGATTCAAATATTTTGCCACACGGCCTGTGCAAAAAATTATCACGCTATGAGTTGACAGATGACAGTTGCGCGCCTTTAGGGAGCGTTTTCGGGGCGCGCTCTGCTGCGTGCGAGTATGATGTGTTGAAGAACAGGTAACGTCAGACAAAGGTAAAGACATTTTAACTTCATTTAGCATGGCCTGATGGGAAAAGTATAGACGCTTCTGCAATAAATGCTGTGTGTTTTGGAAACACATGTATTAATATTTCAAGGGTTTGTTAAACATATATTAACGACTAATAACAACCACTGAGTTAAACAGTTTATACCTTCTTTATTATTTTAGCTAATACAATCTTATTCTTAAATAACTGTATCCACTACTCCACTTGTTCGCCTTTCGTTAAACCTCCATCTTCTTGAATGAATCATCAGCCGGCTCCCTCGTGTTTTTTCACATTTTCGATCCCGTGGCGCCATCTATTGGTCGCCTCATGTACTCAGAGGTTCAGGTGTAAAGTATTTGGTTCTAACATAACATAAAACAATAAAATTGCTAACATTCGGCCATTCTGTCACTTGTCTGACCTCAGACAATGGCCTAAAACTGGATTTTTCAATACAATAGTCTTTAATCACGAAATTGAACAACAAGATGGACAAATACTCAAAACTATATACTTAAGGCAATTCGGCCATCCCGTGTACATAGAATGACCTCATTCTAAAGATATCTGCTACTCTTCAATAAACCATCAGTGGTACACTCACTCTGATGACAGCACTACTACTTGCACCCATCAGCAGCACTCTCGCTCCGAGGTTAGTACCTTCTTCAGCCGTCGGCAGCACGCTCGCTCCGCGGTCAGCAATACTACTTGCTGTCATCGGCAGCACGCTCGCTCCGAGATCAGCTTTCATACTTGCAGCCATCGGCAGCACGCTCGCTCCGAGGTCAGCAATACTACCTGCAGCCATCGGCAGCACGCTCGCTCCGAGGTCAGCACAAGTTGGTCACAGCCATCGGCAGCACTCTCGCCCCGAGGTCTGGACCTAAAACATAAAACACTCCAAGCAGAAACGTGATCGGATCGTAATTTATGTAATAAAGTGCTTAATACATGTTAATTTAAGTGCTTATTACGAGTTAATTCCTATACGGGTGAATATAAGAGAATAGGTTATACTTATTAAAATTGACTTTCTATTACTGAACACATACCTACATATTGGTAGTATTTTTGCTATGAACTGGTCTGTCGCAGCCATCGGCAGCATCCTCGCTCCGAGGTCTGGACTGAAAAGATAAACAACTCCAAGCAGAATCATTGTTCGTTTTAAGGCTTTTAAATAGTTTTATATATTTGAATTTATTGACATTTATTTGTTTTTACTGATTGTTAGTTTATACCAAGGTTATGCCAAGTGTACATGACTAATTAGAGATTTAGTCTTGTTATGTTTATAAATAAAAGTTTAGATTGTATATGATTTTGTTTTATTTATTAAGGTTTTTACATCACTTGTTCATTTGATCAATAGTTTTAACATTCATTTAAAAATTACAGTATAATCAATTAATATGAGATGAGAGGACTTACTTACTACGTGATCTACGTATACAAAGTGGTATCCGTATTTTTGATTTTGATTGATTGATTTGATGTTATCAATTTTTATGAATTCATTAATTTAGCGTTTCTTTGGGCATAAACACGTTAATAAACTTCAAAACTCTAATCGTCATCGGAGGAGTTTCCATCTGATACTCCGTTTCCCATGTTCACATCTTGGTCCACCTCTGGTATTGCGCCAGCCTCTTTGTCTCCTTCGCGTAAGGTGAAACTAACCCATGGCTTGATCTTATCTGCGGCATACACGTTTTGATATTTTCTTTTGGTGTGCCCTTCTATACTGCTGACTTCGTATCTATCGGACCCGAGGACTTTAGTTACTCTATACGGGCCACTGTAACGAGGAAGAAGCTTGTTGCTCTCACCTACATTATTAAGCTGTTTCTGCACCAACACTAAGTCACCTTCTTTATACGTATTAGCAACACGCCTCTTCTCGTTGAACCGCCTCTCCATTTTTTTTTGGTTGTCATCGATAGTGTGTGTTACTTCTGCTCTTATTTTATCCAGGAGATCCTCGCTTGGCTGTGTGTCTTCACTTGTCAGTGCATGAAGATGTCCTTCTGTTAGATTCACCGTGCGTTTGCCGAACACTACTTCAGTTGGAGTCTTACCAATACATTTATTCAGAGTATTGTTGAGACTCCATTGTACAGTGTTAAGATGAGTGTCCCAGTCCTTATCATTTTGTCCATGCGTTAGGGCGGCTAGAGATGCCAAAACTGAACGATTATAACGTTCTATTTGGCCGTTGGCCCTAGGCATGGCCACGGCGTTCTTTACGTGTTTAATCTCCAACTCGTGTGCAAAATCTGCAAATTCATTAGATGTGAAACTAGTTCCACGATCTGAAATAAGCAGATTTGGACACCAAAAATACCAAACACATCTCGAAGTGCTGTAATCGATGTCTTGCTTTTTGTATTGCGTACTGCTTTTAATATGATGAATTTTGAATATCCGTCAATAATACCCAGTATGTACGTGTTCCCTGTTTTGCTTTTTACAAAAGGGCCTAGGTGGTCTATGTGTACACTATGGAATGGGATTGGTGTTTTAGGTATAGGGTGAAGGAACCCTTCCTTTTTACCAGTTGGCTGTTTTGCGTAGGCACAGGGAATGCACGCACGAACGTATTTCTTCACAAATGATGTCATGTGAGAAAACCAATAGGTCTGCCTAATTTTATCTAAAGTCTTTTCGATTCCTATGTGCCCACAGTCATCATGCGACATATGACATACCTTCCATCGGGCATCTTGAGGTACGACCCACTTCCAGGAATCTTCTACTTTTCTAAATACTTTCCCATCCTTGAGAGTATAATTATTTTTGACATCCCTAGCTTCATCACAATTGTTATTAAGAACGGATTTAATAAGGACCAATTGTGGATCCGTATTCTGAATATCATCAATGCCGGGCATTGTGGATATTTTAAGCACATTACAGGCTGAAGTCTCAAGGGGTTCGCTAATACCTACTGGGTTGCGGCTTAGCGCATCTACATGGGTCATTTGGGCTCCAGGCCGATATTCGATTGTGAAATTGAACTCTTGGGCTTGTAACCACCATCTTGCAATTCTAGGGATCAGATCTCGTTTTGTCCATGTTAATCGTACTGCATTGCAATCGGTTACTACTCTGAACTCTACTCCAATGAGGTAGGTACGAAAACGGTTAAGAGACATAACCACGGCCAACGTTTCAAGTTCAAAGGAGTGAAAGTGTTGTTCTTCGGCCGTGGTTTGCCTACTAAAATATGCTACTGGACGAAGGGGAGCCTTTTCATCGGGCCGTTGCATGAGAATGCCTCCAATTCCCAGTTGACTGGCATCTGTATGTAGTTCGGTCATTTTAGTAGAGTCATAAATGGCCAGAACTGGTCGAGATACTAATATCTGCTTTGTTGTCTTAAAAGCTTCTTCTTGTGGTTGCTCCCAAACCCATTTCGTATTTGCCTTAGTCAAACATGTAAGCGGTCTTGCTAAGGTGGCAAATCCAGGCACGAATCGGCGGAAAAAACTAGCGAGGCCAATAAACTGCCTAATTTCATGGGCGTTTTTGGGCCTTTTGAACAAAGCGACCGCTTCGGTTTTCTTTTGACCCGGCTTAACTCCTTGCGCTGAGATTTCGTAGCCAAGGTATTCTATATGTGTTCGGAAAAAATGGCATTTGCTCAGATTAAGCGTAAGATTCGCTTCTCTGAGAGCTTCAAGTACCAGGCGTAATTTTGACATTCCTTCGTCAACGGTTTTGGAAGAAATCACTATGTCGTCCATATATGCAAGGACACCAGGTATTTTCTTTGCATTTAATACTTTGTGTATTAATCTTTGGAATACCGCTGGAGCGTTGCATAATCCGAACGGCATCCTGTTATATTCATAGTGTCCGTCTTGGGTTATGAATGCCGTTACATGCTTTGATCCTTCTGCGATGGGTATTTGATGGTACCCGGATGTCAACTCCAGCGTAGTAAAGTAGTTCTGACCAGACAAACTGTCGATCTGATCCTCAATCAATGGCATAGGGTACTTGTCTTTATGTGTCTTTTTGTTAAGAGCACTATAATCCACGCATAGGCGCAATTCTCCGTTTTTCTTTAGAACTACCATAGTAGTTCTACCATACCGAATACGCGAGCCCTATCATAATAGGGCTCGCGTATTCGGATTCTGACTCGCGTATTATGCCATTAGTACATAAGTCGTCAATCATATTTTTAACTTTTTCCCTTTCTGTAACGGGTAATCGATAAGGCCGGTATGTAACCGGGGTATCATCCTTTAGTTTTATGTGCATCTCAGTTAAGTCCGTTTTACCTAACTCAGACATGGTGAATGCAAAAACATCTCTGTTGTGATTTAACAATGTACACAGATCGTTTTTCAAATTTTCCGGTAGTTCATCGTCAGTGTTAACTTTGTCCATTCTGATTTGTTTGTCATCTTGTTCAGCAATCCTACAAATATTCTTAATCTGGTCATGCAACTTCGTATCTTTGTCCTTGCTATGTATGTGAACCTCACGTTTAGTGAGCATGAATTCAGGCAGTAATATACCTCTGGCTATAAGTTGTTTTTTTTTTTTAGTTTGACAGCTGTGTTTGTTAAACCCAAAATGACTATATTTGCTCGACCCTCCTCAAAAGCATATACTCCAGGCAAAATGATATACTCCGATCCCGGTTTTAAGCACGCTTCCGACGTTATAAACAAGTAAGTACGATCCAAATATTCAGGAGTAAAAACAGGGACTGCTGTCGCTCCGTTCACATCGACTGCTTCCTCTATGATAATTTGTACTGGTTTATCTAAGGCCTTAAACAAGATCAATTCATTATTTGTTTTGTAGACCCTTATGTCAGGCAGTTCTGTAAGGTTTTGTCCTATAAGAATGCAAGTACCATATGGTAGCATGGACTGTGGAACTACGTATGCGTCAATATTTTCTGTTATGCTGTCAACCTGAAGCAGTACTTTGACTTGTGCACTAGGCTTTATTGAACCATTTGCAAAGCCCTTCAATAATGGTAGCTCATCGTCACTTTGTTCATGTATCACAAAATTGGTCGCGATCTTGTCACTAAGTAACGTGCACTCACTGCCGAGGTCAACAAAACCTTTTACTTTGTGCGCATTGACCATAACATCTTTAACATACTTGTCCGATGAACCTGATCAAGAGTCTATTTTACTGACATTCTTAGGTGCAGTTGGCCCTGTCTGTACCCTGTCTAAACCAAGAGGAGGTTTATCATATTTCATATTATTGTGACCAACGCGCTTACATTTCCCGCACCTAATGAAATCTTTTGAACAACCATGCCAAGTGTGGCCCTTCTCACCACAGTTATAACAATTAACATTGATATTTTTCTTAGTACCACCCTCTGAATTGTGTGCGAGCTTTTGAGGGATGACTGCGATGGGATCGCGATTGCCACCACTAGGTTTAGAATACTCCTCTCTTTTAGTCGTAATTTTTCTGAAATAAGAAAGAACGTCTTCGGGCTCCTTAAAACACAGACCCTGTGCACCCATTCGTATGTTGTGCTCAAAAATTCCGTGAGTTAAACAGTCGACTGCCTTACGTCTGCTAATTTCACACCTATTAATTAGGCGGATCTTATCATAGTAGTACTCTTCGAGAGTTTCGGTTCTCTTGCTTTTTCGAGCCAACATCTCTCCAAGTAAGTCCCCATAATTATCTTCATCGGGAAAAGCCTTCAACAGTTTTTTTCTGCCAACCAGACCATGAATATTTGACGCTAGTTAACCCGTCATACCAGCGTTTCGCTAATCCGGTAAGTCTCGGCAAGACGTAAAAAATTGTTTGTTTTTCAGATCACTCGTAAACACTAGCAGATTCGTTGATTTTAAAGAGCCAATCTTTCATTGTTTGCGACTTTGCCTGAGGGTCGAACTCAGGAATCACGTTTTGAGATCCATGGCCATGTGAGGGGCGATTCCTATTGTCTAATGCCGCTACTAGCTTTTCTAAAACTGTAGACTCTGCTGTCTCGCTAGTGCGATCCCTGGACGACTGACGTTTACGCCTCTTTCCGCCCTTTCATCTACTCGACCGTTTCGTTCGGACTGGTGATGAGGATGTACTAGAACTTGAAGAGCTCCTACGCCTTTTCCGATTCTTCCTACTTCTAGACTTGTTCCTGCCATCTGAACTATCACTTGAGGAGTTTTCAGAGTTCTGAATCCTACGTTTTTTTCTTTTTGTCGTTTTGGAAGCATTTGCATTGAGAGCTAGTGGGGGTGTACCCGGATCCGACATCACTATTTTAGTACCGAAAACAAAAAAAATTACCATTGAGTTCTATTTTCATACTTAATACTATTTTATTGCAATCATAATGTATCTCCAACGATGGAGACTATAATAAATGTTTCATTATAATTTCAATCGTGAATAAATAAAAGAACTATTGGCAACAAGGTCTTAAAATAAACAACCATATCAATAGATAACACTAGTCATCAACTGTCCTGAGCGTACTTGCAGTAAGACACTTCCAAAAATGTTTTATCTTTGTTTCTTTTGTATCTCTTAGCAGTGCGCCTGCGCTGCGCGCTTTTGATATCTACCCGCTAAGTTAGAAAATTCTACCTGGTTATCTTGTACCAAGCGACAAAACGCTCAAATTTGCATGATATTTTAAGAAGTAAGTATAAGTATGTTCTGATATAAGTGAAATAATGTTATTCTTTTTGAGAAACAAAGATATTTAAACCTATATAGGTTATAGGTATTTTAGATTAGCATGGAATGTTCAAATATTCAACGGATAAATTTAAATACGCACAGTACAGTACTTAAAAAAAACATGTAATGTAATTCACGGCTTTTCTATAATCGCATATTGTTAAGTAAACAGCTAATTAGTTATCATATGTATGTACATAATATCTCCCTTCCACCTTGTTTGTGGTAAAAATAATATATGTGTAGTAGTTGTAAAATTTGCCACTAAACTTGCTTATTTTATACCTCGTATAATCTCTCATCTGTAAGTACTAGAACTTCGTTTAATAGAAAGCTACACGCTCATAATCTCTGTTAAATAAACTGACCATAAACAAACACAAATAAATAATGTCACAAGCTTGATACAGAACTCTTATATAAAAGAAAAACTCACCTGGTGTTTTCGAATTCAGGCCGATCACTTTTCGGTTCTTTTCTCTCACTTCTGAACTATTAACGACTAATAACAACCACTGAGTTATACAGTTTATACTTTCTTTATTATTTTAGGTAATACAATCTTATTCTTAAATAACTGTATCCACTACTCCACTTGTTCGCCTTTCGTTAAACCTCCATCTTCTTGAATGAATCATCAGCCGGCTCCCTCGTGTTTTTTCACATTTTCGATCCCGTGGCGCCATCTATTGGTCGCCTCATGTACTCAGAGGTTCAGGTGTAAAGTATTTGGTTCTAACATAACATAACACAATAAAATTGCTAACACATATAACATACAACATACAGCATACATATAACGTATAACATACAAAATATAACATATAGGGTAGGGGAACCAAAAGATGAACGATTTAGCGACTACACCAACTTTAGACAGTTTGTTCTCAGTGAAATTAACAAATTTCACGCAATATTATTTTTGTATATGGTACAATACATTCAGTCAACAAAGTATCGGGAATGGATGATTTGTTTATGGTTCCAAATTCAAATTTTTGTTTTTTTTGTTGTTGTTAGATTGGCACAACTGTTTTCTATTTTGGCGCGGAGTTTGAGTTGCATCTGTTATTTATATTAAATACAGTGCTGTTTTTAGTTATATAATATCTAGTGTGTATTGCGAATTTCATAATGGACAAAAACATTGAACAAAGAGTTTGTCTTAAATTTTGCATCGCCAATGGAATTTCGTGTTCGGAGTCACTGAAAATGTTACAGAAGGCTTACGGTGATTCGACTTTATCAAAAACACGTGTTTATGAGTGGTACAAAGCGTTCAAAAGCGGTCGAGATGTGATGGAAGATTTGCCTCGCTCTGGTAGGCCATCAACGTCTGCAACTGAAGTTAACATCGCAAAAGTGAAGAAAATAGTGACTGAAAATCCTCATTCAACTTTGAGAGAGATAGCCGCCGAACTTTCTGTATCTCACGAGTCGATCCGTACTATTTTAACTAATCATTTGGGTATGAAACATGTTACCGCTCGGCTAGTCCCAAAAGACCTGAATTTTCTCCAAAAACTCAATCGCATGAGAGTCGCTGAGGACATGCTAGAACGAGTCAATTCCGACCCAACATTCATGAAACGCATTGTTACTGGTGACGAGACGTGGGTTTACGAGTTTGACATGCAAACTAGTCAACAAGCTTCGGAGTGGCGCTTCGTGGCACCCGTTTTCAATCGGTAGAAGACATAAAGGAGAATTCGCGCCGAGAACTGAATTCAATTCCGGAAACAGCGTTTAAAAAATGTTTTGATGATTGGATTATTCGTTGGCGTAAGTGTATCGTTTCTGAAGGAGCATACTTTGAAGGTGATAAAATAAATTTGGATGATTAACAAACAGTTTGTGTATTATTGATCTTTTCCCGGTACTTTCTTGACAGAGTAGTATATAATAATAATATAACATAGTCTAGATTAGAAATGACTATTACAAAGCCTGTTATTCTTACACGGTATTATTCTAAAAATCGTTGAAACCAAAAATGTACCGATTTGCCCTAAAGATGAACAGAGTGCCCTAATTCTGAACAGTTTGGACCCAATAGTTGAACTAGTAAAATAAAAAGACATAATATTGCCATTTTAAGGAACTTTTAGAAATAAAATGCGTGTTAACCAAATCAGACTTTATTTTTTAATTATTGACATATAATATTATTTACCTACTACATATTAGGTACCTTTTTCCTAGTCGCATATATCTTATTAAATTTATACTGCCTTTCTTTTCTGGGTGCCATCTGTCATAAACAAATAGATTTAACTTGGCTTACTTACTGTCCAATTTATTCACTTACTATAACTTTTGCCCGTGACTGTGTCCGCTTAGAAGTCATTAATCACTGCTCCCTCGGGAACTATTCAATTTTCCGTAATAAAAAGTAACCTTCGTCTTTCCACGGGCCTCAAACTATCTCCACGCTAAATTTCACCAAAATCGGGTCAGTAGTTTAGCCGTAACAAACAAACAGACAGATGACATTTATAATATTTGTATCGATAGTACATACAGTATAGTATGGTAGTATGGATTAGTAAATATTTCCATAAACACCTAGTGCTCATATTAAAATACGATGCCTTAAACTTGAACGACTGAATATACTTAGTTCAACTTTGCGAAACAGAATTTATGAAATGAAAGAACAAAGTCAATTAAGAATTCAGCTTCTGGAATATAACCCAAAACTTGAACTAGTAAATTTAATTCGTTCAAGTATTAGGCACAAATTGAATTGTTGAACAGTGATGTTTTCATAGTAATTGAAACACCAAAATCATCGGATTAGACATCAAAAGTTCTGTTCATCTTTTGATTTTAAAATACAGAAGCACTTAACGATCATTTTAAGTTATAAAATTTTCATCTGTCATTTCAGTACGATTTATTAGAGAGGTTTTAAAAAAATACGCTTTGCCTAGTAGTTGAACACCGTTCAAGTATTAGCTTACGTATACATTTTTGAAACCATAACTTGAACGGCATATTTCTCGTAAATTAACAACAAATATGAAATATCGTCTTAATACAACTAAAAAGTGATTAATCAAGAATTCATACCAAGTAAATCCTTCTAAGAATGTCAATTATTGAATTTTATACGTAATTTAAAGCTTAAATTTCGAGTGCTCTTACCTGATCTATTTTTCCATACTATCCACGTTTTCGGCGGGAAGCTCCAGAGCGGTGACCGATCACGGCCGTGGCTGTGGCGTAACTTTAAGTGAGTTTTAATGGCGGCGTAGCCATAGAGTTACCGTTTAAGAAAAACAAAATCCGGACTATGCAATATTTGTCACGATTTAATTATTTGATTATTTCGATCGATTGTTCATCTTTTGGGTGGTGTTCATCTTTTGGTTCCCCTACCCTAATACATAAAATAAAACAAATTAGAAATCGTTGATTACTAATAATAATAATCTCCTTTTACGGCTTCACATCTGACTTTTTCAAATAAAATTGGACTGAGCAGCACTACTTTCGACGCGGCCATTGTTTAGGAGTTGCCGTCTTGTTAGTCTACCAACCCGCCTCATCCAACTGTTTAGGTACGGTCAGTTGCAAAATTGCATGGACACCTTAATGCCTATAATCCCGTGAGCTAAACACATGAGTTCACGTTCACAAAAAACTAACTTGATTGTTAACTGATCTACTTATTTCAACTGTCTACATTACGGTTCATGAGATACAGCCATTATTAAGATCGCGCAAAAACAAACGTTTATTGTATGGGGGCCCCCTTTAATTTGAACTTTATTTTATTTTCAATATTTGTTGTTATAGTAGCTATTATATAGTATTACTCACTTTTTGAAAATCTCTTGTGTACATGAGATTTTCAAAAAGTGAGTAACTATATATTACGGTTAAAGATATACAAGTGTCATACAGAGTCACAGAAACAAAAGTTTTTCTGGTTTGGATATATCCGCGTAATAGGAGTCCGGTGTAGTTTTGGCCTGTATCGAAATTATATGAGTTAAAAACTCCCACGTCGTTAACTTTTAGGAACCGAAGGGACAATTTTGAACCTACTTAACTCTGTGTATGACCCACAACGATTGATAAGGTTGAGCAAAAAACACCGAAAATATTTGTGTCTCCTTGTTTTGACGACACTCATTTCATCGAATGTGTAGTTTCATTTCATAGAAAGCTAATTTCTGCTGAAACCTTATTGTTTTCAAGTTATCTTAAGCACGGGTTACGTAAGTTAGGTTAGGTTAGACCTGAGACCACCAAAAAATTATAACTCCTGAACGTGGAAATGTCTGTCGATGAAATGAAAATTCGGCGAAGTATTTGAAAACATTATATAAAATGAGTGTCGGTGATTCAAGGGTAAACCGAAAAAATTACCTCAATTTTGTTAGAGGGCCCCCACCTTCGATATTTTATTTTATTTTAATTTCATTATTTGTTAGCGGCAATAGAAATACACACTTTGTGATAATTTCAACTGTCTACCTATTACGGTTCATGAGATACAGCACGCTGACAAACAGACGGACGGGTGACGGAGGCTTAGTAATAGGGTTCCGTAGGCATTCCTTGGATACCAAAATGTTAAGTGTGTTTAATTTACAAATGCGCCATTTTACCTTCAAAAGCCAATATACACGTGCTCCTAATCGTGACACATCCAAAGTTCGACAACAGAAACGTTACCTAGGAACAAAAATTATTATGAACACGATGATTATTTTTATCACTATTTCTACCACGATTGAAATAAATAATTATATCTCACGAATCATTTAACGTTGAAATAAAAATTTTATATGTAGTTTTCTCTTATATAAATACTGGACGGGCGAGCAACCAAACACCTGAATATTACAGACCACAGAACATACACAATGGTCAACATGAAATGTCTAACAGTGTTCGCCACGTTGGTAATGCCATTACTGGCTTTACCAAATATAAAATCACGTGAGTATTTATTCAATTTGTATGATATTTTGCCTATCTGCTTTATTTGATAATTATAATGTGTTGTTTTTTAGGGTTCCGTACCAAATACTGAAAAACGTAACCCTTATAAGATGACTTTGTTGTCCGTCTGTCCGTCGGTCTGTTTGCACATTTCAAAACATTTTATTTTTTATTTTTAGTCCTTTACTATCGGATTTATTACCAAAAAATCCGGTCAAGTGCGAGTCGGACTCGCGCACCGAGGGTTCCGCACAAACTTGTAATGTAAATAGTTCGTAAATCACGGGAATACCATATATACACCTCCAGTATAAACTGACACGCAATCAGCATGCACTTTCGTACTTAGTGGGTGTCAGTTTATATTGGACTTATTTTTTATGTGATGTAACTACAAATTAACGGTTTTCGAAATTTTCCTTTACTTGTGGTATAAGACATTGCTTCTTGCCAAATTTCATGATTCTAAGTCAACGGGAAGTACCCTATACGGTTTTGATTTCCTTGAGATTCCCTTTAATATGCGGCATAAACGGCCGTATCTTTTGATTGCGTTGACTTAGATGTTTGATTTTTTTCACTGATCCAAGGGATTGCAGACCTAAGTATTTGATATGAATTTTAACTTGATACCTTCACGCGTCCCTGAGAAAAAGGGTCTTGACAGACACACAGATAGACAGACAGACTGACAACAAAGTGATCCTATAAGGGTTCCGTTTTTTCCATTTAAGGCACAAACTTGTAGGCATGTATCCTACAAGTTTATGCGGAACCCTCCGTGCGCGAGCCCGACTCACACTTGACCGGCTTTTTTAAGAAAACTTAGCTTAAAGCTAAAAAAACGTAAATGACGAAAGACGTTCATATTCAGTGTCTGATTGCGCGAAAACCAAAAGTGATATCGCCTTGGTAAGTATAAAAAAATAAAAAAATAAAAAAAATCTTTATTCAGAGCTTTTTTTTACAATGTTTAACTATGTACTAAACAAAAGCATTAGACACTTATAAATTACACGCCTGAACTAGGATGCTCCTGTATCTCAGGCGTAAAAGAACTTAAAACAATTATTTACATGCAAAATGTAGTTACAAGTTATTTAGAATTTATAATAATTTAAAATATCTATATATATTATTGAAATCAACAACAAAATAAGTAATATACAATAATAACAGAAATATATGAACGCTTATAAGAGTGTACCTAAATCGTATTTTGCAAGCTAAATAGCTTGTAGGACATTAATGCAAATGTCTGCGTCGTCAAAAATTATTAACTGGGTTAAAGTCAATGTTGCATAAAATTAAATAATAATCATGATTACTGATTTATGTGCTTGCTAAAATTATGTAAATTGCGGTTTACGGTCAGTAGGGCAACATTGTGATCGGTATTGGCGAGGTAGTAACTAATGACTTATAATAATAAAAGGAATAGAACAAAAATAATTTAGAAGTTAGGGGCGGCGCGCTTTATTATTTTATTATTTTATTACTTTCCTACACCCTTTTCATAACGGTTTTCTTTGAAACTGGAAAAAACCGCGTTTCGGGACACGTTCAGGGCGCTGGGGGACCAAGCTCACCCTTAAAGTTGATACATTTTAACTTCGCCCTAGTACGGACATATCCCTATTGAGAAAAGGACTCCTTTAATTTTGCCAAATTTTTATCGAAGAAGCCGAGTGACACTGCATTGGATACATTTACTCGAACCTATTAAGGCCTTATTTCTCGCCCTCAGATTTTGTTTTTGCCAGTGCAGCTAAGAGTCAGATTTTTTTACAGACTAAACTTACGACCTTAAATCCTAGTCGAAAAAACAATGTTCTATAATTATCCTATAAAAAGTTATTAATTTCTTAAACAGACTATTTTTGATACGGACTAGAACTGACTCACTCAACAAACCTATAGGGTAGGTAGTTCCCGATGACCTAGAGCCTTGTTATTTGGCACAAGGAGAATTTTCGGATATAAGAAGGGATTGTGAAGTGGATAAATCGTCTCCTTATATGCCCCCTCCACGACTCCCTATCCCACTCCCACTCCCGTCGACAACGATGCCAGGCTTCCTGGTTTCAGTACAAAATAGACTCCACATCGAGTATTTGGCACTGAAATATTTATAAATACCTTTTTTTCTAGGTTAGTCAGTCAGTCAGTGTCAATTGTATCGATTTTTAACTGCGTATAAACTATAAAATAATAATCAAAAATAATAATAATCCAGCCTATATACGTCCTACTGCTGGGCACAGGCCTCCACTCACAATGAGAGGGTTTGGGCTATAGTTCCCACGCGGGCCCAGTGCGGATTGGGAACTTCGCACACACCGTCCAATTGCTTTGCAGGTGTGTGCAGGTTTCCTCACGATGTTTTCCTTCACCGACAAGCTCATGGTAAATATACAAATTATACTTCGCACATAAATTCCGAAAAACTTAGAGGTACGAGCCCGGGTTCGAACCCAAGACCCTCTTCTTAAGAGTCGGCAGGTCAAACCATTAGGCTACTACGGCTTTTTTTTAAATAATAGGCTTTTATAAACTTGAAGTTTCTAGGAGAATTTGTAAAATTTACCCCCTTGCATGAATTAAGTTCAAAGTTAGAGGAGGGTTTAAATACGCACGAAATTATCTTGTAAAAAATGGTTTAACAGTACTGGCGTGCTTGATCATGGCGGGGTTAGCCAGATCTTGGTAAATTTCTATCCTAAAGAAACATTATTCTCCTCCTTGGATATAGTCAGTAAGTTAGTAGTAGGTAGTTATCCTTAACGTTAGTGTGGCGCTGAGTCAATAAGTTGTGCGATGTCGTTAACACAATTGTTTTTTCCAGATCTATCCGGCTTCCCGACGTTTCCAAGTAAGCCACTTTACAGTATTTATAAACAAATAAAGTATCATTAACCTCATCCAAACAAAAGTTATATTTTTAAATAGCAAATATTGTTGTAGCAGAGAAAAAACAAGAAATTGTGTTTTAAATTTATGTAGTTACAAATATTTTATGTTCTTATAAATAAATTTCAAGATCTACAGAACTTCGCACCCATTTAGACCTCAACTCTTTAGTCGGCGAAGTCGACAACCACGCATAATTCTTAATATTGAACTTGGCTCCCAATTTCACATTCATGTTTTTGATGGGATTTTATATTAACGTGCGTGATTTTATAGTTGTATGCAACATTTTGTAAAGGGTGGTGAGCAATTGTTACAGTGCAATTGCTATTAAATGCGTGCCGTAGTGAATAACAAATTATACTCAATGAAAAGCGAACATAACATTAATCCCTAATAATATAATAAATGCGAAATTAACTCTGTCTATATTATGTCTGTCTGTTTCCTCTTCACGCTTAAATCGCTTAAAAACCCGATTAAAATAAAATTTAGTTGGGAGATAGTTTGAGACCTGAAGAAGGAAGGACATAGGATAATTTTCATCCCGGAAAATTTGATAGTTCCCGTGGGATACCGATTAACGACTTCTACGCGGACGGAGTCGCCGGCAAAAGCTAGTATCTAGTAGTTAGTAATAAATAAATGTTAAAACATTTGAGACATGCATCATTATCAAATAGATGAACACTAAGGAGATACCTCATCAAGGTGCACCAACGACGTGATTAAGCTTGAGGGAAACCGACGGATGCAAGCGGCGCAAGGCTGGACCTTATTGCAAACCTTGGGAGGGGCCTATGTCCAGCAGTAGACGTCTTTCGGCTTAAATGATGATGAAAAAAATAATTTCTGTATATTGGTAACAAATTTATTTACAGGTACAGGCTCATCGGCCTACTCGTATTCCAGTAGTAGGGTTAGTGGCAATAATGGTGGTGACAGTAATAGTAACGCGATAGCAGCTTCCCAAACCCACGCAAGCAACCAAGGCAGTGGTCAAGTTACAGCTATATCTACGGCCACAGCATCTGCAAAATCTACTGGTCAAGGCAATGCTGCGACTACAGGTTAATTGAATACAAACTTATTACTATACATTAAAATAAAATAAATCATTTAAATAAAACTAACTTAAACAGGTAACAGGTTAAGGTGGTTGGCAATATTTTAAATTTAAGTTTTGCAAAGGACAATCCAACTCGAAATTACCATCAATAAAATTATTTCTGTTGGTAACAAATTTATCTTTATTTACAGCTTCCAGTGTCAGCACATTGGCTAGTGGTAACAAAAATGGCAGTGGTCAAGCTCCAGGTTCAGGTGTTGGCAGTGCGACCACTAATCAAAACGCTATGACAAATGCTACTAAAGCCTCCAATAACGGTTCCGGAAACGGTAATGAAAGCAGTGCTGAATAGGTTTACTACACCTCATACGCCACACCGCCCACATCCAGGGGAATGGGGTATCCCCTCCCACCCCGGAGAAAGATATAAGGAGGGGTTGTGAAGTGGGTAAGGGGAGGGCATCTTATCCACTTCACATTCCTTATATAAAGAAAAAAAAAAATGCCCCCTCCACATAGCATGCGAGATCGTGGGCGTATGGGTATCTCCTAGTATTTTAATTATTATTTAAATTTGCAATTACTTTAATATAACAAGGGCTGGCAATTTAAGTTTTGTATTTAATATTTTGTTGTCAGCTTTTATTTTCCAACGACCAACTCGCCAACAAATTGGATAACAGGCGACCATTCTACAATTTTAAAATGATATTACATAAAAAATGCGCTTCCAAAATTAGGGTTACTACGTAGAGTTGATTACTACCTACTAAACGTCGAGGAAGAGGGTTTGCTATTAAATTGTTATAATCTGTCTGATGTCCAGGAGACATGTGTGTCGTCTCACGTCACGTGCTGTTGTCATTTTGATTGCTTGCTGTGTAAATCTTTGAAATTATTAATTTTAATTTTATTGTTTCATATTATTATTTTTTGATGATGAATATTTACTTGGACATCATATATTTATTCATTAGTCTTGTTGACATTTGAAAACTCTTTACATCTACATAAATTATTATTTACCGTGGAAACCGTCTGCATGTCCTCTGTAACTTTTATTTATTTGACATTATTTAAAACTGGAAATATTTGGTTAACTTTGGCAATAACATATTATTGCCAATGACCCATACCCCATAGGCCCCATAGGTTTCATTCTAGGAGACCCATAGGTCTCGTTCTAAATTAATGTTTGAAGCTAACGAAATTTGGTTCTGTGTAGGCTGCCAAAGGGGTGACCCGCTTGGACTTGTTATATTATTTTTAGTGTCCTTAGAAATCCCATCTTAAGCCGTCTCATTTTCGACTTAATATCTAGTATTTCGATAACATCACTTTATGGTGAAAAGCATGCTCAGTTGTAGGGGACCTAAGCACACTAATCGACTTTCTGAGATAGGTCTTTCTCAACATTTCAATAAGTGCGAGTGATTCGTCTCACGATTCGTGTTGACATTATTCAAAGCTTTTATACACTTTCACCTAAAGTCACCCTTCTGACAAATGAAACTCTGCTTGTATTCTAATTCTAAATAAAATAATTTTCATGATTCATTGGTCTCCTCTTGGGACGCGCTGGTAGACGCAGACATTTAAATGATCCTAACTTATATTGAAGATTTTATCATCGTTTACATGAAGACCACGTTAATATATAGTGTCCCAGAACTTGAAGAAAATATTGTTAATATATATTTTTACTTTGCCGTAGTCGGATCAAAACAGCTATTATATGTAGTTCTGAAACTTGATATCTATTCCTCAATTTCGTTGTCGGCAGTATTTATTGTTAAATGCATATTTTATGAACCGCGTGCCGCTTTAAGAGATCGCGGGCGAGTATTTTCTTGTCTTTTCATCATAATTTAATTTCGCAATTACTTTACTTTTACGATGACTAAGTAGCAATTTTAACTTTCTGTTTAACATTTGTTGTCAGCTATTATTTTCCAAAGACCAACCCGCCAACAATTGAGTTACAGTCTGGCTTGCATTCTATTATTTGAAAATACAGCGCAGTAACACAAAAAAATATATAAGAAGTGAATGAAAAAACTTTTGAGACATGGATTATTATCAAATAGTGGAACAAGAAGAAGATACTATATCTGAAAACAGGCTAAAACACAGTACAAACTAAAATTACCAAATAATATTACACGTAGTAATGAATTAACAACAACTTATAAAATACTACGCATTGGAATGAACATTGTATAAATTAAATAACACTCAATTAAACACGTAACAGGTCCAAATGGTTGACAGTACAACCATTAAAGATTTGTACAACCAATATTTTAAAAGTAGCTGGCAAAGCTGGTTCTGGTGCTGGCATAATTTAATTTCGCAATTACTTTTATTTTACGACGACTAGCAATTTTAACTTTCTGTTTAACATATGTTGTCAGCTATTATTTTCCAAAGACCAACCCGCCAACAATTGAGTTACAGTTTGGCTTGCATTATATTATTTAAAAATACAGCGCAGTAGCTCTAAAAAAAAGAAGTGAATGTTAAAACTTTTGAGCCATGGACTATAATCAAATAGTTGAACTAGAAGGAGATGCTATATCTTAAAACAGGTTAAAACACAGTACAAACAAAAATTACTTATTATTATTTAGAAGAAATAATAAATTAATAACAACTTACAGAATACTACGCACTGAAATTAACATGAACAAATTAAATAACACTCAATTAAACACATAACAGGTCCAAATGGTTGGCAGGACAGCCATTAAAGATTTGTTTATGAAATATTTTAATAAGGTTGTTTAGCCAAGGATAATCCAACTAGAAATTACCATTAGTAAATAAAATAATTTCTGTTCAGGTGCCGGCAGTGGTGCTCCAAATGCTGGCAAAGCTGGTTTTGGTGCTGGCAGTCCGAACACTGATGAAAGCATCAAAATAAATGCTTCTAACAACACCAAAAACAATCTTGGAAATGGTAATGAAAGCAATGCTGTGGCATAAGGTTTATTGCAACCCTCCACAAATACCTTATAACATCCACTTGGATGGAAGGTTAGGGCAGGGTGATATGAGGAGGGGTTGTGAAGCGGATTAAAGAAGGGTATTTTATCTATTCACAACCTCGTCCTTATATGCCCCCTCCACATAGCATACGAGATCGCGGGCGAGTATTTTCTTATCTTTTCATCATAATTTGATTTCGCAATTACTTTAATTTTACGACGACTAGCAATTTTAACTTTCTGCTTAACATTTGTTGCCAGGTATAATTTTCCAAAGACCAACCCGCCAACAATTGAGTTACAGTCTGGCTTGCATTCTATTATTTAAAAATACAGCGCAGTAGCTCTAAAAAAAATCAAGTTAATGTTAAAACTTTTGAGCCTTGGATTATTATCAAATAGTTGAACAAGAAGGAGATACTATATCTGAAAACAGGTTAAAACACAGTACAAACAAAAATTACTTATTAATATTTACAAGTAATAATAAATTAATAACAATTTACAGAATACTACGCACTGAAATTAACATGAACAAATTAAATAACACTCAATTATACACATAACAGGTCCGTATGGTTGGCAGGACAGCCATTAAAGATTTGTTTAGGCAATATTTTAAAAGGTTGTTTTGCCAAGGATAATCCAACTCGAAATTACCATTCGAAAATAAAATTATTTCTGTTCAGGTGCTGGCAGTGGTGCTTCAGTTGCTGACAAAGCTGGTTCTGGTGCTAGCAAACCGACCACTAGTCAAAGCATCAAAATAAATGTTGCTGTCATGTCCAATAATTCTCTCGGAAATGGTAATTAAATTAAATTCAAATTAAATTAAATATCATTTAATAATGAGAGCAATGCTTTTGCAATCGGTTGATTACACCTCGCAGCTCCCATAAATCCCATATTCAATCCACTTGGATGGGGAGGAAGATATAAGGAGGGGTTGTGAAGCGGATTAAAGTAGGGTATTTTATCCATTCACAACCAAATCCTTATATGCCCCCTCCACATAGCACACGAGATCGCGGGCGAGTATCTTCTTGACTTTTCATTATAATTTGATTTCGCAATTACTTTAATTTTAGGACGACTGACAATTTAACTTTCTGTTTAACTTGAAATTACCATTAGTAAATAAAATAATTTCTGTTCAGGTGCCGGCAGTGGTGCTCCAAATGCTGGCAAAGCTGGTTTTGGTGCTGGCAGTCCGACCACTAAGGAAAGCATCAAAATAAATGCTTCTAACAACACCAAAAACAATCTTGGAAATGGTAATTAAAGCAATGCTGTGGCATAAGGTTTATTTCAACCCTCCACAAATACCTTATAACATCCACTTGGATGGAAGGTTAGGGCAGGGTGATATGAGGAGGGGTTGTGAAGCGGATTAAAGAAGGGTATTTTATCCATTCACAACCCCATCCTTATATGCCCCCTCCACATAGCATACGAGATCGCGGGCGAGCATCTTCTTGTCTTTTCATCATAATTTGATTTCGCAATTACTTTAATTTTACGACGACTAGCAATTTTAACTTTCTGTTTAACATATGTTGTCAGCTATTATTTTCCAAAGACCAACCCGCCAACAATTGAGTTACAGTCTGGCTTGCATTCTATTATTTAAAAATACAGCGCAGTAGCTCTAAAAAAAAACTAGTTAATGTTAAAACTTTTGAGCCATGGATTATTATCAAATAGTTTAACAAGAAGGAGATGCTATATCTTAAAACAGTTTAAAACACAGTACAAACAAAAATTACTTATTAATATTTACAAGTAATAATAAATTAAAAACAATTTACAGAATACTACGCACTGAAATTAACATTAACAAATTAAATAACACTCAACTATACACATAACAGGTCCGTATGGTTGGCAGGACAGCCATTAAAGATTTGTTTAGGCAATATTTTAAAAGGTTGTTTAGCCAAGGATAATCCAACTCGAAATTACCATTAGTAAATAAAATAATTTCTGTTCAGGTGCCGGCAGTGGTGCTCCAAATGCTGGCAAAGCTGGTTTTGGTGCTAGCAGTCCGACCACTAATCAAAGCATCGAAATAAATGCTTCTAATAACACCAAAAACAATCTTGGAAATGGTAATGAAAGAAATGCTGTGGCATAAGGTTTATTTCAACCCTCCACAAATACCTTATAACATCCACTTGGATGGAAGGTTAGGGCAGGGTCATATGAGGAGGGGTTGTGAAGCGGATTAAAGAAGGGTATTTTATCCATTCACAACCCCATCCTTATATGCCCCCTCCACATAGCATACGAGATCGCGGGCGAGCATCTTCTTGTCTTTTCATCATAATTTGATTTCGCAATTACTTTAATTTTACGACGACTAGCAATTTTAACTTTCTGTTTAACATATGTTGCCAGGTATAATTTTCCAAAGACCAACCCGCCAACAATTGAGTTACAGTCTGGCTTGCATTCTATTATTTAAAAATACAGCGCAGTAGCTCTAAAAAAAATCAAGTTAATGTTAAAACTTTTGAGCCTTGGATTATTATCAAATAGTTGAACAAGAAGGAGATACTATATCTGAAAACAGGTTAAAACACAGTACAAACAAAAATTACTTATTAATATTTACAAGTAATAATAAATTAATAACAATTTACAGAATACTACGCACTGAAATTAACATGAACAAATTAAATAACACTCAATTATACACATAACAGGTCCGTATGGTTGGCAGGACAGCCATTAAAGATTTGTTTAGGCAATATTTTAAAAGGTTGTTTTGCCAAGGATAATCCAACTCGAAATTACCATTCGAAAATAAAATTATTTCTGTTCAGGTGCTGGCAGTGGTGCTTCAGTTGCTGACAAAGCTGGTTCTGGTGCTAGCAAACCGACCACTAGTCAAAGCATCAAAATAAATGTTGCTGTCATGTCCAATAATTCTCTCGGAAATGGTAATTAAATTAAATTCAAATTAAATTAAATATCATTTAATAATGAGAGCAATGCTTTTGCAATCGGTTGATTACACCTCGCAGCTCCCATAAATCCCATATTCAATCCACTTGGATGGGGAGGAAGATATAAGGAGGGGTTGTGAAGCGGATTAAAGTAGGGTATTTTATCCATTCACAACCAAATCCTTATATGCCCCCTCCACATAGCACACGAGATCGCGGGCGAGTATCTTCTTGACTTTTCATTATAATTTGATTTCGCAATTACTTTAATTTTAGGACGACTGACAATTTAACTTTCTGTTTAACTTGAAATTACCATTAGTAAATAAAATAATTTCTGTTCAGGTGCCGGCAGTGGTGCTCCAAATGCTGGCAAAGCTGGTTTTGGTGCTGGCAGTCCGACCACTAAGGAAAGCATCAAAATAAATGCTTCTAACAACACCAAAAACAATCTTGGAAATGGTAATTAAAGCAATGCTGTGGCATAAGGTTTATTTCAACCCTCCACAAATACCTTATAACATCCACTTGGATGGAAGGTTAGGGCAGGGTGATATGAGGAGGGGTTGTGAAGCGGATTAAAGAAGGGTATTTTATCCATTCACAACCCCATCCTTATATGCCCCCTCCACATAGCATACGAGATCGCGGGCGAGCATCTTCTTGTCTTTTCATCATAATTTGATTTCGCAATTACTTTAATTTTACGACGACTAGCAATTTTAACTTTCTGTTTAACATATGTTGTCAGCTATTATTTTCCAAAGACCAACCCGCCAACAATTGAGTTACAGTCTGGCTTGCATTCTATTATTTAAAAATACAGCGCAGTAGCTCTAAAAAAAAACTAGTTAATGTTAAAACTTTTGAGCCATGGATTATTATCAAATAGTTTAACAAGAAGGAGATGCTATATCTTAAAACAGTTTAAAACACAGTACAAACAAAAATTACTTATTAATATTTACAAGTAATAATAAATTAAAAACAATTTACAGAATACTACGCACTGAAATTAACATTAACAAATTAAATAACACTCAACTATACACATAACAGGTCCGTATGGTTGGCAGGACAGCCATTAAAGATTTGTTTAGGCAATATTTTAAAAGGTTGTTTAGCCAAGGATAATCCAACTCGAAATTACCATTAGTAAATAAAATAATTTCTGTTCAGGTGCCGGCAGTGGTGCTCCAAATGCTGGCAAAGCTGGTTTTGGTGCTAGCAGTCCGACCACTAATCAAAGCATCGAAATAAATGCTTCTAATAACACCAAAAACAATCTTGGAAATGGTAATGAAAGAAATGCTGTGGCATAAGGTTTATTTCAACCCTCCACAAATACCTTATAACATCCACTTGGATGGAAGGTTAGGGCAGGGTCATATGAGGAGGGGTTGTGAAGCGGATTAAAGAAGGGTATTTTATCCATTCACAACCCCATCCTTATATGCCCCCTCCACATAGCATACGAGATCGCGGGCGAGCATCTTCTTGTCTTTTCATCATAATTTGATTTCGCAATTACTTTAATTTTACGACGACTAGCAATTTTAACTTTCTGTTTAACATATGTTGTCAGCTATTATTTTCTAAAGACCAACCCGCCAACAATTGAGTTACAGTCTGGCTTGCATTCTATTATTTAAAAATACACCGCAGTAGCTCTAAAAAAAAATCTAGTTAATGTTAAAACTTTTGAGCCATGGATAATTATCAAATAGTTGAACAAGAAGGAGATGCTATATCTTAAAACAGGTTAAAACACAGTACAAACAAAAATTACTTATTCATTTTTACAAGTAATAATAAATTAATAACAATTTACAGAATACTACGCACTGAAATTAACATGAACAAATTAAATAACACTCAATTATACACATAACAGGTCCGTATGGTTGGCAGGACAGCCATTAAAGATTTGTTTAGGCAATATTTTAAAAGGTTGTTTAGCCAAGGATAATCCAACTCGAAATTACCATTAGTAAATAAAATAATTTCTGTTCAGGTGCCGGCAGTGGTGCTCCAAATGCTGGCAAAGCTGGTTTTGGTGCTAGCAGTCCGACCACTAAGGAAAGCATCAAAATAAATGCTTCTAACAACACCAAAAACAATCTTGGAAATGGTAATGAAAGAAATGCTGTGGCATAAGGTTTATTTCAACCCTCCACAAATACCTTATAACATCCACTTGGATGGAAGGTTAGGGCAGGGTGATATGAGGAAGGGTTGTGAAGCGGATTAAAGAAGGGTATTTTATCCATTCACAACCCCATCCTTATATGCCCCCTCCACATAGCATACGAGATCGCGGGCGAGCATCTTCTTGTCTTTTCATCATAATTTGATTTCGCAATTACTTTAATTTTACGACGACTAGCAATTTTAACTTTTTGTTTAACATATGTTGTCAGCTATTATTTTCCAAAGACCAACCCGCCAACAATTGAGTTACAGTCTGGCTTGCATTCTATTATTTAAAAATACAGCGCAGTAGCTCTAAAAAAAAACTAGTTCATGTTAAAACTTTTGAGCCATGGATTATTATCAAATAGTTGAACAAGAAGGAGATGCTATATCTTAAAACAGGTTAAAACACAGTACAAACAAAAATTACTTATTCATATTTACAAGTAATAATAAATTAATAACAATTTACAGAATACTACGCACTGAAATTAACATGAACAAATTAAATAACACTCAATTATACACATAACAGGTCCGTATGGTTGGCAGGAATGCCATTAAAGATTTGTTTAGGCAATATTTTAAAAGGTTGTTTAGCCAAGGATAATCCAACTCGAAATTACCATTAGTAAATAAAATAATTTCTGTTCAGGTGCCGGCAGTGGTGCTCCAAATGCTGGCAAAGCTGGTTTTGGTGCTGGCAGTCCGACCACTAATCAAAGCATCAACATAAATGCTTCTAACAACACCAAAAACAATCTTGGAAATGGTAATGAAAGAAATGCTGTGGCATAAGGTTTATTTCAACCCTCCACAAATACCTTATAACATCCACTTGGATGGAAGGTTAGGGCAGGGTGATATGAGGAGGGGTTGTGAAGCGGATTAAAAAAAGGGTATTTTATCCATTCACAACCCCATCCTTATATGCCCCCTCCACATAGCATACGAGATCGCGGGCGAGCATCTTCTTGTCTTTTCATCATAATTTGATTTCGCAATTACTTTAATTTTACGACGACTAGCAATTTTAACTTTCTGTTTAACATATGTTGTCAGCTATTATTTTCTAAAGACCAACCCGCCAACAATTGAGTTACAGTCTGGCTTGCATTCTATTATTTAAAAATACACCGCAGTAGCTCTAAAAAAAAATCTAGTTAATGTTAAAACTTTTGAGCCATGGATAATTATCAAATAGTTGAACAAGAAGGAGATGCTATATCTTAAAACAGGTTAAAACACAGTACAAACAAAAATTACTTATTCATTTTTACAAGTAATAATAAATTAATAACAATTTACAGAATACTACGCACTGAAATTAACATGAACAAATTAAATAACACTCAATTATACACATAACAGGTCCGTATGGTTGGCAGGACAGCCATTAAAGATTTGTTTAGGCAATATTTTAAAAGGTTGTTTAGCCAAGGATAATCCAACTCGAAATTACCATTAGTAAATAAAATAATTTCTGTTCAGGTGCCGGCAGTGGTGCTCCAAATGCTGGCAAAGCTGGTTTTGGTGCTGGCAGTCCGACGACTAAGGAAAGCATCAAAATAAATGCTTCTAACAACACCAAAAACAATCTTGGAAATGGTAATGAAAGAAATGCTGTGGTATAAGGTTTATTTCAACCCTCCACAAATACCTTATAACATCCACTTGGATGGAAGGTTAGGGCAGGGTGATATGAGGAGAGGTTGAATTTTGGGAGGTAGTGTACGGATTGATGCGATTTTTGGAGACAATTATTAACGAATTTTTGGCTTTTGATATCGGACTTTGATTCTACTCTATCACGTGACCTGGCTTAGTTATTTTGGATTTTGTGTTTTGCTCTTGATTGGTTTTTATTTGTTTGTTTACGTTTTTCTGACGTAAAAAAGTCGGTGTTGCCGTTGTTGTTTTGAGCCCTTTTCAGGGCTAGCACATAGCGGCAATAGTCGTCTTGACAGTAGGGAAGGTTCGGTATTTTTCGGAATTTTATTTCGGGAAATATCGAATTTTCAAAAAAGTGTAAATTCACACCCTAAATTTCTTTGAAATTTAGGGTTTGTTTACATTTTTACTTTTTAATTTAGTCGGTGTTACCGATATCCCACCTTGCTCAGTTTTTGGGCGGGGATAGCGGTAACGGTCCCGCAAATTATAGGGTTGGTCCCGTAATTGTCAGATTGCGGAACCCGTAGTTTTTAATTTTTTAAAATTTTGCGTTTTCTTGACCAAAATTTTAAAAAATTATTTTTATTTTTCACTTTTTAAGTGAAATTTTGACTGGGTTGTGGTGGTCGAAATAATTTTTATTTAGCAGTACTGGTAGCGCATTTCACCTTCTACACGTTGCTGAAAGGTTTGTAATTTTCAAACATCCCGTTTGGAAATTGCAAACTTTCGCAGGTGGGGAGGGAGAAGTTTTTTAGTTGAATATTTTTTCAAATTTTTTCATTTTTGTTTTTTGGCCATTTCTTTTTGTTTTTGTATTTGGGGGTATTAAAGTTAAGGTGCCAAAAAATAGAGTAAAAATTACTCTATTTTTTGGCATTTTTCTTTTTTCGCTGCGACCTCGGGAAGTGGGCCAAATCCGGGGGGAAAGTTTGAAAACTTTGCTAATTGCCTTCATCAGGCGCTGAAGGCAATTTAGTATTAGGTCGTTGAGATCCGACTCCCACTTGACCGTTAAAGTTAGGTTAGGTCGTAACTTCGGTCTGGGTGAGCGGATCTCGACCAAATTTGGTGGAGGGGGGGCTGGGGCCACCATGGCCACGCCCTCAAGTTTTGGGGGACCCCCCTCGGAGGGGGGGGGCTCTGACTCCGATTCGGAGTCAGATAACAACTATCTGGAACCGGAGGACTACCTGCCGGTTCCCTCTGGGTCGAAGAGGACCCATGAGGACGAGGGGGGGGCCCTCGCGCCGGATCACCTACCCAAGGTGAACACGGCGCGCAGGGGGAAGCCCAAGGGGGCATATTCGGGGCTGTCCGCGGCCAAGGCAAAGCTCGCCCTAATCGAGCCTCGGTTCGAGGAAAGGCAGGACGCCGCCGCGGCCAGATACCTGCGGGACTTCCCCGCACTCCGCTCGAGGAGGGGTGAGGAGGGGAAGGGGGGAAGGGGGGTAGAAGCCGGGGGGGAGCGGTCGCGATCGCAGTCGCCCTCCCGTGCTGGCTCTCCCTCACCGTCGGGCGGCCAGGTGGATCGGCAGTATGCCGATCCCATAGAGGTGGCCCGAACATCGGCGAGGGACATTCTAGAGGGGGCCCGAAAATCGGGCAACCTGAAGGGGGAGGTGTGGGGCCTATTTAATAGGTCCTGCAGAGCCATCTTGGCGGCCATGGACGAGGTGGAGGCCGCCAAGGCTGAGGGCGAGGAGATCCGCATCCTTAAAGCGGACAATAAAAGGATGCGGGAGCAGCTCGCCCTGCTCACCGCGGAGACCAAGGCGCTCAGGACCGCCTTCTCCGAGCGCCAGGCCCCGGCTCCCCCTCCTCCACCAGTGCAGTTCTCCACGGAGGAGCTGGTGGAGGCAATAGAGTGTATGAAGAGGGACCTCTTCCTCAGTTTGGGCAACATGGTGAATGCCCGAATTGAGGAAGTGAGTCGCCGCCTTCCCCCGGAGCCCCCGCTCCGCCCCCCGCTGGCGGCGGACAGAAAGGCTACAGGGTCCGCCCCCCCGCCGCCCCCCCCCAAGACGAAGGCCACGAGGCCTACCCCGCCGCCCGTGCCGCAGCCCGAGCCTGAGGCGAGGGCCAGGTTGGGGGATGGAAGACCTAAGGCCGCCAAGAAGGCGACACCCCCCGCCCGCAAGGCCAATGCCCCTGCGGCCAAGGTGCCCAGGCCTACCCCGGCCCCGGGAGCCACTCGGCCTTCGCAGGGCGTACCCGGCCCCTCAGGCCGTATACCGCCTCCACCCGCGCAATGGTCGGAGGTGGTAAAAAAGGGTAAGGGCAAGGGGAAGGCCAAGACCTCCCCCCCCCCGGCCAGAAAGGCAGCGCCAAGACCCGCGGCGCTGTCTGCCCCCAAGACGGCGGCGGTGGTGGTGACGTTAAAGAAGGACGCCACCACCACGTTGCAGGCCACCATGGCTAAGGCCATTCAGGGCCTTAGCCTGCAGGAGGTGGGCCTGCAACATGTGCGGGTCCGGACCTCGGCGACCGGGGGCAGGGTCATCGAGGTCCCAGGGGGGGATAGCGGCCGGACCGCCGATAAACTGGCGGAACGGCTGCAAACAATAGTCGGGGACGTGGCGAACATTAGCCGCCCCGTCAAGATGGCCGGCCTCCAGGTCGCCGGGCTCGATGAGTCGGCGACCGGGGAGTCGGTGGCGGAGGCGGTTGCCAAGGCGGGGGGCTGCGCGACGGCCCAGGTAAAGGTTGGGGCCGTCCGCAGGCTGTACGACGGCACTGGATCAGTCCTCGTCCAGTGCCCCGTCACCTGCGCGATCGCGCTGCAGAGGGCGGGTCGGATCCTGGTGGGTTGGGCCTCCGCCAGGGTCACGGCCGTGGGACCGACACCGATGCGCTGCTTCAAGTGCTACGGTGTCGGTCACACGAGGGAACTGTGCCCCTCTAGCGTGGACCGGAGCACGCTGTGCTTCCGGTGCTGCAAGGAGGGGCACAAAATGGGGGAATGCTGGGAGAAAGAGTGGTGTGCGGTCTGCCACCACTCCAAACTCCCAGCGGGGCATAGAATGGGGGGAAGGAACTGCTTCCCCCCCCCAACCAGAGGTAGGGACACGAGGGCCCCACGCCCCCGTCCCCCCCAGCAGAACCCCCCGTCAGCGCCAGCCGCCGGGGCCCAGGAGGAAAGCATGGATGTCTAGATGCCAGCACACCCGCATCTAGACATCCTGCAGGTGAACGCCAACCACTCCGCCAGAGCTCAAGACCTGCTCATGCAGACCATGGCGGAGTGGGCGATTGGCGTTGCCGTAGTGGCGGAGCCCTACTTCGTCCCCCCCCTACCCAACTGGGTAGGGTCGGCGGATGAGAGGGTGGCCGTGGTGGTGCCGGCGGTGGGGGACTTCCCCCCCCTGACCAGGGTGGAGGGTGGCCCGGGATTCGTGGCGGCCAAATGGGGAGACGACACCGTCATCGTTGCGGTGTACTTCTCCCCCAATAGGCCGCTGCGAGAATTTGAGTTGTTCCTGGGCACCCTGGGGGGGGTCGTCAGGAGGGCAGCCCCGAAGCAAGTGCTGGTCCTGGGGGACCTCAATGCCAAGAGCGCGGCATGGGGTTCCCCCGTTACGGACCCGCGCGGGGCGGCCCTCAGGGACTGGGTGGCGGCGACGGGCCTTACGGTCCTGAACCAGGGCAGCGCCAACACTTGCGTGCGGCACCAGGGGGGGTCAATCGTGGACATCACGTTCGCGACCCCCGCCATTGCCGCACGCGTTACAGACTGGCGCGTCCTGGAGGACGTGGAGACCCTCTCTGATCATCTTTATATCAGAATGAGGGTCTCCACAGGTAGGGCCCGGCCGCTGCCCGTCCCCGGGGGGGGGCGGAGGGGGGCTGGGAGAGGAGGAGGGTTCCCCAAATGGTCCCTGTCCAAACTGGACAGGGACAGGGTGGACGAGGCGGCGATGGTGGAGGCATGGTGTGCTGCCCCACCCGCCGACCTCGGGGTCGAGGAGCGGGCATCTCGGTTCCGCTCCTCGCTGCAGGCGGTGTGCGACGCGGCCATGCCCCGGGCGAAGCGTCTTTTCGCCCGGAGGAGGGTGTACTGGTGGTCCGCAGAGATTGCGGCCCTGCGAACCACCAGTAACAGTGCTCGGTCGGCGTACCAGCACTGTCGGCGTCGGCAACACACCGCCGAGGAGGAGGAGGGGCTCCACAGGGCCCTCAAGGAGGCAAAGGGGGCCCTACAGGTGGCGATCGCCAAGGCCAAGGACGAGGCGCACGCCTCGTTCTTGGCCACCCTGGACAGGGACCCGTGGGGGCGGCCGTATAGGGTGGTGCGAAACAAAATGCGCACCGCCCCCCCCATGGATTCCCTGGAGCCCTCCCTCCTCCAGGCGGTCATCGAGGGGCTATTCCCGCCGAGCCCCTCGATAACTCCCCCGGTGATGACCGAGCCATCGGGGGAGCCGGAGGTCGAACTCGCCATCGCGCCCATTAGCGATGACGAGTTCGACCGGGTGTTGGACCGCCTCCGGGGCTGCAAAAAGGCCCCGGGCCCGGACGGAGTCCCCGGCAAAGTCCTCCCCATTGCCCTTAAACACCTCGGGAACCGCCTCAGACAGATCATGGACGACTGTCTGAGGGAGGGCAAGTTCCCGAGGGTATGGAAGGAGGGGAGGCTTTGCCTCCTCCGGAAAGAGGGTCGACCCCCTGACTGCCCCTCGGCATGGCGCCCAATTGTGCTGCTGGACGAGGCCGGGAAAATGTTGGAGAGGATCCTGGCCTCCAGAATCCTGCAGCACCTGGAGGGCGCCGGCCCGAACGTCTCGGACCGGCAGTTCGGGTTCCGGGAGGGGCGGTCCACGCTCGACGCACTGAAGTCCTTGAGGGACTTCTGTGAGGACGCGTCGAGCAGGGGAGAGGGTGTCGTGGCGGTGTCGCTGGACATCGCCAACGCATTTGGCACCCTTCCCTATGGGGTCATTAGAGAGGCACTTCGGTATCACGAAGTGCCTCTCTACCTCCGGAGGGTCGTGGAGCACTACCTTACCGAGAGGGTAGTGCTCTACGAGGGGCGGGATGGCGGTCGGGGGGAGCGGGAGATGGCCTGTGGAGTACCCCAGGGTTCCGTGCTCGGTCCCTTGCTATGGAACCTGGGGTACGATTGGGCCATCAGGGGGGAATTGCTCCCACGGACGGCCACCATTTGCTATGCAGATGATACCATGGTGGCCGTGCGTGGGACCGAAATGGAGGAGGTGATGAGGCGGGCGGAGGTGGCGGCCGAGCTGTCGATCCACCGGATCGAGCAGCTCGGCCTGAAGGTGGCCCTCTCGAAGACTGAGGGGATAGTCTTCGGGGGGCGTGGGTGGCGGCCGCCGGCGGGCGCGGCGCTCACGATCGGGGGAGAGACGGTCCAGATAAAGCCCCATATCAAATACCTGGGGCTGACTTTGGACCGTCGGTGGGATTTCGGGGAGCATTTCGCGAGACTTGCTCCCCGAATCGTGGGCGCCGCGTCGGCCCTGGGCCGGCTGCTGCCCAATGTGGGAGGGCCGGGCTCCTTGTGCCGGCGGCTATACGCCGGCGTCACGAGGAGCATGGCCCTGTATGGGGCCCCAATATGGGCGGACAAGCTGTCCGCCCGGAACAGGGCCCTGCTGCGTAGGCCCCAGCGGGTGGTGGCCCTCCGAATGGTGAGGGCCTATATGACGGTGGCCCACGCAGCGGCCTGCCTCCTCGCCTGCACCCCGCCATGGGAAATGGACGCAGAGGTGCAGGCTGAGACCTACAAGGTTAGGTCCAGGGCCCGGGCTAGGGGAGAACGCCCGGACCCTGAGGAGGTGGAGGAGACGCGCCGTATGACGGAGCGCCGAATGCGGGACAGGTGGAAGAGCGGCCTGGAGGACTCACCCTATGGTACCCGTACCATAGGGGCGATCCTCCCGTCGTTCGACACCTGGGTGGATAGGGCATTCGGCGCTCTGTCGTACAGGCTTGTGCAGGTGATGACCGGACACGGGTGCTTCGGTCATTACCTGCACAAAATTGGGAGGGAGCCTGGCCCGCAGTGCCATGAGTGCGGCGATCCGGACGACACGGCTCAGCACACCCTCGAGGTGTGCAGCCGCTGGAGTTCGGAGCGCGCCACCATGGCACTAGCGATTGGGCAATGGGACCTCTCCCTGCACAGCGTTGTCTCTGCAATGCTGTGCAGCGAGAGGTCCTGGCAGGCGGTGGCCTCCTTCTGCGAGAGCATTATCTCGCAGAAGGAGGCCGCGGAGCGTGAGCGCGAGGAGTCTCCTCTCGCGCATCCGCTCCGGCGCAGACGGCGGGGGTTGAGGCGGCGGCGGTTTGCCGCCCGCCTCAACCCTTAGTGGCTGCAGGAGTGGGATGGGAGTCCCACACCTGCCGTAGGAACGTCACTTGGTTGTCTGGGGGAGAGGCCCGGCGTGCTCGGCCTCTCTCCCCTTTGGCGCGGGGAGCCCCGGCAGTGGCTGGGGCAGCCGGAAGGCGTCGTGGCAATGCTAACGCGGAACCACGGCGTCTTACCGAAACCGGCAGGAGGGTACGCCAGGGTGGTTTTTAGTGGGTTGCGCTCCTCCCTTTCTCCCCATTCTGGGGAGGGGGGGAGGAGTGAGTCCCACATATCCCCTCGCCACTCCCATGGTGAGGGGAATGCATAAAGCATTTTCCACCCTGTCAAAAAAAAAAAAAAAAAAAAAAAAAAGGGTGATATGAGGAGGGGTTGTGAAGCGGATTAAAGAAGGGTATTTTATCCATTCACAACCCCATCCTTATATGCCCCCTCCACATAGCATACGAGATCGCGGGCGAGCATCTTCTTGTCTTTTCATCATAATTTGATTTCGCAATTACTTTAATTTTACGACGACTAGCAATTTTAACTTTTTGTTTAACATATGTTGTCAGCTATTATTTTCCAAAGACCAACCCGCCAACAATTGAGTTACAGTCTGGCTTGCATTCTATTATTTAAAAATACAGCGCAGTAGCTCTAAAAAAAACTAGTTCATGTTAAAACTTTTGAGCCATGGATTATTATCAAATAGTTGAACAAGAAGGAGATGCTATATCTTAAAACAGGTTAAAACACAGTACAAACAAAAATTACTTATTCATATTTACAAGTAATAATAAATTAATAACAATTTACAGAATACTACGCACTGAAATTAACATGAACAAATTAAATAACACTCAATTATACACATAACAGGTCCGTATGGTTGGCAGGAATGCCATTAAAGATTTGTTTAGGCAATATTTTAAAAGGTTGTTTAGCCAAGGATAATCCAACTCGAAATTACCATTAGTAAATAAAATAATTTCTGTTCAGGTGCCGGCAGTGGTGCTCCAAATGCTGGCAAAGCTGGTTTTGGTGCTGGCAGTCCGACCACTAATCAAAGCATCAACATAAATGCTTCTAACAACACCAAAAACAATCTTGGAAATGGTAATGAAAGAAATGCTGTGGCATAAGGTTTATTTCAACCCTCCACAAATACCTTATAACATCCACTTGGATGGAAGGTTAGGGCAGGGTGATATGAGGAGGGGTTGTGAAGCGGATTAAAAAAAGGGTATTTTATCCATTCACAACCCCATCCTTATATGCCCCCTCCACATAGCATACGAGATCGCGGGCGAGCATCTTCTTGTCTTTTCATCATAATTTGATTTCGCAATTACTTTAATTTTACGACGACTAGCAATTTTAACTTTCTGTTTAACATATGTTGTCAGCTATTATTTTCTAAAGACCAACCCGCCAACAATTGAGTTACAGTCTGGCTTGCATTCTATTATTTAAAAATACACCGCAGTAGCTCTAAAAAAAAATCTAGTTAATGTTAAAACTTTTGAGCCATGGATAATTATCAAATAGTTGAACAAGAAGGAGATGCTATATCTTAAAACAGGTTAAAACACAGTACAAACAAAAATTACTTATTCATTTTTACAAGTAATAATAAATTAATAACAATTTACAGAATACTACGCACTGAAATTAACATGAACAAATTAAATAACACTCAATTATACACATAACAGGTCCGTATGGTTGGCAGGACAGCCATTAAAGATTTGTTTAGGCAATATTTTAAAAGGTTGTTTAGCCAAGGATAATCCAACTCGAAATTACCATTAGTAAATAAAATAATTTCTGTTCAGGTGCCGGCAGTGGTGCTCCAAATGCTGGCAAAGCTGGTTTTGGTGCTGGCAGTCCGACGACTAAGGAAAGCATCAAAATAAATGCTTCTAACAACACCAAAAACAATCTTGGAAATGGTAATGAAAGAAATGCTGTGGTATAAGGTTTATTTCAACCCTCCACAAATACCTTATAACATCCACTTGGATGGAAGGTTAGGGCAGGGTGATATGAGGAGGGGTTGTGAAGCGGATTAAAGAAGGGTATTTTATCCATTCACAACCCCATCCTTATATGCCCCCTCCACATAGCATACGAGATCGCGGGCGAGCATCTTCTTGTCTTTTCATCATAATTTGATTTCGCAATTACTTTAATTTTACGACGACTAGCAATTTTAACTTTTTGTTTAACATATGTTGTCAGCTATTATTTTCCAAAGACCAACCCGCCAACAATTGAGTTACAGTCTGGCTTGCATTCTATTATTTAAAAATACAGCGCAGTAGCTCTAAAAAAAAACTAGTTCATGTTAAAACTTTTGAGCCATGGATTATTATCAAATAGTTGAACAAGAAGGAGATGCTATATCTTAAAACAGGTTAAAACACAGTACAAACAAAAATTATTTATTCATATTTACAAGTTATAATAAATTAATAACAATTTACAGAATACTACGCACTGAAATTAACATGAACAAATTAAATAACACTCAATTATACACATAACAGGTCCGTATGGTTGGCAGGAATGCCATTAAAGATTTGTTTAGGCAATATTTTAAAAGGTTGTTTAGCCAAGGATAATCCAACTCGAAATTACCATTAGTAAATAAAATAATTTCTGTTCAGGTGCCGGCAGTGGTGCTCCAAATGCTGGCAAAGCTGGTTTTGGTGCTGGCAGTCCGACCACTAATCAAAGCATCAACATAAATGCTTCTAACAACACCAAAAACAATCTTGGAAATGGTAATGAAAGAAATGCTGTGGCATAAGGTTTATTTCAACCCTCCACAAATACCTTATAACATCCACTTGGATGGAAGGTTAGGGCAGGGTGATATGAGGAGGGGTTGTGAAGCGGATTAAAAAAAGGGTATTTTATCCATTCACAACCCCATCCTTATATGCCCCCTCCACATAGCATACGAGATCGCGGGCGAGCATCTTCTTGTCTTTTCATCATAATTTGATTTCGCAATTACTTTAATTTTACGACGACTAGCAATTTTAACTTTCTGTTTAACATATGTTGTCAGCTATTATTTTCTAAAGACCAACCCGCCAACAATTGAGTTACAGTCTGGCTTGCATTCTATTATTTAAAAATACACCGCAGTAGCTCTAAAAAAAAATCTAGTTAATGTTAAAACTTTTGAGCCATGGATAATTATCAAATAGTTGAACAAGAAGGAGATGCTATATCTTAAAACAGGTTAAAACACAGTACAAACAAAAATTACTTATTCATTTTTACAAGTAATAATAAATTAATAACAATTTACAGAATACTACGCACTGAAATTAACATGAACAAATTAAATAACACTCAATTATACACATAACAGGTCCGTATGGTTGGCAGGACAGCCATTAAAGATTTGTTTAGGCAATATTTTAAAAGGTTGTTTAGCCAAGGATAATCCAACTCGAAATTACCATTAGTAAATAAAATAATTTCTGTTCAGGTGCCGGCAGTGGTGCTCCAAATGCTGGCAAAGCTGGTTTTGGTGCTGGCAGTCCGACGACTAAGGAAAGCATCAAAATAAATGCTTCTAACAACACCAAAAACAATCTTGGAAATGGTAATGAAAGAAATGCTGTGGTATAAGGTTTATTTCAACCCTCCACAAATACCTTATAACATCCACTTGGATGGAAGGTTAGGGCAGGGTGATATGAGGAGGGGTTGTGAAGCGGATTAAAGAAGGGTATTTTATCCATTCACAACCCCATCCTTATATGCCCCCTCCACATAGCATACGAGATCGCGGGCGAGCATCTTCTTGTCTTTTCATCATAATTTGATTTCGCAATTACTTTAATTTTACGACGACTAGCAATTTTAACTTTTTGTTTAACATATGTTGTCAGCTATTATTTTCCAAAGACCAACCCGCCAACAATTGAGTTACAGTCTGGCTTGCATTCTATTATTTAAAAATACAGCGCAGTAGCTCTAAAAAAAAACTAGTTCATGTTAAAACTTTTGAGCCATGGATTATTATCAAATAGTTGAACAAGAAGGAGATGCTATATCTTAAAACAGGTTAAAACACAGTACAAACAAAAATTACTTATTCATATTTACAAGTAATAATAAATTAATAACAATTTACAGAATACTACGCACTGAAATTAACATGAACAAATTAAATAACACTCAATTATACACATAACAGGTCCGTATGGTTGGCAGGAATGCCATTAAAGATTTGTTTAGGCAATATTTTAAAAGGTTGTTTAGCCAAGGATAATCCAACTCGAAATTACCATTAGTAAATAAAATAATTTCTGTTCAGGTGCCGGCAGTGGTGCTCCAAATGCTGGCAAAGCTGGTTTTGGTGCTGGCAGTCCGACCACTAATCAAAGCATCAACATAAATGCTTCTAACAACACCAAAAACAATCTTGGAAATGGTAATGAAAGAAATGCTGTGGCATAAGGTTTATTTCAACCCTCCACAAATACCTTATAACATCCACTTGGATGGAAGGTTAGGGCAGGGTGATATGAGGAGGGGTTGTGAAGCGGATTAAAAAAAGGGTATTTTATCCATTCACAACCCCATCCTTATATGCCCCCTCCACATAGCATACGAGATCGCGGGCGAGCATCTTCTTGTCTTTTCATCATAATTTGATTTCGCAATTACTTTAATTTTACGACGACTAGCAATTTTAACTTTCTGTTTAACATATGTTGTCAGCTATTATTTTCCAAAGACCAACCCGCCAACAATTGAGTTACAGTCTGGCTTGCATTCTATTATTAAAAATACAGCGCAGTAGCTCTAAAAAAAAAACTAGTTAATGTTAAAACTTTTGAGCCATGGATAATTATCAAATAGTTGAACAAGGAGATGCTA
Organism: Tortrix viridana; assembly: GCA_963241965.1. NCBI lineage: Eukaryota > Metazoa > Arthropoda > Insecta > Lepidoptera > Tortricidae > Tortrix > Tortrix viridana. The sequence goes on along the minus strand of OY725179.1, from coordinate 5,546,492 downwards.
TATCTTAAAACAGGTTAAAACACAGTACAAACAAAAATTACTTATTCATATTTACAAGTAATAATAAATTAATAACAATTTACAGAATACTACGCACTGAAATTAACATGAACAAATTAAATAACACTCAATTATACACATAACAGGTCCGTATGGTTGGCAGGACAGCCATTAAAGATTTGTTTAGGCAATATTTTAAAAGGTTGTTTAGCCAAGGATAATCCAACTCGAAATTACCATTAGTAAATAAAATAATTTCTGTTCAGGTGCCGGCAGTGGTGCTCCAAATGCTGGCAAAGCTGGTTTTGGTGCTGGCAGTCCGACGACTAAGGAAAGCATCAAAATAAATGCTTCTAACAACACCAAAAACAATCTTGGAAATGGTAATGAAAGAAATGCTGTGGTATAAGGTTTATTTCAACCCTCCACAAATACCTTATAACATCCACTTGGATGGAAGGTTAGGGCAGGGTGATATGATGAGGGGTTGTGAAGCGGATTAAAGAAGGGTATTTTATCCATTCACAACCCCATCCTTATATGCCCCCTCCACATAGCATACGAGATCGCGGGCGAGTATCTTCTTGTCTTTTCATCATAATTTGATTTCGCAATTACTTTAATTTTACGACGACTAGCAATTTTAACTTTCTGTTTAACATATGTTGTCAGCTATTATTTTCCAAAGACCAACCCGCCAACAATTGAGTTACAGTCTGGCTTGCATTCTATTATTAAAAATACAGCGCAGTAGCTCTAAAAAAAAAACTAGTTAATGTTAAAACTTTTGAGCCATGGATTATTATCAAATAGTTGAACAAGAAGGAGATGCTATATCTTAAAACAGGTTAAAACACAGTACAAACAAAAATTACTTATTCATATTTACAAGTAATAATAAATTAATAACAATTTACAGAATACTACGCACTGAAATTAACATGAACAAATTAAATAACACTCAATTATACACATAACAGGTCCGTATGGTTGGCAGGACAGCCATTAAAGATTTGTTTAGGCAATAATTTAAAAGGTTGTTAAGCCAAGGATAATCCAACTCGAAATTACCATTAGTAAATAAAATAATTTCTGTTCAGGTGCCGGCAGTGGTGCTCCAAATGCTGGCAAAGCTGGTTTTGGTGCTGGCAGTCCGACCACTAAGGAAAGCATCAAAATAAATGCTTCTAATAACACCAAAAACAATCTTGGAAATGGTAATGAAAGAAATGCTGTGGCATAAGGTTTATTTCAACCCTCCACAAATACCTTATAACATCCACTTGGATGGAAGGTTAGGGCAGGGGGATATGAGGAGGGATTGTGAAGCGGATTAAAGAAGGGTATTTTATCCATTCACAACCCCATCCTTATATGCCCCCTCCACATAGCATACGAGATCGCGGGCGAGCATCTTCTTGTCTTTTCATCATAATTTGATTTCGCAATTACTTTAATTTTACGACGACTAGCAATTTTAACTTTCTGTTTAACATATGTTGTCAGCTATTATTTTCCAAAGACCCACCCGCCAAAAATTGAGTAACAGTTTGACTTGCATTCTATTTTTTAAAAATACAGCGCAGTAGCTCCAAAAAAAGGATGAAGTGAATATTAAAACTTTTGAGCCATGCATTATTTGTTTAGGCAATATTTTAGTAAGGTTGTTTAGCCACAGATAATCCAACTCGAAATTACCATAAGTAAATAAAATATTTTCTGTTCAGGTGCCGGCAGTGGTGCTACAGTTGCTGGCAAAGCTGGTCCTGGTGCGCGCAAACCGACCACTAATCAAAGCATCAACATAAATGCTTCTAACAACACCAAAAACAATCTTGGAAATGGTAATGAAAGAAATGCTGTGGCATAAGGTTTATTTCAACCCTCCACAAATACCTTATAACATCCACTTGGATGGAAGGTTAGGGCAGGGTGATATGAGGAGGGGTTGTGAAGCGGATTAAAGAAGGGTATTTTATCCATTCACAACCCCATCCTTATATGCCCCCTCCACATAGCATACGAGATCGCGGGCGAGTATCTTCTTGTCTTTTCATCATAATTTGATTTCGCAATTACTTTAATTTTACGACGACTAGCAATTTTAACTTTCTGTTTAACATATGTTGTCAGCTATTATTTTCCAAAGACCAACCCGCCAACAATTGAGTTACAGTCTGGCTTGCATTCTATTATTTAAAAATACAGCGCAGTAGCTCTAAAAAAAAACTAGTTAATGTTAAAACTTTTGAGCCATGGATTATTATCAAATAGTTGAACAAGAAGGAGATGCTATATCTTAAAACAGGTTAAAACACAGTACAAACAAAAATTACTTATTCATATTTACAAGTAATAATAAATTAATAACAATTTACAGAATACTACGCACTGAAATTAACATGAACAAATTAAATAACACTCAATTATACACATAACAGGTCCGTATGGTTGGCAGGACAGCCATTAAAGATTTGTTTAGGCAATATTTTAAAAGGTTGTTTAGCCAAGGATAATCCAACTCGAAATTACCATTAGTAAATAAAATAATTTCTGTTCAGGTGCCGGCAGTGGTGCTCCAAATGCTGGCAAAGCTGGTTTTGGTGCTGGCAGTCCGACGACTAAGGAAAGCATCAAAATAAATGCTTCTAACAACACCAAAAACAATCTTGGAAATGGTAATGAAAGAAATGCTGTGGTATAAGGTTTATTTCAACCCTCCACAAATACCTTATAACATCCACTTGGATGGAAGGTTAGGGCAGGGTGATATGAGGAGGGGTTGTGAAGCGGATTAAAGAAGGGTATTTTATCCATTCACAACCCCATCCTTATATGCCCCCTCCACATAGCATACGAGATCGCGGGCGAGCATCTTCTTGTCTTTTCATCATAATTTGATTTCGCAATTACTTTAATTTTACGACGACTAGCAATTTTAACTTTTTGTTTAACATATGTTGTCAGCTATTATTTTCCAAAGACCAACCCGCCAACAATTGAGTTACAGTCTGGCTTGCATTCTATTATTTAAAAATACAGCGCAGTAGCTCTAAAAAAAAACTAGTTCATGTTAAAACTTTTGAGCCATGGATTATTATCAAATAGTTGAACAAGAAGGAGATGCTATATCTTAAAACAGGTTAAAACACAGTACAAACAAAAATTACTTATTCATATTTACAAGTAATAATAAATTAATAACAATTTACAGAATACTACGCACTGAAATTAACATGAACAAATTAAATAACACTCAATTATACACATAACAGGTCCGTATGGTTGGCAGGAATGCCATTAAAGATTTGTTTAGGCAATATTTTAAAAGGTTGTTTAGCCAAGGATAATCCAACTCGAAATTACCATTAGTAAATAAAATAATTTCTGTTCAGGTGCCGGCAGTGGTGCTCCAAATGCTGGCAAAGCTGGTTTTGGTGCTGGCAGTCCGACCACTAATCAAAGCATCAACATAAATGCTTCTAACAACACCAAAAACAATCTTGGAAATGGTAATGAAAGAAATGCTGTGGCATAAGGTTTATTTCAACCCTCCACAAATACCTTATAACATCCACTTGGATGGAAGGTTAGGGCAGGGTGATATGAGGAGGGGTTGTGAAGCGGATTAAAAAAAGGGTATTTTATCCATTCACAACCCCATCCTTATATGCCCCCTCCACATAGCATACGAGATCGCGGGCGAGCATCTTCTTGTCTTTTCATCATAATTTGATTTCGCAATTACTTTAATTTTACGACGACTAGCAATTTTAACTTTCTGTTTAACATATGTTGTCAGCTATTATTTTCCAAAGACCAACCCGCCAACAATTGAGTTACAGTCTGGCTTGCATTCTATTATTAAAAATACAGCGCAGTAGCTCTAAAAAAAAAACTAGTTAATGTTAAAACTTTTGAGCCATGGATAATTATCAAATAGTTGAACAAGGAGATGCTATATCTTAAAACAGGTTAAAACACAGTACAAACAAAAATTACTTATTCATATTTACAAGTAATAATAAATTAATAACAATTTACAGAATACTACGCACTGAAATTAACATGAACAAATTAAATAACACTCAATTATACACATAACAGGTCCGTATGGTTGGCAGGACAGCCATTAAAGATTTGTTTAGGCAATATTTTAAAAGGTTGTTTAGCCAAGGATAATCCAACTCGAAATTACCATTAGTAAATAAAATAATTTCTGTTCAGGTGCCGGCAGTGGTGCTCCAAATGCTGGCAAAGCTGGTTTTGGTGCTGGCAGTCCGACGACTAAGGAAAGCATCAAAATAAATGCTTCTAACAACACCAAAAACAATCTTGGAAATGGTAATGAAAGAAATGCTGTGGTATAAGGTTTATTTCAACCCTCCACAAATACCTTATAACATCCACTTGGATGGAAGGTTAGGGCAGGGTGATATGATGAGGGGTTGTGAAGCGGATTAAAGAAGGGTATTTTATCCATTCACAACCCCATCCTTATATGCCCCCTCCACATAGCATACGAGATCGCGGGCGAGTATCTTCTTGTCTTTTCATCATAATTTGATTTCGCAATTACTTTAATTTTACGACGACTAGCAATTTTAACTTTCTGTTTAACATATGTTGTCAGCTATTATTTTCCAAAGACCAACCCGCCAACAATTGAGTTACAGTCTGGCTTGCATTCTATTATTAAAAATACAGCGCAGTAGCTCTAAAAAAAAAACTAGTTAATGTTAAAACTTTTGAGCCATGGATTATTATCAAATAGTTGAACAAGAAGGAGATGCTATATCTTAAAACAGGTTAAAACACAGTACAAACAAAAATTACTTATTCATATTTACAAGTAATAATAAATTAATAACAATTTACAGAATACTACGCACTGAAATTAACATGAACAAATTAAATAACACTCAATTATACACATAACAGGTCCGTATGGTTGGCAGGACAGCCATTAAAGATTTGTTTAGGCAATAATTTAAAAGGTTGTTAAGCCAAGGATAATCCAACTCGAAATTACCATTAGTAAATAAAATAATTTCTGTTCAGGTGCCGGCAGTGGTGCTCCAAATGCTGGCAAAGCTGGTTTTGGTGCTGGCAGTCCGACCACTAAGGAAAGCATCAAAATAAATGCTTCTAACAACACCAAAAACAATCTTGGAAATGGTAATGAAAGAAATGCTGTGGCATAAGGTTTATTTCAACCCTCCACAAATACCTTATAACATCCACTTGGATGGAAGGTTAGGGCAGGGGGATATGAGGAGGGATTGTGAAGCGGATTAAAGAAGGGTATTTTATCCATTCACAACCCCATCCTTATATGCCCCCTCCACATAGCATACGAGATCGCGGGCGAGCATCTTCTTGTCTTTTCATCATAATTTGATTTCGCAATTACTTTAATTTTACGACGACTAGCAATTTTAACTTTCTGTTTAACATATGTTGTCAGCTATTATTTTCCAAAGACCCACCCGCCAAAAATTGAGTAACAGTTTGACTTGCATTCTATTTTTTAAAAATACAGCGCAGTAGCTCCAAAAAAAGGATGAAGTGAATATTAAAACTTTTGAGCCATGCATTATTTGTTTAGGCAATATTTTAGTAAGGTTGTTTAGCCACAGATAATCCAACTCGAAATTACCATAAGTAAATAAAATATTTTCTGTTCAGGTGCCGGCAGTGGTGCTACAGTTGCTGGCAAAGCTGGTCCTGGTGCGCGCAAACCGACCACTAATCAAAGCATAAACATAAATGCTTCTAACAACACCAAAAACAATCTTGGAAATGGTAATGAAAGAAATGCTGTGGCATAAGGTTTATTTCAACCCTCCACAAATACCTTATAACATCCACTTGGATGGAAGGTTAGGGCAGGGTGATATGAGGAGGGGTTGTGAAGCGGATTAAAGAAGGGTATTTTATCCATTCACAACCCCATCCTTATATGCCCCCTCCACATAGCATACGAGATCGCGGGCGAGTATCTTCTTGTCTTTTCATCATAATTTGATTTCGCAATTACTTTAATTTTACGACGACTAGCAATTTTAACTTTCTGTTTAACATATGTTGTCAGCTATTATTTTCCAAAGACCAACCCGCCAACAATTGAGTTACAGTCTGGCTTGCATTCTATTATTTAAAAATACAGCGCAGTAGCTCTAAAAAAAAACTAGTTAATGTTAAAACTTTTGAGCCATGGATTATTATCAAATAGTTGAACAAGAAGGAGATGCTATATCTTAAAACAGGTTAAAACACAGTACAAACAAAAATTACTTATTCATATTTACAAGTAATAATAAATTAATAACAATTTACAGAATACTACGCACTGAAATTAACATGAACAAATTAAATAACACTCAATTATACACATAACAGGTCCGTATGGTTGGCAGGACAGCCATTAAAGATTTGTTTAGGCAATATTTTAAAAGGTTGTTTAGCCAAGGATAATCCAACTCGAAATTACCATTAGTAAATAAAATAATTTCTGTTCAGGTGCCGGCAGTGGTGCTCCAAATGCTGGCAAAGCTGGTTTTGGTGCTGGCAGTCCGACCACTAAGGAAAGCATCAAAATAAATGCTTCTAACAACACCAAAAACAATCTTGGAAATGGTAATGAAAGAAATGCTGTGGCATAAGGTTTATTTCAACCCTCCACAAATACCTTATAACATCCACTTGGATGGAAGGTTAGGGCAGGGTGATATGAGGAGGGGTTGTGAAGCGGATTAAAGAAGGGTATTTTATCCATTCACAACCCCATCCTTATATGCCCCCTCCACATAGCATACGAGATCGCGGGCGAGCATCTTCTTGTCTTTTCATCATAATTTGATTTCGCAATTACTTTAATTTTACGACGACTAGCAATTTTAACTTTCTGTTTAACATATGTTGTCAGCTATTATTTTCCAAAGACCAACCCGCCAACAATTGAGTAACAGTCTGGCTTGCATTCTATTATTTAAAAATACAGCGCAGTAGCTCTAAAAAAAAAACTAGTTAATGTTAAAACTTTTGAGCCATGGATAATTATCAAATAGTTGAACAAGAAGGAGATGCTATATCTTAAAACAGGTTAGAACACAGTACAAACAAAAATTACCTATTCATATTTACAAGTAATAATAAATTAATAACAATTTACAGAATACTACGCACTGAAATTAACATGAACAAATTAAATAACACTCAATTATACACATAACAGGTCCGTATGGTTGGCAGGACAGCCATTAAAGATTTGTTTAGGCAATATTTTAAAAGGTTGTTTAGCCAAGGATAATCCAACTCGAAATTAGCATTAGTAAATAAAATAATTTCTGTTCAGGTGCCGGCAGTGGTGCTCCAAATGCTGGTAAAGCTGGTTTTGGTGCTGGCAGTCCGACCACTAAGGAAAGCATCAAAATAAATGCTTCTAACAACACCAAAAACAATCTTGGAAATGGTAATGAAAGAAATGCTGTGGCATAAGGTTTATTTCAACCCTCCACAAATACCTTATAACATCCACTTGGATGGAAGGTTAGGGCAGGGTGATATGAGGAGGGGTTGTGAAGCGGATTAAAGAAGGGTATTTTATCCATTCACAACCCCATCCTTATACGCCCCCTCCACATAGCATACGAGATCGCGGGCGAGCATCTTCTTGTCTTTTCATCATAATTTGATTTCGCAATTACTTTAATTTTACGACGACTAGCAATTTTAACTTTCTGTTTAACATATGTTGTCAGCTATTATTTTCCAAAGACCAACCCGCCAACAATTGAGTAACAGTCTGGCTTGCATTCTATTATTTAAAAATACAGCGCAGTAGCTCTAAAAAAAAAACTAGTTAATGTTAAAACTTTTGAGCCATGGATAATTATCAAATAGTTGAACAAGAAGGAGATGCTATATCTTAAAACAGGTTAAAACACAGTACAAACAAAAATTACCTATTCATATTTACAAGTAATAATAAATTAATAACAATTTACAGAATACTACGCACTGAAATTAACATGAACAAATTAAATAACACTCAATTATACACATAACAGGTCCGTATGGTTGGCAGGACAGCCATTAAAGATTTGTTTAGGCAATATTTTAAAAGGTTGTTTAGCCAAGGATAATCCAACTCGAAATTACCATTAGTAAATAAAATAATTTCTGTTCAGGTGCCGGCAGTGGTGCTCCAAATGCTGGCAAAGCTGGTTTTGGTGCTGGCAGTCCGACCACTAATCAAAGCATCAACATAAATGCTTCTAACAACACCAAAAACAATCTTGGAAATGGTAATGAAAGAAATGCTGTGGCATAAGGTTTATTTCAACCCTCCACAAATACCTTATAACATCCACTTGGATGGAAGGTTAGGGCAGGGTGATATGAGGAGGGGTTGTGAAGCGGATTAAAAAAAGGGTATTTTATCCATTCACAACCCCATCCTTATATGCCCCCTCCACATAGCATACGAGATCGCGGGCGAGCATCTTCTTGTCTTTTCATCATAATTTGATTTCGCAATTACTTTAATTTTACGACGACTAGCAATTTTAACTTTCTGTTTAACATATGTTGTCAGCTATTATTTTCTAAAGACCAACCCGCCAACAATTGAGTTACAGTCTGGCTTGCATTCTATTATTTAAAAATACACCGCAGTAGCTCTAAAAAAAAATCTAGTTAATGTTAAAACTTTTGAGCCATGGATAATTATCAAATAGTTGAACAAGAAGGAGATGCTATATCTTAAAACAGGTTAAAACACAGTACAAACAAAAATTACTTATTCATTTTTACAAGTAATAATAAATTAATAACAATTTACAGAATACTACGCACTGAAATTAACATGAACAAATTAAATAACACTCAATTATACACATAACAGGTCCGTATGGTTGGCAGGACAGCCATTAAAGATTTGTTTAGGCAATATTTTAAAAGGTTGTTTAGCCAAGGATAATCCAACTCGAAATTACCATTAGTAAATAAAATAATTTCTGTTCAGGTGCCGGCAGTGGTGCTCCAAATGCTGGCAAAGCTGGTTTTGGTGCTGGCAGTCCGACGACTAAGGAAAGCATCAACATAAATGCTTCTAACAACACCAAAAACAATCTTGGAAATGGTAATGAAAGAAATGCTGTGGCATAAGGTTTATTTCAACCCTCCACAAATACCTTATAACATCCACTTGGATGGAAGGTTAGGGCAGGGTGATATGAGGAGGGGTTGTGAAGCGGATTAAAGAAGGGTATTTTATCCATTCACAACCCCATCCTTATATGCCCCCTCCACATAGCATACGAGATCGCGGGCGAGTATCTTCTTGTCTTTTCATCATAATTTGATTTCGCAATTACTTTAATTTTACGACGACTAGCAATTTTAACTTTCTGTTTAACATATGTTGTCAGCTATTATTTTCCAAAGACCAACCCGCCAACAATTGAGTTACAGTCTGGCTTGCATTCTATTATTTAAAAATACAGCGCAGTAGCTCTAAAAAAAAACTAGTTAATGTTAAAACTTTTGAGCCATGGATTATTATCAAATAGTTGAACAAGAAGGAGATGCTATATCTTAAAACAGGTTAAAACACAGTACAAACAAAAATTACTTATTCATATTTACAAGTAATAATAAATTAATAACAATTTACAGAATACTACGCACTGAAATTAACATGAACAAATTAAATAACACTCAATTATACACATAACAGGTCCGTATGGTTGGCAGGACAGCCATTAAAGATTTGTTTAGGCAATATTTTAAAAGGTTGTTTAGCCAAGGATAATCCAACTCGAAATTACCATTAGTAAATAAAATAATTTCTGTTCAGGTGCCGGCAGTGGTGCTCCAAATGCTGGCAAAGCTGGTTTTGGTGCTGGCAGTCCGACCACTAAGGAAAGCATCAAAATAAATGCTTCTAACAACACCAAAAACAATCTTGGAAATGGTAATGAAAGAAATGCTGTGGCATAAGGTTTATTTCAACCCTCCACAAATACCTTATAACATCCACTTGGATGGAAGGTTAGGGCAGGGTGATATGAGGAGGGGTTGTGAAGCGGATTAAAGAAGGGTATTTTATCCATTCACAACCCCATCCTTATACGCCCCCTCCACATAGCATACGAGATCGCGGGCGAGCATCTTCTTGTCTTTTCATCATAATTTGATTTCGCAATTACTTTAATTTTACGACGACTAGCAATTTTAACTTTCTGTTTAACATATGTTGTCAGCTATTATTTTCCAAAGACCAACCCGCCAACAATTGAGTAACAGTCTGGCTTGCATTCTATTATTTAAAAATACAGCGCAGTAGCTCTAAAAAAAAAACTAGTTAATGTTAAAACTTTTGAGCCATGGATAATTATCAAATAGTTGAACAAGAAGGAGATGCTATATCTTAAAACAGGTTAGAACACAGTACAAACAAAAATTACCTATTCATATTTACAAGTAATAATAAATTAATAACAATTTACAGAATACTACGCACTGAAATTAACATGAACAAATTAAATAACACTCAATTATACACATAACAGGTCCGTATGGTTGGCAGGACAGCCATTAAAGATTTGTTTAGGCAATATTTTAAAAGGTTGTTTAGCCAAGGATAATCCAACTCGAAATTAGCATTAGTAAATAAAATAATTTCTGTTCAGGTGCCGGCAGTGGTGCTCCAAATGCTGGTAAAGCTGGTTTTGGTGCTGGCAGTCCGACCACTAAGGAAAGCATCAAAATAAATGCTTCTAACAACACCAAAAACAATCTTGGAAATGGTAATGAAAGAAATGCTGTGGCATAAGGTTTATTTCAACCCTCCACAAATACCTTATAACATCCACTTGGATGGAAGGTTAGGGCAGGGTGATATGAGGAGGGGTTGTGAAGCGGATTAAAGAAGGGTATTTTATCCATTCACAACCCCATCCTTATACGCCCCCTCCACATAGCATACGAGATCGCGGGCGAGCATCTTCTTGTCTTTTCATCATAATTTGATTTCGCAATTACTTTAATTTTACGACGACTAGCAATTTTAACTTTCTGTTTAACATATGTTGTCAGCTATTATTTTCCAAAGACCAACCCGCCAACAATTGAGTAACAGTCTGGCTTGCATTCTATTATTTAAAAATACAGCGCAGTAGCTCTAAAAAAAAAACTAGTTAATGTTAAAACTTTTGAGCCATGGATAATTATCAAATAGTTGAACAAGAAGGAGATGCTATATCTTAAAACAGGTTAAAACACAGTACAAACAAAAATTACCTATTCATATTTACAAGTAATAATAAATTAATAACAATTTACAGAATACTACGCACTGAAATTAACATGAACAAATTAAATAACACTCAATTATACACATAACAGGTCCGTATGGTTGGCAAGACAGCCATTAAAGATTTGTTTAGGCAATATTTTAAAAGGTTGTTTAGCCAAGGATAATCCAACTCGAAATTACCATTAGTAAATAAAATAATTTCTGTTCAGGTGCCGGCAGTGGTGCTCCAAATGCTGGCAAAGCTGGTTTTGGTGCTGGCAGTCCGACCACTAATCAAAGCATCAACATAAATGCTTCTAACAACACCAAAAACAATCTTGGAAATGGTAATGAAAGAAATGCTGTGGCATAAGGTTTATTTCAACCCTCCACAAATACCTTATAACATCCACTTGGATGGAAGGTTAGGGCAGGGTGATATGAGGAGCGGTTGTGAAGCGGATTAAAAAAAGGGTATTTTATCCATTCACAACCCCATCCTTATATGCCCCCTCCACATAGCATACGAGATCGCGGGCGAGCATCTTCTTGTCTTTTCATCATAATTTGATTTCGCAATTACTTTAATTTTACGACGACTAGCAATTTTAACTTTCTGTTTAACATATGTTGTCAGCTATTATTTTCCAAAGACCAACCCGCCAACAATTGAGTAACAGTCTGGCTTGCATTCTATTATTTAAAAATACAGCGCAGTAGCTCTAAAAAAAAAACTAGTTAATGTTAAAACTTTTGAGCCATGGATAATTATCAAATAGTTGAACAAGAAGGAGATGCTATATCTTAAAACAGGTTAAAACACAGTACAAACAAAAATTACCTATTCATATTTACAAGTAATAATAAATTAATAACAATTTACAGAATACTACGCACTGAAATTAACATGAACAAATTAAATAACACTCAATTATACACATAACAGGTCCGTATGGTTGGCAAGACAGCCATTAAAGATTTGTTTAGGCAATATTTTAAAAGGTTGTTTAGCCAAGGATAATCCAACTCGAAATTACCATTAGTAAATAAAATAATTTCTGTTCAGGTGCCGGCAGTGGTGCTCCAAATGCTGGCAAAGCTGGTTTTGGTGCTGGCAGTCCGACCACTAATCAAAGCATCAACATAAATGCTTCTAACAACACCAAAAACAATCTTGGAAATGGTAATGAAAGAAATGCTGTGGCATAAGGTTTATTTCAACCCTCCACAAATACCTTATAACATCCACTTGGATGGAAGGTTAGGGCAGGGTGATATGAGGAGGGGTTGTGAAGCGGATTAAAAAAAGGGTATTTTATCCATTCACAACCCCATCCTTATATGCCCCCTCCACATAGCATACGAGATCGCGGGCGAGCATCTTCTTGTCTTTTCATCATAATTTGATTTCGCAATTACTTTAATTTTACGACGACTAGCAATTTTAACTTTCTGTTTAACATATGTTGTCAGCTATTATTTTCTAAAGACCAACCCGCCAACAATTGAGTTACAGTCTGGCTTGCATTCTATTATTTAAAAATACACCGCAGTAGCTCTAAAAAAAAATCTAGTTAATGTTAAAACTTTTGAGCCATGGATAATTATCAAATAGTTGAACAAGAAGGAGATGCTATATCTTAAAACAGGTTAAAACACAGTACAAACAAAAATTACTTATTCATTTTTACAAGTAATAATAAATTAATAACAATTTACAGAATACTACGCACTGAAATTAACATGAACAAATTAAATAACACTCAATTATACACATAACAGGTCCGTATGGTTGGCAGGACAGCCATTAAAGATTTGTTTAGGCAATATTTTAAAAGGTTGTTTAGCCAAGGATAATCCAACTCGAAATTACCATTAGTAAATAAAATAATTTCTGTTCAGGTGCCGGCAGTGGTGCTCCAAATGCTGGCAAAGCTGGTTTTGGTGCTGGCAGTCCGACGACTAAGGAAAGCATCAAAATAAATGCTTCTAACAACACCAAAAACAATCTTGGAAATGGTAATGAAAGAAATGCTGTGGTATAAGGTTTATTTCAACCCTCCACAAATACCTTATAACATCCACTTGGATGGAAGGTTAGGGCAGGGTGATATGAGGAGGGGTTGTGAAGCGGATTAAAGAAGGGTATTTTATCCATTCACAACCCCATCCTTATATGCCCCCTCCACATAGCATACGAGATCGCGGGCGAGCATCTTCTTGTCTTTTCATCATAATTTGATTTCGCAATTACTTTAATTTTACGACGACTAGCAATTTTAACTTTCTGTTTAACATATGTTGTCAGCTATTATTTTCCAAAGACCAACCCGCCAACAATTGAGTAACAGTCTGGCTTGCATTCTATTATTTAAAAATACAGCGCAGTAGCTCTAAAAAAAACTAGTTAATGTTAAAACTTTTGAGCCATGGATTATTATCAAATAGTTGAACAAGAAGGAGATGCTATATCTTAAAACAGGTTAAAACACAGTACAAACAAAAATTACTTATTCATATTCACAAGTAATAATAAATTAATAACAATTTACAGAATACTACGCACTGAAATTAACATGAACAAATTAAATAACACTCAATTATACACATAACAGGTCCGTATGGTTGGCAGGACAGCCATTAAAGATTTGTTTAGGCAATATTTTAAAAGGTTGTTTAGCCAAGGATAATCCAACTCGAAATTACCATTAGTAAATAAAATAATTTCTGTTCAGGTGCCGGCAGTGGTGCTCCAAATGCTGGCAAAGCTGGTTTTGGTGCTGGCAGTCCGACCACTAAGGAAAGCATCAAAATAAATGCTTCTAACAACACCAAAAACAATCTTGGAAATGGTAATGAAAGAAATGCTGTGGCATAAGGTTTATTTCAACCCTCCACAAATACCTTATAACATCCACTTGGATGGAAGGTTAGGGCAGGGTGATATGAGGAGGGGTTGTGAAGCGGATTAAAGAAGGGTATTTTATCCATTCACAACCCCATCCTTATATGCCCCCTCCACATAGCATACGAGATCGCGGGCGAGTATCTTCTTGTCTTTTCATCATAATTTGATTTCGCAATTACTTTAATTTTACGACGACTAGCAATTTTAACTTTCTGTTTAACATATGTTGTCAGCTATTATTTTCCAAAGACCAACCCGCCAACAATTGAGTTACAGTCTGGCTTGCATTCTATTATTTAAAAATACAGCGCAGTAGCTCTAAAAAAAACTAGTTAATGTTAAAACTTTTGAGCCATGGATTATTATCAAATAGTTGAACAAGAAGGAGATGCTATATCTTAAAACAGGTTAAAACACAGTACAAACAAAAATTACTTATTCATATTTACAAGTAATAATAAATTAATAACAATTTACAGAATACTACGCACTGAAATTAACATGAACAAATTAAATAACACTCAATTATACACATAACAGGTCCGTATGGTTGGCAGGACAGCCATTAAAGATTTGTTTAGGCAATATTTTAAAAGGTTGTTTAGCCAAGGATAATCCAACTCGAAATTACCATTAGTAAATAAAATAATTTCTGTTCAGGTGCCGGCAGTGGTGCTCCAAATGCTGGCAAAGCTGGTTTTGGTGCTGGCAGTTCGACCACTGATGAAAGCATCAAAATAAATGCTTCTAACAACACCAAAAACAATCTTGGAAATGGTAATGAAAGCAATGCTGTGGCATAAGGTTTATTTCAACCCTCCACAAATACCTTATAACATCCACTTTGATGGAAGGTTAGGGCAGGGTGATATGAGGAGGGGTTGTGAAGCGGATTAAAGAAGGGTATTTTATCCATTCACAACCCCATCCTTATATGCCCCCTCCACATAGCATACGAGATCGCGGGCGAGTATCTTCTTGTCTTTTCATTATAATTTGATTTCGCAATTACTTTAATTTTACGACGACTGACAAATTTACTTTCTGTTTAACATTTGTTGTCAGCTATTTTTTTCCAAAGACCCACCCGCCAAAAATTGAGTTACAGTTTGACTTGCATTCTATTTTTTAAAAATACAGCGCAGTAGCTCCAAAAAAAGGATGAAGTGAATATTAAAACTTTTGAGCCATGCATTATTTGTTTAGGCAATATTTTAGTAAGGTTGTTTAGCCAAGGATAATCCAACTCGAAATTACCATAAGTAAATAAAATATTTTCTGTTCAGGTGCCGGCAGTGGTGCTACAGTTGCTGGCAAAGCTGGTCCTGGTGCGCGCAAACCGACCACTAATCAAAGCATCAACATAAATGCTTCTAACAACACCAAAAACAATCTTGGAAATGGTAATGAAAGAAATGCTGTGGTATAAGGTTTATTTCAACCCTCCACAAATACCTTATAACATCCACTTGGATGGAAGGTTAGGGCAGGGTGATATGAGGAGGGGTTGTGAAGCGTATTAAAGAAGGGTATTTTATCCATTCACAACCCCATCCTTATATGCCCCCTCCACATAGCATACGAGATCGCGGGCGAGTCTCTTCTTGTCTTTTCATCATAATTTGATTTCGCAATTACTTTAATTTTACGACGACTAGCAATTTTAACTTTCTGTTTAACATATGTTGTCAGCTATTATTTTCTTAAGACCAACCCGCCAACAATTGAGTTACAGTCTGGCTTGCATTCTATTATTTAAAAATACAGCGCAGTAGCTCTAAAAAAAACTAGTTAATGTTAAAACTCTTGAGCCATGGATTATTATCAAATAGTTGAACAAGAAGGAGATGCTATATCTTAAAACAGGTTAAAACACAGTACAAACAAAAATTACTTATTCATATTTACAAGTAATAATAAATTAATAACAATTTACAGAATACTACGCACTGAAATTAACATGAACAAATTAAATAACACTCAATTATAGACATAACAGGTCCGTATGGTTGGCAGGACAGCCATTAAAGATTTGTTTAGGCAATATTTTAAAAGGTTGTTTAGCCAAGGATAATCCAACTCGAAATTACCATTAGTAAATAAAATAATTTCTGTTCAGGTGCCGGCAGTGGTGCTCCAAATGCTGGCAAAGCTGGTCCTGGTGCGCGCAAACCGACCACTAATCAAAGCATCAACATAAATGCTTCTAACAACACCAAAAACAATCTTGGAAATGGTAATGAAAGAAATGCTGTGGTATAAGGTTTATTTCAACCCTCCACAAATACCTTATAACATCCACTTGGATGGAAGGTTAGGGCAGGGTGATATGAGGAGGGGTTGTGAAGCGGATTAAAGAAGGGTATTTTATCCATTCACAACCCCATCCTTATATGCCCCCTTCACATAGCATACGAGATCGCGGGCGAGCATCTTCTTGTCTTTTCATCATAATTTGATTTCGCAATTACTTTAATTTTACGACGACTAGCAATTTTAACTTTCTGTTTAACATATGTTGTCAGCTATTATTTTCTAAAGACCAACCCGCCAACAATTGAGTTACAGTCTGGCTTGCATTCTATTATTTAAAAATACAGCGCAGTAGCTCTAAAAAAAACTAGTTAATGTTAAAACTTTTGAGCCATGGATTATTATCAAATAGTTGAACAAGAAGGAGATGCTATATCTTAAAACAGGTTAAAACACAGTACAAACAAAAATTACTTATTCATATTTACAAGTAATAATAAATTAATAACAATTTACAGAATACTACGCACTGAAATTAACATGAACAAATTAAATAACACTCAATTATACACATAACAGGTCCGTATGGTTGGCAGGACAGCCATTAAAGATTTGTTTAGGCAATATTTTAAAAGGTTGTTTAGCCAAGGATAATCCAACTCGAAATTACCATTAGTAAATAAAATAATTTCTGTTCAGGTGCCGGCAGTGGTGCTCCAAATGCTGGCAAAGCTGGTTTTGGTGCTGGCAGTCCGACCACTAAGGAAAGCATCAAAATAAATGCTTCTAACAACACCAAAAACAATCTTGGAAATGGTAATGAAAGAAATGCTGTGGCATAAAGTTTATTTCAACCCTCCACAAATACCTTATAACATCCACTTGGATGGAAGGTTAGGGCAGGGTGATATGAGGAGGGGTTGTGAAGCGGATTAAAGAAGGGTATTTTATCCATTCACAACCCCATCCTTATATGCCCCCTCCACATAGCATACGAGATCGCGGGCGAGCATTTTCTTGTCTTTTCATCATAATTTGATTTCGCAATTACTTTAATTTTACGACGACTAGCAATTTTAACTTTTTGTTTAACATATGTTGTCAGCTATTATTTTCCAAAGACCAACCCGCCAACAATTGAGTTACAGTCTGGCTTGCATTCTATTATTTAAAAATACAGCGCAGTAGCTCTAAAAAAAAAACTACTTAATGTTAAAACTTTTGAGCCATGGATTATTATCAAATAGTTGAACAAGAAGGAGATGCTATATCTTAAAACAGGTTAAAACACAGTACAAACAAAAATTACTTATTCATATTTACAAGTAATAATAAATTAATAACAATTTACAGAATACTACGCCCTGAAATTAACATGAACAAATTAAATAACACTCAATTATACACATAACAGGTCCGTATGGTTGGCAGGAATGCCATTAAAGATTTGTTTAGGCAATACTTTAAAAGGTTGTTTAGCCAAGGATAATCCAACTTGAAATTACCATTAGTAAATAAAATAATTTCTGTTCAGGTGCCGGCAGTGGTGCTCCAAATGCTGGCAAAGCTGGTTTTGGTGCTGGCAGTCCGACCACTAATCAAAGCATCAACATAAATGCTTCTAACAACACCAAAAACAATCTTGGAAATGGTAATGAAAGAAATGCTGTGGCATAAGGTTTATTTCAACCCTCCACAAATACCTTATAACATCCACTTGGATGGAAGGTTAGGGCAGGGTGATATGAGGAGGGGTTGTGAAGCGGATTAAAGAAGGGTATTTTATCCATTCACAACCCCATCCTTATATGCCCCCTCCACATAGCATACGAGATCGCGGGCGAGCATCTTCTTGTCTTTTCATCATAATTTGATTTCGCAATTACTTTAATTTTACGACGACTAGCAATTTTAACTTTCTGTTTAACATATGTTGTCAGCTATTATTTTCCAAAGACCAACCCGCCAACAATTGAGTTACAGTCTGGCTTGCATTCTATTATTTAAAAATACAGCGCAGTAGCTCTAAAAAAAAACTAGTTAATGTTAAAACTTTTGAGCCATGGATTATTATCAAATAGTTTAACAAGAAGGAGATGCTATATCTTAAAACAGTTTAAAACACAGTACAAACAAAAATTACTTATTAATATTTACAAGTAATAATAAATTAAAAACAATTTACAGAATACTACGCACTGAAATTAACATTAACAAATTAAATAACACTCAACTTTACACATAACAGGTCCGTATGGTTGGCAGGACAGCCATTAAAGATTTGTTTAGGCAATATTTTAAAAGGTTGTTTAGCCAAGGATAATCCAACTCGAAATTACCATTAGTAAATAAAATAATTTCTGTTCAGGTGCCGGCAGTGGTGCTCCAAATGCTGGCAAAGCTGGTTTTGGTGCTAGCAGTCCGACCACTAATCAAAGCATCGAAATAAATGCTTCTAATAACACCAAAAACAATCTTGGAAATGGTAATGAAAGAAATGCTGTGGCATAAGGTTTATTTCAACCCTCCACAAATACCTTATAACATCCACTTGGATGGAAGGTTAGGGCAGGGTCATATGAGGAGGGGTTGTGAAGCGGATTAAAGAAGGGTATTTTATCCATTCACAACCCCATCCTTATATGCCCCCTCCACATAGCATACGAGATCGCGGGCGAGCATCTTCTTGTCTTTTCATCATAATTTGATTTCGCAATTACTTTAATTTTACGACGACTAGCAATTTTAACTTTCTGTTTAACATATGTTGTCAGCTATTATTTTCCAAAGACCAACCCGCCAACAATTGAGTAACAGTCTGGCTTGCATTCTATTATTTAAAAATACAGCGTAGTAGCTCTAAAAAAAAACTAGTTAATGTTAAAACTTTTGAGCCATGGATTATTATCAAATAGTTGAACAAGAAAGAGATGCTATATCTTAAAACAAGTTAAAACACAGTACAAACAAAAATTACTTATTCATATTTACAAGTAATAATAAATTAATAACAATTTACAGAATACTACGCACTGAAATTAACATGAACAAATTAAATAACACTCAATTATACACATAACAGGTCCGTATGGTTGGCAGGACAGCCATTAAAGATTTGTTTAGGCAATATTTTAAAAGGTTGTTTAGCCAAGGATAATCCAACTCGAAATTACCATTAGTAAATAAAATAATTTCTGTTCAGGTGCCGGCAGTGGTGCTCCAAATGCTGGCAAAGCTGGTTTTGGTGCTGGCAGTCCGACCACTAATCAAAGCATCAACATAAATGCTTCTAACAACACCAAAAACAATCTTGGAAATGGTAATGAAAGAAATGCTGTGGCATAAGATTTATTGCAACCCTCCACAAATAATACCTTATAACATCCACTTGGATGGAGGGTTAGGGCAAGGTGATATCAGGAGGGGTTGTGAAGCGGATTAGAGAAGGGTATTTTATCCATTCACAACCCCATCCTTATATGCCCCCTCCACATAGCATACGAGATCGCGGGCGAGTATATTCTTGTCTCTTCATCATAATTTGATTTCGCTATTATTTTAATTTTACGACTACTAGCAATTTTTACTTTCTGTTTAACATTTGTTGTCAGCTATTATTTTCTAAAGACCAATCCGCCAACAATTGAGTTACAGTTTGGCTTGCATTCTATTATTTAAAAATACAGCGCAGTAGCTCTAAATAAAAATGAAGTGAATGTTTAAACTTTTGAGCCATGGATTATTATCAAATAGTTAAACAAGAAGGATATACAATATCTGAAAACAGGTTAAAACACAGTACAAACTAAAATTGCTTAATAATGTTACGCCGGTGGATTAAGGTGTTTAACTTCAATCGCAATTTTCAGAGCTTTGGAAGCGTTTTCAGCAGGCTGAAATATCGTTTCAGTCGGTTTCAGAGGTAGCTCTATCACATACCTGATTATCAAAATTTCGACCAAATTGCCGTTGTTTTCAGGCGCCTGAAACATGTTTTCAGGCCGTTTCAGGCCACCCTCTACCAGATTATGCTATAACCTGAAAACCCGTTTTCAGGTGTTTTCAGGACCCCTTATGGGCCTTTGAAGTACATTTCAGTATATGGCGAATTTTCCAGAAAGAGTAAAAGAGATAGCATGATTAGAAAGGGATAGCAATACTGAGAACCTTCCAGAAGGATGCGAAAGAGATGACACGAATAAGAAAGAGACAATAAGACGTGGAACCTTCCAGAATCGTCTTGATCTAAAACAAAACAGCTATAGGTACATAGAACTTTCCAGAAACGTCGCGAACAAGAACATTCCAACAACGACTACTAGAACATTCCCGACGGCGGATCGAAGTACGTCGAACATTCTAGAAAGGCCTTCTGGAATTGTCTTGGACTGGGGTATATAAGACGACCGGCCCGAGCCGTCGAGTCAGTCTTACTTGGAAAGCGATACGAGTGATACATCAGTGAATTAGAAGCGACTACGAGTTTATTGTGCGATTATTGTTGTAACGGCTTAGTGAGTGCATTAATAAAGTCTAGCTCTTAATTATCGGTTTAATTGTGTATTTCTATCAGTAACCTACCCCCACGTACGTAACATTTGTTGTCAGAAGTGGGATAGAAGATGCCTATTACTCCGCGAGATCAAGAGCAGGAGGGGGTTCAAACCCGAAGCCGAGTTGCAGCTGGGGACTCTGTGGCCGCCGCCGGTACGTCTACCGATACTTCACCGGCTAACATGGCGACATCACCTAAGCCAGAGATCGACCTTAACGCCATCTTAATCCTCTTGAAGGAACAATCCAGAGTTCTCCGCGACGAACTGCGTAGTCAGAAGGAATACCAAGAGGAACGCTTTAGAGCCCAGGAGGAACAATCTAGAGCCCAGTCTAAAGCTCAAGAAGAACAATCTAGAATTCTGCGTGAGGTTCGAGAGTCCACTTCGGAATGGAAGAAGGAAATGACTGAGGTTCATGATAAACTAGCTGACTTTAACGAAAAAGTCGAGGACCACGAAACTCGCCTCCAGGCCATGAGAAACGACATGAAGAAACTAGAAATTAAGGTGGTCAATGGTATCTGTGGACCTGAAACATCTGTTCTGGTAGCTGGAAGATTTAAGGTACCTCCTTTTGATGGAACTTCGTCATGGACGGCGTATAAACTGCAGTTTGAGTCAGTCTCTGAGGCCAATGGCTGGAACAAAGAGCAGGCTAAGACGGCTTTAACTTTGGCGCTCCGTGATGAAGCCCTCACCGTGCTGGAAGCTCTAGGAAAGGATAGAACATACGACCGCCTTTTGGAAGCTTTGGAGGCACGTTACGGTGACAGTCATCTAGAGCACGTATTTAGAGCTCAGCTGAAAGATCGAAGCCAGGAACGAAATGAGTCATTACAACAGTGGGCCCTGGAAATAGAAAAATTGGTAAGGAAAGCGTACCAAAGTGCTTCGGGCTCCTTTGTGGACAGCATGCTGGTACAGGCCTTCATTGATGGAATTCGTGATTTGGAAGTTAGAGCTGCTGTACGACTGGGACATCACGGGAGCTTGAAGGATGCAGTTGCTCACGCCCTAGAAGTAGAAGCCGTGCGCCAAGACTCGAGGCCGTTTAGGGTGCGGGAAGTTTCAGCCAGAGAGCCGACTGCCCCTCGCCGTGAATTCGGGCCAAGATGTTACCACTGTGGAGAACGCGGGCACATACAATCTAGTTGCCCGAAAAGAAAGAGAACACAGCGAAATCAATTTGTACGAACAAAGAGTGACGGTATTCGTCAGCAGTTTTATGCCAAGAGTCACGCTGTCAACGAGACCGATACACGGGCGGTCGCGATCCCATTGAAGGCAGCGAAGAGAAATTTAGCTGCAATAGAAAAAGGTCACGCGCAGAAGCCAGGAGGCAGCGACAGAGGCGGAAAGGCGGGCGTGGTGCATGCGATCACACCAGGCGCTGGCGGGTCATGGCGACTGAACAGCGGAGCGGGCTCGGCCCGAGCTAGCCAACAGCGTGCGGGCGTCGGAGTGGGTACGGCGCGGGCCTGTCAGCAACGTGGAAGGGGAGAGGCAGGCTCGTCGCAAGCCCGCCGACTTCGCAGTGGAAAACCACAGCAAAACGTAGATGCTCTTTCCCGGAAGTCCTGCCTGGATGACTGTAAAGAATTTGTGAGGATATTGAGGACTGACACTGTTGGCAGGGAATGGAGCAATGAAGCCATGCAACGGGCGCAGCAAGAAGACCCTGACATCAAACCCATTTTCAATTGGATTAACGCGGGCGTACCTAAACCAAGATGGTGTGAAGTAGCTCCCATGAGCAGAGAAACAAAAAGCTACTGGGCGCTATGGGAAAGTTTAGTTAAATGGGAGTCAACAAGTGGAAAGGACGCTCACCTACAAGTTGTTGTCCCAAGAAAAAGGGTGAGTGATGTGTTGAGATACTGTCATGACGGAATTTCCGGGGGGCACCTTGGTGTAAAGAGAACTTTAATGAAAATTCGGCAACGCTTTTATTGGATTCACTGCCGCGAAGATGTAGAAGACTGGTGCAGGAAGTGTACTAACTGCTCATCGGTTAAGGGGCCGCAAACGCGCAGTAGAGGAGCGCTTAAGTTGTACAATGTTGGAGCACCTTGGGAAAGGATTGCTTTAGACGTTGCAGGCCCGTTTCCGACATCCAACTCTGGAAACAAGTACATACTCGTAGTGATGGATTATTTCACTAAGTGGCCTGAAGCATTTGCCATTCCTAATCAAGAAGCAATTACAGTAGCGGAGAAATTAGTGGTGGAGGTATTTTGTCGATTCGGAGTACCCCTCGAAATTCATAGTGATCAAGGCAGAAACTTTGAATCCCAGGTGTTCCAGGAGACTTGGCGAATTATGGGAATTCATAAAACAAGAACTACGCCATATCACCCTCAATCGGACGGAATGGTCGAGAGATTTAACCAGACACTGGAGAGACATTTAGCGAAGGTCGTTGAAAGTCACCAAAAGGAATGGGACAGGCATATTCCTCTCTTCCTAATGTCATATAGGTCGGCCACCCATGAAGGTACAGCTGTCACTCCAGCGTACGCAAACTTTGGAAGAGAACTTCGTCTACCTGCGGATCTTTTGACTGGACGCCCTCCAGATTCGCCAAAGTCCATTACAGAGTATGCCAGCGATTTACGAAATAGGATAGACGATGTTCACAGTCACGTTCGAGAACATGGACTTCAAGCCAGCGCGAAGTTGAAAACACGATATGACCGGAAGTCCAACCAAGTGGGTTTTGAGGAGGGTTCCTTGGTGTGGTTACATAACCCCATGCGACGAAAAGGAAAATCTCCGAAACTATCCCCGAGTTGGGAAGGCCCGTATAAAATAGTCACTAAAATCAACGACGTCACGTATCGGATTCAGAAAAATCAGCGTAGTCCCATGAAGATTGTCCGTGTTGACCGGCTGGCGAGACACTACGGAGTTAATAATGTTCGGGACGAGCATGTCTTAGGAGGGGGTAGTGTTACGCCGGTGGATTAAGGTGTTTAACTTCAATCGCAATTTTCAGAGCTATGGAAGCGTTTTCAACAGGCTGAAATATCGTTTCAGTCGGTTTCAGAGGTAGCTCTATCACATACCTGATTATCAAAATTTCGACCAAATTGCCGTTGTTTTCAGGCGCCTGAAACATGTTTTCAGGCCGTTTCAGGCCACCCTCTACCAGATTATGCTATAACCTGAAAACCCGTTTTCAGGTGTTTTCAGGACCCCTTATGGGCCTTTGAAGTACATTTCAGTATATGGCGAATTTTCCAAAAAGAGTAAAAGAGATAGCATGATTAGAAAGGGATAGCAATACTGAGAACCTTCCAGAAGGATGCGAAAGAGATGACATGAATAAGAAAGAGACAATAAGACGTGGAACCTTCCAGAATCGTCGTGATCTAAAACGAAACAGCTATAGGTACATAGAACTTTCCAGAAACGTCGCGAACAAGAACATTCCAACAACGACTACTAGAACATTCCCGACGGCGGATCGAAGTACGTCGAACATTCTAGAAAGGCCTTCTGGAATTGTCTTGGACTGGGGGCCCGAGCCGTCGAGTCAGTCTTACTTGGAAAGCGATACGAGTGATACATCAGTGAATTAGAAGCGACTACGAGTTTATTGTGCGATTATTGTTGTAACGGCTTAGTGAGTGCGTTAATAAAGTCTAGCTCTTAATTATCGGTTTAATTGTGTATTTCTATCAGTTACCTACCCCCACGTACGTAACAATAATATTTACAAGTAACAATAAATTAATAACAACTTACAGAATACTACGCACTGAAATTAACATGAACAAATTAAATAACACTCAATTAAACACATAACAGGTCCAAATGGTTGGCAGGACAGCCATTTAATATTTGTTAAGGCAATATTTTAAAAGGTTGTTTTGCCAAGGATAATCCAACTCGAAATTACCATTAGTAAATAAAATAATTTCTGTTCAGGTGCCGGCAGTGGTGCTCCAAATGCTGGCAAAGCTGGTTTTGGTGCTGGCAGTCCGACGACTGAACAAAGTAATAAAATAAATACTTCTAACAACTCAAATAACCATCTTGGAAATGATAATGAAAGCAACGCTGTGGCAATAGGTTGATTACACCACGCATCCCCCCCAAATCCCTTATTTCATCCAACTTGGATGGGAAGATGGGGGAGGGAGATATAAGGAGAGGTTGTGAAGCGAATTAGATAAGGGTTACTTATCTAATTCGCTTCACTTTTACTATACACACATTCGCTACACTATTACTTTTATTTTACGAAGGCTAGCAATTTTAACTTTCTGTTTAACATTTGTTGTCAACTTTTATTTTCCAAAGACCGACTAGCCAACAATTGAGTAACAGTTTGGCTTGCATTCTATTATTTAAAAATACAGCGCAGTAGCTCTAAAAAAATTATATGAAGTGAATGTAAAAACTTTTGAGACATGGATTATTATCAAATAGTTGAACGAGAAGGAGATACCTTATCTGAAACAGGTTATAACACAGTACAAACTAAAATTACCAAATAATATTTACACGTAATAATGAATTAATAAAACTTATAAAATACTACGCACTTAACAGGTATAAATTACATAACACTCAATTAAACAGGTAAAAGGTCTAATAATACGTTGAAAATAATTGTTTTACTTGACTAGCAATTCATTTACTTTTATTGTTTCCTTAGTTGGTATCGTGGTCCCCTGGCGCATTTGTATCTGTCGGCAATAGTTATTGGTTAGCTATATTTAATTATTATTTGTGACAAGTTCCTGCGCAACCGTCTCGCGGGTTGGCAGACGTTGCGGGAGGAGAGGAAAACAAAAGGCGGGGCGACGGAAGTACGCAGCGCGCAGTTGCACGCGCTTCCCTTACCCGCTACATAGCCCGCCCCCCTCGATGCTTCGTCCCCGCCAACGCCTGTCACCACGCGAACATGTTGAACTTTACTTTATTAATTAAAAATTTCCCACTAACCATACTGCGAGTATGTAAGTTATTTCTATGAACCAAGCTGTGTTTGCACTGTTGTTGTGTTAGTTCTTCTTTTAATACAAAATATTAAAATTACATGAAATGGAAGTGGTATATTTTATTTAACTTTCCATCATTGCTGCACAGTATTTGATAACTTTAACGTTGCATTTAATTTAATTTGAAAGGTGTGTCTGTAATATTTTCAACCTAGAAATCAAACAGCAGTCAATGTATTTTATTATTTTATTTTATTTTCAGATCTCACACGACATTCGATTGTATTATAACAGACGAAGAGACAACCGCATGAAAATGGATCGGTGTCCACATAGACGACATAGTTTAATCATTTGTATCACATAATATTAATCAAATATATTATATATTTCACTATATTAAGCAAAGAGAAAAAGTAAAAAAAAGTGCACTTCAATTAAATAAAATGCAATAAATAAGTAAAGCACAGAGTTTTATTGTTATTTAATTTGACCGGGTAAGCGAAAATAACAAATATATAAAAATCGCGAAACAAGGCGCCTAATGGCATGCCTCATATAATACGAGTATATATATATATATATATGTAAAAATATGTAAAAACCCGCACCGTTGCTTTAACATAATGAAAGCTTATTACTTACTTAGATGCGTAGCAAAAATGTTTAAGCAACACGCATTCATTCAATAAATATTATACATAGTAGTATTAAGTAGGTATAATAATATAATATAATATAATAGTATAAATAACTAGGTGATATCGGCGGCAGATAAACTTTGTGTAGTTTTCGCCCGCTGTTAAAAGATAACTGTAATTATTGTAATAACATGAAAAAAAATGTAAAAAAAAAATGCATTTGTTTATACCGCCCACCGCTGCTGCTACCGCCCAAGTCGTTGCTGGGCTGCAACTTACCTACACTTCTGGCGTAACAACCATGGCCTCCTATTCTACTTTATTTATACCCCTATTGCAATCGAATTGTGTAATGACTCAACCGCCTTTACTGTCAAGTTAATACGAGCTATCATACCGTTAATAAGACGATAACAATAGGGGTAAAACATCGCCCTGAGCCCTTAGCCAAGGTGCCCATCGCTAACTAACTACCGTTTCTATTCGTTTCATTTTTAAACCAATCGCGTCACTGGTAGATCACGTGACTCTTAGTATGACGTGATCTACCAGTGACGCGATTGGTTTAAAAACGAAACGGATAGAAACGCTAGTAGAGATGGGCATCTTGGCTAAGGGCCCTGAGCGGCTAGCACATCTTGTATTTTCTCGCTTGTCGCTCGGTACGTCTCTATCGTTACAGACGAATTAGAAAGGGAGATCCGAGCGACAAACAAGTCGCGGACTTCTTGTGCTAGCCGTCCTGGTCTCGGACTTGTGGAATTGTGAATAGTATAAAGTTTGAAGTAAACATTTGCCTTCTTTAAAAACAACGAAATATTCTTACTCGTCAATTATTAAATCGTAATAAAAAAAAATTTATTTAAGGTAAAAACCAAATAAAACAAACACATATATATTTACATTTCATTTATTTACACAAGATTATCATGCCACTATGCCATTTTTTAACCCCATAGATTTATCAGGCACTAATAATTTACAATTAAAATATTATTTAAAAATATTATTAAATGACGAATCTCTTATCACAGTTTCATTGGTACAAGATTGTTTTTAATATTAATATTGCAAATAAATATAACAATTCACTTCCTACATTTTATTTATCTATGGATTTGATGCGCGTATATTACAAATGTTTTAAATTTATAAATAGCATTTGTACACATTCGTCATGTTTCTTAATGCGTCTATGATTTTTTCCTATCTTCTTAGGAAGTATCCTGGGTAGAAAAATCTAGGATTTGCAGGCCCTGTAAACAAAAGAAAATAAAACATTAGTTCAGTTTATGACAAAAAATGTCCAAATCGATAAAATGGCAACAATAATTTTAATGCATAAAAATGTGATACTCTACTTCCACCTGGGGGATGTTCGACTTCGACTGTTCATTCATTACGTAAGATCACAAAAACAAGCAAAAATTAAAGCTTTTTTATATTTTTGCTACTTTTTCTGTGCAATTTTGGTAGCAGTATAAGTAAGATTAAAAAGGGCGAGGGGCGCATCCAAGGCTTATTTTTTCATAAGTAGCGTGCGTAGTATGACCCCTCTGTCAGAAATTGGTTAAAATTGTCTTACGTAATAAATGTACAGCCCCTTAGATAAATGCAAGAGATAGAATTTGACAGGTGCTAGGAAAGTGAATACATCTATTCCATATCCCAACGTAAGATTTAACACTTAAGGTTTAAAATAAAAGTACGATACGTTAGACCACGCATGCATGTTACGCATGTATTTTAAGCCCGTAGGAGGGTTAAATAGAGCTCATTTGTAGCCAAAAAGGTTATGTACTGGTTATGTATAATAAAATAAATAATAAATATCAGGAGACAATCTCACACAAATTGACCTAGTCCCAAACTAAGCTAGGCTTGTACTATGGGTACTAGGCAACGATAAACATACTAATATAGAGAAATGCACACTTAAATACATAGAAAACATCCATGACCCAGGAACAAATACTCGCGCTCATCACACAAATATTTGCCCATACCGGGATTCGAACCCGGGACCGCTAGCTTTGTAGGCAGGGTCCTACCAACTAGGCTATCCGCGTCGTCGTCGTCGTCAAATGTATGATGTTTGGAAAGGTCGAAATTATTTTATTTATTTTTTAAAGATTTAAGCCCACAGCTGGTTAAAATATGAATAATAGTGGCTCATGTTTCGTTATACCAGCACTTGAAATTATGTTTACGCTACAATATCCTTTAGTTTGTTAGTTTCAAGAGCGGTTCGTGAGGATTTTCATTCGTCGGGGCGGAAATGCACGAAGTTTCCTTTTGTGGCGTTCGTAGGGTTGCCATATGTCCGGGTTTCCGCGAAAATTCCTTGTTTAGCAAACGCCCAAGAGACATCCGGACATATATTTCTCAAATAAGTAAAACTTTGGCGCTAAAGCGCAGCGGGTCGACATCACACATTTTATATATTTTTTATTTATAACAACTTTTCAAACAACAAAAAAACAATTAAAGCTGTTAAATGTCCGGGGTGAAATTCGTAGCAGCCCTTGGAGCTCGTCATAAGTTGATTTGCGACGGCAACCCTTCAGCGGTTCCGGCGCGGCGCCGCGGCGGCGCGCCGAGCTTCCGGCGAGAGGTGACGGGACTCGGCAGTTGTAGTGTTATGACAAATGCCAATGTTTCAGTTTTGGCTCTACTAACTACTCGTATATACTCGTACGAGAAGGATGTTGCTGAGAACAGAATGTATGAGAGCGCGAATGCTTTGTGCCTATGTTTTTTGTTTCAGTCGTTCGTTTGTTTTATTTCTCTCTGATAAAGCCGAGTGACACTGCAGATACAAATTACTCGAACCCATTATGGCCATATTTCCCACTCTCGAAACTCTTTCCTAGTGCTGCTAGGAACCTGATTTTTGTATAGATTACTATAACGACCATAACATCCTGAGGTCCAACGTCCTGTATTTTAGCACAATTGTCAAAATGACTTTTAATTTTAGTTGACTGCCATAAATTCTGTTTCGAACTAGCAAAATTTGTTTGACGTGGGTCTTAGGAGGTTCATCAGTAAAAAGTCAGGTTTCTACAGTTATCCTGCAAAAAGTAATTAATTTCCAAAAACTGCTTATTTTGTTACTGACTCACTAATCAACACCTATAGGGTAGGTTTTTCCCGATCACCTAGAGCCTTGAAATTTGGCATTGAGGCGGGTCTTATAAGACCAAGCAGTGGCCAAGTTAGGGCTCAAAATGCATTAGTCGCAATAAATTGGTTTGTCTGTTAACAAATCACTACTTTTGGTGGCACATGAGAAATTGGCCTATTTTTTACATTCATGTTTTTGGTGGGATTTCTTGTTTACTCATTTAATTACTAATGTGAAATAAGTATTATTATCTTACAGATAAAGCAATCTTAGTCATAGAATACGTATTATTTATATCACCTAAGACAATATCGAAAGGTCCTGTTTAGTATATAGTGATTCACCGGTAAAACTACGACAGTTCAAGTGGCACCTACCACAGCACTTTTTTTGTACCCATTGGGACATGTTAATCTCACTCCCAGCATTGCCCTCGTTGGCCTCATTTGTTCCAAACTCGTTTTTGCTTAGCTGCTATCATCTAATCATTATCGGCCTGTAGCACTCCACTGCTGGACATAGCCCTCGCCCAATACCCGCCATTTTACCCTATCTCATAATCTCATTTCAGCCGAAGTCCTATTAGAGCACGAAAAGGAAAATGCACCTACAATAACCTAACCGAGTTAAAAACCCCCGACATCAGCGCTTAAACAACCTTTGAGCAATGAGCAAAAACTTCAACGGGCTCAGAGCATGTACATTTTCACTGGATGGACTTCGTCACTAAAAGATTTCAAGTGTTAACAAACTCCCGACAAAATCGGAATCAGGGATCATAATTTTTAAACCGCTAAACGGATTTTCATCAAATTAAGCTAAGAACAATCTCGATTAAGTCACCTTTCTGATAAAAAAAAGTAAATCAAAATCGGTTCATCCGTTTAGGAGCTTCGATGCCACAGACAGATACACCGATACACAAATCAAACTTATAAAACCGCTCTTTTTTTGCGTCAGGGGTTAAAATTGCTAAACCTTGCCAAAAACAGTCACTACATAGTATGTATAATAAAACAAAGTCGCTTCCCGCCGTCTGTCCTTTTGTATGTACGCTTAGATGGTTCAAACTACGCAACGGATTTTAATGCGGTTTTCACCATTGGTTAGATAATTTTTCACGGAAGGTACATGTACCCGGAGCGAAGCGAGGGCGGGTCGCTAGTTTAAAATAATTTAATTAAATACAATGCATGGCGCGCGCCCCTTCACGGTTATGAACTCTGCATCTGAAAATCAGGCGCCTATGAAATATGTCCGACCCACAACTTGTTCAAACAAGCGTAAACACACTGACAAATTCCTAAAGCACACATTTACAATTTAATTCATATATATTTAAAACTCTCATGGGTAATAAAAAGTAATGTAATTGTAAAACGCATATTTTATTGTTAGCGTAAATTGCTATAACGTATAAACAGGCGTCAGATAGAGTGTAACTATTGTTAACTCATAATGCTGAATTGTTTGATTATTGAAAACTTTGATTTTAATTGTACTGTACGTATAGCACAAATTCAAACTACGGCATTGGGTCCCAATCGGTACCGCCAGCCTATAATGCTCTATGAAAACTTATAATTTTGACATATTGTAGCCGCCTGTCACTTTAATGAAATAAATTATGATCCTCTGTTCTTTTTACCGGTATTTTATCAATCATCTTAATTATGTAGAAGATGTTAAGAAAAAATTATTTGAGTTATAAACAGATGGACAGCAAGACTTTTTGCGTTAGAGTTAGACACCATGTACAAAACCTTAAGGATTGAATAGAAATTAAGTTTTAAACCCACATTTACACCTAATCCCGTAAGATCGTTCCAAAAAATACCTCCAATGGGACATGCGAAGCTAAAGATATCTATTTTTGTCTGAGTACTCGTACAATAAAGTACAAAGATATGTATACAGTTTTGCTCCTTATTACAAGGGGATAAGATGCAGTAAGTATACATATGTCTGTACTCGACTGTACCAGTGTAATAAAGGGATCTGGCTTTGTTTAACACTTGTCTTTGCTCTTCTTCCGCAAATAACTTGATTGATGCAAGTACCACTAAAACTATAGAATACATCGGGAAACAAAGTTGTATTTGTTTTAATCCAGGACATGGACTACCTAAGTGCCAAATTTCATCCAAATCCGTTCTGTCATTTAGGCGTGATATAAACACAAACATACAAACATCCTCACAACGTTCATATTTATAATATTCGTAGTAAGTACCTATAGTATAGTAGAACGGTGGTGGTGTAGATATAACAATTCACTTTCGATAACAATATAAATGTTAAATAAAACACGAAAATTAGTGATGATTTATCAATTTTTATTCTTTACGCGTCCTTATATTACCGATAAACAGGAAAACAAACAAAGCTTTTATCTTTTATAAAAGAAAAGTGAACGTCTAAGCTGTCACAGTAAAAAGCTTCGCAAACTGTCTAAGTTAGAAACTTTTAAAGTTTGCGGACGGATTCCTTTTTCCACCGTCTTCGTAGACGGTTGTTTCTTTAATATCATAAGGTTTACCCAGAAAAAAAAGCGTGGATTGGTTTTTATATCTGTATTCGTATGAATCGTGAGCTAATTTGACAAGTTTTTTAGGGTTCCGTACCAAAATGGTAAAAAAGGAACCCTTATGGTGAGACTTCGTTGTCTGTCTGTATGTCACAGCAGTTTTTCTCAGTAACTACACAAGCTGTGAACTTGAAATTTAGCATAGTTTTATAACTGGCTTGCCCGCATCTGGTCTAGAATGGGGGTTGAAAAATGAAAGTGATTTGATTATAGTAAATGGGGTGTCATATGCACATTTCAAAACTATTTTAAACTATTTTTATAATTTTCCATTACGTACTTTTTGGTTTATAACCGAAAAATCTGAAAAACTCTTAACTTATAGATGATTAATTACAATATAGGTATTTTACGGGAAAAATATGACGAAGTGTTCAAACAAAATTTATAGGTTCCGAGAATATGTCAAATATCTTTAAAGATCTGTACTACAAGTCCGGGGGTCTCAGATTGTTGGTATTTTAGAAAAATACATTTTGATACGTTTTTTGTGGCACAAAATCCTAAATTAACGTGAAGGTACTGAACCCACACTTGGCCGGATTTTTCACTTTCGACTAGTAGCGACTGAAAAAAAATGACAGTAGAAAACGTTGACTGTGTATCGATTATGTCATGACCACTGAGCCAAAGAACAACATCATTTATATGTGTAATTATTCACAATCCTTTTTTAATTGGGTTAGGTGGAATTTCTCGATGACTTCATTTATATTTCGGGGTCGTCCACATTCATTTGCGCTTTTCTAATCCAACTTCCTTTTATAAACCGCAAGAGTGTAACTGCTAAAGGATTTAAGCGTATTTCCAATTTTATTGGCAATGGGAGAGGGTCTCAACTGCTAAAGCATTAGATTAACTAATGCTCATTTTGTGAAGGGTACAGATCACGGTCAAACGCATTTTAATTATGAAATTGACATATCACTTCAACAGGGTGGCGGCCATTTTGTGATTTAATAAAAGTGTAAGGACTTATTATATTAATTGAAGCCGACCTTTTCTAGCTGGACCGTTGTTATGATATTTATCTAATGCATATTTATGTGTTTGCTCATTTTTAAACGAAGGGCGCGGGTGCGTCCAGACGTAGGCGCTTGTTATATGAATTTGTAGGAAAAGTTCTGTTACTGTGAAAGGGTGAGATGTTTTAAAACTGTTGTTTGTTAAACATATATTAACGACTAATAACAACCACTGAGTTAAACAGTTTATACCTTCTTTATTATTTTAGCTAATACAATCTTATTCTTAAATAACTGTATCTACTACTCCACTTGTTCGCCTTTCGTTAAACCTCCATCTTCTTGAATGAATCATCAGCCGGCTCCCTCGTGTTTTTTCACATTTTCGATCCCGTGGCGCCATCTATTGGTCGCCTCATGTACTCAGAGGTTCAGGTGTAAAGTATTTGGTTCTAACATAACATAACACAATAAAATTGCTAACATTCGGCCATTCTGTCACTTGTCTGACCTCAGACAATGGCCTAAAACTGGATTTTTCAATACAATAGTCTTTAATCACGAAATTGAACAACAAGATGGACAAATACTCAAAACTATATACTTAAGGCAATTCGGCCATCCCGTGTACATAGAATGACCTCATTCTAAAGATATCTGCTACTCTTCAATAAACCATCAGTGGTACACTCACTCTGATGACAGCACTACTACTTGCACCCATCAGCAGCACTCTCGCTCCGAGGTTAGTACCTTCTTCAGCCGTCGGCAGCACGCTCGCTCCGCGGTCAGCAATACTACTTGCTGTCATCGGCAGCACGCTCGCTCCGAGATCAGCTTTCATACTTGCAGCCATCGGCAGCACGCTCGCTCCGAGGTCAGCAATACTACCTGCAGCCATCGGCAGCACGCTCGCTCCGAGGTCAGCAATACTACCTGCAGCCATCGGCAGCACGCTCGCTCCGAGGTCTGCACAAGTTGGTCACAGCCATCGGCAGCACTCTCGCCCCGAGGTCTGGACCTAAAACATAAAACACTCCAAGCAGAAACGTGATCGGATCGTAATTTATGTAATAAAGTGCTTATTACATGTTAATTTAAGTGCTTATTACGAGTTAATTCCTATACGGGTGAATATAAGAGAATAGGTTATACTTATTAAAATTGACTTTCTATTACTGAACACATACCTACATATTGGTAGTATTTTTGCTATGAACTGGTCTGTCGCAGCCATCGGCAGCATCCTCGCTCCGAGGTCTGGACTGAAAAGATAAACAACTCCAAGCAGAATCATTGTTCGTTTTAAGGCTTTTAAATAGTTTTATATATTTGAATTTATTGACATTTATTTGTTTTTACTGATTGTTAGTTTATACCAAGGTTATGCCAAGTGTACATGACTAATTAGAGATTTAGTCTTGTTATGTTTATAAATAAAAGTTTAGATTGTATATGATTTTGTTTTATTTATTAAGGTTTTTACATCACTTGTTAATTTGATCAATAGTTTTAACATTCATTTAAAAATTACAGTATAATCAATTAATATGAGATGAGAGGACTTACTTACTACGTGATCTACGTATACAAAGTGGTATCCGTATTTTTGATTTTGATTGATTGATTTGATGTTATCAATTTTTATGAATTCATTAATTTAGCGTTTCTTTGGGCATAAACACGTTAATAAACTTCAAAACTCTAATCGTCATCGGAGGAATTTCCATCTGATACTCCGTTTCCCATGTTCACATCTTGGTCCACCTCTGGTATTGCGCCAGCCTCTTTGTCTCCTTCGCGTAAGGTGAAACTAACCCATGGCTTGATCTTATCTGCGGCATACACGTTTTGATATTTTCTTTTGGTGTGCCCTTCTATACTGCTGACTTCGTATCTATCGGACCCGAGGACTTTAGTTACTCTATACGGGCCACTGTAACGAGGAAGAAGCTTGTTGCTCTCACCTACATTATTAAGCTGTTTCTGCACCAACACTAAGTCACCTTCTTTATACGTATTAGCAACACGCCTCTTCTCGTTGAACCGCCTCTCCATTTTTTTTTGGTTGTCATCGATAGTGTGTGTTACTTCTGCTCTTATTTTATCCAGGAGATCCTCGCTTGGCTGTGTGTCTTCACTTGTCAGTGCATGAAGATGTCCTTCTGTTAGATTCACCGTGCGTTTGCCGAACACTACTTCAGTTGGAGTCTTACCAATACATTTATTCAGAGTATTGTTGAGACTCCATTGTACAGTGTTAAGATGAGTGTCCCAGTCCTTATCATTTTGTCCATGCGTTAGGGCGGCTAGAGATGCCAAAACTGAACGATTATAACGTTCTATTTGGCCGTTGGCCCTAGGCATGGCCACGGCGTTCTTTACGTGTTTAATCTCCAACTCGTGTGCAAAATCTGCAAATTCATTAGATGTGAAACTAGTTCCACGATCTGAAATAAGCAGATTTGGACACCAAAAATACCAAACACATCTCGAAGTGCTGTAATCGATGTCTTGCTTTTTGTATTGCGTACTGCTTTTAATATGATGAATTTTGAATATCCGTCAATAATACCCAGTATGTACGTGTTCCCTGTTTTGCTTTTTACAAAAGGGCCTAGGTGGTCTATGTGTACACTATGGAATGGGATTGGTGTTTTAGGTATAGGGTGAAGGAACCCTTCCTTTTTACCAGTTGGCTGTTTTGCGTAGGCACAGGGAATGCACGCACGAACGTATTTCTTCACAAATGATGTCATGTGAGAAAACCAATAGGTCTGCCTAATTTTATCTAAAGTCTTTTCGATTCCTATGTGCCCACAGTCATCATGCGACATATGACATACCTTCCATCGGGCATCTTGAGGTACGACCCACTTCCAGGAATCTTCTACTTTTCTAAATACTTTCCCATCCTTGAGAGTATAATTATTTTTGACATCCCTAGCTTCATCACAATTGTTATTAACAACGGATTTAATAAGGACCCATTGTGGATCCGTATTCTGAATATCATCAAGGCCGGGCATTGTGGATATTTTAAGCACATTACAGGCTGAAGTCTCAAGGGGTTCGCTAATACCTACTGGGTTGCGGCTTAGCGCATCTACATGGGTCATTTGGGCTCCAGGCCGATATTCGATTGTGAAATTGAACTCTTGGGCTTGTAACCACCATCTTGCAATTCTAGGGATCAGATCTCGTTTTGTCCATGTTAATCGTACTGCATTGCAATCGGTTACTACTCTGAACTCTACTCCAATGAGGTAGGTACGAAAACGGTTAAGAGACATAACCACGGCCAACGTTTCAAGTTCAAAGGAGTGAAAGTGTTGTTCTTCGGCCGTGGTTTGCCTACTAAAATATGCTACTGGACGAAGGGGAGCCTTTTCATCGGACCGTTGCATGAGAATGCCTCCAATTCCCAGTTGACTGGCATCTGTATGTAGTTCGGTCATTTTAGTAGAGACATAAATGGCCAGAACTGGTCGAGATACTAATATCTGCTTTGTTGTCTTAAAAGCTTCTTCTTGTGGTTGCTCCCAAACCCATTTCGTATTTGCCTTAGTCAAACATGTAAGCGGTCTTGCTAAGGTGGCAAATCCAGGCACGAATCGGCGGAAAAAACTAGCGAGGCCAATAAACTGCCTAATTTCATGGGCGTTTTTGGGCCTTTTGAACAAAGCGACCGCTTCGGTTTTCTTTTGACCCGGCTTAACTCCTTGCGCTGAGATTTCGTAGCCAAGGTATTCTATATGTGTTCGGAAAAAATGGCATTTGCTCAGATTAAGCGTAAGATTCGCTTCTCTGAGAGCTTCAAGTACCAGGCGTAATTTTGACATTCCTTCGTCAACGGTTTTGGAAGAAATCACTATGTCGTCCATATATGCAAGGACACCAGGTATTTTCTTTGCATTTAATACTTTGTGTATTAATCTTTGGAATACCGCTGGAGCGTTGCATAATCCGAACGGCATCCTGTTATATTCATAGTGTCCGTCTTGGGTTATGAATGCCGTTACATGCTTTGATCCTTCTGCGATGGGTATTTGATGGTACCCGGATGTCAACTCCAGCGTAGTAAAGTAGTTCTGACCAGACAAACTGTCGATCTGATCCTCAATCAATGGCATAGGGTACTTGTCTTTATGTGTCTTTTTGTTAAGAGCACTATAATCCACGCATAGGCGCAATTCTCCGTTTTTCTTTAGAACTACTATGATAGGGCTCGCGTATTCGGATTCTGACTCGCGTATTATGCCATTAGTACATAAGTCGTCAATCATATTTTTAACTTTTTCCCTTTCTGTAACGGGTAATCGATAAGGCCGGTATGTAACCGGGGTATCATCCTTTAGTTTTATGTGCATCTCAGTTAAGTCCGTTTTACCTAACTCAGACATGGTGAATGCAAAAACATCTCTGTTGTGATTTAACAATGTACACAGATCGTTTTTCAAATTTTCCGGTAGTTCATCGTCAGTGTTAACTTTGTCCATTCTGATTTGTTTGTCATCTTGTTCAGCAATCCTACAAATATTCTTAATCTGGTCATGCAACTTCGTATCTTTGTCCTTGCTATGTATGTGAACCTCACGTTTAGTGAGCATGAATTCAGGCAGTAATATACCTCTGGCTATAAGTTGTTTTTTTTTTTTAGTTTGACAGCTGTGTTTGTTAAACCCAAAATGACTATATTTGCTCGACCCTCCTCAAAAGCATATACTCCAGGCAAAATGATATACTCCCGGTTTTAAGCACGCTTCCGACGTTATAAACAAGTAAGTACGATCCAAACATTCAGGAGTAAAAACAGGGACTGCTGTCGCTCCGTTCACATCGACTGCTTCCTCTATGATAATTTGTACTGGTTTATCTAAGGCCTTAAACAAGATCAATTCATTATTTGTTTTGTAGACCCTTATGTCAGGCAGTTCTGTAAGGTTTTGTCCTATAAGAATGCAAGTACCATATGGTAGCATGGACTGTGGAACTCGTATGCGTCAATATTTTCTGTTATGCTGTCAACCTGAAGCAGTACTTTGACTTGTGCACTAGGCTTTATTGAACCATTTGCAAAGCCCTTCAATAATGGTAGCTCATCGTCACTTTGTTCATGTATCACAAAATTGGTCGCGATCTTGTCACTAAGTAACGTGCACTCACTGCCGAGGTCAACAAAACCTTTTACTTTGTGCGCATTGACCATAACATCTTTAACATACTTGTCCGATGAACCTGATCAAGAGTCTATTTTACTGACATTCTTAGGTGCAGTTGGCCCTGTCTGTACCCTGTCTAAACCAAGAGGAGGTTTATCACATTTCATATTATTGTGACCAACGCGCTTACATTTCCCGCACCTAATGAAATCTTTTGAACAACCATGCCAAGTGTGGCCCTTCTCACCACAGTTATAACAATTAACATTGATATTTTTCTTAGTACCACCCTCTGAATTGTGTGCGAGCTTTTGAGGGATGACTGCGATGCGATCGCGATTGCCACCACTAGGTTTAGAATACTCCTCTCTTTTAGTCGTAATTTTTCTGAAATAAGAAAGAACGTCTTCGGGCTCCTTAAAACACAGACCCTGTGCACCCATCCGTATGTTGTGCTCAAAAATTCCGTGAGTTAAACAGTCGACTGCCTTACGTCCGCTAATTTCACACCTATTAATTAGGCGGATCTTATCATAGTAGTACTCTTCGAGAGTTTCGGTTCTCTTGCTTTTTCGAGCCAACATCTCTCCAAGTAAGTCCCCATAATTATCTTCATCGGGAAAAGCCTTCAACAGTTTTTTTCTGCCAACCAGACCATGAATATTTGACGCTAGTTAACCCGTCATACCAGCGTTTCGCTAATCCGGTAAGTCTCGGCAAGACGTAAAAAATTGTTTGTTTTTCAGATCACCCGTAAACACTAGCAGATTCGTTGATATTAAAGAGCCAATCTTTCATTGTTTGCGACTTTGCCTGAGGGTCGAACTCAGGAATCACGTTTTGAGATCCATGGCCATGTGAGGGGCGATTCCTATTGTCTAATGCCGCTACTAGCTTTTCTAAAACTGTAGACTCTGCTGTCTCGCTAGTGCGATCCCTGGACGACTGACGTTTACGCCTCTTTCCGCCCTTTCGTCTACTCGACCGTTTCGTTCGGACTGGTGATGAGGATGTACTAGAACTTGAAGAGCTCCTACGCCTTTTCCGATTCTTCCTACTTCTAGACTTGTTCCTGCCATCTGAACTATCACTTGAGGAGTTTTCAGAGTTCTGAATCCTACGTTTTTTTCTTTTTGTCGTTTTGGAAGCATTTGCATTGAGAGCTAGTGGGGGTGTACCCGGATCCGACATCACTATTTTAGTACCGAAAACAAAAGAAATTACCATTGAGTTCTATTTTCATACTTAATACTATTTTATTGCAATCATAATGTATCTCCAACGATGGAGACTATAATAAATGTTTCATTATAATTTCAATCGTGAATAAATAAAAGAACTATTGGCAACAAGGTCTTAAAATAAACAACCATATCAATAGATAACACTAGTCATCAACTGTCCTGAGCGTACTTGCAGTAAGACACTTCCATAAATGTTTTATCTTTGTTTCTTTTGTATCTCTTAGCAGTGCGCCTGCGCTGCGCGCTTTTGATATCTACCCGCTAAGTTAGAAAATTCTACCTGGTTATCTTGTACCAAGCGACAATACGCTCAAATTTGCATGATATTTTAAGAAGTAAGTATAAGTATGTTCTGATATAAGTGAAATAATGTTATTCTTTTTGAGAAACAAAGATATTTAAACCTATATAGGTTATAGGTATTTTAGATTAGCATGGAATGTTCAAATATTCAACGGATAAATTTAAATACGCACAGTACAGTACTTAAAAAAAACATGTAATGTAATTCACGGCTTTTCTATAATCGCATATTGTTAAGTAAACAGCTAATTAGTTATCATATGTATGTACATAATATCTCCCTTCCACCTTGTTTGTGGTAAAAATAATATATGTGTAGTAGTTGTAAAATTTGCCACTAAACTTGCTTATTTTATACCTCGTATAATCTCTCATCTGTAAGTACTAGAACTTCGTTTAATAGAAAGCTACACGCTCATAATCTCTGTTAAATAAACTGACCATAAACAAACACAAATAAATAATGTCACAAGCTTGATACAGAACTCTTATATAAAAGAAAAACTCACCTGGTGTTTTCGAATTCAGGCCGATCACTTTTCGGTTCTTTTCTCTCACTTCTGAACTATTATCGACTAATAACAACCACTGAGTTACACAGTTTATACTTTCTTTATTATTTTAGCTAATACAATCTTATTCTTAAATAACTGTATCCACTACTCCACTTGTTCGCCTTTCGTTAAACCTCCATCTTCTTGAATGAATCATCAGCCGGCTCCCTCGTGTTTTTTCACATTTTCAATCCCGTGGCGCCATCTATTGGTCGCCTCATGTACTCAGAGGTTCAGGTGTAAAGTATTTGGTTCTAACATAACATAACACAATAAAATTGCTAACACATATAACATACAACATACAGCATACACATAACGTATAACATACAAAATATAACATATAGGGTAGCGGAACCAAAAGATGAACGATTAAGCGACTACACCAACTTTAGACAGTTTGTTCTCAGTGAAATTAACAAATTTCACGCAATATTATTTTTGTATATGGTACAATATATAATAATAACATAACATAGTCTAGATTAGAAATGACTATTATAAAGCCTGTTATTCTTACACAGTATTTTTCTAAAAATCGTTGAAACCAAAAATGTACCGATTTGCCCTAAAGATGAACAGAGTGCCCTAATTCTGAACAGTTTGGACCCAATAGTTGAACTAGTAAAATAAAAAGACATAATATTGCCATTTTAAGGAACTTTTAGAAATAAAATGCGTGTTAACCAAATCAGACTTTATTTTTTAATTATTGACATATAATATTATTTACCTACTACATATTAGGTACCTTTTTCCTAGTCGCATATATCTTATTAAATTTATACTGCCTTTCTTTTCTGGGTGCCATCTGGCATAAACAAATAGATTTAACTTGGCTTACCTACTGTCCAATTTATTCACTTACTATAACTTTTGCCCGTGACTGTGTCCGCTTAGAAGTCATTTATCGCTGCTCCCTCGGGAACTATTCAATTTTCCGTAATAAAAAGTAACCTTCGTCTTTCCACGGGCCTCAAACTATCTCCACGCTAAATTTCACCAAAATCGGGTCAGTAGTTTAGCCGTAACAAACAAACAGACAGATGACATTTATAATATTTGTATCGATAGTACATACAGTATAGTATGGTAGTATGGATTAGTAAATATTTCCATAAACACCTAGTGCTCATATTAAAATACGATGCCTTAAACTTGAACGACTGAATATACTTAGTTCAACTTTGCGAAACAGAATTTATGAAATGAAAGAACAAAGTCAATTAAGAATTCAGCTTCTGGAATATAACCCAAAACTTGAACTAGTAAATTTAATTCGTTCAAGTATTAGGCACAAATTGTATTGTTGAACAGTGATGTTTTCATAGTAATTGAAACACCAAAATCATCGGATTAGACATCAAAAGTTCTGTTCATCTTTTGATTTTAAAATACAGAAGCATTTAACGATCATTTTGAGTTATACAATTTTCATCTGTCATTTCAGTACGATTTATTAGAGAGGTTTTAAAAAAATACGCTTTGCCTAGTAGTTGAACACCGTTCAAGTATTAGCTTACGTATACATTTTTGAAACCATAACTTGAACGGCATATTTCTCGTAAATTAACAACAAATATGAAATATCGTCTTAATACAACTAAAAAGTGATTAATCAAGAATTCATACCAAGCAAATCCTTCTAAGAATGTCAATTATTGAATTTTATACGTAATTTAAAGCTTAAATTTCGAGTGCTCTTACCTGATCTATTTTTCCATACTATCC
Organism: Tortrix viridana; assembly: GCA_963241965.1. NCBI lineage: Eukaryota > Metazoa > Arthropoda > Insecta > Lepidoptera > Tortricidae > Tortrix > Tortrix viridana. The sequence continues at coordinate 5,504,210 of OY725179.1, read as the reverse complement.
ACGTTTTCGGCGGGAAGCTCCAGAGCGGTGACCGATCACGGCCGTGGCTGTGGCGTAACTTTAAGTGAGTTTTAATGGCGGCATAGCCATAGAGTTACCGTTTAAGAAAAACAAAATCCGGACTATGCAATATTTGTCACGATTTAATTATTTGATTATTTCGATCGATTGTTCATCTTTTGGGTGGTGTTCATCTTTTGGTTCCCCTACCCTAATACATAAAATAAAACAAATTAGAAATCGTTGATTACTAATAATAATAATCTCCTTTTTCGGCTTCACATCTGACTTTTTCAAATAAAATTGGACTGAGCAGCACTACTTTCGACGCGGCCATTGTTTAGGAGTTGCCGTCTTGTTAGTCTACCAACCCGCCTCATCCAACTGTTTAGGTACGGTCAGTTGCAAAATTGCATGGACACCTTAATGCCTATAATCCCGTGAGCTAAACACATGTGTTCACGTTCACAAAAAACTAACTTGATTGTTAACTGATCTACTTATTTCAACTGTCTACATTACGGTTCATGAGATACAGCCATTATTAAGATCGCGCAAAAACAAACGTTTATTGTATGGGGGCCCCCTTTAATTTGAACTTTATTTTATTTTCAATATTTGTTGTTATAGTAGCTATTATATAGTATTACTCACTTTTTGAAAATCTCTTGTGTACATGAGATTTTCAAAAAGTGAGTAACTATATATTACGGTTAAAGATATACAAGTGTCATACAGAGTCACAGAAACAAAAGTTTTTCTGGTTTGGATATATCCGCGTAATAGGAGTCCGGTGTAGTTTTGGCCTGTATCGAAATTATATGAGTTAAAAACTCCCACGTCGTTAACTTTTAGGAACCGAAGGGACAATTTTGAACCTACTTAACTCTGTGTATGACCCACAACGATTGATAAGGTTGAGCAAAAAACACCGAAAATATTTGTGTCTCCATGTTTTGACGACACTCATTTCATCGAATGTGTAGTTTCATTTCATAGAAAGCTAATTTCTGCTGAAACCTTATTGTTTTCAAGTTATCTTAAGCACGGGTTACGTAAGTTAGGTTAGGTTAGACCTGAGACCACCAAAAAATTATAACTCCTGAACGTGGAAATGTCTGTCGATGAAATGAAAATTCGGCGAAGTATTTGAAAACATTATATAAAATGAGTGTCGGTGATTCAAGGGTAAACCGAAAAAATTACCTCAATTTTGTTAGAGGGCCCCCACCTTCGATATTTTATTTTATTTTAATTTCATTATTTGTTAGCGGCAATAGAAATACACACTTTGTGATAATTTCAACTGTCTACCTATTACGGTTCATGAGATACAGCACGCTGACAGACAGACGGACGGGTGACGGAGGCTTAGTAATAGGGTTCCGTAGGCATTCCTTGGATACCAAAATGTTAAGTGTGTTTAATTTACAAATGCGCCATTTTACCTTCAAAAGCCAATATACACGTGCTCCTAATCGTGACACATCCAAAGTTCGACAACAGAAACGTTACCTAGGAATAAAAATTATTATGAACACGATGCTTATTTTTATCACTATTTCTACCACGATTGAAATAAATAATTATATCTCACGAATCATTTAACGTTGAAATAAAAATTTTATATGTAGTTTTCTCTTATATAAATACTGGACGGGCGAGCAACCAAACACCTGAATATTACAGACCACAGAACATACACAATGGTCAACATGAAATGTCTAACAGTGTTCGCCACGTTGGTAATGCCATTACTGGCTTTACCAAATATAAAATCACGTGAGTATTTATTCAATTTGTATGATATTTTGCCTATCTGCTTTATTTGATAATTATAATGTGTTGTTTTTTAGGGTTCCGTACCAAATACTGAAAAACGTAACCCTTATAAGATGACTTTGTTGTCCGTCTGTCCGTCGGTCTGTTTGCACATTTCAAAACATTTTATTTTTTATTTTTAGTCCTTTACTATCGGATTTATTACCAAAAAATCCGGTCAAGTGCGAGTCGGACTCGCGCACCGAGGGTTCCGCACAAACTTGTAATGTAAATAGTTCGTAAATCACGGGAATACCATATATACACCTCCAGTATAAACTGACACGTAATCAGCATGCACTTTCGTACTTAGTGGGTGTCAGTTTATATTGGACTTATTTTTTATGTGATGTAACTACAAATTAACGGTTTTCGAAATTTTCCTTTACTTGTGGTATAAGACATTGCTTCTTGCCAAATTTCATGATTCTAAGTCAACGGGAAGTACCCTATACGGTTTTGATTCCCTTGAGATTCCCTTTAATATGCGGCATAAACGGCCGTATCTTTTGATTGCGTTGACTTAGATGTTTGATTTTTTTCACTGATCCAAGGGATTGCAGACCTAAGTATTTGATATGAATTTTAACTTGATACCTTCACGCGTCCCTGAGAAAAAGGGTCTTGACAGACACACAGATAGACAGACAGACTGACAACAAAGTGATCCTATAAGGGTTCCGTTTTTTCCATTTAAGGCACAAACTTGTAGGCATGTATCCTACAAGTTTATGCGGAACCCTCCGTGCGCGAGCCCGACTCACACTTGACCGGCTTTTTTAAGAAAACTTAGCTTAAAGCTAAAAAAACGTAAATGACGAAAGACGTTCATATTCAGTGTCTGATTGCGCGAAAACCAAAAGTGATATCGCCTTGGTAAGTATAAAAAAATAAAAAAATAAAAAAAATCTTTATTCAGAGCTTTTTTTTACAATGTTTAACTATGTACTAAACAAAAGCATTAGACACTTATAAATTACACGCCTGAACTAGGATGCTCCTGTATCTCAGGCGTAAAAGAACTTAAAACAATTATTTACATGCAAAATGTAGTTACAAGTTATTTAGAATTTATAATAATTTAAAATATCTATATATATTATTGAAATCAACAACAAAATAAGTAATATACAATAATAACAGAAATATATGAACGCTTATAAGAGTGTACCTAAATCGTATTTTGCAAGCTAAATAGCTTGTAGGACATTAATGCAAATGTCTGCGTCGTCAAAAATGATTAACTGGGTTAAAGTCAATGTTGCATAAAATTAAATAATAATCATGATTACTGATTTATGTGCTTGCTAAAATTATGTAAATTGCGGTTTAAGGTCAGTAGGGCAACATTGTGATCGGTATTGGCGAGGTAGTAACTAATGACTTATAATAATAAAAGGAATAGAACAAAAATAATTTAGAAGTTAGGGGCGGCGCGCTTTATTATTTTATTATTTGATTACTTTCCTACACCCTTTTCATAACGGTTTTCTTTGAAACTGGAAAAAACCGCGTTTCGGGACACTTTCAGGGCGCTGGGGGACCAAGCTCACCCTTAGAGTTGATACATTTTAACTTCGCCCTAGTACGGACATATCCCTATTGAGAAAAGAACTCCTTTATTTTTGCCAAATTTTTATCTAGTGCGTGAATGGATTTTCATTCGGTTTTCACCAATAGAAAGAGGTATTATCCAGGAAGGTTTAATATTATAAATGCAAAAGTAACTGCTGTCTGTGTGTCTGTTACCTCTTCACGCTTAAACCATTGAACCGATTTAGATAAAATTTGGTATAGAGATAGTTTGAGTCCCGGGGAAGGATAGTTTTTATCCCGGAAAATTTGATAGTTCCACGACACGATAAACAACTTCTACACGGACGGAGTTTTGGGGGCAAAAGCTATTAAGTAGGCTATAATTTATAAACATTAGTTAAAGAAAATTCGTGCTACACGTACGAAGTCGGGGCAGATCGCTAGTACTGTTTATATATATCTCACGGTTTTTTTTTCAGCTTATTTTCTTCCTTACGACGTGGGCGGTGAGTGAATAAACTTTTGTAATTTAGTTTAGTAATTTATAATTTTCTTCCTTATCTAACCACTCGGCAGTGAAGAACCCGAGTGACACTGCATTGGATACATTTACTCGAACCTATTAAGGCCTTATTTCTCGCCCTCAGATTTTGTTTTTGCCAGTGCAGGTAAGAGTCAGATTTTTTTACAGACTAAACTTACTTACGACCTTAAATCCTAGTCGAAAAAACAATGTTCTATAATTATCCTATAAAAAGTTATTAATTTCTTAAACAGGCTATTTTTGATACGGACTAGAACTGACTCACTCAACAAACCTATAGGGTAGGTAGTTCCCGATGACCTAGAGCCTTGTTATTTGGCACAAGGAGAATTTTCGGATATAAGAAGGGATTGTGAAGTGGATAAATCGTCTCCTTATATGCCCCCTCCACGACTCCCTATCCCACTCTCACTCCCGTCGACAACGATGCCAGGCTTCCTGGTTTCAGTACAAAATAGACTCCACTTCGAGTATGTGGCACTGAAATATTTTTAAATACCTTTTTCTAGGTTAGTCAGTCAGTCAGTGTTAATTGTATCGATTTTTAACTGCGTATAAACTATAAAATAATAATAAAAAATAATAATAATCCAGCCTATATACGTCCTACTGCTGGGCACAGGCCTCCACTCACAATGATTGGGTTTGGGCTATAGTTCCCACGCGGGCCCAGTGCGGATTGGGAACTTCGCACACACCGTCCAATTGCTTTGCAGGTGTGTGCAGGTTTCCTCACGATGTTTTCCTTCACCGAAAAGCTCATGGTAAATATACAAATTATATTTCGCACATAAATTCCGAAAAACTTAGAGGTACGAGCCCGGGTTCGAACCCACGACCCTCTGCTTAAGAGTCGGCAGGTCAAACCATTAGGCTACCACGGCTTTTTTTTAAATAATAGGCTTTTATAAACTTGAAGTTTCTAGGAGAAATTGTAAAATTTACCCCCTTGCATGAATTAAGTTCAAAGTTAGAGGAGGGTTTAAATACGCACGAAATTATCTTGTAAAAAATGGTTTAACAGTACTGGCGTGCTTGATCATGGCGGGGGCACGCCAGATCTTGGTAAATTTCTATCCTAAAGAAACAGTATTCTCCTCCTTGGATATAGTCAGTTAGTTAGTAGTAGGTAGTTATCCTTAACGTTAGTGTGGCGCTGAGTCAATAAGTTGTGCGATGTCGTTAACACAATTGTTTTTTCCAGATCTATCCGGCTTCCCGACGTTTCCAAGTAAGCCACTTTACAGTATTTATAAACAAATAAAGTATCATTAACCTCATCCAAACAAAAGTTATATTTTTAAATAGCAAATATTGTTGTAGCAGAGAAAAAAACAAGAAATTGTGTTTTAAATTTATGTATTTACAAATATTTTATGTTCTTATAAATAAATTTCAAGATCTACAGAACTTCGCACCCATTTAGACCTCAACTCTTTAGTCGGCGAAGTCGACAACCACGCATAATTCTTAATATTGAACTTGGCTCCCAATTTCACATTTATGTTTTTGATTGGATTTTATATTAACGTGCGTGATTTTATAGTTGTATGCAACATTTTGTAAAGGGTGGTGAGCAATTGTTACAGTGCAATTGCTATTAAATGCGTGCCGTAGTGAATAACAAATTATACTCAATGAAAAGCGAACATAACATTAATCCCTAATAATATAATAAATGCGAAATTAACTCTGTCTATATTATGTCTGTCTGTTTCCTCTTCACGCTTAAATCGCTTAAAAACCCGATTAAAATAAAATTTAGTTTGGAGATAGTTTGAGACCTGAAGAAGGAAGGACATAGGATAATTTTCATCCCGGAAAATTTGATAGTTCCCGTGGGATACCGATTAACGACTTCTACGCGGACGGAGTCGCCGGCAAAAGCTAGTATCTAGTAGTTAGTAATAAATAAATGTTAAAACATTTGAGACATGCATCATTATCAAATAGATGAACACTAAGGAGATACCTCATCAAGGTGCACCAACGACGTGATTAAGCTTGAGGGAAACCGACGGATGCAAGCGGCGCAAGGCTGGACCTTATGGCAAACCTTGGGAGGGGCCTATGTCCAGCAGTAGACGTCTTTCGGCTTAAATGATGATGAAAAAAATAATTTCTGTATATTGGTAACAAATTTATTTACAGGTACAGGCTCATCGGCCTACTCGTATTCCAGTAGTATGGTTAGTGGCAACAATGGTGGTGACAGTAATAGTAACGCGATAGCAGCTTCCCAAACCCACGCAAGCAACCAAGGCAGTGGTCAAGTTACAGCTATATCTACGGCCACAGCATCTGCAAAATCTACTGGTCAAGGCAATGCTGCGACTACAGGTTAATTGAATACAAACTTATTACTATACATTAAAATAAAATAAATCATTTAAATAAAACTAACTTAAACAGGTAACAGGTTAAGGTGGTTGGCAATATTTTAAATTTAAGTTTTGCAAAGGGCAATCCAACTCGAAATTACCATCAATAAAATTATTTCTGTTGGTAACAAATTTATCTTTATTTACAGCTTCCAGTGTCAGCACATTGGCTAGTGGTAACAAAAATGGCAGTGGTCAAGCTCCAGGTTCAGGTGTTGGCAGTGCGACCACTAATCAAAACGCTATGACAAATGCTACTAAAGCCTCCAATAACGGTTCCGGAAACGGTAATGAAAGCAGTGCTGAATAGGTTTACTACACCTCATACGCCACACCGCCCACATCCAGGGGAATGGGGTATCCCCTCCCACCCCGGAGAAAGATATAAGGAGGGGTTGTGAAGTGGGTAAGGGGAGGGCATCTTATCCACTTCACATTCCTTATATAAAGAAAAAAAAAAATGCCCCCTCCACATAGCATGCGAGATCGTGGGCGTATGGGTATCTCCTAGTATTTTAATTATTATTTAAATTTGCAATTACTTTAATATAACAAGGGCTGGCAATTTAAGTTTTGTATTTAATATTTTGTTGTCAGCTTTTATTTTCCAACGACCAACTCGCCAACAAATTGGATAACAGGCGACCATTCTACAATTTTAAAATGATATTACATAAAAAATGCGCTTCCAAAATTAGGGTTACTACGTAGAGTTGATTACTACCTACTAAACGTCGAGGAAGAGGGTTTGCTATTAAATTGTTATAATCTGTCTGATGTCCAGGAGACATGTGTGTCGTCTCACGTCACGTGCTGTTGTCATTTTGATTGCTTGCTGTGTAAATCTTTGAAATTATTAATTTTAATTTTATTGTTTCATATTATTATTTTTTGATGATGAATATTTACTTGGACATCATATATTTATTCATTAGTCTTGTTGACATTTGAAAACTCTTTACATCTACATAAATTATTATTTACCGTGGAAACCGTCTGCATGTCCTCTGTAACTTTTATTTATTTGACATTATTTAAAACTGGAAATATTTGGTTAACTTTGGCAATAACATATTATTGCCAATGACCCATACCCCATAGGCCCCATAGGTTTCATTCTAGGAGACCCATAGGTCTCGTTCTAAATTAATGTTTGAAGCTAACGAAATTTGGTTCTGTGTAGGCTGCCAAAGGGGTGACCCGCTTGGACTTGTTATATTATTTTTAGTGTCCTTAGAAATCCCATCTTAAGCCGTCTCATTTTCGACTTAATATCTAGTATTTCGATAACATCACTTTATGGTGAAAAGCATGCTCAGTTGTAGGAGACCTAAGCACACTAATCGACTTTCTGAGATAGGTCTTTCTCAACATTTCAATAAGTGCGAGTGATTCGTCTCACGATTCGTGTTGACATTATTCAAAGCTTTTATACACTTTCACCTAAAGTCACCCTTCTGACAAATGAAACTCTGCTTGTATTCTAATTCTAAATAAAATAATTTTCATGATTCATTGGTCTCCTCTTGGGACGCGCTGGTAGACGCAGACATTTAAATGATCCTAACTTATATTGAAGATTTTATCATCGTTTACATGAAGACCACGTTAATATATAGTGTCCCAGAACTTGAAGAAAATATTGTTAATATATATTTTTACTTTGCCGTAGTCGGATCAAAACAGCTATTATATGTAGTTCTGAAACTTGATATCTATTCCTCAATTTCGTTGTCGGCAGTATTTATTGTTAAATGCATATTTTATGAACCGCGTGCCGCTTTAAGAGATCGCGGGCGAGTATTTTCTTGTCTTTTCATCATAATTTAATTTCGCAATTACTTTACTTTTACGATGACTAAGTAGCAATTTTAACTTTCTGTTTAACATTTGTTGTCAGCTATTATTTTCCAAAGACCAACCCGCCAACAATTGAGTTACAGTCTGGCTTGCATTCTATTATTTGAAAATACAGCGCAGTAACACAAAAAAATATATAAGAAGTGAATGAAAAAACTTTTGAGACATGGATTATTATCAAATAGTTGAACAAGAAGAAGATACTATATCTGAAAACAGGCTAAAACACAGTACAAACTAAAATTACCAAATAATATTACACGTAGTAATGAATTAACAACAACTTATAAAATACTACGCATTGGAATGAACATTGTATAAATTAAATAACACTCAATTAAACACGTAACAGGTCCAAATGGTTGACAGTACAACCATTAAAGATTTGTACAACCAATATTTTAAAAGTAGCTGGCAAAGCTGGTTCTGGTGCTGGCATAATTTAATTTCGCAATTACTTTTATTTTACGACGACTAGCAATTTTAACTTTCTGTTTAACATATGTTGTCAGCTATTATTTTCCAAAGACCAACCCGCCAACAAATTGAGTTACAGTTTGGCTTGCATTATATTATTTAAAAATACAGCGCAGTAGCTCTAAAAAAAAGAAGTGAATGTTAAAACTTTTGAGCCATGGACTATAATCAAATAGTTGAACTAGAAGGAGATGCTATATCTTAAAACAGGTTAAAACACAGTACAAACAAAAATTACTTATTCATATTTACAAGAAATAATAAATTAATAACAACTGACAGAATACTACGCACTGAAATTAACATGAACAAATTAAATAACACTCAATTAAACACATAAAAGGTCCAAATGGTTGGCAGGACAGCCATTAAAGATTTGTTTATGAAATATTTAAATAAGGTTGTTTAGCCAAGGATAATCCAACTAGAAATTACCATTAGTAAATAAAATAATTTCTGTTCAGGTGCCGGCAGTGGTGCTCCAAATGCTGGCAAAGCTGGTTTTGGTGCTGGCAGTCCGACCACTAATCAAAGCATCGAAATAAATGCTTCTAATAACACCAAAAACAATCTTGGAAATGGTAATGAAAGAAATGCTGTGGCATAAGGTTTATTTCAACCCTCCACAAATACCTTATAACATCCACTTGGATGGAAGGTTAGGGCAGGGTGATATGAGGAGGGGTTGTGAAGCGGATTAAAGAAGGGTATTTTATCCATTCACAACCCCATCCTTATATGCCCCCTCCACATAGCATACGAGATCGCGGGCGAGCATCTTCTTGTCTTTTCATCATAATTTGATTTCGCAATTGCTTTAATTTTACGACGACTAGCAATTTTAACTTTCTGTTTAACATATGTTGTCAGCTATTATTTTCCAAAGACCAACCCGCCAACAATTGAGTTACAGTCTGGCTTGCATTCTATTATTTAAAAATACAGCGCAGTAGCTCTAAAAAAAAATCTAGTTAATGTAAAAACTTTTGAGCCATGGATAATTATCAAATAGTTGAACAAGAAGGAGATGCTATATCTTAAAACAGGTTAAAACACAGTACAAACAAAAATTACTTATTCATATTTACAAGTAATAATAAATTAATAACAATTTACAGAATACTACGCACTGAAATTAACATGAACAAATTAAATAACACTCAATTATTCACATAACAGGTCCGTATGGTTGGCAGGACAGCCATTAAAGATTTGTTTAGGCAATATTTTAAAAGGTTGTTTAGCCAAGGATAATCCAACTCGAAATTACCATTAGTAAATAAAATAATTTCTGTTCAGGTGCCGGCAGTGGTGCTCCAAATGCTGGCAAAGCTGGTTTTGGTGCTGGCAGTCCAACCACTAAGGAAAGCATCAAAATAAATGCTTCTAACAACACCAAAAACAATCTTGGAAATGGTAATGAAAGAAATGCTGTGGCATAAGGTTTATTTCAACCCTCCACAAATACCTTATAACATCCACTTGGATGGAAGGTTAGGGCAGGGTGATATGAGGAGAGGTTGTGAAGCGGATTAAAGAAGGGTATTTTATCCATTCACAACCCCATCCTTATATGCCCCCTCCACATAGCATACGAGATCGCGGGCGAGCATCTTCTTGTCTTTTCATCATAATTTGATTTCGCAATTGCTTTAATTTTACGACGACTAGCAATTTTAACTTTCTGTTTAACATATGTTGTCAGCTATTATTTTCCAAAGACCAACCCGCCAACAATTGAGTTACAGTCTGGCTTGCATTCTATTATTTAAAAATACAGCGCAGTAGCTCTAAAAAAAATCTAGTTAATGGTAAAACTTTTGAGCCATGGATAATTATCAAATAGTTGAACAAGAAGGAGATGCTATATCTTAAAACAGGTTAAAACACAGAACAAACAAAAATTACTTATTAATATACAAGTAATAATAAATTAATAACAATTTACAGAATACTACGCACTGAAATTAACATGAACAAATTAATTAACACTCGACTATACACATAACAGGTCCGTGTGGTTGGCAGGACAGCCATTAAAGATTTGTTTAGGCAATATTTTAAAAGGTTGTTTAGCCAAGGATAATCGAACTCGAAATTACCATTAGTAAATAAAATAATTTCTGTTCAGGTGCCGGCAGTGGTGCTCCAAATGCTGGCAAAGCTGGTTTTGGTGCTGGCAGTCCGACCACTAAGGAAAGCATCAAAATAAATGCTTCTAACAACACCAAAAACAATCTTGGAAATGGTAATGAAAGAAATGCTGTGGCATAAGGTTTATTTCAACCCTCCACAAATACCTTATAACATCCACTTGGATGGAAGGTTAGGGCAGGGTGATATGAGGAGGGGTTGTGAAGGGGATTAAAGAAGGGTATTTTATCCATTCACAACCCCATCCTTATATGCCCCCTCCACATAGCATACGAGATCGCGGGTGAGTATCTTCTTGTCTTTTTCATTATAATTTGATTTCGCAATTACTTTAATTTTACGACGACTGACAATTTAACTTTCTGTTTAACATTTGTTGTCAGCTATTTTTTTCCAAAGACCCACCCGCCAAAAATTGAGTTACAGTTTGACTTGCATTCTATTTTTTAAAAATACAGCGCAGTAGCTCCAAAAAAAGGATAAAGTGAATGTTAAAACTTTTGAGCCATGCATTATTTGTTTAGGCAATATTTTAGTAAGGTTGTTTAGCCAAGGATAATCCAACTCGAAATTACAATAAGTAAATAAAATATTTTCTGTTCAGGTGCCGCCAGTGGTGCTACAGTTGCTGGCAAAGCTGGTTCTGGTGCGCGCAAACCGACCACTAATCAAAGCATCAACATAAATGCTTCTAACAACACCAAAAACAATCTTGGAAATGGTAATGAAAGAAATGCTGTGGTATAAGGTTTATTTCAACCCTCCACAAATACCTTATAACATCCACTTGGATGGAAGGTTAGGGCAGGGTGATATGAGGAGGGGTTGTGAAGCGGATTAAAGAAGGGTATTTTATCCATTCACAACCCCATCCTTATATGCCCCCTCCACATAGCATACGAGATCGCGGGCGAGTATCTTCTTGTCTTTTCATCATAATTTGATTTCGCAATTACTTTAATTTTACGACGACTAGCAATTTTAACTTTCTGTTTAACATATGTTGTCAGCTATTATTTTCCAAAGACCAACCCGCCAACAATTGAGTTACAGTCTAGCTTGCATTCTATTATTTAAAAATACAGCGCAGTAGCTCTAAAAAAAAATCTAGTTAATGTTAAAACTTTTGAGCCATGGATAATTATCAAATAGTTAAACAAGAAGGAGATGCTATATCTTAAAACAGGTTAAAACACAGTACAAACAAAAATTACTTATTCATATTTACAAGTAATAATAAATTAATAACAATTTACAGAATACTACGCACTGAAATTAACATGAACAAATTAAATAACACTCAATTATACACATAACAGGTCCGTATGGATGGCAAGACAGCCATTAAAGATTTGTTTAGGCAATATTTTAAAAGGTTGTTTAGCCAAGGATAATCCAACTCGAAATTACCATTAATAAATAAAATAATTTCTGTTCAGGTGCCGGCAGTGGTGCTCCAAATGCTGGCAAAGCTGGTTTTGGTGCTGGCAGTCCGACCACTAATCAAAGCATCGAAATAAATGCTTCTAATAACACCAAAAACAATCTTGGAAATGGTAATGAAAGAAATGCTGTGGCATAAGGTTTATTTCAACCCTCCACAAATACCTTATAACATCCACTTGGATGGAAGGTTAGGGCAGGGTGATATGAGGAGGGGTTGTGAAGCGGATTAAAGAAGGGTATTTTATCCATTCACAACCCCATCCTTATATGCCCCCTCCACATAGCATACGAGATCGCGGGCGAGCATCTTCTTGTCTTTTCATCATAATTTGATTTCGCAATTACTTTAATTTTACGACGACTAGCAATTTTAACTTTCTGTTTAACATATGTTGTCAGCTATTATTTTCTAAAGACCAACCCGCCAACAATTGAGTAACAGTCTGGCTTGCATTCTATTATTTAAAAATACAGCGCAGTAGCTCTAAAAAAAAATCTAGTTAATGTAAAAACTTTTGAGCCATGGATAATTATCAAATAGTTGAACAAGAAGGAGATGCTATATCTTAAAACAGGTTAAAACACAGTACAAACAAAAATTACTTATTCATATTTACAAGTAATAATAAATTAATAACAATTTACAGAATACTACGCACTGAAATTAACATGAACAAATTAAATAACACTCAATTATTCACATAACAGGTCCGTATGGTTGGCAGGACAGCCATTAAAGATTTGTTTAGGCAATATTTTAAAAGGTTGTTTAGCCAAGGATAATCCAACTCGAAATTACCATTAGTAAATAAAATATTTTCTGTTCAGGTGCCGGCAGTGGTGCTCCAAATGCTGGCAAAGCTGGTTTTGGTGCTGGCAGTCCAACCACTAAGGAAAGCATCAAAATAAATGCTTCTAACAACACCAAAAACAATCTTGGAAATGGTAATGAAAGAAATGCTGTGGCATAAGGTTTATTTCAACCCTCCACAAATACCTTATAACATCCACTTGGATGGAAGGTTAGGGCAGGGTGATATGAGGAGAGGTTGTGAAGCGGATTAAAGAAGGGTATTTTATCCATTCACAACCCCATCCTTATATGCCCCCTCCACATAGCATACGAGATCGCGGGCGAGCATCTTCTTGCCTTTTCATCATAATTTGATTTCGCAATTACTTTAATTTTACGACGACTAGCAATTTTAACTTTCTGTTTAACATATGTTGTCAGCTATTATTTTCCAAAGACCAACCCGCCATTAATTGAGTTACAGTCTGGCTTGCATTCTATTATTTAAAAATACAGCACAGTAGCTCTAAAAAAAAAACTAGTTAATGTTAAAACTTTTGAGCCATGGATTATTATCAAATAGTTTAACAAGAAGGAGATGCTATATCTTAAAACAGGTTAAAACACAGTACAAACAAAAATTACTTATTCATATTTACAAGTAATAATAAATTAATAACAATTTACAGAATACTACGCACTGAAATTAACATGAACAAATTAAATAACACTCAATTATACACATAACAGGTCCGTATGGTTGGCAGGACAGCCATTAAAGATTTTATTAGGCAATATTTTAAAAGGTTGTTTAGCCAAGGATAATCCAACTCGAAATTACCATTAATAAATAAAATAATTTCTGTTCAGGTGCCGGCAGTGGTGCTCCAAATGCTGGCAAAGCTGGTTTTGGTGCTGGCAGTCCGACCACTAATCAAAGCATCGAAATAAATGCTTCTAATAACACCAAAAACAATCTTGGAAATGGTAATGAAAGAAATGCTGTGGCATAAGGTTTATTTCAACCCTCCACAAATACCTTATAACATCCACTTGGATGGAAGGTTATGGCAGGGTGATATGAGGAGGGGTTGTGAAGCGGATTAAAGAAGGGTATTTTATCCATTCACAACCCCATCCTTATATGCCCCCTCCACATAGCATACGAGATCGCGGGCGAGCATCTTCTTGTCTTTTCATCATAATTTGATTTCGCAATTACTTTAATTTTACGACGACTAGCAATTTTAACTTTCTGTTTAACATATGTTGTCAGCTATTATTTTCCAAAGACCAACCCGCCAACAATTGAGTTACAGTCTGGCTTGCATTCTATTATTTAAAAATACAGCGCAGTAGCTCTAAAAAAAAAACTAGTTAATGTTAAAACTTTTGAGCCATGGATTATTATCAAATAGTTGAACAAGAAGGAGATGCTATATCTTAAAACAGGTTAAAACACAGTACAAACAAAAATTACTTATTCATATTTACAAGTAATAATAAATTAATAACAATTTACAGAATACTACGCATTGAAATTAACATGAACAAATTAAATAACACTCAATTATACACTTAACAGGTCCGTATGGTTGGCAGGACAGCCATTAAAGATTTGTTTAGGCAATATTTTAAAAGGTTGTTTAGCCAAGGATAATCCAACTCGAAATTACCATTAGTAAATAAAATAATTTCTGTTCAGGTGCCGGCAGTGGTGCTCCAAATGCTGGCAAAGCTGGTTTTGGTGCTGGCAGTCCAACCACTAAGGAAAGCATCAAAATAAATGCTTCTAACAACACCAAAAACAATCTTGGAAATGGTAATGAAAGAAATGCTGTGGCATAAGGTTTATTTCAACCCTCCACAAATACCTTATAACATCCACTTGGATGGAAGGTTAGGGCAGGGTGATATGAGGAGAGGTTGTGAAGCGGATTAAAGAAGGGTATTTTATCCATTCACAACCCCATCCTTATATGCCCCCTCCACATAGCATACGAGATCGCGGGCGAGCATCTTCTTGCCTTTTCATCATAATTTGATTTCGCAATTACTTTAATTTTACGACGACTAGCAATTTTAACTTTCTGTTTAACATATGTTGTCAGCTATTATTTTCCAAAGACCAACCCGCCATTAATTGAGTTACAGTCTGGCTTGCATTCTATTATTTAAAAATACAGCACAGTAGCTCTAAAAAAAAACTAGTTAATGTTAAAACTTTTGAGCCATGGATTATTATCAAATAGTTTAACAAGAAGGAGATGCTATATCTTAAAACAGGTTAAAACACAGTACAAACAAAAATTACTTATTCATATTTACAAGTAATAATAAATTAATAACAATTTACAGAATACTACGCACTGAAATTAACATGAACAAATTAAATAACACTCAATTATACACATAACAGGTCCGTATGGTTGGCAGGACAGCCATTAAAGATTTTATTAGGCAATATTTTAAAAGGTTGTTTAGCCAAGGATAATCCAACTCGAAATTACCATTAATAAATAAAATAATTTCTGTTCAGGTGCCGGCAGTGGTGCTCCAAATGCTGGCAAAGCTGGTTTTGGTGCTGGCAGTCCAACCACTAAGGAAAGCATCAAAATAAATGCTTCTAACAACACCAAAAACAATCTTGGAAATGGTAATGAAAGAAATGCTGTGGCATAAGGTTTATTTCAACCCTCCACAAATACCTTATAACATCCACTTGGATGGAAGGTTAGGGCAGGGTGATATGAGGAGAGGTTGTGAAGCGGATTAAAGAAGGGTATTTTATCCATTCACAACCCCATCCTTATATGCCCCCTCCACATAGCATACGAGATCGCGGGCGAGCATCTTCTTGCCTTTTCATCATAATTTGATTTCGCAATTACTTTAATTTTACGACGACTAGCAATTTTAACTTTCTGTTTAACATATGTTGTCAGCTATTATTTTCCAAAGACCAACCCGCCATTAATTGAGTTACAGTCTGGCTTGCATTCTATTATTTAAAAATACAGCACAGTAGCTCTAAAAAAAAAACTAGTTAATGTTAAAACTTTTGAGCCATGGATTATTATCAAATAGTTTAACAAGAAGGAGATGCTATATCTTAAAACAGGTTAAAACACAGTACAAACAAAAATTACTTATTCATATTTACAAGTAATAATAAATTAATAACAATTTACAGAATACTACGCACTGAAATTAACATGAACAAATTAAATAACACTCAATTATACACATAACAGGTCCGTATGGTTGGCAGGACAGCCATTAAAGATTTTATTAGGCAATATTTTAAAAGGTTGTTTAGCCAAGGATAATCCAACTCGAAATTACCATTAATAAATAAAATAATTTCTGTTCAGGTGCCGGCAGTGGTGCTCCAAATGCTGGCAAAGCTGGTTTTGGTGCTGGCAGTCCGACCACTAATCAAAGCATCGAAATAAATGCTTCTAATAACACCAAAAACAATCTTGGAAATGGTAATGAAAGAAATGCTGTGGCATAAGGTTTATTTCAACCCTCCACAAATACCTTATAACATCCACTTGGATGGAAGGTTATGGCAGGGTGATATGAGGAGGGGTTGTGAAGCGGATTAAAGAAGGGTATTTTATCCATTCACAACCCCATCCTTATATGCCCCCTCCACATAGCATACGAGATCGCGGGCGAGCATCTTCTTGTCTTTTCATCATAATTTGATTTCGCAATTACTTTAATTTTACGACGACTAGCAATTTTAACTTTCTGTTTAACATATGTTGTCAGCTATTATTTTCCAAAGACCAACCCGCCAACAATTGAGTTACAGTCTGGCTTGCATTCTATTATTTAAAAATACAGCGCAGTAGCTCTAAAAAAAAAACTAGTTAATGTTAAAACTTTTGAGCCATGGATTATTATCAAATAGTTGAACAAGAAGGAGATGCTATATCTTAAAACAGGTTAAAACACAGTACAAACAAAAATTACTTATTCATATTTACAAGTAATAATAAATTAATAACAATTTACAGAATACTACGCATTGAAATTAACATGAACAAATTAAATAACACTCAATTATACACATAACAGGTCCGTATGGTTGGCAGGACAGCCATTAAAGATTTGTTTAGGCAATATTTTAAAAGGTTGTTTAGCCAAGGATAATCCAACTCGAAATTACCATTAGTAAATAAAATAATTTCTGTTCAGGTGCCGGCAGTGGTGCTCCAAATGCTGGCAAAGCTGGTTTTGGTGCTGGCAGTCCGACCACTAAGGAAAGCATCAAAATAAATGCTTCTAACAACACCAAAAACAATCTTGGAAATGGTAATGAAAGAAATGCTGTGGCATAAGGTTTATTTCAACCCTCCACAAATACCTTATAACATCCACTTGGATGGAAGGTTAGGGCAGGGTGATATGAGGAGGGGTTGTGAAGCGTATTAAAGAAGGGTATTTTATCCATTCACAACCCCATCCTTATATGCCCCCTCCACATAGCATACGAGATCGCGGGCGAGCATCTTCTTGTCTTTTCATCATAATTTGATTTCGCAATTACTTTAATTTTACGACGACTAGCAATTTTAACTTTCTGTTTAACATATGTTGTCAGCTATTATTTTCCAAAGACCAACCCGCCAACAATTGAGTTACAGTCTGGCTTGCATTCTATTATTTAAAAATACAGCGCAGTAGCTCTAAAAAAAAACTAGTTCATGTTAAAACTTTTGAGCCATGGATTATTATCAAATAGTTGAACAAGAAGGAGATGCTATATCTTAAAACAGGTTAAAACACAGTACAAACAAAAATTACTTATTCATATTTACAAGTAATAATAAATTAATAACAATTTACAGAATACTACGCACTGAAATTAACATGAACAAATGAAATAACACTCAATTATACACATAACAGGTCCGTATGGTTGGCGGGACAGCCATTAAAGATTTGTTTAGGCAATATTTTAAAAGGTTGTTTAGCCAAGGATAATCCAACTCGAAATTTCCATTAGTAAATAAAATAATTTCTGTTCAGGTGCTGGCAGTGGTGCTCCAAATGCTGGCAAAGCTGGATTTGGTGCTGGCAGTCCGACCACTGATGAAAGCATCAAAATAAATGCTTCTAACAACACCAAAAACAATCTTGGAAATGGTAATGAAAGCAATGCTGTGGCATAAGGTTTATTTCAACCCTCCACAAATACCTTATAACATCCACTTGGATGGAAGGTTAGGGCAGGGTGATATGAGGAGGGGTTGTGAAGCGGATTAAAGAAGGGTATTTTATCCATTCACAACCATATCCTTATATGCCCCCTCCACATAGCATACGAGATCGCGGGCGAGTATCTTCTTGTCTTTTCATTATAATTTGATTTCGCAATTACTTTAATTTTACGACGACTGACAATTTAACTTTCTGTTTAACATTTGTTGTCAGCTATTTTTTTCCAAAGACCCACCCGCCAAAAATTGAGTAACAGTTTGACTTGCATTCTATTTTTTAAAAATACAGCGCAGTAGCTCCAAAAAAAGGATGAAGTGAATGTTAAAACTTTTGAGCCATGCATTATTTGTTTAGGCAATATTTTAGTAAGGTTGTTTAGCCAAGGATAATCCAACTCGAAATTACCATAAGTAAATAAAATATTTTCTGTTCAGGTGCCGGCAGTGGTGCTACAGTTGCTGGGAAAGCTGGTTCTGGTGCGCGCAAACCGACCACTAATCAAAGCATCAACATAAATGCTTCTAACAACACCAAAAACAATCTTGGAAATGGTAATGAAAGAAATGCTGTGGCATAAGGTTTATTTCAACCCTCCACAAATACCTTATAACATCCACTTGGATGGAAGGTTAGGGCAGGGTGATATGAGGAGGGGTTGTGAAGCGGATTAAAGAAGGGTATTTTATCCATTCACAACCCCATCCTTATATGCCCCCTCCACATAGCATACGAGATCGCGGGCGAGCATCTTCTTGTCTTTTCATCATAATTTGATTTCGCAATTACTTTAATTTTACGACGACTAGCAATTTTAACTTTCTGTTTAACATATGTTGTCAGCTATTATTTTCTAAAGACCAAACCGCCAACAATTGAGTTACAGTCTGGCTTGCATTCTATTATTTAAAAATACAGCGCAGTAGCTCTAAAAAAAATCTAGTTAATGGTAAAACTTTTGAGCCATGGATTATTATCAAATAGTTGAACAAGAAGGAGATGCTATATCTTAAAACAGGTTAAAACACAGTACAAACAAAAATTACTTATTCATATTTACAAGTAATAATAAATTAATAACAATTTACAGAATACTACGCATTGAAATTAACATGAACAAATTAAATAACACTCAATTATACACATAACAGGTCCGTATGGTTGGCAGGACAGCCATTAAAGATTTGTTTAGGCAATATTTTAAAAGGTTGTTTAGCCAAGGATAATCGAGTAAATAAAATAATTTCTGTTCAGGTGCCGGCAGTGGTGCTCCAAATGCTGGCAAAGCTGGTTTTGGTGCTGGCAGTCCGACCACTAAGGAAAGCATCAAAATAAATGCTTCTAACAACACCAAAAACAATCTTGGAAATGGTAATGAAAGAAATGCTGTGGCATAAGGTTTATTTCAACCCTCCACAAATACCTTATAACATCCACTTGGATGGAAGGTTAGGGCAGGGTGATATGAGGAGGGGTTGTGAAGCGGATTAAAGAAGGGTATTTTATCCATTCACAACCCCATCCTTATATGCCCCCTCCACATAGCATACGAGATCGCGGGCGAGTATCTTCTTGTCTTTTCATCATAATTTGATTTCGCAATTACTTTAATTTTACGACGACTAGCAATTTTAACTTTCTGTTTAACATATGTTGTCAGCTATTATTTTCCAAAGACCAACCCGCCAACAATTGAGTTACAGTCTGGCTTGCATTCTATTATTTAAAAATACAGCGCAGTAGCTCTAAAAAAAAAACTAGTTAATGTTAAAACTTTTGAGCCATGGATTATTATCAAATAGTTGAACAAGAAGGAGATGCTATATCTTAAAACAGGTTAAAACACAGTACAAACAAAAATTACTTATTCATATTTACAAGTAATAATAAATTAGTAACAATTTACAGAATACTACGCACTGAAATTAACATGAACAAATTAAATAACACTCAATTATACACATAACAGGTCCGTATAGTTGGCAGGACAGCCATTAAAGATTTGTTTAGGCAATAATTTAAAAGGTTATTTAGCCAAGGATAATCCAACTCGAAATTACCATTAGTAAATAAAATAATTTCTGTTCAGGTGCCGGCAGTGGTGCTCCAAATGCTGGCAAAGCTGGTTTTGGTGCTGGCAGTCCGACCACTAACGAAAGCATCCAAATAAATGCTTCTAACAACACCAAAAACAATCTTGGAAATGGTAATGAAAGAAATGCTGTGGCATAAGGTTTATTTCAACCCTCCACAAATACCTTATAACATCCACTTGGATGGAAGGTTAGGGCAGGGTGATATGAGGAGGGGTTGTGAAGCGGATTAAAGAAGGGTATTTTATCCATTCACAACCCCATCCTTATATGCCCCCTCCACATAGCATACGAGATCGCGGGCGAGTATCTTCTTGTCTTTTCATCATAATTTGATTTCGCAATTACTTTAATTTTACGACGACTAGCAATTTTAACTTTCTGTTTAACATATGTTGTCAGCTATTATTTTCCAAAGACCAACCCGCCAACAATTGAGTTACAGTCTGGCTTGCATTCTATTATTTAAAAATACAGCGCAGTAGCTCTAAAAAAAAAACTAGTTAATGTTAAAACTTTTGAGCCATGGATTATTATCAAATAGTTGAACAAGAAGGAGATGCTATATCTTAAAAAAGGTTAAAACACAGTACAAACAAAAATTACTTATTCATATTTACAAGTAATAATAAATTAATAACAATTTACAGAATACTACGCACTGAAATTAACATGAACAAATTAAATAACACTCAATTATACACATAACAGGTCCGTATGGTTGGCAGGACAGCCATTAAAGATTTTATTAGGCAATATTTTAAAAGGTTGTTTAGCCAAGGATAATCCAACTCGAAATTACCATTAATAAATAAAATAATTTCTGTTCAGGTGCCGGCAGTGGTGCTCCAAATGCTGGCAAAGCTGGTTTTGGTGCTGGCAGTCCGACCACTAATCAAAGCATCGAAATAAATGCTTCTAATAACACCAAAAACAATCTTGGAAATGGTAATGAAAGAAATGCTGTGGCATAAGGTTTATTTCAACCCTCCACAAATACCTTATAACATCCACTTGGATGGAAGGTTATGGCAGGGTGATATGAGGAGGGGTTGTGAAGCGGATTAAAGAAGGGTATTTTATCCATTCACAACCCCATCCTTATATGCCCCCTCCACATAGCATACGAGATCGCGGGCGAGCATCTTCTTGTCTTTTCATCATAATTTGATTTCGCAATTACTTTAATTTTACGACGACTAGCAATTTTAACTTTCTGTTTAACATATGTTGTCAGCTATTATTTTCCAAAGACCAACCCGCCAACAATTGAGTTACAGTCTGGCTTGCATTCTATTATTTAAAAATACAGCGCAGTAGCTCTAAAAAAAAAACTAGTTAATGTTAAAACTTTTGAGCCATGGATTATTATCAAATAGTTGAACAAGAAGGAGATGCTATATCTTAAAACAGGTTAAAACACAGTACAAACAAAAATTACTTATTCATATTTACAAGTAATAATAAATTAATAACAATTTACAGAATACTACGCATTGAAATTAACATGAACAAATTAAATAACACTCAATTATACACATAACAGGTCCGTATGGTTGGCAGGACAGCCATTAAAGATTTGTTTAGGCAATAATTTAAAAGGTTGTTTAGCCAAGGATAATCCAACTCGAAATTACCATTAGTAAATAAAATAATTTCTGTTCAGGTGCCGGCAGTGGTGCTCCAAATGCTGGCAAAGCTGGTTTTGGTGCTGGCAGTCCGACCACTAACGAAAGCATCAAAATAAATGCTTCTAACAACACCAAAAACAATCTTGGAAATGGTAATGAAAGAAATGTTGTGGCATAAGGTTTATTTCAACCCTCCACAAATACCTTATAACATCCACTTGGATGGAAGGTTAGGGCAGGGTGATATGAGGAGGGGTTGTGAAGCGGATTAAAGAAGGGTATTTTATCCATTCACAACCTCATCCTTATATGCCCCCTCCACATAGCATACGAGATCGCGGGCGAGTATCTTCTTGTCTTTTCATCATAATTTGATTTCGCAATTACTTTAATTTTACGACGACTAGCAATTTTAACTTTCTGTTTAACATATGTTGTCAGCTATTATTTTCCAAAGACCAACCCGCCAACAATTGAGTTACAGTCTGGCTTGCATTCTATTATTTAAAAATACAGCGCAGTAGCTCTAAAAAAAAAACTAGTTAATGTTAAAACTTTTGAGCCATGGATTATTATCAAATAGTTGAACAAGAAGGAGATGCTATATCTTAAAACAGGTTAAAACACAGTACAAACAAAAATTACTTATTCATATTTACAAGTAATAATAAATTAGTAACAATTTACAGAATACTACGCACTGAAATTAACATGAACAAATTAAATAACACTCAATTATACACATAACAGGTCCGTATGGTTGGCAGGACAGCCATTAAAGATTTGTTTAGGCAATAATTTAAAAGGTTGTTTAGCCAAGGATAATCCAACTCGAAATTACCATTAGTAAATAAAATAATTTCTGTTCAGGTGCCGGCAGTGGTGCTCCAAATGCTGGCAAAGCTGGTTTTGGTGCTGGCAGTCCGACCACTAACGAAAGCATCAAAATAAATGCTTCTAACAACACCAAAAACAATCTTGGAAATGGTAATGAAAGAAATGCTGTGGCATAAGGTTTATTTCAACCCTCCACAAATACCTTATAACATCCACTTGGATGGAAGGTTAGGGCAGGGTGATATGAGGAGGGGTTGTGAAGCGGATTAAAGAAGGGTATTTTATCCATTCACAACCCCATCCTTATATGCCCCCTCCACATAGCATACGAGATCGCGGGCGAGTATCTTCTTGTCTTTTCATCATAATTTGATTTCGCAATTACTTTAATTTTACGACGACTAGCAATTTTAACTTTCTGTTTAACATATGTTGTCAGCTATTATTTTCCAAAGACCAACCCGCCAACAATTGAGTAACAGTCTGGCTTGCATTCTATTATTTAAAAATACAGCGCAGTAGCTCTAAAAAAAAAAACTAGTTAATGTTAAAACTTTTGAGCCATGGATTATTATCAAATAGTTGAACAAGAAGGAGATGCTATATCTTAAAACAGGTTAAAACACAGTACAAACAAAAATTACTTATTCATATTTACAAGTAATAATAAATTAATAACAATTTACAGAATACTACGCACTGAAATTAACATGAACAAATTAAATAACACTCAATTATACACATAACAGGTCCGTATGGTTGGCAGGACAGCCATTAAAGATTTGTTTAGGCAATAATTTAAAAGGTTGTTTAGCCAAGGATAATCCAACTCGAAATTACCATTAGTAAATAAAATAATTTCTGTTCAGGTGCCGGCAGTGGTGCTCCAAATGCTGGCAAAGCTGGTTTTGGTGCTGGCAGTCCGACCACTAACGAAAGCATCAAAATAAATGCTTCTAACAACACCAAAAACAATCTTGGAAATGGTAATGAAAGAAATGCTGTGGCATAAGGTTTATTTCAACCCTCCACAAATACCTTATAACATCCACTTGGATGGAAGGTTAGGGCAGGGTGATATGAGGAGGGGTTGTGAAGCGGATTAAAGAAGGGTATTTTATCCATTCACAACCCCATCCTTATATGCCCCCTCCACATAGCATACGAGATCGCGGGCGAGCATCTTCTTGTCTTTTCATCATAATTTGATTTCGCAATTACTTTAATTTTACGACGACTAGCAATTTTAACTTTCTGTTTAACATATGTTGTCAGCTATTATTTTCCAAAGACCAACCCGCCAACAATTGAGTAACAGTCTGGCTTGCATTCTATTATTTAAAAATACAGCGCAGTAGCTCTAAAAAAAAAACTAGTTAATGTTAAAACTTTTGAGCCATGGATTATTATCAAATAGTTGAACAAGAAGGAGATGCTATATCTTAAAACAGGTTAAAACACAGTACAAACAAAAATTACTTATTCATATTTACAAGTAATAATAAATTAATAACAATTTACAGAATACTACGCACTGAAATTAACATGAACAAATTAAATAACACTCAATTATACACATAACAGGTCCGTATGGTTGGCAGGACAGCCATTAAAGATTTGTTTAGGCAATAATTTAAAAGGTTGTTTAGCCAAGGATAATCCAACTCGAAATTACCATTAGTAAATAAAATAATTTCTGTTCAGGTGCCGGCAGTGGTGCTCCAAATGCTGGCAAAGCTGGTTTTGGTGCTGGCAGTCCGACCACTAACGAAAGCATCAAAATAAATGCTTCTAACAACACCAAAAACAATCTTGGAAATGGTAATGAAAGAAATGCTGTGGCATAAGGTTTATTTCAACCCTCCACAAATACCTTATAACATCCACTTGGATGGAAGGTTAGGGCAGGGTGATATGAGGAGGGGTTGTGAAGCGGATTAAAGAAGGGTATTTTATCCATTCACAACCTCATCCTTATATGCCCCCTCCACATAGCATACGAGATCGCGGGCGAGTATCTTCTTGTCTTTTCATCATAATTTGATTTCGCAATTACTTTAATTTTACGACGACTAGCAATTTTAACTTTCTGTTTAACATATGTTGTCAGCTATTATTTTCCAAAGACCAACCCGCCAACAATTGAGTTACAGTCTGGCTTGCATTCTATTATTTAAAAATACAGCGCAGTAGCTCTAAAAAAAAAACTAGTTAATGTTAAAACTTTTGAGCCATGGATTATTATCAAATAGTTGAACAAGAAGGAGATGCTATATCTTAAAACAGGTTAAAACACAGTACAAACAAAAATTACTTATTCATATTTACAAGTAATAATAAATTAGTAACAATTTACAGAATACTACGCACTGAAATTAACATGAACAAATTAAATAACACTCAATTATACACATAACAGGTCCGTATGGTTGGCAGGACAGCCATTAAAGATTTGTTTAGGCAATAATTTAAAAGGTTGTTTAGCCAAGGATAATCCAACTCGAAATTACCATTAGTAAATAAAATAATTTCTGTTCAGGTGCCGGCAGTGGTGCTCCAAATGCTGGCAAAGCTGGTTTTGGTGCTGGCAGTCCGACCACTAACGAAAGCATCAAAATAAATGCTTCTAACAACACCAAAAACAATCTTGGAAATGGTAATGAAAGAAATGCTGTGGCATAAGGTTTATTTCAACCCTCCACAAATACCTTATAACATCCACTTGGATGGAAGGTTAGGGCAGGGTGATATGAGGAGGGGTTGTGAAGCGGATTAAAGAAGGGTATTTTATCCATTCACAACCCCATCCTTATATGCCCCCTCCACATAGCATACGAGATCGCGGGCGAGCATCTTCTTGTCTTTTCATCATAATTTGATTTCGCAATTACTTTAATTTTACGACGACTAGCAATTTTAACTATCTGTTTAACATATGTTGTCAGCTATTATTTTCCAAAGACCAACCCGCCAACAATTGAGTAACAGTCTGGCTTGCATTCTATTATTTAAAAATACAGCGCAGTAGCTCTAAAAAAAAAACTAGTTAATGTTAAAACTTTTGAGCCATGGATTATTATCAAATAGTTGAACAAGAAGGAGATGCTATATCTTAAAACAGGTTAAAACACAGTACAAACAAAAATTACTTATTCATATTTACAAGTAATAATAAATTAGTAACAATTTACAGAATACTACGCACTGAAATTAACATGAACAAATTAAATAACACTCAATTATACACATAACAGGTCCGTATGGTTGGCAGGACAGCCATTAAAGATTTCTTTAGGCAATAATTTAAAAGGTTGTTTAGCCAAGGATAATCCAACTCGAAATTACCATTAGTAAATAAAATAATTTCTGTTCAGGTGCCGGCAGTGGTGCTCCAAATGCTGGCAAAGCTGGTTTTGGTGCTGGCAGTCCGACCACTAACGAAAGCATCAAAATAAATGCTTCTAACAACACCAAAAACAATCTTGGAAATGGTAATGAAAGAAATGCTGTGGCATAAGGTTTATTTCAACCCTCCACAAATACCTTATAACATCCACTTGGATGGAAGGTTAGGGCAGGGTGATATGAGGAGGGGTTGTGAAGCGGATTAAAGAAGGGTATTTTATCCATTCACAACCCCATCCTTATATGCCCCCTCCACATAGCATACGAGATCGCGGGCGAGCATCTTCTTGTCTTTTCATCATAATTTGATTTCGCAATTACTTTAATTTTACGACGACTAGCAATTTTAACTTTCTGTTTAACATATGTTGTCAGCTATTATTTTCCAAAGACCAACCCGCCAACAATTGAGTAACAGTCTGGCTTGCATTCTATTATTTAAAAATACAGCGCAGTAGCTCTAAAAAAAAAACTAGTTAATGTTAAAACTTTTGAGCCATGGATTATTATCAAATAGTTGAACAAGAAGGAGATGCTATATCTTAAAACAGGTTAAAACACAGTACAAACAAAAATTACTTATTCATATTTACAAGTAACAATAAATTAATAACAATTTACAGAATACTACGCACTGAAATTAACATGAACAAATTAAATAACACTCAATTATACACATAACAGGTCCGTATGGTTGGCAGGACAGCCATTAAAGATTTGTTTAGGCAATAATTTAAAAGGTTGTTTAGCCAAGGATAATCCAACTCGAAATTACCATTAGTAAATAAAATAATTTCTGTTCAGGTGCCGGCAGTGGTGCTCCAAATGCTGGCAAAGCTGGTTTTGGTGCTGGCAGTCCGACCACTAACGAAAGCATCAAAATAAATGCTTCTAACAACACCAAAAACAATCTTGGAAATGGTAATGAAAGAAATGCTGTGGCATAAGGTTTATTTCAACCCTCCACAAATACCTTATAACATCCACTTGGATGGAAGGTTAGGGCAGGGTGATATGAGGAGGGGTTGTGAAGCGGATTAAAGAAGGGTATTTTATCCATTCACAACCTCATCCTTATATGCCCCCTCCACATAGCATACGAGATCGCGGGCGAGTATCTTCTTGTCTTTTCATCATAATTTGATTTCGCAATTACTTTAATTTTACGACGACTAGCAATTTTAACTTTCTGTTTAACATATGTTGTCAGCTATTATTTTCCAAAGACCAACCCGCCAACAATTGAGTTACAGTCTGGCTTGCATTCTATTATTTAAAAATACAGCGCAGTAGCTCTAAAAAAAAAACTAGTTAATGTTAAAACTTTTGAGCCATGGATTATTATCAAATAGTTGAACAAGAAGGAGATGCTATATCTTAAAACAGGTTAAAACACAGTACAAACAAAAATTACTTATTCATATTTACAAGTAATAATAAATTAGTAACAATTTACAGAATACTACGCACTGAAATTAACATGAACAAATTAAATAACACTCAATTATACACATAACAGGTCCGTATGGTTGGCAGGACAGCCATTAAAGATTTGTTTAGGCAATAATTTAAAAGGTTGTTTAGCCAAGGATAATCCAACTCGAAATTACCATTAGTAAATAAAATAATTTCTGTTCAGGTGCCGGCAGTGGTGCTCCAAATGCTGGCAAAGCTGGTTTTGGTGCTGGCAGTCCGACCACTAACGAAAGCATCAAAATAAATGCTTCTAACAACACCAAAAACAATCTTGGAAATGGTAATGAAAGAAATGCTGTGGCATAAGGTTTATTTCAACCCTCCACAAATACCTTATAACATCCACTTGGATGGAAGGTTAGGGCAGGGTGATATGAGGAGGGGTTGTGAAGCGGATTAAAGAAGGGTATTTTATCCATTCACAACCCCATCCTTATATGCCCCCTCCACATAGCATACGAGATCGCGGGCGAGCATCTTCTTGTCTTTTCATCATAATTTGATTTCGCAATTACTTTAATTTTACGACGACTAGCAATTTTAACTATCTGTTTAACATATGTTGTCAGCTATTATTTTCCAAAGACCAACCCGCCAACAATTGAGTAACAGTCTGGCTTGCATTCTATTATTTAAAAATACAGCGCAGTAGCTCTAAAAAAAAAACTAGTTAATGTTAAAACTTTTGAGCCATGGATTATTATCAAATAGTTGAACAAGAAGGAGATGCTATATCTTAAAACAGGTTAAAACACAGTACAAACAAAAATTACTTATTCATATTTACAAGTAATAATAAATTAGTAACAATTTACAGAATACTACGCACTGAAATTAACATGAACAAATTAAATAACACTCAATTATACACATAACAGGTCCGTATGGTTGGCAGGACAGCCATTAAAGATTTCTTTAGGCAATAATTTAAAAGGTTGTTTAGCCAAGGATAATCCAACTCGAAATTACCATTAGTAAATAAAATAATTTCTGTTCAGGTGCCGGCAGTGGTGCTCCAAATGCTGGCAAAGCTGGTTTTGGTGCTGGCAGTCCGACCACTAACGAAAGCATCAAAATAAATGCTTCTAACAACACCAAAAACAATCTTGGAAATGGTAATGAAAGAAATGCTGTGGCATAAGGTTTATTTCAACCCTCCACAAATACCTTATAACATCCACTTGGATGGAAGGTTAGGGCAGGGTGATATGAGGAGGGGTTGTGAAGCGGATTAAAGAAGGGTATTTTATCCATTCACAACCCCATCCTTATATGCCCCCTCCACATAGCATACGAGATCGCGGGCGAGTATCTTCTTGTCTTTTCATCATAATTTGATTTCGCAATTACTTTAATTTTACGACGACTAGCAATTTTAACTTTCTGTTTAACATATGTTGTCAGCTATTATTTTCCAAAGACCAACCCGCCAACAATTGAGTTACAGTCTGGCTTGCATTCTATTATTTAAAAATACAGCGCAGTAGCTCTAAAAAAAAACTAGTTAATGTTAAAACTTTTGAGCCATGGATTATTATCAAATAGTTGAACAAGAAGGAGATGCTATATCTTAAAACAGGTTAAAACACAGTACAAACAAAAATTACTTATTCATATTTACAAGTAATAATAAATTAGTAACAATTTACAGAATACTACGCACTGAAATTAACATGAACAAATTAAATAACACTCAATTATACACATAACAGGTCCGTATGGTTGGCAGGACAGCCATTAAAGATTTGTTTAGGCAATAATTTAAAAGGTTGTTTAGCCAAGGATAATCCAACTCGAAATTACCATTAGTAAATAAAATAATTTCTGTTCAGGTGCCGGCAGTGGTGCTCCAAATGCTGGCAAAGCTGGTTTTGGTGCTGGCAGTCCGACCACTAACGAAAGCATCAAAATAAATGCTTCTAACAACACCAAAAACAATCTTGGAAATGGTAATGAAAGAAATGCTGTGGCATAAGGTTTATTTCAACCCTCCACAAATACCTTATAACATCCACTTGGATGGAAGGTTAGGGCAGGGTGATATGAGGAGGGGTTGTGAAGCGGATTAAAGAAGGGTATTTTATCCATTCACAACCCCATCCTTATATGCCCCCTCCACATAGCATACGAGATCGCGGGCGAGCATCTTCTTGTCTTTTCATCATAATTTGATTTCGCAATTACTTTAATTTTACGACGACTAGCAATTTTAACTATCTGTTTAACATATGTTGTCAGCTATTATTTTCCAAAGACCAACCCGCCAACAATTGAGTAACAGTCTGGCTTGCATTCTATTATTTAAAAATACAGCGCAGTAGCTCTAAAAAAAAAACTAGTTCATGTTAAAACTTTTGAGCCATGGATTATTATCAAATAGTTGAACAAGAAGGAGATGCTATATCTTAAAACAGGTTAAAACACAGTACAAACAAAAATTATTTATTCATATTTACAAGTAATAATAAATTAGTAACAATTTACAGAATACTACGCACTGAAATTAACATGAACAAATTAAATAACACTCAATTATACACATAACAGGTCCGTATGGTTGGCAGGACAGCCATTAAAGATTTCTTTAGGCAATAATTTAAAAGGTTGTTTAGCCAAGGATAATCCAACTCGAAATTACCATTAGTAAATAAAATAATTTCTGTTCAGGTGCCGGCAGTGGTGCTCCAAATGCTGGCAAAGCTGGTTTTGGTGCTGGCAGTCCGACCACTAACGAAAGCATCCAAATAAATGCTTCTAACAACACCAAAAACAATCTTGGAAATGGTAATGAAAGAAATGCTGTGGCATAAGGTTTATTTCAACCCTCCACAAATACCTTATAACATCCACTTGGATGGAAGGTTAGGGCAGGGTGATATGAGGAGGGGTTGTGAAGCGGATTAAAGAAGGGTATTTTATCCATTCACAACCCCATCCTTATATGCCCCCTCCACATAGCATACGAGATCGCGGGCGAGCATCATCTTGTCTTTTCATCATAATTTGATTTCGCAATTACTTTAATTTTACGACGACTAGCAATTTTAACTTTCTGTTTAACATATGTTGTCAGCTATTATTTTCCAAAGACCAACCCGCCAACAATTGAGTAACAGTCTGGCTTGCATTCTATTATTTAAAAATACAGCGCAGTAGCTCTAAAAAAAAACTAGTTAATGTTAAAACTTTTGAGCCATGGATTATTATCAAATAGTTGAACAAGAAGGAGATGCTATATCTTAAAACAGGTTAAAACACAGTACAAACAAAAATTACTTATTCATATTTACAAGTAATAATAAATTAATAACAATTTACAGAATACTACGCACTGAAATTAACATGAACAAATTAAATAACACTCAATTATACACATAACAGGTCCGTATGGTTGGCAGGACAGCCATTAAAGATTTGTTTAGGCAATAATTTAAAAGGTTGTTTAGCCAAGGATAATCCAACTCGAAATTACCATTAGTAAATAAAATAATTTCTGTTCAGGTGCCGGCAGTGGTGCTCCAAATGCTGGCAAAGCTGGTTTTGGTGCTGGCAGTCCGACCACTAACGAAAGCATCAAAATAAATGCTTCTAACAACACCAAAAACAATCTTGGAAATGGTAATGAAAGAAATGTTGTGGCATAAGGTTTATTTCAACCCTCCATAAATACCTTATAACATCCACTTGGATGGAAGGTTAGGGCAGGGTGATATGAGGAGGGGTTGTGAAGCGGATTAAAGAAGGGTATTTTATCCATTCACAACCTCATCCTTATATGCCCCCTCCACATAGCATACGAGATCGCGGGCGAGTATCTTCTTGTCTTTTCATCATAATTTGATTTCGCAATTACTTTAATTTTACGACGACTAGCAATTTTAACTTTCTGTTTAACATATGTTGTCAGCTATTATTTTCCAAAGACCAACCCGCCAACAATTGAGTTACTGTCTGGCTTGCATTCTATTATTTAAAAATACAGCGCAGTAGCTCTAAAAAAAAAACTAGTTAATGTTAAAACTTTTGAGCCATGGATTATTATCAAATAGTTGAACAAGAAGGAGATGCTATATCTTAAAACAGGTTAAAACACAGTACAAACAAAAATTACTTATTCATATTTACAAGTAATAATAAATTAGTAACAATTTACAGAATACTACGCACTGAAATTAACATGAACAAATTAAATAACACTCAATTATACACATAACAGGTCCGTATGGTTGGCAGGACAGCCATTAAAGATTTGTTTAGGCAATAATTTAAAAGGTTGTTTAGCCAAGGATAATCCAACTCGAAATTACCATTAGTAAATAAAATAATTTCTGTTCAGGTGCCGGCAGTGGTGCTCCAAATGCTGGCAAAGCTGGTTTTGGTGCTGGCAGTCCGACCACTAACGAAAGCATCAAAATAAATGCTTCTAACAACACCAAAAACAATCTTGGAAATGGTAATGAAAGAAATGCTGTGGCATAAGGTTTATTTCAACCCTCCACAAATACCTTATAACATCCACTTGGATGGAAGGTTAGGGCAGGGTGATATGAGGAGGGGTTGTGAAGCGGATTAAAGAAGGGTATTTTATCCATTCACAACCCCATCCTTATATGCCCCCTCCACATAGCATACGAGATCGCGGGCGAGCATCTTCTTGTCTTTTCATCATAATTTGATTTCGCAATTACTTTAATTTTACGACGACTAGCAATTTTAACTTTCTGTTTAACATATGTTGTCAGCTATTATTTTCCAAAGACCAACCCGCCAACAATTGAGTAACAGTCTGGCTTGCATTCTATTATTTAAAAATACAGCGCAGTAGCTCTAAAAAAAAAACTAGTTAATGTTAAAACTTTTGAGCCATGGATTATTATCAAATAGTTGAACAAGAAGGAGATGCTATATCTTAAAACAGGTTAAAACACAGTACAAACAAAAATTACTTATTCATATTTACAAGTAATAATAAATTAATAACAATTTACAGAATACTACGCACTGAAATTAACATGAACAAATTAAATAACACTCAATTATACACATAACAGGTCCGTATGGTTGGCAGGACAGCCATTAAAGATTTGTTTAGGCAATAATTTAAAAGGTTGTTTAGCCAAGGATAATCCAACTCGAAATTACCATTAGTAAATAAAATAATTTCTGTTCAGGTGCCGGCAGTGGTGCTCCAAATGCTGGCAAAGCTGGTTTTGGTGCTGGCAGTCCGACCACTAACGAAAGCATCAAAATAAATGCTTCTAACAACACCAAAAACAATCTTGGAAATGGTAATGAAAGAAATGCTGTGGCATAAGGTTTATTTCAACCCTCCACAAATACCTTATAACATCCACTTGGATGGAAGGTTAGGGCAGGGTGATATGAGGAGGGGTTGTGAAGCGGATTAAAGAAGGGTATTTTATCCATTCACAACCCCATCCTTATATGCCCCCTCCACATAGCATACGAGATCGCGGGCGAGCATCTTCTTGTCTTTTCATCATAATTTGATTTCGCAATTACTTTAATTTTACGACGACTAGCAATTTTAACTTTCTGTTTAACATATGTTGTCAGCTATTATTTTCCAAAGACCAACCCGCCAACAATTGAGTAACAGTCTGGCTTGCATTCTATTATTTAAAAATACAGCGCAGTAGCTCTAAAAAAAAAACTAGTTAATGTTAAAACTTTTGAGCCATGGATTATTATCAAATAGTTGAACAAGAAGGAGATGCTATATCTTAAAACAGGTTAAAACACAGTACAAACAAAAATTACTTATTCATATTTACAAGTAATAATAAATTAATAACAATTTACAGAATACTACGCACTGAAATTAACATGAACAAATTAAATAACACTCAATTATACACATAACAGGTCCGTATGGTTGGCAGGACAGCCATTAAAGATTTGTTTAGGCAATAATTTAAAAGGTTGTTTAGCCAAGGATAATCCAACTCGAAATTACCATTAGTAAATAAAATAATTTCTGTTCAGGTGCCGGCAGTGGTGCTCCAAATGCTGGCAAAGCTGGTTTTGGTGCTGGCAGTCCGACCACTAACGAAAGCATCAAAATAAATGCTTCTAACAACACCAAAAACAATCTTGGAAATGGTAATGAAAGAAATGCTGTGGCATAAGGTTTATTTCAACCCTCCACAAATACCTTATAACATCCACTTGGATGGAAGGTTAGGGCAGGGTGATATGAGGAGGGGTTGTGAAGCGGATTAAAGAAGGGTATTTTATCCATTCACAACCTCATCCTTATATGCCCCCTCCACATAGCATACGAGATCGCGGGCGAGTATCTTCTTGTCTTTTCATCATAATTTGATTTCGCAATTACTTTAATTTTACGACGACTAGCAATTTTAACTTTCTGTTTAACATATGTTGTCAGCTATTATTTTCCAAAGACCAACCCGCCAACAATTGAGTTACAGTCTGGCTTGCATTCTATTATTTAAAAATACAGCGCAGTAGCTCTAAAAAAAAAACTAGTTAATGTTAAAACTTTTGAGCCATGGATTATTATCAAATAGTTGAACAAGAAGGAGATGCTATATCTTAAAACAGGTTAAAACACAGTACAAACAAAAATTACTTATTCATATTTACAAGTAATAATAAATTAGTAACAATTTACAGAATACTACGCACTGAAATTAACATGAACAAATTAAATAACACTCAATTATACACATAACAGGTCCGTATGGTTGGCAGGACAGCCATTAAAGATTTGTTTAGGCAATAATTTAAAAGGTTGTTTAGCCAAGGATAATCCAACTCGAAATTACCATTAGTAAATAAAATAATTTCTGTTCAGGTGCCGGCAGTGGTGCTCCAAATGCTGGCAAAGCTGGTTTTGGTGCTGGCAGTCCGACCACTAACGAAAGCATCAAAATAAATGCTTCTAACAACACCAAAAACAATCTTGGAAATGGTAATGAAAGAAATGCTGTGGCATAAGGTTTATTTCAACCCTCCACAAATACCTTATAACATCCACTTGGATGGAAGGTTAGGGCAGGGTGATATGAGGAGGGGTTGTGAAGCGGATTAAAGAAGGGTATTTTATCCATTCACAACCCCATCCTTATATGCCCCCTCCACATAGCATACGAGATCGCGGGCGAGCATCTTCTTGTCTTTT
This sequence comes from Tortrix viridana, assembly GCA_963241965.1. Lineage (NCBI taxonomy): Eukaryota > Metazoa > Arthropoda > Insecta > Lepidoptera > Tortricidae > Tortrix > Tortrix viridana. The sequence continues at coordinate 5,469,356 of OY725179.1, read as the reverse complement.
CATCATAATTTGATTTCGCAATTACTTTAATTTTACGACGACTAGCAATTTTAACTATCTGTTTAACATATGTTGTCAGCTATTATTTTCCAAAGACCAACCCGCCAACAATTGAGTAACAGTCTGGCTTGCATTCTATTATTTAAAAATACAGCGCAGTAGCTCTAAAAAAAAAACTAGTTAATGTTAAAACTTTTGAGCCATGGATTATTATCAAATAGTTGAACAAGAAGGAGATGCTATATCTTAAAACAGGTTAAAACACAGTACAAACAAAAATTACTTATTCATATTTACAAGTAATAATAAATTAGTAACAATTTACAGAATACTACGCACTGAAATTAACATGAACAAATTAAATAACACTCAATTATACACATAACAGGTCCGTATGGTTGGCAGGACAGCCATTAAAGATTTCTTTAGGCAATAATTTAAAAGGTTGTTTAGCCAAGGATAATCCAACTCGAAATTACCATTAGTAAATAAAATAATTTCTGTTCAGGTGCCGGCAGTGGTGCTCCAAATGCTGGCAAAGCTGGTTTTGGTGCTGGCAGTCCGACCACTAACGAAAGCATCAAAATAAATGCTTCTAACAACACCAAAAACAATCTTGGAAATGGTAATGAAAGAAATGCTGTGGCATAAGGTTTATTTCAACCCTCCACAAATACCTTATAACATCCACTTGGATGGAAGGTTAGGGCAGGGTGATATGAGGAGGGGTTGTGAAGCGGATTAAAGAAGGGTATTTTATCCATTCACAACCGTATCCTTATATGCCCCCTCCACATAGCATACGAGATCGCGGGCGAGCATCTTCTTGTCTTTTCATCATAATTTGATTTCGCAATTACTTTAATTTTACGACGACTAGCAATTTTAACTTTCTGTTTAACATATGTTGTCAGCTATTATTTTCCAAAGACCAACCCGCCAACAATTGAGTAACAGTCTGGCTTGCATTCTATTATTTAAAAATACAGCGCAGTAGCTCTAAAAAAAAAACTAGTTAATGTTAAAACTTTTGAGCCATGGATTATTATCAAATAGTTGAACAAGAAGGAGATGCTATATCTTAAAACAGGTTAAAACACAGTACAAACAAAAATTACTTATTCATATTTACAAGTAATAATAAATTAATAACAATTTACAGAATACTACGCACTGAAATTAACATGAACAAATTAAATAACACTCAATTATACACATAACAGGTCCGTATGGTTGGCAGGACAGCCATTAAAGATTTCTTTAGGCAATAATTTAAAAGGTTGTTTAGCCAAGGATAATCCAACTCGAAATTACCATTAGTAAATAAAATAATTTCTGTTCAGGTGCCGGCAGTGGTGCTCCAAATGCTGGCAAAGCTGGTTTTGGTGCTGGCAGTCCGACCACTAACGAGAGCATCAAAATAAATGCTTCTAACAACACCAAAAACAATCTTGGAAATGGTAATGAAAGAAATGCTGTGGCATAAGGTTTATTTCAACCCTCCACAAATACCTTATAACATCCACTTGGATGGAAGGTTAGGGCAGGGTGATATGAGGAGGGGTTGTGAAGCGGATTAAAGAAGGGTATTTTATCCATTCACAACCCCATCCTTATATGCCCCCTCCACATAGCATACGAGATCGCGGGCGAGCATCTTCTTGTCTTTTCATCATAATTTGATTTCGCAATTACTTTAATTTTACGACGACTAGCAATTTTAACTATCTGTTTAACATATGTTGTCAGCTATTATTTTCCAAAGACCAACCCGCCAACAATTGAGTAACAGTCTGGCTTGCATTCTATTATTTAAAAATACAGCGCAGTAGCTCTAAAAAAAAAACTAGTTAATGTTAAAACTTTTGAGCCATGGATTATTATCAAATAGTTGAACAAGAAGGAGATGCTATATCTTAAAACAGGTTAAAACACAGTACAAACAAAAATTACTTATTCATATTTACAAGTAATAATAAATTAGTAACAATTTACAGAATACTACGCACTGAAATTAACATGAACAAATTAAATAACACTCAATTATACACATAACAGGTCCGTATGGTTGGCAGGACAGCCATTAAAGATTTGTTTAGGCAATAATTTAAAAGGTTGTTTAGCCAAGGATAATCCAACTCGAAATTACCATTAGTAAATAAAATAATTTCTGTTCAGGTGCCGGCAGTGGTGCTCCAAATGCTGGCAAAGCTGGTTTTGGTGCTGGCAGTCCGACCACTAACGAAAGCATCAAAATAAATGCTTCTAACAACACCAAAAACAATCTTGGAAATGGTAATGAAAGAAATGCTGTGGCATAAGGTTTATTTCAACCCTCCACAAATACCTTATAACATCCACTTGGATGGAAGGTTAGGGCAGGGTGATATGAGGAGGGGTTGTGAAGCGGATTAAAGAAGGGTATTTTATCCATTCACAACCCCATCCTTATATGCCCCCTCCACATAGCATACGAGATCGCGGGCGAGCATCTTCTTGTCTTTTCATCATAATTTGATTTCGCAATTACTTTAATTTTACGACGACTAGCAATTTTAACTATCTGTTTAACATATGTTGTCAGCTATTATTTTCCAAAGACCAACCCGCCAACAATTGAGTAACAGTCTGGCTTGCATTCTATTATTTAAAAATACAGCGCAGTAGCTCTAAAAAAAAAACTAGTTAATGTTAAAACTTTTGAGCCATGGATTATTATCAAATAGTTGAACAAGAAGGAGATGCTATATCTTAAAACAGGTTAAAACACAGTACAAACAAAAATTACTTATTCATATTTACAAGTAATAATAAATTAGTAACAATTTACAGAATACTACGCACTGAAATTAACATGAACAAATTAAATAACACTCAATTATACACATAACAGGTCCGTATGGTTGGCAGGACAGCCATTAAAGATTTCTTTAGGCAATAATTTAAAAGGTTGTTTAGCCAAGGATAATCCAACTCGAAATTACCATTAGTAAATAAAATAATTTCTGTTCAGGTGCCGGCAGTGGTGCTCCAAATGCTGGCAAAGCTGGTTTTGGTGCTGGCAGTCCGACCACTAACGAAAGCATCAAAATAAATGCTTCTAACAACACCAAAAACAATCTTGGAAATGGTAATGAAAGAAATGCTGTGGCATAAGGTTTATTTCAACCCTCCACAAATACCTTATAACATCCACTTGGATGGAAGGTTAGGGCAGGGTGATATGAGGAGGGGTTGTGAAGCGGATTAAAGAAGGGTATTTTATCCATTCACAACCCCATCCTTATATGCCCCCTCCACATAGCATACGAGATCGCGGGCGAGCATCTTCTTGTCTTTTCATCATAATTTGATTTCGCAATTACTTTAATTTTACGACGACTAGCAATTTTAACTTTCTGTTTAACATATGTTGTCAGCTATTATTTTCCAAAGACCAACCCGCCAACAATTGAGTAACAGTCTGGCTTGCATTCTATTATTTAAAAATACAGCGCAGTAGCTCTAAAAAAAAAACTAGTTAATGTTAAAACTTTTGAGCCATGGATTATTATCAAATAGTTGAACAAGAAGGAGATGCTATATCTTAAAACAGGTTAAAACACAGTACAAACAAAAATTACTTATTCATATTTACAAGTAATAATAAATTAATAACAATTTACAGAATACTACGCACTGAAATTAACATGAACAAATTAAATAACACTCAATTATACACATAACAGGTCCGTATGGTTGGCAGGACAGCCATTAAAGATTTGTTTAGGCAATAATTTAAAAGGTTGTTTAGCCAAGGATAATCCAACTCGAAATTACCATTAGTAAATAAAATAATTTCTGTTCAGGTGCCGGCAGTGGTGCTCCAAATGCTGGCAAAGCTGGTTTTGGTGCTGGCAGTCCGACCACTAACGAAAGCATCAAAATAAATGCTTCTAACAACACCAAAAACAATCTTGGAAATGGTAATGAAAGAAATGCTGTGGCATAAGGTTTATTTCAACCCTCCACAAATACCTTATAACATCCACTTGGATGGAAGGTTAGGGCAGGGTGATATGAGGAGGGGTTGTGAAGCGGATTAAAGAAGGGTATTTTATCCATTCACAACCCCATCCTTATATGCCCCCTCCACATAGCATACGAGATCGCGGGCGAGCATCTTCTTGTCTTTTCATCATAATTTGATTTCGCAATTACTTTAATTTTACGACGACTAGCAATTTTAACTATCTGTTTAACATATGTTGTCAGCTATTATTTTCCAAAGACCAACCCGCCAACAATTGAGTAACAGTCTGGCTTGCATTCTATTATTTAAAAATACAGCGCAGTAGCTCTAAAAAAAAAACTAGTTAATGTTAAAACTTTTGAGCCATGGATTATTATCAAATAGTTGAACAAGAAGGAGATGCTATATCTTAAAACAGGTTAAAACACAGTACAAACAAAAATTACTTATTCATATTTACAAGTAATAATAAATTAGTAACAATTTACAGAATACTACGCACTGAAATTAACATGAACAAATTAAATAACACTCAATTATACACATAACAGGTCCGTATGGTTGGCAGGACAGCCATTAAAGATTTCTTTAGGCAATAATTTAAAAGGTTGTTTAGCCAAGGATAATCCAACTCGAAATTACCATTAGTAAATAAAATAATTTCTGTTCAGGTGCCGGCAGTGGTGCTCCAAATGCTGGCAAAGCTGGTTTTGGTGCTGGCAGTCCGACCACTAACGAGAGCATCAAAATAAATGCTTCTAACAACACCAAAAACAATCTTGGAAATGGTAATGAAAGAAATGCTGTGGCATAAGGTTTATTTCAACCCTCCACAAATACCTTATAACATCCACTTGGATGGAAGGTTAGGGCAGGGTGATATGAGGAGGGGTTGTGAAGCGGATTAAAGAAGGGTATTTTATCCATTCACAACCCCATCCTTATATGCCCCCTCCACAAAGCATACGAGATCGCGGGCGAGCATCTTCTTGTCTTTTCATCATAATTTGATTTCGCAATTACTTTAATTTTACGACGACTAGCAATTTTAACTTTCTGTTTAACATATGTTGTCAGCTATTATTTTCCAAAGACCAACCCGCCAACAATTGAGTAACAGTCTGGCTTGCATTCTATTATTTAAAAATACAGCGCAGTAGCTCTAAAAAAAAAACTAGTTAATGTTAAAACTTTTGAGCCATGGATTATTATCAAATAGTTGAACAAGAAGGAGATGCTATATCTTAAAACAGGTTAAAACACAGTACAAACAAAAATTACTTATTCATATTTACAAGTAATAATAAATTAATAACAATTTACAGAATACTACGCACTGAAATTAACATGAACAAATTAAATAACACTCAATTATACACATAACAGGTCCGTATGGTTGGCAGGACAGCCATTAAAGATTTGTTTAGGCAATAATTTAAAAGGTTGTTTAGCCAAGGATAATCCAACTCGAAATTACCATTAGTAAATAAAATAATTTCTGTTCAGGTGCCGGCAGTGGTGCTCCAAATGCTGGCAAAGCTGGTTTTGGTGCTGGCAGTCCGACCACTAACGAAAGCATCAAAATAAATGCTTCTAACAACACCAAAAACAATCTTGGAAATGGTAATGAAAGAAATGCTGTGGCATAAGGTTTATTTCAACCCTCCACAAATACCTTATAACATCCACTTGGATGGAAGGTTAGGGCAGGGTGATATGAGGAGGGGTTGTGAAGCGGATTAAAGAAGGGTATTTTATCCATTCACAACCTCATCCTTATATGCCCCCTCCACATAGCATACGAGATCGCGGGCGAGTATCTTCTTGTCTTTTCATCATAATTTGATTTCGCAATTACTTTAATTTTACGACGACTAGCAATTTTAACTTTCTGTTTAACATATGTTGTCAGCTATTATTTTCCAAAGACCAACCCGCCAACAATTGAGTTACAGTCTGGCTTGCATTCTATTATTTAAAAATACAGCGCAGTAGCTCTAAAAAAAAAACTAGTTAATGTTAAAACTTTTGAGCCATGGATTATTATCAAATAGTTGAACAAGAAGGAGATGCTATATCTTAAAACAGGTTAAAACACAGTACAAACAAAAATTACTTATTCATATTTACAAGTAATAATAAATTAGTAACAATTTACAGAATACTACGCACTGAAATTAACATGAACAAATTAAATAACACTCAATTATACACATAACAGGTCCGTATGGTTGGCAGGACAGCCATTAAAGATTTGTTTAGGCAATAATTTAAAAGGTTGTTTAGCCAAGGATAATCCAACTCGAAATTACCATTAGTAAATAAAATAATTTCTGTTCAGGTGCCGGCAGTGGTGCTCCAAATGCTGGCAAAGCTGGTTTTGGTGCTGGCAGTCCGACCACTAACGAAAGCATCAAAATAAATGCTTCTAACAACACCAAAAACAATCTTGGAAATGGTAATGAAAGAAATGCTGTGGCATAAGGTTTATTTCAACCCTCCACAAATACCTTATAACATCCACTTGGATGGAAGGTTAGGGCAGGGTGATATGAGGAGGGGTTGTGAAGCGGATTAAAGAAGGGTATTTTATCCATTCACAACCTCATCCTTATATGCCCCCTCCACATAGCATACGAGATCGCGGGCGAGTATCTTCTTGTCTTTTCATCATAATTTGATTTCGCAATTACTTTAATTTTACGACGACTAGCAATTTTAACTATCTGTTTAACATATGTTGTCAGCTATTATTTTCCAAAGACCAACCCGCCAACAATTGAGTAACAGTCTGGCTTGCATTCTATTATTTAAAAATACAGCGCAGTAGCTCTAAAAAAAAAACTAGTTAATGTTAAAACTTTTGAGCCATGGATTATTATCAAATAGTTGAACAAGAAGGAGATGCTATATCTTAAAACAGGTTAAAACACAGTACAAACAAAAATTACTTATTCATATTTACAAGTAATAATAAATTAATAACAATTTACAGAATACTACGCACTGAAATTAACATGAACAAATTAAATAACACTCAATTATACACATAACAGGTCCGTATGGTTGGCAGGACAGCCATTAAAGATTTGTTTAGGCAATAATTTAAAAGGTTGTTTAGCCAAGGATAATCCAACTCGAAATTACCATTAGTAAATAAAATAATTTCTGTTCAGGTGCCGGCAGTGGTGCTCCAAATGCTGGCAAAGCTGGTTTTGGTGCTGGCAGTCCGACCACTAACGAAAGCATCAAAATAAATGCTTCTAACAACACCAAAAACAATCTTGGAAATGGTAATGAAAGAAATGCTGTGGCATAAGGTTTATTTCAACCCTCCACAAATACCTTATAACATCCACTTGGATGGAAGGTTAGGGCAGGGTGATATGAGGAGGGGTTGTGAAGCGGATTAAAGAAGGGTATTTTATCCATTCACAACCTCATCCTTATATGCCCCCTCCACATAGCATACGAGATCGCGGGCGAGTATCTTCTTGTCTTTTCATCATAATTTGATTTCGCAATTACTTTAATTTTACGACGACTAGCAATTTTAACTTTCTGTTTAACATATGTTGTCAGCTATTATTTTCCAAAGACCAACCCGCCAACAATTGAGTTACAGTCTGGCTTGCATTCTATTATTTAAAAATACAGCGCAGTAGCTCTAAAAAAAAAACTAGTTAATGTTAAAACTTTTGAGCCATGGATTATTATCAAATAGTTGAACAAGAAGGAGATGCTATATCTTAAAACAGGTTAAAACACAGTACAAACAAAAATTACTTATTCATATTTACAAGTAATAATAAATTAGTAACAATTTACAGAATACTACGCACTGAAATTAACATGAACAAATTAAATAACACTCAATTATACACATAACAGGTCCGTATGGTTGGCAGGACAGCCATTAAAGATTTGTTTAGGCAATAATTTAAAAGGTTGTTTAGCCAAGGATAATCCAACTCGAAATTACCATTAGTAAATAAAATAATTTCTGTTCAGGTGCCGGCAGTGGTGCTCCAAATGCTGGCAAAGCTGGTTTTGGTGCTGGCAGTCCGACCACTAACGAAAGCATCAAAATAAATGCTTCTAACAACACCAAAAACAATCTTGGAAATGGTAATGAAAGAAATGCTGTGGCATAAGGTTTATTTCAACCCTCCACAAATACCTTATAACATCCACTTGGATGGAAGGTTAGGGCAGGGTGATATGAGGAGGGGTTGTGAAGCGGATTAAAGAAAGGTATTTTATCCATTCACAACCCCATCCTTATATGCCCCCTCCACATAGCATACGAGATCGCGGGCGAGCATCTTCTTGTCTTTTCATCATAATTTGATTTCGCAATTACTTTAATTTTACGACGACTAGCAATTTTAACTATCTGTTTAACATATGTTGTCAGCTATTATTTTCCAAAGACCAACCCGCCAACAATTGAGTAACAGTCTGGCTTGCATTCTATTATTTAAAAATACAGCGCAGTAGCTCTAAAAAAAAAACTAGTTAATGTTAAAACTTTTGAGCCATGGATTATTATCAAATAGTTGAACAAGAAGGAGATGCTATATCTTAAAACAGGTTAAAACACAGTACAAACAAAAATTACTTATTCATATTTACAAGTAATAATAAATTAGTAACAATTTACAGAATACTACGCACTGAAATTAACATGAACAAATTAAATAACACTCAATTATACACATAACAGGTCCGTATGGTTGGCAGGACAGCCATTAAAGATTTGTTTAGGCAATAATTTAAAAGGTTGTTTAGCCAAGGATAATCCAACTCGAAATTACCATTAGTAAATAAAATAATTTCTGTTCAGGTGCCGGCAGTGGTGCTCCAAATGCTGGCAAAGCTGGTTTTGGTGCTGGCAGTCCGACCACTAACGAAAGCATCAAAATAAATGCTTCTAACAACACCAAAAACAATCTTGGAAATGGTAATGAAAGAAATGCTGTGGCATAAGGTTTATTTCAACCCTCCACAAATACCTTATAACATCCACTTGGATGGAAGGTTAGGGCAGGGTGATATGAGGAGGGGTTGTGAAGCGGATTAAAGAAGGGTATTTTATCCATTCACAACCCCATCCTTATATGCCCCCTCCACATAGCATACGAGATCGCGGGCGAGCATCTTCTTGTCTTTTCATCATAATTTGATTTCGCAATTACTTTAATTTTACGACGACTAGCAATTTTAACTTTCTGTTTAACATATGTTGTCAGCTATTATTTTCCAAAGACCAACCCGCCAACAATTGAGTAACAGTCTGGCTTGCATTCTATTATTTAAAAATACAGCGCAGTAGCTCTAAAAAAAAAACTAGTTAATGTTAAAACTTTTGAGCCATGGATTATTATCAAATAGTTGAACAAGAAGGAGATGCTATATCTTAAAACAGGTTAAAACACAGTACAAACAAAAATTACTTATTCATATTTACAAGTAATAATAAATTAATAACAATTTACAGAATACTACGCACTGAAATTAACATGAACAAATTAAATAACACTCAATTATACACATAACAGGTCCGTATGGTTGGCAGGACAGCCATTAAAGATTTGTTTAGGCAATAATTTAAAAGGTTGTTTAGCCAAGGATAATCCAACTCGAAATTACCATTAGTAAATAAAATAATTTCTGTTCAGGTGCCGGCAGTGGTGCTCCAAATGCTGGCAAAGCTGGTTTTGGTGCTGGCAGTCCGACCACTAACGAAAGCATCAAAATAAATGCTTCTAACAACACCAAAAACAATCTTGGAAATGGTAATGAAAGAAATGCTGTGGCATAAGGTTTATTTCAACCCTCCACAAATACCTTATAACATCCACTTGGATGGAAGGTTAGGGCAGGGTGATATGAGGAGGGGTTGTGAAGCGGATTAAAGAAGGGTATTTTATCCATTCACAACCTCATCCTTATATGCCCCCTCCACATAGCATACGAGATCGCGGGCGAGTATCTTCTTGTCTTTTCATCATAATTTGATTTCGCAATTACTTTAATTTTACGACGACTAGCAATTTTAACTTTCTGTTTAACATATGTTGTCAGCTATTATTTTCCAAAGACCAACCCGCCAACAATTGAGTTACAGTCTGGCTTGCATTCTTTTATTTAAAAATACAGCGCAGTAGCTCTAAAAAAAAAACTAGTTAATGTTAAAACTTTTGAGCCATGGATTATTATCAAATAGTTGAACAAGAAGGAGATGCTATATCTTAAAACAGGTTAAAACACAGTACAAACAAAAATTACTTATTCATATTTACAAGTAATAATAAATTAGTAACAATTTACAGAATACTACGCACTGAAATTAACATGAACAAATTAAATAACACTCAATTATACACATAACAGGTCCGTATGGTTGGCAGGACAGCCATTAAAGATTTGTTTAGGCAATAATTTAAAAGGTTGTTTAGCCAAGGATAATCCAACTCGAAATTACCATTAGTAAATAAAATAATTTCTGTTCAGGTGCCGGCAGTGGTGCTCCAAATGCTGGCAAAGCTGGTTTTGGTGCTGGCAGTCCGACCACTAACGAAAGCATCAAAATAAATGCTTCTAACAACACCAAAAACAATCTTGGAAATGGTAATGAAAGAAATGCTGTGGCATAAGGTTTATTTCAACCCTCCACAAATACCTTATAACATCCACTTGGATGGAAGGTTAGGGCAGGGTGATATGAGGAGGGGTTGTGAAGCGGATTAAAGAAGGGTATTTTATCCATTCACAACCCCATCCTTATATGCCCCCTCCACATAGCATACGAGATCGCGGGCGAGCATCTTCTTGTCTTTTCATCATAATTTGATTTCGCAATTACTTTAATTTTACGACGACTAGCAATTTTAACTATCTGTTTAACATATGTTGTCAGCTATTATTTTCCAAAGACCAACCCGCCAACAATTGAGTAACAGTCTGGCTTGCATTCTATTATTTAAAAATACAGCGCAGTAGCTCTAAAAAAAAAACTAGTTAATGTTAAAACTTTTGAGCCATGGATTATTATCAAATAGTTGAACAAGAAGGAGATGCTATATCTTAAAACAGGTTAAAACACAGTACAAACAAAAATTACTTATTCATATTTACAAGTAATAATAAATTAGTAACAATTTACAGAATACTACGCACTGAAATTAACATGAACAAATTAAATAACACTCAATTATACACATAACAGGTCCGTATGGTTGGCAGGACAGCCATTAAAGATTTCTTTAGGCAATAATTTAAAAGGTTGTTTAGCCAAGGATAATCCAACTCGAAATTACCATTAGTAAATAAAATAATTTCTGTTCAGGTGCCGGCAGTGGTGCTCCAAATGCTGGCAAAGCTGGTTTTGGTGCTGGCAGTCCGACCACTAACGAAAGCATCAAAATAAATGCTTCTAACAACACCAAAAACAATCTTGGAAATGGTAATGAAAGAAATGCTGTGGCATAAGGTTTATTTCAACCCTCCACAAATACCTTATAACATCCACTTGGATGGAAGGTTAGGGCAGGGTGATATGAGGAGGGGTTGTGAAGCGGATTAAAGAAGGGTATTTTATCCATTCACAACCCCATCCTTATATGCCCCCTCCACATAGCATACGAGATCGCGGGCGAGCATCTTCTTGTCTTTTCATCATAATTTGATTTCGCAATTACTTTAATTTTACGACGACTAGCAATTTTAACTTTCTGTTTAACATATGTTGTCAGCTATTATTTTCCAAAGACCAACCCGCCAACAATTGAGTAACAGTCTGGCTTGCATTCTATTATTTAAAAATACAGCGCAGTAGCTCTAAAAAAAAAACTAGTTAATGTTAAAACTTTTGAGCCATGGATTATTATCAAATAGTTGAACAAGAAGGAGATGCTATATCTTAAAACAGGTTAAAACACAGTACAAACAAAAATTACTTATTCATATTTACAAGTAATAATAAATTAATAACAATTTACAGAATACTACGCACTGAAATTAACATGAACAAATTAAATAACACTCAATTATACACATAACAGGTCCGTATGGTTGGCAGGACAGCCATTAAAGATTTGTTTAGGCAATAATTTAAAAGGTTGTTTAGCCAAGGATAATCCAACTCGAAATTACCATTAGTAAATAAAATAATTTCTGTTCAGGTGCCGGCAGTGGTGCTCCAAATGCTGGCAAAGCTGGTTTTGGTGCTGGCAGTCCGACCACTAACGAAAGCATCAAAATAAATGCTTCTAACAACACCAAAAACAATCTTGGAAATGGTAATGAAAGAAATGCTGTGGCATAAGGTTTATTTCAACCCTCCACAAATACCTTATAACATCCACTTGGATGGAAGGTTAGGGCAGGGTGATATGAGGAGGGGTTGTGAAGCGGATTAAAGAAGGGTATTTTATCCATTCACAACCCCATCCTTATATGCCCCCTCCACATAGCATACGAGATCGCGGGCGAGCATCTTCTTGTCTTTTCATCATAATTTGATTTCGCAATTACTTTAATTTTACGACGACTAGCAATTTTAACTTTCTGTTTAACATATGTTGTCAGCTATTATTTTCCAAAGACCAACCCGCCAACAATTGAGTAACAGTCTGGCTTGCATTCTATTATTTAAAAATACAGCGCAGTAGCTCTAAAAAAAAAACTAGTTAATGTTAAAACTTTTGAGCCATGGATTATTATCACATAGTTGAACAAGAAGGAGATGCTATATCTTAAAACAGGTTAAAACACAGTACAAACAAAAATTACTTATTCATATTTACAAGTAATAATAAATTAATAACAATTTATAGAATACTACGCACTGAAATTAACATGAACAAATTAAATAACACTCAATTATACACATAACAGGTCCGTATGGTTGGCAGGACAGCCATTAAAGATTTGTTTAGGCAATATTTTAAAAGGTTGTTTAGCCAAGGATAATCCAACTCGAAATTACCATTAGTAAATAAAATAATTTCTTTTCAGGTGCCGGCAGTGGTGCTCCAAATGCTGGCAAAGCTGGTTTTGGTGCTGGCAGTCCGACCACTAACGAAAGTATCAAAATAAATGCTTCTAACAACACCAAAAACAATCTTGGAAATGGTAATGAAAGAAATGCTGTGGCATAAGGTTTATTTCAACCCTCCACAAATACCTTATAACATCCACTTGGATGGAAGGTTAGGGCAGGGTGATATGAGGAGGGGTTGTGAAGCGGATTAAAGAAGGGTATTTTATCCATTCACAACCGTATCCTTATATGCCCCCTCCACATAGCATACGAGATCGCGGGCGAGCATCTTCTTGTCTTTTCATCATAATTTGATTTCGCAATTACTTTAATTTTACGACGACTAGCAATTTTAACTTTCTGTTTAACATATGTTGTCAGCTATTATTTTCCAAAGACCAACCCGCCAACAATTGAGTTACAGTCTGGCTTGCATTCTATTATTTAAAAATACAGCGCAGTAGCTCTAAAAAAAAAACTAGTTAATGTTAAAACTTTTGAGCCATGGATTATTATCAAATAGTTGAACAAGAAGGAGATGCTATATCTTAAAACAGGTTAAAACACAGTACAAACAAAAATTACTTATTCATATTTACAAGTAATAATAAATTAATAACAATTTACAGAATACTACGCACTGAAATTAACATGAACAAATTAAATAACACTCAATTATACACATAACAGGTCCGTATGGTTGGCAGGACAGCCATTAAAGATTTGTTTAGGCAATAATTTAAAAGGTTGTTTAGCCAAGGATAATCCAACTCGAAATTACCATTAGTAAATAAAATAATTTCTGTTCAGGTGCCGGCAGTGGTGCTCCAAATGCTGGCAAAGCTGGTTTTGGTGCTGGCAGTCCGACCACTAACGAAAGCATCAAAATAAATGCTTCTAACAACACCAAAAACAATCTTGGAAATGGTAATGAAAGAAATGCTGTGGCATAAGGTTTATTTCAACCCTCCACAAATACCTTATAACATCCACTTGGATGGAAGGTTAGGGCAGGGTGATATGAGGAGGGGTTGTGAAGCGGATTAAAGAAGGGTATTTTATCCATTCACAACCTCATCCTTATATGCCCCCTCCACATAGCATACGAGATCGCGGGCGAGTATCTTCTTGTCTTTTCATCATAATTTGATTTCGCAATTACTTTAATTTTACGACGACTAGCAATTTTAACTTTCTGTTTAACATATGTTGTCAGCTATTATTTTCCAAAGACCAACCCGCCAACAATTGAGTTACAGTCTGGCTTGCATTCTATTATTTAAAAATACAGCGCAGTAGCTCTAAAAAAAAAACTAGTTAATGTTAAAACTTTTGAGCCATGGATTATTATCAAATAGTTGAACAAGAAGGAGATGCTATATCTTAAAACAGGTTAAAACACAGTACAAACAAAAATTACTTATTCATATTTACAAGTAATAATAAATTAGTAACAATTTACAGAATACTACGCACTGAAATCAACATGAACAAATTAAATAACACTCAATTATACACATAACAGGTCCGTATGGTTGGCAGGACAGCCATTAAAGATTTGTTTAGGCAATAATTTAAAAGGTTGTTTAGCCAAGGATAATCCAACTCGAAATTACCATTAGTAAATAAAATAATTTCTGTTCAGGTGCCGGCAGTGGTGCTCCAAATGCTGGCAAAGCTGGTTTTGGTGCTGGCAGTCCGACCACTAACGAAAGCATCAAAATAAATGCTTCTAACAACACCAAAAACAATCTTGGAAATGGTAATGAAAGAAATGCTGTGGCATAAGGTTTATTTCAACCCTCCACAAATACCTTATAACATCCACTTGGATGGAAGGTTAGGGCAGGGTGATATGAGGAGGGGTTGTGAAGCGGATTAAAGAAGGGTATTTTATCCATTCACAACCCCATCCTTATATGCCCCCTCCACATAGCATACGAGATCGCGGGCGAGCATCTTCTTGTCTTTTCATCATAATTTGATTTCGCAATTACTTTAATTTTACGACGACTAGCAATTTTAACTATCTGTTTAACATATGTTGTCAGCTATTATTTTCCAAAGACCAACCCGCCAACAATTGAGTAACAGTCTGGCTTGCATTCTATTATTTAAAAATACAGCGCAGTAGCTCTAAAAAAAAAACTAGTTAATGTTAAAACTTTTGAGCCATGGATTATTATCACATAGTTGAACAAGAAGGAGATGCTATATCTTAAAACAGGTTAAAACACAGTACAAACAAAAATTACTTATTCATATTTACAAGTAATAATAAATTAGTAACAATTTACAGAATACTACGCACTGAAATTAACATGAACAAATTAAATAACACTCAATTATACACATAACAGGTCCGTATGGTTGGCAGGACAGCCATTAAAGATTTCTTTAGGCAATAATTTAAAAGGTTGTTTAGCCAAGGATAATCCAACTCGAAATTACCATTAGTAAATAAAATAATTTCTGTTCAGGTGCCGGCAGTGGTGCTCCAAATGCTGGCAAAGCTGGTTTTGGTGCTGGCAGTCCGACCACTAACGAAAGCATCAAAATAAATGCTTCTAACAACACCAAAAACAATCTTGGAAATGGTAATGAAAGAAATGCTGTGGCATAAGGTTTATTTCAACCCTCCACAAATACCTTATAACATCCACTTGGATGGAAGGTTAGGGCAGGGTGATATGAGGAGGGGTTGTGAAGCGGATTAAAGAAGGGTATTTTATCCATTCACAACCCCATCCTTATATGCCCCCTCCACATAGCATACGAGATCGCGGGCGAGCATCTTCTTGTCTTTTCATCATAATTTGATTTCGCAATTACTTTAATTTTACGACGACTAGCAATTTTAACTTTCTGTTTAACATATGTTGTCAGCTATTATTTTCCAAAGACCAACCCGCCAACAATTGAGTAACAGTCTGGCTTGCATTCTATTATTTAAAAAAAACAGCGCAGTAGCTCTAAAAAAAAACTAGTTAATGTTAAAACTTTTGAGCCATGGATTATTATCAAATAGTTGAACAAGAAGGAGATGCTATATCTTAAAACAGGTTAAAACACAGTACAAACAAAAATTACTTATTCATATTTACAAGTAATAATAAATTAATAACAATTTACAGAATACTACGCACTGAAATTAACATGAACAAATTAAATAACACTCAATTATACACATAACAGGTCCGTATGGTTGGCAGGACAGCCATTAAAGATTTGTTTAGGCAATAATTTAAAAGGTTGTTTAGCCAAGGATAATCCAACTCGAAATTACCATTAGTAAATAAAATAATTTCTGTTCAGGTGCCGGCAGTGGTGCTCCAAATGCTGGCAAAGCTGGTTTTGGTGCTGGCAGTCCGACCACTAACGAAAGCATCAAAATAAATGCTTCTAACAACACCAAAAACAATCTTGGAAATGGTAATGAAAGAAATGCTGTGGCATAAGGTTTATTTCAACCCTCCACAAATACCTTATAACATCCACTTGGATGGAAGGTTAGGGCAGGGTGATATGAGGAGGGGTTGTGAAGCGGATTAAAGAAGGGTATTTTATCCATTCACAACCCCATCCTTATATGCCCCCTCCACATAGCATACGAGATCGCGGGCGAGCATCTTCTTGTCTTTTCATCATAATTTGATTTCGCAATTACTTTAATTTTACGACGACTAGCAATTTTAACTATCTGTTTAACATATGTTGTCAGCTATTATTTTCCAAAGACCAACCCGCCAACAATTGAGTAACAGTCTGGCTTGCATTCTATTATTTAAAAATACAGCGCAGTAGCTCTAAAAAAAAAACTAGTTAATGTTAAAACTTTTGAGCCATGGATTATTATCAAATAGTTGAACAAGAAGGAGATGCTATATCTTAAAACAGGTTAAAACACAGTACAAACAAAAATTACTTATTCATATTTACAAGTAATAATAAATTAGTAACAATTTACAGAATACTACGCACTGAAATTAACATGAACAAATTAAATAACACTCAATTATACACATAACAGGTCCGTATGGTTGGCAGGACAGCCATTAAAGATTTGTTTAGGCAATATTTTAAAAGGTTGTTTAGCCAAGGATAATCCAACTCGAAATTACCATTAGTAAATAAAATAATTTCTGTTCAGATGCCGGCAGTGGTGCTCCAAATGCTGGCAAAGCTGGTTTTGGTGCTGGCAGTCCGACCACTAACGAAAGCATCAAAATAAATGCTTCTAACAACACCAAAAACAATCTTGGAAATGGTAATGAAAGAAATGCTGTGGCATAAGGTTTATTTCAACCCTCCACAAATACCTTATAACATCCACTTGGATGGAAGGTTAGGGCAGGGTGATATGAGGAGGGGTTGTGAAGCGGATTAAAGAAGGGTATTTTATCCATTCACAACCCCATCCTTATATGCCCCCTCCACATAGCATACGAGATCGCGGGCGAGCATCTTCTTGTCTTTTCATCATAATTTGATTTCGCAATTACTTTAATTTTACGACGACTAGCAATTTTAACTATCTGTTTAACATATGTTGTCAGCTATTATTTTCCAAAGACCAACCCGCCAACAATTGAGTAACAGTCTGGCTTGCATTCTATTATTTAAAAATACAGCGCAGTAGCTCTAAAAAAAAAACTAGTTAATGTTAAAACTTTTGAGCCATGGATTATTATCAAATAGTTGAACAAGAAGGAGATGCTATATCTTAAAACAGGTTAAAACACAGTACAAACAAAAATTACTTATTCATATTTACAAGTAATAATAAATTAGTAACAATTTACAGAATACTACGCACTGAAATTAACATGAACAAATTAAATAACACTCAATTATACACATAACAGGTCCGTATGGTTGGCAGAACAGCCATTAAAGATTTGTTTAGGCAATAATTTAAAAGGTTGTTTAGCCAAGGATAATCCAACTCGAAATTACCATTAGTAAATAAAATAATTTCTGTTCAGGTGCCGGCAGTGGTGCTCCAAATGCTGGCAAAGCTGGTTTTGGTGCTGGCAGTCCGACCACTAACGAAAGCATCAAAATAAATGCTTCTAACAACACCAAAAACAATCTTGGAAATGGTAATGAAAGAAATGCTGTGGCATAAGGTTTATTTCAACCCTCCACAAATACCTTATAACATCCACTTGGATGGAAGGTTAGGGCAGGGTGATATGAGGAGGGGTTGTGAAGCGGATTAAAGAAGGGTATTTTATCCATTCACAACCCCATCCTTATATGCCCCCTCCACATAGCATACGAGATCGCGGGCGAGCATCTTCTTGTCTTTTCATCATAATTTGATTTCGCAATTACTTTAATTTTACGACGACTAGCAATTTTAACTTTCTGTTTAACATATGTTGTCAGCTATTATTTTCCAAAGACCAACCCGCCAACAATTGAGTAACAGTCTGGCTTGCATTCTATTATTTAAAAATACAGCGCAGTAGCTCTAAAAAAAAAACTAGTTAATGTTAAAACTTTTGAGCCATGGATTATTATCACATAGTTGAACAAGAAGGAGATGCTATATCTTAAAACAGGTTAAAACACAGTACAAACAAAAATTACTTATTCATATTTACAAGTAATAATAAATTAGTAACAATTTACAGAATACTACGCACTGAAATTAACATGAACAAATTAAATAACACTCAATTATACACATAACAGGTCCGTATGGTTGGCAGGACAGCCATTAAAGATTTCTTTAGGCAATAATTTAAAAGGTTGTTTAGCCAAGGATAATCCAACTCGAAATTACCATTAGTAAATAAAATAATTTCTGTTCAGGTGCCGGCAGTGGTGCTCCAAATGCTGGCAAAGCTGGTTTTGGTGCTGGCAGTCCGACCACTAACGAAAGCATCAAAATAAATGCTTCTAACAACACCAAAAACAATCTTGGAAATGGTAATGAAAGAAATGCTGTGGCATAAGGTTTATTTCAACCCTCCACAAATACCTTATAACATCCACTTGGATGGAAGGTTAGGGCAGGGTGATATGAGGAGGGGTTGTGAAGCGGATTAAAGAAGGGTATTTTATCCATTCACAACCCCATCCTTATATGCCCCCTCCACATAGCATACGAGATCGCGGGCGAGTATCTTCTTGTCTTTTCATCATAATTTGATTTCGCAATTACTTTAATTTTACGACGACTAGCAATTTTAACTTTCTGTTTAACATATGTTGTCAGCTATTATTTTCCAAAGACCAACCCGCCAACAATTGAGTAACAGTCTGGCTTGCATTCTATTATTTAAAAATACAGCGCAGTAGCTCTAAAAAAAAAACTAGTTAATGTTAAAACTTTTGAGCCATGGATTATTATCAAATAGTTGAACAAGAAGGAGATGCTATATCTTAAAACAGGTTAAAACACAGTACAAACAAAAATTACTTATTCATATTTACAAGTAATAATAAATTAATAACAATTTACAGAATACTACGCACTGAAATTAACATGAACAAATTAAATAACACTCAATTATACACATAACAGGTCCGTATGGTTGGCAGGACAGCCATTAAAGATTTGTTTAGGCAATAATTTAAAAGGTTGTTTAGCCAAGGATAATCCAACTCGAAATTACCATTAGTAAATAAAATAATTTCTGTTCAGATGCCGGCAGTGGTGCTCCAAATGCTGGCAAAGCTGGTTTTGGTGCTGGCAGTCCGACCACTAACGAAAGCATCAAAATAAATGCTTCTAACAACACCAAAAACAATCTTGGAAATGGTAATGAAAGAAATGCTGTGGCATAAGGTTTATTTCAACCCTCCACAAATACCTTATAACATCCACTTGGATGGAAGGTTAGGGCAGGGTGATATGAGGAGGGGTTGTGAAGCGGATTAAAGAAGGGTATTTTATCCATTCACAACCCCATCCTTATATGCCCCCTCCACATAGCATACGAGATCGCGGGCGAGCATCTTCTTGTCTTTTCATCATAATTTGATTTCGCAATTACTTTAATTTTACGACGACTAGCAATTTTAACTTTCTGTTTAACATATGTTTTCAGCTATTATTTTCCAAAGACCAACCCGCCAACAATTGAGTAACAGTCTGGCTTGCATTCTATTATTTAAAAATACAGCGCAGTAGCTCTAAAAAAAAAACTAGTTAATGTTAAAACTTTTGAGCCATGGATTATTATCACATAGTTGAACAAGAAGGAGATGCTATATCTTAAAACAGGTTAAAACACAGTACAAACAAAAATTACTTATTCATATTTACAAGTAATAATAAATTAATAACAATTTATAGAATACTACGCACTGAAATTAACATGAACAAATTAAATAACACTCAATTATACACATAACAGGTCCGTATGGTTGGCAGGACAGCCATTAAAGATTTGTTTAGGCAATATTTTAAAAGGTTGTTTAGCCAAGGATAATCCAACTCGAAATTACCATTAGTAAATAAAATAATTTCTGTTCAGGTGCCGGCAGTGGTGCTCCAAATGCTGGCAAAGCTGGTTTTGGTGCTGGCAGTCCGACCACTAACGAAAGTATCAAAATAAATGCTTCTAACAACACCAAAAACAATCTTGGAAATGGTAATGAAAGAAATGCTGTGGCATAAGGTTTATTTCAACCCTCCACAAATACCTTATAACATCCACTTGGATGGAAGGTTAGGGCAGGGTGATATGAGGAGGGGTTGTGAAGCGGATTAAAGAAGGGTATTTTATCCATTCACAACCCCATCCTTATATGCCCCCTCCACATAGCATACGAGATCGCGGGCGAGCATCTTCTTGTCTTTTCATCATAATTTGATTTCGCAATTACTTTAATTTTACGACGACTAGCAATTTTAACTTTCTGTTTAACATATGTTGTCAGCTATTATTTTCCAAAGACCAACCCGCCAACAATTGAGTTACAGTCTGGCTTGCATTCTATTATTTAAAAATACAGCGCAGTAGCTCTAAAAAAAAAACTAGTTAATGTTAAAACTTTTGAGCCATGGATTATTATCAAATAGTTGAACAAGAAGGAGATGCTATATCTTAAAACAGGTTAAAACACAGTACAAACAAAAATTACTTATTCATATTTACAAGTAATAATAAATTAATAACAATTTACAGAATACTACGCACTGAAATTAACATGAACAAATTAAATAACACTCAATTATACACATAACAGGTCCGTATGGTTGGCAGGACAGCCATTAAAGATTTGTTTAGGCAATAATTTAAAAGGTTGTTTAGCCAAGGATAATCCAACTCGAAATTACCATTAGTAAATAAAATAATTTCTGTTCAGGTGCCGGCAGTGGTGCTCCAAATGCTGGCAAAGCTGGTTTTGGTGCTGGCAGTCCGACCACTAACGAAAGCATCAAAATAAATGCTTCTAACAACACCAAAAACAATCTTGGAAATGGTAATGAAAGAAATGCTGTGGCATAAGGTTTATTTCAACCCTCCACAAATACCTTATAACATCCACTTGGATGGAAGGTTAGGGCAGGGTGATATGAGGAGGGGTTGTGAAGCGGATTAAAGAAGGGTATTTTATCCATTCACAACCTCATCCTTATATGCCCCCTCCACATAGCATACGAGATCGCGGGCGAGTATCTTCTTGTCTTTTCATCATAATTTGATTTCGCAATTACTTTAATTTTACGACGACTAGCAATTTTAACTTTCTGTTTAACATATGTTGTCAGCTATTATTTTCCAAAGACCAACCCGCCAACAATTGAGTTACAGTCTGGCTTGCATTCTATTATTTAAAAATACAGCGCAGTAGCTCTAAAAAAAAAACTAGTTAATGTTAAAACTTTTGAGCCATGGATTATTATCAAATAGTTGAACAAGAAGGAGATGCTATATCTTAAAACAGGTTAAAACACAGTACAAACAAAAATTACTTATTCATATTTACAAGTAATAATAAATTAATAACAATTTACAGAATACTACGCACTGAAATTAACATGAACAAATTAAATAACACTCAATTATACACATAACAGGTCCGTATGGTTGGCAGGACAGCCATTAAAGATTTGTTTAGGCAATAATTTAAAAGGTTGTTTAGCCAAGGATAATCCAACTCGAAATTACCATTAGTAAATAAAATAATTTCTGTTCAGGTGCCGGCAGTGGTGCTCCAAATGCTGGCAAAGCTGGTTTTGGTGCTGGCAGTCCGACCACTAACGAAAGCATCAAAATAAATGCTTCTAACAACACCAAAAACAATCTTGGAAATGGTAATGAAAGAAATGCTGTGGCATAAGGTTTATTTCAACCCTCCACAAATACCTTATAACATCCACTTGGATGGAAGGTTAGGGCAGGGTGATATGAGGAGGGGTTGTGAAGCGGATTAAAGAAGGGTATTTTATCCATTCACAACCTCATCCTTATATGCCCCCTCCACATAGCATACGAGATCGCGGGCGAGTATCTTCTTGTCTTTTCATCATAATTTGATTTCGCAATTACTTTAATTTTACGACGACTAGCAATTTTAACTTTCTGTTTAACATATGTTGTCAGCTATTATTTTCCAAAGACCAACCCGCCAACAATTGAGTTACAGTCTGGCTTGCATTCTATTATTTAAAAATACAGCGCAGTAGCTCTAAAAAAAAAACTAGTTAATGTTAAAACTTTTGAGCCATGGATTATTATCAAATAGTTGAACAAGAAGGAGATGCTATATCTTAAAACAGGTTAAAACACAGTACAAACAAAAATTACTTATTCATATTTACAAGTAATAATAAATTAGTAACAATTTACAGAATACTACGCACTGAAATTAACATGAACAAATTAAATAACACTCAATTATACACATAACAGGTCCGTATGGTTGGCAGGACAGCCATTAAAGATTTGTTTAGGCAATAATTTAAAAGGTTGTTTAGCCAAGGATAATCCAACTCGAAATTACCATTAGTAAATAAAATAATTTCTGTTCAGGTGCCGGCAGTGGTGCTCCAAATGCTGGCAAAGCTGGTTTTGGTGCTGGCAGTCCGACCACTAACGAAAGCATCAAAATAAATGCTTCTAACAACACCAAAAACAATCTTGGAAATGGTAATGAAAGAAATGCTGTGGCATAAGGTTTATTTCAACCCTCCACAAATACCTTATAACATCCACTTGGATGGAAGGTTAGGGCAGGGTGATATGAGGAGGGGTTGTGAAGCGGATTAAAGAAGGGTATTTTATCCATTCACAACCCCATCCTTATATGCCCCCTCCACATAGCATACGAGATCGCGGGCGAGCATCTTCTTGTCTTTTCATCATAATTTGATTTCGCAATTACTTTAATTTTACGACGACTAGCAATTTTAACTATCTGTTTAACATATGTTGTCAGCTATTATTTTCCAAAGACCAACCCGCCAACAATTGAGTAACAGTCTGGCTTGCATTCTATTATTTAAAAATACAGCGCAGTAGCTCTAAAAAAAAAACTAGTTAATGTTAAAACTTTTGAGCCATGGATTATTATCACATAGTTGAACAAGAAGGAGATGCTATATCTTAAAACAGGTTAAAACACAGTACAAACAAAAATTACTTATTCATATTTACAAGTAATAATAAATTAGTAACAATTTACAGAATACTACGCACTGAAATTAACATGAACAAATTAAATAACACTCAATTATACACATAACAGGTCCGTATGGTTGGCAGGACAGCCATTAAAGATTTGTTTAGGCAATAATTTAAAAGGTTGTTTAGCCAAGGATAATCCAACTCGAAATTACCATTAGTAAATAAAATAATTTCTGTTCAGGTGCCGGCAGTGGTGCTCCAAATGCTGGCAAAGCTGGTTTTGGTGCTGGCAGTCCGACCACTAACGAAAGCATCAAAATAAATGCTTCTAACAACACCAAAAACAATCTTGGAAATGGTAATGAAAGAAATGCTGTGGCATAAGGTTTATTTCAACCCTCCACAAATACCTTATAACATCCACTTGGATGGAAGGTTAGGGCAGGGTGATATGAGGAGGGGTTGTGAAGCGGATTAAAGAAGGGTATTTTATCCATTCACAACCCCATCCTTATATGCCCCCTCCACATAGCATACGAGATCGCGGGCGAGCATCTTCTTGTCTTTTCATCATAATTTGATTTCGCAATTACTTTAATTTTACGACGACTAGCAATTTTAACTTTCTGTTTAACATATGTTGTCAGCTATTATTTTCCAAAGACCAACCCGCCAACAATTGAGTTACAGTCTGGCTTGCATTCTATTATTTAAAAATACAGCGCAGTAGCTCTAAAAAAAAAACTAGTTAATGTTAAAACTTTTGAGCCATGGATTATTATCAAATAGTTGAACAAGAAGGAGATGCTATATCTTAAAACAGGTTAAAACACAGTACAAACAAAAATTACTTATTCATATTTACAAGTAATAATAAATTAATAACAATTTACAGAATACTACGCACTGAAATTAACATGAACAAATTAAATAACACTCAATTATACACATAACAGGTCCTTATGGTTGGCAGGACAGCCATTAAAGATTTGTTTAGGCAATAATTTAAAAGGTTGTTTAGCCAAGGATAATCCAACTCGAAATTACCATTAGTAAATAAAATAATTTCTGTTCAGGTGCCGGCAGTGGTGCTCCAAATGCTGGCAAAGCTGGTTTTGGTGCTGGCAGTCCGACCACTAACGAAAGCATCAAAATAAATGCTTCTAACAACACCAAAAACAATCTTGGAAATGGTAATGAAAGAAATGCTGTGGCATAAGGTTTATTTCAACCCTCCACAAATACCTTATAACATCCACTTGGATGGAAGGTTAGGGCAGGGTGATATGAGGAGGGGTTGTGAAGCGGATTAAAGAAGGGTATTTTATCCATTCACAACCCCATCCTTATATGCCCCCTCCACATAGCAAACGAGATCGCGGGCGAGCATCTTCTTGTCTTTTCATCATAATTTGATTTCGCAATTACTTTAATTTTACGACGACTAGCAATTTTAACTATCTGTTTAACATATGTTGTCAGCTATTATTTTCCAAAGACCAACCCGCCAACAATTGAGTAACAGTCTGGCTTGCATTCTATTATTTAAAAATACAGCGCAGTAGCTCTAAAAAAAAAACTAGTTAATGTTAAAACTTTTGAGCCATGGATTATTATCAAATAGTTGAACAAGAAGGAGATGCTATATCTTAAAACAGGTTAAAACACAGTACAAACAAAAATTACTTATTCATATTTACAAGTAATAATAAATTAGTAACAATTTACAGAATACTACGCACTGAAATTAACATGAACAAATTAAATAACACTCAATTATACACATAACAGGTCCGTATGGTTGGCAGGACAGCCATTAAAGATTTGTTTAGGCAATATTTTAAAAGGTTGTTTAGCCAAGGATAATCCAACTCGAAATTACCATTAGTAAATAAAATAATTTCTGTTCAGATGCCGGCAGTGGTGCTCCAAATGCTGGCAAAGCTGGTTTTGGTGCTGGCAGTCCGACCACTAACGAAAGCATCAAAATAAATGCTTCTAACAACACCAAAAACAATCTTGGAAATGGTAATGAAAGAAATGCTGTGGCATAAGGTTTATTTCAACCCTCCACAAATACCTTATAACATCCACTTGGATGGAAGGTTAGGGCAGGGTGATATGAGGAGGGGTTGTGAAGCGGATTAAAGAAGGGTATTTTATCCATTCACAACCCCATCCTTATATGCCCCCTCCACATAGCATACGAGATCGCGGGCGAGCATCTTCTTGTCTTTTCATCATAATTTGATTTCGCAATTACTTTAATTTTACGACGACTAGCAATTTTAACTATCTGTTTAACATATGTTGTCAGCTATTATTTTCCAAAGACCAACCCGCCAACAATTGAGTAACAGTCTGGCTTGCATTCTATTATTTAAAAATACAGCGCAGTAGCTCTAAAAAAAAAACTAGTTAATGTTAAAACTTTTGAGCCATGGATTATTATCAAATAGTTGAACAAGAAGGAGATGCTATATCTTAAAACAGGTTAAAACACAGTACAAACAAAAATTACTTATTCATATTTACAAGTAATAATAAATTAGTAACAATTTACAGAATACTACGCACTGAAATTAACATGAACAAATTAAATAACACTCAATTATACACATAACAGGTCCGTATGGTTGGCAGAACAGCCATTAAAGATTTGTTTAGGCAATAATTTAAAAGGTTGTTTAGCCAAGGATAATCCAACTCGAAATTACCATTAGTAAATAAAATAATTTCTGTTCAGGTGCCGGCAGTGGTGCTCCAAATGCTGGCAAAGCTGGTTTTGGTGCTGGCAGTCCGACCACTAACGAAAGCATCAAAATAAATGCTTCTAACAACACCAAAAACAATCTTGGAAATGGTAATGAAAGAAATGCTGTGGCATAAGGTTTATTTCAACCCTCCACAAATACCTTATAACATCCACTTGGATGGAAGGTTAGGGCAGGGTGATATGAGGAGGGGTTGTGAAGCGGATTAAAGAAGGGTATTTTATCCATTCACAACCCCATCCTTATATGCCCCCTCCACATAGCATACGAGATCGCGGGCGAGCATCTTCTTGTCTTTTCATCATAATTTGATTTCGCAATTACTTTAATTTTACGACGACTAGCAATTTTAACTTTCTGTTTAACATATGTTGTCAGCTATTATTTTCCAAAGACCAACCCGCCAACAATTGAGTAACAGTCTGGCTTGCATTCTATTATTTAAAAATACAGCGCAGTAGCTCTAAAAAAAAAACTAGTTAATGTTAAAACTTTTGAGCCATGGATTATTATCACATAGTTGAACAAGAAGGAGATGCTATATCTTAAAACAGGTTAAAACACAGTACAAACAAAAATTACTTATTCATATTTACAAGTAATAATAAATTAGTAACAATTTACAGAATACTACGCACTGAAATTAACATGAACAAATTAAATAACACTCAATTATACACATAACAGGTCCGTATGGTTGGCAGGACAGCCATTAAAGATTTCTTTAGGCAATAATTTAAAAGGTTGTTTAGCCAAGGATAATCCAACTCGAAATTACCATTAGTAAATAAAATAATTTCTGTTCAGGTGCCGGCAGTGGTGCTCCAAATGCTGGCAAAGCTGGTTTTGGTGCTGGCAGTCCGACCACTAACGAAAGCATCAAAATAAATGCTTCTAACAACACCAAAAACAATCTTGGAAATGGTAATGAAAGAAATGCTGTGGCATAAGGTTTATTTCAACCCTCCACAAATACCTTATAACATCCACTTGGATGGAAGGTTAGGGCAGGGTGATATGAGGAGGGGTTGTGAAGCGGATTAAAGAAGGGTATTTTATCCATTCACAACCCCATCCTTATATGCCCCCTCCACATAGCATACGAGATCGCGGGCGAGTATCTTCTTGTCTTTTCATCATAATTTGATTTCGCAATTACTTTAATTTTACGACGACTAGCAATTTTAACTTTCTGTTTAACATATGTTGTCAGCTATTATTTTCCAAAGACCAACCCGCCAACAATTGAGTAACAGTCTGGCTTGCATTCTATTATTTAAAAATACAGCGCAGTAGCTCTAAAAAAAAAACTAGTTAATGTTAAAACTTTTGAGCCATGGATTATTATCAAATAGTTGAACAAGAAGGAGATGCTATATCTTAAAACAGGTTAAAACACAGTACAAACAAAAATTACTTATTCATATTTACAAGTAATAATAAATTAATAACAATTTACAGAATACTACGCACTGAAATTAACATGAACAAATTAAATAACACTCAATTATACACATAACAGGTCCGTATGGTTGGCAGGACAGCCATTAAAGATTTGTTTAGGCAATAATTTAAAAGGTTGTTTAGCCAAGGATAATCCAACTCGAAATTACCATTAGTAAATAAAATAATTTCTGTTCAGATGCCGGCAGTGGTGCTCCAAATGCTGGCAAAGCTGGTTTTGGTGCTGGCAGTCCGACCACTAACGAAAGCATCAAAATAAATGCTTCTAACAACACCAAAAACAATCTTGGAAATGGTAATGAAAGAAATGCTGTGGCATAAGGTTTATTTCAACCCTCCACAAATACCTTATAACATCCACTTGGATGGAAGGTTAGGGCAGGGTGATATGAGGAGGGGTTGTGAAGCGGATTAAAGAAGGGTATTTTATCCATTCACAACCCCATCCTTATATGCCCCCTCCACATAGCATACGAGATCGCGGGCGAGCATCTTCTTGTCTTTTCATCATAATTTGATTTCGCAATTACTTTAATTTTACGACGACTAGCAATTTTAACTTTCTGTTTAACATATGTTTTCAGCTATTATTTTCCAAAGACCAACCCGCCAACAATTGAGTAACAGTCTGGCTTGCATTCTATTATTTAAAAATACAGCGCAGTAGCTCTAAAAAAAAAACTAGTTAATGTTAAAACTTTTGAGCCATGGATTATTATCACATAGTTGAACAAGAAGGAGATGCTATATCTTAAAACAGGTTAAAACACAGTACAAACAAAAATTACTTATTCATATTTACAAGTAATAATAAATTAATAACAATTTATAGAATACTACGCACTGAAATTAACATGAACAAATTAAATAACACTCAATTATACACATAACAGGTCCGTATGGTTGGCAGGACAGCCATTAAAGATTTGTTTAGGCAATATTTTAAAAGGTTGTTTAGCCAAGGATAATCCAACTCGAAATTACCATTAGTAAATAAAATAATTTCTGTTCAGGTGCCGGCAGTGGTGCTCCAAATGCTGGCAAAGCTGGTTTTGGTGCTGGCAGTCCGACCACTAACGAAAGTATCAAAATAAATGCTTCTAACAACACCAAAAACAATCTTGGAAATGGTAATGAAAGAAATGCTGTGGCATAAGGTTTATTTCAACCCTCCACAAATACCTTATAACATCCACTTGGATGGAAGGTTAGGGCAGGGTGATATGAGGAGGGGTTGTGAAGCGGATTAAAGAAGGGTATTTTATCCATTCACAACCCCATCCTTATATGCCCCCTCCACATAGCATACGAGATCGCGGGCGAGCATCTTCTTGTCTTTTCATCATAATTTGATTTCGCAATTACTTTAATTTTACGACGACTAGCAATTTTAACTTTCTGTTTAACATATGTTGTCAGCTATTATTTTCCAAAGACCAACCCGCCAACAATTGAGTTACAGTCTGGCTTGCATTCTATTATTTAAAAATACAGCGCAGTAGCTCTAAAAAAAAAACTAGTTAATGTTAAAACTTTTGAGCCATGGATTATTATCAAATAGTTGAACAAGAAGGAGATGCTATATCTTAAAACAGGTTAAAACACAGTACAAACAAAAATTACTTATTCATATTTACAAGTAATAATAAATTAATAACAATTTACAGAATACTACGCACTGAAATTAACATGAACAAATTAAATAACACTCAATTATACACATAACAGGTCCGTATGGTTGGCAGGACAGCCATTAAAGATTTGTTTAGGCAATAATTTAAAAGGTTGTTTAGCCAAGGATAATCCAACTCGAAATTACCATTAGTAAATAAAATAATTTCTGTTCAGGTGCCGGCAGTGGTGCTCCAAATGCTGGCAAAGCTGGTTTTGGTGCTGGCAGTCCGACCACTAACGAAAGCATCAAAATAAATGCTTCTAACAACACCAAAAACAATCTTGGAAATGGTAATGAAAGAAATGCTGTGGCATAAGGTTTATTTCAACCCTCCACAAATACCTTATAACATCCACTTGGATGGAAGGTTAGGGCAGGGTGATATGAGGAGGGGTTGTGAAGCGGATTAAAGAAGGGTATTTTATCCATTCACAACCTCATCCTTATATGCCCCCTCCACATAGCATACGAGATCGCGGGCGAGTATCTTCTTGTCTTTTCATCATAATTTGATTTCGCAATTACTTTAATTTTACGACGACTAGCAATTTTAACTTTCTGTTTAACATATGTTGTCAGCTATTATTTTCCAAAGACCAACCCGCCAACAATTGAGTTACAGTCTGGCTTGCATTCTATTATTTAAAAATACAGCGCAGTAGCTCTAAAAAAAAAACTAGTTAATGTTAAAACTTTTGAGCCATGGATTATTATCAAATAGTTGAACAAGAAGGAGATGCTATATCTTAAAACAGGTTAAAACACAGTACAAACAAAAATTACTTATTCATATTTACAAGTAATAATAAATTAGTAACAATTTACAGAATACTACGCACTGAAATTAACATGAACAAATTAAATAACACTCAATTATACACATAACAGGTCCGTATGGTTGGCAGGACAGCCATTAAAGATTTGTTTAGGCAATAATTTAAAAGGTTGTTTAGCCAAGGATAATCCAACTCGAAATTACCATTAGTAAATAAAATAATTTCTGTTCAGGTGCCGGCAGTGGTGCTCCAAATGCTGGCAAAGCTGGTTTTGGTGCTGGCAGTCCGACCACTAACGAAAGCATCAAAATAAATGCTTCTAACAACACCAAAAACAATCTTGGAAATGGTAATGAAAGAAATGCTGTGGCATAAGGTTTATTTCAACCCTCCACAAATACCTTATAACATCCACTTGGATGGAAGGTTAGGGCAGGGTGATATGAGGAGGGGTTGTGAAGCGGATTAAAGAAGGGTATTTTATCCATTCACAACCTCATCCTTATATGCCCCCTCCACATAGCATACGAGATCGCGGGCGAGTATCTTCTTGTCTTTTCATCATAATTTGATTTCGCAATTACTTTAATTTTACGACGACTAGCAATTTTAACTTTCTGTTTAACATATGTTGTCAGCTATTATTTTCCAAAGACCAACCCGCCAACAATTGAGTTACAGTCTGGCTTGCATTCTATTATTTAAAAATACAGCGCAGTAGCTCTAAAAAAAAAACTAGTTAATGTTAAAACTTTTGAGCCATGGATTATTATCAAATAGTTGAACAAGAAGGAGATGCTATATCTTAAAACAGGTTAAAACACAGTACAAACAAAAATTACTTATTCATATTTACAAGTAATAATAAATTAGTAACAATTTACAGAATACTACGCACTGAAATTAACATGAACAAATTAAATAACACTCAATTATACACATAACAGGTCCGTATGGTTGGCAGGACAGCCATTAAAGATTTGTTTAGGCAATAATTTAAAAGGTTGTTTAGCCAAGGATAATCCAACTCGAAATTACCATTAGTAAATAAAATAATTTCTGTTCAGGTGCCGGCAGTGGTGCTCCAAATGCTGGCAAAGCTGGTTTTGGTGCTGGCAGTCCGACCACTAACGAAAGCATCAAAATAAATGCTTCTAACAACACCAAAAACAATCTTGGAAATGGTAATGAAAGAAATGCTGTGGCATAAGTTTTATTTCAACCCTCCACAAATACCTTATAACATCCACTTGGATGGAAGGTTAGGGCAGGGTGATATGAGGAGGGGTTGTGAAGCGGATTAAAGAAGGGTATTTTATCCATTCACAACCCCATCCTTATATGCCCCCTCCACATAGCATACGAGATCGCGGGCGAGCATCTTCTTGTCTTTTCATCATAATTTGATTTCGCAATTACTTTAATTTTACGACGACTAGCAATTTTAACTATCTGTTTAACATATGTTGTCAGCTATTATTTTCCAAAGACCAACCCGCCAACAATTGAGTAACAGTCTGGCTTGCATTCTATTATTTAAAAATACAGCGCAGTAGCTCTAAAAAAAAAACTAGTTAATGTTAAAACTTTTGAGCCATGGATTATTATCACATAGTTGAACAAGAAGGAGATGCTATATCTTAAAACAGGTTAAAACACAGTACAAACAAAAATTACTTATTCATATTTACAAGTAATAATAAATTAGTAACAATTTACAGAATACTACGCACTGAAATTAACATGAACAAATTAAATAACACTCAATTATACACATAACAGGTCCGTATGGTTGGCAGGACAGCCATTAAAGATTTGTTTAGGCAATAATTTAAAAGGTTGTTTAGCCAAGGATAATCCAACTCGAAATTACCATTAGTAAATAAAATAATTTCTGTTCAGGTGCCGGCAGTGGTGCTCCAAATGCTGGCAAAGCTGGTTTTGGTGCTGGCAGTCCGACCACTAACGAAAGCATCAAAATAAATGCTTCTAACAACACCAAAAACAATCTTGGAAATGGTAATGAAAGAAATGCTGTGGCATAAGGTTTATTTCAACCCTCCACAAATACCTTATAACATCCACTTGGATGGAAGGTTAGGGCAGGGTGATATGAGGAGGGGTTGTGAAGCGGATTAAAGAAGGGTATTTTATCCATTCACAACCCCATCCTTATATGCCCCCTCCACATAGCATACGAGATCGCGGGCGAGCATCTTCTTGTCTTTTCATCATAATTTGATTTCGCAATTACTTTAATTTTACGACGACTAGCAATTTTAACTTTCTGTTTAACATATGTTGTCAGCTATTATTTTCCAAAGACCAACCCGCCAACAATTGAGTTACAGTCTGGCTTGCATTCTATTATTTAAAAATACAGCGCAGTAGCTCTAAAAAAAAAACTAGTTAATGTTAAAACTTTTGAGCCATGGATTATTATCAAATAGTTGAACAAGAAGGAGATGCTATATCTTAAAACAGGTTAAAACACAGTACAAACAAAAATTACTTATTCATATTTACAAGTAATAATAAATTAATAACAATTTACAGAATACTACGCACTGAAATTAACATGAACAAATTAAATAACACTCAATTATACACATAACAGGTCCGTATGGTTGGCAGGACAGCCATTAAAGATTTGTTTAGGCAATAATTTAAAAGGTTGTTTAGCCAAGGATAATCCAACTCGAAATTACCATTAGTAAATAAAATAATTTCTGTTCAGGTGCCGGCAGTGGTGCTCCAAATGCTGGCAAAGCTGGTTTTGGTGCTGGCAGTCCGACCACTAACGAAAGCATCAAAATAAATGCTTCTAACAACACCAAAAACAATCTTGGAAATGGTAATGAAAGAAATGCTGTGGCATAAGGTTTATTTCAACCCTCCACAAATACCTTATAACATCCACTTGGATGGAAGGTTAGGGCAGGGTGATATGAGGAGGGGTTGTGAAGCGGATTAAAGAAGGGTATTTTATCCATTCACAACCCCATCCTTATATGCCCCCTCCACATAGCATACGAGATCGCGGGCGAGCATCTTCTTGTCTTTTCATCATAATTTGATTTCGCAATTACTTTAATTTTACGACGACTAGCAATTTTAACTATCTGTTTAACATATGTTGTCAGCTATTATTTTCCAAAGACCAACCCGCCAACAATTGAGTAACAGTCTGGCTTGCATTCTATTATTTAAAAATACAGCGCAGTAGCTCTAAAAAAAAAACTAGTTAATGTTAAAACTTTTGAGCCATGGATTATTATCAAATAGTTGAACAAGAAGGAGATGCTATATCTTAAAACAGGTTAAAACACAGTACAAACAAAAATTACTTATTCATATTTACAAGTAATAATAAATTAGTAACAATTTACAGAATACTACGCACTGAAATTAACATGAACAAATTAAATAACACTCAATTATACACATAACAGGTCCGTATGGTTGGCAGGACAGCCATTAAAGATTTGTTTAGGCAATATTTTAAAAGGTTGTTTAGCCAAGGATAATCCAACTCGAAATTACCATTAGTAAATAAAATAATTTCTGTTCAGATGCCGGCAGTGGTGCTCCAAATGCTGGCAAAGCTGGTTTTGGTGCTGGCAGTCCGACCACTAACGAAAGCATCAAAATAAATGCTTCTAACAACACCAAAAACAATCTTGGAAATGGTAATGAAAGAAATGCTGTGGCATAAGGTTTATTTCAACCCTCCACAAATACCTTATAACATCCACTTGGATGGAAGGTTAGGGCAGGGTGATATGAGGAGGGGTTGTGAAGCGGATTAAAGAAGGGTATTTTATCCATTCACAACCCCATCCTTATATGCCCCCTCCACATAGCATACGAGATCGCGGGCGAGCATCTTCTTGTCTTTTCATCATAATTTGATTTCGCAATTACTTTAATTTTACGACGACTAGCAATTTTAACTTTCTGTTTAACATATGTTGTCAGCTATTATTTTCCAAAGACCAACCCGCCAACAATTGAGTAACAGTCTGGCTTGCATTCTATTATTTAAAAATACAGCGCAGTAGCTCTAAAAAAAAAACTAGTTAATGTTAAAACTTTTGAGCCATGGATTATTATCACATAGTTGAACAAGAAGGAGATGCTATATCTTAAAACAGGTTAAAACACAGTACAAACAAAAATTACTTATTCATATTTACAAGTAATAATAAATTAGTAACAATTTACAGAATACTACGCACTGAAATTAACATGAACAAATTAAATAACACTCAATTATACACATAACAGGTCCGTATGGTTGGCAGGACAGCCATTAAAGATTTGTTTAGGCAATAATTTAAAAGGTTGTTTAGCCAAGGATAATCCAACTCGAAATTACCATTAGTAAATAAAATAATTTCTGTTCAGGTGCCGGCAGTGGTGCTCCAAATGCTGGCAAAGCTGGTTTTGGTGCTGGCAGTCCGACCACTAACGAAAGCATCAAAATAAATGCTTCTAACAACACCAAAAACAATCTTGGAAATGGTAATGAAAGAAATGCTGTGGCATAAGGTTTATTTCAACCCTCCACAAATACCTTATAACATCCACTTGGATGGAAGGTTAGGGCAGGGTGATATGAGGAGGGGTTGTGAAGCGGATTAAAGAAGGGTATTTTATCCATTCACAACCCCATCCTTATATGCCCCCTCCACATAGCATACGAGATCGCGGGCGAGCATCTTCTTGTCTTTTCATCATAATTTGATTTCGCAATTACTTTAATTTTACGACGACTAGCAATTTTAACTTTCTGTTTAACATATGTTGTCAGCTATTATTTTCCAAAGACCAACCCGCCAACAATTGAGTTACAGTCTGGCTTGCATTCTATTATTTAAAAATACAGCGCAGTAGCTCTAAAAAAAAAACTAGTTAATGTTAAAACTTTTGAGCCATGGATTATTATCAAATAGTTGAACAAGAAGGAGATGCTATATCTTAAAACAGGTTAAAACACAGTACAAACAAAAATTACTTATTCATATTTACAAGTAATAATAAATTAATAACAATTTACAGAATACTACGCACTGAAATTAACATGAACAAATTAAATAACACTCAATTATACACATAACAGGTCCGTATGGTTGGCAGGACAGCCATTAAAGATTTGTTTAGGCAATAATTTAAAAGGTTGTTTAGCCAAGGATAATCCAACTCGAAATTACCATTAGTAAATAAAATAATTTCTGTTCAGGTGCCGGCAGTGGTGCTCCAAATGCTGGCAAAGCTGGTTTTGGTGCTGGCAGTCCGACCACTAACGAAAGCATCAAAATAAATGCTTCTAACAACACCAAAAACAATCTTGGAAATGGTAATGAAAGAAATGCTGTGGCATAAGGTTTATTTCAACCCTCCACAAATACCTTATAACATCCACTTGGATGGAAGGTTAGGGCAGGGTGATATGAGGAGGGGTTGTGAAGCGGATTAAAGAAGGGTATTTTATCCATTCACAACCCCATCCTTATATGCCCCCTCCACATAGCATACGAGATCGCGGGCGAGCATCTTCTTGTCTTTTCATCATAATTTGATTTCGCAATTACTTTAATTTTACGACGACTAGCAATTTTAACTATCTGTTTAACATATGTTGTCAGCTATTATTTTCCAAAGACCAACCCGCCAACAATTGAGTAACAGTCTGGCTTGCATTCTATTATTTAAAAATACAGCGCAGTAGCTCTAAAAAAAAAACTAGTTAATGTTAAAACTTTTGAGCCATGGATTATTATCAAATAGTTGAACAAGAAGGAGATGCTATATCTTAAAACAGGTTAAAACACAGTACAAACAAAAATTACTTATTCATATTTACAAGTAATAATAAATTAGTAACAATTTACAGAATACTACGCACTGAAATTAACATGAACAAATTAAATAACACTCAATTATACACATAACAGGTCCGTATGGTTGGCAGGACAGCCATTAAAGATTTGTTTAGGCAATATTTTAAAAGGTTGTTTAGCCAAGGATAATCCAACTCGAAATTACCATTAGTAAATAAAATAATTTCTGTTCAGATGCCGGCAGTGGTGCTCCAAATGCTGGCAAAGCTGGTTTTGGTGCTGGCAGTCCGACCACTAACGAAAGCATCAAAATAAATGCTTCTAACAACACCAAAAACAATCTTGGAAATGGTAATGAAAGAAATGCTGTGGCATAAGGTTTATTTCAACCCTCCACAAATACCTTATAACATCCACTTGGATGGAAGGTTAGGGCAGGGTGATATGAGGAGGGGTTGTGAAGCGGATTAAAGAAGGGTATTTTATCCATTCACAACCCCATCCTTATATGCCCCCTCCACATAGCATACGAGATCGCGGGCGAGCATCTTCTTGTCTTTTCATCATAATTTGATTTCGCAATTACTTTAATTTTACGACGACTAGCAATTTTAACTTTTTGTTTAACATATGTTGTCAGCTATTATTTTCCAAAGACCAACCCGCCAACAATTGAGTTACAGTCTGGCTTGCATTCTATTATTTAAAAATACAGCGCAGTAGCTCTAAAAAAAAACTAGTTCATGTTAAAACTTTTGAGCCATGGATTATTATCAAATAGTTGAACAAGAAGGAGATGCTATATCTTAAAACAGGTTAAAACACAGTACAAACAAAAATTACTTATTCATATTTACAAGTAATAATAAATTAATAACAATTTACAGAATACTACGCACTGAAATTAACATGAACAAATTAAATAACACTCAATTATACACATAACAGGTCCGTATGGTTGGCAGGACAGCCATTAAAGATTTGTTTAGGCAATATTTTAAAAGGTTGTTTAGCCAAGGATAATCCAACTCAAAATTACCATTAGTAAATAAAATAATTTCTGTTCAGGTGCCGGCAGTGGTGCTCCAAATGCTGGCAAAGCTGGTTTTGGTGCTGGCAGTCCGACCACTAAGGAAAGCATCAAAATAAATGCTTCTAACAACACCAAAAACAATCTTGGAAATGGTAATGAAAGAAATGCTGTGGCATAAGGTTTATTTCAACCTCAACAAATACCTTATAACATCCACTTGGATGGAAGGTTAGGGCAGGGTGATATGAGGAGGGGTTGTGAAGCGGATTAAAGAAGGTTTTTTTATCCATTCACAACCTCATCCTTATATGCCCCCTCCACATAGCATACGAGATCGCGGGCGAGTATCTTCTTGTCTTTTCATCATAATTTGATTTCGCAATTACTTTAATTTTACGACGACTAGCAATTTTAACTTTCTGTTTAACATATGTTGTCAGCTATTATTTTCCAAAGACCAACCCGCCAACAATTGAGTAACAGTCTGGCTTGCATTCTATTATTTAAAAATACAGCGCAGTAGCTCTAAAAAAAAAACTAGTTAATGTTAAAACTTTTGAGCCATGGATTATTATCAAATAGTTGAACAAGAAGGAGATGCTATATCTTAAAACAGGTTAAAACACAGTACAAACAAAAATTACTTATTCATATTTACAAGTAATAATATATTAATAACAATTTACAGAATACTACGCACTGAAATTAACATGAACAAATTAAATAACACTCAATTATACACATAACAGGTCCGTATGGTTGGCAGGACAGCCATTAAAGATTTGTTTAGGCAATAATTTAAAAGGTTGTTTAGCCAAGGATAATCCAACTCGAAATTACCATTAGTAAATAAAATAATTTCTGTTCAGGTGCCGGCAGTGGTGCTCCAAATGCTGGCAAAGCTGGTTTTGGTGCTGGCAGTCCGACCACTAACGAAAGCATCAAAATAAATGCTTCTAACAACACCAAAAACAATCTTGGAAATGGTAATGAAAGAAATGCTGTGGCATAAGGTTTATTTCAACCCTCCACAAATACCTTATAACATCCACTTGGATGGAAGGTTAGGGCAGGGTGATATGAGGAGGGGTTGTGAAGCGGATTAAAGAAGGGTATTTTATCCATTCACAACCCCATCCTTATATGCCCCCTCCACATAGCATACGAGATCGCGGGCGAGCATCTTCTTGTCTTTTCATCATAATTTGATTTCGCAATTACTTTAATTTTACGACGACTAGCAATTTTAACTTTCTGTTTAACATATGTTGTCAGCTATTATTTTCCAAAGACCAACCCGCCAACAATTGAGTAACAGTCTGGCTTGCATTCTATTATTTAAAAATACAGCGCAGTAGCTCTAAAAAAAAAACTAGTTAATGTTAAAACTTTTGAGCCATGGATTATTATCAAATAGTTGAACAAGAAGGAGATGCTATATCTTAAAACAGGTTAAAACACAGTACAAACAAAAATTACTTATTCATATTTACAAGTAATAATAAATTAATAACAATTTACAGAATACTACGCACTGAAATTAACATGAACAAATTAAATAACACTCAATTATACACATAACAGGTCCGTATGGTTGGCAGGACAGCCATTAAAGATTTGTTTAGGCAATAATTTAAAAGGTTGTTTAGCCAAGGATAATCCAACTCGAAATTACCATTAGTAAATAAAATAATTTCTGTTCAGGTGCCGGCAGTGGTGCTCCAAATGCTGGCAAAGCTGGTTTTGGTGCTGGCAGTCCGACCACTAACGAAAGCATCAAAATAAATGCTTCTAACAACACCAAAAACAATCTTGGAAATGGTAATGAAAGAAATGCTGTGGCATAAGGTTTATTTCAACCCTCCACAAATACCTTATAACATCCACTTGGATGGAAGGTTAGGGCAGGGTGATATGAGGAGGGGTTGTGAAGCGGATTAAAGAAGGTTTTTTTATCCATTCACAACCTCATCCTTATATGCCCCCTCCACATAGCATACGAGATCGCGGGCGAGTATCTTCTTGTCTTTTCATCATAATTTGATTTCGCAATTACTTTAATTTTACGACGACTAGCAATTTTAACTTTCTGTTTAACATATGTTGTCAGCTATTATTTTCCAAAGACCAACCCGCCAACAATTGAGTAACAGTCTGGCTTGCATTCTATTATTTAAAAATACAGCGCAGTAGCTCTAAAAAAAAAACTAGTTAATGTTAAAACTTTTGAGCCATGGATTATTATCAAATAGTTGAACAAGAAGGAGATGCTATATCTTAAAACAGGTTAAAACACAGTACAAACAAAAATTACTTATTCATATTTACAAGTAATAATATATTAATAACAATTTACAGAATACTACGCACTGAAATTAACATGAACAAATTAAATAACACTCAATTATACACATAACAGGTCCGTATGGTTGGCAGGACAGCCATTAAAGATTTGTTTAGGCAATAATTTAAAAGGTTGTTTAGCCAAGGATAATCCAACTCGAAATTACCATTAGTAAATAAAATAATTTCTGTTCAGGTGCCGGCAGTGGTGCTCCAAATGCTGGCAAAGCTGGTTTTGGTGCTGGCAGTCCGACCACTAACGAAAGCATCAAAATAAATGCTTCTAACAACACCAAAAACAATCTTGGAAATGGTAATGAAAGAAATGCTGTGGCATAAGGTTTATTTCAACCCTCCACAAATACCTTATAACATCCACTTGGATGGAAGGTTAGGGCAGGGTGATATGAGGAGGGGTTGTGAAGCGGATTAAAGAAGGGTATTTTATCCATTCACAACCCCATCCTTATATGCCCCCTCCACATAGCATACGAGATCGCGGGCGAGCATCTTCTTGTCTTTTCATCATAATTTGATTTCGCAATTACTTTAATTTTACGACGACTAGCAATTTTAACTTTCTGTTTAACATATGTTGTCAGCTATTATTTTCCAAAGACCAACCCGCCAACAATTGAGTAACAGTCTGGCTTGCATTCTATTATTTAAAAATACAGCGCAGTAGCTCTAAAAAAAAAACTAGTTAATGTTAAAACTTTTGAGCCATGGATTATTATCAAATAGTTGAACAAGAAGGAGATGCTATATCTTAAAACAGGTTAAAACACAGTACAAACAAAAATTACTTATTCATATTTACAAGTAATAATAAATTAATAACAATTTACAGAATACTACGCACTGAAATTAACATGAACAAATTAAATAACACTCAATT
Organism: Tortrix viridana; assembly: GCA_963241965.1. Lineage (NCBI taxonomy): Eukaryota > Metazoa > Arthropoda > Insecta > Lepidoptera > Tortricidae > Tortrix > Tortrix viridana. The sequence goes on along the minus strand of OY725179.1, from coordinate 5,428,903 downwards.
ATACACATAACAGGTCCGTATGGTTGGCAGGACAGCCATTAAAGATTTGTTTAGGCAATAATTTAAAAGGTTGTTTAGCCAAGGATAATCCAACTCGAAATTACCATTAGTAAATAAAATAATTTCTGTTCAGGTGCCGGCAGTGGTGCTCCAAATGCTGGCAAAGCTGGTTTTGGTGCTGGCAGTCCGACCACTAACGAAAGCATCAAAATAAATGCTTCTAACAACACCAAAAACAATCTTGGAAATGGTAATGAAAGAAATGCTGTGGCATAAGGTTTATTTCAACCCTCCACAAATACCTTATAACATCCACTTGGATGGAAGGTTAGGGCAGGGTGATATGAGGAGGGGTTGTGAAGCGGATTAAAGAAGGGTATTTTATCCATTCACAACCCCATCCTTATATGCCCCCTCCACATAGCATACGAGATCGCGGGCGAGCATCTTCTTGTCTTTTCATCATTATTTGATTTCGCAATTACTTTAATTTTACGACGACTAGCAATTTTAACTTTCTGTTTAACATATGTTGTCAGCTATTATTTTCCAAAGACCAACCCGCCAACAATTGAGTAACAGTCTGGCTTGCATTCTATTATTTAAAAATACAGCGCAGTAGCTCTAAAAAAAAAACTAGTTAATGTTAAAACTTTTGAGCCATGGATTATTATCAAATAGTTGAACAAGAAGGAGATGCTATATCTTAAAACAGGTTAAAACACAGTACAAACAAAAATTACTTATTCATATTTACAAGTAATAATATATTAATAACAATTTACAGAATACTACGCACTGAAATTAACATGAACAAATTAAATAACACTCAATTATACACATAACAGGTCCGTATGGTTGGCAGGACAGCCATTAAAGATTTGTTTAGGCAATAATTTAAAAGGTTGTTTAGCCAAGGATAATCCAACTCGAAATTACCATTAGTAAATAAAATAATTTCTGTTCAGGTGCCGGCAGTGGTGCTCCAAATGCTGGCAAAGCTGGTTTTGGTGCTGGCAGTCCGACCACTAACGAAAGCATCAAAATAAATGCTTCTAACAACACCAAAAACAATCTTGGAAATGGTAATGAAAGAAATGCTGTGGCATAAGGTTTATTTCAACCCTCCACAAATACCTTATAACATCCACTTGGATGGAAGGTTAGGGCAGGGTGATATGAGGAGGGGTTGTAAAGCGGATTAAAGAAGGGTATTTTATCCATTCACAACCCCATCCTTATATGCCCCCTCCACATAGCATACGAGATCGCGGGCGAGCATCTTCTTGTCTTTTCATCATAATTTGATTTCGCAATTACTTTAATTTTACGACGACTAGCAATTTTAACTTTCTGTTTAACATATGTTGTCAGCTATTATTTTCCAAAGACCAACCCGCCAACAATTGAGTAACAGTCTGGCTTGCATTCTATTATTTAAAAATACAGCGCAGTAGCTCTAAAAAAAAACTAGTTAATGTTAAAACTTTTGAGCCATGGATTATTATCAAATAGTTGAACAAGAAGGAGATGCTATATCTTAAAACAGGTTAAAACACAGTACAAACAAAAATTACTTATTCATATTTACAAGTAATAATAAATTAATAACAATTTACAGAATACTACGCACTGAAATTAACATGAACAAATTAAATAACACTCAACTATACACATAACAGGTCCGTATGGTTGGCAGGACAGCCATTAAAGATTTGTTTAGGCAATATTTTAAAAGGTTGTTTAGCCAAGGATAATCCAACTCGATATTACCATTAGTAAATAAAATAATTTCTGTTCAGGTGCCGGCAGTGGTGCTCCAAATGCTGGCAAAGCTGGTTTTGGTGCTGGCAGTCCGACCACTAAGGAAAGCATCAAAATAAATGCTTCTAACAACACCAAAAACAATCTTGGAAATGGTAATGAAAGAAATGCTGTGGCATAAGGTTTATTTCAACCCTCCACAAATACCTTATAACGTCCACTTGGATGGAAGGTTAGGGCAGGGTGATATGAGGAGGGGTTGTGAAGCGGATAAAAGAAGGGTATTTTATCCATTCACAACCCCATCCTTATATGCCCCCTCCACATAGCATACGAGATCGCGGGCGAGCATCTTCTTGTCTTTTCATCATAATTTGATTTCGCAATTACTTTAATTTTACGACGACTAGCAATTTTAACTTTTTGTTTAACATATGTTGTTAGCTATTATTTTCCAAAGACCAACCCGCCAACAATTGAGTTACAGTCTGGCTTGCATTCTATTATTTAAAAATACAGCGCAGTAGCTCTAAAAAAAAACTAGTTAATGTTAAAACTTTTGAGCCATGGATTATTATCAAATAGTTGAACAAGAAGGAGATGCTATATCTTAAAACAGGTTAAAACACAGTACAAACAAAAATTACTTATTCATATTTACAAGTAATAATAAATTTATAACAATTTACAGAATACTACGCCCTGAAATTAACATGAACAAATTAAATAACACTCAATTATACACATAACAGGTCCGTATGGTTGGCAGGACAGCCATTAAAGATTTGTTTAGGCAATAATTTAAAAGGTTGTTTAGCCAAGGATAATCCAACTCGAAATTACCATTAGTAAATAAAATAATTTCTGTTCAGGTGCCGGCAGTGGTGCTCCAAATGCTGGCAAAGCTGGTTTTGGTGCTGGCAGTCCGACCACTAACGAAAGCATCAAAATAAATGCTTCTAACAACACCAAAAACAATCTTGGAAATGGTAATGAAAGAAATGCTGTGGCATAAGGTTTATTTCAACCCTCCACAAATACCTTATAACATCCACTTGGATGGAAGGTTAGGGCAGGGTGATATGAGGAGGGGTTGTGAAGCGGATTAAAGAAGGGTATTTTATCCATTCACAACCTCATCCTTATATGCCCCCTCCACATAGCATACGAGATCGCGGGCGAGTATCTTCTTGTCTTTTCATCATAATTTGATTTCGAAATTACTTTAATTTTACGACGACTAGCAATTTTAACTGTCTGTTTAACATATGTTGTCAGCTATTATTTTCCAAAGACCAACCCGCCAACAATTGAGTTACAGTCTGGCTTGCATTCTATTATTTAAAAATACAGCGCAGTAGCTCTAAAAAAAAAACTAGTTAATGTTAAAACTTTTGAGCCATGGATTATTATCAAATAGTTGAACAAGAAGGAGATGCTATATCTTAAAACAGGTTAAAACACAGTACAAACAAAAATTACTTATTCATATTTACAAGTAATAATAAATTAATAACAATTTACAGAATACTACGCACTGAAATTAACATGAACAAATTAAATAACACTCAATTATACACATAACAGGTCCGTATGGTTGGCAGGACAGCCATTAAAGATTTGTTTAGGCAATAATTTAAAAGGTTGTTTAGCCAAGGATAATCCAACTCGAAATTACCATTAGTAAATAAAATAATTTCTGTTCAGGTGCCGGCAGTGGTGCTCCAAATGCTGGCAAAGCTGGTTTTGGTGCTGGCAGTCCGACCACTAACGAAAGCATCAAAATAAATGCTTCTAACAACACCAAAAACAATCTTGGAAATGGTAATGAAAGAAATGCTGTGGCATAAGGTTTATTTCAACCCTCCACAAATACCTTATAACGTCCACTTGGATGGAAGGTTAGGGCAGGGTGATATGAGGAGGGGTTGTGAAGCGGATAAAAGAAGGGTATTTTATCCATTCACAACCCCATCCTTATATGCCCCCTCCACATAGCATACGAGATCGCGGGCGAGCATCTTCTTGTCTTTTCATCATAATTTGATTTCGCAATTACTTTAATTTTACGACGACTAGCAATTTTAACTTTTTGTTTAACATATGTTGTTAGCTATTATTTTCCAAAGACCAACCCGCCAACAATTGAGTTACAGTCTGGCTTGCATTCTATTATTTAAAAATACAGCGCAGTAGCTCTAAAAAAAAACTAGTTAATGTTAAAACTTTTGAGCCAAGGATTATTATCAAATAGTTGAACAAGAAGGAGATGCTATATCTTAAAACAGGTTAAAACACAGTACAAACAAAAATTACTTATTCATATTTACAAGTAATAATAAATTTATAACAATTTACAGAATACTACGCCCTGAAATTAACATGAACAAATTAAATAACACTCAATTATACACATAACAGGTCCGTATGGTTGGCAGGACAGCCATTAAAGATTTGTTTAGGCAATAATTTAAAAGGTTGTTTAGCCAAGGATAATCCAACTCGAAATTACCATTAGTAAATAAAATAATTTCTGTTCAGGTGCCGGCAGTGGTGCTCCAAATGCTGGCAAAGCTGGTTTTGGTGCTGGCAGTCCGACCACTAACGAAAGCATCAAAATAAATGCTTCTAACAACACCAAAAACAATCTTGGAAATGGTAATGAAAGAAATGCTGTGGCATAAGGTTTATTTCAACCCTCCACAAATACCTTATAACATCCACTTGGATGGAAGGTTAGGGCAGGGTGATATGAGGAGGGGTTGTGAAGCGGATTAAAGAAGGGTATTTTATCCATTCACAACCTCATCCTTATATGCCCCCTCCACATAGCATACGAGATCGCGGGCGAGTATCTTCTTGTCTTTTCATCATAATTTGATTTCGAAATTACTTTAATTTTACGACGACTAGCAATTTTAACTTTCTGTTTAACATATGTTGTCAGCTATTATTTTCCAAAGACCAACCCGCCAACAATTGAGTTACAGTCTGGCTTGCATTCTATTATTTAAAAATACAGCGCAGTAGCTCTAAAAAAAAAACTAGTTAATGTTAAAACTTTTGAGCCATGGATTATTATCAAATAGTTGAACAAGAAGGAGATGCTATATCTTAAAACAGGTTAAAACACAGTACAAACAAAAATTACTTATTCATATTTACAAGTAATAATAAATTAGTAACAATTTACAGAATACTACGCACTGAAATTAACATGAACAAATTAAATAACACTCAATTATACACATAACAGGTCCGTATGGTTGGCAGGACAGCCATTAAAGATTTGTTTAGGCAATAATTTAAAAGGTTGTTTAGCCAAGGATAATCCAACTCGAAATTACCATTAGTAAATAAAATAATTTCTGTTCAGGTGCCGGCAGTGGTGCTCCAAATGCTGGCAAAGCTGGTTTTGGTGCTGGCAGTCCGACCACTAACGAAAGCATCAAAATAAATGCTTCTAACAACACCAAAAACAATCTTGGAAATGGTAATGAAAGAAATGCTGTGGCATAAGGTTTATTTCAACCCTCCACAAATACCTTATAACATCCACTTGGATGGAAGGTTAGGGCAGGGTGATATGAGGAGGGGTTGTGAAGCGGATTAAAGAAGGGTATTTTATCCATTCACAACCCCATCCTTATATGCCCCCTCCACATAGCATACGAGATCGCGGGCGAGCATCTTCTTGTCTTTTCATCATAATTTGATTTCGCAATTACTTTAATTTTACGACGACTAGCAATTTTAACTTTCTGTTTAACATATGTTGTCAGCTATTATTTTCCAAAGACCAACCCGCCAACAATTGAGTAACAGTCTGGCTTGCATTCTATTATTTAAAAAAAACAGCGCAGTAGCTCTAAAAAAAAACTAGTTAATGTTAAAACTTTTGAGCCATGGATTATTATCAAATAGTTGAACAAGAAGGAGATGCTATATCTTAAAACAGGTTAAAACACAGTACAAACAAAAATTACTTATTCATATTTACAAGTAATAATAAATTAATAACAATTTACAGAATACTACGCACTGAAATTAACATGAACAAATTAAATAACACTCAATTATACACATAACAGGTCCGTATGGTTGGCAGGACAGCCATTAAAGATTTGTTTAGGCAATATTTTAAAAGGTTGTTTAGCCAAGGATAATCCAACTCGAAATTACCATTAGTAAATAAAATAATTTCTGTTCAGGTGCTGGCAGTGGTGCTCCAAATGCTGGCAAAGCTGGTTTTGGTGCTGGCAGTCAGACCACTAATCAAAGCATCAACATAAATGCTTCTAACAACACCAAAAACAATCTTGGAAATGGTAATGAAAGAAATGCTGTGGCATAAGGTTTATTTCAACCCTCCACAAATACCTTATAACATCCACTTGGATGGAAGGTTAGGGCAGGGTGATATGAGGAGGGGTTGTGAAGCGGATTAAAGAAGGGTATTTTATCCATTCACAACCTCATCCTTATATGCCCCCTCCACATAGCATACGAGATCGCGGGCGAGCATCTTCTTGTCTTTTCATCATAATTTGATTTCGCAATTACTTTAATTTTACGACGACTAGCAATTTTAACTTTCTGTTTAACATATGTTGTCAGCTATTATTTTCCAAAGACCAACCCGCCAACAATTGAGTTACAGTCTGGCTTGCATTATATTATTTAAAAATACAGCGCTACTGCGCTGTATTTTTAAATAATTAAATAATTTTAGAGCTACTGCTCTAAAAAAAAAATCTAGTTAATGTTAAAACTTTTGAGCCATGGATTATTATCAAATAGTTGAACAAGAAGGAGATGCTATATCTTAAAACAGGTTAAAACACAGTACAAACAAAAATTACTTATTCATATTTACAAGTAATAATAAATTAATAACAATTTACAGAATACTACGCACTGAAATTAACATGAACAAATTAAATAACACTCAATTAGACACATAACAGGTCCGTATGGTTGGCAGGACAGCCATATAAGATTTGTTTAGGCAATAATTTAAAAGGTTGTTTAGCCAAGGATAATCCAACTCGAAATTACCATTAGTAATAAAATAATTTCTGTTCAGGTGCCGGCAGTGGTGCTCCAAATGCTGGCAAAGCTGGTTTTGGTGCTGGCAGTCCGACGACTGAACAAAGTAATAAAATAAATACTTCTAACAACTCAAATAACCATCTTGGAAATGGTAATGAAAGCAACGCTGTGGCAATAGGTTGATTACACCACGCATCCCCCCCAAATCCCTTATTTCATCCAACTTGGATGGGAAGATGGGGGAGGGGGATATAAGGAGAGGTTGTGAAGCGAATTAGATAAGGGTTACTTATCTAATTCGCTTCACTTTTACTTTACACACATTCGCTACACTATTACTTTTATTTTACGAAGACTAGCAATTTTAACTTTCTATTTAACATTTGTTGTCAACTTTTATTTTCCAAAGACCGACTAGCCAACAATTGAGTAACAGTTTGGCTTGCATTCTATTATTTAAAAATACAGCGCAGTAGCTCTAAAAAAATTATATGAAGTGAATGTAAAAACTTTCGAGACATGGATTATTATCAAATAGTTGAACGAGAAGGAGATACTTTATCTGAAACAGGTTAAAACACAGTACAAACTAAAATTACCAAATAATATTTACACGTAATAATGAATTAATAAAACTTATAAAATACTACGCACCTAACAGGTATAAATTACATAACATTTAATTAAACAGGTAAAAGGTCTAACGCGGTTAGCCTAGTTGGTAGTGAACCTGCCTACGAAGCTAGCGGTCCCGGGTTCGAATCCCGGTATGGACAAATATTTGTGTGATGAGCGCGAGTATTTGTTCCTGAGTCATGGATGTTTTCTACGTATTTAAGTATGTATTTCTAAGTATGTTTATCGTTGTCTAGTACCCATAGTACAAGCCTAGAGCTTAGTTTGGGACTAGGTCAATTTGTGTGAGATTGTCCGCTGATATTATAATACGTTGAAAATAATTGTTTTACTTGACTAGCAATTCATTTACTTTTATTGTTTCCTTAGTTGGTATCGTGGTCCCCTGGCGCATTTGTATCTGTCGGCAATAGTTATTGGTAAGCTATATTTAATTATTATTTGTGACAAGTTTCTGCGCAACCGTCTCGCGGGTTGGCAGAGGTTGGGGGAGGAGAGGAAAACAAAAGGCGGGGCGACGGTAGTACGCAGCGCGCAGTTGCACGCCCTTCTCTTACCCGCTACATAGCCCGCCCCCTCTCACGCCTAGATGCTTCGTCTCCCGCCAACGCCTGTCACCACGCGAACATACTTTATTACTTGAAAATTTCCATCTAACCATAATGCGAGTATCTCCATCATTGCTGCACAGTATTTGATAACTTTAACGTTGCATTTTATTAAATTTTAAACGTTTGTCTGTAATATTGCCAACCTAGAAATCAAACAGCAGTCAATGTATTTTATTATTTTATTTTATTTTCAGCTTGGTTTAGAAGATCTCACACGACATTCGATTGTATTATAACAGACGAAGAGACAACCGCATGAAAATGGATCCGTGTCGACATAGACGACATAGTTTAATTATTTGTATCACATAATATTAATCAAATATATTATATATTTCACTATATTAAGCAAAGAGAAAAAGTAAAAAAAAAGTGCACTTCAATTAAATAAAATGCAACAAATAAGTAAAACACAGAGTTTTATTGTTATTTAATTTGACCGGGTAAGCGGAAATAACAAATATATAAAAATTGCGAAACAAGGCGCCTCATGGCATGCCTCATATAATACGAGTATATATATATATATATATATATATATATGTAAAAATATGTAAAAACCCGCACCGTTGCTTTAACATAATGAAAGCTTATTACTTACTTAGATGCGTAACAAAAATGTTTAAGCAACACGCATTCATTCAATAAATATTATACATAGTAGTATTAAGTAGGTATAATAATATAATATAATAGTATAAATAACTAGGTGATATCGGCGGCAGATAAACTTTGTGTAGTTTTCGCCCGCTGTTAAAAGATAACTGTATTTATTGTAATAACATGAAAAAAAATGTAAAAAAAAATGCATTTGTTTATACCGCCCACCGCTGCTGCTACCGCCCAAGTCGTTGCTGGGCTGCAACTTACCTACACTTCTGGCGTAACAACCATGGCCTCCTATTCTACTTTATTTTTACCCCTATTGCAATCGAATTGTGTAATGACTCAACCGCCTTTACTGCCAAGTTAATAAGAGCTATCATACCGTTAATAAGACGATAACAATAGGGGTACATCATCGCCCTGAGACCTTAGCCAAGATGCCCATCGCTAATCACCTTTTCTATTCGTTTCATTTTTAAACCAATCACGTCACTGGTAGATCACGTGACTCTTAGTATGACGTGATCTACCAGTGACGCGATTGGTTTAAAAACGAAACGGATAGAAACGCTAGTAGAGATGGGCATCTTGGCTAAGGGCCCTGAGCGGCTAGCACATCTTGTATTTTCTCGCTTGTCGCTTGGTACGTCTCTATCGTTACAGACGAATTAGAAAGGGAGATCCGAGCGACAAACAAGTCGCGGACTTCTTGTGCTAGCCGTCCTGGTCTCGGACTTGTGGAATTGGGAATAGTATAAAGTTTGAAGTAAAAATTTGCTATCTTTAAAAACAACGAAACATTCTTACTCGTCAATTATTAAATCGTAATGATTTTTTTTTTATTTAAGGTAAAAATCAAATAAAACAAACACATATATTTACATTTCATTTATTTACACAAGATTATCATGCCACTATGCCATTTTTTAACCCCATAGATTTATCAGGCACTCATAATTTACAATTAAAATATTATTTAAAAATATTATTAAATGACGAATCTCTTATCACAGTTTCATAGGTACAAGATTGTTTTTAATATTAATATTGCAAATAAATATAACAATTCACTTCCTACATTTTATTTATCTATGGATTTGATGCGCGTATATTACAAATGTTTAAATTTATAAATAGCATTTGTACATATTCGTCATGTTTCTTAATGCGTCTATGACTTATTCCTATCTTCTTAGGAAGTATCCTGGGTAGAAAAATCTAGGGTTTGCAGGCCCTGTAAACAAAAGAAAACAAAACATTAGTTCAGTTTATGACAAAAAATGTCCAAATCGATAAAATGGCAACAATAATTTTAATGCATAAAAATGTGATACTCTACTCCCACCTGGGATGTTCGACTTATTCATTTCAGCGGGCTCAGGGGCTGTTCATTCATTACGTAAGATCACAAAAGCAAGAAAAAATTAAAGCTTTTTTATATTTTTGCTACTTTTTCTGTGCAATTTTGGTAGCAGTATAAGTAAGATTAAAAAGGGGGAGGGGCGCATCCAAGTCTTATTTTTTCATAAGTAGCGTGCGTATGACCCCACTGTCAGAAATTGGTTAAAATTGTCTTACGTAATAAATGTACAGCCCCTTAGATAAATGCAAGAGATAGAATTTGACAGGTGCTAGGAAAGTGAATACATCTATTCCATATTCTAACGTAAGATCTAACGTAAGGTTTAAAATAAAAGTACGGTACGTTAGACCACGCATGCATGTTATGCATGCATGTTAAGCCCGCAGGAGGGTTAAATAGAGTTCATTTGTAGCCAAAAAGGTTATGTACTGGTTATGTATAATAAAATAAATAATAAATATCAGGAGACAATCTCACACAAATTGACCTAGTCCCAAACTAAGCTAGGCTTGTACTATGGGTACTAGGCAACGATAAACATACTAATATAGAGAAATGCACACTTAAATACATAGAAAACATCCATGACTCAGGAACAAATACTCGCGCTCATCACACAAATATTTGCCCATACCGGGATTCGAACCCGGGACCGCTAGCTTTGTAGGCAGGGTCCTACCAACTAGGCTATCCGCGTCGTCGTCGTCGTCAAATGTATGATGTTTGGAAAGGTCGAAATTATTTTATTTATTTTATTAATTATTTTATGTATTTTTTAAAGATCTAAGCCCACAGCTGGTTAAAATACGAAAAATAGTGGCTAATGTTTCGTTATACCAGCACTTGAAATTATGTTTACGCTACAATATCCTTTAGTTTGTTAGTTTCAAGAGCGGTTCGTGAGGATTTTCATTCGTCGGGGCGGAAATGCACGAAGTTTCCTTTTGTGGCGTTCGTAGGGTTGCCATCCGTCCGGGTTTCCGCGAAAATTCCTTGTTTAGCAAACGCCCAAGAGACATCCGCACATTTATTTCTCAAATAAGTAAAACTTTGGCGCTAAAGCGCAGCGGATCGACATCACACATTTTATATATTTTTTATTTATAACCACTTTTCAAACAACAAAAAAAAACAATTAAAGCTGTGTAAATGTCCGGGGTGAAATTCGTAGCAGCCCTTGGAGCTCGTCATAAGTTGATTTGCGACGGCAACCCTTCAGCGGTTCCGGCGCGGCGCCGCGGCGGCGCGCCGAGCTTCCGGCGAGAGGTGACGGGACTCGGCAGTTGTAGTGTTATGACAAATGCCAATGTTTCAGTTTTGGCTCTACTAACTACTCGTATATACTCGTACGAGTAGGATGTTGCTGAGAACAGAATGTATGAGAGCGCGAATGCTTTGTGCCTATGTTTTTTGTTTCAGTCGTTCGTTTGTTTTATTTCTCTCTGATAAAGCCGAGTGACACTGCAGATACAAATTACTCTAACCCATTATGGCCATATTTCCCACTCTCGAAACTCTTTCCTAGTGCTGCTAGGAACCTGATTTTTGTATAGATTACTATAACGACCATAACATCCTGAGGTCCAACGTCCTGTATTTTAGGACAATTGTCAAAATGACTTTTAATTTTAGTTGACTGCCATAAATTCTGTTTCGAACTAGCAAAATTTGTTTGACGTGGGTCTTCGGAGGTTCATCAGTAAAAAGTCAGGTTTCTACAGTTATCCTGCAAAAAGTAATTAATTTCCAAAAACTGCTTATTTTGTTACTGACTCACTAATCAACACCTATAGGGTAGGTTTTTCCCGATCACCTAGAGCCTTGAAATTTGGCATTGAGGCGGGTCTTATAAGACCAAGCAGTGGCCAAGTTAGGGCTCAAAATGCATTAGTCGCAATAAATTGGTTTGTCTGTTAACAAATCACTACTTTTGGTGGCACATGAGAAATTGGCCTATTTTTTACATTCATGTTTTTGGTGGGATTTCTTGTTTACTCATTTAATTACTAATGTGAAATAAGTATTATTATCTTACAGATAAAGCAATCTTAGTCATAGAATACGTATTATTTATATCGCCTAAGACAATATCGAAAAGGTCCTGTTTAGTATATAGTGATTCACCGGTAAAACTACGACAGTTCAAGTGGCACCTACCACAGCACTTTTTTTGTACCCATTGGGACATGTTAATCTCACTCCCAGCATTGCCCTCGTTGGCCTCATTTGTTCCAAACTCGTTTTTGCTTAGCTGCTATCATCTAATCATTATCGGCCTGTAGCACTCCACTGCTGGACATAGCCCTCGCCCAATACCCGCCATTTTACCCTATCTCATAATCTCATTTCAGCCGAAGTCCTATTAGAGCACGAAAAGGAAAATGCACCTACAATAACCTAACCGAGTTAAAAATCCCCGACATCAGCGCTTAAACAACCTTTGAGCAATGAGCAAAAACTTCAACGGGCTCAGAGCATGTAGGTACATTTTCACTGGATGGACTTCGTCACTAAACGATTTCAAGTATTAACAAACTCCCGACAAAATCGGAATCAGAGATCATAATTTTTAAACCGCTAAACGGATTTTCATCAAATTAAGCTAAGAACAATCTCGATTAAGTCACCTTTCTGATAAAAAAAAGTAAATCAAAATCGGTTCATCCGTTTAGGAGCTTCGATGCCACAGACAGATACACCGATACACAAATCAAACTTATAAAACCGCTCTTTTTTTGCGTCAGGGGTTAAAATCGCTAAACCTTGCCAAAAACAGTCACTACATAGTATGTATAATAAAACAAAGTCGCTTCCCGCCGTCTGTCCTTTTGTATGTACGCTTAGATGTTTCAAAATACGCAACGGATTTTAATGCGGTTTTCACCATTGGTTAGATAATTTTTCACGGAAGGTACATGTACCCGGAGCGAAGCGAGGGCGGGTCGCTAGTTTAAAATAATTTAATTAAATACAATGCATGGCGCTCGCCCCTTCACGGTTATGAACTCTGCATCTGAAAATCAGGCGCCTATGAAATATGTCCGACCCACAACTTGTTCAAACAAGCGTAAACACACTGACAAATTCCTAAAGCACACATTTACAATTTAATTCATATATATTTAAAACTCCCATGGGTAATAAAAAGTAATGTAATTGTAAAACGCATATTTTATTGTTAGCGTAAATTGCTATAACGTATAAACAGGCGTCAGATAGAGTGTAACTATTGTTAACTCATAATGCTGAATTGTTTGATTATAGAAAACTTTGATTTTAATTGTACTGTACGTATAGCACAAATTCAAACTACGGCATTGGGTCCCAATCGGTACCGCCAGCCTATAATGCTCTATGAAAACTTATAATTTTGACATATTGTAGCCGCCTGTCACTTTAATGAAATAAATTATGATCCTCTGTTCTTTTTACCGGTATTTTATCAATCATCTTAATTATGTAGAAGATGTTAAGAAAAAATTATTTGAGTTATAAACAGATGGACAGCAAGACTTTTTGCGTTAGAGTTAGACACCATGTACAAAACCTTAAGGATTGAATAGAAATTAAGTTTTAAACCCACATTTACACCTAATCCCGTAAGATCGTTCCAAAAAATACCTCCAATGCGACATGCGAAGCTAAAGATATCTATTTTTGTCTGAGTACTCGTACAATAAAGTACAAAGATATGTATACAGTTTTGCTCCTTATTACAAGGGGATAAGATGCAGTAAGTATATGTCTGTACTCGACTGTACCAGTGTAATAAAGGGATCTGGCTTTGTTTAACACTTGTCTTTGCTCTTCTTCCGCAAATAACTTGATTGATGCAAGTACCACTAAAACTATAGAATACATCGGGAAACAAAGTTGTATTTGTTTTAATCCAGGACATGGACTACCTAAGTGCCAAATTTCATCCAAATCCGTTCTGTCATTTAGGCGTGATAAAAACACAAACATACAAACATCCTCACAACGTTCATATTTATAATATTCGTAGTAAGTACCTATAGTATAGTAGAACGGTGGTGGTGTAGATATAACAATTCACTTTCGATAACAATATAAATGTTAAATAAAACACGAAAATTAGTGATGATTTATCAATTTTTATTCTTTCCGCGTCCTTATATTACCGATAAACAGGAAAACAAACAAAGCTTTTATCTTTTATAAAAGAAAAGTGAACGTCTAATCTGTCACAGTAAAAAAGCTTCGCAAACTGTCTAAGTTAGAAACTTTTAAAGTTTGCGGACGGTTTCCTTTTTCCACCGTCTTCGTAGACGGTTGTTTCTTTAATATCATAAGGTTTACCCAGAAAAAAAAGCGTGGATTGGTTTTTATATCTGTATTCGTATGAATCGTGAGCTAATTTGACAAGTTTTTTAGGGTTCCGTACCTAAATGGTAAAAAAGGAACCCTTATGGTGAGACTTCGTTGTCTGTCTGTATGTCACAGCAGTTTTTCTCAGTAACTACACAAGCTGTGAACTTGAAATTTAGCATAGTTTTATAACTGGCTTGCCCGCATCTGGTCTAGAATGGGGGTTGAAAAATGAAAGTGATTTGATTATAGTAAATGGGGTGTCATATGCACATTTCAAAACTATTTTAAACTATTTTTATAATTTTCCATTACGTACTTTTTGGTTTATAACCGAAAAATCTGAAAAACTCTTAACTTATAGATGATTAATTATAATATAGGTATTTTACGGGAAAAATATGACGAAGTGTTCAAACAAAATTTATAGGTTCCGAGAATATGTCAAATATCTTTAAAGATCTGTACTACAAGTCCGGGGGTTGTTGTCAGGTTGTTGGGTCAGGTTGTTGGTATTTTAGAAAAATACATTTTGATACGTTTTTTGTGGCACAAAATCCTAAATTAACGTGAAGGTACTGAACCCACACTTGGCCGGATTTTTCACTTTTGACTAGTAGCGACTGAAAAAAAATGACAGTAGAAAACATTGACTGTGTATCGATTATGTCATGACAACTGAGCCAAAGAACAACATCATTTATATGTGTAATTATTCACAACCCTTTTTTAATTGGGTTAGGTGGAATTTCTCGATGACTTCATTTATATTTCGGGGTCGGTCCACATTCATTTGCGCTTTTCTAATCCAACTTCCTTTTATAAACCGCAAGAGTGTAACTGCTAAAGGATTTAAGCGTATTTCCAATTTTATTGGCAATGGGAGAGGGTCTCAACTGCTAAAGCATTAGATTAACTAATGCTCATTTTGTGAAGGGTACAGATCACGGTCAAACGCATTTTAATTATGAAATTGACATATCACTTCAACAGGGTGGCGGCCATTTTGTGATTTAATAAAAGTGTACGGACTTATTATATTAATTGAAGCCGACCTTTTCTAGCTGGACCGTTGTTATGATATTTATCTAATGCATATTTATGTGTTTGCTCATTTTTAAACGAAGGGCGCGGGGGCGTCCAGACGTAGGCGCTTGTTATATGAATTTGTAGGAAAAGTTCTGTTACTGTGAAAGGGTGAGATGTTTTAAAACTGTTGTCCAGTTTTAATTAAGAATTACTGTATAACATTGTAGCGTTTGCATCAGGTGTTCTAGCAGGGAAAGATAGATGACAATTGTAGCTGTGATTCCTTCTAATTAAAGCTGACCTACATCAAACAAAATACAGTACAGTAAAAGACAATAAGGCAAAATTTACACGAGAGCACAAAACGTGTTTTGTAAAAGCCTTCCGTACCTAAGCATTAGATTATGTACAAAAAGTAATAACTACTTGAATAATTTAGTCTTCGCTGATTATGGTAGTATTGGTAGTATAGGATTTTTCCTTACATAACACGTTTCTTTTTGTGTTTCCCTTCCTTGCTGTTGTTTGCTTCCTTCCTTGTTGTACGTGGTTTCAATAAAGGGTTGTTGTTTTTTTTTGTTTCATAACATGTTCCTCACTAGATTTTAAATCGCGCTGTCAATTAAAAACAAATACAGTGACGACGCGCGAAACCTAGTGTCATCTCATTGGCTAGAACAAAATCATGCGTCAAGACAAGAGTAAAGTGTGCGTTCTGAGAATAAGTTGTTGTTTTGACTTCCTAAACCATTGTCTCTTAAGTTATCACATTCCGAATAATGAAAAAACCTCTTAGGAAGTGATTTAAACAAATAAGAGTATAATTTAATTATTTTTTTTGTAATTATAATAATTTCAAGGGTTTACGAAACAGGAATTTAATTCGAACACGTTCTGTTTCCAGAAACAGAAAGTCTGCATCAAAAGGTCACATTATATTTATTTATACACACGACTACTTTCAGTAAACTCTTGCCAAGGTTGCTCCACAAAAACTCCGATTTAAACCTTATTCAATACGTGTGGCCAGTAATTGCTATTAAATTGCCTGTTCTTTATTAAAACGTTTTGTAATAGTTATTGTCTCGTATTATGAGTTTGTAACGGTTTTACTACGTGTCTAACAGTTAATTTTAAAACTAGACGATAATAACCATAAAGTACCTATTGCCACCTTTCATGTATGTAAACGGGTGCTTTTATATTTTGATTTTGATCTGTGCTTTGACTAAAGACTGCTGTTCACTTACAATTTTTCTTTTCTTTGCCGTTTAGATTGATCAAGACTGTGCTAGATACTTAAAGTGCAGTTGTAATTTGTTGAAGTTCTAGAAAATTCGTTATCAAGAATTATGGCCAGGACTAGCAATCATTTTGGTTCGCTTAAAAGTCAAACAAAACAATTTTTAAGAGGTATAAATTGTTGATTGTTGATTGTCGAGTCTATTTTTCATTTAGGTACGTTTAAATACTATAGTCAACTTATTTTATCACCACTATATTTGCCATTCGAAGTTCTCAATTTAAAAGTGTACAACCCATTTGAAGTAAAAAGATAATGCCGTACCTACCTACCTTGTCCGAGAATTACTTTTTTATCTTCCAGCGCAAAACAGAGGGGTGTTATTAATTTAACGTGTGTATCTGTATATCTGTGTATCTGTCTGTGGCATCATAGCCCAAACAGATGAGCCGATTTTGATTTAGTTTTTTTTTTGTTTGAAAGGTAACTTGGTCGATAGTGTTTTGAGCAAACTTGGTGAGAATCCGTTGGGGCATTTAAGAGTTATGAGCTCTGAAAGTAGGGGTCCCCATTTTGTCGGGGGTTTGTATCTATTTAAAAGTTATTTTATTTTATATTTTTTCCTTATTTATTTATTTATTTAATATTTATTGCACAAAACAAGAACAAATGGCGAACTTAATGCCTAATGACATTCTCTAACAGTCAACCACGTGTCCAATTGGAAATGTACATAGGTAGTAGGTGCACAGTATAACAAAACTAAAACCCATTATGCAGTTTGTAAATAATTGTTAATTTTACACAACGTTTAAAGTCGGAAATAAGCGTTCCCGATTAATTATAACTTTTATCTTACTCGATCGGCTGTCGGAAAGTGTCAATAATAGTTATCTCAGTTGAAATTCGACAAACGTGACCTTTTGGAAACACGTGTCTAGCTAAGGCTAGCGCCTTGCATGGAGCAGAGCGGGTAGTCTCAGCAGGATCATATCAGTTTGCAATATTATGGCATTATTGCTTTAGTGGCTTCATCCGGCTAGCAATCACTTATTGAAATACAATCGGATACAACGACTGCAAAATAATCTAATCAAAGAGACAAGTACAATAATCTAATCAAAGTAATTTAAATTTTGAACTGTTTCTGGATAAATCTGTGTAAATCCTTTACTATATGTTTTGACGTCAAGTAAGCCAAGCAAATAACACCTACTACTCCTTTGCGTCCCTCACTTTAGTCACTATTTCATCGGGAATATAATTAAATGACTTGTAAAATGTTTATTTTTACCAATAAATTCTGTATTCTGTATATTCTGTAATGGTTCGATTCTTCGGAATAAAAGCTTATAATCGCTCTGGTGATTATCCATATACAAATCGTCATTAATTGAACATTTGACAACAGCCACATTATATTTTAAATATTGTTGGTGCCAGCTTACAGTAAATTAATCTTGGATTAATAAATATTATTAGATTTCGATTTAAAAATAATACTAAATACAGTTAAATCAAATCGTTGCCTATTCAATACTCCAGCTTACAAAGCAGTCGTGACACTTAAACAGGCTGCTGACAAAAGATCGATAAATAAATAAACGCGGGAAAAGTGATCCGGCACGGCGAAGGTTAAACGCTCACGCTACCGGAACACCTTTGGCAATGCCTTTTCTGCCGGGGCAGTTGGAGTTGGGCATATGAGTGGGTTCCGTCAAGAGCCAAACGTGGTTTAACGGAACTGTTGCCGTATTATGAAGTGTCAACAGCTGGAAGCTCTAGGCAGTGAACGAAATGGAACTGCTAGCTATAGTGCTACTCCTTTCAATAGGTACCTAGAATTTGGTAGGTTAATACGTCATAATACAGTGATGACACGTCAAGTAGTTTTGGCAGTGATGTGCCGCAATGTCAAAATGAGCAATAGACGTCAGTTCATTATACAATTTAACTATGAAAGTTGTCTATTAGCTTTCGAATAGTTTAAAAAAGACAGGTTTATGATTGCAAACTAGGTAAGTACTTTTAGGGTGTCATTTCAAAACTTGTCCTTTCCATTTGGTAATCGTAATTAATTATAAAATATAACTCATTATAACGCATGCACGTATACGCTGCATCCGTTCCTCTTCACTACCTACTCCTTAATTTTACTAAAAGAAAAACGTTTTTTAACTAATTGTCCCGATATCCGTGTAAAAAAACGTAATTTAGGATTTTACTATGATAGAATGAACCCTAAAGTCTATTAAAAACTGATGCTAGATTATAATTAATAAGATTAGACGGAATTGACCCGAGGGCAACTTCACGCGGTGAACCGGTTCAAACAGGAAATAAGTCTGCTCTTGAATTTGATACAAATTGATCCACGTCATACGGTAGCGTACTGTCAATAACAATCTTCGTTTATTTTATACTTAAGGGAAGTTATTGAGATCAACATGTAAAAGCCTTGTAATATCAGTTATAATAACTGTATAATTCTGGTAAAATGTATTGAATTGACATGGCACTCCAGCTTAAGTCAATCCTATATATTATATTCAGTGATTAACTTTCGCATACAACTTGTCTAGGCTATTATTATTAAATGCATAATATAAGGTCAAAAATCGAATGTGCCGCTAGGTATATCTTGAAATATTGGACCGCTTTTTATTAATAGAGAATCACATGATTCGCCAAAAACACGTGAGTGTCATCGCACGTGGAATTGGTCTTCGTGAGAGACATTTATGCCTGGGCCACATCGGATGCGTTGCGTAGACGTGCACGTGCGCGTTCGCGTTCCACTGCGTTGTATAGTATGAATCCTCACATGAGGTCGCAGCTATACAACGCAGTGGAACGCGAACGCGCACGTGCACGTCTACGCAACGTATCCGGTGTGGCCCAGGCTTTAATGTCACGTTACATATTATAAATTTGTTTACGTGTGTGTGTAGCGGGTCAATTCCGAAATCTGAAAACGATCTTACTTAACTAATGATCTTTAAATATCTTGAACAGAAATAACGTGGTTACGATGTTCTGAGACTGTTGTAATAGAACCTATTTATTTGCCCGTCCGTGTGTATACATTCGCGGGTATATATACATTATATACATCCGCGGGGAAGTAGCTTTTCGCGTCTGTCTGTTTGTTTATCCGCTAACTCCTAAACCACGCAACGGATTTGGCGGATTTAGTTTTCACCATCAGTTAGATAATTTTTCACGAAAGGTTTATGTAGGTATATAATAGTATCCGGAGCGAAGCGAGGGCGGGTCGCTAGTCAATAATATAAAATATAGTCTATGCTCGTTGGATGTAGTCTTGTTAACCCCTTACGCAAATCAGAGGGGTGTTATAAGTTTAACGTATCTTTGTGTCTGTGTATCTATGTATCTGTCTGTGGCATTGTAGTTCCCAAACGGATGAACCTATTCTGATTTAGTTTTATTTTGTTTGAAAGGTGACTTAATCGAAAGATAAGTTTAAATGTTGTAAATTAAGAGTTATCAACTCGGAAAGTAGATATCCCAATAGAGGTTTTTTTTGGTATTTTGTAACTGTGTACCTGCTTTTAAGACTTCGCTACTACATATATAGTATTCGCTATATGTATAGGGGGGTAAAAACTCGTATTGGTACACATGGACTTAAAACATAAAACATTATAGTTTAAATCTTTCTATATCTATGTTTGAATCTACCTTTATGATTCTGGATCCCTTTTTATTTTGTTTAAACTTGACGAGCCTATTTAGCGGTTTGGACGGATGACTAGATTTTAACATTAAAAAAATTAAATAAAACGAAATTTTCACTAGTAACTACAAATTAAATATACTAGACTTGACCAACAACCCTGTTCTTTTTACTCTTACATGAACAATCATTTAGAAGATTATATATTAAATAATTTACTAAGTTAATACGTATGTTACCAAGTTAGTACTTACTACATATAAATCCATTCCAATTTATTTACTTTGACCACAAATACGTGCAGTGCTGGCATGCCTTTATAAAATGTGCGACTTAACACTTAAGGACTTTTAATAAAACAGGTAGCAATTGTTATTGTTTATTACAAATAATTAATAAATACAAGGTACACATTGTTTCACTTTTACTTTACATAACATTATGCATTCATAACCAAAATTAATAATAACAACAAAACATTTGCAATACAAAATTTCAATATTTTAACTGACATTCTTGTAATTATGTACAGATAACAAAAAAAACAGGATTTATTTTATTGAGGAAACATCGCCGAACTGGGATACAGGAGGACACATGCAGAAATACCCATGCATTTATACTATTATCTACTATTTATAAAATAATTTACTGTTTATACACTAACCCCAAACACAATCACATAAAAACCGGAACAATCTTTAAAATGGTGAAGAAATAAGAAATAATTATGAACCTTAAAAATACTTTATACTAATAAAAATATTAAAAAATACACCTCTGCCCATAACCACCCGCAATGCCATTAGAATTAAAGAAGTTTGATAGTTAGAATTAAAGAGGGCAAAAAGAGAAGGAAGTTTTGGAAAAATAGGCACAGGTAAATTTTTTACATACATACATTACTCTCCAACAAATCGCTATACAATCAGCGACTGCGCAAGATAACTACAGTTATAGTCGAACAAATTCATGGGCGACCGTCCCCCGGAGTGAGGGACGTTGGCGGGGAACGAGGCGGCTAGGTGTTAGCGGGGGCGGGCTGTGTAGCGGGGGAGGGAAGCGCGCGACTACACGATAAATAATAACGGCCACCTGTCCTCCGCCAACGACTTCCAACAGAAGACGTATTATGAACTGTTAAAACCTATCAAATTCCAGCCAGTGAGGGAGATAAAGCTATAAGGAGGAAGGTCATTTAATTATCCCAAAAGTACGTTTAGAAGAGTTTGTAAAACTTTATTATGGCAAAAACGTTATTTGCTTAAACCGTTACATATTACATAGGTTACATCGGCATAAACATAATATGTTAGGTTAGACTTGTAGTGACTACGCAAAAAAGTGAAATGCTTTGTGAAGTTTGCCAAATGGTGGAACATTAGTGAACCCTGTAAGTCTTGTATCTCTTTCCATTTCTCTCATCGTCTAGTGCCTATATCTGGCTGGAACCTGCCAGGTTATGACAGTTCAAAGTACGCCCTAGGACGGTCACGCACGGACGTGCTATAATATACTTTTCACCATTTCAAAGCTGTTCGATTCTGAGGTAAGTCCAGGGACCATATTAGTACTAGCTACTGACTAGATCATCGGCCGGCGTGGGTTTTACCTTGAGAGCCGGGGGGCACAAACCCGTAGCCTGAAGCGCCTACTACCACCCCGCTGGTCTGGGACGGGTCGCCGGGGGGAGAGGGGGGGAACACCACTGGACCTGAAAATGATGACGATGCTGTGTAAATTGGAGCCTGCTCTTTGCTATGATAATTTTTTGGGCTTTGAACACTCAGTCCTGTAAGGTGTTGTTGAAAACGTTTAATTAGAAATTGCGCATTATAGGGGATTGAAATAAATAAATAAAAATTGATTTATTGCCTTAACACACACTTAAAACACTTAAACAGAACGAAGAAGAAGAGAAGAGATGATACACACTTATGTCCGTTACCTGGACGGCTAGTACAAGCTGTGGTCCGCGATTTGTTTGTCGGTCGGATCTCCCTTTCTAACTAGTCTATAAAGATAAAGACGCACTGAGCGACAAACGAGAAAATACAAGATGTGCTGCTCTGTATTCAAACGGCGGATAAATTAGGTTACTTCGGGTTGAATTTGACATTTTCCAGTAACAAAATATGAATTCTAACCCGAAATATAAAATTTACTTGTAGTTTGAATACAAGAAGGGACATTTTAAAGATACAAGTACCCCGGATCACCTTAAACTATACTTGATTCGTTTATGGCAGACTTATAATGTTTTATTTCTTTATAAGGCTAATGAAGTTTTACAATCAGGATTTTAAAAAGCAATCAGTTTTATGTCCGCCTTCAAGATATTTACAAATAAATATAATTATGAGATTACTGTTAGTGATCAAAATAATCATCGATAAACTGGAATCATAAAAATAATTACTGAACCAATACAGAAATAACTTTCTTTATTACATAAAACGGAAATTGGGTTGAATCAACAACAATATTTTACGATTAAAGTCAAATATTTAATGTAACTTCTTCGCAAAACTTTGCATATTATAGCTTCATTTAAAATTTTGCATCTTAATTCATTTTGATATATTTACGTTGATATACATATTAATAAGATATAATAGCTAAGGTCAATGTTTTCATAATAATTAATAGGTATTCTTTTTGAACAATTCTTATCACTATTATTTTTCTGAAGATATACACTCTAAATACAGTGTTACTTAACATTATCGAAAAATTCTTATAGCCCATACAAACATACAATAGATATAGGACTACTTGCTTGTCTGTGTAATCAATTAGCATTAACTTTTATGACTTATAAAAGCTGTTACCTACACAATGTTTACTCTAGTAATTCAAATGCATAAAGATACGCATACAAATTGGTACTTTCCTTGACCACAGAGTAATTATCGGAACAGTAAATTATATGTTAAAATGTAGGTCTCAAATAAAATCAGATGTTACATTTGATTGTAATGGCTATTTAAGTGGCCAGTAATTACTGTATGCCATAATAGGCTTATGTCCTCAGGTAATTTATGAATAAACTCGATTTTGCATCCATGATCTGGGGCATTGAAAATCGGTCTACATATTGACGGCAAAATCAATGAACATACATAAAAAAATTACAAAGCATACATACAGCCGAACATTGAACCTCCTCCTTTTTTGAAGTCGGTTAAAAAGACATTTCCACTTGTAATACGAGTTAAAATAAAAAAATATACTTCCGGTAAATGTGCCATTCAAATTCAAATCATTAATTTGTAACGTTTCGAACCAGATCATCATTCCTGGTGGCCCAGCCAAGATGTATAACATTAACTTTAGTGCTTTTCGGTAACTGTCAAAATGTATAGTATTGACGTAAGCTAACGATCAGTCGCGTCATCTGCTTGTGTCAATTTAATACGTTTTGTCGATTTTCAAAGATCGTTATGTTAGCATAAAGCTATCTTGGGTAAGCCCATTGATAAGAAGTGCCACGAGAAAAACGTTTTCAGTTTCAATTTTTTGTCGCATTCTGTTTGCTTTTTTTGCAAGGAAATATTTAATAGAGCATATGCAATTTGTATTTTATGTAGAGCTATTTAAGTAGCAATTATACGAGTAAAAGAGCCGCTCAAAAATACAATGTCAGTTTTAATACATTAATTATTGGTTAACTGTAATTATCAGTCAATTGAAAACATAATTATATAGTTGATCAACATCAATGAATAACTTTGTTAACTTTATCAAATCAATATAGCACTTATATTATTATTCAAGGTAATGTCATTGTCAGTGTCAATAGAAATTAGGCAGTCAAGAGCTGAATGATTAAAAGCAGCAATTAACGCTACCTTAAAAACAGTTTTTAAATCGATAATTATCGATTAATAGATAGCCTAACTAGCCATGATTGAACTAATCGATGAATTAAAGATGTCAGGAAGCGCCATCCTTGACGGCAATTGGCAACTGACATTGGTCGACGGTTAAACAGAGCGCGGCTGCAATGCGCTACCACTTCCTCGGCCACAATTAACTTACTGTGATCTGATAGTAGGTTGCGTAATTATAATTCGGTTTTAGATGTGTTGTGATAATTAATTGTAGTTTGCAACTTCGCGATGAATTTGTTTAACAGGAGAAAACCTGCATCTAATTATAAAGTTTGAAGTCAGTTAATTTGGTAAGAAATAAGAAAGAAAGAACATCCGAATTGTTTTTTTTTTCTATTACTTATTTATTATTTAAACAAACATCACGACACAATATTTATTAAAATACCTGCAAAATTGTTAGAATCAAAGTCAAACTGTTGACTGCATGAAAGTATCTGTTTTATTTTTAATTAAATACAATTTAGGGTTATTTTGAAATACTAGGAATAATAGAGGGTGAAAAAATATTTTCGATTGGTCTTAGAGGATAAATGAAAATGTTCGGTTGTTCTCTAATCAGAGTTTACTCTCTACAGTGTTTATGATTTAGATTAAGCCGGAACAACAAACGTACATACGTCAAGTAGGCTTTATAGTAGGTAATAACATAATATATATTAAAAAAAATTATTTATATTTAAGACACAGCTAAATAAAATGATTTCAACAGTTTTAAGATTTGGAAATACAATATATTTTGT
The DNA here is from genome assembly GCA_963241965.1 of Tortrix viridana. Classification (NCBI taxonomy): domain Eukaryota; kingdom Metazoa; phylum Arthropoda; class Insecta; order Lepidoptera; family Tortricidae; genus Tortrix; species Tortrix viridana. The sequence goes on along the minus strand of OY725179.1, from coordinate 5,403,937 downwards.
TTAACGGTGTTCCATAAACTAAACAGATTCAACTGAGAATTAGTAAAAAAAAAATAACAAAAACCTCTCAACCGGTGGTGCATTTAAACCCACTTGAAAATATATATTTGCTATAGTTAATGAATTCAGATTGAATTTACTTTGAGGGACGCTGCGCCCGCGTCGTCTGCTCGGCCGAGCGGACACCGGACCCTTTTGCGGGGAGTGACATGTTGCCAAATGTTTAACGTTGGCTGGTTAAGCAGAAAATATGGCTGGGGAACTTAATTAACATGTGGTGTTTATATTGTTTTATTATAAAAATGGGGAACTTTAATTCTCATTATGTAACATAATTTATAAGTATTTAGATTTAAAACATACTCCCTAACCTCTATTGCATATTTTATAAGAATATATAAGGAAGCTGAATTAAACTTAAAGTCGTTAAAATATTTGACATTGACTCGATTTCCAAAGACCTGTTCAAAAAAATAAAGGTCGTATGGTTTTATTTCTCCATGTGACTTTTCTGGATTTTAAACCAATATTCTTCCCTAGTTATAAATAAAAATGCGTGTTTTAAAAAATAGAACCTATATGGGTGGTTCCCAAAGAGATTTGACGTACCTACATGATAGAATGTATGAGTAATATTTTCGTTACGAAATGGGTATAGTTAGCGTTTTTTTTAAGTTCTTAACTACGTACAATATTTTTGAGAAATACTGTTCTGCGTGCCTATTTACAATCACAATTTTATTTATCATTAGCTTTGATTATTAAGTTATATTACCCCTTTGACTTATAACGGTATCGCAAGGCACATTACCTACTCAATCGCGTTTAATAATCCAAATTTGATTGCACTACAGTCATGGAAATTAAACATTAATCTAGATCGGTTCTTAAGTAAACCATAAGCAAAACCAATTTGCATTGTTACGCAAGCCACCTTTACGTTACTAAGCAAATACTTGCATTCAGAGCATCAATACTTGCTCACAGAATATTAATCAAGTTTACCGATGTTAATTTAATTATATCATGTTAGAAGATTTCTAATGTTACTTAACTATCGATCTAGTTTAAGAAATTAAATAACTTTATTGGTGTTTTATCTCATTAATAGCTATAAAATAAACCAGTAATCCAATTTGAAATGTTTGTTCAAAAAGCGGACGTAATCACGATTTCAATCTAGAAATCAATACAAAGCGAAATTGACATTGATTTTGAATTATAACAAAGGTGTAGTAAAAGGTCTCGCCCTTCAGACCCTTTGGCGGGTAATAAAAATGTTTCTCAACTCTCAACTATGTTTTACGGGTGATTGTGCGCCGGAGCATGCTATTTAGCCGCCATTAAGTGCCCGTTAATGTCCATGCTTCCTCCGCCCGCTTTGTCGCGCCACTCGCGCCAACATAAATCGACGCCCGAATTATACTTACGAAACTCATGAGTAGAGATCGGATATTCGGCAGCTCACTTACCTACCTAAAGGAGAAACTCTGCATCTAAATATAAAAATTGAATTAAGTTAATTTGGTTAGAAATAAGAAAGAAAGAACATCCGATTTTTTTTATTATTTATTATTAAAACAAACAAGACGACACACGCATCCGTGTTGTGCGGGTTTTAATTATATTGCCTGTATTCAATACACACTCACTTACGTACTTAAAGGTTATTATTATTATATTAACGTGCTCGATATAAAAATGTTTATGAGATTTCGCATTTACTTTCACAATGATTTAATTGGTATATACAGATCGGAAAAAGCATGTTAAAATCATAATGGAGTAACATCGTCGTAAAATCCCTACTAATATTAGAAATGCGAAGGTAACTCTGTCTGTCTGTTGCCTCGTCACGCTTAAACCGCAGAACAGAACAGATTTAGCTGAAATTTGGTACGTAGATAGTTTGAGTCCCGTGGAAGGACATAGGATAGTTTTTATCCCAGAAAATTTGATAGTTCCCGTGGGATACACGATAAACGACTACTACGCGGACGGAGTCACTAGCAAAAGCTAGTGTTGAATATATCCAGACATGTTACATATAAAATAATTTATTTTAAGAAGCCGTCTCTACATTAACTTAGCTTTTATTGAGACTACGCGAACTTTAGGTAAATAACCGCCCGAATATCCGATCTCTGCTCATAAGGATTAATAACAGACGTGACATTATAGCAAACCTTGCGTGCTGACCGCAGATGGATATAAACGACAGACTGTATTGTACTATTCATGTTTACCACAATAAAAGCCAATTAATCGAAGATACGGTAAAGGTTAACATTTAGACTCAGCTTAAATTGACAAATTTAAAGCATTGCAATTATTTATAATGGTTATATTACGATCAAAAACGCTAACGCTTATTTTGTTAACTAACCAGTAAGCGACTAATTAGTTTATTAACAAAATAATGCACCCGACGCGCGACCTGACGCGACGCGTTGGCTTGACCTGACTGTAGTAACTGTGTAGCCATTGACATATTTTTTTCCTTAGCTTACAAGAGTGACCCACTGCAGGCTGCTAGGCAAAGGCCTCTCCCCTTGATCACCATAACTCCCTGTTTGGTGCCTCTTCCGGCCAGTTTCTAAAAAAATTGTCCTAGTGTGGTGTTCAAAAACAATTAAACAGATGATTAGAAATCAAATCAAAACAAATCAAATAAATTTATGAAGTTTGACGGCTGTCAAAATGTACCGACTAAAAGCCGATTAAGATTTAACAGGCTGTTAAATTGGTTAGTGAAATCCGACGCTAGTCGTCCCGCCATCTCCGTTTAGGCCTGCCCGTCTATGTCCCCATTTTGCGGCACCCAAATGGTAGTTACGCCTAGCCCTTTTAAAAATTAAGGTTTAAAAATTGACGATTTTTATTGCAATGCACGTTTCAAATCGTAATTGTAACGACTGCACTCGCAATACGATGCACATCGTAACCTCTGCATTCCTAGTTTTAAGCGTCTGTAAAAATGCGCATGTTGATAACTCTATCTAGAGATGTAATCACGGACATGTAACTGTTGCTGACGTGCATGTAACCGCGTCACTATTATCTTGAACAAAATTACGGCTCTATTACAGAGCGCATTAGCCAAGCGGCGATTAAAAGCTACTTTCGTAGACAATAATCATCGACCACCTGACAGCTGTCAACCGAAATTGTACGTGATCACGATTTTTCGTAACAAATATTGATCGAGATACTATCTAAGACTACGGGAGTGACCACTCACTGACCATAGATTCCTTTGATTTTTTTTCGTATACATTTTGACTGATGTTGTGTAATAAGGCTGACACGTAGTGATTAAATAATTGGATGGTGATTTGCCAAAAGAATGACCTTGTTCGCTTTTAAAAGGAAGTTAAATTGTTGCTCCAATAAATTTCATAATTAGCCGTGTAAAAATTGTATTAAGTCGAGCAGCGGGAGTTCCTTTGCTTCTGTGCCTATATTTTTAAAAATAATTGTTGTTTGTCAGTGTCAAGTTCTCAATTTAGGGTCTGGTTGTACAACCTGCCTATTGTTACTATGCAACTAGTACTGTGGTTCTTAGGACTTGGATCCTGCTACGATCCAACGTTGCGTGATAAGCACAGATGTATTTACCATACTTGTTACATTTAGCATCGAGACCCTTGGTCTGTGGAGTCCAAGCCCACTAAACCACTTCAAATAAATTTCAAAGAAATCACGGGAGACCTAAGAGTAATTAGTCTACGCATTAGTCTACTAATTCAGCAGAAAAACGCCACTATCATCTTTGAGTTTAATTTTATATCACACAGTTAGCTAATTTTTAATTTGTACAATTTATAGTTGTAATTACTTGTGCTGTGCAATTTATTAATACAGTGTGTATTTACATAACTTTTAGTATCATTGCCTATGTACCCACAGTTTAAGGTAATCCTTATTTTCAGTATTCGAGATACGATCGTAGGATCGCACTGGCATTGATTGCAGTAACTGCTCACTTAATGCAATATCCTGAAGATTACATTCTGCCCACATCTGACCAAATAATCGTACAATTATCATTACTTTAATCAAACAAGTCACCTTAATCGCTGTTTAAAGTCTACGCTAGCCTAAACAGCAATCTAGTAATTACTGAACTTAAATTATATTTTGCAAGGCCTGATAAGCATCGGACCGCAATTGTTTTCATAAGGCCAGGGGGCTACGTCTTAATTGAAAGGCTTTGGTAAATAGTTCTTTCCTGTTACAAAAGTGTATAAAAGACTTAAGTAACGTTCAGGTGGTCTTTTGAAGGCTCTGGTCGTTGTGTGTATTGAAAAAGACAACGCAAATTATTGTGGTGGCTATTCATTAGAAAAACAAAATTGACGCTTACACATCACAGTCTTGTGTGAGATTGGATTTCAGAGCCCTTAGCCAAGATGCCCATCGCTAACTAGCGTTTCTATTCGTTTAGTTTTTAAACCAATCGCGTCATTAGTAGATCACGTCATACGGAGAGTCACGTGATCTACCAGTGACGCGATTGGTTTAAAAACGAAACGAATAGAAACGCTAGTTAGCGATGGGCATCTTGGCTAAGGGCTCAGTTATATTATATCTTTAGTTTTGGTATGCTGCTTATTATGGATCCGTTTATCGCTGTAGATCCATGTGGATAAAGCATTCGTCACTCTCGCACTTACACACTTGGCCGAAAGTAACAGATGTTTTATCCTCGACTATAGTACGGTGGCTAATATGGAGGGATCCGAGTTATTTCATAGCTTTTTTTATGCTAGTTAAAAGAAAATATCACGCAACGATACGTAAAATTACATATTATTTCCTAAAATACAATTGCTTAACAAATCAAAATTTATTTACGAAATCTAATACTATATCTTTAACTTACGATAAGGGCTATTGACGTCATGCTGTTTGAATGATTGTTTCACTCCGAGCCGCTTAAGACAAAGCGGGAAGATAACAAAATGTCACGTCCACTCAACCCGAGTTACACTCAAATACACAAATAATATGGCGCGCGGATTAGGCAATAATAGACTCTCGGTCAAAGGCGTAAGCGCTTTGACGCGAGCCATATTAAATGTGTTCGTCTATAAGCCCTTATTGTGAAACTATGTTACTTCAACAAATCTGTAATAGTGACGATGACTCCAAGAGGAGTACATTTTGTACCGAAATAGGCTTGTTTGGCACTGCAAACTGCGGCAATGCTCGTTACAAATATTCGCGTTAATTCTAATTCATCAATCGATTTAAGCTGTAATCAATCAACTTTATTAATCAAGCAAGTTAATAAGATATATGGCAGCATTTAGAATAGTCTATCGAGTGAAGTGAGCTCGAAAAGCCCACTAAGATTATTTATATATTTAGGTATGTTTATGAGATCATTTTCGGACAACATCTACGTAACAGCCATTATATAGGTAGTTAAACCTGTGGTTAATCTGTGGGTTAACCGGTCAGATAGCTGATAACGGCAGTTCATGTTTTAAACTTTATTACGTAAAGTTTAAACCAACGGCTACCAAAGTAGAAAAACGCTAACAGTTAGGTACCTACTACTATAAACTGTCAATACCACACAAGTTCCATACAATGAAGGGCATATAGAGGTAATATATCCCTGTCCTTCATAGCAGAAGGAGTTAGGATCTTGTACAGTCAAGCTGTAGTGTTCGCGCTAATGTGTTACCGTAAGATCTACCCTCATACAACAGAACTTTAAACTATAGCGAAACAGTCTTGATACTAGAGCGTAATGTTTCATACTAAGTTACTATAATATAATCTATTCTATAAGGTGTATTGGTAAAATTATGTCTTTATTTCTTTACCAAGCCCTTCACATTACGATATGGTTTAGTTACGATACTTAGTCAGCCTTGTCGCTTAAAGCGGTTATATTGACGTTTGTTAGATATGGAATTTCGATAGATACTTATTAACATTTTGACGGTTAAAGTGATAAGTCGGAAATATTAGCTACGTGCCAAAAGGGACGGAATTTACTCAAATATTTGTAAATTCGTTTAACGTAAATCTAAGTTATTTGATCCTTGTGTTTGCGCACATGAAACAACGTTGGGTTCGTGCATAATCGGTTATATTCTAATTTCTAGAAAGCAGATAAAATATCAAAGCATTTTTATATTCTTAAAACTACACCGTACCTACCTATGTAAGAGTTTAAGTTAGAAGACTTAGCAGTTATTTGATATATTATGTAATTGTATAATTGTATATGTTTACATATAGACGAATAAATCTCTCTCTCTCTCTCTCTATCTCGACCCGTGAGTGTCCAAGTCATGGCTCCGTATGACATTATGGACACTGTTTAAAGACTTGACTTTAACACAAGCACGTGTGCGTACAAGGATGAGTGCGTTTATTTTGGTCTATATATTAACTACTGAGCCTGCTTTACAACTACTGCCAAAGTCCCCCAACCCTCAAGTATTATCTATATCTACCTACCTCGATAACTCAGCACTCGTTTTTTAGATTTATCAGTCCTATAGTAATTAAATTAGTAACTTCCAATCATCTCCTTCTCTACCAGCTCTTAAGTAACAGCTCATAGAGAAAAGGGAGAGATAAATATATAACTGTCAGTACCTGTGTTAGCACGAGGATCTCTAGCGCCTGCTGACGAGAGCGTGTTGAGCAGCGGGCCTCCGAAGTTCGTTGGTGCGAAGCTGTCGCTGTAGTCCAGACCGTAGTCTAGTCCGTACTGAGCTGCGCTCAGAGCGACGCACGCGCATAGCACGAAGGCCTGGGGAAGAAAAGAAATATTGTTGTCTATAGGACTAGAGCATGAGGTAACGATAAATGGGACTGACTTCCTTTTAGATTTATATTTTTTTTGTTAGTTGGTTTCTTGTACAACAGAAAGACAGAGAATGAGTGAAAGTTTGTCAATTTCAGTTTGTCTGTCTACAGAATACGTGTAACTTTCAACTTTGTTCAGTCAGTTAGCCATATTGGGGCTCTAGGGACCAATATGGAATTATTCTTTTGGTTTTGATTACGTTAAGGGTCTTCTGTTCAGTACCTAACACATGCAAGACAAAAGTTATGTTTACTTTTAACAAACAACCATTTATAGCATTGAACCGTTGAAATCTGAGATCAATATAATATAACTGCTATGAGTTAATCGATTTACAAAGATCGATCGAATATTGCCAATTCTATAACGATATTCTAACACCTAATTTAATGTTGGTAGTTTTAATTATCATGGATCAATTCAGATGACCCGGTTACCGTAAAGGTTGGATTAATAAAAGCGCGTATAAATTTAAAGTTCATGTGTTAACTAATGGTCTATGGAGTTAACTAGGCGTTAACTTTACTGACAAGAGCAATTAAACTCGTAACACATTAACGTTATCGCGATGTCATAACCAAGGCTCATGACTATGAATTGAAACAGTTAGTTAATTCCGTTTAGTTTCTAGACACATGCGAATACGTTTACATGGTTGATTGGGTTGTTTTGCAATTCATGCTAAATACCTATCTGAAAACGTTTAGTACTAAGTAGGCTAGCTGTTTTATAAAATAGACGCGATGTTCATATTTTTATAGGTCCGGATTATACTAGAAAAGTGCAAGCTCGTAGCGGCTTTAGCTATTATCAGGCCTATGCCACTTCGGCTGAAAGTGCGTGTAATATGCCTACCGCCCGCGGTTACTGACACGCGAGCGGAAGAGAGAACTTGCTATTATTAACATAAATCGTAATATTATGTAGGTACATAAGAGAGTAAAAGTCATCATCCAACGATATTTTTGGGTTATTCATTTCGATTTAAGTATGGTATAAGGAAGGTAAGAAAAGCTAAAGTTTGCAAAATGTCTTTCTACTTAATACAATATAGGTACGTTAATTTGTTGACATTTATTAGTGTTTCTCTTATTTTTCTGGGCCATTAGTAATACGTATACTGTGTATACTACGTATACTATATGTATAATACGTACGTTTGGTACATTAGTTAACTAGTTCTCACGCATTGTTATCGATTATTTAAACAGATAGCTGATAAATCGATTAATATTGTATTAATCGCAGCGTGTGGTCTTCCGCGGCCTTACCCCATATACCTACTTTCGAATGTGATTGTACTAACAAATAAAAGCAAACGCTAGGAAGGTGTATTAAAATTCAAGCAATAGCGAACACAATTAGTGTTGTAATCGTTATTTCAGATAATGTTATTCCGTTTTCGGTGAACGGCCTTTCGCGTGCATTGTTTTTAGGCATTACTATTTCTACACACTAATTTGCACCGATTACGTTTAACTTTAACAATAATAAAGCAATCAAATCGATTCCGAATCAAAAATACGGCAAGATCGTCAACTCAACATGTATTCGAATACCCCGGTAGAAATCTGTCGCAATGGGATGACGTATAATCGTCACATCTGTTATCAAGTTGTCTGTCATCGTGACAGGACTCTGCGGTGATATACATACATACATTCATTATGTTGACTGTTCACACCCATTTAAAGTGTAAACTGACAAACATTAACTTTTCAGCAGGAAATGCCTCTGCACACATCCCTCCACACACGAGTGAAACCGCGGAAACGTTACATAACGACCAGTTCACATATAAGACTGGTTTGGACCCAAACAAGTGCCTGAACTTGAGTCGACCTCGGTTGAGGTCTGCGTGGCATTCATATGAACCTACATAGTCGCCTGACATGTGCCCGCGAATGTAGACCAGCAGTTGACGCGTACTTTCGGTATTTTTTTAACACTCATTTATGATTGACACCTGCCATTTTCCACCCTTACTGGATTAGTCAACCTTGAATTTCTGGCTTGCTGCTTTTAAAGCTTTCTTAAAAAATAAGTATATTTTTTATGTGAAACTACTCCTCCTAAAATAAGTGTGAAAAGTTGGATGCTTGTAGCTCAAAAACAATCAAGGCTCAAAAACTATCTCGGATAAAACTTGGTTTATAGACAGTCCATAATCGGAATTAACTCATAAGATATTTTTTTCACTGAAATTTAAACCGTTCTTTTAAAAACTATTCTGAAAGAAATCTAGGCGAACAAAAAATGGGAACTTTCCCACCTTTTTAAGTGTATCGGCTTAAAAATATTAAATACATAGAAAGAACGGAAGAAAAGGGTGTTCTGGAAAGGGAATTATAAGCCTCCATATTAAAACTGTATTTACGAAAGTAACAGAACACTCGTGACCAATAATTTGTCCCTGTGTTTCGTAACGAGCCCTGCATAATGCCTGGTACTCGAAGTGGTTAGAACGCCTGTCGCGTGTACGCAATTGATTTGGTTATGCAAATTTGATAGTGTTTTCACACTTTACTAATAAATATTTTTTAACATATTTTAATGTAGAACAAAAGACATATGAGAGAGATGTTGATATTACTAGTGATGTGCCGTTGTCAATTTCCAAACTGCCGGAATACTGCCACCGGCAATATTGCCGGTAACATAGGCAATTTACCGGCAATATTGCCGAGGCTTATTTTTGCCAGCAATTGCCGACAACGTTGACGTCAATATTCTCGTTTCAGCTGTAGGTTACAAATCCTTGATTAAGGTAATTTTATTTACATAATGCTCCCTTGCTTTAGTTCCAAGACCTACTTAGAATGAATAACTGTCGAAGAGCACTCCATAATTGTTATAATTATTACAGCCATACCCCGCCTTTGCGTGTAATAGTTACCAACGTATTTTTTACTTTCTCACGGCAAAAAAAATCTTGGTCTATCTCGTGACTAAATAAATAAGTTATAGGTTATATCTACTAATAATTTTAACTAATTTTAATGTTAATACCTAGATAGCGAGAAAATATTTTATGGTTTTACGAGATTGAAGCGTTTGTATTTCTGTGTATTTTTTCAATCAACCAACTGTGTGTCTTGTAACCAAATTAGATTCAAGTAGATTAGTAGCTTAGCTTAGTACCTAAGTTAGTTTGTATAAGTAGGTATAACACAATAATGGCTTAAATTGTGAGCGCACTATTCGCCAACAAACTGCCCCCAGTTTGGCGAAATTTTTTGTTTACCTACCACCTAAGATATTTTGAAATAAATAAATAAAATAATATAATAGTTATACTCCGGAGATGGTGTTTCCTTAGATTTAGAGGAAAAAAGACAGACAATTTGGACAATCAAGAATTATCAGTTCAGAAAATTACGTACTATTGAACAAAACTATATTTTTTGTATTACTTTGTTTGAGTTATTTTACTTTGTAAGAAGCTCTTTAACTGTCGATTACCTTTCATTATGTTTGCAATCAAACATCAGGCCCAATCAGTTTCGACAGGCTTACCTAAGTAAGGCAGGTTCAATCTTTGTTACCAATATTAGCGTGTTGTAAAATAATTAAGACTGGAAATACTCTACGACAGAAACTTTAAGACATCTCGCGCTTAGAACTCAATTGGCATCAACTCTATTTCGTACGGAAAAAACCAGTCAACCATTAAATATGCTGACTTAAATACTTTAGGCAAAAACAGAGTATAGTTATTGACTTCGCCAGGGCACTGCCGAGACGTAATTATACTACCTATTAAAACATTAATTATAAATTTAAATTATAGTTCATTTGAGATAACAGGCGTTTATTAACCCACACCTGTAAACCAATAGCTAAACACATTTCATAATTAATTTAGTCTGAAGCCAATTTATGGCGCAAGTAATGTTAAGAAACCCCTTAAAATATTCAGCTGGTAAAGTGAGCGCTAGTGCGCAGCCAAGTTTAAATGCAGTCTAGGAAGTTTAGCAAGGTATTGATGAAACTGTGCGGACGATAAAACCGAACTGTAACAACAACTTGCCCACAGACTAGTCTTCCTACCAGTGCAACCATAAAATTACCTACGGTCGCTTTTATCGTTGTGGATAAACGTGGATAAAACATCTGTCACTTTCTGACCAGTATGTAAGTGCGCGAGTGACGGATGCTTTATCGAACCTTATTCACCACAATAACCATAATACGGGGGCTGGGCGACCGAGCGTCACTCGAATTGAAAACGTATTTTCCCGAAGGTGACTTACCTCCTGCCGCACTCAAAGACGTCGATTAATTTTTAAGTTTCATTAAAGTTGCTGCGTCTTATTCTATTGCTATAGCAAAAAAATTGACAACAGCAACTTTAATCAAACTAAAAGTTAATTGACGTCTCTGAGTGCGGCAGTTAGCCGATCGATTTCTTGACTCGAAAAACCCCTATTCCGTTATTTTCAATGAAATCGTTTCCGGTTTCCGAGAACGCGTACAAGTTTAGCTCACTTAAAGTATAAGATGTAAATTTTCATTCTGCAAGTGACCTAAACCCGCGTTAGTTGCTTCCATTATGGATAGACGTAACCGCACTTAAGAGTTTTACGACCTTTATCGAAAAGTTCCATTCTAATTTATAGGAAAGTACTAAAAACTAAGACAGGCCGGGAAAATGTGTGGCCCTTTAGTTTGCGCGAAACCTCCTAACGCTTCTGGGTATTTGTAACAGACGAAATTAACTGCATGATATAGTATTCAGTACAAAAGCTATTCGCTGCAACCACTGGTGAGAATTAAAGCGTTGTTTCACCAACAGTAGTTATGTAGACCGGTTTGCATCCATATTCCTTGGCTTAGCGACGTTCAACTCTAGTTTTATAAACATTGCGTGTCCGATACTGGCTCTAGGCTACATCAAAGTTATACAGTCCAAGTTAGTTTCGAGGGCAGCAATGTAAAATATGCAATTGTCTATAGTCGTATAAACACAACGTAGCGCCACATCTGTTGGACATTACTCTGGCTACCGCTTTGCGCTAACGTAACGCACTTTATACATATTGATAACAATATAGATTGTAGTATCGATCATGGTAAGATTTAAATCAGTCAGATCGTATCGATGTTTAATCCAGCTGGTCTTGTTATCGCAATGATAAATTGTGAAGTGCCTTTTTAATATTTTACGCGATTTGAACGCTCTATACCACCAAATTTGGTTTAAACTGCAATGCATTTTGTTAATAATTTACGCTTGCTTGTTTGGTGCTAATAGTGAAAAGGTTCGGTAACCTTCTTATACTTAAAAACATAATTTTAAGTAGACTACCAAACACGCTAACATGTGATAAAAAAAAGAAATCAAGAATAAAATACATAAGTCTCTCGTTAGAACATTTAGATTGGGGCCAAATGAAAGATAAGGGCCAAGTTGGTGTTTTCCGTCGGTAGGTAGTAAGTGTAAAATTGACGAAAAAAAAATTTTATGACGTCAGTATTTTAAGGCAAATGAGAACATAGGCCGCGTCAAATTGCAAATGCGTTGCCAGGCCTTGGGGACTAAATTGTAGTGCATAAAGATATTCCGCTAATTACAAATAATACCAATCTATTAACACAAGTCTATATATTGTGCGTAAGTCCAACTAAGTCATGACCGAATTATCCTTTTGCTTAAGGTAATCAGACAGTGTGATCGAACAAATCCCAAGTACTTGGCCGTCAACCTCGCCCGAGCGAATCTCCGGCCTACATACCTCCCCGCAAGGACGGCCAGACCAACGCCCGCTCGGTGTGACGTCAATCTAATGCTTCTCGACGATTATTTACAAACTATCAATGTGAAGATGGTTAGATTTGACTATAATTACTATAAGAAGTGCGAGTACTGCTTCAAGGGAAAGACCTTGTTCATGGTCAGTCTGGAAAGTTGCTACTATTAGTACTATAATTATTAAATTAATTAACACAGACTTTAATATACCCCGCCAAGACAAATGTCCACGGGTTACAGTTCACTTAACTTCAGGTAGTTCGTGATCTTGTTTGCCTTCTCTAAAAAAATAAAAATACTTCTACATCGTATGGTCACTTCCAAGGATGTAGAAAATAATTGGTAACGTTGATCACTTTATAAATGAGAAGCCTGACACAGAAGATCCCTATTCACTGAAATTAAGACCTAATATCCGATTCTTCACTCCGAATGTTAAATTGTGATATCAGACATTCACATTAGTGAAGTCCAGGGAGTTGAACATCGAAATGACATTCTTATTTATTTAATTTAAGATGTAATCTATTATTACGCTCCTAAAATTACCTGTCCCTCTATTTATAACTTCTATAAAAGTACTTTACTTTTCACAACGTAATTTCGATTTAATTCGTAAACTATTGTTAACTCTCTCGAATACCAAATCGGAAACTTTGCGAGTGCTATTTCTTTAACTCTCGACACCGCCAACTTTCAACTCGAATTTACAAGTTAGATCCAGATTAAGGCATTCTGGAATTCCAACAGCAAACGCGTATCCACAATTCTAACTTTACCCAAAATATTTGAGTAAAGTTTGAACCTGATAAGATTATTATCGAGTACTCACGGCATGCAACATACAGTTAACTGCGAAGGTATCTCACCCAGCTAGACGTACAAAAATAAATCCGCTCTTGTTCTCTTTAGAATAGAGTCGTGTATATATGTCTTTATTTTGGTGTAATCACGTACTTCTTTTGTTTACTGTATGCGCGCGAACAAGCTGCAAATCACGCGCATGCGTGCAGTGAAACCAAATCAAGTGTGAACGTTTGTTGCGACACGGTGACACAACTCGGACACCGACATGTACTAACATCTTGGGTCAACAAAGTCATTTGCGGCAAGCTAATGACTTAAAACAACTGATTTAACGAGATTCTGAAGGGCAATTCCAGTAACGCTGGTTATTGGTAAATAAAATAGATATCTATCTTAGGACAATCGATCCTTTAAAGACATAAAGCCATTAGTACATAGGTACGTTTTGACTTTGTTTTTTTTTGTTTTTACATTGTACCATAAAGTATGCAATGCAATTGCATACATACAAAAATAGACTTACGGTGGAGGTCACCAACAGTTAAACAGGTGATTAGAGGTTTGACATTGCTACTTGGTTTGCAATATTACTGTTACACATGATTTTACCAACTAGAATAACCGCGTCGTCAATATACTGTTAAAATCTGTAGCTCCATTATCATAATTATTAGAGTATACGATACGCTAAGGACCATAAAAATATTTATTCTGTATAAAAATAGAAGTTAAGTCATGTAGCAAAAGCGTTATCTTAATGACCGGTTATTAATATCTGCTAATTATGAGCAATATATTATACAGGCTTACAATGAGCGTCATTATCTATTTCAACATATTGTATGTATGTGTGGTATCTCAAGTAATTAAAATTCGCAAACATGAGCGCCAATTACTCATTTGTACATAACTAGAGCACGAATTTGACCACCGAGGTGTTTTAGCCTTGTATAATATAATATAATATATCACCGGACAATCTCACACAAATTGACCTATTCCCAAACTGAAAAAAAAAACTTATACTCGTATAGAGAAATATATACTTAAATACATAGAAAACATCCATGACTCAAGAACAAATATTCACGCTCATCACACAAATATATGCCCATACCGGGATTCGAACCCGGGACCGCTAGCTTCGTAGGCAGTCACTACCAACTAGGCTAACCGCACATGTAAAGTCAGGAACTTCAAATTTTAAGCCATGATAGAACCTTTTTGCTGAAAGGCAATGATTGATTTAGTCATTTATTTCTTGTAATTTATTATTGTCATGACCGGGTTCTATGGTGACTCAACAATTGAAATCCGTAATGATATTATTACTCAAGTATTTTATTTATTTTATTTTATGATGCATTGATACTATACATAGTACATAGTCCAACGTTGTAATTGGTAGAATCATTAAGGCATTCGAAGATATATCCCTTAGATGACGACATTGCAGGGGCTCATACAAAAGATAAAACTAACTTTTTAGCGAGAGCATGTGCTTTAAACCTCTCAGTTCTCTAGTCTAGCGTCGACAGAACAGAGGAATAATTGCAACATTAAACTAACAAATACCGTGGACGTTGCAACACTATAGGATCACTCTACATTACTCTACATCAGCTAATCTCAAACTGTGCTCCGCGCAGTCCTGAGGCTCCGTAAGCCTCTGCACTCGCCACAAAATAAACCTATTTTAAAGTCGATTATTCGGCTATAAACAATGTTGCATAAAGTACTTGATTCATTAAATAATTAAAAAAGTGTCGCTTTTATAAAGATTCCGTAATATAGGTATAAGGATTCCGTCGCTAACAATGTTTGAGAACCGCTGCTCTACATAAGACGCGTAAGTATCAAACTGCTTACAAGCAAGACAAGTCCTGGATTACACTGTAAAATATTACCGCCGGGCTATCGTCTATATTAACTTTAAAATTTATCACTTAAGTATTTCCTTTAGTCGTCTAAAGCAGCGGATGCAGTATACCTCTTAATAAATTGCTTAAGACATGTCCTTTTGATTTTAAAATAAGAATATTATGTGACAGAACTCGTCGGGTTTATTTTATACGAAGATCGCGTAAAAACGCACATTCGTGCTCGAAGCATGGTTAATAGTTAGAAAAACGCTTATTTACAACTGTTAACGTTATGACAGCTCTTACTATCTGAATAAGAGCATTACCAACGATATGATTAAGATATAGAAGCAAGGTGGGCTACGCCAAGGTGAAATAAGGGCCCGTGCTTTGGTATTAGCTGTTAAAACATTTGATCTCGGGTTTTGCACGGATGGCAAAAAAAAATTAAAGGTTAGTTCTTTTGGTTCTGTAGCTCCATACGTTTGTAGTAGGTATGTTCAAAATAGTTAAAATCTCGTAAGTCAACTTTGAATCAATATTCTAATATTAGTGAAATGGCCGAAATTTGTAATACGGTGTCTAAACGCTGATTTGATGATCGGATGGTGGCAACACAGTCGTGTACTTTATAATGTAGACTTGAAAATTCAAGAAGCAGCTGATGACTTGGTAAAAGTAGTATCTACGTTCGGTAAAATAATTCACCTCAAAACCTTTTTTTTACAGAAACTTATTTGATAGTCGCCAGGCCGGTGTGTTCTGTGCGACTGACAGCGACGTATTTATTCAAGTCGAACGAGATGAAGCTGTCTTGTTTGTTAATTTATTTATTTAAATGTCAACCGTTTATTACCGGACTGTGAAATATAAAGGAGTTTATTATTGAGTGAATGTTTTCAAGCAACTAACTTTACACTTTAATTGCGAAACATTGACGTACCTACTAGCCAATACACGCCCGGTTCGATACTAAATTCTCTTAGGGCCGTATTAATAAACTGATCTTGTGTGAGACGCCCTTCACAAGATGCGTCATAAATGACAGTTTTCTATGGATTGACGTTTACTTTGACGTATCTTGAGACGGGGATCACAGTTGCGAGTTGCGACAATTTTATTAATACGGCCCTTAGAAAAGTGTCCTAGGGCAAACTATATACAACTTAGATACTTGTCAGAGTAATTGTCAAACTAAAACATTTTATTTTAAATCGTTGCTCATAAACGCCAAGCTTAATTTTACTTAATTAAAATAAGATCCCATTTTGTTGTTTTCTTCTTCTTCGTCCCTTTATTAGAATGTTGCTCGACTATTATTATAATACAAGTAAAAAAAGTTTAGTATTCTAATAAACATTTACTTTCATATTCAGTAGTAACTTTAGTAACCACTCGTACTTTGCATGGGCTGAATTACGATTCAATTATATCAATAATAACCCGACTTTATAATTATCTAGTAATTATCACTGAATAATGATTCAACTGATCGTGTTGTAATCATTTTCGGTTAGTTTCCCAAAGGTTTCCTTATATCAAGCTTGGGCGTTGCAGGAATGATTCACTATCATTGGTTTGCATGATTTTATCAATCATTCCGTATTTTAAACAAAGAAAGCTATTATTTCCTACAACCCTGATCACATCTAAATATGTGATGATTAGTCATTATCCGGCCTAAATTTTTGGAGACGAAAAAAATATATTTAAAGTAAACGCCGCAGAAATCTTTGCTAACATTCTTACTGAAAATTTAAAGAAAATAATGCCTACTGGCTATACGGAACACTAAATACCTTTGTGAAACTAGGTGACCTACTTAAAGACAATGAATATCTTAATGGAGTTGGATTACTTCTTAACTCTTATCAGACACGCAAGGGTTTTACTTTATCATCTTTTCCAAGACAATAAGATCATCAAGGAAACAAAACTTAAATTATATTTAATTACGATTTAACTCTATATTTCTAGGTTTATGGGACTTAGCAATGGTTTGAAATGTTTACTTAGATCCAAAAAATAAACAGGTTTTATTAAAACATCAATATTGGTCAATATTGGTCATACATTACACTAAATAACGATCTTGTGGTTTTTTTTATGGCATGGACAAGGCAAACGAACACAACACGGTAAGCAAAAGTGTGGAATTTAATTCTCAATATTCTCATTTGCTTTCCTAATTTTTTTTGGTTCATTTTATATCATTACGTAGACCATCCCTACATTACTAAATAAATTAATATCAATGGACAACCTAACACAAATTAACCTAGTCGTAAGCTCTAGGCATGTAGTATGGGACATAGAGAACGATAAACGTATGTTATACTGATGAAACGCATACTTAAATGCAAACAGAACAAAAAAGACTCGGGCACAAATACCCGCGTCGGTCACACAAATTTACTAAACGACTGTTAACTCCTTTGTAGTCTTCGTCAAATTTCTAACTTCAAATCTTAAGTTTCTTCTGTCTGGTTATAGATGGTGTAGTCCGTCAGTCGGTATTTTTAACCGACTTCAAAAAAGGGAGGTTCTCAGTTTTTTAACTAATATATTGACATATATTTAAATTGAATAAGGATTAACCTCCGCGCCAATGTCGTCGATACTTTACCCATCGGTAAACACGCGAGTTGCGCAAAGATTTAAAGAGCTTCTTAATGTTTAATATTATGTAAATTTCGCTCAAACATACTTATACAAATTGGTTTAAGCTCTATAGGTACCTACTTAGTAACATTTATTTGGTGGCTGTCTTGGATGTTTTCTTTGTGTTTCTTTACACATGTAAGTATATACGTTTATTGTAGTTTAGTAAATAAGTAATATAATAAGTAGTTTACTATGGGTATATTACTACTGGGTATATAATTGGGTATGGGTATATAATTACTCTGACAAGCCTAGAGCTTATTTTGGGACTAGGTACATTTTAATGAGATTGACTTCCTTAATCATTTTCCCGAGATAAAAATATAAAGAAAATTGTTTTGTTCTTATACATTATACATTGATGATTTACCATGTTACATCTAAATAAATATTAAATATTTGGTTTACTAGGTACTTTGATTATGAAAACCTACAATATTCTATAGGCGGTTCTGTTTGTGTCATAGCCTGTGACCCGCAAGACATTGTACTAGGCAACCTTCAATATGTAGGTGACAATTCCACTTAGACTTTGTTACTTATTACCGCATACCTCCATTTAAAGTACTTACTCGTTACTATTAAACATGTACTATCTTATGATTTTAAATGATAAATAGCCGAACTGGTTTGTGATAATGTACAGGTTGAGATGTTTGCATGTCATTCAATCGTATATCAACAACTGACCGTAACTTAAATTAGGGCTATGTTTATGTCGAAAATTTGATGTCCTAACTATTATACATACAACTGAGCTATAAACTGACAAAGGTGCAGACAAAGACTAGTAAACAAGACCTAAAAATAATGACGCTATCAATACATATTTGTACAACTTCAATTCAATACCAGGCCCTCAGATGTCTTTACAAAATTGACCCAATATCGCATCATTTGGCGTTGAATTTGCGAACTCAGCAAGCCATTCGTTCTAGGATACTATGCAACTTACTGCGTCTGCATTGCCACTCCTATATATTTAGAACCATTTGACTGTTACAAGCAATTTGATCTCGTTACAAATCATTATAAAATTGCTAGGTCCGAAAGTAGAAGGTCGAACATACCCCGTTATGTTATATAAAAAGTACCCAATGACAAAGATAGATTTGAATGACTTAATAGAGCATTGACGTTTTATTTATATTAATGGTTGGAGTACGTGTTACGCGTTTTTATGAAGAATGATTAGTTACAGAGAATAGGCGCAACGCAATTTAGTTACATTGACTTGAGAATTAGGGCGGCCGCATATTGAGCCACTAGTGGCTCGGCTAAGCCACTAGACGCAGCCAACAATCGCGGCCACCGGTGGCTGAGTGGCGGCCATCAGTGGCTGCCACAATTGGCTATTGTTTATTGGAGAAGCCGGCAACAGTAGCCGAGTGTGCGCGCGAGGCGAGCGACAAAATGCGGCCACTAGTAGCGAGCGCGGGCGACTACCGCAGCTTGTTGCTCAGACGCGGCCACTCAAACGCTCGGTGTACGCCAATGCTATACAAAATGTATGAAAACTCGTCCGCAGCTTGTGGCGGCCACAAGTGGCTACGCTGTGGCCGCGACTAGTGGCCTAATGTGCGGCAGCTCTTAAATCGTTGCTAACGTTTTTTTTAATCGAAACTGGAAATATTAAGATCAATGCAAAATCCAAAGTAAAGTTTATGTTTTATGTCCTTTCGAAGCAACGATTTTTCGCATAGAGATAAATTAAAATAGTTAACATTGTGTTTTCAATCACCGACGTCCCACTCGATAAGTAGTACTCTGTTAAATCCAAGGAACGTCTAATATCTGACTTCCACTTCTTAACTCGTATGACCGAAGACCTAGGGCAGTTAAATAATGGTCTCCCATTCAGTAGCACGGTTCACCGGAACATGCACTTTACCTTAGGTACTGCACTTTCCCAAGCCGTAAAACGCTTGTAATGCTGGGCCCACACTAACGAGAAACTCCGTTAAAAATCTACGCTCATCGCCTTATGCGTAGTATACATAAGGCGATAGACGTTGATTTTTATCGGCGTTTCCCGTTAGTGTGGCCTCAGCATAATGGAGTTAGCTACTTATGAGCAGACAAACGTTAATGGCACTACAATTTGTCAAAATTGTATGATTTTCCATGGAATTACAAGTAATTATCAGTTATGTTGACCTACACTTGTCAAGTTTGGTGGGATAGGGCAGCTACCGCCAGTCCCGGCGTAATTCGCACTTTGGCGCGATGCTACACTGTCGCTAAAGTAAAAGGCAGTATTTTACACAAAACTACTGTAATAACTGCAACCTCATTACTGGGTAATAAGGTTGCAATTGCTACAGTAGACTTGTGTAAAATACTGCCTTTTACTTTAGCAGGGCAGTACAGTGCATCGGCTTAAATCACTGGTGACTTTTACATGGGCTGAGTCGCGAATACCTACTATAGGAAGGGAAGCTCAGAGTAGGCACGTTCGACCTATGTACGCTGTTTTGTTAGAAAGAAGAGCGCCTTCTGTACATACATACCTAAAAACTTTTTGGTACAAATCGGTTTGACTGCAGCGAACGTTTAAACTTAACAGGAACCTATCAAGTACATAAATGTCAATGTAAATCCAAAAATAAACGTGTTGTATTGACGTATAAGACATTCTCTTCATAATACTACCCAGACATATTGTGGTTTGTCATGTTTTGCAGCTGGAATAGCAATTTCGACACTATTCCGCATTCTAAAGGTAAAATTACTGTGGCGGATTTCGTTCAACCGGATTCAGTCGGGCTTCCCACAATTGCTTGGTCAGATACAAAAGCACAAAGCTACGAGTAAATGAGTCGTTGTTCCACTTACAATTTTAACGCCAGTTACATTAAGTGGCTTATTAGTTTTTGAGTTACGGCTCTTTGTATTTAATAATTTGGACTCAATGACCGGGTAATTTTAATATGTAATAATATTGGCTATAGTTCCGTGGTTGATTCATGTATAATGACACATAGGACCATTAAATGACAGTAAAGAATTAAATGCTTCAAAAAAGATTACAGATTTTTTTCATTTAACCGTACGAGGAATGAAACTACGTACACCGATATATACCGATATTAAAGTGTAGTTAGATTAGTTTGCGGTGTATAATTAAAGGTTAAATAAGACGAGAACGACGAGAAAGATGAGACGGAACAATAGAACGCCATATAACTAAATACAACATTATTTCCAGAAACATTTTATAATTACAACTTTTTTGACATATATCATCCAGACGATCATTTTTTAAATGAATAGCGACATTCGCATTTAGTAAAGCTAAGTGCGTGTTATCGTATATTTGAGCTTGGAATGCAATCACAGTGATCGAAAAATCTGCATCGTATTTACGAGTATATTTAAATCGAGGTTACATTGCAACTAATAACTGGACCTCGCTACGTTTACAAACAACTTTTAATTTGTTTATTGCTTTAGAAATTAAATATCCCGCCATATTATTAGCGGTTTTATTTACCTTTAGTAATAATTAAGTCTATTTTAAATAGAACCCTAAAGGCATAGATAATTCCAGTAATTGGCAACGCAAAAATAGTTAAGGTAGATATTTAATTTAAGTTTAAATGGCTAGAATTGTATAAATTATATGTTTATGTTTTACTTTAAAAGTTAAATAATGATAATTTCATTTAGATTTTTTATATTTGTCACCAGGGCCCTATTCCACAAAACTTTTTAAGCGAAATCAAATCAAAGTCAAATTTGTAAAGTTTTTAATAAGTACCTACTAATTTGTATCTGTGGGGTTTGTGGGATAATAGGATATTAAATCCCTTGAAAAATTCCCTGACGAGCTGGTCTCCAAATCATTGACTAGCGAGCATAATTGCCGGCTGTGCGTATAAACCAAATTTTCGTGCGTGTAATTGTGACTCTAATCGAAGTTTTCTTCTTTGGCCAAAGTTGGTAGGTACAGATGCAGAGTTATGCCTGCAAACCTGCGGGATACCTTAAGCTCTCCGGTCAATAATTGTCGGCGAAAACACAAACGAGTTGTTAAAGAGAATTAACGCCCAGTTCGTGTTTGGTTTCAATCTAACTTGAGTTTTTCCAACGAGTATAATTGATGTGTTTACAAAAAAAGAGCGGGTTTTTTTTATTGTTTGCCAAAAGTATTTAAGTTTGGCTCGTGTAAAAACTGTTAAATTGGTTATAATAAAAGATTATTTTCTTTACTTTTTTAATTTTATTATTATTCCCGATTCCCCCTAACCAGAATTAAGGTCACAGAATAATAAACCTGATTTTCGGTATTGAGCATGCGGGGCACGGATTGTTGGGTTGCGCATACAAAAGGGTGGTGCAAATTGAAAGTTGGTCAAAAGTTCCACCTTCATCTTTCTTAGTATTTCGGGCACTTAAAACGCTATGTCCTACAGAGAGAATGATGTCCGAGATATTTGTATGACAAAGACAGATCGAAAGTGCAAAAAATCCTAGAAATAATCCTATTACGGATAGTACCTACGGCTACATTTAGGTTCGTTACACATCTCAATTACTCAACAAATAGTTAACTGGCAAGTTTTATAAAATTTTCTCGTTTGTCATTCGACTATCATTTTAATCTAAGATTATTAATAAGATTATTGAAAAAAATCCTGAAAATATGGTGTGGCTTTACATTTCCAAATAAAAAGGCTCTATCGGCGTATGTCTTTATTTGATACCTACATGCCATTTTACTGCAGATAAGTGTATTTAATCGCTAGACTCTAATGGCAATCTGGCCTTTATATTAATCGGTAGTCGATATATGGCGTACGAGACTAAGACTAATAAATGGACTCGTAACAGTCGGAAGGCGGAAGCGGGACCGGTCCGACAGGCGACGGCACGCGACGCGTGCGCATACGTCGGTGCGTCCATATGTGTGTTAATTATGAGTGTGTGCAGCCTTGCGCGGCTCTCCGTTAGCTTAGGGTTACACTAACTTTTTGAAACAAATTCAGAAGCAAAGTCTAATGGTTACTCATAAACGTATAACTAAAGTATAAATATATAATGTAAAAAATATGCTTTGGCCTTATTTTCCATTGTGACATTTGAATTTGATAGAAACTCACAACGCATACTTTAACTGATAGTTTTATTGTATCTACCTTTATGCTTTTACACAAAATGGACCGCGTCTTTATCGAGTAATAAATAAATCAATCCGGAGGAAATCTTACACAAATGAAGCCTATCCCAAACTACAAGCCTAGATCTTAATCCGTAGCAAACTTTTAATTGGGCCCACCACCAAAAACTTTTTGTAACCCAAAAAGAAGTTAAACATTGGAAATAATAGTAATTAGAGAAAAGACCCAAGACACAAAACTCGCGTTACACAATTATTTACCCTAGGGATCGAACCCAGGATCGCTTGCTTCGTAGGCATCACTACCAGACTATAACCGTCGACCGAATAAAACCCAAACTTCCTTTATCTGAATCACATAGTTGACAGCCCTACACGCGCACGCGTCCTAGACAGCGCCCGTTCACGGCGCAGGCGCAGGTACACAACACATGCAACACATTTTTATGTCACTAGCCGACGTTTCCCGTTATTCAATATTATTCATTTTGTACAGTCGTCATCAAATATATCGAAACATACAACGTGCAATACCTGCAATGAGTTATCCAAATAATAAACTGTCATTTCATGGGGGTCATCAACACTTAACAATATGTATATCAAATATCAAATTTTTCAGACTCTACTCCTGGATCCGCTTCCAAGGTCCAAACACTAAAAAGTAGATCAATGGATCTACTTAATTTCAAATTATAAGTAACTACATAATAGATAACAATACTTATCACCTTTGTGCCCTACGCGGGAATCAAAGTCAAACGAAAATCAAAAAAACAAGAGAACTACGTGACACGAACAATTAAGAAACTTGTCGTAAGCATAATACTCATATTACGTGATTTTGTATAGAAAATGTATTATCAGACACAAGGTCGACAATTATGTAAATGTACAATGACAAGGTCTGAATCGACATTAAAACGATATAACAAGTGCACATTTAAAATCGCCTTGACTCGTATTCTTGTTAAAAAGAGGAAGTGTGGACATGTCACAATACTTCTATTCACAATTAGGTAGCGTAAGGTCGCCATTGATGTCGCCGTTACAAGACTTTTTGTTGTTTTAACTAGTTTTAAAGTGCAATTTAACATTAAAAACAAGCTTTATAGGTTAGTATATCTTCTTCGCTAGCTTCACTTCGCTATCAGAAAACGGTAGATTTTCTATACCTACCTACACTCTTACTTAGTTTCTCACTTATATTAAATATACAAAATCAGGCTAACCTAAGTTAGGTTTTTTTTTTTAACTTTTACTTTTAATTTGAATGAACATTCTTTACCAGACAACCAATACAGAGCCAATTACTCTTGCCTTTAATTTACATTTATTGACGTCTATTAGCCAAACCGTAAAGACATTAAATGCTTAATAACAATCAGCCATACATAAAACAATAGCATGTCATTGCGAAAAACATAAAGCTTGATGTTTGTAGAAACATACAAAGCTTAAATGACGCAATGCCCGACAGCTTCATATAATGCAAAAATAAACGCTAATTTAAAATTACACGGAATCTTAAAGTTGCAAAATATTGTCATAATATATTACAGTATTGATGGAGTTGTACGATGCGTAAAATCGAGAGGGAACGGTATTTTTAGGCTTTCATACGGAATATTAAAAAATGCAACAATTATACATTACTGAAAATTAATAAATTAAACTATCAACATTATAAACTTTAATTTTAATTGAAAGGTGGTGGTAGGTAGTCAAAAAGAATATCAGCCACTGTGTATTTCAGAAGCTACAGAAGATGAAAAATAGCTACACTTAAGTAGAAAGTGTTTAAGTAAAAAGTTCCAAGGGAAACTTAGAATTGCGCTTGGTGCACAACCCAACTCACACTTAACTGGTTATTTTAGAGTGAAACCCGGTTTGAAAATAGACAATTCATCTTTGGCATGCATGTATTAAGTCGTCGCTTTACCGCTAGATTATTACGAAGAATCTTAACCTTACACTTTCGGCTGACGCAATATGAAATGCCTGTCTAGAACCATATCATTAAAGTCCTATTATTTAGTTCAAAATGCGGAATTCAGGTTTCGTCAGGCAAGTAACTTTCAATAACGTTTATACGACTTGCTGGTTTTAAACGTCTCCAAGGCTCGATATTTTCACATTCCTTTGACAATTTGTTATTTTACTTTTATTACTAGTGTTATCGTATCAAAATGTAATTTTACTTTATTGTATTTTGCATTATGGTACGAACTTACTTTCCAGTTAAATTTGGAAGCTTCATAGATTTTGTTTAGTAGTACGCCAAATATTTTAAGTGAACTGTAAGATAAGATCAAACAAAACCATGCGCTCGTCTTAAACAATAGGGTATAATTGCAATTAGTTGTAATGTTTAGCAAAAAGACGTACATTTTCTTACGTAGAGTTTTTGCCACTTAGGTTATTATTTTACCTAGCTCATTAGTGTACCGGAACTTAGCAAAAATGTTAAAAAAATATACGTTTCAGCAAATTAACGCTATAAAATGGGTCATTCACCGACCGCGTGTCGTACAGAAGGTCACTTTTTGCATATCGCGGTTACGGCCAGGCAAGCATCTTGAGTACATTTAACATAAAATGCGCGAACAAAACTATTCGCAATTAACGTGAGAAATGTTTTCGTGATTGTCTGATAATATTGCGCCCTTGGCCGTAATATATCAAACAATTTTGTCACGTTAACGCTTTGTATGAACACTGAGGATCGCTACACGCTTTTGTTTATAGTCAGAAACACTATTGTTTACAAGTTTATTTAACTTTACATGATTTTTAGTTTGTTTTTATATCAGTAGGTTATGTTGAGTTTTAAGTCAATTTTGAATCAGTAGGTCAATTATTGAGAATCGAGTGCTCGAATCGATAGGTTTAGGTTAAGTTTATTTATTACATGACAAAAATTACAATATAAATTTGCATTACATGTCAAAATTAAAAGGCGAGCGGTAGAAAATAAATCGCATGCGACGTATCGTCACAACCAACTCCCATCACAAAAATAACGATTTACTTATTATCACCGAGTTTGCGCCAATCTCGATAATCAGGTAATGACAGTGCTAAAAATAAGTACCTACCGTCGGCAGCGAAAACATGTTTTTTTATTATTTTTTTATTTTATTTATTGGAGAAAAAAAAGATAGAGAGAAGTACTGAAATTCTAAATCCTTAAACAATTCTCACTAAGAAGTAATAGCTAGAGGTAATGTTAGCTGTTACGGCTGTTACATTATTAACATGATAATATACCTTTTATTGATACGTGTAATTAATAGTTTGATATAATGTAATAGAAAAGTAAAAACGAATGCTTATAACTGGATATCTTTTCAATGAATGTATGAAGAAACTTGGACTAATGTTGCAAGTTAGGACACAACGGCCACTACAGGTATTTACAAAATCTCGGATTCAGATTTAGACTGGACATGATGCGAAAAAGTCCATAAGCAATTGCCTTATTTATTTTTAATTTTTCTGAAGGTTATTTTACTATCTATAAGAAAACACTTCTACTACTGTTACTAAATTGTTAACATTAACTTAAGTTATTAAAATAACTTAAGACATTATCAAAACTTTCAAACAATAAACGACCTAATTAATCTCGCTGGGAAGAACAACCTTACACGAACAAAAAATACATTAATTAACACGTTGTTACTCGCCCAAGATATTAATCGAGTCAAGTTTAATTAATTTAAGATGAACGATGTTACATTGCTCAACGAGGAAACGGGTTTTCATGATATAACATCCAGTGACGCTGTAACTCGGACAAACTTCGATAGGTACAATTTATTGGAAACTGGGTAGACTGTTATTTCGAGCCATTAAAATCGCTTATTGGCCATTAATTATATTGCAAATAATCGACAAATAAATCGATTATCCGTTTTCATTCTTCACTTAATCGCCATTATTTGTATTGATGATTTGTAAGGGTTTACGTGTTCAAAAACCAAAAGAGTCTTGTCGGGAAAGTCTGTATCTCCGTAACAAGATAATTATATGACATTTTAGTCAAATAATGATACACTAATCTAAAGCTACAAAACTCAATTAAAATTCAAGCCTGATTCGCGTAACACAGTAAAAGTACTTGATGGTGAAAAGGTTAAGCCACTAACTAGTTTCCATCCTGTATTGTGCAATAAAAAAAGCCATATAAACAACGCGTGAAACGGTTACTTTTGATGGTCGTGCTAAGATATCCCTACAGAAGTAATTATAAATAATTATAAATCCCTACAGAAATAAGTACACAATTAATTAAGTCTTTTTCTACGAGACAAAATGTTTAGAAAATTATTTCGGGGTAGATTATTTAGTCGGATACAAAGAGATATATTTTCAGTGAAACAAAAACCGATGATTTGCTAAGTTCGCGGGAATCCTATGGATATGAGTACGGAAAGAACTTTTCAAGAGAAGCCTAATAAAATCAGAAGTCTACGGTTTGCAAGAGATAAAAATATACTTATATAGTATTAAGTAATGAAACAGACTGATGCACATTGGAATTACTAATGCACTTTTTATAACATTTATGTAATTGAATCGAAAATTCTTGACAGATTATTGTAGGTATGTTTCCAATATTCAAAACGCGGGTAGATTTGGATTTGGCAAGTTATAATCCGAACTCTTCAAATCTATTCGTGGTTTGAACATTAGGAACGAACCTATATGAAGCAACTTAACTAAAGGTTGACCGAAGAATTGTTAATTTCGCTTGAAAATACCAAAAGCGAATAACCGAAGCACAACTCATACGTTATTTGGTATTGCAAGAGCGCTATGAATTGAAGATGAAGTTGAAAGTTAATTCACGTAAGTGTTCAAAACGCACAGCCACCAGCAAAGTGACATAACGTGATATTTTTAAACTTATGAAAGTGGAATTTAGCAAGTTGAGTGCCATTCTGCCTTTAGATAGCTTTAAACATAAAAGAAGTCTTCCGATTTCAGATTTAAATTTAACTTTAAAAATTCAATCGTAAATTGTGAACTGAGTAAGTCAAGCAACGTTTACCGGTATTTTAAGGCAGATCCAAGAAATGAAGAAAAATACAGCTTAGTGGAAACTAAGATTGACCGCTAACCTTGGCCGTGTCACAATCTAGGTGAATTAGACGAAGTTATTTATGATGGATCTTTAATTTATGACTTTAGTAATACACATTTTTATTTTTCCGATGCAGCAATTTATAGAATGTATATGCCTTAACATTTGCATAAAATCATATAATTAATCCGCTACATTTCTTGCCAATGTGTTGCCATATTATGTGTAACCATTTACCTACGAGTAAACTCTCGTGTCGATAATTTACCATCATTTTAATATTGTTTAAGATCCTCATATAAAGTAACAGTAAATACGTAAGTAGCCTAGCAATTAAGTTAAACATTAATTACGTTCTGAGAAAATAAGTAAACATCTAAACAAAACTATTATGCAAAAGCTGTATAATTACATCATACTAGACTAAAGTTTAGTCTTAGTAATACTAAACAATACCCGCAATTGCATCAATGGAGTGCTTTTATGGAAAATTTAATGCCTTGATAAGACAACCGCTTACACGACATTTGAATTAAGAAATTTGCTCTATATAACCAGTTTTGGGAACCATTTTGTAAGATGCATTGGCGAGATCGCTCGATAATTGCAGCTTTTCTGCGCTACGTGGGACTGAGTGGAAATGATTCTATTGAAAATTGAAATATCTTCAGTCCCGATTTATTAAAAAAACAAACTAAGCAAACTATGGTGTAAATAAAAACAGCGATTTACTCTTATAATTATGAGACCAACAACAGTGACTTAAAGAAATACTTCATTATTGTTCTTATATATCGCGAAAACATTGTACTTAAATAAAATAATAAATAAATATCAGGGACAATCTCACACAAATTGACCTAGTCCCAAACTAAGCTCTAGGCTTGTACTATGGGTACTAGACAACGACAAACATTACTTATGTAGAGAAATACATACTTAAATACATAGAAAACATCCATGACTCAGGTACAAATACTCGCGCTCATCACACAAATATTTGCCCATACCGGGATTCGAACCCGGGACCGCTAGCTTCGTAGGCAGGGTCGCTACTAACTAGGCTAAACGAGTCGTCAAAAATATCGTCGTTAAGAATATTTAATTTGACGTATAAATTTAGTTAATAAGTTAGAAGAATGCTAAATTTATAATCACGTTTAAGAAAATTACATGAACATTTATTTTTAATTAGATTTAAGAGTAATTTAATAAGTTTGGACAGCAGATAGAATGCACAGATAACGAATGGCATTCAATTCTACGTACAATAACTAGCAATCGTAAGATGCGTAACTAATCGCTATAAGTACTTTCAGCATCGCAAAAGAATGCTCGATAACAATCTGGTTAATGTGTTACTTCAACTCGTTGACAATCAATTAGTTTTGTTGCTCAGTTTAAGACAAAGTATTAATCTTAAGTGTTGTAATGTTTGCCCACGATACGTTTCGCAATTGACTTTCGAGATTTTCATACGTTTATTAAAATTATATCGCGGTGCCATCGGCCAACCTAAATCCTTGACAATTTTCTCACACGGTTTGAAGATAATTGATTGTAATTTACACTTATCCTGCCGACAATTGACTAAAAGTCAGTTAAACCTACAAGACACAATATTAAAGTCTACAAAAAAGTGGCAAAAGAAACGGAATTCAAACGGCCCTTTTTAGATGTTCTTAACTGCCGTTTGAAATGTTTGAATACAATAGTGGTATTACGATGTTACAACGTAAGACGGATTAAACGTTTTGTATGGTTTTATTATACAACTGACATAAAGACATTATTTATTTCTATTACGTTACGGAGTTTTCTACATAATATTATTTCGGATTATTTATTAACACGTTTTTACCATATAAATAAAATAAAGAAATGGCGGAGTTAATACTTGATGGTATTTTTACCAGTTAAACAAAGGGCAAACTTTTATTTACTTATTTTTGATATTTTTCATAGTAATACATTAGCCCGTTTTACAATTTTTTTAGGGATTTCGTAGTTTATTGTGAATTTTGTATGAACGTATATTTTAGTTTTCACTATGATATTTTTATAATTGATATGTGTATAAAAAAATGTTGACAAAACTTACGATTGTGGTGTAATTATTCATTTTCACACTGTCACACAGTTCACTGCGGGGGTGGAGGCGCGGGCGCACTTAGCGGCGTTCTCGGCAACTGACGATCACCGAGCCTGCAACCAACGGTCAGCGGTGGTGGTATTTAATAGATCACGTATCACTGCCTTTTAGTCTATGGATCACGCCTTCGTAACTTTTCAGAATTAACCTTGGCAGTGCTCGGAATTTTAATTATAGTTACAAAATATTGAATGTTGCGTACGGGTGTTTGCGGAGGGCGATGGAGGCGGTTGTAAGCGCTTCAGCTGTGGAGAGCTGTTATATAGGTTAGAGCAAGGCCTTGCGCGAGCGCACGCACCCGCCCTGCGTGGCTCCGCCCGCCCAAACTTTATCACAATGTAAAAAAAAATTGCACTCGTTTATTAGCGAAAAAAATAATGCGGGGTTTTTTTACTGTGTTTTTTTTTTTTGCTTTATTGTTGACTGCGTTTAAGACACAAAAAAGGATGTAACAAAAACATCCAACAATATCAATACAAAGTATAGTGGAATTTCTATTGTTTTTTTGTAAATCTCGTTGACCAGATTTAAAGCAATTTAATAGGTATAATTTATGCAAAATAATGAATAAATTGTTTTAATTCGGTGCGTGACTTATTACCACCAATTTCAATTGGTGTGAGAACGATACAATTATGGTTAATCATTTCAACACATTTTTTTTATAATTACTATTAGTTTAGTAGTAATAAATTGTTAATTTTGCCTTGTTACTGAGAATACAAATAATGTATTCAATCAGCGCGCCGGTACAACACTGTTCTTTAAATCATAACATTTGAAGTATTTTACCCAAACCTTATATAGGAAACCCGACTAATACAATGAATATCCAAGTATGTGAGCCCTTTTATAGTAGGTACGTATATATTTAAACTCTTAAACTATTGAGAAAATAATATTTTGTGTCTTGTAATGTTATTTGTCGTTCTATAAACGTTTTTGTTTCTCTTTCTTTCACTTTACTTTTTATCCCGTAAAAAAGGCTTATATATATATATATATATATATATATATATATATATATATATATATATATATATATATATATATATATGTCTAGAGTCGCGTTGTACTTGTAATTTTCACAAATATACTTTACTTTTGTATGGAAAGAGAACGTACATTATCAATTAGGTACTTCAAATGTTTTCGAGAATTTTCTCCAAGAAGATTTCTGTTGGGAATGTTCTTTAGACATTTAGATATTTTTTTAATTATAATCTTCAGTGTTAAAGGAAACGCGTGTAAATTTATTATTATGCGTTATTATAGCTAAAATCAAAGCTGAATCACCAAGTTACCAAAGTTATAATCGAAGTTTGTAACTATTGTGCGACAATGACTAGTCAAGATGCGTTTCGCTAACATGAGCATTTCTCAACATTTTGGCCACGGTGAGTGACATGTCCAAATAAAAAAAAAAAAGAATAGTGCCAGAGGTTAGAGTACTTGAAACCTAATGTGTCCCATACAAATATTTTGGGACACATTAGGATATTATTTAATTACAGCATAGTTTCAAGTACCTACCTACTCTAACGTCTGGCACAAACATTTTTAAATTTAGACATGTCACACACCGTGTCCAACATTTTGAGAAATGCTCACATAACGATTTTTGAAAAATTACCAAATGCAATCGACGTAAGCTAACGATCAGTCGCGTGAGTCGCTTATGACAATTTCATCCACTTTGTTGATTTTTATTTACTGTGGACACCTCACTTAAAAGTAGCAATTATAGGTACTTAAGTGGATTTAGGATCCTTTGACAGCTCATATAAACTCGCATTTCATTTGTTTCTATAACTTTTCGACGACGTTCAGCACCCGTATTACGGTCACCTTAATCGCTTTAAGTGTGGATAAATCATCCGTCACTCTCGCTCTTACATACTGGTCAGAAAGTGACAGTTATTTTATCCACGTTTATCCACATGATAAACACAATCATAATAGACCCGCTGTATTTTAAATGATTAATCACCTCTTTCTATATCCCTCGCTTGCGAGTACAGAGTGTTTTAAATAACGAAATACGGCTATCACAAGGGTCATCTTTATTCGATCCAGGTAAAAATGATACATTTACCTTTTAAAGCGAAAATATTAAATTGAACAAGTTGGTGTGTGCTTCCGCAATCCGCATGTTCGCGGTGATAGACTGACGTGGGCAACGAAGGTCAATGCCCTCAGGCTGGGATAGTAACTCGCAATGCCAGTGGCTGGGGCATTCAAAAGCATGTGTTTCCATGCACGTTTTTGAAGCGTGCTTGATACTGTACTGTATCAGGATTAAATGATGCATGCCTTCTTAGGCGAGTGACACACGGTGCGATGCGGCGCGCTCCGCGTGTGTTATTTGAAACAAAAAAAATAATTAAACCCGACTGGCGACTCGTATGACGCACCCTTACAATTTTTATATAGCCTATGACACTCGCACGTTTTTGATAAATCATATGGCACCCCATTCATTAAAATCGACCTTAATAGTTCAGAGCTAGAGTGGAAATTCGATTGGAATACATACGTAGACTGTTAAAATCATTACCTACCCTTCTTTTGGCTTCGCTCAGTCATGTAAAAAGGAATAATAGATGTCGACCAAAGACGACGCGATTAGCGTAGTTGGCTATGACCCTGCCGACGAAGCTGGCGGTCAGGGTTCGATTCCCGGTAAAGGCAACATTTAGTGATAAGCGCAGACATTTGTACCTGAGTCTTGGATGTTTTCTATGTATTTAAGTATGCATTGTTTGCGGCGCTTCTTCTCAACAGTACAGTGGTCTCCTCTGGGGAAGCGCTGATAGACTCAACATGTGAAAGTGCCTACTTACAGTGATTTTCGTTTTCATTTTCATAGATAGGTATTTCTATTTAGTATGATTAGCGTTGCCTAGCATGCATACAAGCTTAGTTTGGGACTAGGTCAATTTGGGTGAGATTGTCCTCTGATATTAAATTGTTTTATTTATTTTTATGGGCTGTGCTATGGGCTGTGCTATGGACTTTCTTATTGTTGTCCCTAATAATTTGGCAACGCATGGTACTTAAAGAGTATCAGCATGGAGATTCCAGAATATTCAGGTGTTGTTTAGAACCTTGATTGAGGTCCTAAACAACAGAGTAAAAGACTTTAGATCTATCTACTTAATCATAGTCCTGAGGTATTTTCGGCTACTTTTTTACTTTTAAGGCCTCCCACAGACCACAAAGTACCTATTAAATCTATATAAAAAAATATGTTCCCATATCACATAAAAACAACATTGCAACATTGCCATTTGCCTTAGTGAGAATAATTTGTTAAACATGAAACCAGCATTTTCGTTTTAATGCAACAAAAGCCTGGGAATCGTAACAAAATTAACACTTCAATCAGATTACGATGAGAGCTTTATTGGACTAACTTTTATGGCATTTTAATTGATCATTTTGAAATTCAAATATTTATTATTCGACGTTTAAGAACAAACAACTTAATTTTAAGGTTGTTTTAATATGCATGAGTGTAACATTATACTCAGTTTTTTAATAAAAGTTACTTTAAGTGAATTAACATTGAATTTGATGTAACAAATTATTTAGATATTGGTATTATGTGGTTTATTATTTCTTTAAGCGACTTTCCCCTAGCTTTTGTTGAAAAGCGACATTTGAGAGCGGAGAGCCTATAGTGTAAGTTGTGCGTCATTTAACGCCTCGTTCGCGTCTGCGTTTACTCTCTATTAGTATGGAAATGTGACAGCGCCCCTAGCGGCGCGTATTCGAAACATTTGACAGTTCCATACGAAGTGACACTTTTACACAAAAGCGCTCGAGACGGAAAAACGTTGCAAAACTTACACTAGGTCCTCTGATAGCAAATTTAACGATGTCAAAAACATATTTCTAATTGCACCGCTGTGACAAGGTAGCGAAGATATATGTCGGATACAACCACCCCTTAGATAGGTACCTACCCCGGATCATCTTAATTAAGGTCATAGTCGTGATTAAATAACCTAATAAATAAAAAATGCTGATGAGTCTAACATAACACGCTTAATTAAAGCATTCCAAATTAGTATAGGTTATGTAGAAGGACGTTCTCGAGTGAGATGGCATGTTAAAAGCCATATAAAATCAACGTAAAACAACGGTATGGAAGCTTAACAGATTAGGTCAGCTTACAATTTAGCCCTTATTCAAAATACTTAAGGTTATATTTAGGTATATAATTTTATGGTACCTATCATCATCAAGGTTTCGCAGCGCACGTTAGGTACGCCATATAATGACTTGTTATATTATTGTAATTTTCATAGGGATCTCTAATTTTTTACCCGACTGCGGTGAAGCCCAAAAGGAGGGTTATTTCTTTGACCAGTATGTATGTAATGATGTATGTCCGTTCCTATGTCCGCTCGTGACTACTCAACGGCTCAACCGATTTTAATAAAGGATACGTCATTAGATTCGTCTTGATAGCGCGAGTACATAAAACTAAAAAAATATGAAATACTAGCTGTCCGTCCGCGACTTCACCTGCGGAGAGTCAGTAATTCTCGTAAGTTAAAATATAGCCTATGTCCACACTGAGAGTTCATTCTAAATGTTGGTGAAAGAGTTTTTGAAACCGGTCCTGTAGTTTTTGAGTTTATTCGCTACAAACATACAAAAATAGAAATCTTTCCTCGTTATAATATTAGTGTAGATAGTAAATTATTTAAAAAATTCTAAAAACCCGACTGCTTTCAAAACTATCAACTAAAAATCTAAAAATAAGTCCTATAGGTAATTTAAAGAATACTATAACTTAAATGGTGGAAAAGGTATTGCAGGCGGGGACAAGCAAATAAAAGGAATATATATATATATATATATATATATATATATATATATATATATATATATACATATATATATATATATATATATATATATATATATACATATATATATATATATATATATATATATATATATATATATATATATATATATATATATATATATATATATATATATATATATATATTTTGTTGTAAACATTTAAATGTTTGCACTTAAAGATCTCTTCCACCATTTAAGTTATATTCTTTAGATTATAGGAATTCTTTTTAACTGTTCATATGATATTTTGAAAATAAAATACATACCATGTTACTGGCTGATAATGTAGGCTTTCTATATGTGAAAGAATTATTAAAATCAGTTAAGTAGAGTTTGAGTTTATCTATTACAAACAAACAAACAAAAAATCCAATCTTTCCTTGATTCAATATTAGTATAAATTGAAGGGCAAACATCTTGCACCTTCACAAAGTTTCACATTACTTAATAATTAATAGGACTACTTGTCTCAAAGCTGCCAAGTGATATGTATGTATAATGATTTTAGATATGTATGGCTAAAGGAAGAGCATTCGCGATACGTCAAGATACAGCGTATCGTTTTAATTATTTTACCACGTATTGAATCAACTAAAAATACGTGAAAGTTAAGGTTACACAAAAGCCTTAATAATACCCGATAAGTCAACGAAATTGTCATTAATCTTGAACTTGGAATTGACAACATTGACCCAAATTTTACAACTCAGTGAATGAACCTCCGCTAGCAAACCGTGGCCGACTCAATAGGAATGTGCACGGAACGTTTTTTGTGATTCTCTATTACTTTTATTAAATGAGTCTTGGATCATCGGAAGTGCGACCTTCTTTGTGATTACTGAGAAGCACGTAATCAAATCAAACTAACTGTCATCAAATAAATATCAGGACATAATCTCACACAAATTGATTGTCCCAAACTAAGCTCTAGACTTGTATTTGCGGGTACTACGATAAACAGACAACGATAAAGATAAAGACTTATAAAGAGAAATAAGTACTTACTTAAATAAATAGACTCAGGAACAAATACTAGCGCTCATCACACAGTCATTTGCCCTTATTGGGAATCAAACCTTGGACCGCTAGCTTCAAAATTCAAAATATTTACTGAGTAAATTGACCACGTGCGGGCTCTTTTACACGTCGGTAACATGGAGTGGATCTACTAGTGCTTCGGACAAGACCATCATTGCAGAGAAGAAGCGCTGCAAGAAACTCTAGCAGAAGGTCATTTTTCTCCGTAGACAGGGTCCCACCAACTATGCTAATTGTCGTCAAATTAGAAGTTGAAATACGTGTGATCCCAACAGTGTGTGCTCTCCTCTACGCTCCATATATCTTGTGTTGGCATTCAACGCCTTGGTAGAAGCCACGCGAAATTGCAGTCGATTTTTTGATCTACATTAAAGGCAAAAAAACACAAAAACGTAGAACAAAACCAAAAGAAGTCTCCAAAAAAGAAGTCTCCTACACACTTTAGGGGCATATCAATTTACTGATCTTACGTTAGAGGCCCGTTTTAGGACGAAGACGCGTCAAAGAGAACTCATTTTCTGACGTGAGTTTGACCCTTAGCACGAACCTAAAGTAACGCATCTGACGACGCGGTTGGCCTAGTTGGTAGTGAACCTGCCTACGAAGCTAGCGGTCCCGGGTTCGAATCCCGGTATGGACAAATATTTGTGTGATGAGCGCGAGTATTTGTTCCTGAGTCATGGATGTTTTCTATGTATTTAAGTATGTATTTCTCTATATAAGTATGTTTATCGTTGTCTAGTACCCATAATACAAGCCTAGAGCTTAGTTTGGGACTAGGTCAATTAGTGTGAGATTGTCCCCTGATATTTATTTATTTATTTATCTGCGTAAACTGGTTGCGTAATCGACTGCTTATTGGCTTTAGGCCGTCCTCGATTAACTCAACCACTTTACGCAGACCCCTTAAATTTGTTTCTTGTTACTACTGGGTACAGTTTACATGAAAGTCGTAAGTTAAGACCCTTAGTGAATGGTTTCTTGTTTAGCGAGATCATTTATACAAGTGGAATATTAAGGATAATAATAAGTGGATTATTTTTACGTCTTCGCCAAAACCAAATAATAAATCCAATACGTTTAACCCCCAGAACCTAGCAAAACACGGACTCACATTTACAAATGACTGGAATGGACTGAACTACAAAATCAGGCCAATAGGTACTTATTCAATAACAATAATATACTCGTACAATCCATATCTTCCGGTATTGTGAAACTTAAAAGCTAGTCGTGTTCTTTCCTAACTTGCACTTAACCTTTTTACTTTAAACGTAGGTACCTAACTTACGAAGTCAACAAACACACTAACAGGGGGGTTACCCAAGTGACGACAGCGTCAGCGCTTGTAGAAACGCTAGTATTAGCGTTCCTTTTCCCTTTCTTAACGTAGGCGAGCGCTAGACGGATAGTGTAGTAGTGTCTAACGTGTGTAGAAACGAATGCCGCTGGGCTATAGACTCTGATCTTTGAGGCTCCCCAATTTTCGTATCGAGTTTAAAGACAAAATAAATATTGCTATAGTCTTATTTGACAATCAGATTTTTTTGTGGATGGACAATATGCTATTGTTGCGATGCACCGTTACAGCTTGCCCCGTTGCAGCTTGGCGTGACCCAGTGGTGACCGAGGCGCAGCCAACCCGGGTGTTTAGCTAGGCAGGCCGAGCGGCAGCAAGGCCGGCTGAGTCAGAGGACAATCAGACCAAGCAAACTGACTTATTTATCTTCTAACTAGGATCTTTCCACTCTCGCGTACTCAGCTGTTTGAATGTGCGAGTTCACACACTATGTTCTTCCTTCACCGTAAGAGCATCAGGTTCTGAGCCTAAGGTTAGGAAAACTAATTGGTACATGGTATCCGCTGGGGCCTGAATTGGGAACCTGACGATCACGAGTCGAAACCCACCAGGGTGAGCAATCCAAATAGGTCAGTGTGGAGAAATCTGAAACTAAGACATATGGAGATTTGTTTTATGAACTAATACTTTTTCAACTGGATTGCGCACCATGTAGGTATGTTTCGTACATGCTTTATACACGAATACGGAGTGTTTAGCTAAAGCTGACAGGTTCTGTCAGACAGACAACCTTCACCTTGCGGTTAGCATCCCGATCAACCGAGACGACAAAAAACTATACTCACAGAAGCATAACAATTCAAAACACGCCATTAACAACACTACGCATCACGACTTAAAACTGCGAATAGCCTATCCTAAATGTTGATTTTAGGTATTATACTCCTAGTAAGTGATTGTGATTAACTTATAATCACTTCATTATTTGACAATGGAGCCAAGTTCAGTAGGGCTGCCGATCAGGCATAAACTTCGCTTGTTTGGTTGTTTAGAAGACAATGCTTAGGAAAATTATACGTTTCTTGCGTTTGTAAGCGCGTGCCAATATAGCTAAATCGTTTCAACCTTGTGTTGCATAATAATTTGCGTAAGAAATTTCGAAGAGGTGACGTTACGGGAGTGAGAAGCCTGGCAGTTTCCTCGCTCAACGTAATTGGCAATTCAGCGAGGAAATGCTGCTAGCATCTTCAGGGGGTAGCTATTACTTTATCGAAACACCTTTCATCGAACGTATATTTTTGCAGAATTTTCATTTCGCAGAAATTTCATTTCCTCGTGCAGGAGTTATAACTTTTTGTTGGTCACAGGTCTAACCTAACCTAACCTACGTAACCCATGCTTAAGATAACCTGAAAACAATAAGGTTTCAGCAGAAATTAGCTTTCGATGAAATGAAATTCGATGAATGATACGTTCGATGAAGTGAAATTAGATAAAATCATGAAATACCATCTTCGGGACAATGCTGCAAGGGCAGTTTTAAAATTTGGCATCTATGGGTATATAAATTTAGCATCTATGGGTATATAAATAAAAATCAATTGCCGAACGCGCATAACTTGAGAACGGCTCGACCGATTTGGCTAACTCTTTTTTTGTTGTTAGTGAGGACAAGGTTTGTACATATGTAATTTTTTTTTATTGC
This sequence comes from Tortrix viridana, assembly GCA_963241965.1. Lineage (NCBI taxonomy): Eukaryota > Metazoa > Arthropoda > Insecta > Lepidoptera > Tortricidae > Tortrix > Tortrix viridana. The sequence goes on along the minus strand of OY725179.1, from coordinate 5,364,733 downwards.
ACCTGGCCAGGGCGGGCCGCTAGTGGTTTATAATGATATATTTAGTAATATGATTCGTTTTACTTTGTTATATTTGTAGCTGTTATTTCTTAAGTTAGGTATAGAATAAATAGATGACAAACACAAGTGACATTCAATCTCACACAAACCGTGATGCGTACACGCATTTGACCCCCGACGCAAAACAAAGGAGTGTTATAAATAAGTTTAACGTGTGCATCTATGTATTTATTTAACGGTAACAGATAAACCGATTTTGATTTAGTTGATTTTTGTTTGAAAGGTGCAGTTATAATCGAGTGTTCTTACAGTGTTTTTGTTTGGTTCAAATCCGTTAAACCATTTAAGACGTATGAGCTCTGAAGGTAGAAGTCCCAATTTTGTCGGGGGTTTTCATCTATTTAATAGTTTTATTGTGACAGAATATTACATTAGACAGGAAGAGTAAGAAAAAAGTTTAACTAACCGCCTGTTTCATAATCGTCAAGTAAAGCATATCTGTCAAATAAATTTAGCCCTTTCCCTTTTTTGCACTTGAAAATAGACAAGGAGAGGGCAATCTTTATTTGACAGATGAATTTACTTGTCGATTGTGAAACAGGCCCTAAATAATACATTATACCTCTATCTACACTAGTAGTAGAATTAACTGAATAAGCTAGGCGAATATATGATGTTAAATTTATCTTTCAACGCAGTTTACCATATTCACGATCACCTCTTATCGAACTATGCTTATTTAAATTGTTAAATTAAAGTTTTATCTCTCGACCTCCAACTAAACAAATATAGTGCACCTTGTCACCACTTTTTAATTAACTTTTAAATGTAAAGTAAGTAAAAGTAGCGCAGTAACGTGTATTTTAAGATAATATTAAGCCGGAAGGAAGGAAGGGACCTTGCTGTCACTTCCGAGGCTCGCTGGACCGCTGGCTGACCTCCTTACACTACTAATAAGCGGAATGTATTGATTTTTGCTAAATATTTATGCGAATTATAATATCATTCGAAAACAGCGACCTAACCACTAAGCAGTGTCCATGGCTAGCTTCCGTGTCGAACGACAGAAAAACACGTTAATAAATTCACTTATTCTTATCTGTTTTTAGGGTTCCGTACCTCAAATGAAAAAAACGGAACCCTTATAGGATCACTTTGTTGTCCGTCGGTCTGTCTGTCTGTCTGTGTGTCTGTCAAGACCCTTTTTCTCAGGATCGCGTGGAGGTATCAAGTTGAAATTAATATCAAATACTTAGGTCTGCAATCCCTTGGATCAGTGAAAAAATCTAACATCTAAGTCAATGCAATCAAAAGATACGGCCGTTTATGCCGAAAATTCAAGGGAATCTCAAGGGAATCAAAACCTATAGGGTACTTCCCGTTGACTTAGAATCATGAAATTTGGCAAGAAGCAAGGTATTATGGCACAAGTAAAGGAAAAAATCCGAAAACCGTTAATTTGTAGTTACATCACATAAAAAAAAAACCAGTATAAACTGACACTCACTAAGTACGAAAGTGCATATTACTTATTGCGTGTCAGTTTATACTGGACTTTTTTATATTGTACTCCCGTGATTAACGAATTATTTAAATGCCTACAAGTTTGTGCGGAACCATCAGTGCGCGAGTCCGACTCGCACTTGACCGGCTTTTTTTTTAGATAATTTGCCTGCAATTTCGTCCAGTTAGAACTCGTTTATAGTATATATTCCTTCGTAACAAAAAATATCACAAATAGTACAATTGGCGGACTTAATGCCTAAAGGCATTCTCTACCAGTCAAACACATGCTTAACAGAAAACAATAAATAACAGGTTTATACTCTTATAAAATAAATACCTTTATTTTCTTGTTAAGGTAAAGTAAAAGGTGCAGTCAAACAATAGTAAGTACCTAGGTTAACAATGATTGTTAAGCTTACTAATCGTACTTAATTATACGAAAAAATTATTCTAATTATTCTCATTAAAGTCAAGTAAAGACAGATTGCAGTCTGTACCTACCTACGTGTTATGCTAATATCCAATTAGTGATTGATATAAGTATGTTGCCATGTCGTGACTAACAGCGGAACCGACTAAGGATTTAGTTAATAGATGATAGTTAATCGATAGTCTAGTTCCGCGTAATCAGTCACTCCTTAGTAGGCGATCATTTTTCATTCGGATATATCATATTAGTCTAAATGTAGGTATTGTACGTTGCCTTATTTTTTATTCATCAAGAAATTAATTGAATCGCGTGGGCTTAAGACTTGTGTATCATAGTAATCTCATAGAAGGTTGCCATTTGTTTGTAGGTAAAGCTAATTAAAGACAACCTACGTCTATTCGAAGATCGTGGAACGCCGATGGATGCGATTAGCACAAAACGATCCTTGGAAAAGGCTTGCGACCAGCGGTGGAGGTCCTTCGACTAATAAGATGATCGCGCCTACCCGATAATTCTATAAGTACATTTTTTTTTTTATCAAACTGCTACCCGTTAAACTGTTCATCCGTGTCTTGTTTTGACTTAGTCATAACATTGCTTATCTTGTCTTGTCTTTCATGTACATAATGACCCTTCCACGGATACACTTCGACCTTGTACGAGCCTAGTGTGTACCTCTCTTACACACTCAGTTGTACGAAGGTGTAGGTTTCCTCACGATGTTTTCCTCTACAGTAAAGTTTGAAAAATTAAAATTCAAAAGGGGCCCATAACCTGACCTACCAATATAAAAACATAATAACTATAGAGAAGACGAAACAGCGTGGTTCTGAGTTGCCAAATCTGACGTCATGGACGCTGCTGTTTGCCCTAGAACCGCCGATAATGTTCTTAAATTAAAAAGCTCATCGGTACAGGGAGTGGATTTTTAAATCTCACTAATTATTATTGACCGCGAAAATCACTCAATAATCTCGCTTAAGAATGGATGGGGACACACGTATTTGATATGACAGGCATGATAACTTCAGTCACTAGCGAGACTAAACAATAAGAACTTCTAGAAAACTTTAGTCACCGGATAGATTAAAAAATCGACCAAGATACAGGTCAGGTCAGAGTAGTACTTGTGTTTTTGTAAAACCGATGAAAGCATTAAATAAATGATATGACATTGTTTAACTGTAACCCAAAAAAGGGCCTACGTGACCATTCGTTCAATGCGATCGAGTCTCAGAAAGAGGTATTTGAAATGAAATGTAAAATTCACGGCTGACAAATCGATTGTAGCTATTAATTAGAGCTACAACGAGACACGCAAACAGTAGGTTTCCCCGGTTAATTGTGAAATAAGTAAAATTACCTTCCATTCGCTTTTCTTTCATTCATTTTATAGGTACAAACTAGCTTTTGCACGCTACTCCGGTCGCGTAAAAGTAGTGTAGGCACATTATCGAGCTTGTTTTGGAATAACCAACTTTATCTCTGCCTGACTCAAAAGAACTAAGGAAAATAGCTTACTCATACGGCCTCAAGGAATACCCGGTGTTTAACGCACGATCGAGCGAGAAAATTATAAGCTTCCCACATTATTATTTAGGCTTCCCTTGACCGTATGACTGCTAATTATTTTACCTCACGAATACCCATAGCGTCTGTCGTGCCGGTAATCTTGAGTCCTTTGCATGCAAACCAAATCACCGTTCAATTGAGTTGTTATAGACAATTATATTAGGCCTCATAAATTTATATTGTATCCGGTTGACCCGGTTAGGCCTGGGTAATTCTTCGCGATCAGTGTGATTTGGTAGGAAGAGAAAGATGTTTAAAAATCGGATTGTGGTGGTCAACTTTCCGCTTGCATCCGGAAAGGTGGGCTAGTGTAGCCACCAAGTGTGTGCAAGATGGGCAGCGTAGACCGCAGCATAAGGTTGCCTTTCCATAGAACCGGAGACGAGCGGTGCGGAGAGCAGCTGTGTAGGAATCGACTAATCACATTGGTTGTAATCCACATCTCGTGTCCGCTCCGCTTCAATGGAAACAGTCAGGCGAAGACGAGCAAGAGAGAGACTGGCAAACTCTACAATATGGGAGGAGAGACCGGGGCAAACACAGCTTAGAAAATAATAAAGAAAAACAGAGAAGAAACAAAAACATTCTGCATCTCTTTTCATTATTCCTGAAGAAAGAGAATTCCAAACAAAGTCCGTGGTTTGTGGTAAGAGTACCCACTATGGGGTAGTGTAGTCACCAGCAATAATATATTATCCAACATTGCGCTTAAAAATATCTGACACGCTCTTATGCCTTATGGATATGTTATTGCTGGTGACTGTCCTAGACAACATTGTACATAATTAGGTACTTCTTCTTTTTATGGTGCCACTCCACTACTTAAGGTTAATAAATATATTATTATTATTCACGGAGCGGCTATTCAAGGCTAAAATAACCCAGTAGTATCACTGCGACCAGAGTTGATCTATTGTGATCGCCACAATCTACAGTTCTCCGCTAAGTCCTGTTAATTCTAGGAATTGCAGGACTTTTTTGGCGCTGAGATACTTGATCTCCTCTGGGCACATTATGTACTTTCCCAATGAGGAGCTACGATGACGCATTATGGTCGGGCAGACGGTGAGAATGTGCAAGGGTGTTTCCTCCGCCAGATGGCAGAGCCGGCACAACCCTGTGTCACTTTTCCCATCGTCTGCATGTGCTTATTTAGGCTACAGTGCCCTGTAAGCACTCTAACTAGGTTGCGAAGATTGTTCCTACTTAGCGCCAAGGCCTCCGTAGCTGCCTTTTTGCTAAATGCTCTTATAAGGGCCTTGGAATGGTTTAAACCTGGAGTTGCCCTCCAATGTTGAATGGTTGCATAATAGAAATATGTCCGCAGGGTGAGTTTTGTTAGGCTTTTGGGGATGCCACAGAATGGCTCCGGTCCAAACTGTGTTCCCTTAGCTCCTACTCGTGCAAGTTCGTCCGCTTTCTCGTTGCCGACGATGCCAGCATGCCCTGGGACCCATCGTAGGATTACCCTGTTTTTTGCACCCAGGTTGTTTAAAAGTTGCCTGCAGTTCTCGACCAGCCTTGAGTTCATGACATCAGGGGTTAGAGCCAAGAGAGCTGCCTGGCTATCCGAGTGGATATAGATAGTACTGTTGAGATAGTTGCTTCGCAGATTGGCTGCCGCACACTCAATTATGGCGTACGCCTCCGCCTGGAACATGGATGAGTATTTGCCTAAATTCAAGCTTAACGCCTTTTAGGCGCCTCTCCGTATACCTACTCCGCAGCCTACCTCAGAACCGGATTTGGAGCCATCAGTGTACCACTTTAGGCTGCCTGGTTTCCATGTTATGCGATTGTTTAGCCAATCATCCCGAGATGGGAGCTCCACAGAATAAATATAAATAAATATCTGAGGACTATCTCACACAAATTGACCTAGTCACAAACTAAGCTCTGGGCTTGTACTATGACAACGATAAACAAACTCATATAGAGAAATATATACTTTAATACATAGAAAACATCCATGACTCAGGAACAAATATTTAGAGATTGTCTGTTAATGCTGCAAAAAATCTAATTAGATCAATAAATACTGGTTGGTTGATGCATGTCTCTATAATATTAAGGATTTCTTTGAGATAAATACATTTTAATGTTTTTGCCAATGTTGTATAATGCAAAATGTAATAAATTGTAATTTAAAATATTAAATTTAGTGTAAGATAGTTTTAAGTAATACAATTTTTGCATGCTGAACACAGCAAAGTGTGCGATCTAAGACAATTTAAACAACATCTTAATGTACCACATTTATAGCAAATAAATAAATTTCATTTCATTTCTTAAAACAGAAAACACCAAAGATTCAGAAATGAATATTGCTCATTACAAAAAGTTTTTCGCTGACTGGGGATCGACCCAGCCGGTAGCTCCGTAAGCAGCAGTGATCGGAATAGGTAGAGTATATTTACCTAAACTTGATGCATGTTCATTCAATAATGTGTTCCCATCTCACTCACGCATGAATGAACCAGCGTCAAGTTTAGGTAAATATACTCTACCTATTCCGATCTCTGGTAAGCAGTTAAGATTGTAGAAGCGTTGGATATGGCGAAGAATTCAAACAAGAGCGTGTCCACCATGCAAATCAACCTTAACCTTACGATAGTTATACACCAACTTTTTTTCCGCATTCTGTTCGCACGCCTTATATTATACCGTATCATACTTAAGACCAAGAAAGGTTATTTTATCTACACACATATCATAAGTCCTCTATAATGCGTTCAGAATCCGTAGGCAATGACCAGCATTACAACAATCAATTTTACTATGATAATTTTCTTATCTATAGCAGTAACATAATGTTCTTATAACGATATAAGATTTGATAAAGTTATGAGTTTCAAATTTCGAACATCTTTGAAAAACAAAACAATTTTATTTGACCTCAATTCTACTATCACTCGAGATGACATTTAATTCGAAATGAAATGTCAATTGCATACAATTTTGACAAATCTCGTATGTTACTTGATAATTTGATATCGAACGATATGATAGTAGAGGCAGACTCTAGATTGTCTCTGAATTAAAAAAAAACTACGGTTGCCGCCATTTTTGACGTTCTAATAATTGATCAATGCCGGCTATGCCGGTCGTAACATGCGGTTCCTGAACACATCATAGAGAGCTTATAATATGTATGTAGATAAAATAGTGTATGTAACTGTACATAATTAGACATTAAAACACTCGTGTGATGCTATTATGAAACTCGCCTGTCGGCTCGTTTCATAAACACACACTCGTGACTTAATGCCTCTCATTATGCACCAGTCACATAAACTACTATTATTATACAAGTTTGGAAACTGAGATCTTGCACAAATTGACCCAGTCCTAAACAGCAGCAGCAGCAGCAGCATGTATGTGCGTGAGTGAACATAACCTAGCTTTTTAGGGTTCCGTACCTCAAATGAAAAAAAAAAAAGGAACCCTTTATAGGATCACTTTGTTGTCAGTGTGTCTGTCAAGACCCTTTTTCTCAGGATCGCGTGGAGGTATCAAGTTGAAATTAATATCAAATACTTAGGTATGCAATCCCTTGGATCAGTGAAAAAATCTAACATCTAAGTCAATGCAATCAAAAGATACGGCCGTTTATGCCGAAAATTCAAGAGAATCTCAAGGGAATCAAAACCTATAGGGAACTTCCGGTTGACTTAGAATTAGAAATTTTAGCAAGAAGAAATGTCTTAGACCACAACTAAAGGAAAAACTCCGAAAACCGTTAATTCGTAGTTACATCACTTAAAAAATAAAGTCCAGTATAAACTGACACGCACTAAGTATGCACTCTGATTATATGATATTGTATTATATATATCCTCACATTCTTTGAGTATACTTACCTATGTGTTGGCGGAAACGGGGATTGCCTGACTCGTATTTTTAGTAGGCCTAACCAAGGCTCGGCAAACATCGGCCACCACCCCGTCAGGCAATCCCCCATTTTCCGAGCCTCTACGATAATATAATATACTGTATATTATTGACATTATTGTAGGCACGGACGTGTCCTGAGAGGGCACCTCAGTCAAGATGATTTTATTAATACTCCCCTACAAAAAACCAACACCATATTAGGAATCAATTATTAAGAATAAGTAAATATGTCGTGATTCTTATTATTATAATTGGTTTTCATAAAAACTAATGTCAACTATGAAGACTTTATTAAATTCAAACATGATTACATAATTGTTACAATTCTTTATCCGAATCATCAATATTAAAACATTTATTTCGGCACACCAAACGCGTGTCGTGAGCGTCGCGACACGTGGCGTGGCGTGAGCGACGCGGCACCCGGAACACCGCAGGCGGCCGGCAGCTTTAACGCGTTTCGAACGCGTGCCCGCGCATTTGTAAAAAAGAACAACGACTAGTAGCCGCGTCGACACCGCGTCGACGCCGCGCTGACACGTCGCAAACGCGTTCGCCCCGCCCCGGTGTGCCGAAAGCTTGAGGTTACATACGATACACTGAATATATTCGATGGCACTGAGGCCGACAATGTTTCTTCATATACTTTTTAACATTATTACCACATCGACAGATATTAATCTTTATATTACTAATATACGTACTAATAGAATATCCCTGATTTGTCATATAAAGAGTGGAAAGAACGAATGCCGTATGAAGGGGAATTACCCTGAACATGCTGTTGAACTTTACACAAAGGAGACATGATTTATTCTTTTAATAATAAATACAGCATTCATGAGTTTTTGACAATTCACCACTTTATTCAGGATTATAACCAATCAATTGACAAAAGAAAACACCCTGCAGTCATTGATAAGGATATTTCAATAACTAACGACGTGAGTTAAATTAAAGGAGTGCTGGGCAATGTAACAAACACTTGAATCTCAAACATACATATTACTTGCGAAAAAAAAACAAGGTGCTCTTTGACATCCTATGTATTTTCAATTATAAAGGTGGTTTCCTCTTTCGATCTTACCATCCTGTAAATAGAGCACTCTCTACCATATTCCTTACAGTGATTAAATGAAGAACGGCAGGAACCTATATGAAATCTTTTATATATGAAAATAATTATTACTAATACGTTATTTAAAAGGGATTTTAATCAGATCCAAATTGCGAAATAAATTAGCCAATCAAGGCAAACACATCTTCAGTTTTCAAAGTAGACCCCAGATATTTCGCCAGGTGCCGCGTCTTTTGTTTTATGCGAAGCTCGCATACTGTATGAACATTGAAGCACTGGGTAAAAGTCAGGAAAACGCTTATTATGCGGTTCCGGCAGTGAATGCGTGGCGAACCACATGGTATATGTTTACTGTTTACATATAATAGCTTACCTAAGCCGCCATCTTCACGGACAAGAGAGTCGCGGCGATAGTCTCGCTCGATACAAACTCTATGGGCCAATCTACACAGGGCGATACTATCGCAGCGGTACTATATATAGGTACTAGTAGGACAGACTCGCCGCGATTCTCTCGTCCGTGGATATGGCGCCTAAACAATTTAAAATAGCCTATGGCGTAACCAATCACATACCTATTTTTTTTATTGAATCAAGACCACTGGCGTTTGAAAAAATGAATATAATATAGAATAGTAAATACATCTACTTTATTATAGTTTTAAACATAACCCTCGTGAGGCCAACGTTAACCGTTTCAACGCCGCCGTATCAATGATAGCTGAAAACCAGAGCAAATTTCAACCCTACGTCATAGAAAATCAGGTCTATTTATCGTTGTCAACCGTGACGGATATATCCGTTAAATTCCTCTAGTTCAAAACAGAATCTTGTCAGTCAACAAAAGTTGTCATTTTGACAATTGTCCTATATATAGAACGTTGTGCCTTACGAGGTTACTCGTTTACTAAAAAATTCTCTTTAAGCATAAGTGCGGCAGATATCCATAGTAAAGGCTATCATGGGTCCCTTATGTGTCGGTGATTATATTTATTAAATTTTTCTTATATTTAGATACAAAACATTGTAAGAAATAGTAATTACCCTGATGGACGTCTACAATTCTAACCCAATAATATAATATTATCCAACATCGGGCGCAAAAATATGTGACATCTCTATCACGACACGTCAGATATTTTTAAGTGTAAAATTTGATAATATATTTTTGCTGGTGACTATACTCAATTTGATGAAACAGACAGACAGATAGACAGTCACTTTCGCGTTTTTGTTATTAGTAAGGAACAAATCCTTACTTGGTATAATTTAATTTGATTTATTTAGGGTGGAAATATTTATTGAAATAGTAATAAGACAGAACCGATGATCGCGGGGATTCACCTACATTCCTACTGACTAACTGACTAATTTACCAATTATCTTAATCAGGAATTTGACCACTTAACTAAAAATTTCGTTGAGCGATTCCCAAAACAACACATAGTTTTTTAGGCAAGAACACTTATTTATTTAAATTATTATCATACCAATATCGAACACAACACAAACTAAATGAAGAGTTAAATGACAATAAAATGAAATTCTCACCTATAGAAACAGAAATAATGAAGAAAAACCTGTATGTGAAAATGACATAAGAATGCAATATTTCAATTTAGAACTTAGAAGTAGGTTAAAATTGACATCAAATACTATTAAATTGTTTGTTAATTAGTTATTTACAAGTGAAGCAAATTTAAGTGTGTTACAAAATGATGAGAAAAAATTACAAAAAATATTACGTGTTTTGTGGTGACACTTGAAATTAAGTTAAACATCGATTATAGTTGCATAAAACATTAAGCTTTTTTTTAATTAGTTGCTCTTTTAAACGAAGAACATGCGGCTAAACTGAAGCATTTTGTCCAGAACACGAAGACGTTTTGGCTCCTTCTCCAGCCGGTTGTTGTCGAATTTCTCTTCGCTGAAAAAAAAAAAATACTGACCTTTGTAATTTTTAAATGAAGATCACACGGAAAGAATGGTGTAGCCAGTGCCTTTGTCTTTTTTTATTGGTTATCACTAGTGCTTGGTTATCACTAGTACCCCCGCTGTATGCGCACAAGCAGACGCATACAGCGGGGGTACAGGTTGCACAGATAGTACAAGAGTACAAGTTGCATAGATAATTTGTACTTACTAAGTCAGCGAGCGGGCGCGCAGGCAGGCGAGATGTGCGTCGTACGTAAGCGTGGGGTAGGACACGGAGCGTGTACAGCTGGCGTAAAAGTGACAGATGGTACAAGAGTACAGGTTGCACATAAATGTTGTACTTACTAAGTCAGCGAGCGGGCGCGCAGGCAGGCGAGATGTGCGTCGTACGTAAGCGTGGGGTAGGACACGGAGCGTATACAGTTGGCGTAAAAGTGACAGATGGTACAAGAGTACAGGTTGCACAGAAATGTTGTACTTACTAAGTCAGCGAGCGGGCGCGCAGGCAGGCGAGATGTGCTTCGTACGTAAGCGTGGGGTAGGACACGGAACGTATACAGCTGGCGTAAAAGTGACAGATGGTACAAGAGTACAGGTTGCACAGAAATGTTGTACTTACTAAGTTAGCGAGCGGGCGCGCAGGCAGGCGAGATGAGCGTAGTACGTCGGCGTAGGGTAGGATACGGAGCGCATACAGCTGGCGTACAAGTGACAGATGGTACAAGAGTACAGGTTGCACAGAAATGTTGTACTTACTAAGTTAGCGAGCGGGCGCGCAGGCAGGCGAGATGAGCGTAGTACGTCGGCGTAGGGTAGGACACGGAGCGCATACAGCTGGCGTACAAGTGACAGATGGTACAAAGAGTACAGGTTGCACAGAAATGTTGTACTTACTAAGTTAGCGAGCGGGCGCGCCGGCAGGCGAGATGAGCGTAGTACGTCGGCGTGGGGTAGGACACGGAGCGCATACAGCGGGCGTACAAGTGACAGATGGTACAAGAGTACAGGTTGCACAGAAATGTTGTACTTACTAAGTTAGCGAGCGGGCGCGCAGGCAGGCGAGATGAGCGTAGTACGTCGGCGTGGGGTAGGACACGGAGCGCATACAGCGGGCGTACAAGTGACACAAATAGTACGTCAGCTGCTCAACTTCGTCGTGTTTGATGCCTCCGTCATTGCACACGGCGTGGTAGCGAGTGGGGCGAGCCGTTCCTTTAATAGCTTGGTGTGAGACCTGGTTTAAACAAGAGGATTGATACCGTGTGATTTTTTTTGGTAATTGTAACTTGCTGACGAATTTCTAATTTTAGTATAATCTTATTGCCATGACGGTTCTATGGTGACATTAAAAAATTGCCAGTGTTATAAGGCAAACTCTTCAAAAACAAACGACCTCGATTGCGTGGAAATAGCTGCGATATTGGAAATACGTAAATACATCAAATTCATCTTCACATGACTTTTTTAAGTTTTAGTAATAAAATAGTATAAAAATTAAATAACAGAAAAATTCAATGTTGCGTGCGAGGACAAGAGCTACTTTCCGGCTACCATAAGTGTATTCAACTTTTTTTTTACGATTCCTAGACAACATTATGCTAGGGTCTGACAGAAACCATACTGCCTAATCACAAGTGCATTTTGTTATTATTCTTCGTAATTATGCTCACCCTTTCCTGGTTTTTCATTTCTATTTGATTATACAGAAGACAAAAGACAATAAAATTAGGTAAATGTATTAAAATAACAAATGTTCTTATGAAGTTAATTGTGTCTACCTTACTATTGGGCCATTTTAGAAAATAGAAAAATAGAAAATAGAAAAGAAAAAACAAAAGAAATAGAAAAAACAAAATCAGCAACAAACAAAGTTTTTTTTAACACAGTTGCTCAAAAAGGGGTACTTTTCGTAGCTGTATATCGTGCGGAAAGTTGGTTTTCGCGAACTAGCGCTTTTTACTTTTCCAATTTTTTTAAATTTATACTTGATCCAATTCATGACTACTTATTGATGAGTGTTAATATTAGTTTCCTTTAAACATCGTAACCAACATAAAAACCTACTGTTAATGTAAGAATACGAAAAATATACATATTTCATATTTTATTACTTACCTCTTCATCATTATAACACGTTTATTTTTTAATATTGAATATTGAAAAACCGTTCTTTATAAGTTGTCTGAATGGAATGGAATAGCTACCGAAACGCCTGTCAAAAATTTTGTACATTATGAAGAGGCTTTTTTTTTAAATGATTATGGCCTGGATGCTAAGTCCTTTAAGCCATGCGTTTTTTCTTACTGCAAGCATTTTTTAAGTTTCCAAAGGCAACATTCGATATTGTTTTTATAAATATACGATACACAAATAATCGTAAATAACAATACTTAGGTAATAATAGTACAATGTTTTATATTTACAATTGTTTATGTCTTATAGAACATGCATTTGAAAAAAAACTTTCATTGAAGTGGGGTTCAATAATAATAACAAAATCTATTCTAGTCGAATAAAAGCTAAAAAAAACACCTCTTCATAATGTCAAAAATGTTCACTGCGAAAGATCGAACTTACAACGAATTTGTTTACCAATCTTAAGTTTTCAAAAAGTTGCTTATAAAATGAGTGAATCAGAGTTTGAAACTGATTTAGTTTTTCGCAACTGTGTTAAAAAACGTCGTTCGATACACGTGCGGAAATGTCAATTCTTCACTCGTCCCGTATCTATCATATCTCGGTACTCGTGAAGTAATGACATACTTTCCGCACTAGCAACAAAATGTACTATTATATAATATACTTACTAAATAGAAATCCAATTCAGTGGCATGCACGATATGCTGGTCGACAACTGTGCCTGGTTCCACGTTCTTTGGGTTACTTTCACCCAGGAACAATCTGGGAACAAGAGCTTACTTAAAAACTCAGATTCTGATTCTGTGGTAACCAATGCTCTTACGGTGAAAGAAAGATGAAAAGAAAATGCTGAGAAAAAATTATGCTGTAAAAATGGTTAATAGAAATAGAATCACTAGATTTTTCTCGCGACTCCTTACTAGATAAAAGTAAATGTCAAACCTGGTGTGATGTCTCTTTTGCACGAGCAGAAACAGCACTTCGGGCTTCGCTTTGGGGCCGGCCAGCGTCTGGTACGCCTGGTGCACCGCCAGCAACTCGCTGTTCATCACCTGGACATAACCCAGTCATATAACACATTCGACGCAATAGGGGTGATGTTGAATCTTAGTAGTTATTTGAATTGAAAAGCTGCAACATAACAAAGTGTCCCATACATTTGATCCTTACAAAAAACCGGATCGATGGGCATATAAAAAAAATGTCATCACAAAGGTCACTGCTGGACATAGAACCTTCCCAATGGATCTCCAAGACGGTTAGTTGTACAGTCACCACACGGGATTGTTGAGCCACTTGCCACTGTTCGTAATTTGGCCGTGGAATGCAAATCGGGTTTAGTCGGTTATACTCGTATATCCAGACAAGAAAAGTCACACGACTTCGAATAATAGAAGAAAATTAAATTTCTATCTTTGTCATTGTGTGTTTGACAAGCGTGAAGTGTCATTTAGGTTAGAATCACTTGATTGTTATATTTTCATGCAATTGGCTAACATGAGAGCCAGAACTAGCAACCTGACAGCAGAGTACACCCAAAGTCAACCAATTGCAGGTCTAGCAACGGTAACCTAGCGACAATTATTTTAGCGTAGCGATAAATTATGATTGGTCATTTCGACTTCGTAAAAACTCGGAACCCTCGATTTTATCCGAACACTGTTTGTTACGTGTCTATAGTCATCGTAACGAATCGCAGATTTTCCGCCATATTGTATTGATGTGTTATAAACGAGATGAACCGCATTCGGATGAAGTCGGGAATGACGAGAAATTTCTAGACCCAAAACCTCTACTATATTTATATATTTTCAAGGTCTACTTGAATTGATTATTCGACTATTAAGCATGTTCATAAAAACAAAAATATATCATGACTATTTATTTATTTCATTTTGAAATAAAACAGTGTAAAAAGAACATTTATTTTGGAAAACTTAACTCGTGTGGGTAAAGCTAGTAGCTGGTATATGCCCCATGGTTGTCTATTACATATTGGAGACGCGAAGGCATAGACTCGACCAACTGAGCACAATAACCACTTCCTCGCAAGTCTTCCCATACTTCTTGACAATGACTTTCAACGGCCTCTCTCGTTCGCTCATTCCGGTTTTCCCATCTCTGAACCATTAAACCCCATAGGTTCTCTATGGGGTTAAGGTCCGCGGATTTAGCAGGCCACGGTATAACTGTTATTTCGTTTCGATGTTGATGGAACCAGTAATTCACAATTCTGGCCCTATGTATCGTGCAGTTGTCGTGTACGAAGTTAAAATTTGGTACTTCTTCCTCTGTATAAACTGTCCTTACCGTGGGCAGCATGCTTTCGTCTAATACACTGACGTAAAATTGAGCATTAGTTCTGGGAGGTAATGGGACTAGCTCGCCTACACCAGCAGAGCTCATCCAGCCCCATAAATTTGCACTGATACGACCTGACTCCCGGTTTAGTTTCACATGGTCTTCCGTATATCGTGTATTGTCATACCGCCAGAGATGCAAACGGCCGTGGTCACTAGATTTAAACGATTTCTCATCACAAAATATTGTATGACTCCAATCAAAATTTCGGTATTGACGAGCAAAATTTAATCGTGCGGTTTTGTGAGCTTCTGTCAAAGCAATCTTATATGCGGGACGTCTATGGTGCAGATTCATAGAATGTAGATGTTTTCGGATGGTATTGGGGTGACAATTGAAACGGTCTGCGAAATAATTGGTAGATATAAAGCCATTATCTTCGTAGTTCTGTCGCATCTCATCGCGTTGCTCAGCCGAGAGTATCGAAAGACCATGATTGCCTTCACGGTGATCATTTATTGCTCCTTCTTCAGCATACCTATTCACCCACAAACTGACAGTATTTCGCTGCACATTTAAAGCGGTTGCTATCGCACGTATGCTTAAGCCTCGCTGATGCAAAATTACTATTTGATGTCTGGTTTCGTTGCTAATCGAAGGTGGCATCGCGGAAGGCTTGTTCAAATTGGCAATTTACATTGAAAATCCCATTGTCAATTTGACACATTTTTTAAAGTTAGATTTTCAGTACGGAAGTATGAAGTATTTAATTAACTTTTCCTTGTAGGTAAGACAGATCGTAGTATTATCTGATGTTAATACTACTTGACATCAAAGGTTATCTATGGTATACAAAAAGGTTACACCTTGAACTCATATAGTAATAGTCGCATTTCTCTTTATCTTATATTTCTTTCTTTATCATTCCGAGTTTGACTGGAGTGAATTATCATTTATGTATCACACTTGATTTTAAAATTATATTTTCATGCAATATTTAACTGTTGGCTAACCCGAAGACCAAGCCTGCCAACCTGACAATAGAGTGATTACACCCAAAGCCAACCAATTACAGGTCTAGAAACAGTAACCTAGCGACGATTGTTATAACGTAACGATATCAGTACAAAAATCATGATTGGTCATACGACATCGGGAACACTCGGAGTCCACGACTTTATCCGAACGTTGTTTACGAGTCTACCGATGATGTTCTGTCAGATTATTTTTGACAGCTGATTTGATGGAAATACCGAATGACAAAGATAGAAATACATATTTTTCTCTTTCTGTTACACGAATATAGACACGTCATCATTCGTTATCAGTCGTTCACGACGATGTCACACGAGTATGCCCGATTGGCATTACACGGCTAAATTATGAACAGTGGCAAGTGGCTCAACAATCCCGTGTGGCGACTGTACGATACTCGCATCCTTCGTCATCCATTTACCAGATCTTAGAACACTCGGGGGCGTCTCGTGTTCCATATTCGGCAATCATAATAAGTGACAGTTGCATAAATAATTATTAACCCAACAGAAGCTATTAACTCAGAAATAAGCTCTTGCAGGGTCTCGTCGGGGTTTTCTATACAATCAACTTAAACAATTATTGCCAGTTATCAACTTACTTGAGCAAATTGTCCTTCAGAAACGCCGTCGCGGAACACAAAGATCTTGGTCGGCAGCGCTCCATTGCGCTCTTTGTAAAGCCGCATGTGCTCCAACATCATATCTTCAAACTCCACAATCACTTCTTTCTATAAAATCAATGTAATTATTGGTTATTTTTTTTTGTTTCATGATTTTTACTGCCTTTAAAGTTACCACTTATCCATTAACGCATAATAAGCCTATTTTTAACCCCCGACATAAAACAGAGGGTTGTTATAAGTTTAACGCGTGTATCTGTGTCTGTGCATCTGTCTGTGTGCCAATTTTGTCGGGGATTTGTATCCAATTTAATAGCTATAGTTAAGACACAACTTATATAAGGGTACCTCGAATAAAAAAATATACATTTGCCACACACATGTGCCAAACTTGAATTTGAAGTAACCTTACCTATCTGAAAAAAAGCCGTGGTAGCCTAATGGTTTGACCTGCCGACTCTTAAGCAGACGGTCGTGGGTTCGAACCCGGGCTCGCACCTCTAAGTTCTTCGGAATTTATGTGCGAAATATAATTTGTAAATTTACCATTAGCTTTTCGGTGAAGGAAAACATCATGAGGAAACCTGCACACACTTGCAAAGCAATTTGACAGTGTGTGCGAAGTTCCCAATCCGCACTGGGCCCGCGTGGGAACTATAGCCCAAACCCTCTCATTGTGAGTGGAGGCCTGTGCCCAGCAGTGCGATGTATATAGGCTGGATTATTATTTTTATTACCTATCCGCGGTTCGAATATAGGTTCTGGACTCTTAGCACACGTGGTCAGCGACTTGTTTGTCGCTCGGATATCCCTGTCTAACTATTATGTAACGATAGAGACGTACTGAACGACAAGCGAGAAAATACTACTTGTGCTATAAACCGTGTCGAGTCTTACCTTTGGTGTCTGAATGCTCAACGCGATGTTGTAAATGAAGCATTTTGGATCCATCGAGGCTGTCACCGCGGCGATACTGGGCACGCTCGTCTAAAACAAATATAAGTCATTATTGTAAGCAAAGCTGTGGGTTGGGGGGGATGAATTACAGATTAGTTGCACCGAGGTTACCGTACCGCCACACAATTTTATTATATTTCAATTTGAATGTTATATATATTATATATTTACGAAATTAAATAATTGAATAACGCTTGTAAACGCGAACCGATTTTTACTATTTGTTGTTTATTTCTAGAGTTTGTGTTTTGATCACACCAAAGGAGCAATTTTTAACACGTATTGCAACGTACATATATTGATGACACTTATCTCAATGTGTTCCTCTAAACCTCCCTAAAGATTACTGTGTTTATATTAAAATAACCGTGTCTAAACAGTATGCTGAAAAATTCGACATTTAAAATATGATTTTCAATACAAATATGAACTAATAATCGTAACCAAAAAAAAAAGTCTCCTATGACACTTTTTTTTAATGTTTTTACGAAATGCGAAAGAAAAATAACAATGAAAAAAAACCTCTATTAAAGTTAAGTTAGGACAGACGGAGGTACGGACGGATGGTTGAACGGACGTACGGACGGATGGACGAACAGCGTAGGCTTAGTAATAGGGTTCCTTTTGATACGGAACCCTAAAAATAAATTATTTTACTTCACACTTACTTAGCCCTTCTCGAGAACTTTTGGTAAATTATAATGCAATGTTTAAAAAACAATGAACCGACTTCAAATTATTAAGGAGTTCCGTTGAATTAGATCTGGACATTTTAGTGGGTCCACCCCTGAGATACAACCTATCCAATCAAAAATAAATATTAATCCACAATTGGAGAAGATATTGACACGCAAAAAACGTACAGTAAAATTCTACCATCACCATCACCACCTACTTTAGCAAAATCTACTTTTTTTAAGTCTGTAGATTAGTTCTCTCTAATTGTAACAATTCAGCCACGTTACCTGATCGGGCGACGTCATCGAAGCCATGCGTGACGTCAGCACCGACCACCATGACGCGGACGTCTTTCAGACAGTTCGGAATGCTGCGGTTGTCCAGAGCCTGGTTAATTCCCATCAGCATCCTATATAATGCTGCTATATTACGTGACGTTACCTGATCGGGCGAGGGATGCGTGACGTCAGCGCCGACCACCATGACGCGGCCGTCTTTTAGACAGTTCGGCATGCTGCGGTTGTCCAATGCCTGGTTGATCCCCATCAACTTCGAATTCACCTGTTGAAAGCAATAAAGCTTGTTGGTTAATGAGTTAAAAACGATTAAATTAATTAAAAAACCAATATAATGGAAACCCTTACCTTGAGCAAGATGTTTCTAACCGTCTGCGGGTTCATGCGTCTAGCAGCAGTCTGTTCCTTAATGCACTGGGTCAAAATACCAACTTCGCGCTCGGCTAGTTGTTTGACCTGAAAAGGACATCTTTTTAGTTGGGACGGATTTTTTTATCGAATAGACAAAATGGAATAGAGACCCTGGAAGATTGTCTTTATGAATACGTAAATAAGTAAATATACCGGGACAACGTCACAAAAAATTAGCAAATCACTAAGACCTATGAACGAGATTTTTCTTGTACAACTACCTCATCACATCAACCGAAAGACGTCCACTGCTGGACATAGACCTCCCCCAACGATCCCCACGAGCGACGGTCAGTTTGTGTGCTTCTCGCGTCGATAGGCTTCCCGCGATCATAACCAGACCAAACCAGACCAGACCAGTTAAAACTACCACAAAACAACTTTTTGAACGAAAATGAAAGTGTGACCGACCTTGTGGTAATAATCCCGCCCTCTAGTGGGCACAATGATGAACAGAAACTTGACCGTGTCCGAGAGGCATTGGAACAGGAGTTTCTTCAGTTCACGCATGCTCACACTAAACTGCTTCACCACTGGCTCTGACACGGCCATGCCCATTGAACGGCCGCAGCTCATTACCTGTAAAACGAAAGGAAGTTTCTGTCAAAAATTTAATTTTGGGACAAGCTTCTCTTGCTGACCGTACTTTTTTTTTGCACAGTCATCATATGCTTATCAAGACAAACCCAACGAGCACAAACAAGGCGGGGCTATCTTGTTTCGTGGCGAAGTTCCTGGTACCATATTATTGTATATTTGACATGTATGTAATTTTGACACAACAGGACGGCTAGCACAACTTGCCAGCGACATGTTTATCGCTCGGATCTCCCTTTCAAACTAGTCTGTGACGACAGAGACGCAGTGAGCGACAAGCGAGAAATTACAAAATGTGCTAAGCGCGCTGGTGTGCCACCGGCGCGGCGCCTAGGCGTTGGTGATTTTGAGTTTGTGTCACAAATTGGCCTCGCACTGTTGCGTCTATGTACAGTCAAGGTCGTAAATATGTGTACACGTTTAGTACGTCACTTTAATCGCTGCGACATTCATACAGGGTGTCCCGTAAGTAGCACGACAAACTTAAGGGGGAGACAGGTGGACGGGCCATGACATTGACATTAAATGGACAAGGTACTAAAATGTACACATATTTATGACCTTGGCTGTACCTAAAGTTCTACTAAACTTGGGAGCGACTTCGTCATTGACGTACCAACTAAAAATTCTCTAGAAAAGTGTTCTAGGGCAACCTATATCAACTTAGATACTTGTATAGAATCATTGTCAAAGTAAAACATTTTAATTTAAATCGTATCTCATTAACGTTGTATTTGTAAAATGTAATGCAGACTTGTTTCAGAATTTCAATAGTGAACGCCACAGCAACAAAGTGCGTGCCATCTCAATGAATACAGCTCTCTTGGCCAAAAGTATTTTAGGAATGGCTCCAAAGGTGTACAACAGCCTGCCAAAAGCAATTAGAGCACGAACGCATATTATAGAGTTCAAGAGATTGTTGAATAGATACTTGGTTCAGAAAAGCTACTATTCGATAGATGAATATTTAAATGACAATGTTAATAGTTAATGTCCATAAGTTTACCCTACAAATGAAGTTTATCTAGTCATTAAAAGGTATTTAGTATTAAGAATTATTTTAATATTACATTGCATGCTAAACACTAGCAGATTATGATAGATCAATACAATTTATGTATTTTTGTAATTTTTGTATTTATGCATTTCTTGCAATAAACGATTGATTGATTAACACAATGCTCAATTTTTTTCATTCATTTCAATTAAAATAAGACCCCATTTTGAAGTGAGGTCTTATTCATTCGGCCGTTTGTTGTTCTGTGACTGGTTATCTAGTTGCGTATTGTTGATCGACTTCGTGCGTTAAAAGCACTATGTGTAATGGTCAGTGGTCGGAATAGGTAAAGCTAATTTACCTAAACTTGATGCATGTTCATCTCACTCACGCATGAATGAACATGCGTCAAGTTTAGGTAGATTAGCTCTACCTATTCCGACCACAGGACTAATGGTATATGTAGGTACCATTGAGATGATTCCCGCGTAGTCGACATTGTTGCGCTGGTCGGGCTCAATGACTATGAAGCCCCATCTCTGAAGGGTCTCCGCCTTTAGCAGCCTGTTAGCTTGCCACGAACCGTTCCTGTGAATTACTTTGTATATGAATGAATCAATGAAAGATTTATTAGGCTATTTTCTTTCTGACCTAAGTATTTGTTCCCGAGTCATGGACGTAAGTATGTATTTTTCTATATAAAAATGTTTATCGTTGCCTAGACCAACCAGACCAGACCTGACCAGACCACAAGCAGAGTACAAGCGTAGAGCTTAGTTTGGAAATAGGTCAATTTGTGAAAGATTGACTCCTGATATTTATTTTAATTTATTTGTATTCTGTAGTTTTTACTTTAGTTTTATAAAAAACGAGCTGTATATATTTTTTTAATTTGAATTTATACAGTTATTAATTGATTCAATTAATATCATTTAATTTGAATAAGTATGTGTTTCTTGTAAACTAACAAACTGTAAAAACTCACCTAGGCTCGATAATACCACTTCCTGTCTCAAGCTTGGGAGGAGCCAGCACTTTAGCGCTGACCGGGAAGAATTTATCCGATATCTCCAAGCCGAACTGTTTGAGATCCTTGTTACGGGAGTAATCCATCTGAAAATAATGTTACTAACCTGTAGCTTTAGAAAAAGAAGAGAAATTTCAAACTTAACAAATGTAAGAACCGGGAAAAAAGTAGTTTTTTTTCTAGGATAGCAAGCCTAAATTATAAAAAGGTGAATTAATAAGGGATTCTTATTAATTCGCCTTTTTTTGATTAATAACCAAGACGGAAATACTTTCGAATTTCTATGAAATAATAGATGCCAAGTGATTATTAACACTACCCGTGAGCACCTAGGATAGGATTCGGGTTCGGGTAAGGTCGGCTAGACTCGCATAAAAGCGTATGAGAGCGAGTGAGAGAGAAGTACAAACCTTCCTTTTTTCTTTCTTACAAAATAACAAAAATAAGCCAATATACTTTACACTTAATTTACTTTAAAAAAAACTTACATCCTTGATGACCTCTTCGATTTTGCGTTTGCGCTCATCAGGGGGCGTGGCCGCCTGTCTCACCATCGTGGATAGCTGCATCTCGTTCAGCTGCCGGTTGCGCGCCTGCCACACAAATGATTATTCAACAAAACCGTCAACTAACTTGAAATATTTTGGGTTATTAAATATAAACTTAAGAATCGCACGTCACAAGTTAAATAGCATTTTTTAACTTCAATAAAGCGTGTAGGTGACTATTTTTTGTAATACCAGAACGGGTAACACAAGTTGTCCGCGACTTGGTTCTCGTTCGAATATCCCTTTCTAATTAGTCTGTAACGAAAGAGACGCACTGACAATACAAAATCTAGTCTCTCTGGTTTTGCATATTTTGAGCCTCCGGCATTCGCCGAACATTCGGCGTCGGTGACACACCTGGTGTATCAAAATTAAATACATTTGGAGGTAAGGCGGCAGCGAATGTGTTAAATATTTAGTGCTTCAAAAGGGTTCCGTCGTTTCAAAAGTTGGAGCACCGCTATGACCGCTCTCTGGGCTCTGGCCCTCACAAACCATGTGTGGTTGAATTTGTATTAACCAAATGTATTATTTACTATGGAATTGGTAGTAAAATAAAATAAAACATAGTACAGTAAAACCATCGTTGTCAGTGTTGTCACACTCTCTGGTATCCGTCCGTATATTTGTTATGCCAAAGAAAATTGGACAGTAAGTGTACAAGGCTAGATGTTAGTTTGGGACTGCCGCTAGACATTTTTCATTTATTTATTCTTTATTTTAGTAAATGGCAGCGGCAGACTTGTTCGTGAAGGTTCTTAATATTATTGAGATCTACTCACATGTCCGTAAGCCACCTCGAGTAGTTCCATGGGATAGTTGATGTTCTTATCCCGAGGCCCGACCCACACGCAGTTCAAATAGGGATAGCGCAGCCTGTGCAACAAAACAAATTATTATAAGTACATTCTGCTAGCTCCTCTTCTACTCCGTCCTTTATAGCTATTCGTTTGGGAACTCTCCTATGTTCCAAGATAAAAATTACCCCAAGTCCATCTCCGGGCTCAAAAATAAAATAAAACAATACACATTTCCGCATTTATAAAATACAATAGTAATAGTACATTGTGATGCAAGTGCGGAAAGTATGTCATTTTACACGAGTCCCGAAGTGTCTTGGCCCGAGCTGCAGGCGAGCACGTGTATCAAACGACGTTTTTTAATACATTTGCGAAAAAATGTCAATGAAACAATAATAAAACAGTAAGGGTACGATAGCCAACGGTCATTCATAATACTCAATCAGCCAGGCGGTCACTCATAATACTCGTTTTGCCAGCGGTCATGCATAATACTCATTTAGCCAATCATTCGTAATACTCATTATACCAAATAAAAAAAAAGGAAATTAAAAAGCAATAGTGCGAAAAATGAAAAGTACAACTTTTTCAGCAAATGTATTAAAAAAGTTTAATTCATGCAACGAGGCCCATATTTAAAAAAACGGGTAACATACATAATAATATAAAATAACTATTGCAGTGACAAAACAGCGTGGTCCGGTTTTGCCAAAGTCACGCTCGCCGACATATTTCGGCCAGCGGGCCTATTATCTTTTATGTTTACCGATTTGTCACTTTCTGACCAGTGAGCAAGTGCGAGAGTGACGGATGCTTTATCCGCATTTATCCACCGCGTATCGCGACCATGATAGCAGAAGTCAGGACACCGACGGGAGGGAATAACGGAAACGGAAACGATAAATGATAAATGATGCGGACAGACAGTCTTGGACAAAAGCTAATTTATTACACCCCGTGAGCAGTTAGAATAGGATTCGGGTTCGGGTTAAGTCGGCTATATCCGCATAAGAGCGTATGAGAGCGAGTGAGAGAGAAGTACAGTGGAACTCATAAGTAGCTTTACATTTTAATACAGTCGCCATCATATATATTGCAGCAAACAAGGTGCTCACAAATATCTGAACACGACTCTATTGTCAAGGCGTTAGAGTGCATGTTCAGATATTTTGACCACTCTGATATGTACAGATATATTTGATGGCGAACTGTAACATGTCGCAGTTACGTATTATAAGTTATAAGTGTCAATAGTTTGAATTTAGTATGTCAATACTGCGAAAAGGCACTAAAATGTACAGCTAAGCTACTTAGAAATAAATAGAAATAGAAATAGAAACATTTATTCGACGATCACAAGAATAAAAAAACAAAACAAAGATTACAGATAATAAAAGAATGGCAACACACACAGATACCAAAGTTAAACAGTAACGAAGCAGTTACACGGGCAACCCTTCGAGCAATATTGCCGAGAAGAGTTGCTCGTGCAACTGCACCTTAACGAAGGAAAGGAATTATTATATTATTATTAACTTATGAGTTCGACTGTACACACCCGAATCCTATTCTAAGTGCTCACGGGGCTGGCTGTTTATACGAAATGCCTTGAACTAATTACCTGCAATTCTTCTCATTGGCGAAATAATCCGCGACAGAAATTGTCTTGGTCTTTCCGTCGCCGATGTCCATCTGGAACGTGAGACGACTCGGAGGGTCCGAGAGACCGTTGACGATGAACTCTCGTTTCTGACCTCCCCTGGAAGTGTCTCCGCCGATCGAAGCCACCACCTAGTCGGGTTAAGTGGTTATTAACATCTAATCATAACGTTTATTGCGGAAATTTTGTAGAAGATAATTTAAAAACTAAAACCCAACTAGTAGCCTGTGACGCTCGCACGTTTTTGACGATCGCATAAATGGGGTGTCGGCTCAGGCCTGAAATATGCGTTTTCCCAAAATGTACAATTGTCAAAACGTCTGCGTTCTCACAATGTTAGCACTTCTATTTTGTCAGCTTTCTCAAAATGGCTGCTATTTAAAATGTGTACAGTCTCAGGAAGTCGTCTATTTATAATGTTTCATTCCTAAAATATTAGCATTAACATAAGTTTTGCTTTTCCGTTACGAGTAGGTTCACTTTTTTATATAGGCTATCGTGTTATTATGTTTGTTTTCCTATAATGTCTGCTTTATTTCAAATATCCGATAATATCCGAAAAAGAGGGAAAATTTCAAACAAAAGTGTTTTTTTAATGAATAAAAGAAAATATTAAATAAAAAATTTAAATCTGGTAACCCTATTTAACCTTTAATAGGATAACCCCCTTATTCATAACCGCACAACAAACCTATTTTAATAAAAGAATGCTTTGTCACTTTCTATCAGATTCAAATGTCACAATGAAAGATAAGGACAAACTATACTTCAAGCATACTTTAGTTATTGTGCGATTATGAATAAGAGGGTAAAACTTTACACAAAATATTTATCAAAAGAATTATAAATAAGAAAAGCAAATAGTATCACCTGCGAGCCTATTGACTATTATGGCCGTGTTCATCAAACATCTGTCACTTTCTGACCAGTATGCAAGTGCGAGAGTGACGGATGTTTAATCCACACTCATCCACCGCGGCAAAGGCGACCATAATACGGTGCTGTATTAATCCTTATAACCAGATTTAATATTAGTGGTCGTCCAAATCGAAAGGGTCCATATGGCGGCGGGCGCTTACGCTGTTATAGTTTTCATTGCCTTGTCATTACCATAACAGCCGTGTAAAAAAAAGGCGTAACCGCCTGCCACGATAAGGTCTCTTTCGGTTTGGACGACCACATTTGTCGTAAAAGGTTACAGTTACCCTGAGCCCCTTGATGAAGGCCGTGAAGCTCTCGACCCCGCGGCCCCGCTGCTGCTCGATGGGCGAGCCCGTGCTCAGCCTGAAGTCGTTCACGAGCGCGTCCACCAGCATTTGCTGCTTTGGGAACCCTTTGTGCGCCACTGTGAACACATACAAAAAAACATACGAGTATAGCAAATTTTATTGTGAAATATAGACAGTGTTGTAAAAGATAAAATTATAATATCTTCGGCTTCGTCGACTTTTTAACTTCGGAATCACTAAAAAAAAATTCAAAATTCGACTCTCGCCCGATTGTGAATTTTTGTGAAAAAGTTGCTGGCATAAGAAAAAAGCCGTTAGGAATATATGCAAGTCCTTTCACATAATATAATACCTCACTTAGAGTCGTTTTTACTCACTTTTCTTGACATATGATAGAAAAAGAGTGAGCCTTATATTTTTCTAAGGTAAACTACAAACTTACCGTCAACATTAATGAATGGCTGTGTTGTGAAAATGGCAGACTGGAACATGCCAGTCCACATTTCGAGTCCGTCGCCTAGGTCGATCGGATTTCTAGGCCGCTTGAAAAATTGCCGGCCCGCCTGGAAACCAGAATAGTTAAATTAACGTGTTCTATTAAAAGAACCCACTGAAAAGGGTTAAATAAAGACCGGCCTCCTAGGAATTGCCTAGTTAGTTTACTTGCAATGTTCGAAACTTATTTATTTATTATTTACCTTAATATAAGCCCCCAATGTGCGCTGTCGTAAGATGACGTCGATACATTGTATAGCCTCTGTTGGGGGATTTAGAGATGAGGCGCCGCTTTTCATGTACCTAAAATAAATAAGATAACGTCAACTGCAAAATGGGCGTAGGAAGTCCAGGATGACTACCACGAAACACTAATTTCGAACGTTCAGATGCACCATCCCATTCACTCGTCAGTTGTGAGAAAGGGAAAGAGCTAAGTGAGCTAACGTAACTTCGATCTTTGATTTTTAAAGTTGCCCCCCAGGGGCCTGTTTCTCGAAACTTACTAGATTAACAATATTAGTTATTTCGGTACATAATTATCGTAGACTTATAAAAAAATGTATTGCGTCGACTAATACTAGTGGCTCTGAGAGCTGTCGACCTCGCGACAAACTTAACTTAGCCGTTGGATAACTGTTATCCCCATACATCGACACTGAGAAATGCGACCTGTAGGGGAGAACAGCCGGACATACGAAAGCATTTTTGTCAAAGCTTCAACGGAGACGCTTCACTCGCTCGGTTAATTATTAGTCTAGTAGGTTCTGAGAAACGGGCCCCAGTTGCGGAAACTAGACAGCTTTTTATATTATAATATAAAAAATGGGGCATCTATAATTTGTTCACATAGGTATATTAGCCTTGAACAGGGATCGAACATCTGTAGACGCGACGTAAAATAACCACTGACGTGATAAACTTAAAGCAAACCAATGAAATAAGATTTCATTAAAAGAGGATACTTACGTCAATATGGTATTGAGATCCACGATACCAGTGAATTTGAATGACACTTCAAAAGTCAACTTCCTTCCGTTACTATCAGTATACTCCACCTGTCAGAAAAAGCTATCACTTTAAACAAAAGAACACGTAAGGGCCGCACCACAGATTGCTCCACAAACTAAGAGCATTTTTTCATTGACCGACGCGATATCGGTGCAACGGGACGCAGTTATGGGTTAGGGTAAGATCGAAAGAAGTACATCGAGTTCGCTCCAACCCATAACTGCGTCCCGTTGCAACGACACGATTTCGGTCAGTGAAAAAACGCTGCAACGATATTAACCGGTTAGTTCATGTTAGTATAAGAACATAAACTATCAGTTTCTCATAAAGTTTACTTTTATTCATAGATTTTGAACAACAGGCTGCCCGCCCGACAGATTTGGAACTGCAAGAAGTAAACTGTTAGTCTATGGGACCCTTTAGACTTTTAGAGTTACAAATAAAATTCTTCCACGTACTTAAAATCGATTTAAGACACCCAAAATTCGAATATTAAAAATTAGGACAAAAACATAATTCCTTGCCTTTTGCAGAACGTGAAACTATTCATAACTTGTATTCCTAAAAGTAGTACCTAGGTATATACTTATTTGTTGGATCGCTAGTAAAGTTTGTAATTAATTACAACTCGCTTACAATTGGCAGATGTAAAAGCCATATTAAAAAAAAATTACCTCCGTGGCGAATCGATCCGTCAGTGGAACCTTTGGCAATTGCGTCAGAGTGTAGCAATTCTTCATTTGATCAAAGGCGATCAATTGCCCGGGGAAACATTTGTTCTTCACCAGTAAAAACACAGGCGATATCATCTTCTTCGGCTTATCCGGTTTAAACGTGACGTCATACCGATGCTAAAAAAAAAAAACTGCCAATATTCAAATGCCAACTTTGGTCCACTTGTCTAGCATACATATAAGGTATAGTCAACTTTTGTAAATGATCACTCCTGTATCTTGTTATTTTTATTTAACAGATTTAAAAAAGGGGGGAGGTTCTCAATACATCGGAAACTTTTTTTATTAGTTAGACAATTTCTAACGCAGTTTAAACGACAAGACAAGGTACATATGTATATTTTACTTTCGCTCCTTATTGCCAAGGCATAAGATGCAAAAGTGTACTTCCAGTTTCTTAATACGTAGCTATAGGCAATCTTCGTTTTTCTATGACACACGAGTAGCATACTGTTAGTTGCGAGTGCAAGCGTGATAAGATAACGATATCCACCCGAACGATATTACGACTCTGGAAGTTCTGTACAGTCGGCATCAAATAGATAGGAGTGGAGTAGCCAAAATGGCCAAATATATCGCAACACATCCTTATTCCTATAGTAGGTAGGTAATAAAGATGTGCGTTATATTCGGCCACTTTTGCTGCTCCTATCTATTTGATGCTGGCTGTACAAAAGTTATCACTTGCTTTGACGTTGAATATTACGTCGAACACAGACGAAATCACAAAAAATATTTTAAAATAATTAGCCAAAGATCAGACTATAGTCCGACAAGTTCGCGCACGACCGTCCCGCGGGGCGACAGACGTTGGGGGAGGCAAGGCGACTGCTAGTACGCGGCGCGCAGTTTCCCCTCTATAAAGCATGCCAACGCCTAACGTGCCGTTCAAACCAGCAACATTCTTACGGCAATATGTGGTTGGCAACTATAGGTGTCTCGCAATATAAGAGTATGAAGTAAGAATAAGAAAACAGTAATATCCAGCCACACATTACTGTGAAAACTGGCGAGCCCCAGCGTCAACGTCTGACGGAGTATAGACCGATTAGAAAATATTTATTTCGAACTTTTTAATGTTTACCGCAAAATGCAATTAATCTAGTAATTTAGAAGTTCAATAACGGTTCACAATAACAGTGCTGCGAGAATGATGTCCACTCAGCTATGTGTCGTACCACCTATTGGGAGTACGATACTGATTTTCAGTGTACCCATGGACTTATTAGCTAGACATACATACGCTACATTGCATTCGCTTCTTCCTTCTAGTAAAAAAATAATAATATATATTATTAAACTATGCAATAGGTGCTCCTGTTTACCGTATTTATAGAGGAGTAAAGTCATTACTCGGGTAAAAGTAATTACTCAATTAACGATTTTCGATTACAAAAACGAAACGAAAACGTTATTGGGTAATTACTTTTACTCGAGTAATAACTTTAAATACCGGTGTGAGTGCTTATTAAGAATTATATTTATGCTTCACTTACAATTTTCAAAGGCTTAATCTTCATCTGTAAATAGTTGGTCAACACTTGGATTGACCTGCACGGCACCGAATTCCCTTCAATTCTCTTTGGTATTTGATACCGGCTTTTCGACCCTGATACCGGTCTGGCGTCACCTTGCTCTGGCATAGCTCGCTTCGGCTCTGGTGGCGCACAGGAAGGGGCGGGGCTAGGACTTGCTTGCTGTCGTGGCGTATAAGAAGCCATCGGGCCTGCCGGTTGGGATAATTGAGGCGGGCCTGCCGGTTGGGAGAATTGAGGCGGGCCTGCCGGTTGGGAGAATTGAGGCGGGCCTGTTGGTCTAGGCGAAATCCCTGACACCTCTCGCTCGGATCCAGCGCTAAAAATTATAAAAGTTAGCTAAATATCTCTTGAGTTTTGTTTATTTGTAGCGGATAGTATAAGAGGGTTGTTTCCGGCCCGTTGGCAAGGGAACAGTGCAGCCAAATGGCCCCGAGTTTAAATACAAAAATAGCTGGAAAAACCACGTTCCCATCAACAATACTTACATATGAAGCGTAGAACGCGAGCCAATCAAAATCAAGAATTATAAGTGTGAGATATAGTGGATGTGAAGCGGAAAATGCTAAAAGCAGGGCCTGGTTCATATATAACTATGACTACAAGTAACTTCGTATTTCGCCTTATTTGACACTAATGGCGGCTCCGTAGTATACTACTCAGAACATTGAAACAGAAATTCATAGGCAAGTAATTCCGCTAAAAGTTTTCTTCAGAAACTTAGGGCCGTATAAATATACTGATCTTGTGTGAGACGCCCTTCACAAGATGCGTCAAAAATGACAGTTTTCTATGGATTGACGTTTACTTTGACGTATCTTGAGACGGGGATCACAGTTGAGACGAGTTTATTAATACGGCCCTTAGTCAGGACGTCAAAAAAAAAAACTACCACATAGCTAGAAACTTGTTTAGGTCTCATTTTACCTTGATTTTGTTATACCTATTACCAACATACCTAGATCTCAAAATAACTTGGTGTCAAAATGGCTGAATCCCAAAATACCTATATTTTTTCCTCAAAACACCGAATTTTTAATATGACAAAATTTTTAAATGTCATTGTCTCATAATAAACATCACAACACCTTTATCGCAAAACAACCAAATCCCAAAATACCTAAATATTAAAATGTTATACCTT
This sequence comes from Tortrix viridana, assembly GCA_963241965.1. Lineage (NCBI taxonomy): Eukaryota > Metazoa > Arthropoda > Insecta > Lepidoptera > Tortricidae > Tortrix > Tortrix viridana. The sequence goes on along the minus strand of OY725179.1, from coordinate 5,334,102 downwards.
TATATTTGGTTTTCTTGTTTATCGCTGGCCACTTGAAACTAAACTATTATAAAAATTATAAAATGACATCAGGCAAACATCATTCTTATTGTCATTGTAATTATATTTTCATTACAAGGGAATGTAATTCTATGAATCTTGTTTTTATAACAAATCAAAAAGGCGGCCGTGCAGTTTTGCATAATGGGCATAAATATAACTACGGGTATAAAAATAAAAAAAACTGAATACACCGTGTGGCGATATGTCAATCGCTCCGACCTATGTAACGCATCAATAACAATAAATACAACAGAAGATGCCGTTGTTCGAGAAAGCGAACATGTGTGTCGGCCTCACTACGAACAAAATGTACGAGATATGGTAATGGATACCTGCAAGGAAGCAGTTTGTGAAGAAATGGAGCCGATTCGTTTGGTGTTTGAAACAGCAGTCACCGAGATGCATGAGGCTGACTCGGAGTTTACCATGTACTCATAAGATGAGAAAAAGAGTTCATTATATAGGCACAGACATACATTTTTAGGACAGCAAAAAACCGAATTTACACGTCTAGAAGACGTGGAAATTCCAAATTATACATCACAAAACTTTTTGGTAATTGATAATGGCACCCATGATAAAATTTTGATTTTTTCAACCTCGATAAGTACAATATTTAGAAAGTAGTGCATGGCAAGTGAAACAGTTTTTTGGCGACGGCACATTTAAATTAATTAATTTTTTTGTTAAAATGGCGTCTGTCCATGAGGACAATTCTGCCAATGTCAAAGTTTGAGGTTACATATGATCGGTTCTTGAAAATGTTATTCAAACATTTAGAGTGTTATATTCTCCGAGATCAGAGGCAAGAGTGTAGGCCGCCGCTCGCGCTGACCACTCCACCGAGCTCTTCAACACCACTGAGGCACTAAAAAACGCGACAAAGTAATCGACACGTGCAGCAACCAACACTCTTGTCACAGAACTCGGGCACATTTAAAAGGACACCAAAACCATTCCGCCAAATTTACAGTATACATGTAGTAGACACAAATTCTGACAGCAAGTCCACTAACGTGGTACTGGTGGTTTTTGTACTACTACACTACCTAATAAAAGCCAAGAAACATACTGCCGACTATTCTCATTTCTGCGTCAAACACTGAACATGACAATTGAAAAATTTAAATGTGACTTCGAGACCGCAGTAATAAATGCATGCAAAGCTAAATTCCCTGGTGTTCAATTGACTGGATGTCATTATCACTTTGCACATGCTGTATATAAAAAAGCAAAAGCCATCAAGCTAGATACCACGGCAGAAGGCCGTCAAATTGCTGAGTTATGTGCAAATTTGCCTCTACTACCAGAAGTAGAAATTACCAATTGCTAATTGAACATACTCGATATGGCTCCAAATACCGACACCATGTTGATTTTTAAATCCTATATGGAGCGGCAATGGATTCAATTGTGTGAGTAGTGTATTATTGGGGATTCTGGCGCACTCGTTACTTGCGGTTGGTAATTTGTAAATTGATACGTAAATGTATGGAAGTTGTATGGGCGCGGTTTAGACATAAGGGATTTCCAACTGCACTAAACGTCACAAGTTTGTAATTGAAATTTTTACAGTAGGTATTAATGGATGGTGTGGGGGTTCACCAAAGGGGGGTTAAGCCTATTTAACATCAGAGTCATTTGTATTAATTATAAATCTGTCACTGTAATCGTCAATTTTATTTTCGTATATACGAAAGTCTTCTTCATATAAATCTGTCACTGTAATCGTCAATTTTATTTTCGTATATACGAAAGTCTTCTTCATATAAATCTGTCACTGTAATCGTCAATTTTATTTTCGTATATACGAAAGTCTTCTTCATATTGACAAACTTTTTTCCAATCTTCTGGACAAATTAGATTCTTTACGCTATTCATGTGAACATTTCGGCGGGCTACGTATTGTTTTAATTGGGCCCATATATTCTCAATAGGATTAAAGTCTGGGTGGTACGGAGGCAAACGCAGAACAGAATGACCATGTTCAGCCAGTATCTTATCTATGGAATATTGTGTATGTTCTTGTTTGTGTTTTAAGATAATTTCGTAAATTCGCGGTTTTGTTAAGCTGGGTCTACTGGAATATTGTGTGTTGTCAACCAATCTATCATGTCTTGTTTCTGGGTATTAGAATTGGGCAGTTTTTCAGTATATTTGTTGTGATATGGGGCACTGTCAACAACTAAAGGTTGAACACGCCAAACCTTGGGCATATAAAAGGTTGTATAATTAATTTAAAACTAAAAATATAAATATTTTTTAATGTGGATTTATTTATAAAAAGCTATACTGTCAAACCATCATAGTATTTTTTTTAAGTTTATTCTTAGTCATAATGTCGAGCCAACAACTTCAACAACGCGAACTTATTTTGCTCGAACATGTACAAAATCCAATGCTCAACTACAGGGATGTAAAGGTGTTAAAGAAAAAAAAGGAAGAGAGCGTCTTAAAGATTTTTGCCTCAAATCTAAAGATTTCATCTCGCGATGTAGCTAAAAAAGTTAATATGTCTCTATCTTACGTGCAAAAAGTGAAACACAGACCAGAGCTAAGAAGTCACAAAGCCCAGGCCTCACCTGATCGGGACTCAAAACAGGATTTATCAGCAAAAAGGAGGTCGAGGAAACTATGAAAATTTCTTAACGAAATTTTAATGCGTGATGGACGACGAAACGTACATCAAAGCGGACTTCAAACAAATTCCCGGGCAAGAGTTTTATACCAGTAAAAGTCGCAAAGACGCTCCAGAAGATAGTAAAATAAAAAACGATCCAAAATTCCAAAAAAATACCTACTTTGGCAAGCAATTTGTAGCTGTGGAAAAAGAAGCCGCTCGTATATCACCACCGGAACACTTAAAGGCAATATTTATCAAAAAGAGTGTTTACAAAAGCGATTACTTACTGCCATTATTAAGAAAGCACAATTCTTAATCGTTATTTTGGCCAGATTTGTCTAGTTGTTACTACGCTAAATCAGTTATTGAATGAACAAATCAAACAGGATTGTGGTGTGGTGGTGAGATCGCAATCCGCCAAACTGTCCAGAACTCCGGCCCGTTGAAGAGTACTAGAGTATTAAGAAAGGAATTCAAAAAAAAAAAGGTGGGAATGTAAAATAGGTGGCTGAACTGCGAAAAATATGGACTTGGGCGGTGAAACGGTTCGCTGACGTGAACGTGCAAAGCCTCATGAGTCGTATTCGATGCAAAGTGCGAACCATGGCTTACAAATGAAAGACTGATTAAAAGGCTGATGTTATTCGAAAGTATATTCAATGTGTAAATAAATTATACCAATATACTGCGATTTTTTATAGTATTTAATTTTTTATATAAATCGAGTGCCCAAGTTTTGGCGTGTTCAACCTTTAACACTGAATTCGTTGGCAAATTTGGAATAAGCTGATTTTTAAGCCATTTTTCATAGTTCTCGTTATTCATCTCTTTGTGATAATCGACTGCTGTGTCTAGATTTATACATATGCAACGCACCAGGTATAAAGCCATTTTCACTGCCGGCGTGAGCTATAAGACGTTGTAGCTTATTATTATATTATATAGCATTCATCGATTATAGCAAGGCATTCGACTCACTACTGCATGAGAAGATATGGGAAGCACTGAAGGGCCAGGGCATAGATCATAAATATATCGACGGTGAAGTGTAATTATCTCTTATCTAACAAATAATTATTTGTTAGATAGGAGATCATTATACTTCATCGTCGATATACGCATTATCAGAAACGTTTATAAACACAGCAAATCATGTATCAAACTTGAAAAAAAAGGAGCAATATTCTACATACAGTGAGGTGCAAGACAGGGAGACCCGCTATCTCCAAAACTATTCTCAGCGGTCTTAGAAATGGTATTTAGAGACCTAAACTAGGACACATTTGCGCTCAACATAAATGACCACCACTGACACACCTCAGATTCACTGACGATATTGTACTGTTCGCTAAATCATCCGAAGAGCTATCCACTATTATAAACGAGCTATCCAGGAAAAGCGAAGAAGTGGGCCTGAGAATGAAAACAAAGCGGATGACCCTAAAGACGCTGGAATAAGGGCCACTTTACGAGCAAGTGTGTTGAAAAATAACATAAAAATCTTACCCAGCACCCCATTGCGGAGGCGGTCTCCAAGGGCCCACTGGTTTAGGACCTGACGTAGCGGCTGTAGCAGCCGACGCAGCTGGTATAGCAGCCGACGCAGCTGGTGTAGCAGCCGACGCAGCTGGTGTAGCAGCCAACGCAGCTGGCGTAGCAGCCGTCGCTGCTGGTGCAGCAGTTGAAGCAGCTGGCGTAGCAGCACCCTTCTTCTTCCGCGGTCGTTTCTTGCCTCCAGCTAACCCGAGACCCAACCCGTCATCATCATCAGGTTTCTCTTCGCTTTTTGGCTCAGGAGCTTTCTCAACAGGAGCCGGAGCGGGTTCCGGAGTAGGTTCCGGAACAGGAACGGAGGCCGAGTCTCCAATGGTACTTGGCCTGATCGGCTGCGAACCAATCTCTAGAGGAGCTGCTTTAGCTGCCTTCTTAGCCTTTCTTCTTGCTGCAGCACTTGTCAATCCACCTTCCTCTTCAGTTCCAATTTGGCTTGTTGAAGGAACACTGTCACCCAATGATAGAGAGCTCATGGATGGGACCTCCGGCTCTTCTTCTTTCCCTTTCCCTCCCTTCTTTTTTCCTGTAGAAAATGAACACTGACATGTGACCTACTTATAAAACAGTAAAGAAACAAAATCTGTACATTAAAGATATTTGAGAAAGAAGAACACGTATGATAAAAAAAAAATATGAAGGTCAGTGCCTTAAAAAAAAAATATTTAGGGTTCCGTGCCACATCCAATGTAAACTGTGACCCTAATTCCTAATATTTTTCATAAAGATTTTATTAAATAATTGGGTTGATCAACTTTTTGTTGTTGTTATTCTGTCCCATAAGCCAGGAGACAACTTCTTAGAAAGATGTTTATAATATATACTACTAACATGCTTGGAAGAAAGCCCACAAAGGAATAGGCTTGTTGTTGTCACAAAAAATCATGTAATGTAGATTTATATCCTTTAAATTTATAGTTTTAAAGAGTGACCCAAGAGACATAACCATGGCAACGCGGTACATCAAAAAGTTCATTGACCCAATTGCTAAGCAGTTTACAAAATAAACCTATAGGTATGTCAAATTTGAGCCACATTAATTTATTAAGTCTATGAAAAAAGTAAAATGGCTGTGGCGCATAGACAGTCAGACTACAGAATCCTTGAATGACATTTAATTAAAAAGCTTGTGGTTTAAATTTAGGACAGAGGGAGACCACCTGTCACAAGTATTATATACTTACGGAGTTGACCCCAACCTTTATAATAGATATTATTAAAATTTGTTATAGAAATTGAATATTTTCATTTAATTTTCATATTGTGAATTGATAAAGGTTACTTGAACCTAACAAAGAGGCATGACAACTCTTTATCTATAAATGGGGAATTCCCTTAAAGTCAGAGAATTCTTCCATCATATTTTTTGAGCAGTGGAATTTTTTTTTATCTAAGTAATACATAAGGCATTAAAAAAAAACAGTGTGTGTGTGGTTCTCTGACAGACATACTACGTAATACTTCTATATTCGCAAGCAAGAAAATTCATAAAAAGGTGAATTACTTACACAATTTAAACTAGCATGAGTCATGAGTACGCAGTGTCGTTTGTTTTAAAGAGGTGATTATTTTATTACACTAAGTGCTTATTAAAGTGACGTGTTGTCTTATTCTGTTACTATAGCAAAGAAAGGGACAGCAGCAACTTTAATCAAACTTGAAAATTAATTGACATATTGAGTAAATGTCATTACGAGGATTGTACCAATGTAGTATTTATGAAAGAGACAAAACATTTTTAAATAATCTGTAAAAAGGATCACCCTCAAATGATTTAACTAGTATAACACAAAGTCAAAGCAAGACCCTATGCAGACTGCAGACTATTTAGTCGGCCAATTGTGTTTTGTCTAAACTTTGTAAAAACAAACTTTGTAAAAATGTATAAAGGCAACTGTACAATCGGCCGATCGATAGAAAGTCGGCAGTGTGCAGTGAGGGTAAATTCAATTTAACCCAAATGTCATTATAATTTTAGACTATTATATTTCACTGCACAAAATCCATATGCCATTTTAATGTTAGAATGGCACATTTGTCATGTTTTAGGGACATTATTTTTGGCAGCAGTGAATGTATTAAATCATTAAATTAACACTCACCTTTTCCCATTTTTTAGATGTTTTTCACCTGAAAATAAGAAAAGTAAATTGTAAGGCCCGCTTTTACCAAAACTTCAAATCTAACTTAATCTGTTAGAACACATTTACTTCCCGGAAGCACAGTTTTCCAAACTTACTCGAGATGCAACATCTTTTGTTTTATATGAAGCTTGAATAGCTTACTTGTAAAAAGAGTTTGGGTAGTTCTACTGGTGTTTCAACCACTTTCAGTGTCCTGTTTGCATTATTAACCATTTCCCTGTAGGTTCGGATTACCATTTTCGGTTGTTTTAAAGAATGCCGGGACTCATAAAATAACTGAAAATAGTAATCTGAACCTACAGGGAAATAGATAATAATGCGACCAGGAAACTGAAAGTGGTTGAAACACTAGTAGGACCTGTTATATATGTTCAAGGAACTGGGATATCTTATGTATATGTTGCCAGCAATAAATGTGTTAAGGCAGAATTATGTTTGACAGATCATTACATTTTGATACAAATAAACCATACTCGAGGTTTAAACTAGATATAACTTTTAGGTGCAACTATCTGAATCATATTAAAAGGATTGTGAGGTGACGGCTTTCCATACAAATGGCGATAATGTTTTCCACCCCCTAAATGTTAACCAATTTTGTAAATTTTTTTATATGGTGTCAGTCAGAACAAAAACTATGTCTGTACGTTTTGTTTTTTTCAATATTATTAATAAATTTCGATTTATTCCCATTTTATTGTTTTCATACAAAAGTAATTTCAGCCATAATCTCTTTATAACTAATCAATATTTTAAAAAACAAAACATACGGACATAGTTTTTGTTCTGACTGACACATATCAAAAATTGGTCAAATTCAGTTAACATTTAGGGGGTGGAAAACGTTATTGCCATTTGTATGAAAAGGCTAGATTTTGCAGTTGGTTCACAGTCCTCTTAAGTAGGCACATGATTCGACTAGTAAGAAAGTGACAATCAGAAAAGAAAGAAAGGTAGCGCAATAGGTACACACCAAAGCCGGCGACACAGCCTGGCGACCTTATATTCCTTCTAAATACATTCCAGAAGGCCGCCGGACTGTCGGCGGGTCGGCGACTTTGGTGTGTATTGCGTTTAAGTGCTCGTCGAGTTTGTAATGTATACCCAATTCTCGCCTATCCCTTCTTTGTCATGTTTGTGAAATAGGAGCCAGCCTGGCCAGCCTAAGTGATTTTGAGCCAGCTTTAGACTACAAAATGATTTCCTACTATTTAAGAAAATATTTTTCGATTCGGCTCAATAACTGCAACGTGACAGTTCCGCACTTTGACGACATGTTATGCATAGTTCATGAAAACCAACCAAATTGTGATGCAACTTTAAAAGTGCTTACAGGCGATTCAGTCATTTCACAAACTGCATGGCAAAGCTTCATGTAAACTTATTCCCATATCAGCGGTTTTGATGTGGGAAATACATGAATAAATAACACGACTCAAGTCCGGATGATTCTTGATCCCATATTGTAGAGCAGCTACACTGCTACATGATATCAAATAACTCATGAAATAGATGCAATAATTGGTTATTACTTTACCTCCAGAATATTTCAAAGAAGCTTCAAGTTACACTGTATTTACGAAAGCTGAGCAAAAACAATAACAATATTGTTGCTCTGGACGGCTAGCACAAGTAGTCCGCGACTTGTTTGTCACTCGAATCTCCCTTTCTAATTAGTATATAACAATAGAGACGCACTGAGCGACAAGCGAGAAAATACAAGATGTGGTAGCTGCTCTGATTAAACAATCATTTCAATGACTTTAACTTGATTTGTCAAACGCAAAAAATATACTGCCGGCTGACCACTGAGTAAGTAATCACTACATTCGTGTGCTGTGAACAGGGTGGTTACCATGAAACACTAATTTCGAACGTTTGAATGCATGCACCATCCCTTTCACTCGTCGCGTGAGAAAGGGAAAGAGCTACCGTATCTTCGAACTACGATATTCAAAGTAGCCCCTCTGCTACTGTGATGACGATGTGAGTATAATCCCCGAAAGCCCCGAAAGGGTAATTTGCGATTAGGGTTGCCAACCATACTATATAATATAATATAGTATTGTACTATATTTTGGATCTGCGTGCTATATACTATTAAAAAAAAAAAAAAAATATGCAAAAATACTGTATTTCGGATAGTCCTTACAAATGGGGTTTGGGTTGGCCATATATAATAAATTATTATTTATTATAGATGAAACTGAAGGAGAGATTAAAGCAAGCCACTTGTTTTGTTACATAACTTCAACCACAGAATAAGTACCCTGCATAGAAATCGGACTATAAGAAACAGCAAAAGACATATATTTGACCTTTTCTATTTATGGCATTCATAACGAGGTAGAAAGAGATGTCCTAATAGGTATTCATTCGTTTTCCTTCGTGTTGTCACAAGGATCTGTCGACGCTAGTGTTGTTACTGAGTCGACAATAATATCGATATCGATTCAATTTCACTGTTGTAATTTTATTTGTTCTAATGATTTAAGGGCTGATTTTTCTAGTTGCCAAATAAAAGCATGTGGCAGTAAAAGTTATGACTTTCCTTTTTTTGATTTGATTGAACTTAAGTTTGGAATACTTATGTAAACCCGATGACAATGTAATATTATTGTGTCAATGAACAGATCTGATGATAGAACCGGAATGTGGCAACATGATCCTCAGCTGTAGGTACTTAACGTAGACCCACCGAGATGGGACTCTTTCGGCCGCACTCATAGATGTCAATTAAGTTTTAAGTTTCATTAAAGTAGCTGCTGTCACTTTCTTTGCTATAACAATAGAATAAGACGCAGCAACTTAAATGAATTTTTAAAATTCATTGACGTCTCTGAGTGCGGCAGTTAGGTCTTGCGTGGTTCAGAGCAAGTTCGGAGCGTACATTTCCGATCATCTGTTACCATAATTATAGTATAAGGTTTTTACACCTTACACTTAACAAGGGACAATTCGGTAGATAGGTGACAGTGTATCTAGTGTATTTTAAATCGATGATTTACCACAATAATATATTTAAAAGATACTTATACTTGAGCAGATTATTCCTAAAACTGTAGTCTGCAAGTTATTAAAAAAACATTTCTCGCGCTCACGGTCTTACATAGATACGCAGTGACTCCACTGTTGAAGTAAAATCCAGGTGGCGCTGTGATCGAGGGATGCAAAACATAACATTCATCTCTCGATTTTTTTAATCCCATCGCGTGTGACGTACGATACGTTGGTTTTGTGTACATTTAAACCCCTTCTAGACGGTCGGGTGGTTGGGCCAACCGAGAAGGACGCAGCTATCTGTCAGAATGAGATAGTAATATTTACATCTCGTTCCTACTAATAGCTGCATCCCTCTCGGTTGGCCCAACCACCCGACCGTCTAGAAGGGGTATAAGGGTTCAATGCGTGTGTTTCACGCATGCGCGACTATAGTCATCTTTGTCGCGCCGGGTATCCCTCCATCGCAGCGACGCTAAGAACGTTAAGAGGCCCACGTTGAAACCCAGAGTTTCGAAAACCGGAAATTTATAGTTTATTTTAAATATGTCTGAAAAATTCCTAACTTATAGATAATAACTTATCTTTTACGGGAAAAATAAATCGAAGAGTTCAAAATTTATAGTTTTCGAGAATTTGACAACAAACTTTAAAGATCTGACCGGTTTTTTATTAGCAATTGGACGGTTTGAAGTGTTATTTGTGGCAACACTGGCAAGTGGCAACACCATGGTCTTCAATCAAATCCACAGATCAAATCAAATGAAAGATGGTTGGTTGCCTGCTGTTTATTAATTTGCCCTAGACTATTCGTGAAATATAAGGATTCTACGTTGTTGAATGCCATTAGAAAAATAAAAAACGTTAACTGTATTAGTATTTTACTAATATTTTGGACACCTACGACAGTATTGTCAGATTTGATCCGGTAATTTTTAAGTCATGACTATTGCAGTGTTTACAAATGGAGTTTTAGTTTTTCGCACGGCAGTTCCATTAATATGGCTTACTACAATGCCGGAAGCCAACTAAACGCGGATTGCACAGCTGATCTGACGGAAGAGGGAGAAATCGTTGACGATCTCTCGATAGTTCCTTTAGCAAAAGACAGTTTTGGTGAGTGGGATATATTTCTTAACAGACAGAACTGTGATACAGATTTATAAACATCGAATTTGTGCCTATTTGTCGACATGCAAGTAAATAGGATACATTATACAAGTGAACTGATTAATTTACATTTGAACTGGGTAATGTTTGTATACATTATTATTGACTATTGTATAACCCTTATCACAAAGTAATTTAAAAATTCTCACTAAAATTATTTGTTTAGTGATATGTGGCCGAGTAGTATATCATATGCTGATGCTAAAACTTAATTGATGTTCTAAATGTTGTGAATAAATATTAAACATAATATTTTATGAGATACAATATCTCATATTCATATTCATATTATTCATATTGGCTTGCTTTCTAGGTCTAGCTTTGGTACCCATCATTACATCATAGACTAAATTAAATGATTTTAATGTTTGTTCACTATATCTGTACCTACTTCAAATAAATGTTTCTCTTCAATCTTGACTCTAAAGACAATGGTCCAAGATGTATGGTCACAGTAGGTAAGTTTACAGTCTAGTGAATGCCCAGCCGTAACACACAAAAACGGGCTAAAAAAATAATTGTTTACTTCACAGTTTAATGGAATCGGGAGTAAGTACTTTTAATGAAAAGTAGTAAATTTTAGCACCAATATAGAAGATCACATACAATGTTTCAATTTGTATAGAACATAGTTCATAATGTATGTAAAGGCTTGTTGTTTCAAAGGAGAAATTATTACTTACTTCCCTGAAATGCTATTAAACTTTGATTATGTTTCTTTTTATATTTGGTACACTAGGTTTTGCATGAAAATTTGCATTTGGATGTATGTATCTATGGACTGGATGGATGCTACTAAGGATAAGACATCCTTAGTAGCATTTGTATTTATTCTTAATTGTTGCTTTTCAACAAGTGTTTATAGTGGCTAAGAATTGGTGAAAAAGTTATTACTTTTAAATAAAATAAATCTTAACATTTTGCTGCAAAACAGTCTTTTCATTACTGGAAATCTTAAAATACTTATTGAATGAGACTGAGAAAGCATATACATACATACAGGTGGCCTACGAGTTGAAGACAATCTAGATGCTTCATGTCTAGACCCATCCGAAACATCCCCATGTATGTTTAGCAATATTCATTTGTATGTGAGTTATTGGAAATTTTGTGAAAATTCAGCAAAAACCAAAATTATAGTAACTTCCGAAAATATGGTATCATATATTCAACATTAAGTTTCTTACTAAAAGTTTGAGGGCACATAGAATAACAAAACACTATATTTTTTTTTTCTGCAAACTATTTTAAAAACTACCCAAATACATCACGTTTTTTTAAAACTTAATAAGAAATGTGAAACGTCGCTTAAATTGCAAATTGGACAGATAACAAGATTAGATTAACTAACCCTGCAAATTTCGTTTAGGTAGTCAAAAAGAACCAGGTTATAAAAATGGTTCATGTGAAAAAAGTCTTCGTTTTTCTTCATTTCATTCATACTTTAATAAGAATGTGATGTTAGTTTTTCGAAGATACATATGCACAGAGTTCCCTATAATAGATTCATATCTACATGACAGAACCTCTCAAGTTAAGCTCGGCGAGGCCCGATCGTCCTTCTACAAGTGCCTAGCTGGCGTACCACAAGGCTCCGTTCTCGGCCCAGTCTTGTACAATATCTACACTTGCGATCTCCCACAGCTGAGCTCTGTGACAACAATTGCAACGTTTGCTGACGACACTGCTTTTTTATCCTGCAGCCGTGACCCACAATTGGCCGGTGCCCAACTACAGACCCAACTCAATGCTACCAACCAGTGGCTACAAAAATGGCGAATAAAAGCTAGTGCTTCGAAATCCCATCACATAATTTTCACTCTAAGAAAAGGTGTGAGTCCCCCAGTGAAACTTGGAAATGACATCCTTCCGGAAACCACCAGCATTAAATACTTGGGATTTCACTTGGATCAACGATTAACCTGGAAGCACCATATAGAACAGATACGCGATGGATTACTATTTCGATTTAGAAACCTACTCTGGCTGTTGGGTAGACAATCAACCTTATCACTCACCAACAAACTGATAATCTACAGCTCTATTTTAAAACCAATTTGGACATATGGAATTCAAATGTGGTCCACAGCAAGCCGATCAAACATTCAACGTCTTCAAAGGGTTCAAAACAACATTCTGAGAGTCATTGCAGGGGCTCCATGGTATGCTCGGAACAGCGAAATCCACTCCTATCTCGAGATCCCAACCATCCTAGCGGAAACTGAACGCTATAGAAGGAGCTACAAGCAACGCCTCAGTCTGCATCCAAATCCACTTGTAAAAGAACTTTTCCAACCCAGAATGGCAAAAAGACTTAAAAGGGCTCATGTGTTTCCCTAACTGAGTGAGAGAATTGGTCAATGGACAATTTCCTTTCAAACGTCACGTTTAACTTCAAAAAATCTGATTATAGTCTTGCGACTGATGGCAGATGAAACTATAAACAAAAAAAAAAAAAAATATGCACAGAGTACGCGCGTCATACGCAACCGAGACGCGCAGCAAACGCGATTCAGTTAGCAACTATTGCTATTTAAGCATTGACGTTTAAATATCGCCTTGCGCATAAGCATGCTGTAGATCCGAATAGTGTATATATATATATATATATAAATTATGGATATTTAAAGGCCCTGTTTTATTTAGTAAATAGTCATAGTACGTAAGTATTTTTTATTGTTACAGCAATATGTGAATTGTGTGGCCGCGTCGGTCGCCGAGGACAGTTCTACCCCAGGAACAACAAATTCTGTTCCCTGAGATGCCACGCGAGCAAGCTGAGGCGAAGGCACTGTAGCTGGAGATTTAAGCTGATGGAGGGAGCAGAACACATGGCGGGACTCATCCCATTGGAGCCTTTGCCGCAGTTACAGCAGTGGCACGCTACGCTTAACGATATACAGGTCAGTGACATGATTATTTGATTATATGAGGTACTAGCCTTTGCCCGCGACTCTGTCCGCGTAGAAGTATGTTATCACTTTTCACTCAAGACCTATCAAATTTTATGGGATAAAAGGATCCTGTGTCAATCCAGGGTAAAGACTATCAGATCGTATCTTTTTTATCTTTTTATAGGGTGCCAAATTTTATCCAAAACCATTCAGCCATTTACACAAATATCCAAACATCCGGACAAACTTTCACATTTATGAATGGGATAACAGTTTTTCTTTTAATGATTCACGGTTGATTAAATTCGACATAATATCATCATATCATCGATATTTGTTCATATTTGATCGCAGCCGTTGATTGATGAATTTAACCTCGCCGCGAGTTTCCTGAAGTCGTATATATCGCTATTACCTCGGGAACTATTCGATTTTCCGGGGCCAAGTGTTAAAAAAAAATGTCCAAATGTATTAAGTACTATAATAAACTATCTCTGTACCAAATTTTATCTAACAAAGCGTTCAACCGTGAAGACGGAACAAATAAACGAACAAACGCACTTTTGCATTTATAGCATTAAAATTATTTTTTCAGGCTGGTCCTATTAAGCAGTCCGCTGCGCAAGTTGCAAACAGCTATGAATGGAAGGACGAGCTCTTTGGCTGCGATTTCCTAGCTGCCCCAGTCAGCCTTTTCAAACATGCTCCGTTACATGAGATGTGGGACAATACATTTGAGGGCATGAAAGTGGAAGTCAAGAATACGGACTGTGAAAACTATTCAGATAAATTGAGTGATTACTTTTGGGTGGCTACTGTACTGAAGGTAAGTAAGACTTATTTTTTATGAACAGAAATATACATGGTAAACTTAATTGAAGGGAAAATATCTTAATTATACAAGATTCCAAAGTTGAGTCAGATAAAATATAATATGCATTTTTAGTTGGTTTATTAGCCGATATTTGGCTTAGAAAAGCTTTTTAAAAAATCTGTGTATGCAGTTATTCTCATTTCTTAAGGAAATAAAGAAAAAATGTATTAAAAAAATATATATTATTTTAAAATAAAGAAATTTTATGGTTTGCTCCAGCCATCATCACCACAAGATAGAAAATGTCTGAAAAGATTTTGTAGATCTTATTTAAAAGATAGATTGGATACTGGAGCTCGTCCTTAGGTTTCAAGTCCGGATTGAAAGATTTTGGTTAACACGATAATCATATTTTCAGGTTAAAGGCTACATGGGTCTGCTACGTTACGAAGGGTTCGGTAGCGATGACTCAAAAGACTTCTGGGTGAATCTGTGTTGTTCGGAGGTTCACCCGGTTGGCTGGTGTGCTACTCGAGGGAAGCCCCTCATTCCACCTAGGAGTATAGAGGACAAATACACGGATTGGAAGAAGTAAGTATGAGAACTTACCGTGAAAAGTTACACACATCAAATTGTGTGTGAAAGATTCTATCTATCCAAAAAAAGTCAAAAGAACTTAAGGTTTCTTATTAACTTTAGATACTTTTGAGGGGATGTTATGGATATTTAGCTTAGTTTGTCCTGGGCTTAGGCAAATATTTGTGTGATATGCGCGAGTGGGTAAGGCCTCGGAGCGTTTGAACCGCCCTGCTGTTATATTATGAAAAAAAAATGCAACATAAGAAATAGCATTATTTTGGAGGTATCATGTTAGAGCTTAGGCAAAACTCCCAATTTTCATTGGATGTAAATGCTAATTGTCACACTACACATACACATAATTTCTTCATAACATAAATGCGGCGCGGTTAAAACGCTCCGCAGCCTTATCAGGGCATGTTTATTCCTGAGTATTGAATATTTCCTTTGTTGTTAAGTATTTATAAATATTTTCAACATTTTCTAAGTTTGGGACTAAGTCAATTTGTATCATGCAGGTATGTATAGACACAGGCATATTCTTGATTAAACATATTGTAGTTTAAGGTTTGTACACAATAATCAAAGCCTAATTAACTCTAAATGAAAGTGGAAATTAATCTTCTATGGACATACTTCATTGTTAACTTCATTGATTGGATTATGAATAGGTTTCTGGGGTTTGCCAATCAAGAAACGGTTTTGATAAGCTGATTAGCAGCATCTGGAAGGATGTGTTTATGTTAAGAACCTCAAGAATCACAAACAAACACGATGTATTCATTCGGAACAATAAAAACTTGCTTCAAGAGGTGCCTAGCATTTTTTATCCCGAAAAATCTGTTCCCGACAACAACTTGTGCAAAAGCTAGCTAGCAATCTTTTATTTTATTCTTAAAGAAATCAACGGAATGTTAGTAAATTGTCTAATTAATTCACTACCTTTCTAGAGGATCAATTTTAATCAGGACCGTTTTTTCTAAACTTCCATACACGCTTACTAAATATATGTTATTCTGTTTTTTAGATTTCTAGTGAAGCAGCTAACAGGAGCTCGTACGTTACCAGCCAATTTCTACACTAAACTAAACGACAGCCTTAAGTCGAGGTTCAATATTGGTTCCATTATGGAAGTTGTAGATAAGAATAGAATATCACAAGTCAAGGTGAGATAGCATCTCTGAACTCTTACACTCTCTTTTTTTATTGTTTTTATTTTTTCGCAAATGATGGTTTAATTTATATTAATGGCGTATAAAATGACTTTAACGGTTGCTGAGTCTCAAGTGATTAATTAATCCAAAAACAATGACGGGACAAAATATAACTTCAAATATATATAAACTTGTAAAACAACAGCAACTTTCAATGTATATATTAGCTACACTGGGGGTAGTAACTTCTACCTTAGTACATACATCAACAATAAATTTAATGCTTTGTTTAATTTTATGTTAAGACTACAATGACGACGGTAGTTTAAATCACCCGTCTATTCTGTACCTTATACCTTTATATTAGTTATCATTTAAACCGCTTTATAATTAATTCTGACTAACAAATCTATTTAACTTTCAGGTCGCAAACGTATGTGAAATAATAGGTAAACGTTTACACGTAAAATACTACGATAGTTCGCCGGAAGATAATGGTTTTTGGTGTCACGAGGACTCCCCTCTCATACACCCTGTAGGTTGGGCGTTCCGCGTCGGTCATCCATTAGAAGCACCCCAAAGCTACTGCCAAAGGGTAGCTACAGGCCGATTATTAACCAACGATACCACACCTGATATGTTCTATAAGTACCCTACCAATGAACCACCCTTGTTTTTAGAAGGGATGAAGTTAGAAGCGATAGATCCTTTGAATCTGTCTGCGGTTTGTGCGGCTACGGTCATGCAGATTTTGAATGAGGGGTGAGTGTTTTTTATTGCGTATAGGTCGGTTTTGTTTAAGTAGAGGTTTATTCTGTGCATTTTCATACAATTCCATATTGTGACTTATTTTTTATCACCATCAAACGACGACTGACGACGATAGGTGTGAATGTTTATTAAAGCCTTGCAAACCTTTGTTCATGTCGTGACTTTCCTATTTGTGTTTTAGGTACATGATGATCCGAATAGACTGCTATCCAGCCGACGCTTCGGGTGGGGACTGGTTCTGCTACCATCAGAGATCACCCTGTATATTCCCTGTTGGGTTCGCTTTGGCTAATAATATACCGCTAGTGCCGCCTACTGGGTAAGTATATAAATGATTTAAATATAAATATATATTTTTTTCTACACGAAAGGAAAATGTTTTAAACTTATTTGAGTATATCTCAGGTAAATGTACATAAAGGCGGCATTTAAGTGTCACTTTAATAATGTTTAAACACTTACAATTTCATTACGAAATTGTATGCGCTTGAAATTAACATATACGAGTAGTTTCGTGACGGTCACTTACTATTCTTTAACGGACATTTATTTTTTTATTTTGGGAAATACCTATTTACGACGATAAAATGGATATATATGGTAGTATACCTAAATGAAGAACGAGAATGCTCATAATTAAACAAACACCAATTGGCTATTTGACTAAAGTCAAAATATATTATTTTTACACTACCACTAAATCAAGCTTTCGAAAATAAGACGAAAAAACCTAGCAAGCTATCGTTTATTTTTGAAATTTAAACGATTTTTAATTCAACAAAACTTTATAAAGAAGAGCTGAAAATTGTGACGTCACATTTTACTATTTTCATGCTACTAACTTCATACTACCGGACCGTTTTGACGTTTCAATAAAAGTTGCTGATTTGACCAGTCAGTCAAATAGCCAATTAAACATTTTGTTTGGCTCCTGTAGTTGTTTTAATTATGTTGCTTGGACACGTTTTAAGCCACGTAATTTTACTCGTATTTTATCATACATCGTTGACATTGGAATTAGCGTTCGTATTATTTGACCATACTCACGCTCAGTGCGCGAATCCGACCTGCAGTTGACTAGTTGTTTAATATTGACAGGTATACCCCGGAAGAGTTCAGTTGGGAGGATTACCTCCAGGCGTGCGGCGGGCGCGCGGCGGGGCGCGCGCTGTTCGCGGCGCGCGCGCAGCTGGCGGCGCACGGCTTCGTGTGCGGCATGCGCCTCGAGTGCGCCGACCTCATGGACCCGCGCCTGGTGTGCGTCGCCACGGTGGCGCGCGTCGTCGCTGATTTATTAAAGGTAAATATACTCAAAAAATGTCGGTCCAAAACAACTTATGAAAATAAAACCTTTATTACAGGCCATATTCACAATTAATTTACAGACATACTCTATATTATAAAAGTCGAAATTACCACAACATCAGCTAGCCGGAGTCCATGAAATTGTCGAAATATGGCACCCCTCGACCAGAATCTCTCCTTTAAATAGCTGAAAAGATCTTTGATACTCTTACCACGAATTTAAAATTCACCTCGTGGTGGGGCTCCAACTGGTGGACCTTTAGGCTAATTCTGGTCTTCGCGAACATACTCTAATAGAGGATGCCCGCGACTTGGTACGCGTAGAATTAGTTTCCCACTACGCCTCCTATTTCTTACAACTGGGGGTTGAGTTTCTAAAAATCCTTTCTTAGTGCACTCCTAGGGTATCCAAGGAATATTCCTTCCAAATTTCAAGTCCCTAGGTTCAGCGGTTTAGGCTGTGCGTTGTCTGTCAGTCAGTCCTTCGCCTCCGTAGAACTATGTAATTAGGACATTGGAATGGTAAATTTAATTTGACCATCAGTCTCACCATCGAGTATCTAAAGTGAATTTCCAAGCCACATAGGCAGTATCGGCGTCACTATTCGTCAAAGTTGCAGTAAACATATAATCGGCAGGTCCACTTCGACGGGTGGGGTGGCGAGTACGACCAGTGGCTGTGGGCGCACAGCACGGACATGTACCCGGTGGGCTGGTGCCGCGCGGTGGCGCACCGGCTCGAGGGGCCCATGCAGCCGCCGCCGCGCGCCGCGCGCAAGCCGCCGCCCAAGCACCCCCGCAGGCGGAAGAGACTCCAAGGTGAGTATTACGCGTCCACTGGTGGACGTAGGGACACCAAATCGATCAGGGATGCTAAGGGGCTACTTACATTATACCTCACAATTTGACACCCAGGACCTTGAGTTTTAGGGTTCCGTACCAAAATGGTAAAAAAGGAACCCTTATGGTGAGATTTCATTGTCTGTCTGTATGTCACAGCAGTTTTTCTCAGCAACTACACAAGCTATCAACTTGAATTTTGGCATAGTTGTATAACTTGCTTGCCCGCATCTGTTTTTAGTAAAAAGAATATGAAATTAATTTTATAAATATTTGAAAAGTTCACAAACATGTTTCAAATATTGTTTATTCCATATTATAGTGCCAAAAGTACAAGCTCATCCTCCAAATACAACTGAGGAAAGCTCACAGAATTCAGACATGGGGGATACGAAAAGTCTCTCGCCGCCTACCAGCGTGTCTGAGATTTCTGCCGACGTGGAATCGAGGCCTGATGAGCAGAATGACATGTCTAAGATGGACGTGGATGAGACTGGGACAGAGGCTCTGCAGGAGCGGTTGGGCGATGACGCGAATGAGGAGTTGCTGGTGAGTAGAGGAATCAGATATTTTAGATTAGGTTTGGTATGGCTCTCTCTGGGAAGATAGTTATGTTTGTCAAACTGTCAGATACGAGTATTTATACTTGATTGAAATAGGCCAACTCTTATATCGGGCACATCAAGCTGAGTGGAAACCAAATGGTTTCCAATAGGTCTAAAATTATGTCAAAAATGATATTTCAATCTGTAAGTTGTAAAATGCCTATCAAATAAACTTATTTTCTTTCTTCTTTCTTTTCTTTCTATTTTTGGAAGTCTGAACTTACAATGTGTATCTGATGTTGATGTTGACTTTTTGTTACAATTTTTTTTTTGCTCTTTCTCACTCAAATACGTTGACATCTATGTTATTTTGTCATGACAAATTAAGGGTTATGAGGAATTAATAAGGTAAGAAATATGTGTCGAACCTTATATAACATTTTATAAAATGTGACCTTTTTATTTAAGTAAAGTAAAATATTTTGGGCTTGCAACTTGAATTGTTTTTCACAATTCCAAGACAGAAGAATATATAAAGATACAAATAACAATATGTATCAAATATGCAATACAGCCTGACAACTTAATTCCTCAATATTTGCAGAGCACACCAACGGACATATCCCAAGACTCTAGCATGCACGGGTCCGTATCTCCGGACACATCGAGCCAAACGGACAAAGTGATCCCTCGACTAGTTAACACCACTGTTCCCATAGACGCCCTCAGTTCAGTCGAGCCCGCACACTGGACCGCGGCGGACGTCGCCCGTTTCCTCACGGTTAACGACTGTCAGCCATATTGCGATAATTTCATCAATATTACAGGTAGCAAGATGCTACAACTGTCTAAAGATGAAATAATAGAGCTCCTTGAGATGAAAGTTGGCCCGTCGCTCAAGATATTCGATTTGATTCAACAGCTTAAGTGTAAAATAAAACAGCCGCAATGTAGATCAATGAGCTTCAAGTAATTTGCGTCTATGTGTAAAAGGGACCCTTGAAATATCGACAAAAGTTGATTGTACGACTTCCTTAAATTTTAAATTTACAGACGATCGATCGGTGAAATTGAGATACCATAGAACTGAGAAATTTCATCTTTGTTCTGATGGTTGGTAGTTGAAATGAATTGTTTTTTTCTAAAATCTGTTTTATTAAGGTTATGGTGGCAACGTTGCACTTTTTAACCGACTTAAAAAAAGGAACATTCTATGTTCGGCTGTATCATTGTTTTTTTTTATGTATGTCCACCGATTTCTCTGTCAATTGTGGACCGTAATTGAAAATTATTTTTTTGTTTGAAAGGGTATACTCTCGAGATGGTCTCAGTGTCACCAAGTCAGTATCTGATGATGGAATCCATGAGAAATCGAGAGAACTCCTCAAAAGTTATAGGCGGTTATTGGTATTACCTGCAAGACCTTAAGAATTTGCATTTCAAAAGCATCTCTTGGTGAAGAGGAACTAAAGACCGGTCTCCTAGGAATTGCCTATTTAGGTCGGAGTTCACCAACCAATTTAACGGACTGTTAAATTCTAATCGGCTGTTAGTCAATACATTTTGACAGCCGTCAGACCTCTAATCGCCTGTTTAGCTGTTGGTGAACTCCGACCTTAGTGCCTAATAGGTACCTACATTAAATATATCGAAGTGGCTAGAATTATGTGTCATTGCTATTGTGTATACCTAATTGACACCTTTATTTAACCCTTTTCAGTGGGTTTTTGAAGACTGTTTTATTATTTTTGTTAATTCGTTTTAACATTGTAGCGCACACTACAATTTTATTGTTTTAAACACATAGAAATGTGCACAGTGACAACAATAGAATTTAACTTAATTTCACTTCAATTATCAAGAAAAGCTACAAAATATGACGTTGCTAGCTCACCTTTTGTAAGAGGCCTGTTAAGATTGCAAATTTCCTTGGGCCTTAGAGCCTACTACTGCCTGGTGGCTTGTTATTATTGCCAGAAATAAATACATTTAATGTTACGTAATTAGTAAGCAGAAAATAGTTTTTATTGACCCTTTTTACGATACATTTTGACACCGTTTGTCGATATTTTAAGAGGTTCCTAAAATTGTGCCCCTTAGGCTGTACTCGAGCTCGAATTAAAATTTACTTCGAGTACTGGATCAGTCTCGAAGCTTGTGGGCTATTTTTGTGGGGGATTTGTGACGGAAAACAGTGGCCTTTAATGCACTTCCGAGATGCACTTACAAATTATCGTGTCTTTATAAGCTTGCGCAGTTATTTTTGGCGCTGAGCAGTGTAGATTCTTTGTAATCGGATAGGCTGTTGCAAGTTTTATTGCTTTATTTACTTTACACTTGGAATAGATTAATTTAAGTGTGCTTATTTAACGTTCTTAGTTTGGCAACTACTGTCGATTGTACCTAATCAGTAAGTTCTTGCAAAATGGTAGGGGGGGCGAGAGAGGGAGGGGAGGGTTTCGTGGCTTAATCTGCCGTTACGTTTCTACCATAGGCGCGGTCAAGTCATTGCAAGGAAACTAAGGGCCGTATTAATAAACTCATCTCAACTCTGATCCCCGTCACAAGATGCGTCAAAAATGACAGTTTTCTATGGTTTGACGTTTACTTTGACATATCTCGAGCCGAGGATCAGAGTTGAGATGAGTTTATTAATACGGCCCTAAGGGCCGTATTAATAAACTCATCTCAACTGTGATCCCCGTCACAAGATGTGTCAAAAATGACAGTTTTTTATGGATTGACGTTTACTTTGACGTATCTTGAGACGGGGATCAGAGTTGAGATGAGTTTATTAATACGGCCCTAAAAGTACAAGTCTTCAGAGTTGTTTTTGAAAAGTATGTTTCGGTTAGTCTTAATGGATGGTTTTCGAAAAAACGTGTAGGTACATAGTTAAGGACTAAAATGAACAGCGGTGACTTTTCCGTTACGTCACGATAATTAATTATACATTTATATACTGCACTAATTCGCCAATAGGCGGTATCTCAAATTCAATATCCAAAGCAGATTCCGTTAGTAATAGGGTTGCACTTGCTGCAGGAGTTTTGTCTGAGATACCACCATTTATCTTATAGCAGTATATTTAGTTTTCGTGACGTAATTAAGAAGTTTCTGTACTTAATTTTTATCCTAACTACATATGTACATTATTTTTGAAAGCCGCCCAATAATATTTTGAATACTTTGTTCGAATACACGCATGGCTAATTAGAACGAAATCGGACAAATCAATAAATTATGGATTATCAAAATTTGTGATAAATTCAAATCTGCTTAGAAGCAATAATAGTTACGGTGCTTAGTGTTATTATTAGCATTGCTATTTTAAGGGTGGACGCCTAGTTTTTGGTATTAGCGATTTTTAGGTAACATTTATTTGGATGTGTCTAATTTGATGTGTACTATAGTAATATTTTTGTATGTAGATTGGTCTGCCATATCTAAACTTTAAGATGTGACAAGGAATTGTAATATTTTAAAACTGTGTGTGTTAAGACAATCACGTTTTTTTTTCAAATTGCATGCTGACCTATAATTGTAACAAGTTATAGTAGTAAAATTTTATTTTTCTTGCCACATGTTAGCTATATTTAGCTAAATGTTGTATTATTATAGTTTTAAATAGCTCTTAGATAATCTTACATCGGAGTGGAGGTATTACCTGGTGTGATTAGGTTTAAATCATATGTGCTTTTTAAAGATAAACTACAGATTTTACAGAACGTCAATTTGTCAATAAAATGAACTTAAAAACAGTATTATAAACTTACTACTTAATTTTATCGTGTCGGTAAATAATTTTATATTCCAAATTGTATGCTCTTTTAATTTTGCATAAGACGCAGTTTAACAGTTACCCGAATGGTACCAGGATTTTAAGTTGATTTCTCCTTACCCAAAGGGCGCATTTAGAATTTTATAACTAAAGGAAATCGTCGTAAATACAGCTTGGTAAAAAAATGCTTGCGAATATTGGCAAAATTATCAATTTCTCATCCAAAAAAATTGTCTGAAAAGTTCGTACGTGATCGTTCCGCGGGAGGACAGACGTTGGCGGGGACGAGGCATCAAGATAGGGCTATGCCCACCTGTTACGGTCACTACTAGGTTTTTTTTTCCACCTGATATCACATCACTGGTGACTGCTTGGAATATATTATAATTCCCTGCTGGTAACTACTGTTACCACCACTTTATTTGAGAACTTATAATATGGTAATGCTATGCTAGAGCTATGGTAGAGCTATGCTGGGTGTCTCCTTGCGAGATCAAATCAGGAATGAGGAGATCCGCAGGAGAACTAAAGTAACAGATATAGCTCACCGAATAGCAAACCTTAAGTGGCAGTGGGCGGGGCACATTGCTCGTAGAACCGATGGCCGTTGGAGCGGAAAGGTTCTAGAGTGGCGACCGCGAACCGGGAGACGAAGTGTCGGCAGGCCTTCCACGAGGTGGACCGACAATCTGATAAAGGTCGCGGGAAACCGCTGGATGACAGCAGCAGAGGACCGGTCGTTGTGGAAAACCTTGGGGAAGGCCTTTGTCCAGCAGTGACGTCTTGCGGCTGATGATGATGATGATAATATGGTAACTAGTGGCTATATTTTTCCCCAGTGGTAGCTACTGGGAATAAAAATTCTCAGCTGTATTCTAGAATAAATAATTGGTAACTAATGGGAATTTTTATTCTCAGTAGTCAGTCCAGTTGTTACCAGCGGTAACTTAGGGGTAACATGTGCGAATAGCCCGCTGTAAAACGGGGAAGGGCACCGTATAGTAGCCGCCTCGCCTCCCCCAACGTCTTATCAGTCCGCGGGACGTTAGTGCACGAAAAAAAAAGCGTTATAATCACCAAATATCACCAAGGGGGAGAGGGGAGGGTCAAAATTAGGCCAAATAGATTTCTGGACGAGCCCTTTACGGTATTTACATATTTTGTTAAGAAATGCGATAAAAAAAAATCATGCATATTCCATTTTGTCGTACTACAGTTTATCACACTAACCGTTTCACAACTATCATTTAGCTCTTTCCCTTTCTGACACTTGAAAATAGACAAGGAGAGGGCTAACTTTAACTGGCAGATAAATTTACTTATCCATTGTGAAACAGGCTCTAAGGTAACTCTTTTAGGAGTTCAGGTTGAATCAAATTTGTAATCTTGTAATAAAATTGGATCAGTGTATAAAAATCAACAGATTCTTATTGTATCTAGTCCGTTATCTACTTTACAATTTGAACTTATTTTCCAGCCTTCATATTTTGTGTGATATTTTGAATGGGTTTGAATGGTTTTTAAATATACTTAAAATAAAGGCATTTAATAAAAATATGTTTTATTTATAAAATTGATTATTAAAATATATTTACAGTTTTTTAGCATACAAGCTATATTTACAGTTTTTTAGCTGAGTCATACTTTAATTTAACTTATAGTACGATAGCACTTTAAAAGTCCATCAGATTTGTACAACCCGAAAGTCTTATAAGAGCTCTTTCACTTTCTTCTTTTGTGACATGGTGAAAATCACAATGTACTTATCTTTTTTCTTATACAACTGCTAGTTGGCGGCAGTAAATACTTTTGAAACATTTCGTTGTGTATCTATATATGCCATATTTATTCTCGGGGTTCACATTACCAATATATGTCCTTATTTGTAGAAACATCTTGAATCATTTGGCTGGTTATTAATCTGAAATTGAAAGGATTAATACATCAATAAAACGATAAGCTAACGAATAGAGACAATGTTAAGGAGTCCGTCGAACGTCGCGGTTTACTGCAATTTTCCGTGTCCTATGACGCCAGGACGTCACTGACGTAAAACTTAATAGCTATGTCCACACCTATGCGCTTTCATGTTCAACTTGCGCTTTCAACTTGGAATTCGTCTTGCGTCAAGCGCATGCAATACGAGGGTGACACTGAATCTTCAATAAAATCCAATGTTTTGTCTTTATCTTCCGCCATTTTATTTGCAAAATGTTGCACGTCAACCCAACGGTGACGGATCAGCGTGCGCTACGGGTATGCGCTTATATCAAACCAGTTTGAGCGCATGCGTTATTGCCTGCGCTCAAACTGGTTTCACAGCAGCGCATTCCCGTAGCGCACGCTGATCCGTCACTGTTGGGTTGACGTGCAACATTTTGCAAATAAAACGGCGGAAGATAAAGTCAAAACATTGGATTTTATTGAAGATTCAGTGTCACCCTCGTATTGCATGCGCTTGAGGCTAGAGGAATTGAAAGTTGAAAGCGCTAGATGAAAATGAAAGCGCATTGGTGTGGACATAGCTATTAACCATTTCAACGCCAACGACGGATATTTCCGTCATGGTTGAAAGCGAAAAATAGACCTGAGTATATATGAGATAAGGTTGACTTTAGCTCTGGGTTTTACTTGTCATTGGCGTGTGAGTATAGTGCAAGTGCGTCAAGTATTGGTGTCTTGACGAGTGAAAATAGCAGTAACTCGCGTGTATCAAACGATGTTTTTTTAATACGTTTGCGAAAAAAATTCACGTGTCGTATCCCGTGGGAAAAAAAATTCGACGATCTAGTCTCTTCAGATTATGATTCAGTACAAAAAAATAAGAAAAAATACAAAAAGTTGTCAAAATTTTTGACCTAAAATTGCGTCAGCGGGAGATGTAACAAAAATAAAACAGTAACTGTACAAAAGCCAACGGTCATTCATAATACTCAAATCAGCCAGGCGATCACTCGTAATATTCATTTAGCCAGCGGTCACGCGTAATACTCATTTAACCGATCATTAAAAAAAATGGAAAAGTCTTTTATGTATTTGACATGGCGTTGAAAAGCTTAAGCGTGGAACAACTCGCTGACTGGGCGTCCGCGGCACGTTCTGTTAACGTGTCTCGTTGCAATAAGGTTGGGTTAGCATTATTTCAAGGGCAGCTTTTGGGTACAGGACTCTAAAAAAATTATGATTTTACCTCATTGTGTGTGAGGGTACCGATGAAGCATAGAGGACGCAGCAAAGGAGGTCTCCAACCCTCTGAGCATGACACTTGTGGTACTCCGAACTCCAGTACGTTTCAGTCATATTGCCTAAGTTATCGGGGTCATCTGTAACATTACATAATATGTAGGTATAAATTATTAATAAATATTAGGGATAATCTCACACGTTGACCTAGTCCCAAAACTAAACTCTAGGCTTGTACTTGTACTATGCTATGGGTACTAGACAACAATAAACTTACTTATAAAGAGCAATAAATACTAACATACATAAAAAAACATTCTAAGCTTACAAATACTCGCGCTCATCGAACAAATATTTCCCGTTACCGGGAATCTAACCCGAAACCTTTAGCTTCATAGGCAGGGTCACTACCAACTGGATGCTGTTACGCAAAAATGTGTTAACCCACAATTATTTAGCAATAAAATGTCAATCTACAGTATCCATAATTGTGGGTTAATATTTTACTGCTAAATATTATGGGTTACTAATTTTGTGACTCCTGACCTTTTTAATACCATTGACCTACCACAGTAAGTACCTTTGTTTTCAACATCTTTAATTTTGAACTCCGGCGCCAAATCTCTTGCGGTTGTCACGTAAAATGTCCTTAATATGTCTATTTTGTGGGCGCCCGACATGCCTCGGCTCTTTTGGTTAGGAGCGTGGAGGTGGCGCGAAAACACGCACTTATGTTTACTTATGTTAATCAACAGGATACTGAAAAGAAAGTCACATTTCAATAACCTTGACGATGCGTTAGATGTTGTCACTTAAATTTTTTAGAATTAACTACCATTATTGACATAGTTATTTTTATCATTATTTGACTAATTTATTAGACGAAATAAACCGACAAACGGGTCCTTATTTTCGTTAATGATAACTAATAATGGAACTGTCAGAGGGCTAAAACATTAATCGATCAATCATCGCTCGGTTGTCACCCGATAGTCGAGCGTTCAGCCGAAGTTAGCTAATGAAATTCGTCAACGTCTATCGACGATCGATCGATTGCTGTGGTAGCACATTCAGTTTATTTCGTGTAGTAATTTATCGTAGGTATAATATTTTATCGTAGGTATACTTGCTAGGTCGGGAAGTATAGTGTTTCCAATTCAGGAAAGAGCGCCCCGTCACTCTATTTGACGTTGAACGGTTGCGTCAATGTATGTGGAGTGGGCCTTCATGGATTGAAGACACTATAAGATTATAATATGTATATTTATAGCCCGAGTTAATGTGCCACTGCTGGGCAATGACCTCTCTTTTCCATACATACATACAGACTATAATATTATAACTTAAATTTACCCTAAAACACACGGCTCAAAACTGACGCTCATCGGGAAGTTCCTCGGATACGCTACTTTAGCATCCTTGATGACTTGTGCGTATCCTTCCCAGCACTGCAGCACTATCTCGTCGATTTGTGACAATGCAGGGGTGGCTCCACAAACCACCAGGATGTACACGTCTGCGAGGAGCTTGCAAGTCACTGCTCTGAAAGCCACCTGCAAAATATTTTTCGGGCTTCAATTTTTTTTTAGCGACGCATTCCTTGTAGTTTTACAGAGACCCAAATGAGGCAAAACCTTTAGGTTCTTATAAGGTACTGTGCATAATACTGCTAGTGTTTTTCGGCGGAGTACATGTTTAGAATTGGTGGGTTACATACATTAGGACTTATCTGTGGGAGGTACACAGGGGTGTCCCTCAAGGGTGCTCCGTCCTGGGAGGCTGCTAGAAGTAGAAGTAACCGCGCTTCCCTTGGATCTAACTCGTTGAAATCTGAGCTGGTGGCTACCAGGTGTCCATGGATGCTTAGGCATGCCCAACGTCCTGTTACGTTCTCAGCGTAGTTGTCTAGTGCTTGCTAGAAAAAATAACAAGTTAGGATACACAACATAGCGCCAAATATTTAATACCTAACTACTTACAATGCAAAAACCGGTTCAGACAGTTGCCAAGGATACTTTTGCAATCTTAACACGTTTGCCCCCGGCGCCGTTTCACTAAAGCGTGTGCTACAGGGTTTTAAACCACAATTACATACCAAGGTCACCTTGGTAGAAGCGAGCTGCTACACGGTTTCAAACAAGCCCATTTGTTTGAAGCGCACGCCTGTCTGCCGAGGGCGTTCCTGCCTGGTTCAAATTTCGCCTTTTCGAACGATGCGCTTTGCATCATCTTTCATAATGCGTACTGCAAAAGAGTGGAATGCGCTTCCGGCGTCTACGTCTGTATTTCCGAGTGCATACAATCTGAACCTATTTAAAGCTAGGGTGAATAGGCATCTTCTGGGTGAGATCGCTACATCGCAGACTGAATCTTCGACCTCCAAGGGCAAGAGTTAGTCAAGAGCAAACCCATTATCAATAAAAAAAAAAAGTAGATGGGCGTAAGAACTGCAACACAGTTTTGATAACTTTATCACAATACCATGTACATGAATTTAGTTACAATATTAAATTCAACTTGTGATTGTTGAGCCATAGTTGACCAAAATTTAAAATATGTAAGTACTTAAAATATTTATGTTAAAAAAAATGTGTATGTTAACAGACAGTTTGAAAAAATACCTTACCTGTAATTGCTGTGCTTGCGAACACAATATGCTCTGTACAAGATCCAATACTAATGTTGGATGTGGACTAAGCACCGCATCAGGATCCAAAGACTCCAGTAAATAGTCCAGGATCGGATAGCATTGCCGTAAGTCTCTCTTAATCTGGTCAATGTTCTTTAAGTTTTCTAACTCCTTCTTCCCGATGCAGAATATCATGAGGTTATGAACAGTTGATAGAAGAAGATCCAAGTCACATTCTAGACCTCCAGTAGTGAGCCCGATTAAAGTGACACTGCAATAAATTTAAATTCATATATACACTATAGTAGGTATAGTAGTAAAAACCAATTTGAGTTAAGTAGAGGAAAAAGGCGCGCCTTGAGTATTACTTGTAATTAGTACTTACTTGTAGTATTACTTGTAAGTTAGGTACTGAGTCATTTTAAGCTAAACTTTGGTGTTTATTATTTATGAATTTACGTCCACTTTTAAATTGACTTAGTTTTTTTTAACCATAATCTAAATATATAAAACAAAGTCGGTTTTTTTTATCCATAATCTAAATATATAAAACACAGTCGGGTTAGTTACACCATTTATAACTTGGCTTGACCAATTTTTATGAAATTTGGCACACAGATAGTTTATTACCTGGATTAACATAAAAAAATACTTTTATCCTGGAAAATTTGATAGTACCCGAGAGAGAAACGAAAAATGACTACTATGTGGACGGAGTCACGGTGAAAAGCTAGTTATTAATAAAATTTGTTGTAAAGTGCATTGTCAAGTCAATCAGTAATCATGGTGATGACAAATAGGGCACAAAATAATAATTTCCTTATGAACTCATATGTCCCTCATATGATGGGTTTAAATACAAATCTTAAATTAATTGTATTTAGAAATATATCTAGATCAGATGCAATAAAAATACCAAATATCATACATTACTTACCTCTTACAATATTCCCTCCATAAAATATTGCCATTGTCCACTTGAGTGTTGACCATTGAGAGGTTGTGACACTTACTAAACATGTTGATTCCATGCAGGGATGCTATAGTTGAGAACTGAATCTAAATAAAATAAAAATGACATGTATAAAAAAGGCTGACACTGATGCTTAAAGTGTACCTAATCATGAAAATATTACCCTACTAGGTACTACAAATATAATAAATGTGAAAGTTTGGGAGGATGTTGGGATGTTAAGATGTCTTTAACACAGGCAGGCGGCTGAATGGATTTAGATGAAATTTGGCACACAGATAGTTCATGACCTGGATAGACATAGGATACTGTACATGTGCGCCGATGGTCAAAAGAGCGACGGCGTCGTGATCGGCGTGAGGTATAAATATTAAAAAAATATGTGAAGTGATAACAAAAATAAAAAATCTTTTTAGAAAAAAATTAACAATCATACGAAAGAATAAAGAATCTGCTGTTAAACATTAGAGATTTGTTACACGCCGATTTTACGCCTTTACTTAAAATGACATTATAAATTATTCGTAAGAACTATTTAGACTCCTACTCCGACTTTCGGATAAAGAATATCATGAGTAAAAATGCTCAATACAACAATTCCAGAGCCAAACCTGGAAAAACATGACAATACTTACGTTCTCACTATTGCCCCTTTTTCTTGAGAAAATAGGCACGCCGCTTTCAGTGGCCACTGCTATCACTAACACTGACATTGTTTTAAAAATAAATGCTCTTTTCTCTAGCAGTAAGTTAGTAAAATGTTTTTCTCGACTAAAAACCCAAAACCGGTCTGAAAACTTTGCTGGTAAACAAAAAAATGTTTACATTTTGACACTTGACAGTTTGGTTGTCACTGAGTTTGTTCGAGAACGCGGAAAGAACGACGTCGGAGTATTTCGTCCCCTGCGTCTGCCAAATTTCATATGTTGTTTTTTATTGAATAAAAAACACATATGGAACTTGGCAGGCACAGCGACGATTTGGTGTTATTTATTTACACACACTGACACACATACTAGCACATGACAACACCAGGTCCAGGCTACCACCACTCTCATAGAAAATGATAAAACCTACAATTCGAACGCGCATATAGCTTTTTATACTTATGCTTGTTAATACGTGTACTGCGCGCGTGCGCGCTAGGCAGGACCTTACGCGCTCGCGCTCAGTGCATCAATTGCGTCGTCACGATCAAATTAGGGTTGTCAACATTACGATAAAAATAAAATAAAATACTTTCGTGCGCACAAAGCGGCTAATAAAATAAGTTTTTTTTGGGGGGTAGGTATCTTCTATGCATATTCACATGTAGTTAAACAAAACAACGTGGGTACGATAAAATGTGTGTAAAAAGTCGTTGAATGTAAAACCATAGAATGAAAACATAGAAAACTATCTAAATAACCATGAAACCCAAAGTAAATACATATGTTGTACAAGCAAAAATAAAAATCTAAATCCAATTGATCTAATAGGTATATGCCTAACGTGTGGCTTAAGTCCACTCCACTTTGTATTACAAATAAATATATCATTACATAGTATTAAAATCGCCTTTCTTCATTAGCTGGAAGTGTGAAAAATGATAGTTTTTGATTTTCTTCTTATTATTCATACATCCATTAACCGCACAGTATGCATGATTCACCATTTTGAACTTAACTACTACACTAACGCTAATACCTAATATACAACTTCAAATTCACGAATAAAATTAAACCAATATTAAATAACTTTGAGTAAGTAGTACATGAGTAGTACGTCAATGATCACTACACGTGCTGGCGACCGAATGACCACGCGGTCCGCGCGGCGCCAGCGCCACCTAGCGCCGTCACACTTGAATGCGTGCCGGCGCGGCGTGCGGCGTGGCAACATCGCTGGCAGCCCGTTTTGATAAGTCCGTTCCACAGGTGTCCAAAGGTCAGAAAAGGGTAGGCTAATACCGGATGTACTTTGCGGAGTGGTGTATCTGTTACGAAGTAAGGTAATCTGTGACAACACGGCCATCCCAGAATGGTGCACTTAAAAGGCATTCTTCGTTAGAACTGATATGACCACATAGATATAGTATATACAAGTAATGACTAGGATATAATGCAAACTTCACTTAGGAAGTGTTTCTCTATGTTCCTTACATTATACAGTGTCTATCTGTGAAAACATGTAATTGGCTTTGTTTCTTAACGCATGAAGCGCGTGCTACACGGTTTCAAACAACGGCTTACAACAGGCGGTTTAAAACCGTGATGACAGTGGTTTTAAACCAAATTTCATATGCCTTAAACGCCCTTGGCAGATATCAAACAAATCGGCTTGTTTGAAAGGTCACCTGGTTTAAAACCGTGGTTTAAAGCAGATGGTTTAAAACCGTGTAGACATTGGTTAAAACCAAATTTTATATGACCTTTAGGTAAACGCCTAAATGGGCTTGTTTGAAACCGTGTAGCCGCTCGCTTCTACCAAGGTCACCTTGGTTTAAATCGATGTAGCACACGCATAAGTTTGTTATCATGTATTAACTGTTGGTTTTCCTATAAATAAATAAATAAATATGTCCGTCTTTTATTATGTTTAGCAGTGCACAAAACTCACTTTACTGTTTGGCAGCAAAGAGTTGGGAATAATTTGAGGACGCTGTTCGAAGTGAAGTCGGCAATATGATCCTATTTTTTACTCAAAACGCCTTGCCAAAACTTGTGGTTTAATGTGGTAGTTGCACAAGGTATTTGCCATTTGAGAATAGTTCCACCTGGTTCCACCTGTCACCAGGCGCCACTCAAGATTAGGTATGAAATAAACTATAAGTATGCTATTCCGTTCAAATACTTTGTGCGTAAAATGGTTGTGACATACGAACAATCAGACAGACAGATGGACGGACATGGCGAAAATATGAAGGTTTAGTTTTGCTATGAGTATTGCTTAGAAACCCTAAAAACTCAATAAATAAAATTAAATTAAATATTAAGAAAATAATTTATTTTGTAGAGTTAAGTAAGTTTCTCAATTTCTCTTAATTGTAAGTACTTCTTAATATTTTAAGTAAGCAGAATTTGTTCTATCTATCTTAATTTTAAAGTACCTAATTAGTTTTGTAACAATCGTAAACATACAGCATGAAACAATATCTTTTTAACTTAAAGTTGCTCAAGGTAAGTAGGGTACCTACACGGTCATAACTACAAAGTCAAAGTCAAAGACGTCAAAGTCATAAATATACATTCCCAGCATGTCATAAATAACTACAGACCTCTACCTACGCTACTAACAATAAGGTCTATATGCATAATATTTGAATGCGATTACTGTATAGTTATACCTTTGACTGACTGTACTCAGATTTTATAGGCGGATGGAAGATATTTCAGTTTTAAGTCCGTTTTCTTCATTCGAACTTATTGTAGTTTCTGAAATCAAAAAGAATTACATTACTCATACAAAAGTATCTTCGTCAATTTGTAAAGGGTGTTGATTGAACAATTAACTGGTTTGATTTCTGGGTCACTATGGAACTTGGTATTATAATAGCAATAATAAGCCAAAAGATAAAAAGTGTTTTCAAAAATATAATTTTAGTAACACACTTT
This sequence comes from Tortrix viridana, assembly GCA_963241965.1. Classification (NCBI taxonomy): domain Eukaryota; kingdom Metazoa; phylum Arthropoda; class Insecta; order Lepidoptera; family Tortricidae; genus Tortrix; species Tortrix viridana. Next base: position 5,300,511 of record OY725179.1, on the reverse strand, counting down.
GTTGCCAACTGTACTTTTAACACTGACTCGCTATAAAAAGAAGAGTCGAGCGAGTCCAAACACGATATGGCTCGATTGAGGAGCGCGCCATTGAGGAGTTCCTATGTCCACCTTCCGTCACCATCATCATACCAACTCGGTGGTACAGTCAAGGTTATATAGTAGATTGTACAACAAGTGCATAAAACGCACCATTTTACGCGAGACGTTTATCCATCCAAGCGAGCTTGCGAGCAAGGATGGATATAAAGTCGAGTGTTAAATGGGTTTTATGGACGAGTTGTACACTCTACTTTTCACTTCGATTGCGAGGAAATGAAACAGCAACATGATAATAATAATAATAATAATAATAAATGCGACGAAATAAAAATTATAAGTTTATTTCATGCAGCTTTATTGTGTACTTTGGCTGTTGGTTTTAGAATACTAACGAAACGAAATAAAATAAAGAGGTTAAACAGTTAAACAGTTTCTTCTCCGTGAAGTTAAAGTTGTTCGTGTGGCTGTTGGACCGATTGCCTAGGTCTTCGACGAAGATTTTACTTTATGCACTAGAGCATAAGAAGCGACTTTATGTCGCCTACGCACCACATAAAGACGAACTTTTAGAGCATGAGAAGTGAAAAACATATTATTATCTACGTTCAGAGTGACAAAAATATGTTATTACGGCGACATAAGATCGTGGTTACATATTTTCGAGGCTTTGGACGTATCTATGTTTATAACCTTGACTGTACCATACATACATGTATTGTCATAAAATCACATAAGTATGCAAAATTTTAAGTCAATCCAACAATCAGAAGTAGTAGGTTAAAATCGATCAAAATAGCGGAGGCACTCGGCGCCTCCTAAGTCCCTGCGCCTGTGCGCTGCACACCCTGCACCGTAGGTAAAGCCGGCACTGTTTATTTCCAAAATGAAGTTTTAGACCTTTTTAAACCCAACACTTGCCTTCTTCTTTGCTCAGCAACCTTGGTCCAGTCAAGGCGATCAGCATGGCCCCCATCGGAGCCGACAGCACAACGCTAAGCACGCTGACAGTCAACAGTGCTTTGGCGTATGCTGTCTCATCTGCCACAGGCACTCCTGAAGTTTGTCCACTGTTGATCAGGTCCAAAGCCGCGGGGCCTAATGCTGCCTTGAAATAATAATAATAATCATCATAATTTCAGCCGAAAGACGTCCACTGCTGGACATAGACTCCCCCAAGGTTTGCCACAAGGACCGGTCCTGCGCCGCTTGCATCCAAAAATAATGATTCACGTGAATTAAATCAAAAACCAGAAAATATCCAACAGAGGCCGTATTATGACCAATTACGAACTGTCAAAACGTGCCAAGTTCCGAAGTGAACGGGATTAAAATATTGTACACCTGCTATAGTATAGCGCTATCCCTGGAAATTTTTGATTAAGGCTACGGTCCCGTAAGGCAAACAGTTTGCGGCAGACTATTCGCCTATTGGGACTGCAGGTTGTTTTATAAAAGGGAAGGGAAGTAAAAAAAGCGCAAATTGCCCGTGTCGAGAAAAGTCAAAATATAAAAATAAATATCAGGGGACAATCTCACACAAATTGACCTAGTCCCAAACTAAGCTCTAGGCTTGTACTATGGGTACTAGACAACGATAAACATGCTTATATAGAGAAATATATACTTAAATACATAGAAAATATCCATGACTCGGGAACAAATACTCGCGCTCATCACACAAATATTTATCCATACCAGGATTCAACCCAGGACCGCTAGCTTCGTAGGCCACTACCAACTAGGCTAACTGCGTCGTCATACAATAATAAGTAAATATCAAGTACTTAATAGAAAAGTGTCATCTCTGATCCGACTTGAAGCTGGCATCTCTGTCAAGATCAGTTAATTACTACGGCCTTTATATTCCAAGTAGCACAAAAGCTGTATAAGAGCTTACACCTACAACCATTATAACTCTAGTTTCAGCTTTTTAAGGGCTGTATAAGCTCTTCTATGTACAGCCTGTGTGCTGCTTGAGAGGTAGTTGAAATTGTTGTGAGTAAAATATCACCTGCACGGTAGCTTTAGCCATCCACGTTAAGCCTATGAACAGCTTCTCCTTACTGTTGAGTCCGCAACCAAAGCTGACTAAGAATGTGGCAATCACGCGCAACACCAGGCAGGAGACAAGGCAGACTGCTCCCATCTTCAGTACTTGAGGGTCTAGGGCGCTTATCTAAAAGAAATTAGTATAAAATATGAGGGGACCATCTCACACAAATTGACCTAGGCCCAAACTAAGCTTTAGGCTTGTACAGGACGGCTAGCGCAAGTGGTCCCCGACTTGTTTGTTTTGTTTCTAACTCTTCTGTAACGATAGAGACGTACCGAGTGACAAGCGAAAATACAAGATGTGCTAAGCGCTCAGGTACTATTAGGCATCGATGAAGATACTCATCTAGAGAAATATAAACTTTCCTACATAGAAAACATCCATAACTCAGGAACAAATGCTCGCGCTCATCGTACAAATTTAAGAGCTTTTGTACCGTTTTTATTGCAAATAAAGAATTGAAATATTTTCCTATACCGGGAATAAAACCCGGGACCGCTAGCTGCGTAGGCAGGGTCACTACCAACTAGGCTGCCCGCGTCGTCAAGTACAATTTCTTGCATGATTTAACTCTGTATTATTTCTTATAAAATAATTTCAGCTTGGAAAAAAACGTCTATTTATGTGTCACAGTACGTCTATTTATGTGAGAGGGACGGATGCTTTATCCCCACTCTTCCACCGCGATAAAGGCGACCATAATCGTGTGTGTATCTATCTACAATCACAAGCTACCGCTATAGTTTGTTAATCAAACAGATATAACATGGTCGCAATGAATATTTGTGGTGTAAATTGGTCGCAATCGTTTAGTCATGATGTTTGTTCTATGGTACCTGTTTGCTTATTGCAAATTAACATACTAAGTCACTAACGTTAAGAACAAACTTGCTGTGTTTAACAACTTGATTAATCTCATTCACGATGTACCTACCTAAGCTTTCGGCACACCAAACGCGTGTCGTTAGCGTCACGTGGCGTGCCGGCGCGCGCGTACGTCCATCACGCGTTGGTAAAAAAATACAATGACTACCTAGTAGCCGCGTGACGCCGCACTGACGCGTCGCGAACGCGACGCGTTCGCCCCGCCCCGGTGTGCCGGTGCACATGGTAGCCATATTTAATACAACTTCGCGTGCCGCGGGCACGCGTTATTTTTTGGTGTGCCGGTTTCAATTTGCTTTGTTGTACTTATTATAACACGCGCGGGCCCGCGGTCGAAGCGCGTCGCGCCTGACACGCGTTTGGTGAGCCAAAGCTTTAGGTACTCTTCGTCTGTAATTTTATGCTCGCGCTAGATAAGGGTACCTAATAATTATGCATATGAAAGATACTTGCCGTTATTTGAGCTCCAGTAAAAGCAAACAGAATGGGCTCGAAGAAAATCCATAGAATTCTGAACATGTTACTGACTGGGTTTTTGTTTATCGCCCAACCTTGCTGATCCCAGAAGAAAGCAGCTGCAAATCCCGAGCAGACGATAGCTAATGGACCTGGAAGATTTTTTTTTAATATTCTTACAACAATCGAACATGTAAAGAATAAGTAATTTTTAAGACTCAGGACTAGTTAGGATATAAGATGGATTCAGATTCAGGGCTATAAGGCAACAAGTCACTTAAAAAAAAGTTTTATCAAATTATTTATTAATTTAAGTCTGAAGTTTATTAATTTAAGCCTTAAATCTGTACCCATCTTATACATAGTTACATCGAGTTGCTGACCTCATGTAGATTCAACAAAAAAATTGACTCGTAGGCAAATGCGCAACATTCCAAAAAATCACGATTCAGGTTCATGAACGTGAAAGTGTAGGGGTTACTATGCTTATTATAGCTACTGTTAACTACAAGCTACCATTGCAAGAATTACACAAACCACCACGCTTGGCGGACAATCTTATCATACATATGTATATAATCTATAATTTGGTGTATTACCTGCCCCACTCCATCCAATGAGACTCGATATAAACAGGGCGAAAAGACCTCCCAGGAACAAGGCCAAAAATCTTAGAGGGACCACGTAAAGGTCGCCTTCTTCAGGAATGACTGAAGTCATTGCTCCCCACAATGAGCCGACGACCACTCCAGCTATAATGGACAGCGGGCCCTAAAAGAATGAGGAGGATTTAAAAAAAATAAGCGTTCTATGTACCTCGAAAATATTCTTGCTTTCAGAGTAGATGACTTGAGTGAGGTTGAAGTTAACAAATAATAAACATTAATAATTGTGGATCTACTGGAAGAATGAAAGATCTATGTACTTGGCACATCTTCCAAGTAGATCTTTCATTCTTCCATCGAGCCGATCTTCAAAACGCCCACACCTTAATTATGTTCCACGTGACAGATCCCGTAGAGAACATGGCTGATAGAATGATCGAGAACACAGCCACGCTGACAGAGTCATCAATGGCAGTAGCTGCTAGAACCAGGGTCGGAATGCCTTTTGAAACGCCGTAACCGACGTCACGTAGTCTAAACAGGCATGGGACGACGACCGCAGGAGATACTGAGGCGATCATGGAGCCTAGAAGGAAGCCTAAAACAAAATATTTGTTTTCAATATTTAATGCATTTTTGTAGGTGGCGGTGACCACTTATGGAAGAAAACTCCGTCCGCGTAGAAGTAGTTTACCGCGTTTATCGCGGGAACTAGGGGCTCCCTCACATCTAGCGTCTTTTGAGCGTCGGCGTCCGCGCCACGCCTGCCCCATTTCCCGCATTTATTTATTTATCACATTTAAAATGTATCCTACTATGTGTCAATCCAGAATAAGGACTAGGTACCTGTGTGTCAAATTTTATTTAAATTGGTTCAACCGTTTAGGCGTGATTGAAACAAAAATATTCATGCTAACTTTCACACATTTTATTATATTAGTAGGATATAGTAGGATATTATTAGTAGTATGAAGCGGGCAGTGGTGTCAGAATAATAATCAGTCATAACATAATATATTATCAGCTGGCTCCCTAGCATGCAAGCACAAGATAAAATTTGACAGGTGCTAGGGAAATGAATACATCTATTCCATATTCAAACGTAAGAAGTGTCTCGTCCTGACTTTTATTACCTTTTATTACTAAGCGACTATTGCGATAGTCACATTTTTATAGCGATTTTATCAAGAAGGGACACTATTATTTTAAGCCTTAAGCGTTAAGTCTTACGTTAGAATATGGAATAGATGTATTAATTTCCCTAGCACCTGTCAAATTTTATCTCGTCCAAGCATGTTAAGCCCGCAGAAAGACGTCCACTACTGGACATGGCCTCCCCAAGGATCTTTACGTCTACTAATTAGACAGAGAGATCCGACATAACAGGACACATTAATATGGCGCGCGTCAAAGCGCTTACGCCGTTGACAAAGTGTCTATTATAGCTTAATCCGCGCGCCATATTAATTGTGTCCTGATTTACATGAATGAACTTTTATAACAGCAACAAAAAAAAACATGCATATTCCCTATTGGACTCGTATCAATTAACTATTATCTATGCTCTAAATGTACCCTAAGCTTGTTTTGGTTAAAAATACGCTGGAAATATAATAGATGTTGATCTATTGACCGTTTGGGTAGGTAACTATTAATAACTTCAGAAATATACTATGAATGTACTAATAATTTGGTAGTATTGAAGACGTTCAGTTAAGGGTAAGTTTGATGAATGCTACCGTGGCACTCCCATGGTAGGTATGCGAAACGCGTGGGAGGGAAACGCGCTTGACCAGTTTAGACACGTCAGTGGCTGTCTCCCCCTATCATATGAGGGTCAGCCTTATGCCGATCGTGCTGTAGTGGTCACTTACCCCAGATCCACGGTAATCCGAGCAGGTAATATGTCGTAATGGCTATAGCTATGCATTCCACCAGCCATGGCAGAAGCCCTAGTTTCAGGACTGCTACGTAGTGTTTCTTCAGGACTTTAGCGTCCAAACCAAGACCCGCTCGCGTCAGGATTATTACTAGGGCCACTTTACTGAAACAATAATGATAAAGGAACATGATTACCTATATGTAGACTAAGACAGTAAATAGACAGTCTTGTGTTTTACAGTTTTGTTGGCCGAATTTATATTAGTTAGTCTAGATGGAAATTGATGCCGATCCCTTAAAAAAATGGCTAAGATTGACCACCAAAATTAGACATGTTGAAACCACTGCAGTAACCACTTCCAACCTATCACCAATTCATTTCGAATGTCGCTCAAATCGTAGTAAGTAGAGCGATTTTATAAGAAACTATAGCGACCCGCCCTCCTGCATCCAAACTTACAAACTTACATACAAACTTTATTTCTTTACAATAAGTATTAGTGTGCTATATTGATGCATGTATTAGGATGCTCATTTCTTAATTTAATATTTTAATATGTCTGCCTATCACAAAAACCGAAGAAAAAAAAGTAACTAACCGTAAGTCCTGATTAAGCTTCCTATATTGATCAGTCATGTGTACCAATCCAAGGTTCTGGAACACAATCCCAGTCAGCAGCATCCCTATCAGCGCCGGTAGGGTGGTAATTTTGAGCCACAACCACCCTATTAAGTACGCGGCTATGACTAGAAGGGTCATACTGAGTAATTCGCCGTTCAAACTGAAAGGTTCCCCTATTTCTGCATATAAAATGCCCCAAGATAACATAACTGTAACAATAAATAGAAAGAGGGATACAGTAACAAGGATAAAGTAAGTAAAAAAGTGTAACGGTGATAAATCGATCGATGATTAATCGACGTTAATCGATTAATTCTGTAGATCAGCTGAAACTACCACAGCAAATGATTGATCATTGTGTTATTTACTTTTAACTCTTTCTCGTCTGTGCATAGTTTGAACTGCTTTGAATGCGATCCCAATCCAAACCATGGTCATACTTGCTCATAAGTAGCGCAAGACATTATGACCTGAGCCTGTGCCTGAGCGGCTAGCCCATCTTGTATTTTCTCGCTCGTCGCTCAGTGCGTCTCTATCATTACAGACTATTTAGAGAGGGAGATCCGAGCGACAAACAAGTCGCGGACCACTTGTGCTAGCCGTCCTGCAGTCGGAACCGACGGAACGATGTTGTCTATTCACCGTCCAGAAAACGGTCCCAGATGTGAAGTCCGAACTCCGTGTAAAACCTGTTAATGGCATTACCCGGGTACATATCCTAACGGAATCCATATCAAAAGACAAAACAACGTGAGTACTTACAGAATATTATAATACAGAGTTGCTGTGCAGACTGCCTGTACGTGGAGAAGAAAGGGAAGGGACAGAACTTCCCCCACCATGAAGGTTGCCAGGATGGCGTCGGATCTTCTTGGTGACATCTGAGACAGAACCTTTGCCACCACCTTGAACAGTTCAAATAAGGTTTTTATGGAAAAAAGAAGGCAGACAAGCAGGCAATAAACCCTGCGAATAATTAAGAAAGTACCCAAAAAATAAACAATGTCCACACCTTTCATTAAAACAATATATAAAAATCATTTTATTTCCATATATTAAAAACGGAAATATTACACTCGAATCCTATTAAGTCCAGTCGAGTACAATGATATGTACTTACACACTTTTGCATTCTTTTGCATCTTACCCCATTGCAATAACGAGCAAAAGTGTATAGGTACATAAGTAGTTATACATATTTTTGTACTCGATAGTACTTAATCAGAAAGATAACTAAAGAAATACTCTCAAGGCCTCTTCAGACGTTACGAACATGCGCGTTGCCTCGTCCAATCCAAACCTATTGCCGCGTTTACATGCACCCGCAGTGAGTAGAGAAGTGTGCAGAAATGTGGGCTGTGCGAGTATGTAAACGGGTCACTCTCATGCCCCTGCCGCTGCCACTCGCGCTGTCTGCCACTACACGGGTTTACATGCTGCTCATATCTAGAAGCGGCATGTAAACCCACTGCCCTCGGAAGTATTATTGCCGGCGGCAGTGCGTGTAGCAGCCGACAGTGGCTGCATATAAACGCGGCTTTAAATTTATGGATATGAATGAAAATGAAATTTACTAATAACAAAAGTTCTTATGTTTCTATTTACATATTTATTGTTCCATGATAATAAATATAAATATATAATTTTTATTCTAACGGTAATTAGTATTGTTATTGTTCATTTCACATCCCAAGCAGCACTCAAGCTGTATAAGAGCTTATACAGCCATTATAACTCTACTTTTAGCTTATACAGCCCTTATACAGCTTGCGTGCTGCTTGGGATAATATCAAATTAAACTGAAATTGGCATTTCTAAATATTGGGCCATGCCATGGCCCATGGAGTTGGTGGAAGGTCCCTGATGTTAATCACGGTACCAGACAGACACATATACGCTGCGTTTTGCCTTAGCCAGCCTAATGAAATAATTTTGGTTAATTCAAGTATTTTGATGGAGGTGGACCGACCGACTGGTGAAGATCGCGGGTATAATAACATGGATGTAAGCAATTAATTAGGTAGGTACGGTTAAGTTAATGTCCCGTTTGTTAACATACATAATATTTATAGTAGGTAGTGAGAGTAAGAGTAAGAGTTTAGTAACTTACTTATTATAGGTTTTTCTAGGGCTGTGCGTTGCAGCATCTGATAAAAAAAGTATTATTTTCCATTTTAAAATATAGGGTGAGGTACGAACGTTGCTACATTATACGTATAGAACCAAAAACGTGCTTTATTTTAGCAGCATTCGTGCCTCACCCTTATACTATAGTAATACAATAATGCCTCAACCTATAATATAAGTATCCAAAAATGTGCGAACTGATATTAATCAAAACCGCAAATTATTCAAATAAAAAACTGTTTTGAAACAAGTTAAATAACGTACAAATAAATCCAAAGTAGTCTAAAAATAACGTGACATCATTCGGTAAAAAAATAAACTTACGAGCAATAATGGTTGAGTAAATTTCCGGGCGTTTCAACCGCCGTCACTCATCTCTGACACCTACCAGCAACTTCTGATGTAAAGAGAAGCAGAACCGGGTGTAGTTTCTATTTAGCATCAGAAGTTGCTGTAGTGTCATTAATTTCGTCGTTATATTGAACACACTAATGACGCCGGTTGAAGGGCGGTTTTCAAAAAAAGTGTACATAGTTAAAGATAAAAATTAAGAAAATTTAACTTTTCCAGTGCGTCACGAAAATTAGTCATAGGTACATTTAGAATCGTTAATTTTCGTGACGAACCGGAAAGTTACCGTTTCTTAATGTTTGTCCTTAACCATGTACCTACACTTTTTCTGAAAAACGCACTCGGAAATTTACCCAAATGATTATTTTCGCATATGAACCCATTATCCGTATTTTTGAAAGCCGTCACTCGAAGCTAGTGATTGACTTATTATATTCACGTGTTTCATTGTACGCAGAAAGTCGATGATTACCGGGTTTTTTATCATATTTTAAATATAAATAAACATACGACATAATTAGAAGTTGTAATTGTGGCGAGAATATTATTATTTATATACACTTCCAGAGTTTTTAATACTGTTTACCAAAAACTTTTACTATGAAAATTAATAGTCTAGATTGTTCTTTGTCTATGATGTTTGAGGTTTGTTCCGTCAACTTCCGTCCAAAGAGAATATAATAAAGACGTTTTCTAATTATATAAATTAAACACTCGCTTTTCTATTGATTGTATTTCAAAAATACCGTTTCACAATTTTTGCTAACTTTCGAGTGAAAAGTTACGAGCGCTCGAAAATCAAAAATTGCCCCCAGAGACCCGTTTGATAACGTGGACGGGAAGAAAAATAGTTGAGTTGTTAACATAGTTAGAATTTTATTTGTCAGGTTACAGATTGCCTACGATAAAACTGTTTGTATACTTAGTATTATCAAATATTCTTAAAAAAAAAAAATACCTGTGTGTATGTTTCTCATTTCCACGTTCAAGTCACTGTTTTGACCTGCAATTTTAATAAAGTCGAAAGTCGAATAAGAACCGATAAGGTTTCTATTTGCATGCAACACAAGTACTTTACTGGATAATCTTAATAATACTGAGCGCACTGCTTAGCTATCTCGCTCAGCTCTGGTGGAAACGCAGCTGACGGCTAGCACAAGTGGTTCACGATTTGTTTGTCGCTCGGATCTCTCTTTCTAACTTGTCCGTAACGATAAAGACGCACTGAGCGACAAGCGAGAAAATAAAAGATGTGCTAGCCGCTCCGGTTCGTTTGAGTGGGTACAGATAAAAATACTAGCAAGGCCGGCAAAAGTCACAAGTCAATGAGATAAAATTGTTTATTTTGCTAGCACGTGACGCGTGCGCCGTGCGGCGAGTCGTTAATTGGGTAGGTAAAGTTTTTGGAAGAGGTGTAAATTATATTTTTTTTCGATAGTCATCATCCTAAAGATCAAGGAACTGCGGCTCTTTTATTTTTATTTCCTCTAATATTTTAGAAATATTTTTTTTAGTTATTAAGTTGACATTTGTACACTTTATTGGCCGACAAGCTTGTTGCCTTCGTACTTAATGAAAAAGAAAAAAAAAACTGTCACTTCTATAACTGTCATTGTCAATCAAAGTAAACAAACGATTCAATTCTTTCAAGCATCTGAGTAAATCTTTATAATACTCCATTTCCAAAGTACGTGTGGGATTGCTTGAATTCATTGCGTGTATACGATTCAAACGTGCTCTCGTGGCTATCGAAAAACAGGGCAAGAGTCGTCGTGAAAGGAAGAAATCGGTGTCCAAGAAGCAGTGCCGATGGGGTCGAAAATAAATCGTAGTCCAAATATCGTGCAAAGGTCAAAGCGAGCAAAGCAGGAGGAAAGCGGCAAAATCGAAAGTCCGGAGTTCGTTCTGAGGTCGTTGAAAATATTTCTAAAAACACTGATCACATGAAACGAAGGCAAACAGAAAAGAGTCGTTGAATTGAATCGTTTGTTTAATTTGATTGACAATGACAGTTATAGATGTGACAGTTTTTTTTTTCTTTTTCATTAAGTACGAAGGCAACAAGCTTGTCGGCCAATAAAGTGTACAAATGTCAACTTAATAACTAAAAAAAATATTTCTAAAATATTAGAGGAAATAAAAATAAAAGGCCCGCAGTTCCTTGATCTTTAGGATGACGACTATCGAAAAAAAATATAATTTACACCTCTTCCAAAAACTTTACCTACCCAATTGAGATAAGTCGACGAATTTACACTGGTTGACCCCTCAGCGCGTATACATTACATGTTTAGGCGTGTCTTATGACTTGGTCGAGCTGCACTAAAGTGCGACCAAGGTATGTGATACGCTGGAATATTCAATTTATACGCATTGAATGGATTAACCAGTGTCACATCAGTGTATATTCATCGAAGAGCTTGCCATGCCAGCATATTGTTAAAAACGTACATACATACATACAAACATATTATACCTACATACATAACACATAACCTAAATTTAGTGGGTTAAAAATCATATAGTGGTATAGCTCTTGCAATTCACGAAGGCGAGTGGGCTTTATTTGTGTTGAACGTGTACATGCACATTGCGGTGGTGTGCGTGCCTGACGGAGCGATCCACAGCGAGCGCGCCTTTGCACTTTGTTTCCGTGTGTGCGTGTACATACACGGCGCTGTACTTATACAGATTCGTGTTTACCACAAGTAAAGCTCACTCGCCTTCGTGAATTGCAAGAGCTATAAAGTATTTGGTATTATAATTTATTAACGCCATTTCACAATTGTTGAAATGGTAAACGGTGACTCACCCACGTTATTCAATGGACCCACAAAATAGCGGTAAATACAGAGTGACAAGGGGGCAAAAGTAGCGGGGCATCACAGTTCCAAGGGGTAAGGTAGGGAGGTGTTTCTGGACTTTGAGCGATCATGTCAATGCCCACTCGCCACTTAAGCGCGTCACGCAATGAGCTATAAGTACCTAATATATATTTCATTATATTAATATATATTATATCAAGGCATCTTACGATACATTTTCGAATATTTTCCGTACTAGTTGACTCTATCAACTAGTACTGAAAATATATCGTGATATACCGTGCTATAATATACATATATTATAGCTCCATCAGTGACGCGCCTTTCACAATTACTGCTTGCTCTTCGGGCATAATAGGTCTCGCGCGTGTTGAAAAATAACGCTGCGATCGATATGAGCAACAACGTTTACAACAAGCAACGTTAGCAACAACCACCTTATTCAAATAGTAATAAGATACGTTTTGAATGAAAACCACGCACCACGCTTGCTTCTTATCTCAAGATAATAAATACATTTGTATAAGTAAAATCAAGTATTTGTACTACTTATATACAAAAGCTACTATCGAATTGTTGATTAAGTAGATGTTACGAAAAAAACTGAAACATGCACTGAAACATAACCTATAAATTTAAACAAAACTTGAGATTTTTACTGACCTGATTCTTTTTTAGAAAGAAAAGGGCTATGAACACTCATTGTTACAAAAATAAATAAGAACAAACACAACTGAGATTCAAAATTACAAAAAAAAATATTGTACTAGGTACTTTGTTTGCGAATGACGCTTACTATTCGATTCAAGAGTTAACGTAGAATCCGATAGAGGGCATAACAAACCAAATATTAAGTTAAGATGATATTTACAATATAATTTGACTTTAATAACTATTTGAGAAACAATTATTTTTTCTTTCTTCAGTTAATATTTTAACAGTAAAATGTTTCATTAGAATTAAATAGCTTTTAGTAGATATTTTGAATTTTTATCAGCGCTTGTTAATAATATGCTAGCAATGTATCTTATGGAAATAAAAATAACCAGAAATTTTTCAGGAACTTTTATGACAATTTTTTTATTTTAGGTAAAATTGCCAAAGTGCTCAAAAATATATTTCTGAGCTCCATTCTGATACGATATATTTGATGACTTCTGTACTTAACATATGTTTGTCACCCTGAAATGTTTACATCATTTTAATATAGGTATTAAATAGGTAGGTAGTATTTCTAATATTGTTCGGCAGTATCCCCCATTGACGAAAATGACTTTATGAAACCATCACTAACTTTTTAGGTTAAGTCAACAACTTACACAAATAAAAAAAAAAACATATAGTAAGTGAGAATTACGAGTACTACCTACTTAAGTTTTATTCCTGAGGCCCGTTTCACGAAGCTACAAGTTACAAATTACAAGCGGAAGTCTCTTTCTATATCCTTTTGCTAGAAAGAGAGTTCGGCTTGTAATTTGTAACTTGTAGCTTCGTGAAATGGGCGACTGATCGCTTGAATCATCATTTAGGGTCATTTTCGCGTGGCGGCGAGCACTTTAGTAAGTAATTGCCCCTTATTGACCCGTCTTAACTTTCCACCTTGTATACGCGGCTAAGTGTTCACTTCCTTGTGATATTAGTGAAAATTTTAAAAGTAGATCTGCTCTAGATAAACTGGCGAAACAACCAAGGTAGAACCGTTACTTAGTATGGCAGCATGATTAACCGGCAGCCATTTTGTCGATTATTATGTCTCTTTTTACATGGTCCTAAGTGAAAGAGACGCAATGAGCGACATGCGATAAAATGCTAGTTTAACTAGATGATCTGGTTCCGTTTAAAAACTCGTTGTTTTATAGTAGTTTAACTTTTTATAGAACTTCTGAGTCATTGTTTTATGGTTTAGATCTTCTTAGCGCTTTATTTAGCTTTTTTGGGATTTTTGACCATTGGTTTGGTTTTTATCGACCGAAAGAAGGGAAATGTTAGAGTAAAATTAGTTGGCATTCGTATGTTTGTATGTTTGTTTGACGATAACTTGTAAGTTAATCCGATTTTATGAATATTTGGCAGAAGAGTAGTTGAGGCAAATACATTTTTTAAGTTCGAACATGGCTAGGATCGATCAGGGGTTAGGGAGGATTTGCGAGGTCTCTACTAACTACTAGTAAATCAGGTACTATAAGCGATGACTCGTCATACTGGTTCTTACGCTTACTACTTGTAGGTACTATTAAGTATTCGGCTCGGCGAATCTCCCCGTATGTGGGACAACTGCCTTGTCTATCGAGATTTCATCTGTAAATTTCACGTTGACGTTTCGTATTCCGAGACCGTGCTAAATTTTTTTTTTGTAAGTTCCACGTAAACAAACTTAACCGGTAAAGAAAAGCGTATTATGCAAAAAAATAATTCCGATGGCCTGCTTGGCGGGAAGGTAGAGCATGGTCACGGTTGCCTTCTTGGGCATTTCTCTTCGGCTACCGTTGCCGCGCACACTGCCGTGCGGATGTCGCGCGCGTTCTTCAAATTCTCGGCAATAACGTTCTATCGGTGTTCGAATTATAAAACTTAACTTTTAAATTTGGAACGCGATAAAATTTTAATTTTCAAGTGCCAGTGGTGTTCGAATGAAATAAAAAACATTCAAATTATGTTTTAAACTCGGAACGCGATCAAATTGTTTTAAATTCCTTTTTTAAATGGGTACCTATTCGTGTGAAAATTAGCCAGTGTGATGAGTGTTAACAAAATGTGTTTGTTTAAGTGCGCAATGATAGCGTTGCTGCTTTTAGTTATAAGTGACATAGGTGAGTACCTGTTATTTATAAATACGAGTATATAATTATGTATAAGTAGTTAAATTATAGTTGAGACACGAGACTATAAAAGATGTAAGTTATGTTTTAATTGTTAAAGTGAAATGGAACATGAACCAATTTCCGCTCCGGTGATATTAATGTCTAGTTCTCTCGTAACCGAGCAATTTCCAATAAACACGCACCGTTGCGATGCGAGTGTAAAATACGGTTATAGAATGTTTGAGTATAATTTATAATAACTTTCGATTTATCTTAAGATATATTTAGAAAGCACCTTAATGTCAGGCCTGTGGGATGCAAAATGTGTGATTGTGGACTCTGCGCCCCGCTTTCCGGTGACAATATATATTTTTCAAAAGTTTGATCGGCGAACGGAAATAATTATGGTGGTCTTTATAGAACATGTTATTAAAAACTTCAAACTGATCCCTGAAAGACAAGCAAAGGTTTAGACGATCAGATTTAAAATGACATGGTTCTATATATACATATATATGATAAACATTGTTTGGGGGTGACAAAATGGCGTCATTGTAAAAATAACTCACGCTTTTCACAGGCGGCAGCTATATTATGTAACATAGTGAAAAAAGTACGTATTACAGGTGGTGGTCCACATTTAAGGTAGACTGGTAGAAATAGGATTTATTTGTTTCTGCTTACATATATCACATCCAAGGCAAGCGATTAGTATGTTATCGTCTTTTCTTTTCACTCATACTCATTGGCCTTGGCATTGGTGAAAACAGGCATAGGCTCAGTCGAAGTGTGCCATCAGTAGATGGCCTAATAGTGCACTTGGTTATTAACCGCTTGCTTGTGTTGTACATTGACGTGCGAGTATTCGCGTTACTGTCTCTTATATCGGAACATATTATATGTCTACTGACCGGCATGGCATATTTAGCGGATCAAAAATAAAAAGTCTAAATCTTTAACGAAATAGTTTTGTTTCACAAAGATAACAATGGTTATTTCTTATTACGCTAAATTAATGACGTCTTATCTGAACTTATTTTTTATGAAAAGCAAATAACTTAAAATATTTTACTCGGGAAAATAATAACCTTTTCGAAATGTCTTACTTTTATTTTATTCCGCTAAATTTGCCGGTGAGTGATCCGGATAGATGACTGATCATTCTGAGCAGGTCAAACCACCGTAAAAATCAATTTTATGTCCCTGGTCAATCACAAATAGATACAAAATTGCCGTCAAACGAAGCTTGTTATCATAATTATACCAAAGCCTTAAATGATAAAAAAATTCTTAGTGCTCTGATTACAAAACAACAATAAAATCCGACATAACTTTCGCCGCAAAAGTTACCCTTACGTAATCGATGCATTTCATTGAACGCGTAAAGTTACCTATTGCATCAGATCGTGTATTCTCTTATGGAAGCAATCGTATAAAATAAAAAGTAAGTACGTCGCCCGATACGACATCGTCATAACGTCGGTTTACAAATTAAGTTCATACAAAATTAAATCGGGTAAATGCGAGTCAGACTCGGCTTTCGCATTGAATGGTGCAATTTTTAGCCCATAGCTTTTAATCTATGGGCGTCTCGTTCTATCATACGAAGTTGGGAGTAAGACATTGTTGCTAGCTATTAATCACCTTTCATGAAAAAATGCAGTTTAAGATCACCTTTGCGTGCCGAACCGGAGTCCGATTGTTACACAAGAATAACTTATCATAGGAATTCAATTGATTGTTGTTTGTATTTTTATTTCGTTCCCAAACCATTAATCAATGGACTTATACGTATTTTTTATTAATTAACTTTTATTTTTTATTGTACCAATATGAATTATATACCTTGTCAATTATAGATATTTATTTAAAAAAAATCACATTACTACTAGTCTCCTAGTGTTCTCTCAGTCCCAGAACAGATGGTGAAACGCAACTGCAACGAAACTGCAACTGCTAGCTACCTACTTTGAGTTTCATTTGAGTTTATGCCATATACTCCTATATGAAACCACACACGTCGCAACTATTTTGAAACGTTGCAGTTTCGTTGCACCGTCTGTTCTGGACCTCAGCGGCGTTGAATGGTTGTAGCGATGATCTATGAAGTTAAAAGAATAACATAAAATACATGTACAGTCAAGATCATAAATATGTGTGTGTGTGTGTGTATGTGTGTGTGTGTCTATTTAATGTCATGTTTAAACTGCCATATGTGAATGTCACAGCGTTTAAAGTGACAAGGTACTAAACGTGTACACATATTTACGACTGTACTCTATCAGTACTAACCCTGAAAGTAATCGTCATAACTTTTGAAACACTTTGATTCGTAAGTAAGCTTGCAAAAACTGAGAACAAGGTCGTTCTCATAACTTACGCGAAACACAACTTTAATAAAAATACTGGTTCAGCAACGCCATTGAGAATAAAATTAATGTGTAAAAGTGACAGTAGTATCTGCGGACCAAGGAAAGAAGGAGAAAGCGTTTCAATATGGTGGCACCTTCACTGCCCGATCCCGAATTACCACTGGCTTTGACTTAAGGGCCGGTACAGTAGAAGAAGGTACAAGCTGGTAGAAGCTGGGTTGCAGTTCAAATTCTGTCCGTCTGTACCAACCCTAAATCTTAAAATAATTGTTAAAAAATCATAGCAAAACAATGATAACAGTGTCCAATAGGACATTACCCAATAGAGTAGTAGAATAAAAGGCTTTTTTAATTATCTTTTTATTTATTATTTTATAAATTAAGCCTTTTATTATTAACTAATGTCAAATCACAAGAGACCAAACGGGATTGTTCATATTTTTACAATTACTCTAATTCGAAAACCTTTTCGAGGAATAGGGTTTTAAAGCCGTTCCGCATTATTAAGTTTTTGAAATATTTATCTATTTCGGATATTTCGACAAAAGTATATTTAACCTTTGTTTGACTTTCGTTTTCGGCTTGAAGCCCTCCTAGGTGTATCTTACGGGTTAGGCGAAAACCGCTTGAAATAGTATGCTTTAATACACTATTACAATATTATTTTTATCATTAGATATCATTTATCTAATTGTTGTAATTTCTTAGAAAAATTTAAAATACTAATCATGTCATCTATAAAATGTCTGCTAAAATTAAAACAAAACTATTGGGTCAATTAACCTTTTAACCGCCGCTTGGTCTGTCATCGAACGGGCTCATGTCGCCGCCTATATAAAATAACAGGAAATGGTGTAGTGCTTGCCACATGCGTTACGATAGGATTTTTCTTGTAATGAATATTAAGTAATAATACCCTTTTTACCACTGTATCATTCAATAAAATACATTATTATAACGAAAATAACGTTTACCAATTTCTTTATTAATGGTTTCGTCCCTTTATCAATGGTTTGGTTCCATGTGTTTTACCACTCATAAAAATCTATCGGTTGACATTGCTACATTACTATTATTTCTTATTTCATATATCTGACGTCATAAGCGGTCTTATATATCAGATATTGGCGTAGGCTTTATTGGATATTTGTTGATAAGTTGACATTATAAGAGAGAGGATTGACCATATTTAAAAAGTATCGAAACTGAACATTTCAAAGTTGTTGACATAAGTAATCATTCAATTTCACACAGTTGCACAACTATTTTGGTAATTAAATATTGTAATCTCAAAATACGTATGGTATTCAAAATTTTGAGATAGCAAATCTGTACCATTTATTAATTTTTTAATTTGAACATTATTTTGAAATATCGAGTGAGCCATACCACTAAAATTTCCTATTTTATATCTCTGACGTCACATGCGGTCTCATATTTAAGACGACGGCGTAGTCTGTAATGATTGTTATTGAGAATACAATGACTTAATAGGGGTGGACGTTGTACCTCGATAAGCATCGCTATATCGATTTAAATATCTACTTAGTTTAAAAACTCATTAACGTTTTAAGGTATTTATTTAAAACCAAAAAAAAAAAATTAAGTTCATCCTTCTGGCTAACAAATAAAAAATCTTTTTATTTACGTAGTTCATCCTGACTCACTGTCGCAACGAAAATAATTAGTTATAAATAAAGTCGAATTTAATATATGACACATGCCATTCATGCCATAACTGGCACAGTTCATAATATATCGTTATTTTATGAGAAAATAGGTAAGGAAATAAAATAGGCTAGCCGAGCAAGTCCATATTATGAATAAATATCTTACAAACATCGTTGAGTGAGTCGATATACTTAAATGTTACAATCAAGTCATCGTCACATCACTGGTGTCTATTATATAAGACTTTGGCGACGGGACTACAGCAAAATTATAGATAATCTAATGTCATATTTTCAAATTTATTTTCATCTAGAAAATTAAAATAAAGCAACAGAGTAATTTCGTACCTGTTTAATTAACAATTAGAGCGGCTTTCATATCCGAATCAGTGGAGTTAAATCGGTATAAATAAAAAATCCTTGCAAAAAACATACAGAAAAAATGTCTTAAATATAAGACTACGGCGATAGTGGCTGGACATTGGGTGTCTTATATATCAGACTACGGCGGTCAAAAGGTTAAAAAATTAATGAAATTGGTCCCTTAAAATTGCATATTCTTTCAAATTAGAATGTAAAAACCGTGAGTTTTTTTTAATAATCCCATGTTTGAAAATATTTCCTGTTGTTATTGCAGTTGATTTCCTGTGACGAGGTTCATTGGTGGCTCAAATAATAATACTTATTGTCTATTTATTTGAGATCAATTCCCATAAAATCCTTGTTTCTGGGTTGCGTGTGCAATTTACTTTTTGGATTTGTAACGTCATAATTTTGATATGTCTCCCAATAATTTAATTTAAATAGCCAAAAGGGACTTATTCGATTTCGTGGTATAATTTTTTCTATGAACATATCGTGCGGATCCCGTCGCGTTGTAATATCAAAGTGGCCTTCGGTAGATGGCGCTAAAAAACGTTGATACATGCATTAATAGCGCTGCTCCGTTCAATAGAAATCATATTTACGAGTTGTCAACCGTTATAATAAACAGAATAAACTGCAAACAACATGTACACTATTTCTCATGTAATCAGCCCATTCCGATTCAGTAGGGATTCTCCTTACTTTCACCTTCCACCTGCAGGTTTTGGTCAGAACGCGCCTTAAATTTTTTAAACTGGTTTCATATTGCGTATGGTTTATAATTATAACTGGACTATCGTCATTATTGGTTTTGGTAACTTTTTATCCTCGCTTCCATTCGTGTGCACGTCGTGTGCCTATAACTTTTACTTTTCTACTGAAACCAACCTGTGCGAATTTCTAGATATCGTACTAGAGGCTATGAGCAATGGCTATCAGGTGGATGCAGTGTATACCGATTACTCAAAAGCTTTCGACAAAATTTCTCATTCTTTATTGATAAAAAAGCTTGCAGCAATCGGTATACACGGCGACCTCCTGAGGTGGCTTGAATCATATCTTCGAAACAGAACTCAAGCCGTCGCTGTTAAAGGATATATATCTAGTTTTATTCCTATTAGTTCCGGCGTCCCTCAAGGGTCTCACCTTGGACCCCTGTTGTTCAATATTTTTATTAATGATGTTGCTAGTTACATACAGGATTCCCATATATTACTTTATGCTGATGACACTAAAATCTTTAAAATAATTAAAAATGAACATGATTGTTTTAGCCTTCAGAATGATCTAAATCGTCTGGGCCAATACTGTATAGCTAACAAATTGGTTTTAAATACTGACAAATGTTGTACAATCTCATATTCCAGGAAACGCCAACCAATTATTTTTGACTATAAAATATTTAATGTTGACCTTAAAAAAGTATCGGAAATTAGAGATCTGGGAGTCCAACTCGATAAGGAACTATTACTTTCATCGCATATTGAGAAGATAACATCAAAAGCTTACAGGATGTTGGGATTTATTTTTAGGCAGGGCAACGATTTCAAAAATGCCAGTACTTTTAAACTTTTATATAATGCACTTGTCCGATCTCAACTGGAGTATGCATCTGCAACTTGGAATCCACAATACCAATGTTACATAGACGCTATTGAAAACATTCAAAAAAATTTACGAAACGCTTAACTTATAAGTTTAGGAATATCAAGCTCATAGATACTGTCCCTCTTCAAAAGCGCAGAGAACATCATGATCAAATTTTACTCTACAAAATTTTAAACAATATCATAGATTCTCCATACCTCCTTAGTAACATATCATTGAAATGCTCATGTCTACGTACTCGCTCCAAAAATATATTCGCTGTTAAATTTTGCAGGAATAAGTATTCCAAAAATCGCTTCCTCATAAGGGCATGTTCCACACATAATAGCAAGTATGATCATACTGACATATTTTATGACGAGTTTAACAGCTATGTAACTGCAATAAAAAAACATTATAGACCTTTTTCTTAAGTCAAATTTTTCATTTGATTTCATGTCTCTAGTATTAATAGTTCTTAGTGCATGTTGTAACAGAAGTTGCTAGCTTTGTAGGTATAGTTAATTCCTAAATGTGTAGCATACATTGGTGGAAACTTTGTTGGCTTATGAACCATTAGAATAAGTTTGTAAATCTGTATAATTAAAGCTGTTTGTTTTTCCTTAATAAAGAAAAAAAAAAAAAAAAAAAAAAAAAAAATAAGGAGGTCCCTCGATTCCTCATGGATCCTACCATCATAATATTCTGACTTGATGACAATGTGACCTTTCAAACAAAAAAATAATTTTTAAAATCGGTCCACAATTGACGGAGTCCAAAAAAAAACATTCATACAGCCGACCATAGAACCTCCTTCTTTTGAAGTCGGTTAAAAATATCTTGCACGTCTTTTCTAGACGTATTTTAAGGTAATTTTTTTGCTCTGCAACCTCCATAGGTTAACCCTTAATAAGGCCCCACCAATCTGGCTACTGTAGGTAACGAAAAAAAAACACATACTTATTATTAAAGTTAGTTATGTATTGTGGAGTATTTTTAGTTTTTTTTTGTAATAACAATAATTTTAGACCAAGTAAATTTTCACGTAAATCCAATCTTATTTAAACTTTATATCAAGGTACTAAGACTGATATTTCAACCAACCATATGTGGTTGATAAAAAGCCTTTACCTTGATAAGGGTTAAAAGCTTCTTGGATGCTTTCAATAATCACTGACAATCTCGATTTTTTAAAAGAAATAATAAAGTTACTTCAAGAGTTGATCGAGTGTGTTTTGCTTATCTGCCTCACTTTCACAGTCTGAACCATCAACTTCTAATTTATACCATTTGAAATCTGTGGTGGTAGTTCGTAGTTAATTTAATTGATATACTTACGTTTGTTTTTTAAATCCCTAATTATACTACTTTTTCAAGTTCTTAGCAAATTCAAAGCCATGGTTAAGCCGCGATTCCATTAGGCAAGTTGCCTACATAGTATGTAAATGCAAGTTGCAAATTGCATGCATGCTACAAGTACGAGTAGCAGTTTACTATACCATTGTTTATCAACATGAAGGCTGTCATCGTGATCATATCTTTTTTTTACCCACGACGCGACGGAACGGAGACTATATGCGTTTAGGGTGAGAGGTTGTTTTTGTGGACTCGAATGTTGCCATTTATCTCGAAAACGGTTCGACTAATTCATCTACGATGGTTCTTAGATAAATGTTACAGCGGTAACTCGCCAGGGGGCGCTGCAGTAAATATTTTGCACATTTTTCGAATGGTTTGTTTCGTTGCTTACAAAGCAACCGACGCAGATGTACATATTGTGTTCTTAGAGTTATCACTATGTTAATAACATATCAACCATGATAATATTATCTAAATTAAAAAATAAATATCTATAAAGTTTAACATAGAAAACATTAAAAAAAAGACCCCACGACGGATGTAAACGTTGTAATAGAAAAATTATTTTTAAACTACTTAAATATAAATTTTTAAACCCCGCGACTAAAAAGAAGGTAAATGTAACCAAAATGGGAATGGCAGCCCCCGACGGATTTCTTTTGGTTACTTAAGTACCTCCTTTTAGTCGGGGGGGTTTAAAATTTTATTTAATCCTTTTTGTATTACAACGTGGGTCTTTTCAAAATTTTCAATTTTTTTTATATTTTCATATCATACTAATTTCGTTTTTATTTTTACTTTGTGTCTGCTATATTTTTTGAACTACCTTTATAAATATTTTTTATCAGTTCCAGAGGCAGAAGGGAATCTTATGTCGATGCTCGATTTCCGGTACTGGCGCTGTGTGATGAAACGGGAGTGGCGGTGCCCGGACTCCGAGATAAACTTCTTTTTGTATACGCCGTGAGTATAATTGTTATCTATTTTGACGACACAGTTAGCCTAGTTGGTTGTGAGTGTTGTGACTTTACTTTCGAAGATAGCGGATACGATTTGATTCCTGGTAAGGGCAAGTTAGTATTTGTATGACGAGCGTAAGTATTTTGTTCTTGAATATTGGACATTTTCTTTGTATAAAAGTATACATTTCCCTATTATAAGTACTTATATTTCTCGGTGATTAGTACCTAACCATTAAAATTATAAGCCTACAAGCTTTCTTTGGGTTTAGGTCAAATAGTGTCAGATTTTCCCTGCATAATAGTTATTTCTTTATTATTAATTTGTCGAGTGAAGCCTAACAGACCAAATCCTCAGACGGTTATAACATTATATCTCAGCTCTTAACTTAAATTTTCCTCATGTATTTACGCTTCGAGTTTTTTAGAAAGGTAAACTTTTGTTGAATGTGTTTTCTTGAGTTTATGATATTATTTAATTATTAAGTAACTAGACTTTGCCTGCACTTTGTCCGCGTAGAATTCTTTATCATTTAATTTTGTCCCTAGAACACCGATTTGTCCGGAACAAAAAGTATCCTATGTGTTAATCCGGTTCATGGACAATTTGTGTAGGGAATTGGATCAAATCCATTCAGCTATTAATACGCTGAAGACTGAAGAATTTTAAGCGTCACTCTGGATTTAGGGCCAACTTTCATATAGAGCCAACGGCAACAGAGCGGCTGTTCTAGGCGCTAAGTGCTAGGGAGCGCCTTAATAGTAAAAAAAAATTACTAGTATTTGTTAGGGGCAAACAAGGGGGGCATTATGACTGGATCTCGCTGTAATGGATTCAATTTACCGCCCTCGCTGAAAATCATAATATAATTTACTTCCTTGTGTGACACAATCTACTATTCCTACGGATGATGTAGTTAGGTATAGATATCTGTGGGTTGGAGACCTGGTGATCTGGCATACTGCTAGATTCCCCTGGTTCGGACGCCAGTCTCCCACCACACGGGTGTTGCAGCTGTCATGTACCTTTTGGTGGAGAAAATAAATAAATATTCATTAATTCCGCAGAGAGCGTCCCTTCAAGCAGTGGGTAGATGTCCGCCACATGGGTCTTCTCGACGCATACGGGTGGAAGGCTAGCAGAAAGAACGTCATGATCATCCACGGGTTCAACGGCACGCATTCCAAGAACCCCATGTCATTCCTAAGAGATGGTAAAGGTTTTTAACGTATAACCCACTGACCTGAAATTCTATCCACCATTACAATCCTCACTCTGTTTCGCAGCGTACCTGTCACGAAAAGACTACAACGTGTTTATGGTGGATTGGTCACCGCTGACGAGGTTTCCCTGTTATCTGTCGTCACTGTCCAACCTGAAGTGAGTACCTATTTGTCATTATGCTGAAGTTGGATTCAATAAATCCCTACCTATTTGCCATTCTAATTGATCTACTACAGCAGGGGGTTTGGTTTAGTGGTGTCGTTAACAATGAACCATTAGAACCACATTCGCCAACAGCGTATTCTAATAGTTGAACAAATTCATGCCCGACCGTGCCTCGGGATGACAATCGTCAAGGGGAGTGGGGGAGGTGATGCGCAATTGCAACCAATTAGATGCTTCGTCCACGCTACGGTCACGCACGTGCTCGACTTTGATCGGCTAATGTGCGGTCCCTAAATATAATCAAACCGCGGCTAAGTAGATAAGTTTATTTAAATAAAAATTTGACATTATGTCGTTTGCGGCAAATGCCAAATTTTAACTCGAAGTAACTTTACGAGGTATCCGCGGTTTGAATATTACTGATCGGGTATAATAGTGACCAACTTAACTTATTAGTGGCTTCTGATAAACGTCTGATAAATGGAAAATGGTGGATGGTTTCCCTTTTTCCAATGATTAAACGTTATCACACCTATTCATCTAACTGGCTGGTCAATAAGGCATTGCTATTGCTATTAGGGTAAGGCTGAAATAATTTGTTCATCCCTTGAAATCGATTTTTTTTCCTTATTTCAGACTGGCAGGCCAGTGTACTGCTCAGCTGTACTCCTATATCACTCGTTCGGGTGCTCTAGCGAAGATGATCACCTGTGTGGGCCATTCTCTGGGTGCTCACGTCTGCGGGATGATGTCTAATCATCTCACCAAGAAGCAGTATAAGATCATTGGTGAGTAGTGACTTAAGGCGTGAACTTATGTTAAAAGCGGAACAGGAGTTGGGTTAGAAAGAGGGAAGTCAGAGGAACGAAGGGGTGCGGGAGGGGAATGAGCTGAACCAATCAGTTATCGTCATCATCGTGCTGAATCTCACCGAAGGTAGTGTACTCACCGTCGAGCTATAGCTTAACTCCACTTGTTTGAGACATGGAACAAACACTAACTGTAAATTACTTGATGGTTTTGTTTTTCTTTTCCCCAATACATTACGGTAAATTAAAAAATAATTGCATGATTAAGTGTCAAGTAACAATAAGAAATAATAATAATCTTTTAGCAGCAGTAAAAAATAGGTTTGTTAGATTTCAAATACATTTACAACGACGGCCTCTTCTTTGAAATAAATGATCACAGTTGTGGTATTTTTGGTAGCGCCAAGGTGACAGTCTTAGTTTCTAAATATTGGTTGATTCCTTCTTCGCCCCTGCAAAAGAAATGGTCTCAATAAATAATTTATAAGTTAATTTTGGGTGTTTATGTCACTAATCCGACTAGGAAATAATCGCGTGGACATTTTTGTTTTGACTATATTTTTCTTCTCATCTTTTTTTGTAAGAAATAAAATTAACATTGTTACTTACAGTTCTCTTCCCATGCCAGAGTCCTTAAAACCACCGAACGGAGTTTGGCTTGTGACATGGTCGTAGATGTTAATCCTGCAAATAGAAACAACTCATTATTCACTTATGTTTAGGTTATAGAGAATAATTCAGCTCAGAAACTAATCACTCAATTTAATAGAACCGATTCTTTGGTTTCTTCAAAGGTAAACTTATTTAACTGAATTTCCTTTATCTTTCGGCTATTGGGCCAGCCATACACGGACTGCTCGAGCAGTTAGCCAGTGATCAACATACACGGCCCGCTCTTGCAGTCAGAGTCAACAGTTTGAAGCTGCCATTGATAACTGCTGGAGCAGTTCATACCAGCAGTTGGTATGAACTGCTCAACAAGTCACAATTTCAGAGGCACGAGCGACGTGGAATGAAGAGCGCGGGCGGAGGTAGCTGCGCGAGAGCAGTCGACAGCTCGAGCAGTCAGTGTATGCCTGGTGACTGCTTGACTGCACGATGAAATTTCACCGCGCTGCCAACCGCCCGAAGCAGTCGCTACTGCTGGAGCGGTTCCATGTATGTGTGTACGTAGAAGACTGTAGTTCACTATGCAGTCGCAGCTTGAAGCAGTCAGGATGGACTGCTTCAAGCTGTCCGTGTATGGCCAGCCTTATACTCGTGTAAATATTAACTACTACTCTCTAATATACGAGTACAATAGCCGAAAGTGTGATATCACGAAAGCCGGTAACCACTTACACAATTCTGTACAAAAATTAAGACATTTTTTTTTTTTTTTATACGAACCATACGGAACCAGCTCTGACGTGTTTAGCGAATGTCATGGCGGTAGTGACGTCATTCGTGATGACACCAGCCCCGAGACCGTAGTTGGAGTTGTTGGCTCGGTCGACCACCTCGTCGAAAGTATCGAACTTGAAAATGCTTTGGACGGGGCCGAAGATCTGGACAAAAAAAAACAGATTATTAAGAACAGATGTAAGAAAATGAACAAGTTTAAAGGGATTTTACACAGGTTTTCTCTATACTATTGTTAATTAATACAAGGCTGTCATGATCTCCTGTAGCAAAATCATGAAACTTTTATAATGTATTAACATTAACGTGGTCTGTTAAAGTTCAAGGAAAATAATTGTTTTCTTGTTTGAATGCAGACGCAATTCAAGCATCTTTTAAAACAAAGACTGATAAATATACTAAAGGAAAATAAGTTTATTGCACAGTCTAATACCATGTGACTATGTTTAAGTAATCTTAAAAGGTTTTGATTTTCAATGACCCTTTCAAAAATTACGAGATATACATTATTATATCTACTGTTATTTATCATTATAAAATATTGCTGTATGAGATACATAATCTATTTGCCAAACTAAATAAAGTGAGCGATCGTGTATTCAATTGCTTGGTGTATGTGTTCCCCTTATGTACACTTTTGTACCTTGTATTGTACTTTGATCACTTTTGTTCAATGGTATGCATGGTAGTTCCAACATTACAAATATTATTTGACTTCAACTAGATGTAAACGTTTTCTGGTTTTGTACTTACTTCTTCCCTAGCAATCTTCATGTTATCTTTCACATCAGCGAACACCGTAGGCTTGATGTAGTATCCCTTGTTGCCTATCTTATCTCCGCCGGCCACACACCTTGCTCCGTCTTTCTTGCCAGCTTCAATGTATCCAAGTACTTTAGTATACATTTCTTTGTCAATCTAAAAATATATATCTGATTAATAAAGTGATGCGTTCCGTGCCTGTCATCCGTGTTCACTCTAAAGGAGTCCTTAATGATTATTTGAATATTAGTTTCTGCCCGGGACTTCGTCCGCGTAGAATTAATAATTTGTTAAACGCCATTGCGTTGATAATCCCAAAGTTAAAGTGGATGTATCTTCATTCCAAATTTCATCCAAATCCGTCCAGCCGTTTCAGCGTGAAAGAGTAACAAGCATACTAACTCGCACATACATATATATACGTATGTGCGATATGTGTACACACAAACTTTTGCATTTATAATATTAGTGTTATTAATAAAAACCGATTAACAGAGGAAAGGTTCTGGTAAATTTAAAATGTTATTTACCTGAGGGCCTTGTTGAACGTCCTCAAAGGGATTACCAACCAAACGGGTGTTGGCGATTTCAGTTGATTTCTGAACGAACTGGTCGTAGATGCCAGACTGGACATAGGTCCTAGTGCCGGCACAACAGCACTGGCCCGCGTTTTCAAACGCAGCGGCTTGGGCTATCTGCGCTGCCTTTTCCACTGTAACAATTATAAATATTAAACACTAAAGTGTACATATTTTAAGTGGAGTGAAACACTTATAAATTATTAGAAAGTCTTGTAAACGCGACAGTTAAAATAACTATGTCGTCACGAAACAATACATACCATCAGCATCGTTGAACACCACTAGCGCACTCTTCCCGCCTAATTCCAGCGTAACTCGCTTCAGGTTTGCCGCTGTGGCGGCTCCCATGATAAGGCGGCCAACCTGAAAATTGCGCAATTACATATTTTTACCAATTCGGGTACACACTACATAACAGTCGACTTGTGAACCAATTAGATACCGTCGCCATTTTACTATAAAAAACCTTCTTAATACGAGAAACAATTCGCCGATATTTTAGTAAGTACATACTAGATTTTCTTGTTACACAAGTTTCTGTGTTCAAGTGCATTAGTTCTAGTTTGGCCACGTTTTGCTTTGGTTCCAGGCTCAAAAATCTTAACTAACCTAATATGTGTAATACTTGAGGGCATCGTATTTCATTGGGTGTTGCGAAATTTGGGTATACCTAATTAAAAATTCAGAATGAAATTGACGCGGTGTTTGTATAAAATTGAGCCGTAACATCCGTTTACTTATAAATACAATGCTTACATACATATTGTGAAGACACAAGGTTTAAGTTCTTTTACTATACTATTGAAACATACCCTCTCGAATCAATGGGCAAATTGTGGTCATGTCTATCATGTGGATAAACGTGGATAAAACATTTGGCAGATAGCCCATTATGTAAGTCCGAGAGTGACGGATTTATCCACCGCGATAAAGGCGATACGGGAGCAGTACATGGATTTAGAAACAAACCTCAGTGGATCCCGTGAAGGCAACCTTATCAACATCTGGGTGATGAGTCAGAGCGCTTCCAGCCGTCGGTCCATAGCCAGGAATCACGTTCACAACTCCTGGAGGGAACCCAGCCTCCTTGATAAGTGCTGCCACGGCTAGAGCAGTGAGCGGCGTCTGCTCAGCTGGCTTCACGATAACTGTGCAACCTTGAAATAAAGTTTTATTATTGTATTTGACTTCTTCAAGGCCCATTCGCTTGTAGCCATTATGTGCCCATTTGATACAAATAATTTTCTGTCAAAATTCTGTTACGATATTTACTACATTTTTGCACAGGCATTAAGCTGTTTACGATACCAAACTACCCAACAAGTCTAAACAATAATAATAATACGTTATACGGTCTATGTTACGTATATGTAAAGCAGAAAACTTGTTGCCACTCAGCCCATTCTAGCGGACTGTGGCCGTATTATGAACTGCTAACACCAGCCAATTTCCAGCCAACAAAAGGAAAAGAGCTATAGGAGTCATATATCTCTGTCCCTTTCACTAACTGGAACTTGGTAGGTTTGACTTGCAAGATTTGAACTAAACATACTGGCAAATTAAGTTAAATAAAACCTTGTTAAAAATGGGTATGTCAGTCATCACAGAGTTCACGAGTGACGCTGTCGATAGTCAGATGTCAGTCGCTTTAGCCGAATACGAGTTTTTGAACTTACACACCAAAAAGTATCGTATATACGTTGACGTTACTTGCCGACTGCCTTCAAAAGATTACGTGCAAAAGATCAAGTGTTTCGGGTTCGGGTAAAGTCGGTAAGACTGGCATTATAGCGTATGAGAGCGAGCGAAAGAGAAGGAAGTACAATCCCGAAGGTCGTTTTAAGAGCTAATTTACTGTACTTAGCTGCAACCATATAAATGGCGGCGTGTTTATTCTAACGTTATAATTATTTTGTTTAACACAATTGGTATCGGTATCGGTACATAACATCGGTGTTATAATAACATGAAGTGCTAGTTTGCAATAGGGTTTCGAATCTAAATATATAAAACAAAGTCGGGTTAGTTACACCATTTATAACTCAAGAACGGCTCGCCCGATGTTTATGAAGTTTGGCACAAAGATAGTTTATTACCTGGATTAACACATAGGATATTTTTTATTTCGGAAAATTTGATAGTTTCCGAGGGATAAGTGAAAAATAACTACTACGCGGCGGAGTCGCGGGGAACAGCTAATGTTTCTATAAAAAGGATCATAATTATCTAGAATGGTAAAGGCATCCGGGATAAGCATTTTTAAGGGTGGCGTAACAAAGGGATCCTATTACAAAGCGTAATGTAGCATACATGTGTTCGTCTGATTGTCCGTCTGGCACAGGGTTTTATGAATATTTTTAACTGTAATGGTGGTAATGTTTTCCATAATGTCATGATACCGAATGAAAGAGATAAAACGAATATATTTACCGATATAAACCATGTTACAATAGCCGCTATCATAATAAATAATAAAAAAAAGAAATGTCCCCATATAAAAATTTACGAAATGGTCATTAACTTGCCATTTTTATACTGGATGTGTTTATAAACCGTTGCTTTTTTAGGTTAAATAACATTTGAGTACCTACTTATCTGGTGAACAAACGAGCAAGTCGACAACATGCTGTACCTTGAACTTGCTATCATGATCACTAAGTTGGCCTTAAACTAATAATTAGGTCTCATAGATTATGTACGTATGATTTAAAATACACACTTGTTTTTACTTTAATCAGAGGAATAACTACCAAATTCTAATCGAATTCGTTGCAACAACTTGTAAGGTCCAACGGCCTTAATTAAGCAAATTAGCGGAATATAATTTTACCTGGTGGTATCGTAAAATAGTAAAAAAGAAGAGTAGGTACTTAAGTTGGTTTCCTGAGCGTCTCGGGGCCAGAAGCCAGAATACAAGATGAAGACTTTGATGCATGTCGACTACTTGACATAGTGACCAGTATGTCACAGAAAAAAATTGTCTTAAATCAGTTGATGTTAAATCTGGATTTAAAAATTGACAGCTCCATACATTTTGTCACAATAAACAGACTAGTCCTTCAAGTTACTTATAAGGTTCTTACTCAGTTTAGTTATTTACGCAGCCTGTAGAACCAGTATAGGTATACCACTATAAGTAGAACCAGTATAAGTGTACTGGTTCTACAGGGTGCGCAAATATCAAAGTTTAGAAGTTACCTGCCGCTAACGCCGGTGCAATTTTCCAAGTCATCATCGGTATGGGGTAATTCCAGGGAATGATCTGACCGCACACCCCCACGGGCTCTTTGAGCGTGAAAGATAACACGTCACCATCTAAAACACAAACAAACACATTAATTGAATATGAAGTAATTAACGATTGACCTATTTTACTCATTGATCACGATCACGCATGGTAATGTAAGAAACATCATGACAGATACGACAATTATTATCAGAATAAGCGATAAGAAAACACTGGATCGGACTAATTGTACTGTACACATGTGAATTACAATGAGATCAGAGAATGTAAAATAAACAAAAGCTGAAGACGGAGATAAAAGACAGTTCTTAGAAAATAGATTACCTAAAGTGTTTTCCACTGTAAATCAGAAGATATTTTATCCTGTAACTTAAGTATTTATCAATTCCACTTACTTCATGGCTTGTGCGTTTACAAAGATTCTGCGCTCACAGAGCTTTGTTTCCTTATTGGAAAATCATTACTATGGCATGGGTCTGCTGGAATTTTCAGTACCTAAGTAAATTGCGCAATAATATTTAACGATAGTTTACTGTTTCTCACCTGCAGGAATGGTATTGCCCAAAATTTTATCGGCTTTCCCGGCGTAATATCTGAGTACGCTTGCTGAGAAGTAAACCTCTTCTTCGGCTCGTCTGACTGGCTTTCCACAGTCCAGGGTCTCAAGTTCAGCCAAGTACCGAGCTTGGGATTCTAAGAGGTCTGCTAGTTTTAGAAGTAGAAGACCTCGTTGAGAAGCGTCCATGGTGCGCCATTCTGAGTAACGGTGGAAGGCTTTCTTAGCTGCTGCCACAGCAAGATCGACATCAGCCTGAGATAGGTAAAAAATATTTTGTTTGAGAGTGGCAAAGGCAACCCAATGATTTAGAACAAAATTATATTATGATTTATGATACTTGTGTAAGATTAAAATGTCGTTTGCGATTGTCATTTATTTGTAGATGTATACAACTATACACACACGCATGCAAACACCAGGCTGAAATGATTTATTTAACACAAAAAGTCGAAGTAAAATTCTCATTATCAGAATACCAAGTATATCAGCGAAATAAAATTGCTTTAATGAAACAATCAAACATTTTCTTGGCAGTCACCCATTGGGTCAATCTGATAAGTTCTTTATCATTGCACTCGAAAATGAAACGGGGAAACAATCACAGATTACGGAATATTCCTGATAATAAAATTGTTTGATGAACCGTGAATGTTTGATTATGATATGTAATGAATATTTAATAATTTTTACAAATAAGCCTTAAAAGCTGAACGGATTTGGATGGAATTTGGCACACATTTAATCCGTATCCTAGGTTGACACATAGGATAAGTATCCTGTGTGTGCGTATATATTATGATGGAAAATGTCATAGTTTCCGAGGGAAAAGCGATAAACGACTTCTACGCGGATGGAGTTGGGAGGAAAGGCTAGTGAAATATGTAAATGACCTACGTACCTTGTCACCTTCTGCCACTTGGGTGATGACAGTCTCGTCCTGAGGATTGATGGTGGGGAAGGTCTTCTTGCTGGCGGCATCCACCCATTCGTTGTTGATGAACAACTGCGTATGTTTTACTTTTATATTATTATTGGAATTGCATACAAAGCATTTTTGTAATGTCACGTCAATTGTCGAAAAAAGAGGCGCAATAAAAGCACGTCGATGGATTAAAAACATTTACATATAATTAAAAATAGGTTGAGTTTTTCATACGTTACTTTAAAAAAAAAATTGCATACCAAACAATACCAAAAGAATGCTCTCATAGCTGATATTAATTAGTGTGATGTAAACTGGCAGTTTATTAATACAGCTTCGGCTTAATCATATTACAGCAACAGTACATTATTTCTTCTCCTTCTTGCCACAAGTGCCGTAACTTTTGAAAAGGAGGTTTTTTAGGGTTCCAAGTAAAGTAAAATAAATATTAAAGGGGGCCCCTTTCAAGAAACGAGGATTCTTTAGGCGTTTTTTGCTCGACCTTTACAATCGCTGGATATCTTTTTTTGAACTATGTACGGAACCCTTCGTGTGCGAGTCCGACTCGCACATATTATGGCCGTTTTTTTGTTCTTCTAGACCCGCACGAATGCATTGTGTCATTTGTCACTAGGTCGTTTTATAAAAACTACAAAATGGAACAATGTACAATACAGGATGGTTAAAAAAATATAGCAAAAGAGCTCTGTATACGGTCGGTCCGGTAGGCACTAACATGACAATGGGTGGAATTTACAGGTGGCCATATTTTTTTATTTCATTCGTAACAGTTCGTGACAATACCCCTGCGATGCTTTCAGGGAAATTGAGGTTCCCGTATCCAGTTACAAACCTATTGATAAACCAACTCCATTGTAAGTTCAAAGTGTTCAAACCGTTACTCGAAGGTATTAAATGGCTTTCTCTCAAACAATCAAGAAGAAAGGAATTTTAGGCACATAGCGGCGCATACCTCCATGCAACAGTTTAAATTACGATCGAATATTGATACGATTGGTAACTTGTTAATTATTACGATTTTCTGTTGTTCAGAAGTGTCACCCTTAATGACGTTTTCGGACCATTTCTGATCCGAATCCCAAAAAACTAGGGTCTGAAAATTTGCTTTTGCGATTTAACTGCCGGAAATAATTAATCTAGTGCGCAACCGCTCATACAGATAATTATAAGTGTGGTCACTTTCGGACAAGGATTACACAGTTTTCAGACGCGATCAGAGCGATTTTCTGTTAATATTTTAACCACCTTTTCCATACTACTATTTTTCGCGTAATACAAGATTAAACGACTAGACGACGCTTCCAATTATCTGTATTCCACTGCGTCTTAAACACGTCTGGTTTATTATTATTAAATACGTATGGGGGTGCACGACGTAATACGCCGGCCGCCTGTAATATTATTCGTATTTCTCAATAACACACTTACCTTAGTGTATTTGACGTCAACTTTAACCATCTTGATATTTTTGTGGACGGGACTGGCTTAATACGAGCGCGTCGTCCGGCGGGCAACGACAAACTGTTCGACTTTAACTATATCAGCTTGATCACCCTGTATCGTTGAAATGGAACCGTCACGTGCAAGTTTTAAGAATCAAATTCAATGGAGCATTTTCCTGGTTAAACACATACGTGGCTCGATCGCATAATTATATCAGATACATTGTAAAGTCAGTTCTTGTGGTTCGGAGTAAGGTTCACCGCATTGTTATAGTTGCATTGCATGATTGCAGGCAGATATATCTAGGTTTACATATTATATATGTCCTTTGGAATGAAATGAATGGGTGGATGGATTACGCGCATGCGTTTAACGTGTTTGCTTTGTGATAGATGAGTTTAGCTTTGTTTGTATACTCATCACGTGAATTGTAAAATTTTAACTAATATACCTAATAGTAATAATATTTGTGTAGCTTTGCAAAGGTGAGTTTGACATAGTGCCAAGTAGAACTACAATATTCTCAAGTGGTAAATTAACTAAATATTAACACTTAAAGCTCGCGATTGAGCAAAATAGCACAGCAGCGTCCTTTTTTGACCAAGCTATACCTTCATCTCGGAAACTTGATCGCCTAAGATTTTCATAAAGTACTTATGTTAATAGAAAACACAATTATGAATTTACTTTTGTGCACTTTAAATAAAACGGTTGTAAGGCCAGTTCAGTTTCTAGCATGAGTTCCTATTTATAAATTAATTAGCGCACCGTCGCGGAAAATATTTTAGGATTTTATTGCACAAGTTTACGTTATTTCAGTAATTTTTTGGTGGTCCTAGTTTCGCCTACCTGATCACCCCCTATATAAAAGTTATTAGCTTGGGCGTTGTTCGTCATAATGCAAGTCAAGTCTAGTGTTATTGTCTGTACTCGTACAGACACCAGCAATAACATGTTATCAAACACTGAGCTCAAAAATATGTGACACGTCTCTTTAACTAGGCGAATAAGAGCGTGTCCGGTATTATTGAGCGAATCTGGATAATATATTATTGCTATGGTGCCTTTGACCTCTCATATAAACGAGTTTTAATTATCTTTATAAAAGTATAAAAGTACATAACCGGCCAAGTGCGAGTCGCACTCGCCCACTGAAAGTTACGTTCTCATAGGGTTATTTATTATGTATGAAAAAATCGTGATAAGAAAAATACCAACTAGGTCAAAGCTTGGAATTTGGACCTTAAAGGTTTATATTCTAGACCGTTCGAGAACTCTCCTATGTTGCTGTACTGTAAATTTCCTGGTTTTCATGTTTAATTTTGGGACCACCTGTGTAATCATTCATGCAATTAAGTCGGTTTAAGAATGTAGGTATAAGTAATAGGGTTATCACATAATGAAATTATTAGGAACTTAATTACTTAGGATTTGGGATTTAGGAAAATCATCATTTTCCTAAATCCCAAATAAGATTCCTAAAAAATTTAAAGTGTATAAGCCATTAAGCATCAGTCTTTCGGTTTCTATTTGGGCCTAATAATTCGTCTACTGAGTAGCACGCTTTGTCAACCAGTAGCTTTTTGGGAATATTGATATATTGATGAAGTAGTTTTCTGTAGACGCCGGTTTGAGTCCATAGTTACTTATTCAACGTTGAAAATTTTTCGGTCTATCTATTCGTATGACCAACACAGAATTTTACGATTCGGCGGGTGTATACGTACATAGCCCTAAGAATTGCTAGACTTAAGTGGCAGTGGGCGGGACACATCGCTCGCAGAACAGATGGCCGCTGGGGCCGAAGAGTTCTCGAATGGCGTCCGCGTACTGGAAGACGCAGCGTAGGCAGACCTCAAACAAGGTGGACCGACGACGTGGTTAAGATTGCGGGAAACCGATGGATGCAAGCGGCGCAGGACCGGTCCTTGTGGCAAACCTTGGGGGAGGCCTATGTCCAGCAGTGGACGTCTTTCGGCTGAGATGATGATGATGATGATGATGATACGTACAGGAGGTTTCAATATCAGAAGGTGCGAGTTATGGTTAAAACTACACAACTCTGCCATTGCATGATAATAAAACATCCCATTTGGCATCATAAAAACATATATTCCTTATAATTACATAAATGCATATATTAAAGAAGAGGCGACATTATTTGTGGAGATATTTTTTTTACAACTGGGGATTTTTGGGAAGGTGCAGGGTAACAGTCTTGTTTTCCACGTATTGCAGGATGCCATCTTCACCCCTGTTGACAAATAATGATAAATTTACCAAATCATTCATCATTGCTAGTACACATAAAACGGTTGGAGTTATTAGTTATTATAATCAAAATTTCTATGTATTTTATTTGTGTTCCATATAAACCAACAGGTATAAACAAACCTACAGTTTTTTTTTACTAAAACAATGACCTTTTTAAATATGTAATATTTAAAAAAGGCTTACCTTTTAACCTAGCCTTAGCCAGGTTAGGTTATGAAAAACCCAAAAAAAATATTTCAGGAAAAATAACGAAACTAGTACGAGTAACATAACATTAGGAATAATAATAACTATGCAAGCCAATATGGACCTACATTTTCATCTAATCTTTATCAATGTATAATAATTTATAGTATGTCACTTACAATTCGCGTCCAATGCCGGATTCCTTGAAACCTCCGAAGGGTGTCTGGGTAACCACATGTTCGTACGTGTTGACCCTGAAAGCAGCAATATAAACTTTAACAGACAGGGTCTGAAATAATTCAACATTTTTAGACTAATCTATATATCTTACTTTTTAACGAAAATACTGACTCTCCGCAGACGAAGTCGCGGGCGGAAAGTATAATATAAAAGGCAATGTCCCGGTTGACTGACTGACTGACTCATCAACGCCCAGCCCAAACCGCTGAAGATAGAACTTCGACATTTTGAGGGGGTGTTCAGTTTGCATTGTAGGCGTCGTTTAAGAAGGGATTTTTCGAAATTCAACCCCCAAGTGGTAAAAATGGGGGGTGGAAGTTTGTATGGAAGTCATTCATTTTTGAAGTTAGAAACGTGCAAATTAATACATATGTTACAGTTAACAAATAAAAAGAACTACTTTCGGCGATTTTGGATAAACTACCCCTAACGGGTAGAAAAGGGAGGTCAAAGTTTGTATAGGAGTTCAATCGTTTTTCAAGTTAGAAACGTGGAAATTGGTACATAGGCTACAGTTAACAAATAAAAAAAAGTACTTTCAGCGATTTTGGATACACTACCCCTAAGAGGTAGAAATGGGGGGTTAAAGTTTGTATGGGAGTTTGGTCGTTTTTCAAGTTAGAAATGTGGAAATTGGTATATAGGCTACTGATAACAAACAAAGAATACAACTTTCGGAGATTTTGGATAAACTACCCCTAAGGGGATGAAATGGGGAGCGGTAATCTGTATGGGAGTTTGGTCAATTTTGAAGTTAAAAACATGGAAATTGGTATAATATACGATATTTAGCAATTTTGGAAAAACTACCCCTAATTTGGGGAAATTAGGGGAGGAAATTTGTATCAGAGTTCGGTCAATTTTGAAGTCTGAAACGTGAAAATTGGTATATAGGCTACTGTTAAAGGCTAAGGGGATGTAATTAGGGTGGTAATTTGTATGGGAGTTTGGTCAATTTTAAAGTTGGAAACGTGGAAATCTGTTTATAGGGTACTGTCAACAAATAAAAAATACTTTTAGTGATTTAAGATATACTACTCCTAAGGGGTTGAAATGGGGGGTTAAAATTTGTATAGGAGTTTGGTCATTTTTGAAGTTCGAAATGTGGGAATTGATATATAGGCTATTGTTAACAAATAAACAAATAACAAATGTGCTAATTTTTAATATGTGTAACTGTTAATGAGTATACAGAACTTGACATATAAATAATTCATATTCATATTTATTTATTGCAATAACATGTTACAGCTACACCTTGAATACTATTAAAGAATACAGTGAGAGGTAACACGTAAACCCTGATGGGCATAGCAATATGTGGAATTGAGGCAGGCCGAGGTTTAATTTTATTTGTCATCAAAGAATTCTTGTAGGTTGTAATAGGCTTTATTTACTAGAAATTCTTTAAGGCATTTATTAAATTTTTGATCAGATTTTTCAGATTTTATATTATCCCTAACGTTGTTATAAATTTTCACTGCCATTGCGTTTGGGCTTTTACTGTGTAATTTTGATTTCGATTGTGTGGGTGCTAGATTGTTTTCATATCTTATTTAATATTGACATTTAATGTATTTTGTGTTGACTTTCATTGTTGTTATATGTTGTTATTCCTGATTTCTTTACTGACCACGTATTTATATCATGATGTTATGACGATCCTTAATGGAGATATACTTATAAGATGACATTAACATGGAGGTTAAATAATTCAAATTTTATATTTTTGTATTTTCATAATTAATGTGTAATTTCTACTTCTGACGATCTCAATATAATAACTTGTAATTTGACATGAAGTGCAATTTATACTGTAATTTATATTGAGTAATAAAATCTGAATCTGAATCTGAATGAAAAAAACCGATTTCGGCGAATTTGGATAAACTACCCCTAAGGGGGTGAAATGGGAGGCTAAAGTTAGTATGGGAATTTGGTCATTCTTGAAGTTAGAAACGTGGAAATTAGTATTATTATAGGCTACCTACTGTTAACAAATAAAAAAAAAACTTTCGGCGATTTTATGCGATGAATTGGGGTTTACAGTTTGTATGGGAGATTGGTCGATTTTGAAGTTAGAAACGTGAAAATGAGTACCTATATAAGCTTTTGTTAACAAATAAATGAAATACTTTTGGCGATTTTGGTTAAACTACCCCTAATGAGATAAAATTAAGGGGGTTCAAATTTGTATAGGAAATTGGTCGTTTCTGAAGTTAGAAATGTAACCATTGGTATTATAGGCTACTGTTAACAAATTAACCGTTTTCACTGAATTTGGATAAACTACCCATAAAAGGATGAAATGGGGGTGATAATTTGTAAAGAAGTTTGGTCAATTTTGAAGTTAGAAACGGATAAATTTGTATATAAGCTACTGTTTTACTTAAAACTTTTGGCGATTTAGGAAAAAAACTACCCTTAAGAGAGTGAAATGGGAGTTGGAAATTTGTATGGTCGTTCGGTCAATTTTGAAGTTAGAAACGTAGAAATTGGTATATAGGCTAGGTACTGTTAATAAATTAAAAATACCACTGATTTCTGATAAGCTACCCCTAAGGGTATGAAATGGGGACTGGAAGTTTGTATGGGAGTGAAGTCATTTTTGACATTTTTGAAGTTAGTTATATGGAAATTGGTTTTAAGACTTCTGAATATAAAATGTGAGTTATGGCGTTTTTGGAAAATCTACCCCTAGAAGGGCGAAAAGGGTTTGAAAATTTGTATGATTCAAAGTTTCTAACCCTTCATGATACATAACGAAATTTTCATCTTACTTTTTAACTAAAATACTGACTCTCCGCAGACGAAGTCGCGGGCGGAAAGCTAGTATTAACATAAATTAATAGTCATTTGAACTTGCAATTTAAAATGAGTCTGACAAAAACAGTATATCGAGTATATCGTAAGGTAAAAAATTGCCGGGTTTACTAGTTTTATATATTATTACGTGTCTGTTGTTGTTAACTAATCATGCTGTTTCATTATTATTATTATATTTTAGTTTCTCTATTTAATTTAAAGAACATTTTAAAATGAACGTTCTGTATTAAATTACTCTATGCACTAACTTGCCAAAAAAAGGCTGTTTTTGTTTTGTTGGACTATATGATTAAAGACAAAGTGGAATAGAAGTCCTTAAAAAAAGACTATACTTTTTATGTCTCTGTGGTAGATATATTTCCAATGAGGACAATATATTACTTAAGTATGTACAAAAAAAGAAAAGCGAGGAATTGGTAAGTAGAATCCCAATTACAACAAAGGATTAAGGAAAGGATAAAGTAGAATTCTGAACGCAGCGAGGGATATAAAACGACACCGCCCATAACGAAAATAATTGCTACCGAGTGAGACATACTTTCATAACTTTCCTTCCTATGAGGTTGTCTACAAACATTAGGTAACCTTGTTGTATAAGGTT
Source organism: Tortrix viridana (assembly GCA_963241965.1). Taxonomy (NCBI): domain Eukaryota; kingdom Metazoa; phylum Arthropoda; class Insecta; order Lepidoptera; family Tortricidae; genus Tortrix; species Tortrix viridana. The sequence continues at coordinate 5,260,288 of OY725179.1, read as the reverse complement.
ACCTTTAAGGAAACTCTCCAGCCCCTAGAGCTCCAGCACTGACCGTCAGATCGGCACTTTGATCCTTCTTTTGAGAGTTCAATTGTTTTCAAGTAGATGAAGTGAAAAAGTCCTTACCACACAGAGCCGGCGCGAACGTGGCGGACGAACGCAAGCGCAACGTTGACGTCGTTGGTGATGACGCCGGCGCCGAGGCCGTAGTTGGAGTTGTTGGCGCGGTCCACCACCTCCTCGAACGTTTCAAACTTGTGGATGCTTTGGACCGGGCCGAAGATCTGAAAAAGGAAATAACGAATTCGATATTGCACGAGGAGCTCTTTTCCACTTTGTTTTAGATTATCTTGCTTTATTATCGTCATCATGCTGTAGACGACATAGTAACTTTTACTGTAAAGTTAATAAGAACTACTGTAGCAACAGGTTTAAACAAAGTGGAATAAGGCGCAGTTGAATTGCTTATATTGCGTCATAATAGGGATTATTTTATGAATATATTTGAAGTTTGGACACAATGTTAAAAGTTATATTGTAGCTCAGTTGATTTATGTCCGTTTCATAATATTCAATTCATCTTTTTTTCGATTTAAAGATTGCAATCTATCAACCTTTTAATTTACCTAGCTTTGAATACAGATTTAAAAACCATGATCAAAAATAAAAAACTGAGAGATCCGTTTTCACACAGATTGTTCCGGGAGATGTGAGTAAAAGTAAATTTTGAAGATCAAGAATCAGTTTACCTCTTCCTTGGAAATCTTCATGTCATCAGTGACATCGGCGAACACGGTGGGCTCGATGAAGAAACCCTTGGTGCCATGGCGGTTGCCACCGGCCACGCAGCGAGCCGACTGCTTGCCGGATTCAATGTAGCCCATAACTTTGGTGAACATTTCAGTTCCAATCTGCAAAATAACATTTAATTCGTTTTAGAGAAATATGTTTAGAAACGAGGCACATAAACAGAGTAGCACGCTACGCTATAGAGTAGAAAGAAAGAGTAGTACAAGGTTGTGTACAGTTCCTTGATTTTGAATCCGTGGCAGAGATTAACTAGAGTAACAAATACTCCACCCCACCGTCGATTCGAATCATCTGATAAAACTGGAGATTGCAGATAAAGGGAACTTAAAAAAACTTACAAACCAAGAGGCAAACTATCCTTTTACTAAAACTAACCGAGAGTAATTAGACAGATATGTACGAGTCCACAATAGAAAATCATACTTATATCGCTATTTGCCGGAAAGGACATTTTTTAACGATGAACTTTATCAACACTTATATCTTACCTGAGGGCCTTGCAGCACATCCTCGTAAGGGTTACCAACGGTCCTCTTCTTAGCGACCTCAGCGGCTTTGGCAACGAACTTGTCGTAGATTCCGGATTGTACGTACGTCCTGGTGGCAGCCACGCAGCATTGGCCAGCGTTGGAGAATGCCGCTCTGTGGGCAATATCAACTGCCTTGTCGACTGGAATGGAATGACACGAATTTTTTAAACGGATCAAACAAGAATCATAACTGTGATCTCGTGGCCAAAACGTTAACCGTTTCAACTGATTCAGCCTGCGTCTCAACTGTAGTTCCCTATTATAGTGCACTATAAATAAAAAAAGAGTTTGACATAGCACCGACCGCATTTATTTGGCAGCAGTTTCTGAGTGTAATTGGATCAAGTTTCTCGTTTCGCTCTGAACAGAAGCGTTTTTTGCCAAGCTATAACGATGTACTAGAGAGATTATTTTGAGGAACGCCGCCTCACAACCTAAGTTGTAAAACGCCAATCCCGCATAGATGGGCCTAAACCCTACTGCCGCGCATGCCAAAAAGTGTTCAAGACCAAGTTCGGCCTGGCAAGCCATATACCTAGTACTCGTAGAAATCCTTAATTTCTAGGGTCGCCGGCAACGAAATCGATATATTTATCTTAATTCTAGCAGGATTTGTAAATAACAATATATTTACGGTCAGCATCGTTGAAGATGACCAGAGGACTCTTGCCACCGAGCTCCAGGGTTACTCGCTTGAGGTTCGTCGCGGCGGCGGCTTTCATTATAATGCGGCCCACCTGTTGAAATACTAATGTATTTAGTAATTGAACATTAAGCCAAAACCCCGACGCAAAAAGAGGGGTATTATACGTTTGACGTGTATTTGTCTGTGGCATCGTATCTCCTAAACGAATGGACCGATTTCGATATTTTTTTTTGTTATAAAAATGACTTAATCCAGGGTGTTCTTAGCTTGGTTTGATTATACTCGTATGTATTATGATGATCGATATACCGATTTTTCGCGAAACTCCTCGCTTTTTCGTGAAAACTCAAATTTTGCGTACCTATACGTATAAAGATTTTTATCTATCTCTCTATCTTTATTTACCTCAGTGGAACCAGTGAAGGCAACTTTGTCCACATCAGGGTGGTGAGTCAGGGCATGTCCGGCGGTCGGTCCGTACCCTGGGATCACGTTCAGAACTCCTGCAGGGAACCCAGCCTCCTTGACCAGCGCAGCAATAGCCAAAGCCGTGAGGGGTGTCTCTTCTGCGGGCTTCACTATCACGGTGCACCCTAAATATGAAGAATTTGGACTAATAATTTGCTGTCGCTTTTTTAATATAAAGTTTTGTCCACGTTTCACTCAAAAAGGTTATCGCCGTCCGTTGCTTTTAACTACTACGCTAAATAAATTTTTCTCTCTTTCTTTTTTCTGTTGGACGTAGAGCCCAAGTAAACGCAAATTCATCGTTTTGTTTGAGAAGTCGAAATCATCTATCCGTTGCCATTTATCTTTTCAGTTACGAAGCATAATTATTTCTCGCATTTGTAACGGATATAGTAATACATTGTTAATTGTCTTATGATATGACTTATGATTGTCGCCTAAGTTAATTAGGAATGTGTGTAAACAGACTCTTCACATCTGATAATTCAAACATCTGAACACTATTAATGCCAAACTATTTTCGACCAGTCCTTAAATTTCATGGACTTATGGCCACACTCTGAGTCGTCAATTAACATTTAAGTTTGATTAAAGCTGCCGCTGTCACTTTCTTTGCTATACCAATAGAATAAGACGCAGCGACTTTAATCAAACTTAAATATTAATTGACGTCTCTGATTGCAGCAGTTAGATCTTCACCAACTACAGGCCCTCAGAGAGATTTACATGGAAAATTATTAAAAGGCAACTGTGGCTGTTTCCATCCACTTTTTTAGTTTTTTTCTACAGAATAAGAAAAGAAATTGATTTACCGGCAGCCAAAGCAGGGGCAATCTTCCAAATTAACATGGGAATCGGGTAGTTCCATGGCAGAATTGCTCCGCATACGCCAACCGGCTCCTTCAGGGTGAAAGACAGTACTTCACCATCTGAAACCAATAAATGTAATAAACCCTGTTATTAATCATGTCTCTCAAGCTAAAAAGAAGTACTTAGTGTCTTTAGAAAATCTTCACAAATCTAACCTGCAGGAATGGTGCTTCCAAGAATCTTGTCAGCTTTGCCTGCGTAGTATCTGACGATGCCAGAAGCCCAGGTGACTTCACCGCTAGCTTGCTTGACTGGTTTACCACAGTCCAAAGTTTCCAGCTCACTCAGGTATTTGACATCCCTGTCCATGAGGTCAGCGAGCTTAAGAAGAAGACGGCCCCTGGCCGAAGCGTCGAGCACACGCCATTCAGAGTAGCGGTGGAACGCCTTTTTGGCGGCCTCAACTGCGAGGTCTATATCAGCCTAGAAAAATAAGCTATAATAATAAAAACTTAGTAGGCAGGAGTGGATACCTAGAACTGCTCGTAGGAACGTAAGGCGGATGGACTGAGATCTCGTGAAAAAACGGGAAGATTATCAAATCGCATCCGCGAAGGGTCTGAAACCCTTAAGATTAGGACTGAGATGAAATGGCGCTATGCTAGTTATTTCGCTGGCTATAATACCTACTCACCGGAAAGGTTGTGGAAGTTAGTGGAAAAACTGGTAGCGGTCTAGACGGACCTTTGACAAGATCCTACAATGTATCAGTACACTTCTTTAAACTGTAATATATTATTAACTAGCTTTTTTCCGCGACTCAGTCTGCGTAGATGTCGTTTATCGCTTTTTCCTCGGGAACTATTAAAATTTTCGGGATAAAAATCCAGAGTGTTAATCCAGAATAAGGTCTATGTGCTAAATTTAATTTAGATCCGTTCAGTCGTTTAGGCGTGATTGAAACACAAGCATCCATACAAACTTTCACAATTATAATATTAATAGGATTAGTAGGATTAAACGAATTATAATAAAACGGGTTCTAACACCGGTTGTAATTTATGGTGAGATAGGTGTAGGTATATTTTGACGGTCGGGAAGTCGCCTTTAAATTATAACCGGTGTTAATAACTCGTTTTATTATTATAAGTTTAAAGTCTGACGACGCGGTTAGCCTAGTTGGTAGTACTGTCTACGAAGCTAGCGGTCCCGGGATCTAATACCGGTATGGGCAAATATTTGTGTGATGAGCGCGAGTATTAGTTCCTGAGTCATGGAAGTTTTCTGTATATTTAATTATGTATTTCTATATATAAGTAAGTGCCCATATTATAAGCCTAGAGCTTAGTTTGGGACTATGTTAATTTGTGTGAGGTTGTCCCTGATATTTAGTATTATTTAATATATTATTTATTATTAAAAACTGTATTAGGCTTTATTTTTCTCTGGTTTAGTTTAACCCATCTTGATCGATATCGCAATCACCTGTAGATGTTATGACATCTCTTACTGTCAACTGTCAAGTTATGCAGAGCTGTCATTACGTCAAAATTTTAACGTTATCGAAGTATATGTGATAATTACTCGCCCAAAATGGACTAGAGGCCCAGGACTATTCTACTGGGAAAAGTGTTACATTTTTGAATAGACCATTGACGGCGTGGATGACAGTACCTTGTCTCCTTCGGAAACTTTGGTGATGACCGTCTCATCCTGAGGGTTGATGGTGTTAAACGTCTTCTTGCTCACGGAGTCCACGAATTCGTTGTTGATGAACAACTGAAAACAAACAAAAATAGCGTCGTTTATGTAATTGGAAGTCGATATGTTTAAAAAACTGCTATTTATTTCAGTATCTTGTAGGAAGGATGTAAGGCACCTGGTTAAGTGTCATCAAAGTGTCATACTTAAATTGTAGACTGTAGTGCCAGCATTTAAGCTAGTCACAGAATGTCAGTAGTTAATTTTGACTTAATTTCGTGTCACATCAATTATTAGACCTTTTACAATGAACGACAAAGTATTTGTTATGTGGCACGTGTAGTACAGAACAGTTGAAATTGATGGTACAAATAATATTGGAAAACATTGTGGGTAATTCTAACCTAACCTACCCTAATGTGTCCAATAGTCGGCGTTTTAATATTGTTGTCATCTTAAAACTACAAAGGTCTACAAAGCTTCATTAACATCGACGCAATCTTGCAAAGTACTGTAAAGTGCATCCTTGTGGATTAAAAACACTTGTATTATCTAAAATGCAACTCTTCCATCTTATCACATATCGCTTCATTTATCTAATTGATTGATTAGATACTTGAGGATATCTAGAACATAATTTATTTTAAGGAGCCGCTTCTACATTGACTTCACTTTTATTGAGACTAGTACGCGAACTTTAGGTAAATACCTATCCGATCTCTACTTATGACTTCACTTCGCGTGTATATTTCACTTTTCATAGAACGCGCAGACTTGGCCTGTTTAATAGGAAGTTACAGGCAATACAATACATGTTCAGTGTAGTTACAGTCAATGCCACACCTAACGTGACCACTAGTGGCCACCATACCGTGTACGATTCACATAATGTGCGGTTGTTGGTGTACATAAGGGTCAAAACACCATCGTCATTCACGATCATTCTATCGGTTCTATTAATAGAAACATCCGCCTAACCAAACGTTTATCAAGCTGATCGACTTGACCTTGGACATATGAATACGCTGTTTCAAGAGTTACCTATATGACACACAAACTACGTATTGCGTAATGATATTAATATAGAGTTAATATATGTTGTTATTATACCGCATAAGGACCCACATGTGCAAATCAAAGATACAGAGCGCCCATAATTATTAAGCTAAATCGATTCAAAATCTTCCAAAAAAATCTCAATAAATCTCAAAAAAGCGGAGGTCAATAAAAATGTAACTTTTTTAATTTTCTTTAATTAAAAGATTAATAGGTAGTAGAAACAAAATACAAAAATTTGGGTCTATATTATGTGGCATAATCATTGTATGACTTGACCTAATGTATCGTTTGGTCGAAAATCATTTAGTCGAAATCGTTCTTTTCAATTGAAAGGGTTTTTTTTCAGAATTATTATTAAACTAACTTAACCTCACCTAACTAATATACACAACAGATATTTATTAAATCCTGAAATTTCAGCCTATAAGGGTGTTAGGCAAAAATATTTTCGAGCAAACAATATACATTAGGTCAAACAATTTTATGCATGTCAACAGGCTCCCCAAAAATCTACTATAATAATAATTAAATATTAATCCAGCCTATATACGTCCCACTGCTGGGCACAGGCCTCCACTCACAATGAGAGGGTTTGGGCTATAGTTCCCACGCGGGCCCAGTGTGGATTGGGAACTTCGCACACACCGTCAAATTGCTTTGCAGGTCTGTGCAGGTTTCCTCACGATGTTTTCCTTCACCGAAAAGCTCATGGTAAATTTACAAATTATATTTCGCACATAAGTTCCGAAAAACTTAGAGGTGCAAGCCCGGGTTCGAACCCACGACCCTCTGCTTAAGAGTCGGCAGGTCAAACCATTAGGCTACCACGGCTTTTCTAATCTACTAATATAAAATAAATTAAAATACTACACGTAAATTAATGGACGCCCCCTGACAGCGACGACACGTTGATTCAACGTAAAATTGTCAGTTGTATAATAACTAGGAACTTAATTTCATTTTGAACCACCGTGTCCTTCGTTCGCCAGAGTACTTAAACGTACAGTCACCACACGGGATTGTTGAGCCACTATAGAACCCTCTCACAGAAAGTCGACGGTAAATTTTGACGTAATTTCTTTTGAGTGACTTGACGTTGTAATTATGACAGGGTTCTATGGTGGCTCAACAATCCCGTGTGGTGACTGTACATTACTTATCATAGTTCAATGAAGCGAGAATTATCAGGTTGTTTTGACGGATGAGTTGACTTTGACCGTGCATTTGCATACTTACATACCTAAGCACGTGGGGTTGGTAAGTATGTACAGATTAGTCTGTTTTTATATTAACACACTTATGTTAGCTTCACTTGTAACTAAGTAACAAACTAAGAAACGAACAATGTTTTAATTTTTTCATTCTCGTTTAATAAAATTAGAGGTTTTCAACTTAAATAACACGTACTAATTAAATCTTAGAAGTCGATTTTATTCGATTTTATCGTTTTAAGTAATTCCGATGACAATACAATAATATGGCACCATCGAGCTGGTATGATGATGGAGAAGGAAGGTGGCATTAAGATTTTTATTATTTCTTCAAAACATTACAAAGCTCGTTTATTGCTGACTAGCGACCCGCCCTCATACATAAAAAAAAGTGAAAAATTATCTAACTGATGGTGAAAACTGCATTAAAATCCATTGCTTAGTTTGAAAGATCTTAGCGATACAGAGATACAGAGGGACAAACGGCGGGAAGCGACTTTGTTTTATATTATATATGTAGGTAGTGATAGTACAGTCACCACACGGGATTGTTGAGCCACCATAGAACCCTGTCATAATGACAACGTCAAGTCACTCAAAAGAAATTACGTCAAAATTTTCCGTCGACTTTCTGTGAGAGGGTTCTATAGTGGCTCAACAATCCCGCGTGGTGACTGTACAAGGAAAATTAAGACTCAAATTTAGAACTCCTGTCAACTTAAAAGTACATACTCGTATTTGTCTTTACGTTATGTATTGACGTTTTAACTTCATTAAAAATAGTTATTTAAGTGTCCCTTGTAATTAAAATATGATTTGATTTCAACGCGTCAGAAGATACTTATTGCTTTTTTTTTTCACTGTGGCATTAACAGTTTTCATAGTCGCTCGTATCACATACCACTGTCTTATAATTCACAATGTATCGTTGGCTAGTATTGTTCGTGTCGCAATGAAGGCAGAATGTCATCAAATGCCGATGTCTGTAATATCAGCTGGCGCCCATTGTCGGAATAGTGTTACACAGCCCACACTTTTGTCTCCTTTCTATAGTCTGTTGTTTTAAAAAGTTACCCCCTTATTATGGTCGCGTTTATCGCAGTGGATATGTGGATAAAGCATCTCCGTCACTCTCGTTAATTACTTGTCAGAAAGTGACAGATGGTTTATTCGCGTTTATCCACATCGATAAACACGACCACAATAGGCCTGCAGGTGTCGTTATTAGTCGATAGCAAAATATTTTTTTTTAGTTGACACTAAACAGGTTATTTACTTATGTTGTATCTGGGTGGGGTTATGGAAACCGAAAATGGAATGTTTTAGTTTTGAATACACGTAAAAAACTGACGAAAAAACACTTAAGGATACGCACTTCGAGTTTAAATATTATGTACGTACTATAAATCAACGTGTTAAATAATAGAGCCTTTGTAATGGTCATACAAAAAATGCGTCTAAATACAGAATGCCGCAGTTCAGTATCCATTACTTTGGTGTTTATATATAGAGTCGAAATTTTCTCCATTGTCTTGTAAATTTTGTGGCGTTTTAGAACAGTATACGTTATATTCAACCGACTGAACGAACAATTATTTAAACAGCTTTTCAAGGACGCGTATTTGCATACATTGGTTTGACTTTTAATGAACTGTTGTATTTTAATGTGATGTATCACTAGTCATCACTTGTCCTTTCTCCCTGGGTGTGTAATATTTTGCATAACAACAAATGTGCATGCAATTTTTAAATATATTTTATTATATGTATAGTTTCAATTCCAAATGTGAAGTAATCAAAAATTAAATAAAGTGTTTGAACATTGTGTTGGATGCATAGCTTGGAACAGCAGTAATTAAAAAAAATTGAAAAGTAAAAACCACTAGTGTGAAATTTCTACTTCTACCTACTAGTGAGACTTTCCGCACGATATGCAGCTACAAAAAGTAAAAAACGCTAGTTCAATCCTTCCTATCGCACGATATACAGCTACAATTAGTACCACTTTTTAAGCAACTGTATTAAAAAATACTTTTTCGACATTGGCCGGAATATATGGGTACTGACTGACTAAAAGTAAAGCCCCATTTTATAAAATAATTCACAAAAGACGAGCATCTATTACTAAATAAAATAATCTAATTGAACGTATCTTGGCCTTAAAAATAATTCAATTTTGCAAATATTTTTGGCCGTGACTTACTAAATTATTTTCAAAAATATATTTTAAGAAATCTTTATATAATTTTTCTCTGTGCAACATTAGTTGTTCCTTTTTGGAACTAGTAATCATTAGATAAAACATTTAATTCGATATTTGTAAATTAAACAGTGGAACATACTCGTAAATTAAACAAATTAATTAAATATTCATACGAGCTGGGATTATAAAATTTAGCGGTTATCGCTACAAAATGACTGTCAAAATATTACGGTAATATAAGATATACCTACAAAATAATTATGTAATAATGACCGATGTCGCGTTACGTATTTGTGGGTTAAATTGATAAGATAGAGGCGAAGCTGAATGTTATTAAAAAAACCGATCATTTATTGTAAATTTTTGGCCACAAATCCGAAACTAAATGACTAAAAATAAAAAGTACCTACCTATAAGTTTTAAAATGTGCAAATCTAGCCCTTCCAATGGGGGTGATTTGGATACCGGTTGAGGTGGTCTACCACTGGACTTCCGCTTGACACTACTTCCTGGGACACCCTGTATTATTACTAGCTTTTTCCGCTAATATAATAACAATATCGATTCGAAATTATTTAAGTAAAAATGCGCAACAACACATATCTTGATTAGATACTAACTGATTGTTAAAATTTATCTTTCTGATTACTTTATTTCTTTTCCTTTCTTATAATATCTGCGAATTAATAAGTCTACCAGAAGCAAATATTAACATTGGATATCGTACATTGCTTCTTTTGAATTCTCATTTGATTTATATTTTATGTAAAGCTAGCAATGAACTTCGCGTAATTTTCAATTCAGAGATGCTAGACTAAAAATCGAGATTTACCAATGTGAAAACTTACAATAACAAATCGTATTGTTAAAAAAACACATTTTTATGTAACAAAACAAAATTAAAACGTTCACTTTATCTGAAAAACTGAATCGTTATTTGATTTGTTTATCAAAAAAACTGAAAATAACTAGCTAAAAATACCGGCGGAATTTGATAGAAAATCGTCTAGTTTGACGCTGAATGGTTTAAATATAAAATAGCTTACCTTAGTGTATTTAATTTCAACGTTGGCCATAGTTATTTCTGTCCGTAGCTCGCGCGCGTGTCGTCCGCCTGTCTCCCCTGAAGTGAGCAGCGTCTGGACTGGAAGCGGTATCGCTCCGTACGCCCATTATTATTCCACAGCGGTATAGCCAACTCAAGGACGTTATTCTTAAAATTTACGCTTAGCTCGATGGCAATTATAACTTGAGCCGTCTCCCGTAAGCATTGATGATATCAACGCAGCTCAGGTGGCCTAGCTTAGATGCATAGCGCTATCTTTAGCGCTTTTCGAAAACTCAAAATGTATAGGATTGTCGTTAGCGATCGGTCGCGTCACCCGCTTATGTCAATTCCATACATACATTTTGTCGATTTTCGAAAAGCGTTAAGTTAGCGTAATGCATCTTAGCTAAAGACGTAGAACTAAAGCTGTATAATGACTGAATAACAAGATGCCAGTAACAAGGCCACACAGTAAACCAGTCCAGTGCTGAAGTCAATCTAGCTTCTATTTCTCCTGCCATACCGTCTACTTGACCCCAGATACTGCTATGTCATTGACTCTGATTTTTTAACGTAATGGCACCGGCCCGGCTGCTGAAAATGTATGAAAATGTTTGAAAAATGTATGAAAGCCGTGCCGTCGCCAGCGCCGAGTGAATAAACATGCCTATATATTTTATACATTCTTGCTTCCCCGGTTTAGTGGAAAATCGCCCTAGTGAGTATTTAAAATAGAATAAAATGTATCGACTCAACTAAATTATTTATAAAATTTACTCGCTGACTTTTCTGGGGTTCAGCCACGTTTAATTAATAAAATAGTCGAAATAATTTATTAAAGAACGAGTAGTGTGAACCAGCCTTTGCTTAGGAGCAGATGGATCGCTGAAGAATTGAGTGTCGACCGCGCGTCAGGGACCGGACAACCCTTTCATCGGGAAAAGCCTTTCAAAGGGCTTCCCATTGAAATAGCTAGCCCAGTGGATTTGCTCACCCATTCCAATTGGCAACCCATTCGATTGACTTTCCCTTATCGAATGAAGAACCTAACGATAAGTGTAGCCCTTTGAAATTGGTAACCGGTAACTGATTCACATTGATATCCCTATGTAAGGGTTTCCCTGACGTTTAAGCGCTTATTATAAAGCTTTCCCTTTTGTGGAAGGTATGTACGAGCCAATCACAAACGTTTGCCATAGAAAATCGAACCGTATTAGATCTTTTGCCGCTCCGCGCGGTAACTTCAAACGATACGCCATCGGTAACGTATAATAAGGGTTTTATAAGGGTATTGGGTTAGCGCTTAGTTGAATGGGCTGTCATTTACTTGCTTCGAACGGGACGCAAGGTAACGTGTGTTTTATGAAGTCTAAAAAAGGTCTTAAATTGCGTATTTACTAGTAACCTTTTTTAAACGGTTTAATAAGGGTATTGGTTAGCGCTTAATAGAATGGGCTATCGTTTGGAAATAGCGCTTTAAAAGCATATTTAAAGGGTTTTGACGGGCAAAGGGTTTGGTAAGTAAATCCTTACGAAAAACCCATACAAAACCCATTGAAAGGGATAGCGGGCCGGTCCTTGCCGCGCGTATTTTCAGAATAACACCCAACTTTATCTTGCCTTAGCTATACGCCGATAAAAGAGCTGCTATTCCTCTGATAAAAGCTGCATCTACAGTAAGACCACGTAAGTTTAACAACAAGCGTTATTTCTGTGTATATAACACAAATTAATGTGTATATAACTGTGGATGGTGTGTGAACGCTCTACTCTAACAAAAATTAGCACTTTAAAGCTTAATATTTCAAAAACGGAACCCTTAATCAAAATGTGGTTTTCAAAAACCCACAATATTTTTGAAAGACCTATCCAACGACACCCCACACTATGGGGTAGACGAAAGAAAAAAAAAACATCCCCACTTTACATGTAGGGGAGGTACCTTAAAAATGTTTTTTTTCAAGATATTATTTTACCACTTTGTCGGCGTAACTAATATGTATATTCATACCAAATTACAACTTTTTACTACTTAGAGTCTCTGAGCTAAGCCGCGGACGGACGGACAGACAGACAGACGGACATGGCGAAACTATAAGGGTTCGTAGTTTGACTACGGAACCCTAAAAAATTACTGGTTCGGTCTGTCTTAGGCTGGTCTACGTCCGATGTTAATGTGACGTACGACTTATGGGACACCCTATAGAATTGGGCCGAACGAGTTCCATACAATCATGTCAAAAAAAATCTTTTAATTTTATATTTTTTTGACCAAGAGCCTTTCACATTATTATCATAATCCATACCCATAGTATAAAAACATGCTCCTTTGATATACCCATACGTTGTTTTTTGTTCAGTCGTTAGAATGTATCATAAATTAGTGTAGGTACACATTTCACCAAAAGAAAACATAGTTATTATATAATTAATTATCTTTGTTGCACCCTTTCAGAGGCCAAAGGTTAAAATATTTTACTAAGTATTATCACTGTCACTTGTATGACATTGTTATTTTGTTATTAATAAAAGCTGATTGATAAGACCGTGTCATTCATATTATTTATCAATTTCAACCTTTTTATATTGCACAATATTCAGTTGTGCGTACTAAGTAGGTTCGGCAAATAAAAGACGCGAGAGGAAAAAAGAAATTCGAGTCTTTTGAAAATGGCGAAAGTTCGGTTTACCTTAAATCGATCTGATATCGATTATCGAGTCAGTTAATAGACGTCCCCATTTTTTTGAAATATAATTAGTAAAGTCACTTAGGCTTTGCGCATCTATGCGTACTAAGCGTGTGCAGATAATGACAGTCACAATCGACATTCAACCTCACACAAATACCTGTCGTGTGTGCGTTAATTTTATTTTGAATAATTGTTGTATTGGTTGGTTGTACTCCTAAAGACTTCCTTGAATCGTTTATGAATAACTATAGGTAATATTTTGCCCGCGACTTCGTCCGCGTTGAAGTCGTTGAATGTGTCAACCAACAAAAACTCAAAAATTCAGATATTAATGCCAAGTAGTAACAAGTTATTTGAGACCTCCAAATATCAAAAAATAGTCTAAACAGTTTACATAAGTACATCAGTAAATACCCGTTTTGGATTTTGCATTAATGACATGTGTTTATTTAGTACCTTGACGTGTTTGAAAAAGTTTTTTCAAATCGCCATTTTCTCAAAATGATGTTCGTGTGGTTGAGACGTTATTGCTTTATCAGCATCCATTTATAATATTAACACAGATGATAAACTCTTATCATGACCCTGAACGTGAACTTCTATGGAGCTTTTTTAACCGTTATCAATGTCGTTATTCACAGACATGATAGTACGAGCTACGTTTATGCTATCACGTACTGTTTCCACCCACACTTCACAATTTCAAGCCATTTATATTAATACTTCCATTACATAAAGAAGGTTTGACGTGTTCTGCAACTATAATATTATCAGCAAACACCTCATGAAATAAAAATAAAAAATAATATATCAGGGGACAATCTCACACAAATTGACTTAGTTCCAAACTAAGCCCTAGGCTTGTATAGTACATGTACTAGAAGACGATAAACATATTTATATGTATAGATAAATACGTAGGTACAGTCGAGGACAGAAAGATGTATACACCTTTGGACCTTATTACAATGGAATAAGGCGAAAAAGTGTAAACATCTTTCTGTCCTCGACTGGTACATACTTTAATACATAGAAAACGTCCATGACTCAGGAGCAAATACTCGCATCGCTCGATTAAGCATCTATGGGGTAAAAATTTGATCGTGTAGCCAATTTCACTCTAAACAGCACCTCCATTTTTTTCCATACTCTCTATGCCAATCTATACATAAAGGTTCTCACGTACGGGCGGCGGCGGGCCGCTAAGCTAACGGCAGAGGCAACTGCAGCCGTTGACCAAAACCGAAACTTGCAGTATGCGACGCTAAAATGCCCCTGACGTGTCGACGGCTGGCGCCGACGCGTCGACTCTGCAGCAGGCTGCCGCCGACGGGTGGCAACATCACAAGTATACAAGAGATCCTCATTTAAAAAGTTTTTACTTCTAGTAAATAATTATTTATTTTATTTACAGGTCTAGACCCAGCTCGGCCGTTGGTCTCCGGCTACGGTTCCCGTCAGTTCCGCTTGAGCCAGGACGACGCTATGGTGGTCCAAGTCATCCACACCAACGCTGGTTTCCTGGGCGAGAGCGGTCTTATAGGCCACGCTGACTTTTGCGTCAACGGCGGTACAACGCAGCCTGGCTGCCAGGGACACTTTATGCGTAAGTATCTTACAAGGATTACTTAGGGAGGAAAAGGCTCGGACTATGTGCATCCAGAATCGGTCCGATTCCTTAGCCTTAACCGCGGATCCTATGTAGTAAATGCAGGGAAATATCAAGTGATTGTTCGAGCGGCGGATTGAATCCGGGTTTATCTGGAGTCGATTTTCTCCATTCCGGATGCATATAGTCCGAGACTAATAGACCAGGGAAGATTTACGGCCCGGAGACTTTATCAAGATGATAAAATAAGAAAAATGGAAGGCAAATGAAAAAAGGGAGACCAAAAAGAACATCTAGATCAAGTTAAGACATGACGTCGTGCCGTATCGGTGTGTCAAAGTGAAGGCTGGGAATAGGATATAATTGAAATTAGTCCACCGACAAGAGCATAACTCTTATATTAATGACGATGAGTGAGGTTCAGCGGAATTATTTTAACAAATTCACGCGCGACGTGCTGAGGAAGGCCCGGTGACTGATAGCAAGCCTAGCACTTCTAGCAGTTGCGAGCGCCTTAACTTTCCCATATAGCAACGTGATGCTTGCGAGTGTCAAGTTGGGCTGATACGCCATATAGGGATCTTGGGTTCCTACACAAATTACTTCTCTTACATATACCCGACTGCCGGAGAAGGAGGGTAATCTTTTTGACCTGTATAGAATGTAATAAAATCCCGTTTATTAAAAAAAAACCGTTTGAAGGGTCGGTCGTTTTTTCATTTTGTGTGGAGAACGAGCTTTCTTGTAAACCTGACTCAATATACAACTAAAAAAAGTTTTTTTTTCGAATTCCGGATTGTTTCCTCTATTATATTGACGACAATATCAAAATATTCATTCGGATTTTAAAGACTTGTTTTGCTAATACTGGTAGACATTTCCGCCAAGCCTTCTAATACAAAACTCTTTTACCTCAATCTTTGGTCATCCACAATTTTCTCCCAAATTTCCAGGTATAGCGCGATGTAGCCACTTCATGAGCTCATGCTACTTCGCAGCCAGCGTGCGTCAGAACCGAACTATCCGCATGGTGGGGGTGCCCTGCGACTCCAACTGCCCTAAGGACCGGGGTCGTTGGGGGATCAGGTTCGACAGACGCGCTGTCAGGCTGGGCGAGGCTACTCCTGATACGTAAGGAACCATTCAGACTACGTCGTGATGTGCTTGAAGTTTAAATTTTAAGTATTGTGTTTTATTGAACCTGTTGATTCTTCAGCAGAAATATACGTTTTTATTTTTACTTTAGTACTTTAAAAATATCAGGAAGTTTGAATCTTATTAAATGTCTTATTATAACTATATAAGAAACTTATTATAAGTTAATGTAAAAGTTTGCATTGACCTTTGGATGTTTGTATTTCAATTACGCCTAAAAAGTTTAACGGATTTGGAGGAAATTTGGCACTGAGATAGTCCGTATCCTGGATTGACTCATAAGATACTTTTCATCCCGGAAAATGTTATAGTTCCCGAGGGAATAGCGATAAATTACTTCTACGCGGATACCAGAAGTTATCCAGGTTCCGCCCTAGTAGGATATTTTGATATAATACTCGTAGAGGTAGAAGCCTTTGCGAACGCCTACATAACCTAAAAAACCCCGGCAAAATCGGGACCCCTACTCTTACAGCTTCAATGGCTTAACGGATTTTTTTTCAATACAAGCTAAGAACACTTCTAACAAAAATAACTAAATTGAAATCGGTCCATCCATTAGTTACGATGCCACAGACAGATACACAGATGCACCGTTTGAACTTATAACACCCCTCTTTTTGTGTCTGGGGTTAAAAATACCAAAGTTCGCAATCGAGCAAATGGTAACCAGACGCAGAAGGAACAAACAAAGGGACATTTAATGTAGATAATCTATCTACATATAATATAATAAAAATCGACGTGTGTATGTGGGTATGTTCCCTATGGATTCCAAAATGGCTGGACCGATATTGATGAAATATTCAGGCAATCCTCAGATTTGCCCAGCGAGTGATTCTGTGAAATTTGTGAATTATTTTTTTTGTTCTTTGGCAATTTTGTGCGAAGGTTATGGGCAGCAACGCGCCGGGTACCTGCTAGTATAATAAATTACCGGTGTGAAGTTAGCGGCCTATGTTAACCCGACCAAATTAGGGAGTTGTATTTATGGGAAAAATACTATTAATAAGTAAATACGAGACCATAATTTGGTTGGGTTAACATATGCCGCTAACTTAACACCGAACCGGTTAACAAATAATTAGAATAAGTTGTTGTTTCAGGTGTCGTGGAATGTACTGCGTGAATTTGGATCACGAGGAAGCTTGTCCTTTTGATTAGAATTAGTTAAGTAAAAATATTTATTTGAATTGTAAATATAACTAATTTATTTCTTGTTTAAGTAAACACTTTAAAACAAAGTCAGGGTTTTATTCTTTCCTCTTTAATTTTTAAAATATACTTTAAATAAATTATGCACCTAACCAGTTTCATCCAGATTGGACATCCTCTTTGGTAAATTGAAACCTTGTACATGCTTTTCTAAAGAAGGCTGAACAGCAAGGGTAAATACAGTGACGTGTACCTACTTGAAAGAAAAATATGGAATCTCTTTGAAAATCAATTTCTTTGTAATATACCTATACTTTCATTATTTGGGAATCATAGTACCTAACCTGTATACTGTGTAACCTGTACACGAAAAATAACATTCGTCATTGTAGTATATTAGGTAAATAGGGTAGTTTAATGTTAGCGAATATGTACCTGCTTTTAAAATAATAAATTAGTGTTCATCTAGCAAGCTGTGTTTCATTACGTGGTGGCAGCGGTTAATTGAGTACTAATTCGTTAGTACCAGTGTCCGTTCATATTTATTCGGATGGAATTCAGTGGATCAGTGGATAATTTAACCAAATTATTAGAAAACATGGAGCACGCACGACCTCCGGCACAGAATAAATAATAGTACAAGTACAGAAGGCACACTCCTTTGAAATTTACAAAAGCCGCTTTCTTCTTAGCCTAAAACATTATGATTTATGGCCCTCTGACGTCGTCGACCCCAGCGCAAGCCAAACAGAACGTTAAGGCTGTGTACGAACGGTGAAAATGAATTGTCTCACTCGCCGCGTCGCCGATAGTGTGGGCTGTCAACGACTAAAAATAAAATAATAATGTATCGCTCATTTATTTCTTGCATTCAGTATAGAGAGCAATAAATGTATATTCTTCATACATTATTTATATTATTTTATTATTTATCTCTAAAATAATAAATCTCACAATTTGGACGAATTGAATACATCAAGACCGCCAGGCCACATTTCGTATCACGTGATCTAACAGTGACGCGATTGGTTTAAAAACGAAACGAATAGAAACGCTCGTTGGCGTAATGCATCTTGGCTAAGGGCCCATAAACGCTACGGAGCGTGTGGCACTTGGCTATAGGCTCAGGTGAGATACCCTCCATAGATCTGTCTGTATACATTTTGTTGGTGGCGGCCACTGGTTGCGCCGCCATGGTGTCCCGGTGAAAAATAGGGCTAAGGCTGCGCCGCTGGGCTGGGCTGCTGAGGTAAAGCCTCTACTGGAGTTAGTGGATGGCAATAACGTATCGCGGCTCATTCATCGAATTATTAAGTCAGCGAATGAGTAAATACAGTATTCGGGTAATTTGGGTGTCGTGAATGATGCCTAAATAAAAGACAATATTACTTATTATTTGAAGCAAACGACGTGCTATTGAACAAGTGAAACGAACTGATTGTCTGGTTGACGTGACTTAACCGAACCTACTAAAACTTACGATATCATTTCCAAAAAAATAAATTCTTTTGTTATAAATTAGATATATTTTATCATTTATGATCAATGTTTGGGACGCATAGAAACCTGTATAATTACACACGAAAAATTACATTCGTCATTATAGAGTTGTGACCGGAAGGTGATGTTTCCATAAAAAAAGTTACCGCCGAAGTAGTTACCAGCGATCACGGCTATGTCCACTTTTTTCGAATAGTCACCCTGAAACGAAAAAGTCTTGTCAAAATTCTCATTTTTATTCTCAGTTAGCCAAGATGCCCATCGCTAACTAGCGTTGCTATCCGTTTCGTTTTTAAACCAATCGCGTCACTGGTAGATCACGTCATACGAAGAGTCACGTGATCTACCAGTGTCGCGATTGGTTTAAAAATGAAATGAATAGAAACGCTAGTTAGCGATGGGCATCTTGGCTAAGGGCTCTGTTATGTTTGACGTGTGTATCTGTGTGTTTGTGTGTCTGTGTATCTGTCTGTGGCATCGTAACTCCTAAACGGATGGACCGATTTGGATTTAGTCTTTTATTTGTTAGAGAGGTGATTTAAACGAGAGTGTTCTCAGCTTGGTTTGATGAAAATGGCTTAACCCATTTAAGAGTTATGAGCTCTGCACGTAGATGTCCCGATTTTGTCTGATGTTTGTAACCCGGTTAGGTTTGGTTAGGTTTTTGTTCCCGAGAGTTCATTTTTGCACAGTTATCATTTGCTTATTGAGGCCAGTAGAGATCCGGTTACCACCTTCCGACTCCTTCAACATGTCAGCTTCTACACCATAATATTGGCATTGTCATCGGGTTCACAATTAATTGTATTCCTAATCTGTAGACGTATTATTGTGTAAGTAGTTGTAACACATGGTTGAGGGAGGCGATGGCTGAGATACGCGTCATACTCGTGAACGGGTGCTGTTTGTGGGGTCCGGTCTGTTCATGTCTGCAAGGACTTGTTGTTCAGTTAATTATTACTGTTATGGCTTTTGACGAAGAGACCTCGTCGTGTTGTTCTACTAGTCATTAAGTATATTTAGTTTAATGTATTTGACCTTACATTTGTCATGTTTTTATTTGTGCTAGGTAGTTCTAATAATTCATAGTTGTTACTTTATTACCTTGTAATGTAACTTACTTTACTGTAACTGTAACTTACTTTTAAGTATCGTTGTATTTTATGATTGAAAAAATGACCTTCTGCTGGAGTGGAGTTTCTTGCGGCGCTTCTTCTCCGCAATGATGGTCTTATCCGAGGCGCTGGTAGATTCACTCTATATTACCGACGCGACGTGTAAAAGAGCCCGTATGTCGCCAATTTACTGAATAAATATTTTGATTTTGATTTTGAGTGCGAGAGTGACGGATGCTTTATCTACATTTTTTCACAACGATATCAAAAGCCTGCTGCAGCCATATTATGGGCTGTCAATACCAGGCAGTGACGATAGCAAAGATACGACTTTAGGGCGTATGCTAAAACACGCGCGGGCGCACCCTCTTGGAGATTCTGTATTGTAAAATGAGCAGCGAGCTCTGGCCCGTGCGTGGGCGACGGATTTTTGTATGTAAACGTCCGGGCTCCAGAGCGGGCGCCGGCTCCGTGCACCCACGCGTAAAACACGCGTACTCCCTTATAGCTTTAGAACTTGGCAGGCTTTAAGAGCTCGTAAAAGGACCTCTGATCGTGAAACAAAGGATGTGGTTCCTACCTTTAAGATCATGCATTTTGTAGTGACGTTGTACAGCGCAGTCAGCAAGGGTTTCAGGAATAGATGCTTGCAGGGCTTGTTCATGTGTAATCTGAATAGCTCTTTGCCATTTGATGAAGCTACAACCTTGCCCTGTGAAGATTATATAAACTGAAATACTTACTTACTTACTTAAATATGCAAATTTACGAAGTAATGACTACTTAATTGGAAAATGTGGATGGACTTTCTCGAATAGCTGTACAAAATACTTTCGACACCTAATTTTCTAGCTTATGATCGTTGAGCAACGATTTGTTATTTATCAAAAAAATAACAGTTTTTCTTACATTTTCTTTTTCCACAGGGCAGTTTAAAATTTGTTCAAAACTTCTGCTGTCAAAAGGCTAATGTTACAGATTGACAACAATAAATGTGACAAAAATAACGAAAAGCAAGTTTAAAAAAAACCGAATGCATTTGTACTAAAAAAAATGAAAGCGAAACAAAGAGTCGATATTAATTTATTGATGTTACATCGGTTATAAACTCGGACTGAGATCAGAAAATAATTATTGCGTTAAATTAGGTTAAAACATATCCTTACCTTTGATGGTGCGCAGCTTTTTATTACTTGAAAGTTTAAATAAACGGAAGTCTCGTCAGAAACATTCGCTTTTAATACGGTGCAGTCTTTGTTTTTAGGCCCGGAACATACCTCAAAGTTGTTTATGGTCAATTTAAACGGTCCCTAAAATAAAAATGTACAAAATGTCTAATAAGTACTGGAATAAGAACTTGGCCTGATTTTAAAAAGATATTTAAGTATGTTCCACAATGTGGATTGGACGCCAAAAAGACCTACACCGCTGCTTTTACTCATCATGGTGAAGTAAAAGAGAACTCCACGACGATTAATGTCCCTGCATATTGGACACTGCCATTTTGTAAAGAGTGCTGAATCCCCACTAACCCACTAACACCATGAAATAAAGATTGGTCTCTTTGGAATTGCCTAAGTAGAAAGGGGGCCGGAAGACTGCGGCCATTTTCGAAGTTAGAACCCTGAAAGTTAGTGTTTAGGCTTTTGCATTAAACATAAAATAATCCTTTCGGCGTATTTGGAAAACATTCCTAATTTTAGAAAAATCTATCCCTTCGTACCTAATGAAAACTTTATCTGTACTTTTTAACGAAAAACCTGACTCTCCGCAGACAAAGTCACGGCCGGAAAGCTAGTTATATAGTGCATTGGGGTAATTCCGTCTGCGGGGCAATTCCGTAAACAGGCGTTTATGCCCATTCTAGAGCGGCACACCGTTGTTAACTCTGTCGATAAAGCAGGGGAACTTTTTAGTTCTATGTTTTTAAAAGAGATGGCAGCGTGACGCCATTGTGAATGGTCACAAACGCATGTTTACGGAATAGCTGTTTACAATATTTTACCTAACCTAACCTATCCTCAAAAACTAAAACCCGATTAGCAACTAGTATTACCATATTTTTTTAAATATAATTAACCTATGACACTCCCCATTTATTAAAATAGGTCCAGTAGTTTGGGAGATATTTGTCCAGCAGTGGACGTCTTGCGGCTGATAATGATAATGATGATGATAGAGTGGAACATCCGATTTTGGATTACATACATACATAGACTGTTAACCACATTTACCTTCTTTTTGGTTCATGCAATCAGGTAAAAATGAGACGTAAAAACATTATCCAGTAGAATACCACCCGACGTGACGCTGTGAGTATTCCCGTTCTCACCGGAGAAGTTTATTTTATTAGCTACAGACAGAGCTACATAAATCGATGGCCCCTACGTAAATCATCGAAAGTCAATCAAGGCACCTTTCAGTACAGCGTTTTAAAGCTTAGTTATGATTTTTTTCTTAAATTGTAAGGAATACACAAATACTGCATAATATAACAGTATTTATGTATTCCTTAAAATTTAAGAATAAAGTAGTAACTAAGCTTTAAAACGCTGTACTGAAAGGTACCTCGATTGACTTTCGATGATTTACGTAGGGGCCATCGAAATGAGGTTAGACACAAAGAACCACTTACATAACTCTTGTCCAGAGACGTACATAATACAAATGCTAGTAGTATAATAAAACAAAGTACGATTAGCTTCAGCATTGTTCGAGTTGGTTCTGGACAAAATAATGCTCGATCAAAATTAAATGGTGTTATTAAAGCGTAAATCGATTAAAATGTAAAAACATTTACCTTATCTGGTGGCGACGCCTGGTTAAACACTAATGTTCGTTCCCAATGTTCTAATTAAGGATGGCTTTGATACTTCGGGATAACATTTGACTTATTTTGTACGCGGTATCATAAGAAAAAATTATAACTATACGTAGAAGAGAAACACTCGCCCCCGACGCCCGCTCGACGCGTTAGATACCTACCGTCTGGCGACGCCAGTGCGGTGTCTAGTCAGCTAGGCCATAAGAATAAAAGACTACGATGCTATTTTTGAGTTTTCTAATAAACTGAAGCATTTCCCCAAAATCTAAAATGTTTGATATCTAGCTCAACTTAATAGTAAATGTTTAAGCTATAAATAAATAAATAAATAAAATACTTTATTTCATGTAACCGTTTTGACACATATTTTGTTAGTGAGAAAACTTAATCTAAGGTGTTAGTCGTATTAACCTAAAATAAAATTACACTGTTAAGGGAATGCAGTACTCCGCAGTGATTTAAATACGGGCAGTCCACTCTACCCGCTATCATGCGCAGGATGGTGTTGGGGCTGTCGCGCACCCTGCGCACCAGGGATGCGCCGCGCTTGCGCATGGCCGTGTAAAAACAGTCCACGCGCGCCGCCGCGAACATCCCCGATGCGCTACAGGAGCGAGGCAGCCCCCCCAACACCCGGAACGCATTATTATATTGGACCCGGAGGGCCCCATAGGCCCGTTGCGTATAACGCTCCCACAGGCTGCCGGAGTAGAGAGAGGTACAATAAGCTCTAAACAGTGTAATTTTCGTCTCTCTCGAGCACCCGGCAAACCTGCGCGCGATCATGTTTGCTCGGACCGACAAGGCCCTCCGCTCCCTCTCAATGTCCATATTGTCTTTGAGATCAGCTGTAACCACATGACCCAAATATTTAAAATGGTCCACTCTCTCCATAGGAGTGCTGTTAAGGAAGACCTGGGGAACCTCAACTGTCTTAGTGCGACCTATTTCAAACACCATATATTGGCTCTTCTTAATATTATAGATTAGGCCGTGACTGGCCGCATAAACTTCGCACAGCTGAAGCAACCTCCGCAACCCACAGACCGACGCGCTCAGCAGCACCATGTCGTCCGCGTAACTTATATTATTAATACACGTGTTATCAATATGACATCCTACACGGGTGTTGCTGAGCGCCTCGATCAGTCCATCCACGTACAAGTTAAAAAGAGTTGGAGAAGACAACCCTCCCTGTCTGACCCCACACTCCAAGCTATACGAGTCAGAAAGCTCGTTTGCCCATCTCACACTATTGACCTGGTTTCTGGCTATAATACCTAAGTACAAAATACGATATTATGTCATATTATACATTTTAGATTTTGGGGAAATGCTTTATTTTATTAGAAAACCCAAAAGTAGTAATGAGGGCGCCACTGGAGGCCTTAACCAGGCGCGGCTCACTCCGCGATTTACGTTCATCGCTACAAGTAGGTACACGCCGGTTACCCGTCTGCCGAGTACTATTCAGTGGCTGCCACGCTGTGCATCGAATCGCGCACACGCTTCTTCGCGCGCACTCGCTTACATTTACGTAAAAATATACCGCAATACCCGCGCCACCACGCCGTACTAACCCTATTTTTCTATTCGTTACGTTGTAAGGCAACGTAACGCATTCGTTGCATTATTTTATTTTATTATACCTACATATTAAAATGTTTAAAATTAAAGCAACAAGATTTTGCATTAGGTACTGTGGGTTGCAGCAAAGCCAATAAAATGTGACCTGGCGGTCTTGCAATTCATCCAAATTGTGAGATTTATTATTTTAGAGATAAATTATAAAATAATGTATATAATGTATGAAGAATATACATTTATTGCTCTCTATATTGAATGCAAGAGGGTCAATCAACTATTTTTTGTCGTTGCCATGGTGACGTCTCTTGGACAACTGTTTAAAACTATGATTTTTAAATATATAAATTCACCAAACATCAGTTTCTGTGGGCATTACAAGCCCGTTATTTTATAGGTTTTCATTTAAGCATATTAGAAGTGTATATTAATACAATTTTTCTAAGAAACTCTATCACAGTTGTCCAGGAGACAAGGGCACAGAATAACAACAAGAAAAAGTTGATTCACCCAAGAAATAAATGAGCAAAACATTTTTATTTTATTTTTAGTCGTTGACAGCCCTCACTATCGGCGACGCGGCGAGTGAGACAATTCATTTTCACCGTTCGTACAAAGCCTTAACGTTCCGTTTGGCTTGCGCTGGGCTCGACGACGTCAGAGGGCCATAAATCATAATGTTTTAGGCTAAGAAAAAAGCGGATTTTGTAAAGATCAAAGGAGTGTGCCTTCTGTACTTGTACTATTATGTGCCTTAACTCAAAGTTATCTATCGGCGGTTTGTATATTAAGACGGGCATAAAGCGCGTCACACACGGAGCTATAATATATATTATAGCTCGGTTTATTACGATATATTTTCCGTACTATTTGACAGAGTCCACACACGTAACTTTAATTTATATTAATATATATTATAGCTGCGCGTGTGGACTCTTGCCAACTCATCATCCATGATTATATCAGCCGAAAGACGTCCACTGCTGGACATAGGCTTTCCCCAAGGATCTACGACGGCCGGTTTTGTGCTACTCGCATCCATCGGCTTCCCGCGATCTTCACCAGATCGTCGGTCCACCTTGTGGAAGGCCTGCAAACACTTTGCTTTCCGGTCCGCGGCCGCCACTCTAGAACCTTTCCGGACCTTCCTTCCTTCCTTCCTTCCTTTCTTGTCAAATAGTACGGAAAATATACAAAACTATATCGTAAGATGCCTTGCTATAATAAGTACATACGAGTATATCCATGTTAATATACCAACATTATTATAGCTCCGTGTCTGACGCGCTTAAGTAAAGTACCTAATTATATTTGTGATTGTCCTCAATACTTATTAGAGCGCGGGTAGATTTTGTTATTCGGTTAAGTTTGACACATTTTGTATTCGGCAACCCGAAGTAACCAAATCTATCTTTGATCTGAATATAAGTCACAAGACTGAAAAAATCAACCGCTGCCGCTCAAAGTTAACGCCAGGGCTGTTAATCTACGTTGTTTTCTCTATTGTCATCCTATTGTTTATTTTATGACAGCTCTTCTATCTTTGCATTATGTGTAAAAAAGGCTGTGGAAAGGAGGCCCAGTTTATAATGCACGGATTAATATAACATTGGTGCAGGTTTAAATATTTTATATTTTCGGACTCATAGTAACATTTAATACGGCACAAGAAAAGTTGCACTGGTCACTGTAGAGCTGAGATTTAAAAATGATGTTTCCGTAAAAGAAGTTGCCTCCGAAATAGTTGTTGAATATCTGTCCTACATCAACTTTACGGGAATAGTCACCCTGAAACAAAAAAAGCATACGGTTTTAAATTGTAACACTAGGGCCTGGTTAGGAGTTTGTACTACCGACTGAGCAGCAAGCGAATTTTCTTGTACGGTGTGTGTAACGTCAATGAACCGCTGTGCGGTGCACAGGATATAATGTTGTGCGGTGAGCATCTCATGAGACCGGTAGGTACACCTCCGCCGCGAAACTGTAGTAGCGAAACTCTGGCAACGATATAAAGTTGAGAAATCCTGCGACTTGTTTGCTGACGGCTGGGCGGCGGTTGAAAGGGAATGTATGAAGCTTTGCGAGAGACTTGTGTTAGGTTATACGTGCGTAAGGGTAATATTATTATAAATATCTTAAAATGTAATAGTAATAAGAATAATCTTTATATAATAGTAATTTTAATAACAATACTGTACTGTCATTTGAAATTTATTAGTTATGTTGTTGTGTGTGTATGTGAACCTGTAATGAATTAGGTATTAAACCTGCAATGTTACGTGTTCCTTGTTGTAAGTAAATAAATAAATAATAAATAAATAAAAGTTCAAATTCGTATTAAATATCACGATTCCGCCACAGTTTCGCGGTTGAGATGTGCTACCGGTCTGAAGAGAGCATTCGCTCGCCGCCGCCGCCGTTCAAACTCGTAATCATGCCGTAAAGCGGTGCTTTTTAATCGGCACAAAAAGACTATCGTTTTGTATTAGTAGAGGTCAGAGGCTTATAATGTGCCAACTTTAGAAATAATATTTACCGTTTTTATGATACAGGCGTCAGAGGCATTGAAAAAAGCCCCTATAAGAGGCCTCAGAAACACATGTTCACATGGTTTGTTCATTTGCAGTCGCAGCAGCTCTTTACCTTTGGCTGTAACTGTAATTTTACCCTGTGAAATGATTTTTTTTCATTTCAATATAATCTTTCATATTGATAGTAAACTTTCCGTTAATACGATGTCAGTAAATAAGATATGACGTCAAAAAACAATTACTATATAGAAGATAGACTAAAACAGAGCCAAAGAGGAAGCCCAAAATAATGTATGTATACTTAATTCGAAAACTAGAAAATCCTGACCCAAATCTCGATACAAAATCAGTTCAGAATGGATCTTACAAAACAAATTCTCCAAACAAATATACCTCATCCCTTTCAATCGTTAATCGATACTAGCGAAAAAATTAGAGATACTTAATGTAACTTCCAAATCTAGCGAGACCTAAGAATAAAGCTATACAAACTTTACCTTTGTTGTAGCGACGTTTTTAATCACATTTAAGTTCATGTAGATTATGTTTCTTCCGGTTATATTCACTTTCATAGTGGTGCATTGTTTAGTTTTGGGTCCAAAGCAAACCTCGATGGAGTTAAGGATCATATTAAAAGGTCCCTAGGAAGATAGTAAGACATATTTTATAAGTATCATATTACAGATTATCAGATTACTTGTCTCTTAGGGTTTTTATGCACGAGCAGCATGCCGCTAATGGCAGGGGCAATTGCAGCCGTCGTCATCAGTCGAAGTCTTCGACGCCTCGGCGGCAGCCACGCTTGTAGTGGCCGCAGTTGACGCTGACATGCCGCTGGCGCGTCGACGGGTGCCGCCGATATGTCGACGGCTGCCGCCGACGCGTCAACGGATGGCGATGGGTGTAGTTGCCTCTACCATCGTGAAGAAAACCCTAAGCAAGACAGGATGCCCATTTTGGCCATATTATATGAATTATATCAAGTATATAGTCGTATCGTTTAAAAAACCGGTCAAGTGCAAGTCAGACTCGCGCACCGAGGGTTCCGTATTTAAGTCCGTATTTAAAAACTAAGATATGTACTTATTTCCCAATTTTGAGTACCCTAGAAAAATAAGTTTTATTCACTACGTGTTAAGGTCCATTTTAAATTGTCTAAACTTTAACAGTCATTTTCAAAGAATAATTTTAAATATTTGTTCATTTCTCAAAATCTGTTGATTTTCATAACTTCGTTTTGTTTTTTTCTATATAATATAAGTAGATAACCGTCTATGACTCTGAATTATTTCAGATTTTTCGTCCAGTAAACTTCAGAGATAAGGGGGAATAAGGGGGAAGGGGGGATTTTTGGTCATAAAGCCGAAAGTAAAATACTAAAAATTAAAAAATTAATTCCCTCCCTTTAGACCCCATTTCCAATTACTTACTATAAAACTTTTTTTTTCATATTTTTTTTATTTATATAGATGCGGGCAAGCAGGTTATACAACTAGTCAAATTTCAATTTAATAGCTTCAGTAGTTGCTGAGCAAAACTGCTGTGACACACACACAGACAGACAGACAGACAACGATATGTTACCATAAGGGTTCCTTTTTTACCATTTTGGTACGGAACCCTAAAAACTGGTCAAATGCGAGTAAGGTCAAGCACTATTACGGAACACTATTACAAGTACGGAAGTACACTTTATGATTATTTTTTTCTTAACCAATAATTAAACTTTTTAGCACAGATTTAGCATTTAGCAGAGAAACTTTTTAACATTACAAATAATTTCGCCTTCTGAATATAAAAACTAAGTTTACGCTTACATAAGCATTATCCGTTGATAAACACAGAATAAATGTCATTGAAATAACAAAACAAAACGTTGCCCGCGTCGTCATAGTTTTCTATGTAATTGATAGAACTAGATCCGATTCAAACGAAGCAAAAACTATATTAAACTATTTTTAAAATAAACATTTAACGACACACCTTATCAGATCTGTGCAACGAGTGGAACATTTTTTAAGCGAGCTAATTATTTTAATTCACTCATATAAAATAAGTATTAACTACAATTGAAAGGTAGGTACAGTCACCGACATAATAGCCATTATTAGAGTGTGATCTTTTTAGTCCAATGTTGGTTAAGATAATGCTGCTGCTGCTGACTGTACATTTTCATTCAGAAATACGAGCAGTTATAGGAACAAATGGTTTGCCAGTAAATATCATAACAGTTTTAACCTTATTACATTATATTTTAAAATATACTATCTAACGGACAAAAATGCTTGGCCTAAACCAGAAAATTAACTAATGTTTAATGTTCAATAGCTTACCTACTACTCGTACATACCTCATAAAAATCATGTAAACGCTGTATCTTGTCTAGGGGACACGGTTTATGTAGGAAGACATGTCAAACTGTTTTGTGTGATATATATATAAATTTTCTCGTAGTCATTCTGACATGTTTTCCTGCAAAACTACGCAGATATTTAATATTATTTTTACAGTTTTATATAATGTTAGAATAAGTAGTGACATTGTTATATTTTCATTTAAAAAATGACTAACTGTTGAGTTTCTTGCGGCGCTTCTTCTCAGCAGTGGTCTCCTCTTGGGAAGCGCTGGTAGATTTTGACGTGTAAAAGTGCCCGTGCGGCCTACTTACTGAATAAATATATTTTATCTTTTTTTTTTTATATTTTAAGATAGATTTTCATTATATAACAATTTAGAAAGGGAAAATTGTTTTTATTCATTTTAGACAATACGAAAAGGACTTATACCTTATTGTACTCTTTCTAATATTATCAATAAAATTCAACTTTTTCCCGTTTTATTGTTTTCCTACAAAAGTAATTTCGGCCATAACCCCTTTATAATTAATAAATATTTTACAAAACGAAACGTAAAGACACCGACTGAGTACATATCAAAAATTGGTCGAAATCGTTTTACATTTATAGCGGGTGGAAAACGTGATCGCCGTTCTCACAATCCTCTTAATACCCCTTCTATACGGTCGGGTGGTTGGGCCAACCGAGAGGGATGCAGCTATTTGTAGGAACGAGATGTAAATATTACTACCTCATTCTGACAGATAGCTGCGTCCTTCTCGGTTGGCCCAACCGCCCGACCGTATAGAAGGGGTATAAAGCTCATATCTACAGTGACCAGTGCAATTTCTCTTGTAGATACCGTCTTACGTCTTACGTGCTACTATGACTCCAAATAAAACAATGTTTACAAAAAAGAAGGAGGTTCTATGTTTTAGTGATGCGTGGGTTCCGTTGGTTTGGCATAATTTTCATTCTAAGAAAGGTATTTGGCACAACATACTTAGCATAAAATTGTTTCGATGAATGTTGACATTGCAGAAAACGTATTTAGTATAATAATTGGCAAATTATCCGAGTGTTTGTTTGGTCGATTTTTAAATAGTATAACCATTGACAAGGCCGAATTTCTTACGAATAATTTTGTTTAGCACAATGGTCATGTGGCGTAACGATGATGCTTCATTATGTTGTGTGTTGCAAAATTAAATACCTAATTAATAAAAATGTTACATGGCAATAAGCGAGCGAGCAAGATGGGTCAGGTCAGGTCAGAAACGACTCGGATTGGCTAGGTTAGAAGGCTAACGGCCCGGCCACGACTTTGAGCGGCGGCGGCCGCGGCGACCGAATTCTATCTTCATTGCACGGTCGAGGCGCTTTCCACACAACGGTTAACTGTCATTACACGCAATGTTTTACGAAATCGCTCGCCGCGCCGCTAGTCGCGCAAAGCCTTGGCCAGGCCCTGAGGTGGTAGCGAAGCGAAGCGAAGCTCCCATCTTGGCCTTCGGTGTTAGGTATTTTTTTGTAAGAGTTCGGAAAATCTTGCTTTCAAGTTGCTTGCAAGTTGAATACGTTTATGCTGTAAGATTATTTTGCTTAATAATTTTATGTGGTTATTATTTTATTCCTTACCACGATTCGGTCAACGATATTATTCGGCCAACGAACGCATATAGCGTTGTGATTGTACGCGAAACTAGACTATGCCATAATAGCTTTTGCTTATTGTCATTTATGCTTAAAGTTATAATGCAATAGAGAATTATTCCAAAAAAATATGCCACAGGGGAACCGGTGATGCGACTTATCCTATTAAAAAAGGACCCTTTACAGATATCTTACAATGACTCACCTACTAAAATGAAAGGGACAGTGATATAGTAGTAAGTAACAAAAATAACTTACTACTTAACTCATGTACTATCGCAGTATAAACCAGCCTTAAAACTTGTCAAAATTTGTCAACGACACGTGTCAGCCAATTGTCAGTAACATGAACTATTTCTGTAAAATCCAACTTGAGCTTTCAGTTTTTGTACCTTATGTTGAATGTTTGTTATTTTTGGATACTTAATTTACTTGACATTGGCAAAATGTCCCAGCGGACTGTTGCCATTGGAATAAAAGGTGAAGAAGACTAACACATGCGAATTATTACTGTAGTAATAAAGTTATGTATACTGGGTGTGGCGATAGTAGCTGGAGGGTTTTGGTCAGGAGCCGGCCGGAACAGTAGACCGAAGTACAGGGACGAGCAGTTCCTCATAGGAAGTACGATTTGGAGCCAGACCATTCTCACCGTTGGCCTGATATTTTCAGAAATAGTAGAAGAAACAACGAGTATGACTGTTATTTATTACTTCGAAGTTTCCGGTACGGTGTTATTTTTGATGACTGGAATAACGTTGGTGAGCTAAGTTGAGTTTATAATGGCGGCATTTCACATAGCAACCATCGTCATCATCATCATATCAAGCGAAAGACGTCCACTGCTAGATATAGGCCTTCCCAAGGATCTCATTGACTTCCTGCGATCCTCATTAGATCGTCGGTCTACCTTGTGGGAGGCTTACCGATACTTTGCTTGCCTGTACGCAGAACCTTTCCGCCTCAACATCCATCAGTTCTACGAGCAATGTGCTACGCCCACTGCCACTTTGATTCTTTTGCGGACCTCCTCGTTCCTGATCTCGCAGAGAGACTCCGAGCACAGCCTTAGGTCTTTGGGTGACCTTAAGCCTACTTATGGGCCCCATTTTACTTACTTACTTTTAAGTATAATTAAATAAATAAATATCAGGGACAATCTCACACAAATCGACCTAGCCCCAAACTAAGCTCTAGGCTTTTACTATAGGCACCAGGTAACGATATATATACTTATATAGAGAAATACATACCTACTTAAATATATAGAAAACATCCATGACTCAGGGACAAATGCTTGCGCTCATCACACAAATATTTGCCATAAAATGTCAAAGTCAAAGTCAAATATTTATTGCATGCCACATTACACAAAACAACAGATGGAACAAATACATGTGACGCCCCGTAAGGGCACAGCACTGTGTACTTTATGATTGAAAAAGTGACCTTCCGCTAGAGTTTATTGCGGCGCTTTTTCTCTGTAATGATGGTATTGTCCGAAGTGCTGGCTGGTAGGTTCATTTCATTCCATGTTACCGGCGTGTAAAAGAGCTCCGATGTGACCAATTTATTGAATAATTTATATAATTTCGGTTCATCGTTGCCTGTTACCCATTACCCATAGTGTCGCCGGATATTATTTATTATTTACGAATCGTAGTGAATGAAGCCTAAAACTGCTATTTTTGTTCAAAAAGGTTAAATACGAAACCGAAGCATGGCAGGCCGCAAAGGCGGCTCAGAGAATGCATCTAAGACAGTCAGCTTTGAGCCTGAATATGTCTACCGGACCACCTGTGCGACGGAAAAAACCAACCTTTGATCGGGTTTATTTTAGCATCGGTGTCTTATGTTTGATAGGCGCTTTAATCACTGTTGTTGATATTATAATACTTGTTTTGATGCAGTTTGAAGTCATTAAATATGTATGATATAATTGATTTTTATTACTTATTAGCTTTTGCCCGCGACTCTGTACGCGTAGAAGTACTGAGTTTATCGCTTTCACTCCGGAACTTATACATTTTCCGGGATAAGATAAATTGTATCCAATGTACTTACCAATCCAGGATAAGTACCTACATTGGATACAATTTATCTAGGAATATCTATGAGCCTTTTAAGTCCGTTCAGACGTTTTAGGCGTGACTGAAACACAAACATCTAAATACTGTCTCAATGTCTACTTGTGACGTTACTTACTTCTTTGCTACAACACCTCCACCTCCTCGATTCTCAACCAAACCTATAAATGTTCAGATATAGCCCACATTATCGGTCTATTATTATTATATATAAATTTTATCAATAAAATTTAACTGCCGAACAGACTTCAAAAGCGTTCTAGGTACACAAAACTAAAAAAACTTATCAAAAAAAGTTACTACACCATAGAGGAATTTCTGTTAGAGAAAAATATTTACCCCCTTACTAATAAACGTTGAGTAACGGCTGAGTAGTTATACAATGCTTTGTCCTTATCTGTCGAATTCAAATGTCACAATGACAGATAAGGACAAAGCATTGTATAACTACTCAGCCGTTACTCAACGTTTATTAGTAAGGGGGTTAATTTAAAAAAGTAAACGATAGGTAGGTACGTAGATAAGTAGGTATTAATAAATAAATGTGCCATAATTATGTAAAACAGTTTATCTTTTAAAAGTTTTAAGTATAATGAATATTATGGAATAATTAAATATTGTAAAGTAGACATATAGTTATAAAATAAGTAAGTATTGATGTTTAGCTTTAAGTAGGTATATTGCCATGCCCTTACAGGGTTGTATGTACATAGCCTCGTATATTGTAAAATTGCAATAAATAGTAGCGGCTCCGTACTTAATAATGTGGCGTGTGTACGCATACTCAGTTCAGCAATTCTATTGTGTTTATGTAAACATTGTGTTTTATCAACATAAGTCGTTATTGTATCTAAATCCATTAAAGTGAGTCCGCCACTAAAAGCTAAGCTCAAGCTGGTAGGTCAAGTTAAAAATATGTTTTTCTCAACACTGTTCGGAAATAGGAACATTTTTAGTCTTATTTGGGGTCAGAAACCATCAGTTTTAAGAACAGACCTTGGACACATTGGATAACATTGTTCTCCATCCTTAGAGCCAATAATATCATTAAATATTTTTTCTATTATAGATAAAAGAATGAAATCGACTAATCAGAAGACACCGTTTTGTATATTAGTGTATTTTTGCAAAAAAATACACAGACTAAATATGTGACTAATTATGTGTGTGTGTGTTATTGTGTGTGTGTGATGTGACCAATTATGTGACTTCTTCTTTGACTCGAGATGACATGGGAGATACGACGAAACAAATAAAACTTTATATGCAGTTGACATTTTCATCTCGAGTGCCACGATAATAGGGGACCATAGATATAAAAAAAAAAAGTAATCTACAGGGTGACCTCGAATTGGTAATACAAATTCAAAGTACTACAGAGAGCTTCCCTAAACCAATCGCTTCTACGAGGTCTCACGCTTAATTTTAAAACATAAGTACTTTTTTTTAAGTTTTCTAATTATCCCATTTTTTTTTGCTTAAATTGGTTACCCTACCATTACCTTTAAAATGAAAGAGGTTTAAAGTATTTCAAATGAACACTTTCCTCTTTGGTTCGTTATCTGACACATCATTTATGATAATAGCGTATCTTGATTAGTAAATTGTCACTTGTCTTGTCAAAGAAAGTAAGAATTTTCGTATTTAATTAAGATAGTAATTAAACAAAATGCCCCGAGCTTATCCTTATACGAATATTCAGCGAATGGATATGTTATCTTTTTATTTTACGTCACGAAGTACCGTACGAACTCAAGCATTGTTTCATGAACGACACCCTGACTGCCCAACTCCTACTCGTGTTCTAATAAACTCCATTGTCCAAAACTTAAGAGATTTTGGACAGTTTACTGTCCCAGTGCACGCTCAAGCTCCGGGCCGGCGGCCGCGGTACTCGCAGACGTTTCGGAGACGAGTTCTCGATTATTTTAGCCACCACCCAGAGGCGAGCTCAAGGGACGCTGCCGCAAGATTCGGAACGAGCCAATGGTTTATTTGGCGATTACTGAATGCTGAAGGAAAGTATCCGTTTAAATTCCAAAGGGTGCAGGATATCATATTAGCCGATTATCCTAGAAGAGTGCAATTTTGTCGTTGGCTGCTGCAAAATCTACACTTGAACATTTTATGGACCGACGAGGCAACATTTACAAGAGTAGGCATGTTCAACGTTCACAATGAACACTGGTGGTCTGATCGTGAAGCAAATCCTCACGTAACTCGCAGGGACTCCTACCAGACACGTTTCTCGGTAAATGTTTGGGCAGGAATACTGAACGACTGTTTGATTGGTCCTCATTTCATTGACGGAAATTTAAATGGACCGAAATATGAAGAATTCCTGAGAAATGTGTTACCGGTATTGCTACGAGAGGTGCCGCAGCAAAATTTGGAGGCTCTGTATTACCAGCAGGATGGGGCACCAGCTCATTTTTCCCTGCGTGTGCGAAGCTACTTGGACCAAGAGTTCCCTGGGAGATGGATTGGACGCTGTGGCCCAGTCGCTTGGGCTCCTAGAAGCCCTGATCTCACACCTCTGGACTTCTTTTTGTGGGGCGAAATAAAAAGGAGAGTGTACGCACGGGAAACAGATACTGTGGGTGAACTTCGCCAAAAGATAGTTGAGGCATTTAATAATGTAAAAACCAATGAATTTGTTCTCCACAGATTGAAAGACAATCATAGGCGACGGGCAGAGTTATGTATCCAAGAAGGCGGGGGTCATTTTGAGCACATTTTAAAAGTTGTTTAAGTTTTACAATTTTGTATTTTGTACTGTACGTTATTCAACAATAAATTATTTTTAATAATTCACTCATTATTCAGTTATTCACTTTATCAGATAATTTATTAGGGTACCTACTTAAAACCAAAGGGTTGGATGGATATCAGCACCTAGTTTATTAATAACATCGAGTGATAGATACAGGAATGGAAATTGAGACACATTTTGTTCCTTGTCGCTTTGGGTGGCAGTGCGTCACGTTGAATGTCCACTGTCATTATCTCCGTCGTTGTTGTGACAGAGTACAAAATGGTGCGAGAATCAATTTCCTTGTCTGTACGACAGATATGCATGACGTCATGTAGGTTAACCACACTTGGGATTTTAAATTATTTTTATTATTTTGTTTTGTTAGAAAATTAACGATAATTAAGGAAAGCTAACTTTAACAACTGAGTTAATGCAATACACTATTAGTGATTAACTGAATCATAATCAAGTATTTTGTATTACCAATTCGAGGTCACCCTGTATAATACTTCTATAAAATCGGAGAAATGCTGCGTTTCGGCCCTCTATATGATTCGGTCAAAAATCCCTTACTTTCTACCCTCGGCAACAATGTACTATTTTGCATATGATGTTTTTGAGAAAAACAAAATCCGACAGTGACAAGTACTTTTTGAACACACCTGAGTTCTAATATTAGATTTAGAAAGAAGAGTGTAGTCACGAATTATTTATTATATGACATCCGACTTACATGATAAAATGGGATGAACCATATTTTTACCCGACTATGGCGAAGCAAAAAGGAGGGTTATGATTTTGACCAGTATGTATGAATGTTCATCTGTTCCCTCATAACTTCTAAACTACTTAACAAATGGGGTATCGTTGGAAGCGTTTTGATGGTCCGCTGGTTATAGGCTATGTAACTTCACATTAAATTGAATATACATTCAGTCAACAAAGTATCGGGAATGGATGATTTGTTTATGGTTCCAAATTCAAATTTTTGTTTTTTTTGTTGTTGTTAGATTGGCACAACTGTTTTCTATTTTGGCGCGGAGTTTGAGTTGCATCTGTTATTTATATTAAATACAGTGCTGTTTTTAGTTATATCATATCTAGTGTGTATTGCGAATTTCATAATGGACAAAAACATTGAACAAAGAGTTTGTCTTAAATTTTGCATCGCCAATGGAATTTCGTGTTCGGAGTCACTGAAAATGTTACAGAAGGCTTACGGTGATTCGACTTTATCAAAAACACGTGTTTATGAGTGGTACAAAGCGTTCAAAAGCGGTCGAGATGTGATGGAAGATTTGCCTCGCTCTGGTAGGCCATCAACGTCTGCAACTGAAGTTAACATCGCAAAAGTGAAGGAAATAGTGACTGAAAATCCTCATTCAACTTTGAGAGAGATAGCCGCCGAACTTTCTGTATCTCACGAGTCGATCCGTACTATTTTAACTAATCATTTGGGTATGAAACATGTTACCGCTCGGCTAGTCCCAAAAGACCTGAATTTTCTCCAAAAACTCAATCGCATGAGAGTCGCTGAGGACATGCTAGAACGAGTCAATTCCGACCCAACATTCATGAAACGCATTGTTACTGGTGACGAGACGTGGGTTTACGAGTTTGACATGCAAACTAGTCAACAAGCTTCGGAGTGGCGCCTTCCAACTGAA
Source organism: Tortrix viridana (assembly GCA_963241965.1). Lineage (NCBI taxonomy): Eukaryota > Metazoa > Arthropoda > Insecta > Lepidoptera > Tortricidae > Tortrix > Tortrix viridana. Next base: position 5,223,150 of record OY725179.1, on the reverse strand, counting down.
CCGAAACCGAAGAAACCACGCCAAAGTCGATCAAAAGTCAAAGTCATGTTGACTGTTTTCTTTGACTATCGCGGTGTTGTGCACTCGGAATTCTTGCCGGAAGGTCAAACGGTAAATAAAGAATATTATTTGAGCGTTATGCGGCATTTAAGAGAGCAAATTCGACGAAAAAGGCCAGATTTGTGGAAAGAAAATTCTTGGATTTTGCACCACGATAATGCGCCTTCGCACAAGGCCATCATTGTGAAAGAATTTTTGACCAAACACTCAACAAATACCATCGAGCAACCACCATATTCACCAGATATGGCTCCTGCCGACTTCTTTCTTTTTCCTAAACTCAAATTACCACTTCGTGGCACCCGTTTTCAATCGGTAGAAGACATAAAGGAGAATTCGCGCCGAGAACTGAATTCAATTCCGGAAACAGCGTTTAAAAAATGTTTTGATGATTGGATTATTCGTTGGCGTAAGTGTATCGTTTCTGAAGGAGCATACTTTGAAGGTGATAAAATAAATTTGGATGATTAACAAACAGTTTGTGTATTATTGATCTTTTCCCGGTACTTTCTTGACAGAGTAGTAGGGCCCTCTAGAGGACATAAAGTCATGAACTAAAAAAACGTTTTTTTTTTAACCATGCCGTGTGGGGTGTCAAATGAAAGTGCTTAATTAGGGCATTTCAAATATATAGTTAGCTGTTATTTGCGGCTTTAATTGCATACCCGCTATAATTGGTAATAATTAAAAAAGCTTCAGATGTGAGCCTAACACATTTTTCTCTCCAAAGCTCTCCAAAATACATATTTAATAATACGGTTTTTTTGTATCTTTAGTATACTACCTTTGATTATTCAAAATCCATTTCGAGAAACAGACTCATGTGTTTAGTATTATGAGTAGAAAATTTAAATGGTATCATTTACATTTTTAGAACAAGAATTGCAATTTTGATACACTTTTCCATAGCGATAAAGCATTGAATCAAATCGTGTAGTGGTTAAACAGCCTAGCTGCAATCCATTCTATATAACCGTGCGATGTTTCTTTCTTCATTTCATAACAATACGACAGCTATGATTAAAAGATACTTCAGTAATCGGAACTTGAATCTACAGGATTGACCGACAGTGATGGCTGTAGGGTTGTAAGTATTTTTTTTCCTTATTTTTATGTTCTGCAGCAATTCGGTTCCATTTATCTATCTTACACATACGTGATCTTTCAAATATATGTAGTTTCAATAAAGGAAAAGTACAAGATACGGTTTGCCAAAATATATACTATGTAATTCATCATCATCGTCATCATCACTGCTGGACAAATGCCTTCCCCAAGGATTTCCACAACGATCGGTCCTCTGCTGCTGTCATCCAGCGGTTTCCCGCGACCTTTTTTTTTGCGACGATCTGATTCGTCGGTCCACCTTGTGGAAGGCCTGCCGACACTTAGTCTCCCGGTTCGCGGTCGCCACTCTAGAACCTTTCCGCTCCAACAGCCATCGGTTCTACGAGCAATGTGCCCCGCCCACTGCCACTTGAGGTTTGCTATTTAGTGAGCTATATCAGTTACTTTAGTTCTCCTGCGGATCTCCTCATTCCTGATTCGATCTCGCAAGGAGACACCCAGCATAGCTCTTTCCATCGACCTTTGAGTGACCTTGAGCCTTCCTATGAGGCCCGTTGTAAGCGACCATGTCATCACTGGCAACACACACTGATCAAAGACACTCGTCTTGAGGCACTGTGGTATTTGGGACGAGAAGATAGTTCGTAGCTTATTACCGAACGCTGCCCAGCCGAGTTGGGTTCGATGATTGACCTCTTTCTCGAAGTGATATGTAATTGTAAAATGTGAATCACAAAGCTGCCAAATATTGATCGTCCAAACGCATGCATAAAGTTTACGCAAAGTAAATAACCAGTCAGGGAAGACTCAGGAGAAGGCTCACTAGCTCACTACCAACTCTAGTCAGCCTTTGTTAGCTATTTATTTTTTTGTATTTTGAGGGGGGCTTGGTGTCCGCAACTCGACGTCTAGCGCCTATTTTGCGTGTGGGTAGGATTACCATATTACTCTAGCCATCCCAGCTCCTCGAGGAAACCCACCAGACTTTTGATGTCGATGGTCTTTGTTAGCTAACTGCGCCTCTAATTTATGATAATATTTCTTCCAGCATGATGATAACGGGCGTTCTGGCGTTTGGTGCGTATTGGACCACGAAGTACCTGATGAGTCTAAATGTCGTCGGCGAACCTGACGCTGGTATCCGCTACACTAAAAAAAATGCGAGCCAATCAAGAAAGACTTTCACCCTTAGGCTTACAACTTAACTGAGAGCCTGGACGAAGAGACTTAAGCATGGCGGAAGTTTTTTATTGCAATTAATGGACTAGTTGACTGACAGATATTTATTTATTTTCATTATTTTTTATTTATTTATGCTCACCTACTCTACAAACGCATGAAACGTGTAACCCTCTTCGTCCAGAGGGCCTAGTGTAAGTTTGCAACGTTTTCTACGTCTCGATCGCGTTTGCGTTTAGTCGCAATTAGTATGGACGTGTGACAGCGCCCCTTGCGGCGCGTATTCGAAACATTTGACAGTGACACTTTTACGCAAACGCGATCGAGACGTATAAACGTTGCAAAACTTACACTAGGCCCTCAGGCTCTCAGTTAAGCTGTACACCTATAGTTGACATAAATTGATTATAATTATACCTACATAATATTATTTACATCAACCAAAGCTGGTAGTCACCACAGCAAGGTCTTTTGTGATTCAACTTACATCTTAGTTGCTGTATCTACAGTCCGTACTTAGAATAATATACGGGTTTGTACTTCTCTTTCACTCGCACTAATAAGCTTATCTATTATCTAGTCTAGCCGACTTTAAGGCTACTTTCCACTTTGATTCGAGCGAGTGCAGGTGATTAGCAATTAGTGATTACTGTGAGTGATTAGTAGTGTCAAATGCTGTTTAGTTGCTGCGCTTAGTCCCTGCAACGCGCGAAACACTAACGGTGTTATAAGTTATAACAAAAACTTAAACAACCGTTAAATACTTCCTTAGTAACGTTAATCTATAGAAAACTATCATTTTAGACTGGTCTAAGGCGTGTCAATTTTTTTTGTAAAACACCTTAAACTGAGTAACTGCTAAACAAGCATGTCCAAACGTGTTTAGTAGCAGGTAGGCTACGAGTGAAGGGGAATGAAGGGCGCGCGTGACGTGGCTGCTCGCAAAAAAATAGAACACGCTTCTATTCACTTTACTTCGCTGATTACTAATCATTGTTTTTGTCCTAATCACTAAGCACCTGCATTAATCACATGCACTCGCTCTAATCAAAGTGGAAAGTTCCCCTTAGAATAATAACACATAGAAACCTAGTCCGCACACCAAATGTGTAACCACGTAACCTACGCCATTTTGGCATACTCGGCGATCGGCACCTGTTAGTCGCAATCATTTCACTTCACACAGCGTCAAAAACTCCCGGATTTTAATTCAAAATGACGGTCTCATAAAATAATTTCAATTTCAATAAATTAAATAAACATGGTAAAATCACATTCCACTCGAAAGTCATTTTGACTTGTCGTTTTCCGTAATAAATTCAACAAAATATCATATTTTTTACAAACGCCATTACACGGCAATGTTGCCAGTATAACGGAATATTTCCCCCTGAATTCTAACTTCAATCACTTGGTAAATTGAACCTCACATTTTTGCTAAAATATTTTTAAACAACTTCCGATTTCTATCCAATTTCCTGTACGATTGACATTTTAATATGGACAATTTGAATTATTGGACAGTAAGTACTAAATCTAATGTATAATTTATAAATTACTCAGGTGCCCGTAATTTAAATTAATGGATATTGGTAAGAGAATATCATGGGAATACTATTCACCCTATTCATGCTATATTTTAACAAACATTATTGATGAGAGTAATTCCTCTGTTTTTTGGGGAAATGCAACCCGCTAGCAACATTATTGGTTTACTTGTGCGAGTGTTGTCGTGCGTAAGTACTTAGGTACGCGTTGATTACGCTTACATGAATCCATTTTGTACTTCAATTTAACGGGTTGGCTGTTGAGAACTATCATTCTACATATGTGTTATTATTCTAAGCTTTTCCCGAATCCGAATCCTGTTCTAAGTGCTATGCTAACGGACTGTAACGTCTTGTCAGGCTCGAATGGAATCAAAATGCTTATTTACAGCAATCGCAATCTTGTTAGAAGCGTAACCAATTTTTTTTTCAGTGCACGCAGTCACGTCGTCACTCCTACAGTAACGACAAACTAACGATATTCTGGCGCAAATAACAAAAGTGGCATCCACCTGAAGAGGAAAGGGCTTCAATCGATGCTGTCTAAAGAATAGTGTTTTCTTTGATGTAATAAATCCGTGCATGGCGTGAATAAGATGATAAGTCGAGAGGTAAACTTAAGGTTTGTATTTAAACAGATTGCATAAGGTTTAAATTACTTTTTGCTTTTTTGACGAGTTATCAACTTATTCACGCCATCGTTGAACGGCGCCGACGAGCGGATTCTCTCTTCATTGCGCAGTCGAGACGCTGACCGCAAACAGCGGTTAGTTGGCATTAGGTACATGTATTAGGAAATCGCTCGCCGCGCGCCGCCCGTAGCGCAAAGTCGTTGCCAGGCCGATAGTGTTTCCAATCCATGAGTTTTTGTATCCACTCAATTTGGCGTAGCGCGGTTGCGACAATGGACATGAAATTAGGTAGTTGGGCGGCACTTTGTTGATTGATTGAATACACATTTTGGGTTGCTGAAGCAACTTACCTATCAATTCTTCAACGAATTATTAAGAGGATTGAGAGTCGACGCCGAAATCGCGTGTCTGTCAAAAATTTTCCATACAAATTTTGCTCCGGGCGGTAACGTTTCTCACCCCCTAAATCAATTTGAATATGTTGTATTTATTATAAAAATCTAGGTTGTCCGTTACCGTTTCCTATTTTTTTAAATGTTCCTTTTTAAGAAATATTTTCTTAGACCTAAGACCGAACGTAACTATAGACTTAGTTTTTCGTAATGTCATAAAATAACTGGATTGGAAACAACATATTTATTACAGTATTAGAATTACGCTTAACGATTAACTTTGTTTTTAGAAAATCGACAAAATGTTATGGAGTTGACATAAGCGGCTGGCGCGGCTCATCGTCAGCTTACATCAATCCTATACATTTTCTTTGATTTCGAAAATCGTTACGTTAGCGTAATGCATTCAGGGCCCGTAGCCAAGATGCATTACGCTAACTCGCGTTTCTATACGTTTCGTTTTTAAACCAATCGCGTCACTTGTAGATCACGTGATACGAAGAGTCACGTGATCTACCAGTGAGGTGATTGGTTTAAAAACGAAACGAATAGAAACGCTGGTTAGCATAATGCATCTTGTCTAAGGGCCCTGGCTAGGCCCCCAAGACGGCTAGCACAATTTGTTCGCGACTTGTTCGTCACTACGATATCATTTTATAAATTTAACGAGTAAACCGATAAACAGTTAAAATTCACGATTATAAGCGCGGGGATGCAATCATCCCCTGATGAAGGACTCCTATAAAACGAGTTCAACACACGTCGCATCGTTCCGGCTTATAAGTAATCGTGAGTTTTAACCGTTTAACTTCTTTTTTTTACATTTGTATAGTAGTTTTTTTTTGTTTATATATATAAAAATCGTTGTCTTACGTTAGTTTAAATGTAACTATTTTATAAATAGTTTTTAGTAATAAGGACTCAGGTTATCAAATAAGATTTTCTTCGTACAAAACCTATTAGCTAGATCTGCGCCGAGAGCTGAAAAGAGACAGGCATAATATGAGAGGTTTGCTAATTAACACACTTTTAGCGTCGTATTTTCTAATCGAGTATAACCTATCTACGTAGGTATCTCTTTTTACACTTAAAATATAATTGCCTCATCACAAATTGTTTTTGTAAAATCATGCTTGATTTCAAACACATTAAGTATAGATTTGAAGAGAAAGTGTAATGAGGAATTACTTCCCATTTAGTAATTCAAAACAAATTAAATATAGCTACAGCTATCTAAAACCTGCCTATTTATTTAAATAAAAACCTATATTTTTTTTGTCTATCCCAATATGTACTTAATATAAAAAAAAAAGAAATTTTCCCACGTATCTTTTGTTGCCTCTGTACCTCAATTTACTGTTTGTAAATAAGAGTAATTGTGTCCGTTCTTGACATGTAAAGCTGGGTCCAGACAGGACTAAAAATACTAACCCCCTTACTAATAAACGTTGAGTAACGGCTGAGTAGTTATACAATGCTTTGTCCTTATCTGTCATTGTGACATTTGAATTCGAAAGATGAGGACAAAGCATTGTATAACTACTCAGCCGTTACTCAACGATTATTAGTAAGGGGGTAAGCAAATACACTAATGCCAGTTCCCGATATTCAAACCGCGGATAGATAACAATTTGAATCGTGGTAACGTACATTCTAAAGATTTGGAAGGAAAAATATGGCCGCAAACATCTTGAAGAATGACCTTGAATGCGTAAAAGCGAACTTTAGGGCTCTCCCACCAGGGTTGTAATAGGATAACATTTAGCCAAATTCATTTGATCAGCAAATATAAGCAATATATTTTCAACACAAATTGTACATTGTTGCCGAGGGTAGAAAGTACCTAAGCGGTTTTTGAACGAGTTATTATTACCTACTAACGAGTTATGGTTAAGTCTTACGTTAGAATATGGAATAGATGCAGTCAATTCATTTCCCTAGCGCCTGTCAAATTTTATCTCATGCATGCATGCTAAATAAGGACAGTATCTATAGAGTATAATATAAAAACGACTGATGTCATCATACTCTTCGCTCTTATTACAAATGCCATTTGTTAAACAGTGACAACTATATTTCTCAGATTTATCAGTAATCTGACTAAAGTTTGTGACACCCGTAATTGTTTATCCATATTATACCAATTCATTTTTAATTAAGTAGGGTTAACTGGCTGCGACATCACAGGACCCCGTATATTTGGTGCCGCTGACGTAAAAGTGACGTCACGCTGCATATAGGCTCAACCAACCAACTAGCTAGCTAGCTAGGTTGGTTCAAATTAGTTTTTTCGTAACCATTTATTACGTACATATCACCCTCTTAAGTTAACCGTTTAACCGTTATCGTCATTTAAAATAAGCGAAGATAAGATACAAAATGACTTTCGGTGTTAAATTTTGATGACAACAAGAGCAAAACACTTTATTGCCATTTACAATCAAAAACGGATATTTGTATCAAAATTCCTCTTAAGATGACATTGTGATAATTATGATAAGGTATTTCACCTACCAAACGTAAATCACAATTCAGTTTATGTATTACTCAATATTGTAATGTTGGGAATAATGACACAACCTTTCTCGTTGGATGTCTAGTTTATTCTCTCTAAATAAGGATTGTAAATATTATATAAAGTAACATACTTATATGCTGTGTAGGTGAATGACAATCAGTCAAAGTCAATCAAAGACGTTATCGACGAAAACATTGTGGGCCTGTCCAATGTCTGTTCTTAAAAGTGATGGTTTCTGACCCCAAACCTGACTATAAATGTTCATATTTCCGAGCAGTGTTGATAAAAATACTTAGAAACCGTTCCTTGTTTCTAAAGCAAATAACAGGGTTTTTTTTTTGTTAGCTAAATAAGTCGAAAAGGGCCATTAGTTTTCTCTAAACAAAAGACACAAAACTTTATTACTAACAGACGTTTAAAGTGTAGTAGACAGAGGGCCTGATATAAATTGACCAATCTAAAAAGGGTCTTAAATGCTTGTTAGTTCTACAAGCTAAACTATACTGTTAACCCATAGCATAAAAGCGAGCTTTGCTTTGATAAACAGTTGCGCAGTGGAAACTTTCATTCAACAATTTATACGCACAGACGATGTCGAGGAGAGTGCGCGGGTGAGCTTTGGACGAGAAGGGGATGTGTCTTGGACCTATCGGGGCCAATCACGGTCGCACGGGACAAACAAGAGGAAGGAGACGACAGTCAGAGATATGTATTGTGGTGCTAATGATAAGGTTTAAAATAAGTATAGTCTATTTATAGGTGACGATATATTCAGAGGCCTCTGGATGAAGGTTAGACCATAAGTTTGCACTGGACTGGACAGAGCGAGGTCTGGAACGATTGCGCATTTAAGATCCATGGTGTCTAACGGGAAAGGAGAGTTCAAAGTTAAGTTAACCTTTTATTCTGGGGAACGTGAATAAAATACATTTTGCAAGTAAAGGTGATAAGTAAAATACTTCAGTGCTTTGGCACAAAAGTTAAAGTTTCAAGTATCTCAAAATCACGGAATCACGGTCCGCAATTGATTTAATTGAGTTCGATTCTGTCTTACAGGACAGATCGAACCCTCACGACCGAGTCTACAGGATGCTAAGGTCAGAGAGACACACTTAGGAAAGTCGTTCAGCTGTAGTCAGATTCTGAAAGACACGAATCGACTAATCTAGAACCGAACTTAATCATCAGAATTACCAGATATATTGACTCCTCATATAACTCGGAACTTAACTGAGCTTTCACGACCAAAATATATAACAACATACAGAGTTGAATTAATTTACATTACATTTTTTAATAAAAATATACTAGACATCGATAATGGCGATGGCGAGAGAAGGCTGAGCAGCGAACACGGTGCGGTGCGGTGCGGTATCGTATAAACCCAAGTATTACAAAAGCTGTTTAAGAGCTCGTACAGCCATTATAACTCTAGTTTCAGCATTTTAAGAGCTGTATAAGCTCTTAAACAGCTTATGTGCTGCTTGAGGATCGAGCGCGTGATTGGAAGATATCACTTATTTTATAGCACTTTTTTTATTGTAAACTATATAAAAATATCCACGTTTATGACTTCAAAATTTTCCGAAATCCCATACAAACTACCACTTCCCATTTCATCCCCTTAGCGGTAGTTTATCCAAAATCGTCTAAAGTAGTATTTTTTATTTGTTAACAGTAGTCTTTACACAAATTTCCATGTTTCTAACTTCAAAAAGGACCAAACTCCCATGCATACTACCACCCCCTTTCATTCCCTTAGGGGTAGTTTTTCCAAAATCGCCGAAAGTAATGTTTTTTTATTTGATACCAGTAGCCTATATACTCATTTTTACGTTCCTTACTTAAAAAATGTCCAATTCCCAATACAAACTTTAACCCCCCATTTCAACCCCTTAGAGGTAGTTTATCCAAAATCGCTGAAGGTAGTATTTTCCATTTGTAAATAGTAGTCTTTTTAACAAATTCCACGTTTCTATCTTCAAAAATGAACGACTTTCATACAAACTTCCAACCCCCTTTTTACCCCCTTAGGGGGTGAATTTTGAAAAATCCTTTCTTAGTGCACCACTAGACCTTATAAGGAACCTACTTGTCAAATTTTAAATCTCTAGACCCAGCGGTTTGGGTTGTGCGTTGATATGTCAGCCAGTTTGTCAGTCAGTCAGTCAATCAGTCAGTTTCTTCTTTTATATATTTAGTCTTTTATATATTTAGACAACACAACAACGCTAGTTGATAAATTAGCTTAGGTCGGGACTAAGTAGGTCAATTTGTGTGAGATTGTCCTGTGATATTTAGTTATTTATGTATCTTCAAAGATTACCGCTTTGCTAAAATTGCTCTTTGCACGCACGGGTACGTCAAAGAGACTATTTAGTGTGTAATCAACAACGTACTTATGTCTAATCAACGGACTATACACCTAACAAATGCTACAGAGAATTAATAAAAAAACACATACAGTGCCAGTGTGCACACGTAGCCTTATCTAAAACGAAGGATAAAAACCGCAGCCGGGTGGCTTGTTGAACCACTGTAACTGAAAACATCACTGCAACAGTGTTTCTATAACTTCACTCGTCTTTTATTTATTTATTTAAAATGTTCTTTGCCATAGTCGGGTAAGCAAGAGTGAATTGTTTTTTTTATATTAAATATTAGACCAATAATTCGTATTTATTACTCTGCAAAAAGTATCTGAAAAAAAAAACAATGTTTTTATACTTATTGAACTAATTAAAAACAGACTAGTTAATTAGGTTTTTATAAATTATACATGTACATACATGACTGTTGGAGGGTGGGTACAGGGTCCATACAAAATCCCAAATCATCCTTTAAATTATAAACTACTAAAGCTGTTTTTTAACGAATCATAATTATATAGTAAGTCAGAAATAAATTGAGAAAAATCTTTAAGTTATGAAAAAGGTAAAAAAACCGGTCAAGTGCGAGTCAGACTCACGCACCGAGGGTTCCGTATTTAAGCCCGTGCTTCAAAAATATATATTTTTATGTACTTTAGAGTTGCCTAAATTTAACACAATTTTTTGAAGTTTTTTATTTATTTCTCAAAAACTGTAAATTTTATTTTTCCCGTAAAATATAAATATTTAGCTATACTTCAGGAATTTTTCAGTTTTTTGGTGCTTAAACTTCGGAGATAAGGGGGGGAACGGTATTTTATTGTGCATTTTTGGCTATAAATCAAAAAAGTACGTCATGGAAAATAAAAAAAAAATTGTTTTGAAATGTGCAGATTAAGCCCTTTCATATAAACTCCATTTACTAATAACCTAACCGAGTTAATAAATCCCTCGACATCAGCGCCTAAAAAACCCTATGAGCAATGAGCAAAACCTTCAACGGGCTCCGAGCACGTACATTTTCACTTGAGGAACTTCGTCACCAGAAAATTTCTAGTATTAAAAAATATTACGCTAGAAGGCGTCTTCATTGGCTATTAAGATTTACGCTATAATATTGGAATTCATAGGATATCTCCTATGAATTCCAATATTCCATTATTCTATCCAATAGACTGCTTAACGCATTTTATTACACAAAGTAACTTTATTATTTTATGTACTTTAATTGTATGCAATAAGGGCCATTTCGACTTGCCTAAATCTTAGTACAACATATCTTTAATTTTTTTTGTTAATTTCTCGAAAACAATAAATTTTGAACACTTCGTTTTATTTTACCCTTAAAATAAAAGTGTTTCTATGAGTTAGGAATTTTTCAGATTTTTCGGTTCCTAAACTTCGGTGATAAGGGGGGACGGACATTTTTTTTTTATAAATTAAAAAGTACGTCACCGAATAAAAAAAAAAATAAAAAAAAAATTCAATTTTTTTTTTAAAAGGTGCAGATTGAGACCTTTCATATGACACCCTATTTGCTATAATCAAATCATTTTCATTTTTCTACCCCTCGTTCTAAACCCCTTTTCAATTATTTATAAAATTAATTTTTGTATTTTTTTTTACTAAAAACAGATGCGGGCAAGCAAGTTATACAACCATGCCAAATTTCAAGTTGATAACTTGTGTAGTAGTTGCTAAGAATAACTGCTGTGACATACAGAGAGACAGACAGACAACGAAGTCTCACCATAAGGGTTCCTTTTTTACCATTTTGGTGCGGAACCCTAAAAACGGACACAAGATGCAAAAGAATCGAAAAATCAGTAAGTTGCGACTATGGGGGTTGCGGTCCTATTGGGCAAAGAGCGCATATTGCCAATTAGCGTTCTGCAAACTGGGATAATATCGGAAGGCAGGTTGGGGTAAACTGTACGGCTAATGAGACCATACATAGCCTTAGGCTATTTAGTAGCAAAGGCTTGTACAGATTGATTGTGGACCTTTGAATACAGGATACCTTCAATGTACGATAATACAGCCTCATATAGAGGTATATAGCCTCAAGCGGCATGATAATTAGCGTGACAGTCTTCCTAGATGTGTGCTAGTTGGGTGAGTGCAGTACATAATTATTTTTATTTACAGCGTCCCGGTGGGAGTATCACTGTTGTTCACTGCATACTACGTCACAGTCTTCGCGACACGTTTCTTGGGAGGCTTTCCGAGTGTTTTACCTACAGGTTTGCCATCCCTCGATGACCTCATAACCATTACATTGCCTCCTTTGCCTGACATTACGTTACCTGACATAGCTGGTGGAATAGCTAATGCAGTAGCTGGGTTACCTGGTGATTTAGGTGCAGCAGCTGGTGGAGTAGCTGCTGGAATAGCTAGTGGAGTAGCTGGTGCGATACCTGGTGGATTACCTGGTGGTATACAGGGTGGATTACCTGGCGGATTACCTGGTGGTTTACCTGGTGGTTTACCTGGTGGATTACCTGGAGGTTTACCTGGTGGAATACCTGGTGGTGCACCTGGTGGATATCCTGGTGGATACCCTGGTGGATATCCTGGTGGAAATCCTGGTGGAGCGCCTGGTGGAGCGCCTGGTGGAGCACCTGGTGGATATCCTGGTGGAGACGCAGGTCCATCTCCTCCTGGTGGATATCCTGGTGGAGACGCAGGTCCATCTCCTCCTGGTGGATATCCTGGTGGAGACGCAGGTCCATCTCCTCCTGGTGGAGGACCTAGACGACCACCTGGTGTAGAACGTGATGGACGACTTCAAAGAAGGTCAGGGGGACCTGACGAACAAAATGGCCATAAAGAAAGCGCTCCTAATTATACAACCCCTGGATGGCGTCGTAAACGTAGGTCTCATACTAAATTGACACCCACTACGTCAATGAATACAAAATCAAGATTATACAAGAAAGCTATGCAAAATTAAAAATAAAGTATTATTTTACTCGAGAAAATATCAAAAAAAAATGGAATTTTATATAAAAAACGATGATGATGTAATGAGCCAAGACAAAATGTGAAACCTAATACGGTCCACTTAATCTTTTTTATAGCGTCACGCTGTCAACTTAATTATGAAGACCGGCACAGATGTGCTAGAAGTGTCAGATCTGTTGGTTCAGTCCGTTTGTCAAAACTCCAATTTAATATGCTTGAATTTTTATTTGCTTTAATAAAAAATAATTCATGTAACAAACAGTAGAGAAAAAATATTTTTCGAATAACTATAAAAATAACCAAGATATAAGCCATTAAAGATTTGTTTTATCTCTTTCTAGCAAAACATAATTTGAATATGTTAAAATACAATTAAAACATTTAGAGGTATATTGGATACTGTTTATTTTCCGACATTTATGTTACAAAACGTCTCTTAGGAACCGCCAACTTTTTCACAATTATCAATGATTTCATATAATTCTAACAGAATATGACATAATAGACAGCCTCGTTGGTCATGTTTTCAATTGGGAATATGCATGAATTTTTATATTTGATTTTATAAAAATTCATTAATGTAACAAACAGTGGAGAAAAAATATTTTTCGAATAACTATGAAAATAACCAAGACATAAGCCATTAAAGTTTTGTTTCTATGTCTTTCTAGCAAAACAGAATTTAACATGGTATATACTCGTACCTATATGGCCGTAGTGCCCGCTGACGTCACAGTACAGTCGGATCTCTCTGTCTAATACGTAGTTTTAAATGCTAGTATGCGTATTTTTGGCGGATTTTAATTTTAATTTCACTTTTTGCCATCTCTTTTACGGTATTTTCATATTTTGTCAAGAAATGCGATAAAAAAAATTCATGCATATTCCCTATTATGCAAAGAACAGACTCATAGTCGTTATGGTTATTTAGATTCAGATCGATAAACAATTCCGACTTTACCATTTAACATAATGTGGCCTCTTTAAGTTAGTTCCTTGTCTGCGCCAATTTCGTCGAGTCTGGTAATGGGATCCATCGAAAATCAACAGAACTCCTTAAAATTTGGGCATAGTATATAATTTAATGTTAAATACAATGATTTAAACATTAAATCACGTTATTGTTATAACGTTATATCCAATAAATCTTAACATTTATTTAATTTATAATAACGTTATGCCAGCTCTCTACTGCACTTTTCTTTACTGGCTCGTGCATTGCTCGGTGGCCACCATCGCCGTCCATCTGTATTAGTCGGTGTCACCACCAGCACGATTATTTTAATTTGGACTTTGATCATACGGACAACAACGTGCAATTTATAACGTGTTTTTGTTGTTATAATTTTTAATTCATTATGCGATGAAGCATAACGTTATAAAGAAATATCGAAAGCGAAATTCTAAACACTAACGGAATATACCTACTGTTTCGATATTTTTCCTAACGTAATGAAGGTCTGCGTCAAGGAAGCTAGTTTCACTACATCGTATGGTCACTGATTTTATTTTATGCAATAAACTTATATGGAATGTTGTTAAAAACTCGCTTTTATTTACGTACCGAATCCCATCCTGCCAAAACCGGTAAAAACATATTTATTTATTTTCATTTCTCATTCTCTTAAAATGTTACTTTAGTCTCTGCATATCGGGACTAAAGCTCCTTTTTAATCTCTAGAGATTAAAGTAATTTTTTTTTAATTTACTTTGGAAACCCCTAACAGCCAATCACGGTGTCTATGTCTACACCAGTGCGCTTCACGATCATCTTGCGTTTTCCTCTGACGCATTCCTCTGCAACCACAGCGCATGCAATAATGTATGCGCTCAAACTGGTTTGACAGCAGCGCAAGCCCGTAGCTGACGCTGATCCGTCACCGTTGGGTTGATGTGCAACATTTTGAAAATAAAATGGCGGAAGATATAGTCAAAACATTGGATTTTATTGAAGATTCAGTGTCACCCTCGTATTGCATGCGCTTGACGCCAGACGAATTGAGAGCGCAAGATGAACATGAAAGCGAACTGGTGTGGACATAGCTTATATCCGAATTTTTAATCTCACGGAAAAAATGTAAACAAAGGTGTTGCCGTTAACGAAAAAAATTTGAAACATTCAGGATATTTATACTTAACACATTTTTAAGAAATCGACTTTGTATAAATAAAATGTACATTATAATCAAGATAAAATAATTTAATTTGTTGATGCCAAACTTTATTTTGACAAAACCTCCTTGTTATATTAATTTAAAGAGAGAATACTGTTTTCGTATGCATAATTTATTTATTGCACTGGTATCACTGTCTCGATATACCCGGTTCATGAAGTTGCGGGCCGCTTAACGTGAGACGTCAGCGTCACTCGCTTCACTGAACATTCTAGATTGAATGCTCCCGTGATCCGTGATAGAGCTGTGATAAAGTTCTTATATAATCGCATAATAGGTCTTTGTAAAGTGAAAATAATTATTTTATTATAATTAAATAAAGTTCAATCATTTGGATCAAATGACTTTGCTAATCCGCAAACCCAGTGTACTCGTAGGTAAATTAAGGCCCGGTTCGACCAAACTTTTTCATCAGAGTAAGCGTTATAAGACCCAGTATAAGAAGTTTGGTCGAATGCGGCCTAAATCTGCAGATCAGCAAAGTAATTTGATCTAAATAATTGAATATGGATTTCCGCTAAATAATACCTGAATCTATAAATTATTAAATAAAATTCCTAAAATCTTGTGACAAACCAATGAATAAATGTAATCAAGGTCGAATTAGTAGACTTAGTAAACAAAAAATGAAGACAGCGAAAATTCGTGGACTGGAATCGCCAACGACAAGGTATCAAAGATTGTCGTCTATGATAACACATGCGTCTCAGATTCGAAATGACGAATCGCTCGTCATTTTTCATTTCGAATGTGGTGGTGAAAGTTGGTATGAGAGTTTGGTAAATTTTAAAGTTAGAAACGTGGAAATTGTTATAAAGACTACTGTAAATAAATCAAAAACAACTTTTGGTGAGTTCGGATAATTACCCTTAAGAGATTGAAATGGGGGGTGGTAGTTTGCATGCGGGTCATTATTGAAGTTAAAAACCTGAAAATAGGTATAAAGGCTACTGTTAACAAATAAAAAAGTACAATTTTTGGTGATTTTAGATAACTACCACTTAAGGTATGAAATGGCGGGGCGGTAGTTTGTATGGAAGTTGGTCCCCCTTTTGAAGTAAGAAACGTGGACATTAGTGAAAAGTTTGTAATGGGACTTTGGTAAATTTAACAAATAAAAAAATACTATTTTCGGTGAATTTGGATAAAAACCACTTAGGATATTGTAACGGTCTGGATATGCCCGTACAATTCACAAACATATTTCAGCTCCAGTTTAGGCTCTAACGAGAGATTGAATAACATACTTATTAGTTTAAAAATTAAATTTAATCAAGTTTAAAGCTTTAAAGCTGAAGCGCCTGTAAGATTTTAATAGCATTGCGCAGAAAAGAAAAATTGTGCGTGCAATAAGGAA